>CM035841.1:222383156-224783156 GCA_020510985.1 Pholidichthys leucotaenia
GATCGAGTAAAAAAACATAATACAGTAAATTATTGGAAAATAACAAAACTAATACATGTAATATATGGAAGGTGTTAAATAATATAACAAAGAGAGGAAAATTAAATTCCAACCACATCTCTTATTTAAATTCAGAAAATGGAATAATCAATGAAAATAGCTTGATCTCCAACACATTTAATGAATATTTTGTTAATATAGGAAAAAAGATCACCAACTCCACTGTCTCGTCGGCCTCCGTCGGTCTATGATGACCATGGAAGAGAATCCTAAACGTCTACTCTGCTGGAACAGCACCGCCTGTGGCTGAACAGGCCGATGCGCGAATGACAGTCCCTGTCACACAGGTCACACTTGTGGGTGGTCTCCGTGCTGCTGGGTCTGTGGCGGTTCTTCCTGCGGGACCTTTTTTCATCTGCTGCAGAAGTCAGTCTCTCTTCACCCGCCTTGAGCTGTCTGGTCAGGGTGCCTCTCCATTTGGAGCGGTCCGTTGCAAGGTCCTCCCAGCGCTCTGTGTTGATATCCAGGGCCTTCATGTCTCTCTTGCAGACGTCTCTAAAGCGCAGCTGTGGGCGGCCAACGTCTCTCCTGCCAGTTGCCAGTTCTCCATAGAGGACGTCTTTGGGGATTCTGCCATCCTCCATACGGTGAACGTGGCCTAGCCAGCGGAGCCTGCGCTGCCTGAGTAGAGTGAACATGGAGGGAAGGCCGGTGCGGGACAGAACTTCTGTGTTGGGCACTTTGTCCTGCCAGGATATGTCCAGGATGTGGCGAATGCAGCGCAAGTGGAAGGAGTTCAGTCTCTTTTCCTGCCGGGCGTATGTTGTCCACGTCTCACTCCCATAGAGCAGTGTGCTGATGACGCAGGCGTTGTACACTGCCATCTTCGTCTTGACAGAGAGTTTGGGATTCTCCCACACTCGTGTGGTGAGGCGAGCGAGTGTGAAGGCTGATTTTCCAATCCTCTTGTTGATCTCTGTATCAAGGGAGAGGTTGTTGCTGATCGTGGACCCCAGGTACGTGAACTGATTCACGACCTCCAGCTTGTAGTCATCAATGGTGATGGTTGGTGGTGCTTCCGTGCCTTGCGCCAAGACGTTAGTCTTCTTCAGGCTGATGGTAAGCCCGAAGTCCTTGCATGCCTGGGAGAAGCGGTCCATCAGGGTCTGAAGCTCCTGCTGTGTGTGGGTTGCGACTGCAGCGTCGTCTGCGAACAGCATGTCTCTGATTAGAGCCTCGCATACTTTGGTTCTGGCTTTCAGGCGGGCAAGGTTGAAAAGCCTGCCGTCAGATCTTGTGTGCAGGTAGATTCCCCCTGTTACTGTGCTGAAGGCATGCCTCAGGAGCATAGCAAAGAAAATCCCAAAGAGGGTTGGCGCAAGTACACAGCCCTGTTTCACTCCGCTGCGTATGTTGAATGGCTCTGAGACGTTGCCATCATGCTGCACTATCCCCTGCATGTTGGTGTGAAACGATTCGATGAGGTTTTGCAACTTTGGTGGGCATCCTATCTTTGGCAGGATCTTGAAAAGGCCCTCTCTGCTGACCAGATCGAACGCTTTGGTGAGGTCGATGAAGGCAACGTACAGAGGCATGTTCTGTTCTCTGCATTTCTCCTGGAGTTGGCGGATGGAGAATATCATGTCTACCGTCGATCGCTCAGCGCGGAAGCCACACTGAGACTCGGGGTAGACACGTTCGGCAAGCTTCTGTAGACGAACGAGAACAACTCGTGCGTAGACTTTGCCAACAACGCTGAGGAGGGAAATGCCCCTGTAGTTGTTGCAGTCGCTTCTCTCCCCTTTGTTTTTGTAGCGGGTGATGATCTTGGCATCCCTCATGTCCTGTGGTACGGCACCTTCCTTCCAGCACTGGCAGAGGACGTCATGCAATGGCAGCAGTAGGGCGGTCTTGCAGTGCTTGATCAGGTCAGGGGGTATGCCGTCGTTGCCGGGTGCCTTGCCAGCGGCCAAGCTATCAATGGCCTTACTGAGTTCGTCGATGGTTGGCTTGGCGTCAAGTTCATCCATGGATGGCAGGCAGTCGATGGCATCAAGGGCTGACGGTGTCACGGTGTTCTGTCTAGAGTAGAGGTCGGAGTAGTGTTCCACCCATCTCTCCATCTGCTTGTTCTTCTCTGTGATCATCTCCCCAGTGGAAGATTTGAGGGGGGCCGTCTTGCTCTGAGCCGGACCAAGTGCTTTCTTGATGCCATCGTACATGCCACGGATGTTCCCTGTTATGGCAGCGGTTTGAATGTCTTGGCTGAGCTGAGTCCAGTACTCGTTGGCACAGCGCCGAGCAATCTGCTGAACTTTGCTTCTCGCAGCCCTGAGAATCTGGAGATTCTTCTCGTTTGGGTACTTCTTGTACTCAGCAAGTGCTGAGCGCTTGGCTTCAATGACGGGGGTCATCTCGGTCAACTTGGCATCAAACCAGTCCTGTGACTTTGAGGTCTTCCTCCCAAAGGTAGCCAAGGCTGTGCGGTAGATGGTGTTTCGCAGCTCTTCCCACTTCTGCTTTGCAGATTCTCCTCCTTGTGGTACACCAAGTTCCTTCTCAAAGGTGGAGGCAAACTGCTCAACAAGTTCTGGTTGGGCCATCTTGCTGGTGTCAATCCGTGCCTTTCCAGGTTGTCTAGCATGATGGAATTTCTTCAGCTGCAGCTTGACCTTGCAACACACCAATGAATGGTCTGTGTCGCAATCTGCACTCTGGAACAAATGGGTGATTAGCACGTTCTTCAGTGAGGTGCGCCTGGTCAGGATCAAGTCTAGCTGGTGCCAGTGCTTTGAGCACGGATGTTGCCAGGAAACCTTGTGTTGGGGCTTGGTCTTGAAGAACGAGTTTGTGATGCACAGATCGTGATATGTGCAGAACTCGAGCAGCCGCTGTCCGTTGTCGTTCATTCTGCCCATGCCAAAAGGTCCAAGACAGGAGGGCCAGGAGTCGTGGTCAGCACCCACTCTGGCATTGAAGTCTCCAAGGAGAATGAGTTGTTCAGAGTTGGGGATGATCCTGACAGTTGTTGTGAGATTCTCGTAGAACTCGTCTTTTGCCTCTGGTGTGGCTGTCAGTGTTGGGGCATACACACTGATGAGGGTGACTGGGCCTTGAGTGGTGTTCAGGCGGAGGGTGAGGAGTCGTGCAGAGCCAGTGCTGCCCGGTTCCACCATCTTCAGCAAAGTGTTCTTCACTGCGAAGCCCACTCCGTGTTCCCTGTGTTCGTCACTGCCCTTTCCCTGCCAGTAGAACGTGTAGTCCTTCTCTCTCAGTGTGCCTGCATCAGCTAACCGTGTTTCCTGGAGAGTGGCGATATCCACTCCCAGTCTCTTCAGCTCATTATTGATGATGGCAGTCTTCCTGGTGTCGTTGATGTCCTTGAGGTTAGCAGCGAGTCCTGTCATCATAGTGCGGACGTTCCAAGTTCCCAGTTTTAGAGTTGGTCTCTTTTGTTTTATTGTCTTGCCTGGTGCGAAGGTTCTCAGCCTGCTGTTTGGATTTCTCCTTATCCCCATGCACCCAATGAGGAAAGCAAGCTGTGGCGGGACAACACCTTATTAGCTGGGGGCTGCCCAGCTTGAGGCGGGCGGTAGCTGTCCAGTGAGATCTGATGATCCCTCCCACCGTCGGGAACAACCCCTGGCGCCACGCTCTACGCCAATTGAGCAGTGGCTTATAACCGGTAACTGTCATTCCCCATGTTTTGTCTACGCCAAAGGCAAAGCTGGAGTGTCCTCTCCAGTGATCCGGTGTTCTACCTTCCAGCGTTGGCCGTTGGTAGGATTCAAGCCTGGGCAGGAAGATATGGAGGACAAGATGTTGCCCATGCAGCATGTCCCCCCTCTCCACGTCACTGATGAATCCAAAGGAACAGCAGGGCTGCTACAGTTTGGCACCAGCGCTGTTGCAGGAGCTGCCAGAACGATGTTGAGCACAACATAGAACTGCCTTAGGGGCTCCGACTCCGGATTTTTCCTCAGGGTTGACTCCCGAAGCCTTTCCCGTGACCGGGTATGCCGCAAGGCAGCAGAGGTTTGAAATCAGGGTTTACCTTCCCCTAGATGGGCTACCTTCCCAGGTTGACGAGCCACCATCTACCCGAAGCATCTGGTTTTAAGGCGCCAGAGATCCGCCCTCGCCCCTTCTCCTATTAGTAAAAGCAGTTCCGCCGGGCTTAGAGACTAAACCACACGGGCAGGCTAGGAGTTGGACTTAGTTGCCAGAGGCTTTTCGAGACGCACGCCATAAGGAGCATTTTATGAGCACTGGGAGCTTAACCCCAGTGCCGCTCCTGGCTATGACAACCTTGGAACCCAACTCCACTGTATCATCAGCAAATACAAGTGGCGCTGACAATGTCGTCAACATAAACGCTTACTCAATGTTTATGAAAGAAACAGATGAAAAAGAAATTCTTGACATTGTTAACAAATTCAAAGACAAAAAATCAACTGATTGTAATGATTTCATTATGTTCTTGGTTAAATGTATTATTGATTGTATTGTTAAACACTTCACCTACATATGCAACATGTCACTTACTGCTGGTAAATTTCCAAAGAAAATGAAAATAGCAAGAGTTGTTCCTCTGTATAAGACTGGTGACAAACACTCATTGTCAAACTACAGACCCATCTCCTTGTTACCTCAGTTCTCCAAAATACTGGAAAAAATATTTGTTAAGAGACTAAATGATTTCATTGGTAAGCACAATTTACTCTGTGAACAACAGTATGGATTCAGGAAGAACCGGACCACCTCACTGGCACTCATGGACTTTGTTGAACAGATTACAGATGCAACAGATAGAAGAAAATACACAGTTGGAATATTTCTGGACTTACAAAAGGCATTTGATACAGTTGACCATAAATTACTCCTCAGTAAATTACATAAGTATGGCATCAGAGGAATTGCTTTTGACTGGTTACACAGCTATTTAGAAGACAGATATCAATATATTCATGTGAATAATACAGACTCTGAGTTGCTGAAGATGACGTGTGGGGTACCACAGGGTTCTGTGCTTGGTCCATTGCTGTTAATTTTGTATATTATTGATTTATGTTCTGTGTCTAAATTGCTCAAGTGTATTTTATTTGCAGATAACACAACTTTTTTTTGTAGTGGAGAAAATCTTAAGCAGCTTCTGGATTCAGTAGAAAATGAACTTAAACAAATCAATCAATGGTTCACTGCCAATAAATTATCTATTCACCTTGGAAAAACAAAATGTATCATATTTGGAAACCGCAAATTATGTAATCACAGAAAAATTAAAATTAACAATGTTGAAATTGACACAGTTTTTGAAACCAAGTTCCTAGGGGTCATTGTTGATAACAAACTAAACTGGAAATCACACATAAATGATGTCAAAACTAAAATGTCTAAATTCATTGCCGTACTGTATAAAGTTAAGGATCTCTTGTGTCAGAAATCTCTTTGCATTTTATATAATTCACTGATAGTTCCTTTTATGACATACTGTGTGGAGATCTGGGGAAACACATATAAAACAAACACAATGTGGAGTGTGTAAATGAAGAGGCATATTCATTTCAGACGATTTATTACACACTCACATCTCACAAGCAAAGAACAGACTGACTGACTGGTCACGCCAGCATCTTCTCCATCAGGTCTACAGCCGACCCATCTCCTAACTCGGTCCGCGCCAGGAGCCTCTCCGCTCTTTCACATTCCGAGAGCGTGTATCGCCGGATGAGCGCAGCCTTGAGCGCCTCATATTTGCTGCTGGCTGGTGGCTGATCGAGCAGGCTCGCTACCTGCTGGGCTGTGCGGGAGTCCAGCGCTGCTACCACATGGTAGAACTTGGTGTCGTCTGCTGTTACTCCCCGGAGGGCGAACTGGGCCTCGGTGTGGTGGAACCAAGAGCGTGGGTTGTGCTGCCAGAAATCCGGTAGCTTGACTGAAACTGCACACGCGTTGCTGGGGGTTCCAGTCCTGGCTGTCTGTGGGTTGGCTTCAGCGTCTCTGGGGCTTCCCGACCGGGCCGGCTCCGGGGTTCTTGCCTCGTGTTCCATAATACGTCTTGGGTCACCAGTGTGGAGTGTGTAAATGAAGAGGCATACTCATTTCAGACGATTTATTACACACTCACATCTCACAAGCAAAGAACAGACTGACTGGTCACATCAAGCATTCCTCTCTCTATATCAAGTCACACTTCACAAGGTTCAAGGCACTTCCTCCTACACAGCATGACATCTACACTACACTTCATTCAACCCCCTCTCACCCACTTGGGCATTGTTCTCCCATGTGTATTCATTGTCTCTGTCTAAGGTGTGAAATAACCTGAGGCCCACAACAAACTTAATCTTTTTACTACAGAAAAAAGCCGTGCCCATTGTATCAAAGAAACCTTACCGTGAACCGACAAATCCAATATTCATTCAATTACATACTCTTAAATTTAGAGATCTGGTAGATTATAATGCCATTCAAATCATGTACAAAGCAAATAATAACCAATTTCCTGTAAATATTCAGAGACTGTTTAAAAAAAGGGAAAGAAAATATGAGCTAAGAGGTAGCTCTGTTTTTAATAAGCCAAAGGTTAGAACAAATACAAAGTATCATTGCATGTCTGTCACTGGAGTTAAACTGTGGAACTGTTGCTCTGAAAATATTAAAACATGTTCCAACTCTGAAGCAATTCAAAAAATTGTACAAAGATGAGAAAATCTCCCAGTGTCTTACTGTAAATGCTGGGAGATAAATTTGTAATAACTTAAAGGGTTTTTTTGTCTACTTGTTCTATTTGATTTTCTTTGTTGATTTTGGGTAAGACTTAAATTTTTATATTATTGATTTTATAATTATAACAGGGTAGGCACTATATAAGCACTAGCTTCAGCCTACACCCTTTCGGTTGTTCTTTTGTGTGTTCTTATTGTATTGTATGTGTTTATTATTATTATCACAGAATAAAATAAATTCATTCATTCATTCATTCAAATCCCATTTAAGGGGGAGAGTCAATGCTGGCAGGCTTGATTACTGAAAATCCATTTTTTGTCTCTGTGGAAAAGTCTCTGTAATTTGTTCTGGTCTTCAAAGCAGTGGGGAGCTTGTTCCATTCCGTTATAGCTTTGTATGAGAAGGCTGATTGTCCAAAAGCAGTTTTACGTAGGGGGATCCAACAATGCTACCTAGAGGAAGTCCTTGTTATTCTGGTATTTTGTTGAGAAGTTAGGTACACAAAAATCTTAAGAGGTGGGGGTGCAGAAGCATGAGTTTATGTTGCATGATTTATAACTTTGCATGTGTTGTAGTTTTATATATATATATATACAGTATATATATATATATATATATATTTTAACTGTGTGCTTTTAATTGGAAGTGTTGTGTATTTCCACCCTGTGGAAATACACAACACATATATATATATATATATATATACTGTATATATATATATATGTATATATATATATATATATATATATATATATATATATATTTTAACTGTGTGCTTTTAATTGGAAGTGTTGTGTATTTCCACCCTGTGCGTCCCCTAATTACTAATCAGTAGCACCTGTGTTGATTGGAGATGTGCAGCACCTGTGACTGCACATGGTATAAAAGGTGCTTTGGCAGCCCAGAGGAGAGCCCGGCCTGAGGAGAGAGCCCTGCCTGAGGGGAGAGCCCTGCCTGCTTGGAGGAAAGCCTGCCAGAGGAGAGGGCCTCAGATGGGGGCCCTGCCAAATGAGAGAGCCTGCTTGAATGGGACCCTGGCCGGAGGAGAGTCAGCCGGATGGGGGCCCTGCCAGCCGAGGGCCTGCCTGGATGACAGCCCGACCGGAAGAGAGCCCTGCCACTATAACTGGCTAGATGAGAGCCCTGCTGGATGAGAGGAGGCTGTTGGTCCCAGAGAAAATGGCTGGAGGAGGGCATGACTGAGGAGAAGGAACAGTAATGGCCCAGGACCACCATGGTGCTGGAATTTGGAGGAGCACACTTCTGTGTGGAGCAGTTGGGTGCTGCAGGTGAAGGACAGCAAGAGGCGGAGTGAGGAGCTCTGCCTGTGCTGTAAGTATCTGGTTCCCAGATAGGAGCACCCCATGATGATGACGTCTATGTTGAATGACAATGAGAAACCTGGATATACTGTTGGCAAGTGTCTTCCCCTGTACAGGTTTTCTGAGGGCGTTGGTGTCATGGTGGCAGATGGAGCACAGCTTGGAAGAGCGGATCTTCCTCAGCTTTTTCGGACTTATTTGTTTTTAGCCCACTTTTAGTTTTTAGTTTAGGTTTTTTAGGTAGTACTTTATCCTATTTTAGTTTCTTGGATAGTTTTAATTCTTAGGTTTTAGTTTAGGCTTTTTATTTTAGTGGGAACTTGTACATATTTTATTGTAAATAAATTCCTTGTTGAACATCCTCATTTTACTTTCCCTTTGATTGCTACCTGTGACTCTTCACCTGGTTTTAAAGAACCTGAAGTTATGTTTTTAACTACCCTCAGACATATTGTACACATCTGAATTTTTATGTCATTTTCACATACTGATGGCAAATCATTAATATACAAAGTAAACAACAGTGGGCCTAAAGCTGAACCTTGTTGTACTCCAATGGTGCATGCCTTTGATTGGGATACAGTATTGTTTATGTACACACACTGGGAGTGACCAGATAAGATTTTAACCCGCTAAGGGTATTCATGGACAGTTTATATCCTGATAGTTTTAGAAAGAAGGACTGAGTGATTGACCGTATCAAAGGCTTTATGTAAGTCTAAAAAGATTGCTCCTAGTACCTGGACTCTTTTACTACAAAGCCATGCTGTTGCAACTCATGCAGAATATGGCTTGGCATTGTCTTGCTGAAATAAGCAGGAACGTCCCTGAAAAAGACGTTGCTTGGATGGCAGCATATGTTGCTCCAAACCTTCATGTACTGTTGAGCATTAATGGGGCATTCACAGATGTGCAAGTTAACCATGCCATGGGCACTAACACATCTCCATACCATCACAGATGCTGGATTTTGAACTTAACGCTTAAAAAAAACAAACAAAAAAAAAAAAACATGAATGGTCGTTTTTTTTCTTTAGCCCGGAGGACAACGACATCCAAACAAAGTGAAATATGGACTGGACAGAACACAAAGCACTTTTCCACTTTGAATCAGTCCATCTCAGATGAGCTCGGGCACAGGGCAACCGGCAGCATTTCTGGGTGTTGTTGCTCTATGGCTTTTGCTTTGCATGATAGAGTTTTAACTTGCACTTGTAGATGTAGTGACAAACTGTTAACTGACAGTGATTTTCCAAAGTGTTCCTGAGCCCAATGGTAATGTCCTTTACAGAATGATGTTGGTTTTTAATGCAGTGCCACACAAGGATATCAAAGGTCATGGGCATTCAATGTTGGTTTTCGGCCTTGCTGTTTACATGTGTAGCGTTAACCCCTTTTGGTTCCATCCATCCATCCATCCATCCATCCATCCATCTTCTTCCGCTTAATCCTTTTCGGGTCGCGGGGGGGAGCTGGAGCCTATCCCAGCATCTTTGGGCGAGAGGCAGGGTACACCCTGGACAGATCGGCAGTCCATCGCAGGGCCAACACAGAGAGACAGACAACCATTCACTCGCGCAGTCATACCTAAGGACAATTTAGAATCCCCAGTTTGATGCCAATTAACCTAACCTGCATGTTTTTGGCATGTGGGAGGAAACCGGAGAAATCCCGGAGTAAACCCACGCAGACAGGGGGAGAACATGCGAACGCCACAAAGATCACTGTTGGTCGGGGGGGGGGGGAATCAAACCCAGGATCCCCCGGCCAAGGGTGAGTTGCTGTGCTGCCGCAGTGCTAACCACTCCGCCACCGCGCTGCCCCTTTTGGTTCGAATTTATAAAATCATTCTTTGCTGAAGAAAATTGTTTCAACTCAAAAGTCTGGTCATGAACTGCTTCTATCACCCAAGGACCAGAGCTGTAACCCTATTCATCAGCCATAAAGTGGAAGTTAATCCCTTCTCCAGAAAGGAATGCCCCAAATTGACAGATTTATAGTTGATATAATCCAGACTTGGGAGTCAAGATTCTCCAGTAACCAACCAGACCGTTTTACAGTGCCATCTGGTGGACGATGCAGGGATATTTAATTTTTTCCCCTCTCTGAAATGGAATATCTGCAGTTGTGGACAATAAATTAATTCATATTCTTTCTCTCAAGACAGCATCCACTACTGAAGACTTGGCTGAAATCAGGAATGGACAATTATGGTTTCAAATGCTTTTATTGATATGATTTGGTATATATTGCTTTATTTTCAGAAAGAAATGAACTTTTGCATGCTTGCCATCAAGGAATTAATCTCATGTACAATGAAGAGACCTTGTGTGCGTTCCTTTTATCAAGTATAACATCTTAGTCACTAAAGTTTAAAGAATTTATGCTTTCATAGGCAGCACACACACTTTAAGAGGATTTCACTCTTCATTTCAAATTTCTCTCTCTCTTCTGTCTGTGGGAAACCCACACAGAAATTCACAGTTCAGAAATTTGAACTGACCAATGGGCCCCCCAAACCTATCTTCATTGCCTCTTTAGTCAGTTTATGACTTCTGCCAAACAAAGAAGCTCAAATGTAATTGGTTCAGCCCAGTTGTCATGAAGTTTAGTACCATCCTGCCACACCCGAGAAAAACTTGCTTTTTGTTTCCTTTGTTTCAGTTTTGGGCATTGGTATATAAATTTGAATGAATAATGAATAAATTTCTTTACATTTAAATATTCTGTGTCATGGCCGCCAATCATGGCACCTGTGTGCGCACCTGCCTGTTATCTCCTGCGGCCCTATTTATTCCCATCAGGACCAGTGCTGGGCGCGGAGTCGTCTTGATTCCTTTGGTGAATCACACCACAACCTGCCTCTGTGCTTCCCTGCACTACATTCTCCTGCCTCCAGCTTCCAAGCCCAGCAGAACGACGTCCGGGTTGGTTTCGCCCGGACCAACAACCAAGTAAGATAAGATAAGATAAGATAAGCCTTTATTAGTCCCACAACGGGGAAATTCCAGGATTGCAACAGCACAGGGATAGCAACACTCAGAGCAACAATCAGAAGGCAAGAAAAAAAAAAAAAAAAAAAAAAAAAAAAAAAAAAAAGCTCTATAGAAGCTCTATAGCTTCTAACCTGTCCATTTCCCCGGTGCACAGGCGGAGCCCACAACGGCAGATCTCCTTCTCCCTCCAGGCGGCGGACTTATTCCTCTTCCAGCTAACTAGCCCGCAGACACTGTCTCCCTGGCTGCAGCTTCAGTACACTACATTACACCTCATAACCGCACTCATGCATCCACTCACTCATGTTAACAAAATAAAGTACGTTAATTGTGTTAATCCTGAGTCGTGTCTGTCTGTGGGTCACCTGAACCATGTCATTCTGCCTGATTTTTGACTCAGAATGATTATGCTAAAAACTAATCTAACAGTGCCCTACAAGGATATGGTTGTGTAATAGTAAGAAATTTTCATCCCTACTCACATTCATATTTACATTAATACTTGTACCAAAAATAAAACACCTATAAAACAAATATATCCACTACATATGCAAAAATTTCTCTAGATTCTCTGAAGCTTTTGATGATATTATGGACTGTAGATGATGAAATCCCTAAACTCTGTGCAACTGTACATTGAGAAACGCTGTTCTTAAACTGTTGGACTATTTTCCCAGCAGTTGTTCACAATGTGGTGAACATCGGTTTTGTCCCATATCTGCTTGTAAATGACTGAGCCTTTCGGGGAGGCTCCTTTTATACCTAATCATGACACTCACCTGTTTCCAATTAACCTGTTCACCTGTGGAATTCCAAGAAGGTGTTTTTGGAGTATTCCTCAACTTTCCCAGTTTTGCCCCTGCTCCAGATTTTTTGGAATATATTGCAGGCATCAAATTCAAAATAAGTGAATATTTGCAAAAGAAACAATAAAGTTTATGAGTTTGAACATTAAATGTCTTGTCTTTGTATTCAATTGAATATAAGTTGAAATCAATTTTTAAATCATTGTTCATTCATCTTCAAAATTGTTAAATCCTTTTTTTTTTTTCAGAGTCACGGGGTGCTGGAGCACCCAGCACCTTTGGCCGAGAGACAGGGTGCATCCCTGGACAGATCACCAGTCCATCACAGGGCCAACACAAAGAGACAGACAACCATTCACTCCCACATTCATACCTAAGGACAATTTAGAATCCCCAGCTGATGTCAAATAACCTAACGTATGTTGTTGGGTTTTTTTTGTTTTGTTTTTAATTTTCCCACAAATAAATTCCTGTTTGTTAACTCACTTGATTTGAGGTTGATTTTCTTTTACATTCCACTAGTGCACCTCCAAAAACTTGAATATTGTGAAGAATTTAATTTTTATAAATAACCCAAATCTAAAAAGTATCTTTCATATTGTACAATAATCCCATATAAATTTAGCTATTTTAAGAGTTTTAGCTTGAAATTTTGATGAATATGACTGAGCTCTTTGATATAGATCTGAATTGTGATATGCCAATTTTTGAAGATGCAGTACTGTTTTTGCACAATATTGGTATCCATTTGGAAAAAACAGTTAATCTACCATGAATTATTTCCAACTTCATGAAGCATTTTTGAATACGATGTTATGCATCTGATCTGTACAGTATATTTTGGGTTCTCATTTATCACTAGGTTATTAGGGGTGGGAAAAAAGATTGATTCAGTGATGAATCTCGATATTTGGCACTTGGGATGATGCACCGATCCATAAAAGTACAGATCTATTTTTTATTTTTAAAAAATGCACACGCAAACCTATACACTTTGGGGTTATCAGTTAATCAGTGGAGTTTTCAGTCCACTAAATGGCACAAAAGTCATTGCAGCAAAGGTGTCTCATGAGATTTAACCTCAGGCCAGGTGTGCAATTTAAGATGAGGAACTGGACTTTTTGGAGGATTTTAAAACAAAGATGGAACAATCCATCCATCCGTCTTCTACCGCTTAATCCTTTTCGGGTCACAGGGGAGCTGGACCCTATCCCAGCATCTTTGGGCGAGAGGCTGGGTACACAGATCGCCAGTCCATCGCAGGGCCAACACAGAGAAACAGACAACCATTCACTCTCACATTCATACCTAAGGACAATTTAGAATCCCCAGCTGATGCCCGTTAACCTAACCTGTATGTCTTTGGCCTGTGGGAGGAAACTGAAGTACTCGGAGTAAACCCACGCAGACACAAGTAGAACATGCAAACTCCACACGGAACAGTCACTGATGGTCTGGGGGTGGATTCGAACCCACGATGGTCAGGGGTGGAATCAATCCCGTGACCTTCTTGCTGTGCTGCCACAGTGCTAACCGCTGTTCCACCGTGCTGCCCAAGATGGAAGAAACGACCTGGATATGACACATTCAGTTTGCAAAGAGTGTCGCATGAAAGTAAAATACTCTGGGAATACTACAAATATGAGAAACCATCTCTCTCGCCACCATCCTGGGGCAGCAGTGTTAGCGGATGACAGCAAAGCTAAGCTAGCACCAGGTTTTTGTCACATGATTAAAGCACTGGAGCCCAGGTATGTGATTCCGCCATTACTTAACTGATAAGGCAGTCCCTAAACTTTACCGAGAAATTAAGTTTAAAGTTGAGGAATCATTGAGCACAGCAGAAAGTATTGCACTAACTTGTGATGCATGGACCTCCAGAGCAGTGGATTCATATGTGACCATGATGGCACATTATCTCACGGAGGACTGGCAACTGAAGTCGCACGGGCTCCAAACAACAGCTATATTATATGAAAGTCACACCGGGGCCAACATCGCAGACCTCTTGCAAATGCAGTATGAGAATGAGGGATTGCTGAGAAATACCTGGTTGTTGTATCAGATAATGCTGCTAATATGAGTGTTGCCATTCAGTTAGCAGGATACCTGCATGTCAGATGTTTCGCGCACACACTCAGTCTCGCATCTCATCGTGCATTAAACCTGCCAACAGTAGCTAGGCTCACAGGGAGAGTACAGCGCATTACTGCCTTTTTCAACAGAAGCACGGTGGCAAGCCACACTTTAGAGACAAGACAGAAGATGTTCCAGCTCCCGAGCCACAAGCTCAAGACTGATGTTAGTACAAGATTGGATAGTGCCTATGAAATGCTTGAGCGGTTCCTTGAACAGTAGGCTGTGATTTGTGCAGCACTGTTGCCTCCTGAAGTGAGAAAGAGTGGGACTGATATTTTTACTCTGAGTGAGACTGACATTGGGATGCTGAGGAAATTGTGAAGGCTTTAATGCACCTGGCAACCACTGTGATGTCTGAGGAAAAGAGTCTTTACTCTGCCAGGTCATAGCATCACTGCTTGCACAGCTGTTGCATGACACACCAGACAACACTGGTGACAAAGTGCTGGTCAGAGACATCGAACAAAGCATCAGTCAAGAGATATGCCACAGCTGCAGAGAAGGACACCCTCTACACATCATCAGCCCTGTACCCCAGGTTTAAAACCCTGCCCGGAGGAGAGACAAAAAAAACAAAAAAAAAACAAAAAAAAAAAACCTATGCAAGAGCGATTGCAGATGTTCTAACCCTTAAGGTAAGTGAACATGATTGAAACAGCAAAAATAATTTACAGCAAGGAAAATAAGTATTCAACATGTCAACATTTTTCTCATTAAACATATTTCTGATGGAGCCATTGACCTGAGATTTTCACCAGATATCAGTAACAACCCAAGTAATCCATACATACAAAGAAACCAAGGCAATGGTATTCACCAAACAAGTTATATTTACAAAAACAGAATGACACAGGGAATAAGTATTGGACATGCCAGGTGAAATTCGCTTAATAGTAGTAGTAGATTAGTTTATTTGACAGGGACAGTGCAATAAACATAGACAATTAATCAAAGACAATCAATCTGATGTGTTGCACATAGAGTGTATAGCTATTAGCTAATTTGCAACTCTTGTCCCTGGATGGGCTTTAGAAAAAAGAATCAAGATAAAAATATACACAATAACCACATACATCAATGCAGAAGAATTATAAATACACAATTATAAATATTATAAATATTATAAATACACAAATATAACAGCCTGACTCACCTTTAACATAAATATTATAAATACACAAATATAACAGCCTGACTCACATTTAACACATATAACATAACTCACATTTGCCTATTTCAGGCCTTCCTCCCTCTGTCACTCACTATAAACAAACACATTTATTCCTTCCCTTCATTCACTCTCACTTTGCAGACAAATAATTCATACATGAGTACATTCTTGTTTATTTTTCAGCCAGTTTTTAACATTTTTAGTGAATGTTTTAAAGTCCGTTATTATTTTAATTTCATTTGGCATTGTGTTCCAGATGTGACTGCCCTTTATAGACAAAGCTGTTTGTCCAAATGTGGTTCTGCGGTGGAATATTTTACAGTTATTGTTAACAGAACTCCTGGTGGCTCTGCTGCTGTCCTGTCTTTGGACGAAACCAGCAAGTGGCTCGGGTGCTGATTTATGGAAACATTTGAACGTTAATTTCAGAAGACAGAGGTCAATGAAGCTCTCAAAACTCAATAGGTTGTATTTTTTTAAAACATTACAGTGATGCCACCTAATGGGCTTTTACTTAGTAGAAAAGCCTTTGTTGGTAATAACAGCTTCCGGACGCCTCCTGTATGGAGAAACTAGCTGCAGGCATTGTTCAGGAGTGATTTTAGCCCATTCTTCCACATAAACTGTCTCCAGATCTTGAAGGTTCTGTTGAGTGTCTTCTACAGTATGAACTCTGAGCTTCAGTTTGTTCCATAGATTTTCAATTGGATTCAGGTCAAGTGACTGACTGGGCCATTCTAACAGCTTTATTTTCCTTCTCTGGAGCCAGTTGAGAGTTTCCTTGGCTGTGTGTTTGGGATAATTGTCTTTCTGAAATGTCCTCCCTCATTTCATCTTCAGCATCTTGGCAGATGGCAACAGGATGTCTCTGTATATTTATCCATTCATCTTTCCTTCAGTTATATGAAATCTGCCTGTACCATGTGCTGAAAAACACCCTTACACATGCTCCCACCGCCATACTTCAGTCTTGGTATGATGTGTTGGGGTTGATGCACAGTGCCATTTCTCCTCCAAACATGCTGTGTTGTGGCGTCCAAAAAGTTCAATTTTGGTCTCATTTGACCAGACTATATTCTCTCAGTAATTTACTGGCTTGCCCAAATGTTGTGCAGCAAACTTTAAATGAGCTTCAACATGCTTTTTCTTCAGCAAGGGAGTCTTTCGAGGTGAGCGGGCATGGAGTCCATATGCATTACTTATTGTTTTCTTTGAAACAGCAGTACCTGCTAACTCCAGGTCTTTCTAGAGCTCTCTGCAAGTGGTCTTTGGCTCTTGGATGACTTTTCTGATAATTCTTTTGAATCCTCTGTCAGAAATCTTGTGAGGAGCTCCTGGTCTTGGCTGGTTTATGGTAAAATGATGTTCTTTCCACTTCCGAATGATGGCTCCAACAGTACTCACTGGAACATTCAGCAGTTTAGAAATGCACCTGTAACCAATGCCATCATTGTTTTACAACAATAAGGTTGCAAAGGTCTAGAGAGAGCTCTTTGCTTCTACCCATCATGAGTTCTTTGTGGTGTGACAATCTGATATTCACAGAACTTTTTAAAGGCTATCAATATCAAGTGATGGAATTTGACCAATTAACAACAATGTGATCTTTTTCATTGGCTCATGATGGCCCTTATCTTCATAGACACCTTATTAATTCTTCTGGGGGGCAGCTGTGGCGCAGGTATAGTATGGCTGACTACTGGTTGGAGGGTCACTGGTTTGATTCCTGCTCTATTTGCATGTCGAAGTGTCCTTGAGCAAGACACTGAACCCCCCATTTGCTCCTGGTGGGTCAGGCCAGCTCCTGTGCATGGCAGCTCCACTGCCATCAGTGTCTGAATGGGTAGATATCAGGATCTGTAAAGTGCTTTGGTCATCTAGAGAAGAGTAAAAAGTGCTATATAAAGCCCCTGTCACACCTTGACGATTTAGGCAGCATATGCTGACGTTTAAAAAAAATTAGCGAATACGCTGGCATACGTCTAACACAGGGGTGTCAAACTCATTCCCTGGAGGGCCAAGACCCTGCATGTTTCACTTCCACCCAGTGTCTTCAGCAGGTGTTTTCACTGATCAGCAATCAGTGGAAAGAAATTCAGTGAAATCACCTGTTGAAGACACTGGGTGGAAGTAAAACCTGCAGGGTCTTGGCCCTCCAGGGAATGAGTTTGACATCCCAGTAAGATAAGGGTAAGTTTGGTATAAATTAAGAGCACGCTGAAGCATGCGGGTATATGTCATAGTGCACAAAATTTTTAGACGTATCCATGACAATGAAAGAAGAGTATCTCTTCAAAATACAAACATTTTTGCAAAAATCTGAAAAAAGCTTTTCTTTCAATAGATAAATTATCAAAACTTCATTCAGATGAATAAATCTTTGCATAAAATTAAAAAGGCCATTCACCTAGTCAGCAAAATGAGCCAAAACATCATTGAAAAGTTGATTTAATTCAGTAATTTAATTTAAAAAATGAAACTCATATTATATAGATTCATTATGCACAGAATATTTCTTTTAATTTTGATAGTTATGGTTTACAGCTAATGAAAACCCCAAATTCAGTTTCTCAAAAAATTAGGATATTACTTAAAATTAATTTCAAAAATGGATTTTTAGTAGAAATGTTGGTCGAGTGAAAAGTATGTCCAAGTACACACTCAGTACTTGGTCGGGGCTCTCTTTGCGTGAATAACTGCATCAGTGTGGCATGTCATGGAGGTGATCAACCTGTGGTACTGCTGAGGTGGTGTGGAGGCCCAGGCTGTTTTGTTAGTAGCCTTCAGCTCATCTGCATTGTTGGGTCTGATGTCTTTCATCTTCCTCTTGACAATAATCCATAGATTGTCTATGGGGTTTAGGTCAGATGAGTTTGCTGGCCAATCAAGCATGGTGATGCCATGGTCAGTAAACCAGGTTTTTGTACTTTTGGCAGTGTGGGCAGGTGCCAAGTCCTGCTGGAAAATGAAATCAGCATCTCCATAAAGCTTGTCAGCAAAGGGAAGCATGAAGTGCTCTAAAATGTTCCGGTAGACTGCTGCACTGACTTTGATTTTTTTTTAATTATTTTTTTTTAAATCAAGTTCAAGTAATATTCTTTTTTTTTTTCTTTTTTTTTTGAGAAACTGAATTTGGGGATTTCATTAGCTGTAAACCATAACCATCAAAATTAAAAGAAATAAACACTTGAAATATATCACTCTGTGTAATGAATCTATACAATGAATCTGAGTATGTTACATTTTTTTATAGTAAGCTGGTTATTTTAATTTAACTGATTTGCAAAGAATTTAATAATACCTGGTCCCATGTAGCTTTAAACAGTTGGTAGAAAGCTATTTCAATCTGGAGTTTAAAATATTGCTTCTCTTCCTCTCCCAATATCAATAAACACTTTACTGTAATTGATCATGAATGTAAGGTTCACAACACAATAAAAAAGAATTTAAACTAAAGAACCAAGCAGACTGCCCGTAAAATCTACTGGAGGAAGAAGCCCCCCAGGAGACAGCTAGCCACCAGGGCTGCTCGGAGAGGCGCTCCGGCCACCGGCAGAGTGAAGAGGCCTCGCCGTCACAGGCCCGTGGCTCTGAGAGAGATCCGTCGCTGCCAGAAATCCACGGAGCTGCTCATCCATAAGCTGCCCGTCCAGCGCCTGGTGAGGGAGATCGCTCAGGACTTCAAGACCGTCCTGCGTTTCCTGAGCTTCGCCGTCATGGCTCTGCAGGAGACCAGCGAGGCCTACCTGGTGGGTCTCTTCTTCGCTAAGGGGGTCACCATCATGCCCAAAGACTTCCAGCTGGCCCGCTGCATCCGCGGAGAGAGAGCTTAGACTTTCTGCTGCACATTCACCAACCAACCATAATGCTCTGCACTGTGTGTCTATATATATATATTTATAGTAATATGGACATATGTTTACTAGATGTTGTTTTTTCTTGCCTTCTGATTGTTGCTCTGAGTGTTGCTATCCCTGTGCTGTTGCAATCCTGGAATTTCCCCATTGTGGGACTAATAAAGGCTTATCTTATCTTATCTTATAAAAGCAGCAGTAATGTCCTTTATAATGATAACTTTGGCCCATCAATGAGATAACTGGGCTAAATAGGGCTGCACGGTGGCGCAGTGGTTTAGCACTGTGGCAACACAGTTTTACCCTCGGCCGGGGGATCGCGGGGATCATGAGATCGTGGGTTCGATCCCAGCCCCCGACCAACAGTGAGCTGTGTGGAGTTTGCATGTTCTCCCCGTGTTGCGCGGGTTTACTCCGGGATTTCTCCGGTTTCCTCCCGCACACCAAAAACATGTAGGTTTAGGGCGCTCACACACGCAGCGACCAGCAGCCGGTGGCTTGTCACCAGACTGCAAACCAAATCTACCTACGGGTACAAATAAGTAACAAAAAAAAAAAAATAATCCTCCAATATAAACAAATTTTACTAAATACATAGGTATATAACTACATATATATTGATCTAACAACACACATGTTGAATAAATGAATAAATCTTTATTTTGGTTAGATTAGATAAAAAAAACTAGAAAAGCACTCATAGAGCGCATACCTCCACCAAGGCTCCTTCCGTTTGTCATGGCTCACCTCCAAAATGTAATGGGTTTGTGTGTAGGCCTATAGCCACTTGTGGTAAAAATGGCATCAGTCTGTTCATCAGTTTTGGAGTATTGTTGCTAACACACTGTGAGAAGATAAGAGCCTTGGCTGAGGTATGCATTCTCAGATCATCACCAAAATATAATGGGTTCCTCTGTAGCCCAAGAACCACCTCTGGTAAAAATTTCATCCAAATCCATCCAGTAGTTTTTGTGTAATCCTGCTGCACAAATACAAACAAAGCCCTTGGTAGAGGTATGCACTCTCAGATCATCACCAAAATCTTATCATCCGTTCCCCGTGCCATTACACACCTTTCCTGAAAATTTCATCAAAATCCGTTCATAACTTTTTGAGTTATGTTGGTAACAGGCAGACAGACAGACGGACAAACCCCGGTAAAAACATTACCTCCTTGGTGGAGGTAAAAAGAAAGGAACAGAAGGGAGGAAAAAAATCCAACAAGGTCTAATTAAACAATAACTCCTCGGATTATACAGTTCAACATAAATTATCCAAAAAGGGTGATGGCTGAAGCCACAGCTTATATTGCCCACCCATGTTCCATCTAAGAAGTCAAAAAAATAAAAGTAATTGCAAAACAAAACAAAGCTAAAACAAAACGTGACAAAACAAAACAAAGCAACAACACAGACTGGATATGATAATCCTTACAGTGGGGAAAAAAAGTATTTAGTCAGCCACCAATTGTGCAAGTTCTCCCACTTAAAATATGAGAGAGGTCTCCAATTTTCATCATAGGTATACCTCAACTATGAGAGACAAAATGAGAAAAAAAAAATCCAGAAAATCACATTGAAGGATTTTTAATGAATTAATTGGTAAATTCCTTGATAAAATAAGTATTTGGTCAATAACAAAAGTTCATCTCAATACTTTGTTATATACCCTTTGTTGGCAATGACAGAGGTCAAACGTTTTCTGTAAGTCTTCACAAGTTTTTCATACACTGTTGCTGGTATTTTGGCCCATTCCTCCATGCAGATCTCCTCTAGAGCAGTGATGTTTTGGGGCTGTCGCTGGGCAACACAGACTTTCAACTCCCTCCAAAGATTTTCTATGGGGTTGAGATCTGGAGACTGGCTAGGCCACTCCAGGACCTTGAATTGCTTCTTACGAAGCCACTCCTTCGTTGCCCGGGCAGTGTGTTTGGGATCGTTGTCATGCTGAAAGACCCAGCCACGTTTCATCTTCAATGCCCTTGCTGATGGAAGGAGGTTTTCACTCAAAATCTCACGATACATAGCCCCATTCATTCTTTCCTTTACACGGATCAGTTGTCCTGGTCCCTTTGCAGAAAAACAGCCCCAACATATAATGTTTTCACCCCCATGCTTCACAGTAGGTATGGTGTTCTTTCTCCTCCAAACACGACAAGTTGAGTTTTTACCAAAAAGTTCTATTTTGGTTTCATCTGACCATATGACATTCTCCCAATCCTCTTCCGGATCATCCAAATGCTCTCTAGCAAACTTCAGACGGGCCTGGACATGTACTGGCTTAAGCAGGGGGACACGTCTGGCACTGCAGGATTTGAGTCCCTGGCGGCGTAGTGTGTTACTGATGTAGCCTTTGTTACTTTGGTCCCAGCTCTCTGCAGGTCATTCACTAGGTCCCCCCGTGTGGTTCTGGGATTTTTGCTCACCGTTCTTGTGATCATTTTGACCTCACGGGGTGAGATCTTGCGTGGAGCCCCAGATCGAGGGAGATTATCAGTGGTCTTGTATGTCTTCCATTTTCTAATAACTGCTCCCACAGTTGATTTCTTCACACCAAGCTGCTTACCTATTGCAGATTCAGTCTTCCCAGCCTGGTGCAGGTCTACAATTTTGTTTCTGGTGTCCTTTAACAGCTCTTTGGTCTTGGCCATAGTGGAGTTTGGAGTCTGACTGTTTGAGGTTGTGGACAGGTGTCTTTTATACTGATAATGAGTTCAAACAGGTGCCATTAATACAGGTAACGAGTGGAGGACAGAGGAGCCTCTTAAAGAAGAAGTTACAGGTCTGTGAGAGCCAGAAATCTTGCTTGTTTGTAGGTGACCAAATACTTATTTTACCAAGGAATTTACCAATTAATTCATCAAAAATCCTTCAATGTGATTTTCTGGATTTTTTTTTCTCATTTTGTCTCTCATAGTTGAGGTATACCTATGATGAAAATTGGAGACCTCTCTCATTTTTGAGTGGGAGAACTTGCACAATTGGCGGCTGACTAAATACTTTTTTGCCCCACTGTATGTGATTTTACATGTCATTTTGTATATATGTTTGGAGTATTTCTTCCTTTAGTTTTTGTTTAAATTGACCAAGCCTGCACTGAAACACAGTGTTGCTTGGTGGTGGTTCTCACTGAAGGTTTTTGAAATATACATGTTCCTCTGAAATGATGTTGTTTCTCCCTCATTTGGAACAGCTTTTGGATATTTGCGGGCAGTGATAGATTCTTCACTTTAAACATTATTACTGCAGTTTTAAAGTCAACCAGATCTTTCAACTTGAGAGCTTTTAATTTAAGAAAAAGTGGGTTTGTTGATTCCCTGTGAGCAGCTTTGTTTATTATTCTAATAGCTCTCTTCTGAAGCATAAAGACTGGATATATGTTTGTTTTATATATATTTCCCCATACTTCAGTACAATATGTCATGTATGGGAGTATTAATGAATGATACAAAGTGTATAATGTGGGTTGATTCAGCAAATACTGTATTTCACTCTGTGTAGGATTACGATTGATTTGGGTATTTTACCTTTAATATAATTAATGTGTGACTTCCAACACAATTTATTATCAATTATTACTCCAAGGAATTTAATTTCGGATACCTTTTCAATTGCCACACCATTTACACTGAGTTTAAATATTGAGTTGTTGTGATGGTTGTGAAAAATTATAAATTTTGTCTTACTTAAATTGAGCATTAATTTGTTTGAATCAAACCACAGTTTAAGCTTTCCTAATTCCTTTCTGAGTGTATCCAAAAGTTGTTCCAAATTGCTTCCACTGCATAATAAATTAGTATCATCTGCAAACAATATTAAATCCATTTTTTCCGAAACTTTACATATATCATTTATATACAGATTGAATAACAATGGCCCATGTGACAGTATACCACACTAATCTTGCAAATCACTACATTTATTGACGTCTAATTACCAAAATTTGTCGTTCTTTCCCTCGGTTTCTATGTATTTCAACAGGCCACCCACCACTTCCTGGAACTATTTGAACCTTACATGAACCACGTGACCATAAAGCATTCTGTGCTTCTGTTGACTTAACTTTCTCTCTAGAGAGATTTAGTCTGGAAACTGCCTTTTTGAAGTGGTCACAGTTGTATTCTATTGCATTACATTTTACAGTGTTTCCTATGATGCAGCGCAGAAACCAGCTGACGTATGTACACAGTTGCCTGCTACTGGGATCCATCTGCCTTTGTTTATTGATTAGTGATCATGGATCGACTGACTGTGCAAAGTAAACAAAGGAACACTCAGACAGTCATCAGGGAACAATTAAAATTTATGGTCATGTGCATCTGTCTGTCTCTTCACAGAGGCACAGGCAAAGGAAAACAGCCACATGATTGTTAGTGGGCGTGAGGTACTAGTGTCATAAAGGCCAAACTATTTAAGGTGTAAATGACGGTCAATGTCGGCCTCTAGAGGACCTAACTTGTCATTGCAGCATTTTACCAAAGCTGGTGGCAGAACGGCTGAAGAAGTTTTTTGCTTTGTTTTGTTTTTTTTGTGTGTGTGTGGGGGGGTGTTATTGAACACATTATCAGCTTCTTGAGAACATCATAGTGAAGGAATTAAGAAGCTCACATAGTAGGATGTGCCTCATGCACAAAAAGGTGTTCTCATTGAAGTTCAGGTTCAGGTTCAGGTTCCTTTATTTGTACCCGTAGGTAGATTTGTTTTGCAGTCTGGTGACATCCATATTTACGTGGCCAGGTTCCATCCCAAAGATCGTGAACTAATAACAGAGTAACAGGATGCTCTCCACTGTACTCCAATAGAAGATGTCCAGGAACTTCTGCTGTAATCCAGCTTTGCTCAACTTCCTCGGGAAGTACAGGCATTTGTGTGTGGACCAGAAAAGGTGATCATTGATGTACACACCAAGGAATTTAAAGCTGGAGACTGTCTCCACAGCCTCTCCACTTATGTACATTGGAGCCAGGTTCAGTCTCTTGGTCCGGCTGCAGTCTAGCACAATCTCTTTGGGGGTTTTTGGCTGTTCAGCGTGAAATTATTAGTAGACCACCAGGCTGTCAGGCTCTGTACCTCATTCCTGTATGCAGACTCGTTCTTTGTTGAGAATGGTCTCAATGGAAGGGTGGCAGTCAATAAGTCATTATTAATACTTTACACAGGGGTGAAGATCGTTGAGCGAGCGTTGAGAGATTTGGCCAATTTTTGATCTATCAATGATCTTCTGTGATCTCCACAGTCGCCAGTCTCCTCAAAGTTTTGACTGAGTCCAAAACACACAAGGATCTCAAATGAGCCCAAACATCAAAAATTGGCCCAATCTCTCAATGATCTCTGTGCAGTGTAAAGGGGCTCTAAGCAAGGGAAACAGGGTGTTTCAATAAATCATTGCACCTACTTCCGATTTCTGAGAAAATTCATCCATCCATCCATCCATCCATCCATCCAGCCAGCCAGCCGGCCAGCCGGCCATCTTCTGCCACTTATGCGGGGATCCGGATCATGGGGGCATCAGTCCAGGCAGAGTAGGCCAGCCTTACGGCCAGTTCACATAGCACCACGATCCCCATGATTCCTCATGCAGGTGGTGAGCCCAGTGGAGGGTGGACCCATGTGACTCCTTTGGGTACACTGGGTCCTCGATGTAACATTTTTTATGACGAGCCACTGGACTGCTCTTAAGGTGCTTTCAGACTAAACACAAACAAGTCCATTTTTCGAGCGGCACAATTACATTTTTAACTCAATGTAAACATGCAAATAGATGTGAATTCACCATCTAATTGAGTTGCAGACCGGCAAAGTTGCCTTTATAACTTCTGCAGCTGTGTTCAACCTGTAGTGGAAATTCTCAAAACACTGTCATGCTTAGGTTTACATTATCTGGCGGGGTCTCACCTGAAAAATTGCCCCTGCCTCCAAAATTTCACCTTGATGATGGGTTGTTTACATTGCTAGCCTGCTAGCCTTGTTAGCACGTCTGTGGCAGGACTCTGTGGGTAAAAAACTCCGACACTCCAATTCAGCTGCAGCGCTCCCGGTCCTTCTGTCTCCAGGTGAGTGTCAGTCTCATTTTCAAACTAGTTTACTCTCCAATGTTGATACTTTTATTCTGGTGATGGCAGAATCTCAAGGCCATTAGTAGCTAGTGCTACTCCTCGGATGCGAACACGTGAATGTGCGAGATTCGCGTGTGGTCGCCTCTTTCTATTGACATTCGTGCTGTGTGAAAAATTCACTTCACGTTTGGTCTGAACACACCTTTATTCTGGCCCTTCACCCAGGACCTGTTTTCCTTGGGAGACCCTATCGGGGGCAAGTTGCCCTGACAACATAGCTCCTGGGATCATTCAGGCACTGAAACCCCTCCACCACAATATCCACAGAGGGGTTTCCCGGAAAATACTGACGAAAATGAAGGGATGCCTAAGACTTTTACACAGTCAAATTACAGTTAAATGGTGTGGTGTTGTTTATTGTTTGTTTTTTCACAAACAAAGAAGGCAATTGCAAATTGTTTTCAGTCGAGTGATATTTTTTTGTTTGTACTCTCCCCAGCGATGACGTCCCAGAGGCCCTCGGCGCGCAGCAGCTTCAGAGCGAGTAGGATGAAGATCCTGTTGTCTCGCGGGTCCAGCAGTGGCTGGACACAGACCAGCAGCCCATCTGGAAGGCTGTGTCTGTGCTGGACCCAGAGACTAAGGCCGTACATTCCCAGTGGTCCAACCTCTGTTGTCATGAGGGTGTTGTCTATCGGCGGTGGCAGTCTCCAGCTGGGCAGTGTCACATCTGGCAGCTGCTGGTTCCCCGACAGCTCTGCCCAAAGGTGCTCCAGTTGGTCCATGAGTCAGTGGGGGTGGGCCACTTCGGGGTGAAGAAGATCCTGCAGCATCTTTGGGCCGGTGTGTCATCACGACGTAGAGCGCCATGTCCACCGTTGTGACACCTGCACAGCTCAGAAAGGGCTGACTCAGTGATCCCACGCACCCTTATAGCAGTACCAGGTAGGGACACCCATGGAGTGTGTGAGGGTGGACATTCTGGGCCCTTTTACGATCACAGATAGGGGGAACCATTATGTTCTGGTCACAATGGATCACTTCACCAAGAGACCAGAGGTGTACAAGGTCCCTGATCAGAGCGCCGCCACCACAGCATCAAAGCTGGTGGATGAAATGTTTTGCCGGTTCGGTGCCCCGGAGGAGCTGCATAGCGACCAGAGATGGAACTTTAAGGCAGAGGTCTTCGGGGAGGTCTGCAGGCAGCTGGGTGTCCAAAAGACCCGGACCACCCTGCTGCATCCACAGAGCGACGGCCTGGTTGAACGTTTTAACCGGACCCTGACCACGCAGTTCGCCATCCTAGTGGACCAGTGGCAGCGAAACTAGGACCTGCATCTGCCTCAGGTTCTGTGGTCATACCAGACAGCAGTTCAAGAATCCATCCAGTGCACCCTGGCAGCACTAATGTTTGCACGTGAGCTACGCACCCCAGTGGATTTGGTGTTCGACCCTCCACTGGAGCAGGAGGTGAAAGGCAAACTAGGGTTGGATTATGTGTTTTGTTTAAGAGCACGTCTTCACATGGTGCACGAACTGGCTCGGGAGGCCCTGGTAGCGGCGGGGAGTCAGCAGAAGCGAGCATACAACTCCCTCTGCCAGGGGAGAGATTTTGCACCCAGGGACCAAGTCTGAGTCTTCTGCCTGGATCGGAAAAAGGGACTGTCACCAAAGCTGGGGAGCCACTGGTTGGGACCGTGCGTGGTCCTACAGAGACTGTCGGACGTAGTGTACAGGGTGAGGCTGCAGAAGAGGAACCAGGTGGTCCATGGGTGGCCGAGCCAGAGGCTCCATCCTGACCAGATACCCCTGATACTCCGGTCAAGGCTCCAATGGACACTAACAGGCCCATGTGTACCAGCTGCTGCCAACGGTGGGTGCCCCAACGCCTGGACGGGTTCGTATTGGACTTATTCTTCTGGGGACAGAAACCAGTGTAATGTTGGGGCTGTGATAAGGGGCGGGGGGTTCTCCTGGCATGCTTTGCGCCGCGGGGGATTCAAAGACTGTTATTATTCTTGTGTTCTGAGCATTATTGTTGTACAGTAGAGGCTGTAAGGAAAGGATGTGGAGGCGAGGCACAAGCATAAGTCGACACAGATTCTTTATTGACCCCCTAACATAAATACAGCCGATGGACACCGTGTTGCCTGCTGCGGCCGAGTGTCTGGTAGGAGAGGCCCTCAACTCTCTCTGCATTCTGCTTATACAGCTTTAATGGTACGCATAAAGAGCTGTGCTAGTGCATTATGCTTGTGTGTGTACCAGAGAGAATGTGTGACACATTAACATAACACTTGGAACATTCCTGACCATACATTCACCCCCCCTGCCCTCATTGTCTGTCTAAGTTACTCCTTGGGGGGCTACCCCCTTCAGTCCATTGTTCTGCCCCTCTTCCTGCTTCTGGGTGTGAGAAGAATGTCCACCCGCTGTGTCTAGTATCACCACAGTACTGTTACAATTGTGTTATAAGTCTGGTTGTGATAGTGTTGTTTTCCCTGTGTGTGAGAGGTTGCGTATCTGTGTCACCCTGAGTGAGATGAGTGTCTGTGGGGATGGCCTCCCTTCTGTTCTGTGTGATTAGTGAGAGTTGAAATAAATGCCTATTACATTCCAAACCCTCTCTCGTTATTGTGTGAATCCTTGAAACCTCGCGGTATCTTTCATTTTGGAAGGCATTTCTAGGAGTCATTTCATTTTTCCTTGTGGGATGTGTTAGAAAAATACCCGATTCTTTGATTGAAAGGTCCAAGAACAAACCGGAGATTTCTTCAGTTTAAAGGATGGTACATTTATTTAGAAGTCACATGTAAAGCAAGCAGCGCTGGGTGCAGCGTGACGCAGCTCCCTCTGGAGCTGGTCAGACTGAACCCCGACTTCCGGGTGCAGGTTACAATTATCCCCTCGGGTTGGGCGAGCCAGTACAATGGGATGGGCTTGTACGCGACTATCTGATTGGCTAATCTACCTATGGCGGGAACAGGCCATCCACTGAACACGCCTCTTCATTCTAGAATGTGCTATCAACAGTGTGCGTGGGTGTTGGGTTTGGGTGTGTATCTAATGTTAAAGACCTGACTTAAAAGAGAGAGAGAAAAGACAGAGAGGGCTCTATACCTTTGTCTCATTCCTGTTATCAATATACCATAACATACTTGTTCATAAGCATGCAAACAGAATTTGTATGGAATATGTGTAGAGCATAATGGGAGATCACCTACAGAATTATTATTCTGGCACTAACTATACATTAACCCTTTCAGATGCATTTGATTTTTTTCAATGCCCGCAATATTTGTGTAAAGGTATGTTTCATTAGGTGGTCATATTTGGTTAAAATATTAGTTTGTTACTGTGCAGATATAAGAATCAAAATTATATTATTGTAACATCAGGGCTGTGCTAAGGGGGCGGGGATTCTCCCAGCATACTTTGGCAGCGGAGGATTCAAAGGGTGCTATCATTCATGTGTTCTAAAGTGTTATTGCTGTGTCATTATGACACAGCAGTGTTATAAGAAGAGTCAGAGCAGTGACTGATCATGCGTTTGTGTCACCCTTAGTGAGACGGAGGTCTGTGTGAATGACCTCCCCTCCTGTCTGTGTTGAGGGAGTGTGTTTTTTAATAAAGCCTGTTTCGTCACAGTCATCTCTCCTTTCTTGTGTGAACCCCCACTACGTCACACTGGGATCAGAAGTTGGGATATGGAGC
The DNA here is from genome assembly GCA_020510985.1 of Pholidichthys leucotaenia. NCBI lineage: Eukaryota > Metazoa > Chordata > Actinopteri > Cichliformes > Pholidichthyidae > Pholidichthys > Pholidichthys leucotaenia. Next base: position 222,411,943 of record CM035841.1, read on the forward strand.
AGATGGAAGCCAGGATCAGAGCAGAGATCCAGCAGCTGGAGCGATTCATTGCTCAGCTGGGAATGGACGACAGAGCTGGTACACCAACCCCTGGAGTTGCTCGCCGGGATGAACGGAGCAGCGGACCCGACGGGACCAGTGTACCCCACCTTCTGCCTTTCTCAAGGCAGGGCGGGCTGAGCAGAGCAGATCAGCACCGCTCCCCACCTTTTTCAGGGCAGGACGGGCCAGTGATTCCACTGCGACCAGGGGCGGCGATCGACCGAGAGGCGACTGTCCCACCCATCCGGCAGCGGGCCAAGGTTCCCCGCTTTAACGGTGAAACCCTGCTGGACGACTACCTGGTTCAGGTCGAGCTGGCTGCTGTGTTGAACGGCTGGCCACCCGGAGAGACCGCCGTGCAGGTCGTGCTGGCCCTGGAGGGAAGGGCTGTCCGCACGCTGTCCAATCTCCGGCCCGAGGAACGCTGCAGCTGGCCAGCGCTACAAGGAGCGCTCCGGAGGCGGTTTGGGAGAGCGGCCAACACTGAGCACGCCGAGGAACAGCTGGCCAACCGCCGGCAAGGCAGCCGGGAAGCCTGGGAGCCTACGCAGCGGATATACGGCTGCTGACATGGCACAGCTACCCGGATTTCGAGCCAGAAGTAGTGGAGAAGCTCGCCCTCCGGAACTTCATCCGGGGTCTCCACCGGCCCAGCTCCAGAGCCACATCCGGATTAACGCCGTAAGCAGCTGGGAGACGGCTGTGGCAGAAGCGGAGTGGGTGGAACCGCTAATGGATTGTACAGCTGATGCATCGGCACCAAGACAGAGAGCCTTCCAGGCCATGGCTGAGAGCGAGGAAGAGGAGCTGCGGCAGATCACGGCGGTGCGCCCACGGAGAAGACGGCCGTGGTGGCGCGAGGAAGGGTGATTCTGCTGCGGGTAGCCAGGACACATTGGGCGGTACTGCCCGGCACCCACCCCAACGACAAACCGCCCCCTCGCCAACGTTAAACTAGAACAAGGTGGCATGGACGGTGATCTGCTGTCTCCCACAGACATTTTCCCCGATGAACTGTCACCATGTGTGGGCCTAATTGGACACTTGCCTAGGATGTACCTACAGTGCAGCCTGGACAACACGCCGATCCGGGCCCTGATCGACACCGGTTCTACCATCTCCTTGGTCCGACCCAGTGTGCTGCCAGGCACAGACGAGACAGAACCGCAGGGGTGGGAACCCACCAGGCGCTGCGTCACCACAGCTACCGGTAAGCGCACTAGACTGGGAGGGCGAAGAGTTCTTGTGGTGGGGGTGGCCAGCCAGAACACAAACCACCCATTCTGGCTGGCTGACATCCAAGACCCCTGCATATTTGCCCGCAGCATGGAGCGCAAAAATTGACATCGCCAGATCGTCCCTCCTGCTGGGAACTCAGACCATTACGCTCTGCAGCGGGGCCCAGAGGAGAAACCTGCATGATTGCATGATGAAACCTGCATGGTCTGCATAATCGAGGGACCGCCAGGGTGGGCCGAACCGGGCAGGTCACCGCAAGTACTGAACCCAACGGCGCCACCAGCACGAGCAGAGGGAGCACGATCACTGATAAAGACAGCAAGGGGGAGGGCCACAGCGGAGCAGGTCAATGTGTCAGCAGAAACGCAGCAGGCACTCGAGGAATTGTTCCAGCAGAGCTGCAACGGACTGGAATCAGGACAGAGACGCCAGCTGCGGGAGCTGTTGGACTGCTACGTGGACGTCTTCGCTGCAAAGAATGAGGAATGCACCCAAACCAGCTTGGTGCAGCACGGGATCGACACCAGTGAGACCAGGCCGATTAGGCTCCGCCCACGCTGTCTGCCTTTTTCAAGTACGGGAAATGATGGAGGCAGATATTATTGAGCCCTCCAGCAGCCCCTGGGCGGCGCCGGTGGTGCTGGTTAGGAAGAAAGACGGTTCGTGGCGGTTCTGTGTGGATTACCGATGCCTAAATGATGTCACCCGCAAGGATTCCTACCCCCTGCCCCACATCGATGACGCGCCGGACCACATCGCCGGCTCCAGCTGGTTGAGCCCGCTGGACCTCCTCAGCGGCTATTGGCAGGTAGAACTGTCACCTGAGGCCCGCCAGAAAACAGCTTTCTCCATCGGGCAGGGACTGTATCAGTTCAAGGTGATGCCGTTTGGACTTTGCAACGCCCCGGCCACCTTTGAACGTCTGATGGAGTGAGTGTTGGCTCACGTACCCCAGAGCCGCTGCATTGTTTATCTGGATGACCTGCTGGTTCACGCAGCTGATTTTGACAGCGCCCTGTCCAACCTCCGGGAAGTATTGGATGCCATCCGACAGGCCGGGCTGCGGCTACACCCACGGAAATGCCACCTATTTCAACGGAAGACTGCCTTCCTGGGCCACATCGTCAGCGCAGCGGGAGTCGCCACCGATCCAGAGAAAGTGACAGCAGTGAGAAACTGGCCAGTGCCGCGGGATGTGGGAGAGCTACGGAGTTTTCTCGGACTGGCCTCCTATTATAGAAGATTTGTGAAAGACTTCGCCACCATCGCCAGCCTGCTGCATCAGCTGACACAGAAGGGCTGTGCATTTCAGTGGAGTGAGAACTGTGCTGCTGCTTTTTCCCAGCTTCACTCAGCGCTCATCGGAGGCCCCATCCTGCAGTATCCCGACCTGAACCGCCCTTTCATCGTGGACACGGACACCAGCAACCAGGGCATCGGGGCGGTGTTATCCCAGGAGGGAGAACACGGAGAGCAGGCAGTTGCTTTTTTCAGCCGCACTCTCAGCAGAGCCGAAAGGAATTATTGCGTTACTCGCAGAGAGCTGTTGGCTGTCATCCAGGGGCTTCGCCATTTTCGCCTGTATGTGTACGGGGGGAGGTTCCAGCTCAGGACGGATCATGCTTCCCTGACCTGGCTACTGAACTTTAAAGAGCCGGATGGACAGTTGGCGAGATGGCTAGAGGCACTGCAGGATTGTGATTTTCAGATTGTGCATCAGGCAGTCCGCCTCCATGCCAATGCTGATGCGCTGTCTCGGCGTCCCTGTGCTGCGGAGGACTGTTGTCACTGCCAGCGGACAGAGGATCAAGACCAAGCCGTCCCACGGGCTGCTGCTCTCCGGACCGCTGTGAGCAGGAATAACACAGCGACACACAACTACTCCTCGGATAATCAGGCAGCTCTCCCCAGCGATGATGTCACAGAGGCCCTCGGCGCGCAGCAGCTGCAGAGCAAGCAGGACAGAGATCCAGTCATTTCCCGGGTTCGACAGTGGCTGGACGCAGGCCAACGGCCCGCCTGGGAGGCTATGTCTGCACTGGATCCAGAGATCAAGGCCCTACACTCCCAGTGGGCCAATCGCCACTGTCACAAGGGTGTTGTGTATCAGCAGCGGCAGACTCCAGCTGTGCACCGTCACATCTGGCAGCTGCTGGTTCCCTGGTGGCTCCGGCCCAACGTACTCCAGCTGGTCCATGGGGCGGTAGGAGTGAGCCACTTTGGGGTGACAAAGACTCTGCAGAGTCTTCGAGCCCTGTTCTACTGGCCCGGATGTCACCAGGATGTAGAGCTCTACGTCCATCGCTGCGACACTTGCACGGCTCAGAAGGGGCCAACTCAGCGATCCCAAGCTCCCTTGCAGCAGTACCGGGTGGGAGCACCGATGGAGCGGGTAGGGATGGACATTCTGGGCCCTTTCCCGACCACGGACCAGGGAAACTGCTACGTACTGGTCGCAATGGATTATTTCACCAAATGGCCAGAGGCGTACGCGGTCCCTGATCAGAGCGCCACCACCATGGCATCAAAGCTGATGGATGAGATGTTCTGTCGGTTTGGCGCACCGGAGGAGCTGCACAGCGATCAGGGTCAGAACTTTGAGGCAGAGGTCTTCGGGGAGGTCTGCAAGCGGCTGGGCATCCGGAAGACCCAGACCACCCCACTGCACCCACAGAGTGACGGCCTGGTTGAACGGTTCAACCCTTACCACCCAGCTCCCTGTCCTAGTGGACCAGTGACAGCAAGACTGGGACCTGCATCTGCCCTTTGTTCTTTGGGCGTACTGGATGGCAGCACAGGAATCCACCCAGTGCACCCCTGCAGCGCTGATGTTTGGACACAACCTGCGTGCACCGGTGGATTTGATATTCCCCCCCACCCCACCGAGCCGGAGGTGGAGGCCAAACCGGGGTTGGATTTTTTGTTTTGCTTGAAGGAACGTCTCCACATGGTGCACGGTCTGGCTCGGGAGGCCCTGGCAGCGGCGGGGAGCCGGCAGAAGCGGGCATATGACTCCCGCTGCCAGGGGAGGGACTTTGCACCAGGAGATCGAGTCTGGGTTTTCTGCCCGGAGCAAAAAAGGGGACTGTCACCAAAATTGGCGAGCCATTGGTCGGGACCGTGCGTGGTCCTACAGAAACTGTTGGATGTGGTGTACAGGGTGAGGCTGAAAAAAAGGGACCGGGTCGTGGTACTCCACCGTTGTGGAGAGTGTAAATAACGAGACTGATTCATGCAGCAGACGATTTTATTCACTCTCTCATCAGTCATACACAGAAAAAGCATGTCTCAATACACCATGGGTTCTCCTTTTATACCAACCGCTCATCTCACATTTGCATTACATTTCACATCACAATACATTCATCCTTTCTCCCCCCAACTACTTCTTCCTGCTATCTCACCATGATCTCCCTAGCTATTGTTCTCCTCTGTTTACCCTCTGCATCCAGTCTGAGATGATTAGCCCAGTCTCTACACCCCCCCCCCCCCCAGAATCTCAGACAGAGTTTCAGTCCTCACGTCCTTTTGGCTTCATCCTCCCATATCTGCTGTAACGGGGGTTTACCGCCTCCGCGGCGCTGCTGTGCCAGAGGGGGTGCTCCTGGGGGTGTGTCTGTCTGCGGGTGGGCCCTGGCGAGTGGGGAGGAAACTTCGATTTGCCCGTGTGGCTGCTCTGATGAATTGTTTATCTGGGGACTTCTCAGTGGGGGTCTTCCGCGCCGAGGGGCCTGAGCCAACAGCACTTGCTCGTCCGCCACAACAAAGGCGGGCTTAAGTCTGTCTATGCATATTTTCTCCCAACGACCCCCCAAGTCTAACAAAAAATGTTTGTCCCCTGTTTCCAGCACTCTGAACGGGCCATCGTAGGGTGGGCGCAATGGAGGGCGGTGGGCATCATGCCTGACAAACATGAATGCCGCGTTCTTCAAAGTTTTTGGCACAAAAGCGCGTGGGAAACAGTGGTGGGCCGGGCCCGGCAGCGTGCCTGTGTCTGCACTATGCTGCAAACGCTGAGACGGGCAGCTGTCCGGCGCAGGATTATCTGGCAAAAATTCCCTGGGCAGCTGCAGTGGCTGAGAAAAAACAAGCTCTGCCGGGGAAGCCTCCAAATCCTGTTTTGGTGCGGGACGCAACCCCAGTAAAGCCCACGGCAACCGGTCTACCCAATTTGCATCCGTCAACGAAGCCCTGAGCGCTGCTTTCAGTGACCTATGAAAACGCTTGCATAACCCATTGGCCTGTGGGTTGTACGCGGTTGTGCGATGAATTGCAACACCCAGGCTGTGGGCCATCGCGGACCAGAGGTCGGAAACAAACTGAGGGCCCCTATCAGACATGATGTCCGACAGGATTCCAAAACGCACCACCCATGTCGTCAAAAAAGCGCACGCCACGTCCGTGGACGTGGTTGCCGCCAGCGGGACTGCTTCTGGCCAGCGTGTGGTGCGGTACACCATTGTCAGAAGGTGCGTGCACCCCTGCGATGGCGGGAGGGGGCCCACGAGGTCCACGTGAACATGGTCGAACCTCTTAGCCGGTATACGAAATGGCTCCAAAGGAGCCTTTGTGTGTCTATGTACTTTGGCTCATTGGCACGCTACGCAGGCTGCAGCCCACTCTTTCACTTGTTTGCGCAGGCCTGGCCACACAAACTTCGCTCCCACCATTTTGACTGATGCGCGCACTCCTGGGTGCGCCAGAGCGTGAACTGACTCAAACACGCGGCGGCACCACGCGACTGGGACCACCGGGCGTGGGTGTCCCGTGGAGACGTCGCAGATTAGGGGGGGCTTGCCGTCTTACAGTACTCTGCTCTCCAGCCTTAACCCTGTTGGTCCAGACTGGAGCACGCACACATCCGTATCACTAATCTGCTCTGCGGCCATGGCTGTATAATCTATCCCCATGCAGACCGGGGCCACTACCACACGCGAGAGGCAGTCCGCCACCACATTCAGTTTACCCGACACATGCTGAATATCGGTCGTAAACTCCGAGATCGTGGCCAGCTGTCTCTGCTGCCGGCCCGACCATGGTTCCGAAACCTTGGCTATCGCGAACGTCAACGGCTTGTGGTCCACGAACGCGGTGAAGCTGCGCCCTTCCAGCCAGAACTGGAAGTGGTGTATGGCCAGGTGGAGAGCCAGCAACTCTCTGTCAAATGCGCTGTATTTACGCTCACTGTCGCGCAAAGCCCTGCTGAAAAAAGCAAGCGACTGCCAAGAACCGGTGACACGTTGCTCCACGACGGCCCCTTTGGCCACGTCAGAGGCGTCGGTAGTGAGCACTATCCGGGCCGCTGGGTCTGGGTGCGCTAACAGTGCGGCGTTTGCCAGGGTTGTTTTGACCTCCGAGAACGCCTGCTCTCGCTCCGGAGTCCATTCGACCCTATCCGCGGGTTTCCGTCTCTTGAGCGCGGCGTACAATGACTGCATGAGTTGAGCTGCGCGGGGGAGGAACTGGTTATAAAAGTTAACCATCCCCAAAAATTCTTGCAGCGCCCTGACCGTCTGAGGCCGGGGAAAATTCGCCACGGCGCGCACTTTGTCGGGCAAGGGTATCGCTCCCTCCAGTGAGACACGGTGCCCCAAAAAATCAACCCCCGTCACGCTGAACTGGCATTTCGCCGGGTTGATTATTAACCCATGCTCTGTGGCCCCACATATGTGACCTACTTTGTGACTGATGTAAGTCCTCACATTTTAGATCAGAACAAAGACAGAGCTTCCTTGGAGATAACAGGAAGCTGCGAGGATGTTAGCTTTGGTATGCAGGGCTTGAGACTGTGGGGGTGATATTAGAGGATTAAAGAGGAGATGCATTGTTACTGGCGATTATAATGCAATGTGACCTGTGATGCAATGAGACTTGTGAACTGTGAGAGTCCTGGTATTTAAGGACGAGAGTTCCCTGTAATACTCTCTTTCTTCTTTGAGATGTTGGCGAATGTGAATAAAGCAGCCTTGAGAGAAATCTGTCTCATCATTTTCTCATTCCCACAGCTCCTCCAACCTCCAGAAGACCGTCGTGAGGTGGGTTACGTGTTTGTCCTCGGAAGCACTGGCCACCAGGATATCATCCAGGTAGACAAACACGAACGGGAGATCGCGCAACACCGCATCCATCATGCATTGGAATGTCTGTGCCGCTCCCTTCAATCCGAAGGGCATGCGTAAAAACTCAAACAAGCCAAACGGAGTTATTACTGCTGTTTTGGGTATGTCCTCCGCGTGCACTGGGACCTGGTGGTAACCGCGGACCAGGTCTATTTTAGAAAAAATGCGTGCTCAGGCGAGGTGAATGGAAAAATCCTGAATATGGGGAATCAGGTAGCGGTCGTGCGCTGTGGCGTTATTCAATCTGCGGAAATCACCGCACAGTCGCCACGATCCCTCAGAGTTAGGGATCATGTGTAGCGGGGATGCCCATGGGCTATTCGATCGCCTGATGATGCCCAACCTTTCTAGGTTGGCAAATTCCTCGAGCGCTATGGCCAGTTTAGCTGCGTCCAAGCACCGAGGCCGTGCGAAAACGGGCGGCCCGGTGGTGGTGATAAAGTGTTCCACCCCGTGTTTAGCGATGGCCGCCAAAAACATTGGGACCGTGAGTGCTGGAAACTGAGTGAGCAGTGTGTGGAACTTACCGCCTGTAGCTGTGACGCTGGCTTGTGTTATTGGCCCGGCCCCTTGAGCTGTACAGGGGAGAGAATCAAAAGACATTACATTAACCAGGCGCCCGTTAGCAACATCAACTAGTAACCCATGTGCACACAGAAAATCAGCTCCCAGGATTGGGATACTCAGTGCCGCTATGACAAAAGTCCACTCATACATACGGCCGTGTAGGGATAAAGTCAGTGTTCTCTCACCAAAAGTCTTAATTCCCGAGCCGTTTACTGCTACCAGCCCGGGTCCGCTAGGTCCTGCTAGCCGGTTGGCGTAGGACGGCAGGATGATGCTCTTCTGGGCTCCAGTGTCTACGAGGAAGCGCCTCCCCGAGCGCGAGTCCGTCATGTAGAGCAGCTTGTTCTCTTCACCGGCGGTCGCAGCTGCTACCGACTGCCGGCCTTGGTGTTTCCCGAGCGCTTGAATTGGCACGGTGACGCACATCTGCGTGTGTTCTCTCCGAAGCGGCGGTGGTAGAAGCAGAGCGTGTCTCCCTGGCGCTCCCTGGCCCCCGCTGCCACTACCATCGGTGGCTCCTCGCCTCCGCTGGTCGTCTCGCTGGGTTCCGACGCCGCCGCGTTCACTGTGAGGGCTCTGGTGATGAGGATGATCCGATCTGCCTCCTGGGCTAGTGCACGGTAGTCACGGGCGGCCAGCAACGGCGAATTGGCAAGAACCACTCTCGCCTCTGTTGGGAGGTTCTGGAGGAAAAGGTGGGCAAACAGAAAATGCCTGTCGTCCGTGCCCATTAACGCCAACATCTTCTCCATCAGTTCGACCGCCGAGCCATCTCCTAACTCGGAGCGCCTCAGGAGCCTCTCTGCTCTCTCACAGTCTGAGAGCGTGTAGCGCCGGGTCAGCACAGCCTTGAGAGCCTCATATCTGTCGTGGGCTGGAGGCTGTTCGAGCAGGCTCGCTACTTGCTGAGACGTGCGAGCGTCCAGCGCTGCGACCACATAGTAATACTTGGTGTCGTCTGCCGTTATTCCCCGGAGGGCGAACTGAGCCTTGGTGTGGTGGAACCAAGAGCGCGGGTTGTGCAGCCAAAAGTCCGGTAGTTTGACCGAAACAGTGCACGTGTTGCTGGGAGTTCCCATCCTGGCCTTCTCTGGGATGCTTGCCGCGTCGCTGGGGCTTCCCGTCCGGGCTGACTCCGGGGTTCTTGCCCCGTGTTCCATAATTTGTCAAAGGGTCACCAGTGTGGAGAGTATAAATAACGAGACTGATTCATGCAGCAGACGACTTTATTCACTCTCTCATCAGTCATACACAGAAAAAGCATGACTCAATACACCATGGGTTCTCCTTTTATACCAACCACTCATCTCACATTTGCATGACATTTCACATCACCATACATCACGTTTGCATGACATTTCACATCACAATACATTCATCCTTTCTCCCCCCAACTCCTTCTTCCTGCTATCTCACCATGATCTCCCTAGCTATTGTTCTCCTCTGTTTACCCTCTGCATCCAGTCTGAGATGATTAACCCAGTCTCTACACCGCATTGTCTCGCCCTGTACCAGCCATCCGCCCTGCGGGTGGTCAAGCCGGAGCCTTCACCCCGACCAGATACTCCGACCGAGGCACAGATGAACACTAGCGGGCCTGTGCGTGCTGGTCGTCGACAACGGAGGCCACCCCGATACCTGGATGGATTCATGTTGGACTTTTGAGCTGGACTTGTAGCACCTTGGGGGAGTCAGATTATTTAGCATCTCAGACAAGAGACAGTGGATAAGCATGGGAGAACAATGCTCAGGAGGTTCCTGGCGAGATAGCAGGAAGGAGTCAAGGACGTAGGGAGTTGAATGCAGTGTAATGCAAATGTCATGTTGTGTGTGGAGAAATGCCATGAAACTTGTGAGGAGTGATTTGGGTAAAAGAAGAGTGCCTGCTGAAATGTTTCATTCTGTTCTGTGCTTGAGCGATGTGAAGTGTGTAATAAACCGTCTGCCATGAATCAGCCTCTTATTTCACACACTCCACACTGGTGACCCAAGACATATTATGGAACACGAGGCAAGAACCCCGGAGCCGGCCCGGTCAGGAAGCTCCAGCGAGGTGGCAGCCATCCCACAGACAGCCCGGACTGGAACCCCCAGCCACGCGTGTGCGGTTTCAGTCAAGCTACCGGATTTCTGGCAGCACAACCCACGCTCTTGGTTCCACCACACCGAGGCCCAGTTTGCTCTCCGGGGAGTAACGGCAGATGACACCAGATTCCTACATGTGGTCGCAGTGCTGGATGCCCGCACAGCTCAGCAGGTAGCGAGCCTGCTCGATCAGCCTCTAGCCAGCAACAAATACGAGGCGCTCAAGGGTGCGCTGACCCAGCGCTACACGATCTCGGAATGTGAGAGAGTGGAGAGGCTCCTGACACGGGCCGAGTTAGGAGATGGTTCAGCCGTAGACCTGATGGAGAAGATGCTGGCGTTAATGGGCATGGACGACGGGCACTTTCTGTTTGCCCACCTCTTCCTCCAGAACCTTCCAACAGTGGCGAGAGCGGTTCTGGCCAATTCGCCATTGCTGGCCGCGCGTGACTACCGTGCACTAGCCCAGGAGGCAGATCGGATCATCCTCACCAGCCGGGCAATCACAGTCAATGCGGCCGCGGCAGAGCCCAGCGAGATGACCAGAGGAGGCGAGGAGCCACCGACGGTAGCGGCAGTGGGGGCCAAGGAGCGCCAGAGAGACACGCTCTGTTTCTACCACCGCCACTTCGGAGAGAACGCACGCAGATGTGCGCCACCGTGCCAATTCAAGCACTCGGGAAAATGCCGAGGCCGGCGGTCGGTAGCAGCTGCGACCCTCAGTGAAGAGAACAAGCTGTTCTACCTGACGGACGCGCGCTCGGGGAGGCGTTTCCTCGTGGACACCGGAGCCCAGAAGAGCTTCATCCTGCCGACCTACGCTGACCGGTTGGCAGGGCCTAGCGGCCCTGAGATGTTGGCAGCAAACGGCTCGGAAATTAAGACCTTTGGTGAGAGGACACTGATCTTATTTCTACACGGCCTTACATACGAGTGGACCTTTGTCGTAGCGTTTGGTGACGCTAGACAATAAAATCTGCTGGAAACCTCAGAATTCAATTCAAAAAGAGGTATAAACATTATTTGCTGAAAGGATATACAGTATGTTAGAAGGGTAGTATTTATATGTACGATTCACTATGCTCACTCTGTGACACTATGGAATGGTGGGTGGGACAGCACTGTGTATATCTGTGTTGTTTGAGGCTGGTTTTGATGTATGGACATCAATGTATGTTAGGATGGATGGGTGTTAATGTTGATATGTACAAAATACAGTAAATTGTTTACTTGGGGTCTTAAATGTGGTAATTTGTATAGAATTCACACGGGTGTATTTATGGAAAAGAGGAGATGGAATTAATAAGTGTTCACTTCTTCCTTCTCCCTTTTGAACACTGTATACTGTTACTTTATTGCATTTGTCATTTGTTTTGTTTTTGTTACACTTTTTTATTCGAAATAAAGTATCTATCTATCTATCTATCTATCTATCTATCTATCTATCTATCTATCTATCTATCTATCTGTCTATCTATCTATCTAGCAGCACTGAATTACCATATCCTGGGGGCTGATTTTCTGTGTGCACATGGTTTACTGGTTGATGTTGCTAACAGGCGCCTGGTTAATGCACTGTCTTTTGACTCTCTCCCCTGTATAGCTCGAGTGACCCAGCCAACAGCACAAGCCAACGTCACAGCTACAGGCGGTAAGTTCCACACACTGCTCACTCAGTTCCCAGCACTCACGGTCCCGACGTTTTCGGCGGCCATCGCTAAACACGGGGTGGAGCACTTTATCACCACCACCGGGCCGCCCATTTTTGCAAGACCTCGGCGCTTGGACGCAGCTAAACTGGCCATAGCGCGCGAGGAGTTCGCCAACCTGGAAAGGTTGGGCATCATCAGGCGTTCGAACAGCCCATGGGCATCTCTGCTGCACATGGTCCCTAAGGCTGAGGGATCGTGGTGACCGTGCGCTGATTTCCGCAGGTTGAACAACGCCACAGCGCACGACCGCTACCCGATTCCCCACATACAGGATTTTTCCGTTCACCTCGCCGGAGCACGCATTTTTTCCAAAATAGACCTGGTCCGCGGTTACCACCAAGTCCCAGTGCGCGCGGAGGATGTACCCAAAACAGCAGTAATAACTCCGTTCAGTCTATTCGAGTTCCTGCTCATGCCATTCGAGTTAAAAGGAGCGGCACAGACATTCTAGCGCATGATGGATGCAGTGCTGCGCGACCTCCCGTTCGTGTTTGTCTACCTGGACGATATCCTGGTAGCCAGTGTGTTCGAAGACGAACACGAAACCCACCTCACGATGGTTTTCCGGAGGTTGGAGGAGCACGGGTTAATAATCAACCCGGCAAAATGCCAGTTCGGCGTGACGGAGATTGATTTTTTGGGGCACCGCGTCTCTCTGGAAGGAGCGATCCCGCTGCCCGACAAAATGCGCGCCATGGCGGATTTCCCCCGGCCTCAGACGGTCAGGACACTGCAGGAATTTTTGGGGATGGTTAACTTTTATAACCGTTTCCTTCCCCGCGCGGCGCAGCTCATGCAACCATTGTACGCCGCGCTCAAGAGACAGAAACCCGCGGATAGGGTCGAATGGACCCCGGAGCAGGATCGGGCGTTCTTGGAGGTTAAAGCAGCCCTGGCAAACGCCGCACAGCTGGCGCATCCGGACCCGGCGGCCCGGATAGCGCTCACCACCGACGCTTCAGACGTGGCCATAGGGGCTGTCGTAGAGCAGCGCGTCGCCGGGGCTTGGCAGCCGCTCGCCTTTTTCAGCAGAACTTTGCGCAACAGCGAACGTAAATACAGCGAGTTTGACAGGGAGTTACTGGCTCTCCACCTGGCCATACGCCACTTACAGTTCTGGCTGGAAGGGCGCAACTTCACCGTGTTCGTGGACCACAAGCCGCTAACATTCGCGATGGCCAAGGTTTCAGAACCGTGGTCGGGCCGGCAGCAGAGACAGCTGGCCGCGATCTCAGAGTTTACTACCGATATTCAGCATGTGTCAGGTAAACTGAATGTGGTGGCGGACTGCATCTCGCGCACCGTGGTGGCCCCGGTCTGCGTGGGGATAGATTATGCAGCCATGGCCGCGGAGTAGATTACCGATGCAGACGTGCGCGCGCTCCAGTCTGGACCAACAGGGTTAAGGCTGGAGAGGAGGGTGCTGCAAGATGGTGTCCCCCCCCCCCAATCTGCGATGTCTCCACGGGTCGCCCGCGTCCGGTGGTCCCAGTCGCGTGGCGCCGCCGCGTGTTTGAGTCGGTTCACACTCTGGCGCACCCAGGAGTGTGCGCGTCGGTCAAAATGGTGGGAAAGAAGTTTGTGTGGCCGAGCCTACGCAAACAAGTAAAAGAGTGGGCTGCAGCCTGCGTGGCGTGCCAACGAGCCAAGGTACACAGACACACGAAGGCTCCCTTGGAGCCGTTTCGTATTCCGGCTAAGAGGTTCGACCATGTTCACGTGGACCTCGTGGGCCCCCTCCCGCCATCACAGGGGTGCACGCACCTCCTGACAGTGGTGGACCGCACCACGCGCTGGCCAGAAGCAGTCCCGCTGGCGGCAACCACGTCCGCGGACGTAGCACACGCTTTTTTAACAGCATGGGTGGCGCGTTTTGGAGTCCCGTCGGACATTACGTCTGACAGGGGCCCTCAATTTGTTTCCGAACTCTGGTCCGCGATGGCCCGCAGCCTGGGTGTTACAATTTACCGCACAACTGCATACAACCCACAGGCCAATGGTTTATGCGAGTGTTTTCATAGATCACTGAAAGCAGCACTCAGGGCTTCACTGACGGATGCAAATTGGGTAGACAGGTTGCCGTGGGTTTTATTACCTCAGCCAGACCGCAGGCCAGGAGGTTATGTTTTTGCCGGCGTTTGTCTGTTTGTCTGTCTGTCTGTCTGTTGGTTAGCAAGATAACTCAAAAAGTTTTGGACGGATTTCGATGAAACTTTCAGGCGTTGTTGGAAATGGTACAAGGAAGAACTGATTAAATTTTGGGGATGATCTGGATCACCGTCTGGATCCAGGAATTTTTTAAAGGATTCTTTAACATTGTGAGATAGGGCCCGGAGGTAATGTGTAGTTCAGTGCTTCCGCTAGCAGGAAGCACTGAACTACATATTGAAGCTCGTCGAGCTTGTGACAGAGCCGCTAAAATGCAGCATACACTGAATGAGAGCCCACAGGCTGCTGCTTCTCACCGTGCTAAAGACAGAGACAGTACACAGCAGCATAGACAGGATGAGGGACTATCCCCAGATGCTATTGAAGCTCGTCGAGCTTAGTTAGCTTAGTTTATTGAATTTTTCTTATTACCTCCGCCAGGAGGTTATGTTTGTTTTTTTTTTTAAAGAAGATTGGAGTTAATATTGTTCTAATCTACACTACGTATATGTACATATTTTTAATTTCCTGGAAAGAAACGAAGTTAGAAAAATTATGTTAATGGTAGCTTTTCAATATCCAGAACTTATTATTAGGAATAAATTTCATGAATGTGTTCTCCAACTAAAGACTTGTACATGTTGTATCTCTTGTTAAATTAAATAAATTGTGTTTGTGTAGTTCAAATAACATTTTTTTTGTTTTCTTGACCAATCATATGACATACAGAAACACATGATACAGGGAAAGAACAATAACAAAATTAGTGTAGAATATTTATGGTATAAATCACAATATTGGGGGGGGGACTGTTGCTCTTGGCGGAGGTCTGCGCTCTCCGAGTGCTTTTCTAGTTGGGGTTGCGCTCCGCGCCAAAAGAGGATCTGGAAGCTTCCCCAGCAGAGCTCGTTTTTGCGCAGCCCCTACGGCTGCCCGGGGAATTTCTGCCAGATAATCCCACGCCGGACAGCTGCCCGTTTCAGCTTTTGCAGCGTAGCGCAAACACAGGCACGCTGCCAAGCCCTGCCCACCACTGTTTTCCGCGTGTTTTCGTGCCTAAAACTTTGAGGAGCGCGGAGTTCGTGTTCGTCAGACACGACGCCCACCCTCCTCCATTGCGCCCACCCTATGATGGACCGTTCAAGAGTTGGAAACAGGGGATAAGCAATTTTTGCTAGACTTGGGGGGTAGGCGGGAGAAAATTGGCATAGACAGATTCAAACCTGCTTTCGTTGTGGTGGACGAGCAAGTGCTGTTGGCTAGGGCCCCTCGGCGTGGAAGACCCCCACGGAGAGCTCCCCAGGGAAATGATTCACCAGAGCAGCCACACGGACAGACCGAAGTGCCCCCCCCCCCTCGTCACGCCCCACCCGCAGTCAGACACACTCCCAGCAGCCCCCCACCAGCACAGCAGTGCCACGGAGGCGGTAAACCCCAGTTACAGCAGATATGGGAGGAGACGGAAGCCCAAACGGCATGTGGACTGATGTTTTATTGTTCTATCACAGCATGTGGACTGATGTTCTATTGTTCTATCTAAGATGCTGGGGGGAAGTGTAGCACTTTGGGGGAGCCAGATTATTTAGCATCTCAGACAAGAGGCAGTGGATAAGCATGGGAGAACAATGCTCAGGAGGTTCCTGGCGAGATAGCAGGAAGGAGTCAAGGACGTAGGGGGTTGAATGCAGTGTAATGCAAATGTCATGTTGTGTGTGGAGAAATGCCATGAAACTTGTGAGGAGTGATTTGGGTAAAAGAAGAGTGCCTGCTGAAATGAGTCAGTCTGTTCTGTGCTTGAGAGATGTGAAGTGTGTAATAAACCGTCTGCCATGAATCAGCCTCTTATTTCACACACTCCACAGACTTTTATTATTCTGGGGACAGAAACCAGTCCGGGGGGACAGTGTAATGTCGGGGCTGTGCTAAGGGAGCGGGGATTTTCCCAGCATGCTTTGGCAGTGGAGGATTCAAAGGTGTTATCATTCGTGTTGTGGCGGGTTGATTCAACCCCCCCACAACACACAGAGACAGTCAGCTCGTTACTCCTGGGTTTTTTCCGCTGCATGCTGAGTTTACAGCTGTGAGGTTAAAGTGTCATCCATGCATTGTGTTCATGCATCCTGTCTGTACCTCTGATATGCAAATGCCCAGATCGACTGCTGTGAATGTCTTTGATGTATTGTCTGAGTTGGGTATGTATGCTGCACTGTTCTGTAAATCTGCCTCTCATTCACTGACTCCTTCAACTGCTGCAGACACGCACTTTGTGTCTCCTCTCTGAGAGCCTGAGGACATCACCTCAGCCCGCAGCACGAGGGCTGGGGACGTGTTCTGATGAAGGCGGTATGATTCAATAAACCAACTAAAAACTACATCGCTGCCTTTATTTTATCATGCCGCTTCACTGGTGACCCCGAGGACGCACAAGTTTTGTGCAAACGCAACCTTCTGGTCTGGACAGCCACGCTGGTGACCCGACGCTGAAGAAAACGAGCTGCCGGCGAATGCAGCACCCGGCAGTAATGCTCCGCCGACGAGCGAATGCAGCAGCCTGACTGATCTGCCCTCCCTGCGGCTTCAGGGAGGCCTCAATGCAGAGCTCACGGCAGGCGAGCTACTCTCCGGACATCGCCCAAGACCGGGTAAACGGCAGTAAACGTCATGGCGCGACCCTTGCCGAGATCGGGGCGTCCATGCGGGACAGCCTGAGGGACAAAGATCGTCTATCTCCCCTCATCGCTCCAACGCACCATGACTAATCTGCAGCCACGGCTCATCATAGATGTTTTTCGGCGCCGACTGCGCCAATCTCCACCAAGTTTCTGACCCTGGTTCCTCTCCAGCGGGCCCACCCACGCAAGGAGCCCCGGCACATGCACCAGGGGTGACGAGAACGGCGCAACACGCACGGAACAAGAATGGCTCCAGAGACCGCCATCGTCCTGCGCAGCTGCACGCAGAACCTTCAAGGTTGCGCGCTCACCTGAAGCAAGCACGCGTGCAGCGCGCCCACAGGATTCACTGATGGTTTCAGCCACGGCGCACAAAGGATTCAGCCGTCTGCTTTTCCCGAGGGCTTTAGGGCTGCGCACGCACCTAAAGCCAACACGCCAAGTTCCTCTGCTTTTGTTTACGCAACTCCTGTTTTTCTTCATGGCCACGAAAGGAGTCAGAGACTAATTTTTCTTCTGGTGATCTCCACAAGTTCAACGGGACAGCCCCTCGACATCGCGGAGCAGCAAATAATTTTTGGCGCGCCCGGTCAGCACTTACTACCCCCCTTCCCCCTCCCCCTCCACCTGCACAGAGCTTTTCCCTGCTCGCTGCCCAAACTGCAACATTGAGGTCTCGGCCCCCTGCCGTGCCCTCTGGGGGGGAGCGTGTGGCGGGTTGATTCAACCCCCCCACAACACACAGAGACAGTCAGCTCGTTACTCCTGGGTTTTTTCCGCTGCATGCTGAGTTTACAGCTGTGAGGTTAAAGTGTCATCCATGCATTGTGTTCATGCATCCTGTCTGCACCTCTGATATGCAAATGCCCAGATCAACTGCTGTGAATGTCTTTGATGTATTGTCTGAGTTGGGTATATATGCTGCACTGTTCTGTAAATCTGCCTCTCATTCACTGACTCCTTCAACTGCTGCAGACACGCACTTTGTGTCTCCTCTCTGAGAGCCTGAGGACATCACCTCAGCCCGCAGCACGAGGGCTGGGGAGGTGTTCCGATGAAGGCGGTATGATTCAACAAACCAACTTAAAACTCCATCGCTGCCTTTATTTTATCATGCTGCTTCAGTGTGTTCTAAAGTGTTATTGCTGTGTACACAGCAGTATTATAAGAAGAGTCAGAGCAGTGACTGATCATGCATTTGTGTCACCCTTAGTGAGAAGGAGGTCTGTGTGAATGACCTCCCCTCCTGTCTGTGTTGAGGGAGTGTGTTTTTTAATAAAGCCTGTTTCGTCACAGTCATCTCTCCTTTCTTGTGTGAACCCCCACTACGTCACATTATATTATATTATCGGAACCAATAGTGTAAAAAGTCGTCACTCCCGGCCGGAACGTTATAGATGTGGGACGAGAGCGATGGCAAGATGGCAGCGGCTGTAGTCCAGATGTCCTGTATGTATAGGGGAATGTTAGCCGTTAGGGCCACCGGCATCAGGACGCTGATCCCCGGGCTGGTCCCGGTGCACTTCCGAGCCTTCTCTGTGCGGAAGGAGCCCGATCTGGAGGAGAACCCTTATTACAGCAAATACCAGGAGAAGATCCAGAAGCTGCGCAGGTCAGTTAGCTGCTAGCATCAGAGCTCTGTATGAACGTTTGCTGCTTTTAAGTTTATTTGTTGCTTAACAGCTTACTAGCCAAATTGTAGTAATGCGGGAGGTGTCATCGAAAGTAGGACGTGATGGGGGTTATTTCGGCTTATATTAAAACCACTCAAAATTATTGCTAGATCTTCTGAAATGTTTCAGTTAAAACTAGATAACCTTGTCGGCTGAACATTCAGATTTCAAAGACATGCAAGTAAAGAAGAAAAGTGTATTCTTTATATCAGACATGAATGTTCATATTTTTTGACATCTGCAGTCGTCTTCAAGGAAATTAATAAATGAGGATGAAGACAACTTTAGTTCATCCCAAGCCAAATCATCCAGAGAAATTTCCCAGGTCACTCCTCTGGTAAATAAATAATCACAGGTGTACCTGTGGTACTCTTATGGAAGAATCCCAAATATTGGGTTTACAGTTGTGGCAGTTTAACAGATATTGCTTGTCAAAATTTTTTAATATTTATGCGTTTTTTTTTTTAATTATTTAAGCCAATTGTGTTTCAACTACAGTTGCAATCAAAATCATTCAACCCCCACTGCAAATGAGGTTTATTGGCAAAATCTACAAACTAGCAACTGTTTGCAATAAACAGATCAAACAAGAATAATTTAAATGGCTCAACACAATTAAGTGGTTTCTCCAAATTCAACGCAAAATTCCACTTTTAATGACTACTACCCCTTCATGACAAGCGTCTTTAGTACTTAGTAAAAGATAAGCCTTTATTAGTCCCACAATAGGGAAATTCCAGGATTGCAACAGCATAGGGATAGCAACACTCAGAGCAACAATCAGAAGGCAAGAAAAAACAACATCTAGTAAACATATGTCCATATTACTATAAAGGTATATATATAGACACACAGTGCAGAGCATTATGGTTGGTTGGTGAATGTGCAGCAGAAAGTCTAAGCTCTCTCTCCGCGGATGCGGCGGGCCAGCTGGAAGTCTTTGGGCATGATGGTGACCCCCTTAGCGAAGAAGAGACCACCAGGTGGGCCTCGCTGGTCTCCTGCAGAGCCATGACAGCGAAGCTCAGGAAACGCAGGACGGTCTTGAAGTCCTGAGCGATCTCCCTCACCAGGCGCTGGACGGGCAGCTTACGGATGAGCAGCTCCGTGGATTTCTGGCAGCAACGGATCTCTCTCAGAGCCACGGGCCTGTGACGGCGAGGCCTCTTCACTCTGCCGGTGGCCGGAGCGCCTCTCCAAGCAGCCCTGGTGGCTAGCTGTCTCCTGGGGGGCTTCTTCCTCCAGTAGATTTTACGGGCGGTCTGCTTGGTTCTTGCCATCGCTCTTTATTATTCTGTCTTATATTTCTTGCACACCGCCTAAACTCCAGCCCGGCACCCGCGTCGTTTTCGCTACAGCTCCCGGTATGTCGAGTTTCCCATTAGCACCGGGCGGCGGCCAAGTGCTAGCTAGCACTAGCTCCTCCCCGCTGTAGCGTCTCCCGCTGCAAACCGTGGCTCCGTCCGCCGACCCGGGAGACCCCTGGGGCGATCCGTGCGTCCGTGATATATATACAGAGTGAAAGGTGTAGAAAGAAGAAGGAAGATAAAAAAAGGCTGTTGCAACGGGCAGCCTACTCGTGTGGCGCCACCGGTCTGGCGGAACCGGAGAGTAGAGTACCGGAGTAGAGCACCCTTTTGCTTTTATGACCTGCTACAAATGTGATGCATAGCCAGACACCCACTTCTGGCAGTGTTCCTGAGGAATCTTAGCCCATTCCTCATGGGCAAAGACCTCCAGTTCTTGGTTTTATGTGCTGCAGCTGCCTTGTTCAAATTCAACCAGACATTTTCAATGGGGTTCAAGTCGAGGGCGGATCTCTGGCGCCTTAAAACCAGATGCTTCGGGTAGATGGTGGCTCGTCAACCTGGGAAGGTAGCCCATCTAGGGGAAGGTAAACCCTGATTTCAAACCTCCGCTGCCTTGCGGCACACCCGGTCACGGGAAAGGCTTCGGGAGTCAACCCTGAGGAAAAATCCGGAGTCGGAGCCCCTAAGGCAGTTCTCTGTTGTGCTCAACATCGTTCTGGCAGCTCCTGCGACGGCGCTGGTGCCAAACTATAGCAGCCCTGCTGTTCTTTTGGATTCATCAGTGACGTGGAGAGGGGGGACATGCTGCATGGGTAACATCTTGTCCTCCATATCTTCCTGCCCAGGCTTGAATCCTACCAACGCCCAACGCTGGAAGGTAGAACACCGGTGCGCATGCTCAAAAACCCTCCAACGTGGCTGAATTACAACAATTCTGCAAAGATGAGTGGGCCAAAATTCCTCCACAGCGCTGTAAAAGGACTTCAGCAGGCAGTTAGTGGCAGAAGCATTTGGACGAATTGCTAAATACAGCCACGACAGTGAGCACTGAAAGGGCACAAAGAGTGTTAGTTTCTTCTGAGTGGAGTGTTTATTGATCCTGACAATTGAGCTCCAAGAGTGAAACAACTACTGCATAGTGCATTGCTTGTTTGAACGTGATTTTTCGGACAGCGGCAAAAATCATGGAGACAAGAGCCATGCAGGGTCCTGTACAGAGACTGTCCTGTTTAAATAAGCTGAATGTTGCTGCAGTCTCCAGTCCACACACCCTGTAGTTGAAATACTGGAGTTACCGCCACTGCTTTATGAAAATGATCATTTTTTTTTTTTAACAGAATCAGCAGTTCATGCCTGTAGAAAGACCGGAGCTCCACACAATTATCACACATGCACATAAAGTTGAGTGCGGAGCTGCAGCGAGTTTCTCACAGCTTCCATCGTTTGCCACATAAGTTATGAACCCTATTTAAATTACGAGACCGCAGGGTCCTAAAAACATTTGCAATAATACCGCATATCTCAGTGTTGAGCTATCCACCGTCACTGCAGGGGAAATTCCTCCACCGTGACAGCCCTACTTGTAATTAAGCAGTATTACACACGAGTGTGGTGTCAATTCATACTGTTTATCGCTGCATTGATTCGGTAGTAAATGAGCATATTACAATCATTTTGTATACATGTAACCAAATTAAATATTATCCAGTGCAGAAGTCAGTGTTTATATATATATACCTGTTGAAGGTTTGTGGGTCATGTGACTTGTGGCGGTGGCCAACCAGCTTGTTAGATGCATTGGGGGAATCCTTTATGCAGCCTTGATTATGTTATCACCACAGGAATTACGAGCCTCTGATACGGTTCTTAAATCCATCCATCCATCTTCTTCCACTTAATCCTTTTCAGGTCGCGGGGGGCTGGAGCCTATCCCAGCATCTTTGGGTTCTTAAATCTAACTTCAATTTATGTTGTCCATTCTCACTGTAAAACAGCTAAGTTGACGCAGATAGCTATTAGTGGCTAACAGTGATATACTGTAGCTTTGTGGCAGTTCCTGCTTGTTTAAGTGCACTTTACTAGCTTAGCTACTCATATTAGGGGTGTTCACATTGACATATACGTATATTTAGGATTGTTTCCTTACATTTTCTATGAATTGTGGCCAAATCTTTCATGATGTTATTCACAGCAAGTAAAGATCACTCCTGCAGGAATTAAAAGATAAGTTTTTCTTTTGTTGTGTTTTTCTTGGGCTTCATTTCTCTTCAGTGCCAAACCACAGGAGTACAAGGCACGACTGGAAAAGCGGCATGAGGTCAAGAAGGAAGCACTCGGACACTCAAAGCAGGCAGAGTTTGTCAAGTTCATGGAGCAGGAGGTGGAGTCAAACTCTAAACCCGATATAGTGAAAACACACTCCAAGAGTGCTGATAGTCCCAGTTAAAACACACACACACACACACACACACACACACACACACACACACACACACACACACACACACACACACACACACACACACACACACAGAAACACTTGTGTGCTGATATTGTACAGTTGAAACCAGAAGTTTACATAACAGTGTATAAAAAGACAGATAACCTTTTGTTCCTCACTGTCTGCTTTTGGAGTAATGGCTTCTTCCTCACTGAGTGGCCTTTCAGCCCATGTTGGTACAGGATTCGTTTCACTGTGGATAATGATACTCTTTTACCATCTTCAGCCAGCATCTTCACAAAGTCGTTTGCTTTTGTTCTGGGGTTGATACGCACATTTTGCGCCAAAATGCGTTCATCTCTGGGACACAGAACCCATCTCCTGAGCAGTATGACGGCTGGACATTCCCATGGTGTTTATACTTGTGTATAATTGTTTGAACAGATGAACGTGGCACCATCAGACATCTGGAAATTATACCCAAGGATGAACCAGACTTGTGGAGGTCCACAATTCTCTTCCCGATGTCTTGGCTGATTTCTCTTGAGTTTTCCATCATGTCACACAAGGAGGCAGTGTGTTTGAGGTGTGCCTTAAACCAGCGGTCCCCAACCTTTTTTGTACTAGGGACCAGTTTCATGCATGAAAATTTTCTGCAGACCAGGTAGAGGTGTGGGGGTTCCAATAACAAAAACCTTTGTCAGTTCAGAGCATGTAATCTGAAATAATTACATTTTATATTAGGCAATTACAATGATTCTACAGCATCATATCAACTCACCATAATCAGTGGGAACTTTGGGCTTGTTTCCCTGCAACTAGAAATTTGTTTTTGGCTCATTTTTTCAAGAGTTAGCTTGTGTCACTGATGCTTGAAACGTCGTGCCAGAGTCAAGAGCGGTTGTGAGGCGAGGGCGGAAACAGTTGTTTTTAAAAATAAAATCTCCACAAGACTAATGGAAAAAAATAGCTTTAATATTAACCATAATTTTTTTTCTTTGCGGCCCGGTACCAAATGATCCACGGACCAGTACCAGTCCGGGGACCGGGGGTTGGGGACCCCTGCCTTAAACTACATCAACAGGTGTGCCTCCAATTAACGCAGATGTTGTCTATTAACCTATCAAAAGCTTCCATAGCCATGACATCATCATCTGTGCTTTCCCAAATTGTTTAAAGGCATAGTAATCTTCGTGTATGTAAACTTAGATTAGATTAGATTAGATTAGATTCAACTTTATTGTCATTACACATGTATGAATACAAGGTAACGAAACACAGTTTAGCATCCAATCAGAAGTGCAAAGGACAGCAGTGCAGTATATACGGTAATTAACAGTATGTGCAATTTAAGCAAATATATGCAAATATATGCAGCAGTGCAGAAAGTTAAAAGTACTGTTATGTGCAAATAATGTGCAATAAGTTAGATGTAGTTTTGTAGTTATGCAGTTATGTACAGGTGAGGATGGTAAAAGATGATTGTAAGAGAGTCAGCGGGGAACTAAGTTCAATAACGTGACAGCTGTTGGAAAGAAACTGTTCCTAAACCTGCTGGTTCTAGTCCGAAGGCTTCTGAAACGTCCTCTGGAGGGGAGAAGCTGGAACAGTCCATGAGCAGGATGGTTGGAGTCCCTAAGAATGCTGCGTGCCCGGCGCAGACATCTTTTCCTGTAGACGTCCTCTATAGCTGGAAGTGGAGTCCCTGTGATGCGTTGGGCGGTTTTCACCACCCGCTGCAGCGCCTTGCGGTCAGCTACAGAGCAGCTCCCATACCAGAGTGTGATACAGTTGGTCAGGGTGCTCTCTATCACGCAGCGGTAGAAGTTGCCCAGGATGTCAGTTGACAGATGAGTTGACAAACTTCAGGTTCCAGCTGTATTTCTGAAGCATAATGATTTATAATAATGACTATCAAATACCACCTGCTTGACTCTGGTTGTTCTTAAGCACAGTGGTATGAACTGAATAGTCTCTTTTGCTGTTTTGAATGTTTGCAGTTGGAGAAAAGGGACAAGGTGGCTGCTGGAGATGGAGCATCAGGAGGTTTCACAAAGAACAAGGTGAGATGAAGAGAGGTGGATACACCAGCTTAGAGGGATATTAAACTGGAGGGCACTCAGACAGCGCATACCTCCGCCAAGGCTGCGCCCCTCCCTCCCTTTGTACTCCCCTCAGTCCCTTTGTCCATACATATCGCCATCCATCTGTACATTGCGAGATAGGGCCTTGGTGGAGGTATGCACTCATGGATCACCTCCAACATCTAATGAGTTCGTCTTTGGGCCAAAGGCCACCTCTGGTGAAAATGTCATCCAAATCCATCTATGAATTTTGCGTGATCCTGCTAACAGACAGAAACAGCAGCAAAACAATATGACTACATTTTATGTCTACATTATTGTAACAAGACTGTCATAATTGTATTGACCATACACTGGGGCTGGGCAGTTCCACCTTAAATCAGCATCATGGTGTAATGAATCTTTCAGGTTGGTTTTTGTTTTTTTTTTCCTCCTCTCTTTTCCCTACAGTGCAGTATCCTATCACTGCGGTGTGTAGTAAACAAGCATAATAGAACAGGCCTATTGTGATTTCACAAACAAAAAAACATTGTTCAGTGCTGAAGTTTAATGTGTTTACATACCGTGTGGGTCATTTGGCTCGCATCCTTGTCTGCCGGCCGAAGTTAAGTCCACATGCACTCCAAACCCCGTCTTAAACCAATCACTTTGCTTGCTTTTTCTTGGTGTCTTCAGATGAAATAATGTCAATCATCACATACTATGTGGATAGAGACCACATTTCTTTTCGCTCAAAGCCGTTTTACATTTTCTGCAGTATTTTTGTGGTAAGAGTGCATTGCTTCCGGGTTGAGGAGGTGCGTGGTCCTATGGTATGGCCATGCACGTAACTCAGTGGACACATCTTAAAGGGGCAGTACATGAAAAGCACAATATTAATATATAAAATAATTAAAAAAAAATTCCTGGATCCAGATTGTGACCTGGATGACCACCAAAATCTAATCTTTTCCCTGTGCCATTACACACCTTTCCTGAAAATGTCATCAAAATCTGTTTATAACTTTTGGAGTAATGTTGCTAACAGACAGACAGACCAACCAACCAACACTTCCAAAATCATTACCTCCTCCCTTGGCGGAGATAATCATCAACTGATATAAAACTGCATTGGGAAATGGTGACAAGTTATTTTAGTCATGACAATCAGGTCAGTAATTAAACACTCTGTTTTCCTTTTGTTTGTTACCCATATTTTAAAATCATTACTGTTCTGTCTACATTAGGACATCTTTAATATGCAGCTGTATGCAGAATACAGCTGGTAAAAGTTAACGACTCGCTCTCTTCTCCAGTCAGAACTAATGTCCGCGCACCTCAAGGCTGTATTTCCTCACCTGTGCTGTTCACTTTATACTATACTGCAGACTGCACCGCCAGTGTGCCCAATCAGTATTTACTGAAATACTCTGATGATTCAGTCCTGCTATCTCTGCTGACCAATGCCACTGATCCCAGTCTGTACCAGCAGAATGTGGACTGGTTAATTGAGTGGTGTAACAAAAATGCCTTAATAATCAACACAAAAAAGACTGAGGAGATTGTTTTTGGCCATTCTCCCAATAATCCACTTTCCTCACTGATTATCCACAATGAGGTAATTAAACAGGTGACTTTTTATAAATATTTAGGAATCATGATTGATGCGCCCCTATCATGGACACCTCATATAGACTATATGTGTAAGAAGATCCAGCAGCATGTCTTCTTCCTGCGTAGACTTGGATCTTTTGGAGCCAGCAGCCAGATAAAGACTCTGTTTCACTTCTCAGTGATGCACAGAATGCGCTGCTGTACTGTAGCATGGTCTGGTTCAGCAGCCTGGCTGTTAAACTTTAAACTAAACTCAACAATCAAATAAAAATCTGTACAAAGATCATTGGTCAACCACTCATGTGCCCCTGCAAAAAACACACGAGAAGCCACCTGCATTCTTACAACAGCGATGACCCAAATCCATGACTGGCTGAATAATTCATGTCTTCTACTAAACACTAAAAAACTGTTTGCATGATGTTCACCAAACAACGACCAAATATTACAAACTCAAACGTTTTCTTAAAAGGGGAGGAGCTGCAACTAGTTGAGGAATTTAAGTACCTTGGCATGATTTTAGATTCCTCATTAACCTTTAAAAAACACATCAAAAAAATGTCAAACATAATCAAATTCAAGCTAAGAAATTTTAAACAAATTAAACCATCGCTGAAAGTGCGGCCAAAATATTTCTGCATGCAATGATCTTCTCACACATCGATTACTGTTTTATCAACTGGTCAATCACAGGTGTAACCATAATCAAACCCACTGAATCTTGATACAAAAAAGCCATAAATATCTTTGACAAGAAAGTTCCCATATCACTGCTGTCATATTTACAAAAAATACAATCTTCTGTCTTTTGAAAATAATAAAACTCTCAAATTTGCCTGTTCCATCTATAAAATAAAAATGGCTATGCACCAACCCCTGGGAGAATATGTTAAATCAGAATCAGAATCAGAATCAGGTTTATTGCCATTGTTCATGTAGTACACAAACTAGGAATTGAACTGAGAAGTGTCACTGGTACAACCATCAGAGCAATCACTAGAGGAGACTGTGAGGTCCCCCACAGACACATCACATTTGCTCAATCTGTGCCATCAGTGAGGGCACCAAGATCTGGAATAATATACCACCTGCAGTCAGAGAATGTACCACACTAAACACTTTTTAGACTCACTGTAAAAATTGGCTTTTAAACAACCAAAACTGTACCCATAACTAGTGGCTGCTCTGCGGCATACGCATATATATATACAGTATCTCACAAAAGTGAGTACACCCCTCACATTTTTGTGAATATTTTATTATATCTTTTCATGGAACAACACTGAAGATATGCTACTTTGATACAATGTAAAGTAATCGGTGTACAGCTTGTATAACAGCAGCATTTCCTCTGGCTTAAAGACTTTGGCGCAGTGGCAACATATTTTTCCGGGGGGTGGGGCAGAAAACACAAATGTATGAATGTTAATTTTATACTATTTATTTCTTTTTTTTTTTTTTTAATTTTGCACAGTAACTTTGCATATAATAATAATAATGCATCAGATTTATATTGCGCTTTATCATAGATACTCTAGACGCATTTTTACAGATACATTATTCATTCACTCCAGACAGACAATGGTAGTGGCAAGCTACTACTGTAGCCACAGCTGCCCTGGGGCAGGCTGACGGAAATGTGGCTGCCAATCCGGGCCAACGGCCTCTCCTGCCACCACCAAACATTTATACACATTCATACCCAGTGTTATGGACACTGGAGGCAAGGTGGATAAAGTGTCTTGCCCAGGGACACAACGGGAGGATATCTGGGGAGAGTGGGATTCAAACTGCCACCCATCCGGTTATTGGACGACCCGCTCTACCTCCTGAGCCACTGTCGTGCATATGGAACTTACAATTTGAAGTATTGTACAACCAAGGCTTGAATGTTAGAATATTGGGCCATTTGGGGTCCCACCCAGACATCCTGTATTTGGACTTTTTACTGTTGTCATCCTGCTCTCCTTCCTCTGCTCTCACCTCTCCTGGACCCTCTGCCTGAACACTATCCTCTCCTTGGCTCCTCTCTTCTGTCTCATCTTGCCCTCTCTGAGCTCTGTCTAATTCAGGTTCTCTCTCTGTCTACGGTGGTGTATGAACAGGTTAGAAAATATCAAGTGCCATGTAAATTAAAGGAGACGACCAAACATTTCTAGTTAAGGGTACAAAGAGCACCCACTTAAAACTTGAGTAAAGACTTCAGTCTTGAAGGTTTGAGGTTTTTCTCCAAAATTTATAACAAGTTTCTTAGTTTTCTACTTTTCTCTGTAAATTTATCTAAATTTGAAACCATTTTCCTCAAATTTGTAATTTCCTCTTGCAAAATTGACTTTTTTTTGTACATTTATAAATTTGTGGATTATTTAATTTATCCACCAATTCAGCTGCTGAACCAGAATCGGTGAATGGCTAAATGCCATCAAGCCCACAGTCTAAACATGTGCTGTTATGCCTGTCCTCACTATTTTATTTTTATTTGTATGGTGTGTCTAACTGGTGTGTTTTGTGTAATCTGTATGTTTTGTCCAATCTGTGCATTTTGTTTTTCCTGTATGCTTGAAAGCGGAGTGTCCCATGAACTGCAGAACAAATTTCAGTAATAACTGACAATCAAGTTGTATCGTAACTCTTCTCTTTATAAATTTGCTACAATTTTCTCATAATTTACAAATTTTCCTCTTAAAATTGTAACTTTTTTACTTGTCAATTAGACTTTTTCCCATATTTATCACTTACTTCACTTAAGTTTGCAGATTTATTCATGTAGGCTTTGATCCTTTGTACTACAGTAGGTACCTAGGAACAATGATGTAACCTTTTGAATGGAAAAACTCAACGACATTCATACAAAATTAATTGCTACATTAACGGCTTGTTTTCTAATTGTCTTTATCAGTAGTTGGAAATTATGTTCTAACACAGTTTGAACAGAGGCAAACCTGTTCATTTCAGTGATTCATCAAATATGCTGTGGCAGACTTGAGAGATAATTATTAGTTATTTGCTGTTGTCCATTTTGCATCCTTTTGTCATTTTTTTTTCACTCCCTGTTGAGTTCAAGTCCTTGTGAGTTGTGACTTCACCAGTGTGTAGTGACTGTTGTGTCATTCAGATGTTGGGCTCGATCCTCAACCTGGAGATGATCAGCGATAAGACAGGGGAGGAGATAGCAGAGGTGAGTGTGGGGAGGTTTTCTCTTTGTCAACATCACAGTATCATCCTAATGTCTCCCTGTTATGCATTTTTTTTTCTCAGTTTTTGTGAGCATTTACAAACATTCTTTAACAGTCTTAATCTTTTTATCTTGCTCTATCAGATCTGGCGGAAATATTATTCCACCAAAGACACAATCAGCGCTGTTATCCCGGTAAGCACAAAGCTGATGATGGAACTCATATATATTTTGGTTTTGTGCTCATGGATACAGTAACATGTCATGGTTCTCTGTTTAAGGAAGTTTTGATTTCAAGTTGATCTAAAGCTACAGTCACAAAAATTCTTACGAACAGTGGGTTTGTAACAATCTCCCAGTTGCTACGAATTCTGGAGTTCACAAACATTCGTGGAGGGAGGCATAATATTGTATGGCTGCCATTCAATTCGCTACAGCAACTTAAGGCAATCTTGAGAAATTAGGTGCTTTTCTGTCGTACGATGGCCCTAGAGTTCTTAAGTTCTTTGTAAGGGTGCCTTGGGATCTTCTCTCAGCATACTTACTGCCGTCTTACAAAAATTTTTGGTCAACTCACGGCACTCTCAAGTCGTTGGTAGGAAGATCTTACGGCTTTCGGCACATTTTGTCAGCACAACTGTTGCACGAATGATGCACTTTCACCTTATGAGCACCTCACTACCGTCTTACTTGCATTGTACGAACGGGGATTTGTTTCCTACAACCACTGTGAGGGGCCCTCAAGAACATCTTAAGGTGTTCTTGAGGCATACTTAGGGCCAGCATCTTGCATAGTTCTTACATTGTTTTCCTGTGGCATTCGTATGGCCACCCTACAATGAGGAGTTTTCTTGAGGCATTCGTAGAAATATTAGAGAAGACCATCGATCGGGTCATGAGCTTACAAATGGTCTACAAACACTGGATTCTCCTACGGTCGTCTTAAGAAGGCCTTACGAAATGGTCCAAAAATCAGTCATACGGTGTTCACAGCTGTCCCTAAGGTATTTGTGACTGTAGCTTAAACCAGAGAGAGGTCGAGGCAAATGGTAAATATTGTATTTTTATATACGTATATTCAAGCAGCATCACATAAGAGGGAGTGGTGCCTTTAGTGGGACCTCAGCACAGCTGTGATGCATTATAAGCATGAGGCCGAGCTGAGTGCTGAATAGGGATGTACAATATTAGTTTAATTCCTTTTTTCCGATAAGCGATATGCCAATGTTTTGAAAATATTTTTTCCTGATTACCAATACTGATACATGTACATATTTTTCCAACCTATTTACATCTCCTTTGTCTTACAGTGATGAATAACTGGCATACAAAAACACATTCCCCAAGGAAAATAAACCGTTACCTCCACCGGCATAGAAGCTCAGGTTTTACTGGCTGATGTTATTGATGTTTTTATGCTACTTTGGAAACTTTTTACAGTGACTATTTTAAACCTTAGCTGCTTTTAGCGATCGTGTTTCAACATGGAGCAAGGATCTTTTTTTGCATTTATATGCCTGCTATCAGAGACTAGCTCAAAGTTGTGAGGTGAGGGAGAGACAAACTGTCAGTATAGACAGCTGAAAATTATCATGAAAAAGGACTAAACAAAGAATATGGTTGCTTGTTGTTGCTGTTCTTCTTCTTCTTTCGGCTGCTCCCTTTAGGGGTCTCCACAGTAGATCATCTGCCTCCATCTCACCCTATCCCTTGCATCTGCCTCTGTAACACCAACCTTCTCTATGTCCTCCTTCACTACATCCATGAATCTTCTCTGTGGTCATCCTCTTTTCCTCCTGCCTGGGAGCTCCATCTTCAACATCCTTTGTCCAATATCTCCACCATCCCTCCTCTGCACATATCCAAACCATCTCAGCCTTGACTCTCTTACTTTGTCTCCAAACCGCTCAACCTGAGCTGTCCCTCTGATGTACTCATTTCTAATCCTGTCACTCCTAGTCACTCCCAATGAAAATCTTAGCTTCTTCAACTCTGCCACCTCCAGCTCCACGTCCTGTCTTTTTGTCAGCGCCACTGTCTCCAAACCACACATCATAGCAGGTCTCACTACCATTTTGTATATCTTCCCTTTCACTCTTACTGCTACCCTTTTGTCACAAATCACCCCTGACACTTGTCTCCACCCACGCCACCCAGCCTGCACTCTGTTCTTCACCTCTCTTGTGCATTTTCCATTGTGTTGTATGGTTGACCCCAAGTATCTAAACTCATCTACTTTCACTACCGCTACGCCTTCCATCTTCACCGTTACACCTGCCTCCCTCTCATTCATACTCATGTATTCTGTCTTGCTTCTACTGACTTTCATTCCTCTTCTCTCCAGAGCATACCTCCACCTCTCCAGGTTCTCTTCCACCTGCTCCCTACTCTCACTACAGATCACAATGTCATCTGCAATCATCATGGTCCACGGACACTCCTGCCTGACCTCATCTGTCAGCCTGTCTATCACCAAGGCAAACAAGAGGGGGCTCAGAGCCGATCCCTGATGTAACCACTCCCCCACCTTGAACCCATCCATCACTCGTTCAACACACCTCATCACCATCTCGCTGTCCTCATACATGTCCTGACCCACCCTCACATACTTCTCTGCCACTCCTGACTTCCTCATACAGTACCACACTTCCTGTCTTGGCACCCTATCATATGCTTTCTCTAGATCCACAAAGACACAGTGCAACTCCTTCTGACCTTCGCTATCCACCTTATTCCTGGGGGTGCCGCTGTAGGAACGATTATGGGTGGAGCTTCCGGTTTTGGCTGACCTAGTGTTAAATCAGTCAATAAGAGTGGAGTAGCAGGGGCATTTAAAATAGCGTTTTAAAAAAGTTTTTCAAATTCATTTTAATGTAGTCCACATACATGTTTTGCACTCAAGTGGCAGCTAATTTCAGCTCTTCTAGTTTTTGTATTTTTTGAATATTTCGGTGTAGTTTTGGTACTTGTTGCTGGTGTTCGTGGTTGTGCCAGACTGGATAAATGGAGGCTTCTCACCACGCGGTGACAGACAGCATCCAAGCATGGTGTTGTGGCATACGTCTGCTCTAAGGTAAATTTGATTATGTTCAACATATTTTAACAAAATACAGCCGACTTTATTGCAGTGGAGACGTGCTGGTTGGAATGCCCACCGCGTCATTATGAGTACAGGCAACGAGAAGTCATAAATCATGACTCTTTCTTTCTTTGGTAGCGACAAAGTCCCAGGAAAACCCCCATGAGTGTCTGGTATCACTGGAAAGCTTAGAAATCATGCTTTCTAAAAATTCCTATGTTTTTGCGGAAGATGTACCGTATTTTCTGGACTATAAGTTGTACTTTTTTTCATAGTCTGGCTAGGGGTGCGACGTGTACTCAGGTGCGACTTATATATTAAAACATTTCACATGTTTGTTATTTTCACACTGACAGCCACGAGAGGGCACTCTAGGCTTGTGTAGCGGCATCTGCTGCACCTGTACCACTGACAATTTAAAATGTAAACATTACCGGTAACAACTTAGGCTATAAAGACAACTGAGAAAGACCGAACACAAATGCCCCCCAAAAGAAAATCATATTCTGCAGATTACAAGTTGCAAATAGTGAAATATGCAGCCGAAAACAGTAATCGAGCAGCAGAAAGAATGTTTGGAGTGAGCGAGAAACTTGTGAGGGACTGGCGGAAAGCGGAGGTTACTCTTACTGCAATGAAGAAAACAAAAAAGCTAATCGCGGGCTAAAAGCTAGATGACCACAGCTAGAGGAACGAGTTCACAAATGGGTGCTTGAACAATGTGCTGCCGGGAGAGGCTTGTCAACAGTGCAGTTACGTCTCCACGCTCAGGTAGTTGCCAAGGAGATGAGTATAAATGACTTTGCGGGAGGACCTTCTTGGTGTTACCGCTTCATGCAACACAAAAGCCTCTCCATCAGAGCACGGACAACGATGTCCCAAAAACTGCCAGGTCGACAGTTTCCGTGAGTTTGTTGAAAAGCAAGTAATTGAGCACAACGTGACACCGGATCATATTATTAACATGGACGAGGTCCCCCTCACGTTTGACATCCCCATGGGTCGAAGTGTCGCAGAGAAAGGGCAAAAGAGTGCGAATATAGTGACGACTGGTCATGAGAAGTCGCATTTCACAGTGGTGCTGGCATGTTGTGGAGATGGATCAAAATTAGCACCAATGGTCATTTTCAAACGAAAAACCATGCCAAAAATCCAATCCCCCTCAGTTGTCATGGCCGTGAATGAGAAAGGGTGGATGGATCAAGAAATAATGAACTTTTGGCTTACAAAGTGCTACACTAAGCATCCAGATGGCTTTTTTAGAACACGCAAAGCCCTGCTTGTGATGGACAGTATGCGAGCGCACATCACGCCACAGTTCAAAGCTAAATTAAAAGCTGTCAACACCATACCTGCCATCATCCCTGGAGGCTTAACCAAAGTACTGCAGCCACTTGACATGTCAGTGAACCGGAGCTTTAAGGCAGTTTTGCATCACCTGTGGGAGCAGTGGATGATGGATGGAGAGCACAGCTTCACGGCAACCGGGAGGATGCGCCATGCAACTTTCCTGCAAGTCATTGGATGGATCGACAAGGCATGGACTTCAGTGATAAACAAAACCATCGTGTCGGGATTCAGAAAGGCCGGAATAATTGGAAATGGAACTGATGCTGAGTCTGAGGACAGCCACGCAGAGGAGGAAGCGGCGCTTCGTCTACCTCCGGAGTTGGCGGAGTTGTTCAGAAGTGACACCGAGGATGAAGAATTTAATGGATTTAGCGATTAGGAGTGAGATTGTGAGTTTGGTGAACTTGTTACTGTATATTATGTTCTTTATGCTATAGTTATGTGAATAACTGTTAATATATTACGTTAACATACGAGACACCTATTCAGTTCATTGTTTATGCTTCATGTAGCTGAATAACCATCAGTGTGTTACGTTAGCACACCGCACACCTATTCAGCCTGTTGTTCTCTATTCTATTATTACTATAACTTGCCTTTCAAGATGAAATGACTGTTCTTGGTGTCGGATTTTGTAAAATAAATTTCCCTCCAAAAATGCGACTTATAGTCCAGTGCGACTTATATACGGTTTTTCCTTCTTCATTATGCATTTTTTGGCTTGTGTGACTTATACTCCGGAGCGACTTATAGTCCGGAAAATACGGTAACTCCCGACCGATTGAACGCAAGTTTTCAGCCTAGCTAAAATATAAACAAATCAGCTTTTTCTGGCTCAGTTTTCACACACTTCCTACAAATTAAATATCATTTTGAAGATCTTTCAATACAGAATATGGAAATAACGTTACATCAGTTTTGAAAATGTCCTCAAAGTGACTCATTTTGCCAGCACGGGTCATTTGTTTACAGCATTAGCATTTTAGCAGTGGTGCTAACTAACGGAGCTACTGTCTACGAGGCCATTTTTTAAGGTCATCTTCCCATCCCTCGATAGTCGTGGGAAGGGGTATGATTATATTACTGTTTTGAGGTGCAAGAGGCCGTGTTGCCACATTTCTGATGCCAAAGTCATTGTTTTTAACAAGGAAAAGTGTCCCGTTTCAGTGACAACTATATGTTCTAAACTAGTACCGGAAGTTGCTACCATAATTTACGCAAGGCATCATAGGGCCTAGGAATAAGGTGGATACTTCTCTATTAGCACTCTTAGAGCAAACATTGCGTCTGTAGTACTGCGTCTGTAGTACCTGCTCACTGATCGTCACCTCTCCTCTTAATGTGGCTTCAACAACTCTTTCCCATATCTTCATAGTGTGGCTGATCAACTTTATGCCTCTGTAGTTACTCCAGCTCTGAGCATCACCTTTGTTCTTGAAAATTGGTACCAAAACATTTCTTCTCCACTCCTTGGGCATCTTCTCACTCTCCAAGATTGTGTTAAACAATCTGGTTGAAAAGTCCACTGCCGTCTCTCCTAAACATCTCCATACCTCCACAGGTATGTCATCTGGACCAACCGCCTTTCCATTCTTCATCCTCTTCAAAGCTGCCCTCACTTCTGCCTTGCTAATCCTTGAGACTTCCTTGTTCACCTTCTTCCCTTCATCCATCCTACTCTCTCTCTCATTTTCTTTATTCATTAGCTCTTCAAAGTACTCCTTCCACCTTCTAAACATGCTATTGTCATTTGTTAGTACATTACCATTTCTGTCCTTAATCAACCTAACCTGCTGTACAGCCTTTCCAGCTCGATCTCTCTGTCTAGCCAATCGACACAAGTCCTTTTTTCCTTCTTTAGTGTCCAGCCTGTCATACAACTCACTATATGCCTTTTCTTTTGCCACCTCTCTTTGCCATGCGCCTAGATTCCAAATACCCCTGTCTACTTTTTCCATCTCCCTGACTATCCCACTTTTTCTTTGTTAACCTCTTCCCTTGAATACTTTTCTGTACCTCCTCATTCCACCACCAAGTCTCCTTGTCTTCCTTCCACTGTCCAGAGGATACATCACATACCTTTCTACCCATTTCCCTCAATGCCTTTGCTGTACTTTGTATGGTTGCTAATTACTGAGAGTTTATTTTTGTTTTTGCAGGGACAGTATACATTAATCAACTTCATGCAGAAGCATGGAGTAAATGTACCAGATTTAGCAAAGAAGGATAATATTTTTTTCATCTGCAGTCCCTGGGCAGGTTGATCAGGGGTTAAGGAGTGAGTTAAGCTGGATTTATGCATCCATGTCGGCACAACACATTAGGTGCAGTAGTGACCCAATAACCCCCCTGCATCGTCCAACGTCAGCAATGCAGAGACCACAAGAGCTGAGATTAATCTGCTTTGTCTCATCCTTCACATTTCCTGCTTCTTGTCTCTGCTCCACTCTGCTCGTTCAGCATGGCACCACTTCCAAACTAAGTCGGATAAACAACAATACAAATTCAAAAGAAAACTGAGGAAGTTAAGCAGAGATAGAACATTTGTATGACTTGTCCTAACCCCAGTAACCGGTCAGATGTACTGTAGTGTCTTCTTTTTTTTTTCCTCTGTTGCTGCGACTGCATGAAAAGTTGCTCTTTTTTAAACATTAACTCCAACTCCATCACAATCTGCTCTTATCTGTTATTTAATAAATGTAGCATATATTGTATATAAAATTATCTAAACATTTTTACTTTACTTCCCGAGGTAATTCCTTTTCTATTATACTGTGTGTTTCTTCTGTTGGTTTGGTTGTCTGTGTCATGCCGCTGTTACACTGTAATTTCCCAGTTTGGGATCAATAAAATCTACCTACCTACATACCTACCTACATACTGTGTGTATGTATGTATGTATGTATGTATCTGTCTATCTATCTATACACACACACATCGGCAGAACCCCATTTTGGCAACAGAACAATGCATTCAAACCGGCACACAAGGAAAATTTGTCAGTCACTGTATCGGTGACATATGTCAACAATGATGTCGATGTGATGTAGGTGCATAAACCCAGCTTTAACTTCCACTGAGCAGCTCATTTCGGATCTCTTTCAGTATCAGGCAACCTTCAAGTCCTGATTATCCTCACTAGAATGTCTTGAAGCGACTAGCATAACGGCTAGCATGCAGCACTCAGTCAACCCGTCTACCAGCTGTTCTACCATAGCCTCAGTGGTTAAAGGCAAAGAAAGATGTTCCCTTCTCCTCTTTGATTCCCAGAGTCCTCTGTCCTGTCACTTTGGTGTAGTAGCCCACTCAGCCACAGCATCTGAGATCCTGGAGTGTAGCCAGCTTTCAGTGATTATCATCACAGAGCTGTCTTGTGTAGTTGGTTGGGTTGATATATCCAGTTTTAGTTTGTTAATCTTGTTTCCATGGGACTGGGCATTTGTGACAAAAAGACTAGGCAGCGTTGGTCTGATCACAGCATTCTTTAGCTGAGCCAAGGAGCCAGACCAGCTACCCTGCTTCTGTTTATGTTCTCACCTCTGTCTCCAGAGCTGGCCACTACTGATTGTAGCAATACACGGACACACTAGTGCTGTTATGGGAACTCGGCATATTCTCCC
This sequence comes from Pholidichthys leucotaenia, assembly GCA_020510985.1. Lineage (NCBI taxonomy): Eukaryota > Metazoa > Chordata > Actinopteri > Cichliformes > Pholidichthyidae > Pholidichthys > Pholidichthys leucotaenia. Next base: position 222,448,851 of record CM035841.1, read on the forward strand.
ACTGTGCAGTGATTCCTCTCTGCTGTAGCAGACATTTGATATACTTCAACAGCGCTTGACCACAAAAGTAATACAAACAACAACTGCATACAGCATTATTTGAGGGAGCACTGAGCCACAGCGTGACTGTGGGGAGGCAGTTTGTTGTGATACATTCCGAACATGATGACATCATTCCCTTGCACTGCAGGAAAGGCTTAACATCCCCAGCAGAGCGTCACTCCTGACTCCACTGTAATATTTGTAATGTGCCCATATTATTGTGCATCCCTGTGCTGATAGCCACTAACAATACCACAAACTTGAGTGTTATATTGATATTATGCAACAGTTCCACAAACAGAATTTATTAGATGACAGCAATGCATGACAAAGGATCACAAGTTGTTTATTTAAGCAGTTATTTTATTCCCAAGAAAAACAATAGTCCAACTCTTTCTTAGCACCACAATGAACATAATATAGAATAGCTTTATCACAACTGACTGTAAAAGCAGGCTTACAAGGTGGCACTAACCAGGCTAACGTTCACTTGCAGGCAAATCTAGGTGATGAGGACTGCCTCCTGTCAAACAGTTCCCCACTGTGGAAAAGAAGGAGCAGTGTACAGCATGGTGTTAAAATCCTCACATTATAATAAATAAATCCCACTTACTGTATGCGAGCAGAGTGATACGGATGTTGTGCAAACGTTGTTTCGATGCTAGGTCTTCAGTACTCCCAGAATGCCTTTTGTCCAGTCAAAGTACTGAGCTGGAACAAACTCTTGTAAAATACTGTATGCTCAAAAAATGTGATGGGGGAGGGGGGGAATCATGTTTCAGAAATGAACAATAATGCCAGTTTTGTTATGATCGTACAGTTTATGTTCTCTAATATTTACAGACGCAGATCTATGAGATGATTTTCAGCAGATCAAAGTCCTGCCCAGTGGTGAGCTCACTTTTCTCTCTGATGCAAAACACCAAGACCTACATTTTTTTATGGAGACTGATGAATGCCGTTAAGATCCTATGGGTGGATATTCCAAATAATTTCTGTCTATTTCTTAGAATTTTACCACAATTATCCCTTTATTGATCTTACCATGTTACACTATATAACTGTATTTTAAGAATTAATCAGTACAATAATCTCCTCCTAGTTTATCTGTGTTTGTGGAAATCTTAGTGCCGTCACTGCTGTGGTCTGTCCTCAGTTTCTGTACGCGCTGCCTCAGAAGGAGGGTTACGAGTTCTTCGTTGGTCAGTGGTCCCATCACGAGCTCCACTTCACCTCCCTCATCAACGTCCAGGTAAACGGGTTCACACAACTGTCTACTCTGATATTATAACATAAATAGTTGAATGGCAGCTCCCTCACAGCTTAAATTCAAATCAGTTGGTGTCAGTATTTGTTTAAAGTACAAGAACAGAACAAGTCAGGTATCAGATATTAATTACTTTGACTGGGGGAAGTGACTTATATTATCAAGGCGTTTTTAAAAAATTGTTTTTCATGGTGCTTCAAAATATATTTGTGGCTTAAGCTATGGTCACAAATGCCCTTACGAATGGCTGCGAACACCGTATGAACAATTTTTGGATTGTTTCATACAGCCTTCTTAAGGCAGCCCTTGGAGAATCCAGCGCTCGTAGACGGTAAGTTCGTGGCCAGGTCAATGGTCTTGCCCAAGGTGTCGACAAGTGCCCCACGAAAACCCCTCATCGTAGGGCAGCTGTATGAATGCCTTAAAAACAACATAAGAACTACACAAGATGTTGGCTGTAAGTATGCCTCAAAAACACCTTAAGTTGTTCTTGAGGGCCCCTTACAATGGTCGCAGAAACGCTGTGCGTGAGGTGGTAGTGAGGTGCTCAAAAGGCAGAAGTATGTCATTCGCGCAACATTTGTGCTGAAAGCCCTAATATCTTCCTACCAACAACTTGAGTACCCTGAGTTGCACAATTTTTCGTAAGATGGCAGTAAGTATGCCGTAGGAAGATCCCAAGGCACCCTTTCGAAGAACATAAGAACTCTAGGGCCATCATACAACAGAAAAGCACCTCATTTCTCAAGAATGCCTCAAGTTGCTCTTACGAACCCATCGTTTGTAAGAATCTTTGTGACCGTAGTCTTACATAGTCTGATGCATCGTTGAACACAGGTGTTTCCCAAAGCCATAGTTCCAGCAAGCATTCGCAAACACTGTTGTAAAGTTGTGCCATTGCTGTGACAGCTCAGGAGCTGCAGTAGAACCATAATAGCTGGAGAAAATGGTAAATACTGACAGACGACACAGCTGACAGTAATGATTATAATTAGTGGTGGGGTTTTTTTTTGTACACTTTACTAATTCCCAGAGGGAAATTCAGGGCATCCACCTGGATGGATGAGGGAACCACAGTACAGCGCCAATCTCTTCATCATTCACACACAGATTCACACCTAGGGCCACTTTAGAGTCTCCAGTTAACCTAACCTGCATGTTTTTGGCCTGTGGGAGGAAACCAGAGTACCCGGGGTAAACCCACGCAGACATGAGAAGAACAGGCAAACTCCACAAAGAAGGGTCACTGATGGTCAGGAGGTGCGATTTGGGGTGGGTTGTGTGGGTGATTCTACAATTTAGGATAACTTTAGCTTTAACAATTGAAAAAATAATTATCCTTATTTTATACATTTCATTTTAATTAAAATGATAATAAAAATGATGTTGCAATTGGGTTGAAATTAAAGTAACAGTAGCTTTTACTTCTTGAAGGGAGTAAAGCTGGATTCATGCTGCACCTCCGCTATCTGCGTATGTGCAACCGGAAGGCTTGTATGATGAAATTTACATCATTGTCTCCAGTCCACTAGTGTCCGCAGAGCTCTTCTGTAGACGACCGTGTGCAACCCAAATTTTGCAGCCTGCCTATGACCTGACCGCGTTGACAGTGCATGTGCAAGACTGAACGTCCCATTCACGAGGTGGTGCCATCGACACAGCATGCAAAGTCAAAGTAGACAAAGACGACGAGGTATTGAAGTTGCCGTTCGTGGCCTGGTTCTCGTTCAGTGGTCGCATGCTATACCTTCTCCTTTTTTTTTTTTTTTTTTTTTTGTAATTCTGCCACCAGATATAGTAACAGCAGCTCCTTTTGCTCTAGGTGACGGTTAAACAACACCATTGTTGTTGATGTGCGTTGCTCTCGTGTTTCTTCGCTGTAGTTGATGGAAGAACCTAGCACGTTGGCGCTACCTATGGGCAGGGGTGAAACTACAAATGATGGTTGTGCACATGCATCAACCGCTTGGCCTGGGTAGATGATAAAAGTGGGTATGTACAACGCTGCATGCGAGCTGGGCTCGTCCAAAGCAGACGCAGACCAAAGCGGACCAGAGGGGAAATGCAGCATGAATCCAGGTTAAATAAACAAAATAAAAAGGTAAAGCCCTAGGACTCAAACTTGCGCTACTTTGTAAATCTGTATGAGAGTCAGTTACCTAACCACATGGCATATGTAGCCAGCCAGACACTCTTATGATATATGCCAGTGGCATAAAGTGGCATCAACAACGTATTTGATATACTATAGTGTTTCACTAAAGTGTTTCTTCTCATATGCTACACGGTGATGACTGCCTTCGGATGTGACCAGAGTATACCGAGTCTCTGAATGGTTGAAACTAACGTAGTTTTAACCATCATAGTCCAATGCTGATCTGAATGCCTTGGGAAACGGCTGGAAGTTAGACGTTGGTTAGTTGAAAGATGCATGGTACTATGTTGGTTCAAGGCTAACCTCCATTGTAGTTTGGAAAATGCACCCCAGGTCTTCATGAAAAAGAACAGTTGCCCTTCTCATCAGCCATGATGATTTTCAGTTGGCATTGCTCATCTTTTTTTTTTTTTTCCAAAAAATCTTTCACACCCTCTCTGAAAATAATTGGTAAGTTTCTGCATTTTTGTGATTTATTTTAAGTGAGTCTTCAGCTGAAGGTCAGTCTGCTTCTAACAGACATATTTCTTCTCTCCTAATGCTCCCACGACTCATTTTTCCCTCTTATCAGCCGAGTTAGTTTCCTGTGTTTGGTCCAAAAGTCCATTTTTTAAAGAAAAATATCTAAACGAACTGGATCAAGGTTTAGTTTGATTCAAACCAAGACCACCTCTTTTTGTCGGACCAAATTTCAGCTCTTTGGTCCAGTCATGGTTTGGAGGAGGATTCACACCTAAATTTTTGGTCTGAAGCCCCATAAAGCTGACTTTTGATCTAGGTTATGTATGTATGTAAGATCACCTGGATGATACCTGATTGTGTTTCCTCCGTGTGTGTGTGTGTGTGTGTGTGTGTGTGTGTGTGTGTGTGTGTGTGTGTGTGTGTGTGTGTGTGTGTGTACAGACGCTAGGTGTGAATGCACCCAGTCAACTGATCCTCTACCACTACCCTGAGCTTCAGGAGAAGGGCATTGTGCTGATGACAGCTGAGATGGACCCCAAGTTCATAGTAAGTCCAAGCTTTGGTGGTCACAGTAGTCACAGAACACCAGAGGAAGGCCGAGTGGCCATGACACTCACGTAAAAATATTATTGCTGTATGACATTATTCCCTCAAGTATAAGCAGGAGTGGTCAACAAAAAACACTTAAGAAAGTATCTGATAAAAATACTTGAGTAGTGAATAAATTTGATCAAATATTTTCTTTTAACTGATCGATAAACTGTTGGGGCACCTCACTGGCCCCCCTTTAAGACCAAGTTAATTTTATTTTCTATATAGCACCAGATCACAATAGAAGTCATTGAAGGTTACTTTACCTTGGTCTCTTATTCAGCAAACTAAATAGCCTCATGTTATTTATCTCATTTACATGACAGCATGCCATCTCTGTCTCCACCCCAGTCCTGTGAGTATCAGCTGGAGGAGCTGTCAATTCAATTCAATTCAACTTTATTTATATAGCGCCACTTTACAACAACAGTCATCTCATAGCACTTTCAACTATAGGGAAACCCCCACAGTTGCAGAAAGACCCCAGCAATCAGGCGATCCCCTGTGAGCAAGTGCTTGGCGACGGTGGAGAGCAAAAACTCCCTTTTAACAGGAAGAAACCTCCAGCAGAACCAGGCTCAGGGAGGGGCAGTCATCTGCTGCGACTGGCTGGGGGGTGAGGGGATAGAGAAGTTGAAAAGAGCAGACATGTAAAGAGCAAACAGCATGATGGGGACTCAATCTATGGGAGAGAACAAACAGATGTTAATGAACAGCAAAAAAAAAAATTCATTGAGAGTGAAGAAAGGAGTGAAGCCCAGTGCATTATTGGAGGTCCCCCGGCTGTCTAAACCTATTAGCAGCATAACTAAGGGAGGGTTCAGAGACACATGATCCCTCCCTAATTGTAGGCTATATCAAAAAGGAAGGTTTTAACCCTATTCTTAAAAGCAGAGATCGAGTCTATGACTCCCGATTCCAGATTGGCAGCTGGTTCCACAGGAGAGGAGCTTGATAACTGAAGGCTCTGCCTCCCATTGTACTTTTGGAGATTCTAAGTATTACAAGTAATCCAGCATTTTGGGAGCATAGTGCTCTGTTAGGATAATAGGGTAGTATCAGATCTTTTAAAAGGAACTCCGATTATATTGGCATGTTAGCTCTATATGCTTTATTTTTGTGTTACTAACATAACTATAATACAATTTTTTTGAAAATAATTCCCAGTTTTATATATTTTTAAAAAACTTTATTATGATGTAAATCGCCATTATTGTTTACGTCACAATGCATTCTGGGTAGTGACGTAGAATGGTTGCAGCCGTTTTTTCTGTCTTATACAAGCCAAGAAGCAAAGCTACAAACTACTGCCATTTGTCAGTGAAAATGCCACATTGCGCGGATTTGGATGTAATTTCCAATCAAAGGGAAATAAAGAGAGCGGGGTAAGCCTCCATAGCTTTCCTAAAGAGGGAAAGTTGAGGAAAAAGTGGGGCGGCAGCAGCTCAGCAGGTAGAGCAGGTCGTCTAATAACCCGATGGTTGGCGGTTCGCATCACACTCTCCCCAGATATCCTGCCGTTGTGTCCCTGGGCAAGACACGTCACCCGCATTGCCTCCAGTGCCCATAACACTGGGTATGAATGTGTAAAAATGTTTAAATGCTCGGTGGTGGACGGAGAGGCTGTTGGCGTGGATTGGCAGCCACATTTCCCTCACTCTGAGTCTGTGATCACGCGCTGTAGCGCATGCCTGATAAAGCTGACATATGTATTAATCACGCTGTAATAAAGCACGAGCGTGCGGTTTGCGCACCAGTGTGGCGGATGAAATAAGGGAACCCAGTGTGGAGGCACGGAATAATTGCAGGCAGGACACTCCGAACTGAAGTTTAAAAGGGTGTTTATTTCATCCAGCATGAAGCTCACTCCAGCGCTGTGGAGCGAGCCTTTTTTTTTTTGTTTTTATTACTTATTTTGTACTAACCACAGTGCGCAGTGGTTAGCACTGTGGCAGCACAGTTTACCCTCAGCCGGGGGATCGCGGAGATCGTGGGTTCGATCCCTGCCCCCGGCCAACAGTGATATGTGTGGAGTTTGCATGTTCTCCCCGTGTTTGCGTGGGTTTACTCCGGGATTTCTCCGGTTTCCTCCCACATGTCAAAAACATGCAGGTTAAGGAGTTAAGGGGCGCTTGCGCATGCAGCGACTGGCAGCTGGTGGCTTGTCACCAGACTGCAAAACAAATCTACCTATGGGTACAAAATAAGTAATAAAAAAAAAAAAAAGGGCTCGCTCCACAGCGCTGGAGTGAGCTTTGTGCTGGATGAAATAAACACCCTTTTAAACTTCAGTTCGCCGTGTCCTGCCTGCAATTATTCCGTGCCTCAACACTGGGTTCCCTTATTTCATCCGCCACACTGGTGTGCAAAGCACATTCATACCCAGTGTTATGGGCACTGGAGGCAATGTGGGTGAAGTGTCTTGCCCAGGGACACAACGGCAGGATATCTGGGGAGAGCGTGATGCGAACCGCCAACCATCGGGTTATTAGACGACCTGCTGAGCTGCTGCCGCCCCACTTTTTCCTCCACTTTCCTTCTTTAGGAAAGCTATGGAGGCTCACCCCGCTCTCTTTATTTCCCTTTGATTGGATATTAGATCCAAAAGCCGCGCAATGTGGCATTTTCACTGACAAATGGCAGTAGTTCGTAGCTTCGCTTCTTGGCTTGTATAAGACAGAAAAAACGGCTGCAACCATTCTACGTCACTACCCAGAATGCATTTTTTTTTTTTTTTTTTTGTTACTTATTTGTACCCGTAGGTAGACTTGGTTTGCAGTCTGGTGACAAGCCACCGGCTGCTGGTCGCTGCGTGCGCGAGCGCCCTAAACCTACATGTTTTTGGTGTGCGGGAGGAAACCGGAGAAATCCCGGAGTAAACCCGCGCAACACTGGGAGAACATGCAAACTCCACACAGCTCACTGTTGGTCGGGGGCTGGGATCGAACCCACGATCTCATGATCCCCGCGATCCCCCGGCCGAGGGTAAAACTGTGCTGCCACAGTGCTAAACCACTGCGCCACCGTGCAGCCATTGCGACGTAAACAAAAATCGTAATAAAGTTTTTTAAAAATATATAAAACTGGGAATTATTTTCAAAAAAATTATATTATAGTTATGTTAGTAACATAAAAATAAAGCATATAGAGCTAACATGCCAATATAATTAGAGTTCCTTTTAAATAAAAAGGGGCCTGATTGTTTAGAGCTTTGTAAGTAAGAAGAAGGATTTTAAACTTAATTCTAAACTCTATGGGAAGCCAATGAAGGGAGGCCAGAACCGGAGAGATATGATCTCTCTTTCTAGTACCTGTTAAAACTCTTGCTGCAGCATTTTGGATCAACTGAAGACTTTTTAGAGATGTTTTAGGACAACCTGATAATAAAGAGTTACAATAATCTAATCTAGAGCTAACAAATGTGTGGATCAGTTTCTCAGCATCACTCTGAGACAAGATGCTCCTAATCTTGGAATTGGCAATATTCTGCAAATGATAGAAGGCAGTCTTAGAAACAAATTTAATATGTGAATTGAAAGACAGATCTTGCTCAAAAATAACTCCAAGGTTCCTCACAGAGCTATTAAGAGAAAGAGTAACCACATCCAAACTAAAAGTTTGATTTGGAAAGGTATTTCTAAGGTTTTTTGGACCAACAAGAATGACTTCAGTCTTATCTGAATTTAATAGCAGGAAATTACAAGTCATCCAAGCTTTGATTTCCTGAAGACAGGCTTCAAACTTGGCTAATTGATTACTATCATCTGGCTTCATTGACAGGTATAATTGTGTGTCATCTGCATAACAATGAAAATGTATACAGTGCTTTCTAATAATGTTGCCTAACGGAAGCATATATAAACTAAAAAGAGTAGGGCCTAACACAGATCCCTGTGGAACTCCATGACTGAGCTTTGAGTTGAAAGAAAACGCATTATTGACATGAACAAACTGGAACCTATCAGATAAATAAGCTCTAAGCCACTGCAACAGAGTTCCATTAAGTCCAACATAGTGTTCTAATCTGTCAAGTAGAATATTATGATCGATAGTATCAAAAGCTGCACTAAGGTCTAAAAGGACAAGTACAGAAACGAGTCCATTATCAGATGCGATAAGGAGGTCGTTAGTGACCTTCACTAAGGCTGTTTCAGTACTATGATGGATTCTAAACCCAGACTCTTCAAGTAAACCATTTCCCTGCAAGTGGTCAAATAATTGCATAGCAACAACTCTTTCTAAGATTTTTGAAATGAAAGGGAGATTAGAGATTGGTCTATAGTTAGCTAAAACTCCTGGATCCAGCGTTGGCTTTTTGAGTAAGGGTTTAATTACAGCAGTTTTAAAAGCCTGCGGTACATGGCCTAAAGTTAATGAAGAATTGATTATTTGAAGAATAAAGCTACCAATAAATGGGAAGACTTCTTGAAATAACCTGGTAGGAATAGGGTCTAAAAGACAGGTTGAAGGCTTGGATGAGGAAATTATTTTGTCTAACTCTAAAAGGTCAATTGGAGTAAACGCATCCTAACAGATATCAATTGAAGGAGTTGTAGTAGTTACTGTATGTAAGTTAACGGTGGGAAGAATCTGATTGATTTTGTCTCTGATGGATGAAATTTTATTATTGAAAAAGTTCATAAAGTCCTGACTAGTAAGCTCTAAGGGAATGCTAGGATTGACAGAGTCCTGACTCTTTGTCCACCTGGCTACAGTACTGAAAAGAAACCTGGGATTATTCTTGTTCTCTTCTATTAATGTAGAATAATAACTCGTTCTAGCTTTTCTAAGAGATTTTTTATAAATTAAAAGATGATTTCTCCAAGCTAAATAGATTTCATCTAAATTAGTGGAGCACCATTTTCTTTCTAATTGACGAGTCTTCTCTTTTAAGCTATGAGTTTCTGTGTTGAACCAAGGAGTTAGAAATCTCTGATTAGACTTTATCTTTTTTAAAGGGGCCACCATGTCTAGAGTCTGATGCAGAGAAGCTGTAACACTATCTACCATGCTATCAATTACAGAAGGAGCAAGCTGTCTATAGCTTATTTCCATTGTGTTGACACATGGCACAGAGGAAACAATCTGCATAAATTTGGTTACAACATCATCTGAGAGGCATCTACTGTAGTAATATTTTTCTTTAGGAGCCAAATAGTCAGAAATAGTAAAATCAAAGGTTAACAGACAATGGTCTGACAGTACAGGGTTATGAGGAGACACTACCAGATTTTCTATTTCTGTGCCATATGTCAGAACAAGGTCCAACGTATGGTGGAGATAATGGGTAGAATTTCCTACTTTCCGAGAAAACCCCATCGAGTCTAATATTGAATTAAATGCCATATTAAGGCAATCATTATCTACATCTACATGTATATTAAAGTCCCCTACTATAATTATTCTATTCTATAATTATTCTAGCACTTAAATCAGCTAAGAATTTGGCAAATTCGGATAAAAACTCTGAGTAGGTTGATGGAGGATGATAAACTATGGCAAATAAAATTGGGTTTAGCCTAAAATTGCTAAAATGCCCAATACTGAGGACCAGGCCCTCCAAGGAATGATAACGTGTTTTTTGCTTTACATTAACTAGTAATTTGGAATGGTAAATTGTTGCTACTCCTCCTCCACAACCAGAACTTCTGGGATTTTGACAGTTCTAATAACCAGAGGGAGTTGATTCATTTAAACCAACATAATCCTCTTGCCCTAACCAAGTTTCTGTAAGGGCTATTAAATCAATCTGATGATCAAGTAACAGATCATGGACTAGCAGAGACTTGGGAGTTAAGAGACCTAATATTTAACAAACCGCATTTAATTTTTAAATTATGAGGATGAACAGGGGCCAAATCATTCAATTTCGAGGCTTCATGTTTAATTTGAGTTTTACCAACTTTTTGTTTAATCACTTTGGGATGCTCATACATTATATTTTTATGTACTTTGGAGGGAGCAGACGATGATTCTCTGATGGGGAAGACAGGGGCTAAGTTGAGGGGTGGCAGATGAAGAGGAGCTGCAGAGAGGCGTTTAAGACTGCGACTCTGCTTCCTGGTCCCAACTCTGAGTTGTCAAGGTTTTGGAAATTTGGATAAAAATGATGCCAGATTGTTAGATAAATGAGACCCACCATCCAAAGTGGGATGGACGCCGTCTCGTCTAGTAAGACCAGGTTTTCCCCAAAATGAGCTCCAATTGTCTATGTAGCCCACATTGTTTGCAGGACACCACACAGACAGCCAGCGGTTGAAGGATGACAAGCGGCTAAACATGTCATCACTGGTCAGATTGGGGAGGGGCCCAGAGAATACTACAGAGGCAGACATTGTTTTTGTAAAGTCACACACCGATTCCATGTTAAGTTTTGAGACTTCCGACTGCCGGAGTCGGATGTCGTTAATGCCGGCGTGGATGACAATTGTGGAGTATTTACAGTTACTTTTAGCCAGCATCTTCAAATTTGACTCGATGTCGCCTGTCCTGCTCAGGGTCTTTTGATGCAACCGCTACTGAGGGTCATTGGCATTTTTACAAGTCTTTTAATTTTGTCGCCCCATATCAATCTCAATGCAGATCAGTGGTCAACTGGAATACATCGATCTATAGTTTGGTGGTTGCTGCTCTTGTTCTCCGTTTTATCAGACTGGGTGCAAAATGCACCTGACATTTCATATCAGCACTTGATAGCTTTATATTTACAAGAAGACACATGGTGTGTGTTAAGCATTTTTTCAGAGGGATCTGTCATGGAAAAAAAGAGGAACAGTGGTGCACGTTAATATAAGTCGAACAGGGAAACAGGATGGACAAACGAGCACAGAGCAGAGTTAAACAGGGCCCATGCCAAACTGCATGACCGTCTCCTGCAGCCGAGACGGTCAGAGCACTGCAGACTCCATAGGAGTCAGTGGAAATAGTGCGCTTTTCGGCTCACTCTCAGACGCTGCGATATTGGTGTAATTGTGGCACACCCATTGTCTGCTGCAGCTTCTAAATTAATCTCACTTGTCAGAATAATGACGGACAGCCTTCAGATTCATTTCCACTCTCTGTCGCTGTGCTGGGACTGTAGTCACACAGAGCTGACCTCTGTCGTGCCAAGTGCACTTTGCTCAGCTGTTTCTTCTCAGTTTCGGCTGCTTACCACCAATTCAAAATGTCACTACGAGACCAAATATGGCCATCCCAAACAAAACTATCCATAGAACACTGAAGTGAGGAAGAGAAAACATCCCTTCACACCCCCATACACAGGTCCAGTGCACTGGATACAAGCAAACGGTGCTGTTTCTCCCACCAACCCCAACCACCATGCTGTGCTACAGCTGAATGAGGCTGAATGTACGGACATTATTTTCAGTCATAAAGCCAAGAGCATTTGCCACTGATGTGAGAGCACAGGCTTCATAAAAGGTAGTTTATTCACTAGGGCTGAAACAGTTAGTCGACGTTGCCGATAACGTTGACAGTAAAAATTTGCCGACAAATATTTTTATTGTCAACAAATCGTTTAATTATAAAGTTTATATGCATGCTGCTGTAATGTTCAGTTGTAACTGCAATGCATGACCGGAACTGCTGTGGGCAGTAGCACCTCTGTTGTCCAGCATGTGTGAACAATTTCCAGCGAAGAAGAGGAGCACAGCATGGCGTAGGGAAAGGATAAGCCAGTCGAAGTGGACCAAAAAAAAAAACCAGACCCACACCTTCTGTTGTTAGGGAACATTTTACAGAAGACAAAACAAGTAAGATGCAGACTTTGCAAGGCAGACCTTTTCTATCATGGCAGCACTACAGTGATGCATGAGCATCTGAAACGACGGCACCAGGAGCCACGACATTACTGTCTGCTTGGTAAGTTTTAGCAAGTAAAGAAAGGTAGCGCCACTTATTTTCAATGGCCAGCTGTTTAAAGCTTTAGAAAAATTACAGTACTGTTAGTACATGTTTGTTAGCTTACCTGTTTGACAGTAAGCTCTCTGGTTTTTGAGGGCTGAACTGTCATGGCTAACGTACTGAATGCAGTAAATGAAAGAATTACAGGAGTCACTATCTTTTTTTCATCTTTATTAATATTAGCCCTCATTTTGAATATTAGTTACACTGTGTCTAGCTGAAACAAAATGGCATATAAATGCCTCCCGCCCACAGGAGATGGAAGGTTAAGAGGTATTAAACAGCAGATGAGGTAAAATATGCACTAGGCTAGAGCCCCAACAGGAAACGGAGATGGTGGACATGAAGAAGAATAAATCCGATTAGTCAACGAGTTGAAAAAAATAGATTAGTCGACTACTAAAATAATCTTTAGTTGCAGCCCTATTATTCACTCAGGTTCTCCCATGGCACAGACAGCTTGGTGACCTGGATCCTTCTCAGCATTTTATGATATACTGTCAGATTTTTCCTCAAATCTGTTAAAAATTTGGAGAAAATATTTGGGTATGGCGGATGGATGAAAACACATGGCTAAACATCTGTGATATATTTTCCATTTACAAGTAATAAGAGCAAATTAATTCACAAACTCGATCTCACTCCAGAAACGATGCATAAAATCTCCAAAAATAGCTCACCACTTTGCCCAGATGCAAAACGGAAGATGAAACGTTTATTAAATTGTGAATTATTGAAACATTTTTGGATTTCCATTTATTCTTTTACTAAACAAGTACTAGAATTAAAATGTATACTTATCCTGTGGAAACATGAATCACCTCCTACCTTTAAGATGTTTATAGACCATCTTACAAAATTTTTTCTGCTAGAGACTGACATGAAATATATACATGAAGAGGCTTTTGTTGAACTGTGGAGGCCTTTACTTTCTCTCGTAAGCTACTGTATGGTTACTATCTTAGTGTTGAATTCATACATTTATTTGAAATAATTCTGAATTAATTTCAGATATGGTGTTGCTGTTTTGTTTTATTTGTTGCTTTGTTTGTTAATTTTGTATATGTATGGTGTGTGTATATATGAACATATGGGTATGTACGGTGCATCCGGAAAGTATTCACAGCGCTTCACTTTTTCCACATTGTGTTATGTTACAGCCTTATTCCAAAATGAATTAAATTCATTTTTCCTTAAAAATTCTACACACAATATCCCATAATGACGATGTGAAATTTTTTTTTGAATTTTTTTCAAATTTATTAAAAATAAAAAACTAAGAAGTCACATGTGCATACAGTGGGGAAAAAAGTATTTAGTCAGCCACCAATTGTGCAAGTTCTCCCACTTAAAAGATGAGAGAGGTCTCCAATTTTCATCATAGGTATACCTCAACTATGAGAGACAAAATGAGGGGAAAAAAAAAATCCAGAAAATCACATTGAAGGATTTTTAATGAATTAATTGGTAAATTCCCTGGTAAAATAAGTATTTGGTCAATAACAAAAGTTCATCTCAATACTTTGTTATATACCCTTTGTTGGCAATGACAGAGGTCAAACGTTTTCTGTAAGTCTTCACAAGGTTTTCACACACTGTTGCTGGTATTTTGGCCCATTCCTCCATGCAGATCTCCTCTAGGGCAGTGATGTTTTGGGGCTGTCGCTGGGCAACACGGACTTTCAACTCCCTCCAAAGATTTTCTATGGGGTTGAGATCTGGAGACTGGCTAGGCCACTCCAGGACCTTGAAATGCTTCTTACGAAGCCACTCCTTCGTTGCCCGGGCAGTGTGTTTGGGATCATTGTCATGCTGAAAGACCCAGCCATGTTTCATCTTCAATGCCCTTGCTGATGGAAGGAGGTTTTCACTCAAAATCTCACGATACATGGCCCCATTCATTCTTTCCTTTACACGGATCAGTCGTCCTGGTCCCTTTGCAGAAAAACAGCCCCAAAGTATGATGTTTCCACCCCCATGCTTCACAGTAGGTATGGTGTTCTTTCTCCTCCAAACACGACAAGTTGAGTTTTTACCAAAAAGTTCTATTTTGGTTTCATCTGACCATATGACATTCTCCCAATCCTCTTCTGGATCATCCAAATGCTCTCTAGCAAACTTCAGACGGGCCTGGACATGTACTGGCTTAAGCAGGGGGACACATCTGGCACTGCAGGATTTAAGTCCCTGGCGGCGTAGTGTGTTACTGATGGTAGCCTTTGTTACTTTGGTCCCAGCTCTCTGCAGGTCATTCACTAGGTCCCCCCGTGTGGTTCTGGGATTTTTGCTCACCGTTCTCATGATCATTTTGACCTCACGGGGTGAGATCTTGCGTGGAGCCCCAGATCGAGGGAGATTATCAGTGGTCTTGTATGTCTTCCATTTTCTAATAATTGCTCCCACAGTTGATTTCTTCACACCAAGCTGCTTACCTATTGCAGATTCAGTCTTCCCAGCCTGGTGCAGGTCTACAATTTTGTTTCTGGTGTCCTTTGACAGCTCTTTGGTCTTGGCCATAGTGGAGTTTGGAGTCTGACTGTTTGAAGGTTTTGGATAGGTGTCTTTTATACTGACAATGAGTTCAAACAGGTGCCATTAATACAGGTAACGAGTGGAGGACAGAGGAGCCTCTTAAAGAAGAAGTTACAGGTCTGTGAGAGCCAGAAATCTTGCTTGTTTGTAGGCGACCAAATACTTATTTTACCAAGGAATTTACCAATTAATTCATTAAAAATCCTTCAATGTGATTTTCTGGATTTTTTTTTCTCATTTTGTCTCTCATAGTTGAGGTATACCTATGATGAAAATTGGAGACCTCTCTCATCTTTTAAGTGGGAGAACTTGCACAATTGGTGGCTGACTAAATACTGTTTTGCCCCACTGTAAGTATTCACAGCCTTTGCTCAATACTTTGTTGATGCACCTTTGGCAGCAATTACAGCCTCAAGTCTTTTTGAATATGATGCCACAAGCTTGGCACACCTATCTTTGGGCAGTTTTGCCCATTCCTCTTTGAAGCACCTCTCAAGCTCCATCAGGTTGGATGGGAAGTGTCGGTGCACAGCCATTCTCAGATCTCTCCAGAGATGTTCAATTGGATTCAAGTCTGGGCTCTGGCTGGGCCACTCATGGACATTCACAGAGTTGTCCTGAAGCCACTCCTTTGATATCTTGGCTGTGTGCTTTGGGTCATTGTCCTGCTGAAAGATGAACCGTCACCCCAGTCTGAGGTCAAGAGCGCTCTGGAGCAGGTTTTCATCCAGGATGTCTCTGTACATTGCTGCATTCATCTTTCCCTTGAACCTGACTAGTCTCCCAGTTCCTGCCGCTGAAAAACATCCCCACAGCATCATGCTGCCACCACCATACTTCACTGTAGAGATGGTATTGGCCTGGTGATGAGCGGTGCCTGGTTTCCTCCAAACATGACACCTGGCATTCCCGCCAAAGAGTTCAATCTTTGTCTCATCAGACCAGAGAATTTTGTTTCTCATGGTCTGAGAGTTCTTCAGGTCCCTTTTGGCAAACTCCAGGCAGGCTGTCATGTGCCTTTTTACTAAGGAGTGGCTTCCTTCTCGCCACTCTACCATGCAGGCCTGATTGGTGGATTGCTGCAGAGATGGTTGTCCTTCTGGAAGTTCTCCTCTCTCCACAGAGGAACACTGGAGCTCTGACAGAGTGTCCATCGGGTTCTTGGTCACCTCTGTGACTAAGGCCCTTCTCCCCCGATTGCTCAGTTTAGACAGCTGGCCAGCTCTGAGAAGAGTCCTGGTGGTTCTGAACTTCTTTCATTTACGGATGATGGAGGCCACTGTGCTCATTGGGACCTTCAAAGCAGCAGAAATTTTTTCTGTACCCTTCCCCAAATTTGTGCCTTGAGACAATCCTGTCTTGGAGGTCTACAGACAATTCCTTTGACTTCATGCTTGGTTTGTGCTCTGACATGCACTGTCAACTGTGGGACCTTATATAGACAGGTGTGTGCCTTTCCAAATCATGTCCAATCGACTGAATTTACCACAGGTGGACTCCAATTAAGCTGTAGAAACATCTCAAGGATGATCAGTATAAACAGGATGCACTTGAGCTCAATTTTGAGCTTCATGGGAAAGGCTGTGAATACTTATGTACATGTGATTTCTTAGTTTATTTTTAATTTGCAAAAATCTAAAAAAAACCCCAACTTTTTTCACATTGCCATTATGGGGTATTCTGTGTAGAATTTTGAGGGGAAAAAAAAGAATTCATTTTGGAATAAGGCTATAACAGCAAAATGTGGAAAAAGTGAACCGCTGTGAACACTTTCCCGATGCTCTGTATATGGATGTATGCTTCTATGAATGAATAATAAAAAGATGGGGGGAAAACGTCAAGTAACAAGAAAGGAATAAGAATGTGTATTTATAAAGCAGTTCATTATCAGTTAACCCATCATGCATGTCTTTGGACTGTGGGAGGAAACTTGCAGAGGCACAGGGAGAACGGCACAGAAAGGTTACTACCTCTGCCAACCTAGGGATTTGAACCAGAAACCTTCTAACTGTGAGGCAGTAGTGGTAACTGCTTGTCCACCATGTTGGTCACTTCGTAATGCTCTTATCTCCCCTCCTCAGACTGTCCACCAGGCTCAGTGTTTGGCCAATCAGGTCCAGCTTTTCTATGGTACACAGAGGCAGGAGACGTACCGATTGGTGGAAGTGTTTAACCACCACCCCGCAGACTTCAAACACATGTCAGTGATAGCGGAGCTGGAACAAAGTGGCCTGGGGCCAGCGGACACATCCGGGTGATCCTGACATGAATGGATAAGACGCTGGTCTGGGACTGCTGTTCTCCACCATCTGGCTCTGCACCGCCCCCTGGAGTCCAGCTATTTCTATACAGTGTCTAAAGTTGGCTACAGCAGCTGGGATCTTTACCCGAAAATAATTAAAGAAGCACAGACTGCTTCTTATGAACTCTGACACATATTCTCATTGTGTATTCATGTGTACAGAATGTAAATAAATCTTACCTTGTCAGACTGGACCTGTGGCACCTAATAAATGATCGATAAATGATCGTCAATACTCCAAATATTTATTCAGCTGCTTCAATGATGACATTTACAAAATAATTTTAGATGTTCAGTCAGATTGTATTTCACCTTGCTGTGCTTAAAATCTCCAAATGGACTCTTTAGATGCCCAAAACATCAATAAGCACGAGTTCATAGATATCTGTCTGAATGGAGGAGGCTGTAAGGATTTAAAAGCTGACTCTGCACATTTGGGCTCTAGTGCTGAGTCAGCCAGATTGGAAGAGAACAATCGCTGGTTACCTTGGAGGAGAAATTACACAAAAACAAGCAGTACACATCTGCAGAGGCTGCTGCTGCAGTCTGTTACAGTCCTTCCTAAGCTGAATCAGTATGGTTAGTCCTAAAACGTGTTTTGCCACTTGTGCTAATTTTAAACTTGATGTTCTTGATCTCTGCAAGAGTAGCTTAACATGATTCCCTGTTCAAGATAATTCTTGTCTTGTAATTATTAGTCTTTGTTTTGATATAAGCTGATTTAAGTTCTCTTGTGTTTGGACTACACTTTGATGGGGTTTCCGCTAAAACCAGTGACATGATGTGATGTATGACATGATGTGAGCTTTCTCCGTAGGATTGCTGGACTCACCCTCAGAGATAGGGTGAGGAGCTCAGTCATCCGGGAGAGGCTCAGAGTAGAACCGCTGCTCCTCCACATTGAAAGGAGTCAGTTGAGGTGGTATGGGCATCTGATTAGGATGCCTCCTGGACGCCTCCCACTTGAGGTGTTTCAGGCACGTCCCACTGGGAGGAGACCCCGGGGCAGACCCAGGACTCGGTGGAGAGACTATGTCTCCCAGCTAGTCTGGGAACGCCTTGGTATCCCCTCTGAAGAGCTGGAGCAGGTGGCTGGGGAGAGGGAAGTCTGGGCTTCTCTGCTTGAACTGCTGCCTCCGCGACCTGGACCTCCGGAAAAGCGGTAGAAGATGGATGGATGGATGGATGGATGATGTGATGTAACGTGACATGACAAACTTGCTTGCAACAGAGTGTGATGTTTGGCCTGGGACACACCGAACTGTTGTCACTAACAAGACCCGATGACTGTCTTGCTGCGTCCTCTTTTGTAGAGATCCTTTCCCAGTATTTCCATCAATGTTTTTGTGATGACTGTGCTGGATATATCCAGCAGACTAGGTTCACCCACTCAAACCTTGCCAGATGGCCGATCATTGGCTTGGTCTACCAGGCCTTCATCTTTGAGAGGTTTTTCATTAAAAAAAAGACTAAAGCCTTAATCATGGTTTGTGTATCCGCTTGACTGCAAGGCCTTTGTGATTCATTATCCTACCCAGTCCACTGGGCTTCGCTTGACCCCACCGTGGTCGACAGTTTGCAGCCCAGTAATTTGGGACTGTGATCATAGAAGAAAAGCAAAGCCTGTGAGCTGTAATGTGGTCCAAGACGACTGTTACAGTGGGGCAGAAAAGTATTTAGTCAGCCACCAATTGTGCAATTTCTCCCACTTAAAAGATGAGAGAGGTCTCCAGTTTTCATCAGAAGTATACCTCAACTATGAGAGACAAAATGAGAAAAAAAAAAAATCCAGAAAATCACATTGTCTGATTTTTAAAGAATTTATTTGCAAATTATGGTGGAAAATAAGTATTTGGTCACCTACAAACAAGCAAGATTTCTGGCTCTCACAGACCTGTAACTTCTTTAAGAGGCTCCTCTGTCTTCCACTTGTTACCTGTATTAATGGCACCTGTTTGAACTCATTATCAGTATAAAAGACACCTGTCCACAACCTCAAACAGTCAGACTCCAAACTCCACTACGGCCAAGACCAAAGAGCTGTCAAAGGACACCAGAAACAAAATTGTAGACCTGCACCAGGCTGGGAAGACTGAATCTGCAATAGGTAAGCAGCTTGGTGTGAAGAAATCAACTGTGGGAGCAATTATTAGAAAATGGAAGACATACAAAACCACTGATAATCTCCCTCGATCTGGGGCTCCACGCAAGATCTCACCCCGTGGGGTCAAAATGATCACGAGAACGGTGAGCAAAAATCCCAGAACCACACGGGGGGACCTAGTGAATGACCTGCAGAGAGCTGGGACCAAAGTAACAAAGGCTACCATCAGTAACACACTACGCCGCCAGGGACTCAAATCCTGCAGTGCCAGACGTGTCCCCCTGCTTAAGCCAGTACATGTCCAGGCCCGTCTGAAGTTTGCTAGAGAGCATTTGGATGATCCAGAAGAGGATTGGGAGAATGTCATATGGTCATATGAAACCAAAATAGAACTTTTTGGTAAAAACTCAACTTGTCGTGTTTGGAGGAGAAAGAACACCATACCTACTGTGAAGCATGGGGGTGGAAACATTGTGCTTTGGGGCTGTTTTCTGCAAAGGGACCAGGACGACTGATCCGTGTAAAGGAAAGAATGAATGGGGCCATGTATCGTGAGATTTTGAGTGAAAACCTCCTTCCACCAGCAAGGGCATTGAAGATGAAACGTGGCTGGGTCTTTCAGCATGACAATGATCCCAAACATACCGCCCGGGCAACGAAGGAGTGGCTTCGTAAGAAGCATTTCAAGGTCCTGGAGTGGCCTAGCCAGTCTCCAGATCTCAACCCCATAGAAAATCTTTGGAGGGAGTTGAAAGTCCGTGTTGCCCGGCGACAGCCCCAAAACATCACTGCTCTAGAGATCTGCATGGAGGAATGGGCCAAAATACCAGCAACAGTGTGTGAAAACCTTGTGAAGACTTACAGAAAACGTATGACCTCTGTCATTGCCAACAAAGGGTATATAATAAAGTATTGAGATGAACTTTTGTTATTGACCAAATATTTATTTTTCACCATAATTTGCAAATAAATTCTTTAAAAATCAGACAGTGTGATTTTCTGGATTTTTTTTTTCTCATTTTGTCTCTCATAGTTGAGATATACCTATGATGAAAATTGGAGACCTCTCTCATCATTTAAGTGGGAGAACGTGCACAATTGGTGGCTGACTAAATACTTTTTTTACCCCACTGTATATGATGATGGGAGATGACATGAAGACCAGTGACAAGTTTTTGTAATCACCATTTGGTGGGTCTCAAACTTTTTTTCCCCGGGTACATGGTTCACATATTTCTGATAACAAATCTTGAGCTTGACTACCTTTCCATCTTGCCAGTTCAGAAACCCACATGTGATTGGCAGGATTGGGAACATGAGAGAAACTATGTACTCATTGGCTAACAACTTGTCATTCATGGCATACGAAGCCAGTCAGAAGTGCCCTGCTTTACTCTATTGAATCATGGCCCAAAATTAAAAAAAAAAAATAAAAACCCAAACACGTTTTATCACAAGGAGTTAAAGATACATTATTCAAAGTGTTGTGGTGGCTGAAAAATGCCCTTTAGTTATCTTTTGCAGCCTCACCTGCTGGGTATTAGGAACAGTGCAGACTGGAGAAACGTCTGCAGAGGCTTCAGCCCTGAGACAGGAAGACATACCCGTGTGTTAAGCTACAGCCACAAAACGAATGGCTGTGAACACCGTACGAATGATTTTTGGACCATTTTGTACGGCCTTAAGGCAGCCGTAGGAGAATGCAGCATTTGTAGACTGTTCATAAGTTTGTGGCCAGGTTGATAAGTCTTGTCAAAGATTTCTATGAATGCCCCATGAAAACCCCTCATCGTAAGGTGGCTGTATGAATGCCATAGGAACAACTAAGAACTATGCAAGATGTTGGCCGTAAGTATGCTTGAACACCTTAAGCTGTTCTTGAGGGCCCCTTACAGCAGTCGTAGGAAATGGCATACAAATCCCTGTTCGTACTGAGACTTTTACAGCGTGCATAAGGCAGAAGACTGGAAGTAGGTCATTCGTGCAACACTTGTGCTGACACACTTTGATGAGATTCCCAGTTCCAGACCCACAGAATCATCCCCACAGCATAAAACTCCCACCACCATGTTTCACTGTGGGGACAGTGTTCTTTGAGTTGTACGCTTATCCCTTTTTTCTCCAAACATCAGCAGTGTCTCTATGGCCAGAGAGCTCTAGTTTTGTCTCATCTGACCAAAGGACGAGCTTCTAGTATGTATAATCTTTCGCCAGGTTGTCCTTAGCCTACTTCA
Source organism: Pholidichthys leucotaenia (assembly GCA_020510985.1). Lineage (NCBI taxonomy): Eukaryota > Metazoa > Chordata > Actinopteri > Cichliformes > Pholidichthyidae > Pholidichthys > Pholidichthys leucotaenia. Next base: position 222,470,445 of record CM035841.1, read on the forward strand.
GTCTGGCTTGAAGGTGTCTCTTCTGCAGAAGTGGAGTTTTTCTTAGTCTGCAACCTCAGTCTGACTTCCTCACACTGGCACCTTGCCCATTCCTGGGCAGGGTTCCAGTGATTATCTTCTTTGAGGTGACAATTCCCAACTTGCCTCAGTCATTCACTAGTGTCTGGGCAGTGATTCTGGGGTCTTTAGACACATCTCTCAATAGTTTTCTTTCCAGTCTTTGAAATCTTTCGCTTCTTACCTCTGTCAGGCTTGTTCTGAACTGTCGCTCTTTGAATTTTTTGATGATACTTCTCACTCCAACTCTTGACACCTTCCAGTTCTTGGCAGTTCTTTTTTCAATTCAGTTCAATTCAGCTTTATTTATATAGCGCCATATCACAACAGAAGTCATTTCATAGCACTATCAAAAGTAGGGAAAACCCCACAATTGCAGAAAGACCCAGCAATCAGACGATCCCCTGTGAGCAAGTACATGGCGACGGTGGAGAGGAAAAACTCCCATTTAACAGGAAGAAACCTCTAGCAGAACAGGGCTCAGGGAGGGGCAGTCATCTGCTGCGACTGGGTGGGGGTGAGGGGATAGAGAAGAAGAAAAGAACAGACATAACGAGAGCAAACCTTAACGGTGAGAAGCCAAGTACATTATTGGAGGTCACCCGGCAGTCTGAATCTACAGTATTAACAGCAAAGCAAAAGGGGGGTTAAGAGACACAAGGTCCCTCCTTAATCGTAGGCTATATTGAAAAGGAAGGTTTTTACCCTATTCTTAAAAACAGAGATCGAGTTTGACTCCCGGACCCAGAGTGGTAACTGGTTCCACAGGAAAGGAGCTTGATAGCAGAATGCCCTGCCTCCCATTGTACTTTTGGAGATTCTGGGTATTACAAGTAATCCAGCATTTTGGGAGCGTAGTCCTCTGTTAGGATGATAGGGTAATATCAGATCTTTTATATATAAGGGGGCCTGATTATTAAGAGCTTTGTAAGTGAGAAGAAGGATTTTAAACTTAATTCTAAACTCTATGGGAAGCCAATGAAGGGAGGCCAGAACCGGAGAGATATGATCTCTCTTGCTGGAATCCGTTAAAACTCTGATTTCTTTTGTTTTTGGTATGATGCTTTCTCAAATGATGGCTCAAACCCTTGCTGAAGTCTTTATACTGTATGCAAATTGGGAGATAGCCAGTTTTAACTTGATTTTATAAGCTTTGAACATTATAAAGTTAAAGCACATCATTTGACAGCAGTGGCTTGTGCGATGGCTCAGTAAATAAGGTCAGTTTTTCAGGGGGCTCGCAATACTGACCCTGGTAGTTTTTGTTTCTATGTACAAGGTAAAATAATGAATGCTTTCTAAAGAAAAGATTGGAAAAACTGTTAAAACTTCATTGTGTTCTTTACAAAAAAAAGTATTTCCCAAGTGCTATTAAAGACATTTCCGTGTGTGTGTGTGTGTGTGGGTGGGTGGGTGTGTGGGTGGGTGGGTGGGTGGGTGGGGGCTCATAATAATCTCCTCAACTGTATAAATATTTCATTTTATAACCTTGCCACAAAGGAAAATATACTGTTATTAGTCAATATTCTATCTTTATAAACAGAAAAAAAGTTGACGGAATGGCTGAGTTTCTGCAGAATTCAACAATTGGAATATAAATACCCATATTTTTCCTCTAAATTTATTTATGTTCAGCCAACACATCACATTGGCTGAAACTTTTACAATCTGTGCATCCTTAAATTTATGACTTACTTAAATTCAAGAAAAGGTCAGTTGTCATTGTTGGATTTTACTCATCTGCAGAAACCCTGGCATTGGTTTTGCCCCTCCTGGCTTTCCATACTCAGCCCACCACAGCACAACATGAAATTTCTGCCCAAACAGTAGCAAAGAGCTACAGTTCTTTTTATATAAAAAACTGCACAAAAGTTCAAACAAATTCAGACACATTTCTCCACCAACATGTTTGTCTACAGATGCTAAGAGTGGCTCGACTCAGAGACACCAGGAGGACTGTCGGAGACTCTGCGGAGTCACCTCTCCCTGTGCAGTCTTCCAACACACAGCCACTCAGTGGGTGTTTGTCACGGTCATTAGTGCAATATCATAAACTACATCATTAACCAAAGATTTGTCACAGAACGTTAGAAATGCTAACACTGCAATCAAAAAAAAAAAAAAAATCAGTACTTTTAATTACTCCTAACAGTTTAACAGCACAGAAATGATTGAAACTTCTGGTATGATGTCAGTAATCATACTTACATGTGAAATACAGGCTGACCCATTCAACGTTAAGCATGCTACATGAACACTTGTTGTTATAGTACTGTGTAGCTTCAAACTGACATGCAGCTCTTTAACTGATTTTACAGTCATCCTTCAGTAAGGTCCTTCTCTAACTGATCCAGCTGTGCAAAGGTGAGTAGCCAGCAACTGTACTCAATTCATTACTATCATAAGGTCGTACTACCTTTACTTACGTAAGAGTAGTCACCAAAAATACTGTAGTCTATTAAAAAAAGTTACTCGAGTAGTGAGTGAGCGTGCCAATTTGTGAGATTTTTTCTTTAAAGCTTTGACTTTTCTCAAATACTTGCAGTTTTTTTCTTGTAAATTGTTTTTTTTCCCTCTCATGACTTTACTATTTCCTTATAACTTTGGGACTTTTTCTCTCATAAAATAGATTTTTTCTCTCCAATTTGTGAAATTTTTCTAAAAAAAATTTTCCTTAAAAGTTGTTCACATAAACCTACTTTTTCAACTCTTAAATTTGAAGTTTTTTTGTGTTGCATAAATTTGTAACCTTTTCATTTAAATCAGCATGTTTTTACTCATAATTTTAAAACTTGTTTTCTCCCAAATTTGTGTTTTTATTGTAAATTTGACTCTGTGACTTTAGTCTCATAAATTTGAGGTTTTTAAACTTCAGACATTTCAATTGTGACTTTACAACTTTTCTCACATATTTACTTAACCCCTCACGAATACTGCTACTTTTTGTGATGAAATCATTCACAAACAAGAGCACTCTGAGGTGAGTGCAATATCCCCCACCTCCGTTTTCTTTTAAGATTCCAATACTTACTGATGGCGAGCAGTTTTCAACTTTTCAATATAATTATTGTGGCAGAACCAAATTATGATAAACCCATCATCCATCAATATACAACAAAGTATACTACCCATAATTGTAGAACAGGATCCCAAGGTGAACCCGTGTAGTACGTTTGGTGACCCTAGAGAGCTTTACACGTCCTATAGTAAAAGGATATAGGGAGTGCCAACCTTGACCTTTGACCCCATGGTCTCAGAGTGAACCTGTGTACCAGGTTTGGTGACCCCAGCTTTCTTTGTTGTTGAGATATAGTTTATGAGCCATTTTGATGTTGACCTTTGACCTTGTGATCCCAAAACAACAGTCACACTTCAGGGTCACAGGGTGAATCTGTGTACCAAGTTTGGTGACTGTAACTTTACTTGTTGTACAGTAATAATGCATAGGGAACGTTAACCTTGACTTTTGACCTTTTGACCCCAAAGCCATAGTCAGAGGTCAAGATCCCAAGGTGAACCTGTGTAGAAAGTTTGGTGATCCTAGAGAGCGTTACACGTTCTATAGTAAGAGGGCATTGGGAGTGCCAGCCTTGACCTTTGATCCCAAACCCACAGTCAGGATCCCAAGATGACTTGTGTACCAGGTTTGGTGGCCCTTGCTTTACTCGTTTTATAGTAATAGTGCAAATGGAATGCCAACCTTGACCTTTGACCTTCTGACCCCAAAAAACAATGGAAAAAAAGTTGTGAAGTTTACAAATTTAGATGAAATTCTTGATGGATAATCAGTACAATATGAGCACAATTATACAGTATAAACCGTATTTATGTATTTCTAAGGCTGGCAGTGTGTTTAGATAAGACTCTAGGACAGTCACTTGCTGGTGGACTGCTCCTAACTTCCAGTCTGGTTTCATGCTGTTCTATGCTATATTCTGTAGATACAGTCTGTGGAAATACTGCAAAACCCTGGCATCTATTTCCACTGATTTTATGCCTAATCATGATTAATGTAGAAGAAACACACATCTCCAGATACATTAGTTTTCCAAGATAATTTTCAGAAACAGGTGACTTGTCCTTGAGCTGGTGGCATCATCTGCATCCAGACTTTGTACAGCAGTATATGGTAACCACCATGTTGCAGGAGCAGTCTACCTCCATCAGCAGGAGGAGGTTATTCTCCCTGCAGCACTTCATGTCCATCACAGTCGTACCGTGTGCTGCACTGCTGTGATTCCCTGAGTGGTCCCTCTACGGTCACTTCTCAATACATGGCTTCGGTGTTCCGGAGGCTCCCAAACGACAGACTGAAAGTGCTTCCTAGTCTCTTGGTGATGCTCCCGCCTTCTCGCTTTTTCTTCCTGTTCCAGTTCAACAAGGAGGCGGAGCTCTGGCCCTTGGCCCCGCTCAGCAGACGCTGCCGTGTGTTTTCTTTATCGCCGCAGTGGGACAGCATGGCAGCCCTCCTCTCCACCTGCTAACACACAGGCAAACATATAATCTCTGAAACACATATACAAGGCTGTTCTCCAACCCATACTGTTATGGGTCTCCAAATCAGTAATGTACAGTTTACAATAAACTAATCAAACATGAACAACTTAAATAGCTCAACACAACTAAAATTACAAGTGGGTTCTCCAACTTCAACACAAAATTCCACTTTTAATGGTGACTGCAGTCTCAAAATTATTCAACCCCTTCATGATAAGCACCTTTAGTAGTTAGTAGAGCACCTTTTGCTGTTATGACCTGCTGCAAAAGTGATGCATATCCAGACACCAGCTTCTGGCAGCATTCCTGAGGAATCTTGAGATGAGATGAGATGAGATTCAACTTTATTGTCATTACACATGTAATGACAATAAAGCTCATTAACTCATTAGCTCATTCCTCATGGGCAAAGGCCTCCAGTTCACTAATATTCTTGGGTTTGCGTGCTGCTACCTCCCTTTTCAGATAGATACTTTATTTCGAACAAAAAAGTATAACAAAAACAAAACAAATGACAAATGCAATAAAGTAACAGTATACAGTGTTCGAAAGGGAGAAGGAAGAAGTGAACACTTATTAAGTCCATCTCTTTTTCATTTTCAAATCCCACCAGAGGTTTTCAGTGGGGTTCTAGTCAGGCGACTGTAATGGTCACGCTAGTATCTTCCAGAACTTCATCGGAAACCAAACCTTGGTGGACTTAGAGGTGTGCTTGAGATCACTGTCCTGTTGGAAGGTCCAATGACACCCAAGCTTCAGCTTCATCACAAGTGGCAATGCATCTTCTCCCAGCATTTCCTGATACCTGATTGAATCCATCTTGCCCTCCACACACTGCAGGTTTCCAGTGCCAGACAAGTGAAGCAGTCCCATTTAACCTTCATTTGAACAGGGAAGGTCCACTGAGAGGCAACCTCTCTTTATCAAGGATGCCCTGTTGACACACAGTTACACATTCACACCTGGAAGTGGCCCAATATAAACCACAGACTGACCTATGGCCACTGAGCAGCTCCACTGGAGCACCTGGGATTAAGTGCCTTGCTCAAGGGCACCACAGTGGGGTTAAGGAGGGTGGGGCAAACAGATCAAACCAGATCTGATCCTCTTGGTCACTAATGGTCACTGAGCCACCACCATGATTCAATGTAGGCAGGGTGTTCTTTTCAGCGTATGCTCCATTCTTCCTCCTCCAGACATACCGCTGCACCATAGGCCTGAAAAGTTCATTTTGGTTCATCGCTCCACAGAACAAAATCCTAGATAGATGGATAGATAGATGTACTTTATATAGAGTGATGTCTTATCCACCTGCAAATGCGGACGGATAATTTTTTTTCGCACATAGGGAGTTGTTTGGAGCTCCTTGTGGGAACTCCTTGTGCAATAGAGTGTAGAGTGATGATATAGAGTAAAGTACGAGACAGACATTCCTCGCACAGACACACAGACAGGACATCTTCAAGATGTGTAGAGTGAAGATATAGAGTGAAGTACGAGGAGACAAAGAAGAGTGATGTCTGAAGATAAGAGTTGAGGTTCAATTGGACACAGCAATGATGATAGAAGGACTACAGCTCCTGACCAGATAGAGTGATGATATAGAGTGAAGTACGTGGCAGTAATGCACCTGTGGGCTGGTTGCCAACCGCCAATCAAATCTAAAAGAAAAAGAAGAAGATGCACTTTGTTGGTCCCAAACTGTGAAATTACAGTGTAACAGCAGCATGACACAGAAGACAACCCAAATGACAGAAACACACACACCATAATAGGCAAAGGAATTACCCACGAAAACTAAAACTGCCTAGATAACATATACATCACAGATGAATAGATGGTGACCCGTATAGATACATGAATCATACCCGCTGTACAATGCAGGACTATCAGGCACAGGGTGAAATGTGAGGTACCAATTAGACTGTAAGGTGCAGTACGGCAGCATAGTTATGACCAGAATACAACATTAGAGTGAGTTACTGAACAGTGAAATGGCATGTGGCAGGAAAGATTTCCTGTACCTGACCGTTTGGCAGTGAAGCTGTAGCAGTCTGCTGGAGAAAGTGCTTCGCTGTCTGTCCAGTGTGTGGTGGAGGGGGTGAGGATTGTCCATGATGGATAATAGATTGTTCAGTGTTCTTCTCTCCACCACATTCTCAAAGGTCTCTAGCCTGAGACCAATCACAGAGCCAGCCCTCTTGACAATCTTGTCAAGTCTGTTGGTGTCACTGGCTCTGATACTGCTACCCCAACAGACAGCAGCAAAAAAGATGGCGCTGGCAACAACGGCCTGGTAGAAAGGCTCTGACATCTTGTTGCACATGTTGAAGGATCTCAGCGTCTGCTCATCCCCCTCTTGTACACAGCATCAGTGTTAGATTTCCAGTCCAGACTTCCGGTGAGGCAGTGGGACAGAATGCAGCAATAGGTAACAGCTCCACACCAGTCGGCTGTTAAACTAATTATTACTCGAGGTACCGAAAATTCAGCGGCTGTGTTCTTACACGATGAAAGGAGGGAAGATAAATAAAGGACAAAAAAACGTACAAAAAAGAGGGAATACAACGCAATCGGCTGCTCAACCTGAAACGGAGGTTTCTGAGGCGGAAGAAAATGGCGACAATATACTAGTGGAGAAAACCCAAGCTAACGAAATACTTCAGGAGTTAACTGTTGCCAAAGACCTATGAGAATTTAAGCACGATATGCAAAAAACCTTCAAGGATTTTCAAGCTGACCTCAGAAAAGACGTCAAAGAAGAACTAACTGCATTCAAACAAGATATTAGTCAGAAGCTAACAGAAACCGCAACCACACTGCAAGCCCAAGGCCAGGCTATCAGCGAGGCCAAGACACGCATCTCGGAGCTTGAAGCTAGTGGCATGGTAACCAAAGACGCCCTCCTGATACTGCTAAAACAATACAGTAAGTTACAAGAAAAGTTGACAGACCTGGAGAATAGATCCAGAAGAAACAACATAAGGATCTATGGAATACCAGAAAACACAGAAGGCACCTCAATGACTGATTTTATCAACAATCTGCTCACCACCGAACTTGCCCTGCCGGATGGAGTAAAATTAGAGATTCAAAGAGCACACACAGCACCGGTGGCAAAACCCAACCCGAACTCACCACCTAGATCCGTTATTGTGAACTTTCAAAGATTCGAAACCAAAGAGACGGTGCTAAAATCAGCTTGGAAAAAAAAAGTGCGGCTGGGTGATAAACAGATCTTTTTTGATCATGATTATGCAAATGAAGTAATGCTCAAACGCCGAGCCTACAAAGGGATTAAAAAAAGCCTTAAAAGAAAAGGGAATACTCTTCTAGACCCCTCTCACAAGAATCTGCATTCAGTGGAGCACTGGAACCCGGACCTACGAGAATGCCCAGGAGGCTGCACTCGACCTGATGACACACGGGATCGAGGTAGAAACTCCAAGGGACACACCGGACCCGAATATAGAGGAACAAATATGGAAGGTATTTCCATGGCAACAGGTGGGGATGGAAACCAAACAGCAACACGCATGAGGGAGAGACTACTGGAGTTCAGAAGAGAAACACAGCACTGAAGACAGATAAGTGACCAAGCAAGACAGTAAGTTAAACTCTGAACACGAAGAGCTAGACTGATGTGACCGTTGATTTATAAAGGTATGTGGAGAAAGGGGGTGAAAAAATATGTGTCTATATATATATATATATATATATATATATACAGTGTGTGTGTGTGTGTGTCCTCCCGTCCGTGGACAAAATTTTTGGTACCCCTCTGTTAATGAAAGAAAAACCCACAATGGTCACAGAAATAACTTGAATCTGACAAAAGTGGTAATAAATAAAAATTCTATGAAAATTAACCAATGAAAATCAGACAGTGCTTTTCAATTGTGGTCCAACAGAATTATTTTAAAAAACAAACTCATGAAACAGGACTGGACAAAAATGATGGTACCCTTAACTTAATATTTTGTTGCACAACCTTTTGAGGCAATCACTGCAATCAAACAATTTCTGTAACTGTCAATGAGACTTCTGCACCTCTCAGCAGGTATTTTGGCCCACTCCTCATCAGCAAACTGCTCCAGTTGTCTCAGGTTTGAAGGGTGCCTTCTCCAGATGGCATGTTTCAGCTCCTTCCACAAATGTTCAATAGGATTTAGATCAGGGCTCATAGAAGGCCACTTTAGAAAAGTCCAATGTTTCACTCTTAGCCATTCTTGGGTGTTTTTAGCTGTGTTTTGGGTCATTATCCTGTTGCAAGACCCATGACCTGCGACTGAGACCAAGCTGTCTGACACTGGGCAGCACATTTCTCTCTGGAATACCTTGATAGTCTTGAGATTTCATCGTACCCTGCACAGATTCATGACACCCTGTGCCAGATGCAGCAAAGCAGCCCCAGAACATAACAGAACCTCCTCCACGTTTCACAGTGGTATCCTCCTTGGTCGTCTCCCATGAAGTCCACTTTGGCTCAAACAGCAACAAATGGTGCGATCTGACACTGATGTACCTTGACCTTGGAGTTCACCATGGATGTGTTTAGAGGTTGTTCTGGGCTCTTTTGTTACCATTCGTATTATCCGTCTCTTCCATTTTTCATCAAGTTTCCTCCTGCGGCCACGTCCAGGGAGGTTGGCTACAGTCCTGTGGATCTTAAATTTCTGAATAATATGTGCAACTGTAGTCACAGGAACATCAAGCTACTTGGAGATGGTCTTATAGCCTTTACCTTTAATATGCTTGTCTATAATTTTCTTTCTAATCTCCTGAGACAACTCTCTCCTGTGCTTCCTCTGGTCCATGTTTAGTGTGGTACACACCATGTCACCAAACAGCACAGTGACTACTTGTCACCCTTTAAATATGCCGACTGACTGATTACAAGTTTGTAGACACCTGTGATGTTAATTAGAGGACACATCTTGGTTGAACATGTCCCTATGGTCACATTATTTTCAATCTTTTCTAGGGGTACCATCATTTTTGTCCAGGCCTGTTTCATGAGTTTGTTTTTTAAAATAATTCTGTTAAACCACAATTCAAAAGAACTGTCTGATTTTTATTGGTTAATTTTCATAGAATTTTTATTTATTACCACTTTTGTCAGATTCAAGTTATTTCTGTGACCATTGTGGGTTTTTCTTTCATTAACAGAGGGGTACCAACAATTTTGTCCACGTGTATAGTGAGTACACCCCCTCACATTTTTGTAAATACTTTATTATATCTTTTCATGGGACAACACTGAAGATATGACACTTTGATACAATGTAAAGTAGTCAGTGTACAGCTTGTACAGTGCATCTGGAAAGTATTCACAGCGCTTCACTTTTTCCACATTTTGTTATGTTACAGCCTTATTCCCAAATGGATTAAATTCATTTTCCCTCAAAATTCTACACACAATACCCCATAATGACACCATGATTTTTTTTTTTTTATTTTTGCAAATTTATTAAAAATAAAAAACTAAGAAATCACATGCACATAAGTATTCACAGCCTTTGTTGATGCACCTTTTGGCAGCAATTACAGCCTCAAGTCGTTTTGAATATGATGCCCCAAGCTTGGCACACCTATCTTTGGGCAGTTTCGCCCATTCCTCTTTGCAGCACCTCTCAAGCCACATCAGGTTGCACGGGAAGCGTCGGTGCACAGCCATTTTCAGATCTTTCCAGACATGTTCAATTGGATTCAAGTCTGGGCTCTGGCTGGGCCACTCAAGGACATTCACAGAGTTGTCCTGAAGCCACTCCTCTGATATCTTGGCTGTGTGCTTTGGGTCATTATCCTGCTGAAAGATGAACCGTCACCCCAGTCTGAGGTCAAGAGCGCTCTGGAGCAGGTTTTCATCCAGGATGTCTCTGTACATTGCTGCATTTGTAGCGCCCATAATGGTAACATTATGTAGCTCACATATTTCACTGCAGAGACCCAAGCATAGAAGGACTTTAAGCTTGCGGTGTGTATTGACATCACGCCTCAGATGGACAATGAGTCTGGACCACCTGCGGACTTGGGAGGAAGTCAGAGGATCTGGAGCAAGAGCCTGAAAGGACTGTCTGACCTCCTGGGGTCAGACAGAAGAGCAAAGAGGACTTTGAAGTGATTAAGTGTAAATAGAAGGATTTGACTTGATTGTGTGATTCTGTGTTTGATGTGTGGGTATAAATGTATGTGGGTTTACCGCAGCTCTTTCTCTTTTTTCCTGACTGAGAGAGAGAGAGCTGGGGACTTGAGATGAATAAACCATACTGAGAAATTATCCAGTCTCATCATTTCTTGATCCCCACATTGGTGACCAAGACGTACGATGCCGGGAGAACGTTACCCTGACCCGGATTCACCGGAGACCGACCGCACGAGCACAGGCTCAATTAAGCTCCCTGAGTTCTGGCAAGACGACCCGCACTCATGGTTCCAACACGCGTAATCGCGGTTCGTGCTTGGGGGAATATCAGCAGATGACACCAAGTTCCATAATGTCATCGCAAGACTCGACAGCCGCACAGCTCGATGTGTGCGGAGCCTGGTGCAGCAGCCGCCCGCTGCTAGCAAGTACGACGCGCTGAAAGCCGCCCTCTTCGAGAGTTTTGTGCCATCAGCCGAGGTGAGGGCCAGGCAGCTTCTGGACCTGCGCGACAGAGGAGGACGCAGAGCGACCAACCTCATGGAGAACATGCTGCAGCTGATCGGGACAGACAACGATGCGTTTCTGTTCAAGCACATCTTCTTGAGGACCCTCCCAGCACACATGAGAGGTACCCTGTCTGGCATGAGGTGTGTGAACCAGCAAGACTTCCGCGCGCTGGCCAGGGAAGCGCAGTGGCTCCTCGACGCCTGCGAAGAGCAGGAGACTTCCGTGGCAGCAGCAGACCTCGGCGCGGCGGCCGGAGGCAGTGAGGAGCCAGAGGCAGCAGGAGCAACCCCAGCGACGACGGCAGCGGCGCGGTCCCGAGGCAGAGGAGGGGACAGCCTTTGTTTTTACCATTGACACTTCGCTGAGAAGGCGCACAGATGCATCCCGCCATGCAGTTTCAAGAAACAGGGAAACGCCCGGGCCGGGGGTCGTTAGCAGCTTCGACTCTCGGTGAACAGAACAAGCTGCTTTATCTAACAGACGCGGGCTCCGGGCGGCAATTCCTCGTGGACACCGGAGCCCAGAGGAGTTTCATCACCGCGACCTATGCGGATCGTGTGGCGGGACCCCGTGGAGACGGAGCAACGGCGGCGAACGGCTCGTCGATCAAAATGTTCGGGGAAAGGACTCTACGCCTGTCCTTGCACGGCCGCACCTATGAATGGACCTTCATAGTAGCGGCGGTGAGTTTCAACATGTTAGGCGCTGACTTTTTGTGCTCACATGGCTTGTTAGTGGATCTGGTTAATAGACGCCTAGTAAATGCACTCTCCTTTTGTTCTATCCCTTGTGCAGCTCGAGTGTCCCCGCCGCCAGTACAAACCAACGTCGCCACAGCAGGCGGTAAGTTTCACACTCTTCTAACCCAGTTCCCAGCACTCACAGTTCCCACGTTTTCAGCTAAGGTTGCGAAGCACGGGGTGGAACACTTTATCACCACAAGTGGCCCACCAGTTTTTGCGAAAGCTCAGCGCTTGGATGCAGCTAAGCTCTCCATTGCGTGCGAGGAGTTCGCCAACCTGGAAAGGTTGGGCATAATTCGCCGCTCGAAGAGCGCCTGGGCCTCCCCGCTGCATATGGTGCCTAAGGCTGATGGCTCGTGGAGACCTTGTGGTGATTACCGCAGGTTAAACAATGCCACAGTGCAGGACCGCTACCCAATTCCGCATATCCAGGATTTTTCAGTGCACTTGGCGAAGGCGCGCATTTTTTCTAAAATAGACCTGGTCCGCGGTTATCATCAGGTCCCGGTTCGACCAGAGGACATTCCCAAAACAGCGGTAATAACCCCGTTTGGACTTTTTGAATTTTTACGCATGCCTTTTGGCCTTAAAGGCGCCGCGCAAACTTTCCAATGAATGATGGATGCCGTGTTGCGCGACCTCCCTTTCGTTTTTGTCTACTTGGACGATATTTTAGTTGCCAGTGCCTCTGAGGAACACGAAAAACACCTCACCACGGTTTTTCAGAGGTTGGGAACGCACGGGTTGATAATCAACCCAGCCAAGTGCCATTTTGGCATAGCGCAAATCGATTTTTTAGGACACCGCGTCTCCCCAGAGGGAGCAATCCCTCTGCCGGCCAAAGTACGTGCAGTGGCGGAGTTTCCCCAGCCACAAACGGTCAAAGCGTTGCAAGAGTTTTTAGGAATGGTAAATTTTTATAACCGTTTCATACCCCACGCAGCGCAGCTTATGCAACCATTATACGCCGCGCTTAAAAAGCAGAAGCCCTCCAATGCGATCGAGTGGTCCCCGGAGCGGGAGCGCGCATTCACAGAGGTTAAAAAAGCACTGGCAGTCGCAGTGCTGCTGGCTCACCCAGACCCATCAGCCCGCATAGCGCTAACCACCGACGCGTCAGATGTGGCCATAGGGGCCGTTGTAGAGCATCAAGTCGCCGGGGTTTGGCAGCCGCTCGCTTTTTTCAGCAGGTCCTTGCGCGATGCTGAGCGGAAATACAGCGCGTTTGACAGGGAGCTGCTAGCGCTCCACCTGGCCATTCGCCATTTCCAGTTCTGGCTGGAGGGGCGACGTTTCCGCGTTTGTCGACCACAAACCGCTCACTTTTGCAATGTCCAAAATTTCAGAACCGTGGTCAGGACGGCAGCAGAGACACCTGGCCGCAATTTCGGAATTTACCACCGATATTCAGCACGTAGCCGGTAAACTCAACGTAGTAGCGGACTGTCTCTCACGCGCGGTAACAGTGCCTGTCCGCGCGGAAGCGGGTTGTACTACCGCAGACGCGGGGCAGGGTAACAGCGCGGACGCGCACGCGGCCCCTGTTCATGTGGGGATAGATTATGCAGCCACGGCAGCGGAGCAGAGCGGAGACGCAGACGTGCGCGCGCTCCTGTCTGGACCAACAGGGTTAAGACTGGAGAGCAAAAGTTTACAAACCGGTTCACCCCCTCTAATCTGCGACGTATCCACCGGGCGACTGCGCCCGGTGGTACCGGCCGCGTGGCGCCATCGCGTTTTTGACACGGTGCACTCCCTGGCGCACCCGGGAGTACGCGCTTCGGTGAAAATGGTAGTGGAGAAGTTTGTTTGGCCGAGCCTGCGCAAGCACGTGAAAGAGTGGGCGAAAGCCTGCATGGCTTGCCAGCGGGCCAAAGTCCACAGGCACACGAAGGCCCCTTTAGAACCGTTCCACATTCCGGCTAAGAGATTCGATCATGTGCACGTAGACCTAGTGGGCCCCCTGCCGCCGTCACAAGTGTTCACACATCTCTTGACAATGGTGGACCGAACTACACGTTGGCCGGAAGTGGTCCCGTTAACGTCGACCACAGCGGCAGAGGTGGCTCGCGCTTTTTTAACAGCCTGGGTAGTGCGGTTCGGGGTTCCGTCGGATATTATGTCCGATAGGGGACCTCAATTTGTGTCGGAGCTGTGGTCAGCAATGGCCAGCGGCTTAGGAGCGGCAGTCCACCGCACTACCGCTTATCACCCCCAGGCCAACGGTTTATGCGAGCGTTTTCACAGGTCTTTGAAGGCAGCCCTCAGAGCGTCGCTCACGGATGCAGATTGGGTAAACAAATTACCATGGGTTTTATTGGGGTTGCGTTCGGCACCCAAAGAGGACTTAGATGCCTCACCCGCAGAATTGGTTTTTGCGCAACCTCTCAGGCTGCCCGGCGAGTTCCTACCAGCCCATGCGGCACCAGGGCGCCCCCCGGTGCGGGGACCTCTGAATGGCACAGGAGCAGAAATGCTCCCGGGCCCCGCTCATCACACTTTTCCGCATGTTTTTGTTCCTAAGGCTTTACAAAACGCTGAATTTGTTTTTGTCAGGCACGACGCTCAGCGACACAGTCTCCGCCCACCATATGACGGTCCATTTCGAGTGCTGGAAACCGGGGAGAAATATTTTGTGCTAGATTTGGGGGGCAGGAAAGAAACAATCAGTATTGATAGATTAAAGCCTGCCTTTGTGTTGCATGACGAATCTGTATGACCGGCGAGGACGCCTCGACGCGGCAGACCACCCAGGGAACGGCCCCTGGAGCCTCCGCAGGGGACAAATAACCTTTCTCCTCCTCATTCCACAGATTCGCCGCAGGACGGCACAACACAGGCTGTGAAACCTGCGTACAGCAAGTTTGGGAGGAGGTTGAAGCCCAGACTACGGGCAGAGTGATGTGTGTTTTGATCAAACTGTGTAGGCCGTGCTGTAAATTCCGCAGGTGGGGGGTGACATACGCTGTATTGCCATTAGGATACGGTTATCGGGTGTGTCCATTCTTTGGCATTTGGGGGGGAGTGATGTAGCGCCCATAATGGTAACATTATGTAGCTCACATATTTCACTGCAGAGACCCAAGCATAGAAGGACTTTAAGCTTGCGGTGTGTATTGACATCACGCCTCAGATGGACAATGAGTCTGGACCACCTGCGGACTTGGGAGGAAGTCAGAGGATCTGGAGCGAGAGCCTGAAAGGACTGTCTGACCTCCTGGGGTCAGACAGAAGAGCAAAGAGGACTTTGAAGTGATTAAGTGTAAAGAGAAGGATTTGACTTGATTGTGTGATTCTGTGTTTGATGTGTGGGTATAAATGTATGTGGGTTTACCGCAGCTCTTTCTCTTTTTTCCTGACTGAGAGAGAGAGAGGTGGGGACTTGAGATGAATAAACCATACTGAGAAATTATCCAGTCTCATCATTTCATGATCCCCACACATTCATCTTTCTCTCTATCCTGACTAGTCTCCCAGTTCCTGCCTCTGAAAAACATTCCCACAGCATGATGCTGCCACCACCATCGGCGTGGTTATGAGCGGTTCCTGGTTTCCTCCAAACATGACGCCTGGCATTCACGCCAAAAAGTTTAATCTTTGTTTCATCAGGCCAGAGAATTTTGTTTCTCATGGTCTGAGAGTCCATCAGGTGTTTTCTGGCAAACTCCAGGCAGGCTGCCATGTGCCTTTTACTAAGGAGTGGCTTCCGTCTGGCCACTCTACCATACAGGCCAGACTGGTGGATTGCTACAGAGATGGCTGTCTTTCTGGAAGGTTCTCCTCTTCCCACAAAGGAATGCTGGAGCTCTGACAGAGGGACCATCAGGTTCTTGGTCAACTCCCTGACTAAGGCCCTTCTCCCTTCATCGATCAGTTTAGACAGCCGGCCAGCTCTAAGAAGAGTCCTGGTGGTTCTGAACTTCTTCCATTTTCAGATGATTGAGGCCACTGTGCTCATTGGGACCTTCAAAGCAATAATCCATGTCCTTATTCTGCTTGTCTCCAGCAAACTGTTTGCGGTCTTTCTTGTGCATCATCTTTAAAAGGGGTTTCCTTCTGGGATGACAGCCACGCAGACCAATTTGATGCAGTGTGCGGCAATTGGTCTGAGCACTGACAGGCTGACCCCCCCACCCCTTCAACCTCTGCAGCAATGCTGGCAGCACTCATACAGTATGTCTATTTTCAAAAGACAACCTCTGGATATGACGCTGAAGAGGGGCACTCAACTTCTTTGGTCGACCATGGTGAGGCCTCTTCTGAGTGGAACCTGTCCTGTTAAACCGCTGTATGGTCTTGGCCACCGTGCTGCAGCTCAGTTTCAGGGTGTTGGCAATCTTATAGCCTAGACCATCTTTATGTAGAGCAACAATTCTTTTTTTCACATCCTCAGAGAGTTCTTTGCCATGAGGTGCCATGTTGAACTTCCAGTGACCAGAATGAGAGAGTGTAAGAATGATAACACCAAATTTAACACACCTGCTCCCCATTTACACCTGAGACTTTGTAACACTAACGAGTCACATGACACCGGGGAGGGAAAATGGCTAATTGGGCGCAATTTGGACATTTTCACAAGGGGTGTACTCACTTTTGTTGCCAGCGGTTTACACATTATTGGCTGTGTGTTGAGTTATTTTGAGGGGACAGCAAATTTACACTGTTATACAAGCTGTGCACTGACTACTTTACATTATATCAAAGTGTTATATCTTCAGTGTTTTTTTTTTTTGTTTTTTTTTTTGTTACTTATTTGTACCCGTAGGTAGACTTGGTTTGCAGGCTGGTGACAAGCCACCGGCTGCTGGTCGCTGCGTGCGCGAGCGCCCTAAACCTACAACCTAGTGTTGTCCCATGAAAAGATATAATAAAATATTTACAAAAACGTGAGGGGTGTACTCACTTTTGTGAGATACTGTACACACACACACACACACACACACACACACACACACACACACACACACACACATATACATACATATAAATTTTTTATGAAAAGATGTGGAAAAACACAAAGATACAGGTTCAGAAAAGTGAAAGAGATAATTCTAAGTTATATAAAAACACAATATTGTTTCTTATAATTTTAGTTAATTTATAAGTTGGTCACTCAGTTTGAGTTTTACCTTTTCTCCAGGTTTTTCTGTTAATACAGCCCTTTACAATTTCTATAAAACTGCTTGGTCACTATAAAATGCATATAAATAATGCCAAGACTTGAGAACTAAATAATACCCGACTGGTTGGATTATGCATTGACTAAAGTTGGACATGTCTAGGAGGAATGGAAGAGAACACTCCACTCCTAGGGGGGGGCCCTGTGCTTGAAAGAGGAATAGCCCTCTACCCACCAACAGGGACTTTAAGGGAATAAGGTCTTCCCTAACTATGGAAGAGATTGTTCTTGTTTTTGTTGAAAAATTGTTCTGTTCAAAAAAAAGTGAAGACCTAACTATATTTGCAAGACTTTATGCAGGAAGTGCAATTCACAGGGAGGTTTTAAGTTACCCTATTCTATTAGGAATATGGTGAAAATAGTTACCTTAAATGTAGGTGGAATTCTCAACCCTGCTAAGAGGACCAAAATTTTAACTCAGTTACAAAAAGAGAAAATTGACATAGCCTTCCTACAAGAAATCCACCTCACAGAAATGGAATACCAAAAACTAAAAAGGAAGGGGTTCAAACATACATTCTCATCCTCAAATGGATTAAAACATAATAGAGGTGTGGCCATTCTGATTTCAGGGAATATTATTTATGAACACCTAATACAAAAAACAAACAAGGAAGGTACATTCATCCTGATTAAGGGAAAGATCAATGGAGTTTTAGTGACTATGTACAATGTATATGCACCTCCAGGGGTGGGATGGGAATTGTAACAACAAATTTTTGACAAAATGGTAATGGAATCACAGGGTGTGATGATCTGTGGAGGAGATTTTAATATAACTTCAAATGCCAAGATGGATTTCTCTAGTCCAAGAATCTTCCAGTCCAAAACTACTACAAAAAAAATGTACACTAATGACAGAATTAGGCATAATTGATGTATGGAGAGAAAGTAATCTGAAAACTAAGGACTATACATACTTCTCATCTCCACACTCATCATACTCAAGAATTGATTATTTTTTTATGTTTAAAGACAAACACTGGGTTAGTAGATGTCATATAGGATGTATAGATGTATCAGACCACTGCCCGGTGTACATGTCAGTAAAAATAGGAACAAGAATTAAAGAAACCCTCTGGAAGCTGAATTCCATCATTCTAAACAAAGATTTGGTTGAACATTTAAGATTGGAAATAGAAGAGTATTTAAGGTATAATGATAATGGAGAAGTGTCACCAACTGTGGTGTGGGATGCATGTAAAGCAGTGATGAGAGGTAAATTAATCGCTATAACATCCCAGCTTAAAAAGCACAGGAAGGAAAAATTGGAAAAAAAACTTAATAGGGACCTAAAAGAACTAGAATTACAGCACAAGAATTCATTGAACCCAAACCTAAAAATAGAAATGAAAAGGAAGAAAAATGAGATAGATGAAATATATGCTCAAGAAATTCAGAAAAAATTAATATATACTAAACAAAGATACTATGAAGGAGGCAGTAAACATTCTCGACTCAGTTTTCAAATTATGAAAACAAGCTGATAATACAGTTCATTCCATAAGGGATCCTATAGCTAAACAAATGTATTAAGACATTGATGATATTAAAAGATGCTTTAAAATTTTTTATGAAAAATTATATACTCAACCACAGATATATGACAACTGTAAAATGGAAGACTTTCTAAAATCAGTGAATCTGCCGGTACTTTCAGAAAATCAAAATAATCCATCGACTTCAGCAATGACAATAGAAGCAGGGCTTCCTCTGGTAACATTTCTCCGTGACGACCCGCCTTGCCAGAAATTGTACCGCCACCCTAAGGCGATATGAGTTTATTAAGAAAAATATATGAAGTGATGACTTTCCGCAAGCACGCACATGAACAACGCGCGGGGCCGTCATCCGCGCAGAGTCTAGAAGCGCCCCACTCACACGAGTTTTCCAGTCAGTCAGCAGTGTCTTAAAGTACTTTAAACGCGGAAAAAAATCATAAGAGGTACGTAAGTACTGGCGTTTATCATGGTTGTAAACCGCTGGAAACGAGAGCAATAATGGAAGAGTCGCTTAGCTAATAGATGTGGTTAGAATTCATATGCAGCCGACTTCATATGAAGGGAAAGGCAAGGGGGACTGATGAATTGCTGAGGATATATTTCACCAGCCACTACAATTATTAACTTATGTTCTGTAGG
The DNA here is from genome assembly GCA_020510985.1 of Pholidichthys leucotaenia. Classification (NCBI taxonomy): domain Eukaryota; kingdom Metazoa; phylum Chordata; class Actinopteri; order Cichliformes; family Pholidichthyidae; genus Pholidichthys; species Pholidichthys leucotaenia. The sequence continues at coordinate 222,489,717 of CM035841.1, forward strand.
AATTGCAGGAATGAAGAGACTGGCAATATCTCTCTTTTCTCACACGAGCAGGTGTACCGTTTTTATTCTCCAGCAGCAGTGACAAAAAGTAACAGCTAAAAACGCTAGCTCTCTTTTCACTCTAAACTGAGGTCCTTCAGCGGCTGCCTAGAGAGGTGCCTGATGAGAAAGCCTGAGAGCACAACTATAACTGCCAAAACAGATCATTCTGTACATGAACACATATTGTGGTAAATTATGTCTTTAGAGTCCGCTACAGTTCCTTATTATGTACCTGGCAGGTTAAGATGACTGAAATTCACGAAGTCAATGACTTTAATCTGTCAGCAGCCTTCAGACAAACTAAATGCGTCAACATTTGATTTCAAAATAAGGGAGGTTTTTCCTGCTGTCTGGGTGGTGAGGAGATTTCTAAAAAAAAACAAAAAACAAGCTATAAATATAAAGAAATATTAATACAGAAATAATTGCATCCTTGGTCATTAAGTTAATTTATTTCATTAAATACAGTTTTATTAATATTTTTTCTTTGTAATCAGAGTTAAATTATTGTTCTGTTCTGACTGCAAAATTATGGTCAAAAATGTAAATTGTTAAAAGGAAAAAGTAAAATAAATTACCACAGTCTGTTTCAAATTTATCTAAAAAAAAAAACCCAGTAATTTTATTTTAAACAGACAAAAATTAGTCATAAAATAATCCACAAACTTATAATAAAGTTTCAAATGTACGAGAAAAGTCAATTGTACAAGAGGAAATTACAAATTTGAGGAACATGGTTTCAACTTTAGATTTACAGAGAAAAGTAGAAAACTATAAGAAAATTGTTATAAATTTTTGAGAAAAACCTCAGACCTTCAAGACTAAAGTCACTACTCAAGTTTTTAAGTGGGTGCTCTTTGTACCCTTAACTCAATTAGAAATTTTTGGTTGTCTACTTTTAATTATTAATTTCAAAGCACTGCTTTTACATGAGTAGAATTTCTGGTTACTATATCCACCTGATCATATAATTTAAGTATGCATGAGTACATTACTATTATGAATGTTTCTTCCCCTTCCCTACTCTCTCAATGGAAAAAAAGAAACACTAGAACAAAAATACAAAAAAAATATTTGTCATTTATGTGAACTATGACAAAAAAATCCTGCAGGACAAAACATGACACTTGATATTTTCTAACCTGTTTGTATACCACCATAGACAGAGAGAGAACCTGAATTAGACAGAGCTCAGAGAGGGCAAGATGAGACAGAAGAGAGGAGCCAAGGAGAGGAAAGTGTTCAGGCAGAGGAAGGCGAGAAGGATAACACCACTAAAAAGTCTAAACACAGGATGTCTGGGTGGGACCCCAACTGGCCCAATATTCAAGCCTCGGTTGTACAATACTTCAAATGGTAAGTTCCATATGCAACGTTACTGTGTAAAATTTTAAAAAGAAATAAACAGTATAAAATTAACATATTCCGGTATGCCCCCCCCCCCCGGGGGGGGGATATGTTGTCACCGCGCCAGGTCTTTAAGCCAGAGGAAACACTGAGAAAAGGTCAATGCTGCCATAACAAGACTAAAAACAAATAAATCCCCAGGCCCCGATGGATTCATAGCACAGTGGTATATGGCCTAAGAGATGTCCTGACTCCTGTCCTAGTGAAGACTTTCAGTTGGGTGATGACGAAAAAAAGAGATTCCAATTTCCTGGAGGGAGGCAACAATATTGGTTATACAAAAGACAGGTTAGAATGCACCAATTATAGACCAATAAGTGTACTAAATTTAGATTATAAATTGCTTACTTCTATATTGGCTAGAAGAATTGACAAGATTCTACCTCTAATTATAAATTTAGATTAAACAGGGTTCATCCAGACTCGACAAACTCAAGACAATATCAGAAAAACATTACAGATTATCAGACATATCACTCAAAATGATGTCCAAGCTATGACAGTGAGTTTGGATGCAGAAAAAGCCTTCGACTCTGTGAGATGGACCTTCTTATTCAAAGTAATGGAAAAATTTGGCTTTAATGAGAAAATAATACAAACAATAGAAACATTATATACAGTGGGGCAAAAAAGTATTTAGTCAGCCACTAATTGTGCAAGTTCTCCCACTTAAAAGATGAGAGAGGTCTCCAATTTTCATCATAGGTATACCTCAACTATGAGAGACAAAATGAGAAAAAAAAAATCCAGAAAATCACATTGTCTGATTTTTAAAGAATTTATTTGCAAATTATGGTGGAAAATAAGTATTTGGTCAATAACAAAAATTCATCTCAATACTTTGTTATATACTCTTTGTTGGCAATGACAGAGGTCAAACGTTTTCTGTAAGTCTTCACAAGGTTTTCACACACTGTTGCTGGTATTTTGGCCCATTCCTCCATGCAGAGCTCCTCTAGAGCAGTGATGTTTTGGGGCTGTCGCTGGGCAACACGGACTTTCAACTCCCTCCAAAGATTTTCTATGGGGTTGAGATCTGGAGACTGGCTAGGCCACTCCAGGACCTTGAAATGCTTCTTACGAAGCCACTCCTTCGTTATTTATCTTTTTTTTTTCCACAATATCTTTATTGAACCTTTTTTTTTTTTAACAAACATGATACAAACAATCAAACACTAACACTAAAGTACTACAAAAAAAAAAAATGCACTAAAAACACCAACAACCACCAACAAAATCAAGTCTTCCACAATGCTCCTCTGTTTAGTCTAGACAATCCAATACATAAGTATACATATTATGTTCACCAGTTTGGAATTTACAAGGTCCACACACATCATTCACCTTCTTCTTCAAGAGTTATGTTTAAATTTTTTACATAATCAATAAAAGGTCTCCATATATTCTCAAACACAATTTCCTTTGATTTTAGTATATATGTTATTCTTTCTAATGGAAGGTTTGTTAACATCTGTCTTAACCACTGAGTCACATCTGGTCTATGAGTCTTTTTCCATAATAGTGCAATACATTTTTTGGCATTAAGCAAACTGAGGTCTATGAATGTTCTTTCACTTTTATTAAAATTATGCTTTTCTGGGTACAGACCCAACAAAAACAGTTTAGGATTCAATATGATTTGTTTTGAGATTATTTTTTCAATTGTTACCCTCACCTCTTCCCAAAACATTCTTATTAATCTACATTCCCATAAACAATGAAATAGGGTTCCTTTACTTTCCATGCATTTTGTGCATGTACCTGGTATATTTTTGTTATATCTATTTAACTCCTCCGGTGTAACATACATCCGCATTAACCATTTGAAATGTATCAATTTAAGGCGTGCATTTATTGATTTGGTTTGAGCTTCTGTACAAGCCAATTCCCATTGTTCCTCTGAAATTTCAATTTGCAGATCTTCTTTCCAGTAGTTTAATCTTTTCAGTGAATTTTCACTTGAAGATAGTGTCAATGAGTTATAAAACTCTGAAATAATACCCTTTCTTTTACTATCTTTCATCATCATTTTTTCCAAGGATGAATAAATAGGTCGAGTGAGAGCTTTATTTTGATTTGATCGAATAAAGTTTCTAAGTTGAAGATATTTAAAAAAATGTGTTCTATTGAGATTAAATTTGATCCTCAGCTCTTCAAAAGACATTATGTTGTCTGCACCTGGCAAATATAAATCCTGAATCTTTTGTATCCCTTTTAAATTCCATACTTTAAATACAGCGTCCGCTCTCCCTGGTTTAAAATATTGATTACCCCATATTGGACTAAATTGTGACAATAACTGTGGTTCTTTTAAATAGTTTTTAGCTTCACACCATATTTTGATCATATGCTTTACAAATGGATTTTTAACTTGTTTTTGTAATTTTTTGGCCGAATCTGAGTATATGAATATGGGAAGAGGTAAAGGTAAATTGTATGATTCCATTTCAGTCCAGTGAGGGAGATCATTTGATGAAAAATAATATGTCATAGACCTCAGTTGTGCCGACCAATAATACAACATAAAATTTGGACATTTCAGACCTCCACGATCAAATGGTAAATATAATAAAGACAAACGTAATCTAGCCCTCCTGTTGTTCCATATAAATTCCACTAACTTTTTTTTTATTCTTGAGAATAGATCTAAAGGTGGTGATAAGGGAATGTATTGAAATAAATAAAGTATTTTAGGTAAAATATTACTTTTAAGTATATTGATTCTCCCGATCATCGACATTGGTAGTGACATCCATCTCTGAGTTAACTCACTGATATCTGACATTAAGGCTTCATAGTTGACACTGGCGACTGGTTCTAGCTTAGGCATAATTTGGATTCCTAAATATTTAAACTGATTTACAACATTGAATTGATTTACCTCAGGGGCTGGGTAATTTCTCTGGGTCTCATTTAGCATTAATATTGAAGATTTAGTTTTATTTATTTTATATCCTGATATTTCCCCAAAATTCTTTATTAAATTCAACAAGGTTGGAATTAATTTTTTTAGATTCGACATAAACAAAATTATATCATCGGCGTACAGGGAGATTTTATGTTCTGTTGGTCCAACTTTAATTCCATATATTTGTGAATGTAAACGTATCGCTATCGCTAAAGGTTCAATTGCCATAGTAAACAGTAAAGGTGAAAGTGGACAGCCTTGTCGACATCCTCTATTGATTTTTATTGGTTTTGAAATATTGTTATTTGTTAGGATTTCTGCTGTAGCATTATTGTATATTATTTGAACCCATTTTATGAAATTATTTCCAAGTCCAAACCTTTGTAGGACTTCAAAAAGAAAGGGCCATTCAACTCTATCAAAGGCCTTTTCGGCGTCCAATGATAGGAGAGCTGTATCCGGTGCTTCTTTATTAAAATAAATAATATTAAATAGTCTTCTTACATTATGGAAGCCTTGTCTACCCTTTATAAAGCCATTCTGATCTCGATTAATAATATTTGGTAAAATTTCTTGTATTCGTCTTGCTAAAATTTTACAGATTATCTTAAGGTCGGCGTTTAATAGGCTTATTGGTCTCATATTTTCACATTTATTAGAGGGCTTACCTGGTTTTGGCAGCAGTATAATTAAGGCATTATTTATGTATGATGGTAAATTATTATTTTGAAATGCTTCTAAAACCATTTCCAAAAAAGGTTTTATTAATTTATTCTTAAATTTTTTATAAAGGTCAACTGGAAGACCATCTGGTCCTGCACTTTTTCCTGATTTCATATTATCAATGGCTAGCCCAACTTCTTCTTGACTAATTTTAGACTCCAATATCTCCCTGTTTTCATTTGGAATACACGGTATAGATAGTTCGTTCAAAAACCCATTTAGTTTTGTTAAATCAGGTTCATTTTTGGTATCATATAATTTTTCATAGTAATCTCTAAAGGCTCTATTAATTTCTAAAGGATCTATAACTACCTGTCCATTACTTATAATACTGGTAATTGGTGTTTTAATTTCCAATTGTTTAATCTGCCATGCTAATAATTTTCCTGATTTTTCACCTTGTTCATAAAAAGATTGTTTCAATCTTAGAAGACTCGAGGCAGCTCTATTCGCTGATTTTTTGTCGTATTCAGCTCTCAAAATCAGTAATTCATTCTCCAACCTTGGGTCACTTCCTGCATACACTTTTTCCTGAAGATTTTTTATTTTATGTTCCAATTTAGCTCTCTCCTCTCGAGTCTTCTTAGATTTTGATCCTGTATAACTAATAATATGTCCCCTAATAAAAGCTTTGAAAGCCTCCCACTTTACACATGCTGATGTTTGTGTAGTATTGATGTCAAAGAACTCGTCTATCTGTTTTTCTATATACTTGACAAATTCCTCATCCTGAAGCCATTTATGCTGAAATTGCCATCTACCTGATTCCTTTGTCAATTTTTTATCTACATATATTAGACAACAGGGTGCATGATCAGAGATCACGATGTTATCATAAAAGCAGTTTTGAATCTTGGACCTTAATTCTGTGGAAATCAAAAAATAATCAATACGTGAGAATGTCTTGTAGGTACTGGAATAACAAGAATAGGCTTTAACTTGTGGTTTCATTTCTCTCCATATATCTAACAATCTCAATTCTTTCATAAAATGATTAATAGTCATCCTACATCCAATGTGCGTACAATCCAGTCCTGTTGATCTATCCACACCTGGATTCAATGTACAATTAAAATCCCCTGCTATTATATGTTGCCCTGTAAGTGATGATAAGATGAGAAATAAATTAGCAAAGAACTTCTGATCATCTATATTGGGACCATATAAGTTCACAAGATTTATATTTTCTAATAGCAAAGAACCTTGAATGATTACATATCTTCCAAATTTGTCTCCAATTACATTTTTCACTTGAAAAGGAACTGATTTATGTATGAGAGTCATAACTCCCCTGGCTCGGGATGAAAATGAAGAGGTGAATACACTTCCCTGCCATCTACTCCTAATTCTTTTAACATCCTCCTCTATCAGATGAGTTTCTTGTAAAAACACAATTCTTGAACCCATGTCCTTTATTTTATTCATAACTTGTTTAAGTTTTTTTAAATTTTGTAGACCTCTGCAATTCCATGAAGTTAAATTAAGATTAACACTTTGGTCCATGATCAATAGAGAGTTTAGGATTACCTTGCAGTGTAAACATGCTCATACAGAGAAGCAAAAACATGAGTGGTTGAACATTCATCCTACAAACTACACACAAACAAATTTCCCCTTCCCACACTTGTGGCAAACCCCCCAAAATCAAAAGAAAAATTCTGTCTCCCGATATAGCCATCGACCGTTCCACACCCACGGGGAACAGCCTAAGCCACTCCTTCTTCATCCTCCCAATCACCCTAACTCTACTGCTTTTAATGACGTAACATTAACTCTCCTCTGTAGTTTTCCAACTTAACTCCAAAATTTTTAACAACTTTGTACATCATAGTTTTTTTTTTTGTTTGTTTTGTTTTTGTTTTGTTTTTTTAATATATAATACAATCTATATTTTGTAAACTTACTATTTACTTCAAGTCAGTCAGATGCCTGTGCAAATGCTTAATTATTCTACCTTATATTTTGTTCATGCTTAGCTCCCACCAGTCTCTTCTTCTTCTTTGATCTTCTTGATGAACTCCTGCGCCTCCTCTGGGGTCTTGAAGATGTGGGTTCTGCCCTCATACGTGGTCAGCAGTCTCGCAGGATAGATTACACCATGACGAATCCCAAGGTTGCGCAGCTCCTTACGTACGGGATCAAACTGCTTCCTCAATTGTTGGATTCCTGTGGCCAAATCTGGGTAGAACCGCACCTGCTGGTCCTGGTGTTTAATCTCTCCTTTAGCCCGTGCAGCGTTGAAGATCTTCATCCTGTCTCTGTTGCTAAGAAACTTCATAATTAAGGTCCTCGGCGGTCCCTTATCTCTCCGTGGGCCAATACGATGTGCTTTTTCCAGAACCACTGCTGATTGCAACTCCTCGCTGCCCAGCACCTCCGGAATCCACTTTTCCAGAAAGGAACATACGTCCCGACCTTCTGATTCCTCTGGAAGACCCACCAGCCTCAAATTATTCTGTCTCGACCGAGATTCCAAATCCAAAATATTATCTTCCAGAGATTTATTTTTTTTTTCCAAAGTGCGCACCTTTAATTGAAGACGGGTGACGTCATCTTCAGCACTAGCGAGACGGAGCTCCATCTGCGCCGTTCGTTCTACACAGTCACCCAATTCCTTTCTTATTCCTTCCAGCGCTGTCATAATCCCATCAAATCTAGAGGAAAAGTCCGCTCTCATTGAACTCATGGCAGCCATCAGCGCATCTGCGCCATTCCCCGCAGAAATCGCACCGCCGCCAGCCTCCTCCGCCATATATGGAGCCTTGTTTGCTGCGTCACAGACCTGAAAGTCCGTTAATTTGGACTGTTTCGGCGGCTCGCTTTTTCCTTTTCCTGGTTTTCCAGCCTTAGGCTTCGCCGACATATCCTCGCTCAAATGCTGGGATACGTTCTGTCCCAAATGAGAGAGTTATTTGCCGATTTTTTTCTCCAGGAGCAGAGCAGAGCGAGACACGTCCGTCCTACGTGGCAGCCATAACCGGAAGTCCGTTATTTATCTTTTGTTCTTATAAAAGACAAAAATAAAATAGAAAGGAGATGTCTTTACCTTCTTAACATGTTTCGACTGTACACTGCAGCCTTCGTCAGAAGAGTCAGCTGATTGCTGCCAGGTGACATTTATCAGCTGACTTTTGTAGGCAGGGCCAGCTCCGCCTCCCGCCGTCAGATGGTCTCTGGAGAATGTGATCCCAGGTGTGGGAAAGCATAAAGGCCCCCTCATCTCGGTTCATGGTGTCTTTTCCCCGCTTCCTGATCTCTATGGCCTCCTTGATCCAGCGTTTGTGTCTGTTGCTCTCCGATCCAATAATCTTTGCATTGTCCCAGTCCATGATGTGATTATTTCTTTTGCAGTGATCTGATATTGCTGATTTTAATGTTTCTTGTTCTGCCTTTTCTTTTTGTGATCTTGTGAGTCGTTCTTGTGTTTCCTTCTCACATTCCTTCCGGTGTTCTTTTATTCTTGTGGTGAATGGTCTTCCAGTTTCTCCAATGTAGGTTTTGTTGCATATTTCATATATTACATTGCATTTTTTGTCTTGTTCTATTCTATCCTTGAGGTGTACTAATAACTGTCTTAATTTTTTGTGTAGTTTGACTGCTGTTTATTTTGTATTTTTTCATGATCCTTTGAATTGGTTCCGTGATCCCTCATATGTATGGTATAGTTATGGTGTCCTTGTTTTTGATTTCGGCTTTTGTTCTGTGTCTTATTTCCTGTTTATTTTCTTTGTTTTTGACTTGTTGTTTCCCTTTGTTTATAGCCCATACTGGATATTGGCAGCGTATAAGTGCATGTTTTGTGGTTTTCCTCCTCCTGTCTGTCTTCTTGGTCTGTGATGATGGTGGCTCATTCATATAACGTCCTGACAACTGATAGCTTGTGTGCTGTGGGGTGTTCTGATGTCCATAGTAGGTATTGATCTGTGTGGGTTGGTTTCCTGTAGACTGTGATTTTTATGCTGCCGTCATCGTTGTGGTGGATTTTCATGTCCAGAAAGGCTATGGTGCCATTTTCCTCCTCTTCGTGTGTGAATTTTATGTTCCCAGTGCTGTCTGTGCTGTTCAAATGGTCAGTGAGTTCTTGTGTGTGTCCTTTCCTTATTTTTTCCAGAAGGTCATCCATGAATCTCTTCCAAAGGGTGGGTTTGCATTGTGTAGGTGCTGTGTTGATGGCTTTGTTTTCCAGATCCTCCATGAAAAAGCTGCTCATAATGGCTGATAGTGGGTCTCCCATTGCAAATCCTTCTTTTTGTCTGTAAATTTTTCCTCTGAATTGAAAATAGGTAGATTTTGCAACAAACTGTAATAATTCGGATATGTCGTGAACTGTGAGATTGGTGCGTCTTTTTAGGGTACTGTCATTATTGAGGCGTTCTTGCACTATATGTAGAGTGACGTCAACAGGTGTCTTTGTGAATAATGAAATGACGTCACGTGAAATGAGGATCTCGTCTGATTCTACTTTCATATCTTTGAGTTCTTGTGTCAGCTCTTTTGAGTTTTTGCAGTGGAAATCTGATAGTCCAAGGAGGGGTTTGATGATTTCAACTAGGGCTTTTGATAAATTGTACGTGACTGATCCAATACTGTCTATTATTGGCCGCAGTGGGATATCCTTTTTATGTATTTTTGGAGTTCCATAGATCCGGGGGGTGATGCTGGCTGTGGGTATCAGGTGATCATATGGGTCCTTTGTGATTTTTTTGCTTTCTAATAGGGGTTTGAGAAGGGCTTTTAGCATTTTTTTCTTTTCTTCTGTGGGATTTGTTTTTATGATTTCATATGTGCTTTCATCTGCCAACATGGTTTCCATCTGTTTTTCATATGTTTCCGTGTCCAATATTACTGTCATTCTGCCTTTATCTGATGGGAGGATTGTGATTGTTTTATCTGTCTTGAGTGAGTTTAATGCTTTTTCTTTTTCTTTTGTGACGTTGCTTTGTGGTTATTTGGCCGTTTTTAGGATTCCTGCAACTGCGTTCCGGAGTGCTGCTTTTTCCCCTTGGTCCTGGATTTTTTCACATGCCAGTTCTGTTGCGAGGATGTATTCTTCATGGGGTATTCTGGCTGGTGTGATGGCGAAGTTCAGTCCTCTGCTCAGCACTGTTTTCTCCGTGTCCATGAGTGTGCATTTTGATAAGTTTTTGACCCACTTAGCGTTCATTTCCATGTGTGTTTGTCTTCGTCCGTTCTTCCTTTCTGTAAGTTTTTTTTAGTTTTTTCAATTGGCGGTTTTTCGTTATAATGAATTCTTGTTCGTGTGCGTGTTTTAGCTGTGCTTCTATATGCTCCTGCGTTTCCTGTTCGGTCGGGTAGTGTTTCTTGAAAATGTCCATTTCCTCCTTGATCTGGTTGTTGATTTTGTCCACTTTGTTTGCCGTCATTCTTATACGTTCTATGATCAGGTCTTTCCGTGCTTTATTGATAATTTTCTCTGCGTTTTTGGTCGGGATTGGATTTCTTATGTTGAGGCTTGCTGGTGTGACATCCTCATCTCTGCAACGGAGGTTAAATCGCAGGTGGTTTCTGAAGCGTGCCCGTGTTTTCTCCAATTTCTCCAGCCGGCGGAAGTCTTTAATGCAATCTTGTCCGTAACTTCCACGTAATAGGTCAAATACGTTCATTTTGTCTTCTTTTAATTATTTATCTTTTGTTCTTATAAAAGACAAAAATAAAATAGAAAGGAGATGTCTTTACCTTCTTAACATGTTTCGACTGTACACTGCAGCCTTCGTCAGAAGAGTCAGCTGATTGCTGCCAGGTGACATTTATCAGCTGACTTTTGCAGGCAGGGCCAGCTCAGCAGATCTGTCGGCGGGAGGCGGGGCCGGCTCGGTGGACCTGGCAGATCTGCTGAGCTGGCCCTGCCTACAAAAGTCAGCTGATAAATGTCACCTGGCAGCAATCAGCTGACTCTTCTGACGAAGGCTGCAGTGTACAGTCGAAACATGTTAAGAAGGTAAAGACATCTCCTTTCTATTTTATTTTTGTCTTTTATAGGAACAAAAGATAAATAATTAAAGAAGACAAAATGAACCTATTTGACCCACTCCTTTGTTGCCCGGATGGTGTGTTTGGGATCATTGTCATGCTGAAAGACCAAGCCACGTTTCATCTTCAATGCTGTTGCTGATGGAAGGAGGTTTTCACTCAAAATCTCACGATACATGGCCCCATTCATTCTTTCCTTTACACGGATCAGTCATCCTGGTCCCTTTGCAGAAAAACAGCCCCAAAGCATGATGTTTCCACCCCATGCTTCACAGTAGGTATGGTGTTCTTTCTCCTCCAAACACGACAAGTTGAGTTTTTACCAAAAAGTTCTATTTTGGTTTCATATGACCATATGACATTCTCCCAATCCTCTTCTGGATCATCCAAATGCTCTCTAGCAAACTTCAGACGGGCCTGGACATGTACTGGCTTAAGCAGGGGGACACATCTGTTACTGCAGGATTTGAGTCCCTGGCGGCGTAGTGTGTTACTGATGGTAGCCTTTGTTACTTTGGTCCCAGCTCTCTGCAGGTCATTCACTAGGTTGCCCCGTGTGGTTCTGGGATTTTTGCTCACCGTTCTCGTGATCATTTTGATCCCACAGGGTGAGATCTTGCATGGAGCCCCAGATCGAGGGAGATTATCAGTGGTCTTGTATGTCTTCCATTTTCTAATAATTGCTCCCACAGTTGATTTCTTCACACCAAGCTGCTTACCTATTGCAGATTCAGTCTTCCCAGCCTGGTGCAGGTCTACAATTTTGTTTCTGGTGTCCTTTGACAGCTCTTTGGTCTTGGCCATAGTGGAGTTTGGAGTCTGACTGTTTGAGGTTGTGGACAGGTGTCTTTTATACTGATAACGAGTTCAAACAGGTGCCATTAATACAGGTAATGAGTGGAGGACAGAGGAGCCTCTTAAAGAAGAAGCTACAGGTCTGTGAGAGCCAGAAATCTTGCTTGTTTGTAGGTGACCAAATACTTATTTCCCACCATAATTTGCAAATAAATTCTTTAAAAATCAGACAATGTGATTTTCTGGATTTTTTTTTTTCTCATTTTGTCTCTCATAGTTGAGGTATACCTATGATGAAAACTGGAGACCTCTCTCATCTTTTAAGTGGGAGAACTTGCACAACTGGTGGCTGACTAAATACTTTTTTGCCCCACTGTAGAAGTCCATCAGCACAGCTGAAAATAAATGGAGAACTTTCAGAATCCTTTATAATTGAACGATCGACTAGACAAGGATATCCATTGAGCCCTCTTCTCTTTGCCATTTTATTGAGCCCTTGGCTCAAGGAATAGTAAGACAAAATGAAATACCTGAAGGAATCCAAATAATAGATGAACAGAAATTGGCATTATATGCAGATGATGTATTACTATATCTAGGTAATCCAACACAGTCTTTGCCAGCACTAATGACATCCCTAAATGACTATAGCTCATTCTCAGGCTATAAAGTAAATGTCAAAAAAACACAGGTCACTAGTTTTAATTACAATCCTCCTCAAGACCTTTGTCAGAAATACCAGCTAAATTGGGATGAAAGATCTATAAAATATTTAGGAATCCACATCCCTAAAGATTTATCAAGAATAGTGGAAATTAATTATAAACCCTTCAACAAAGAAATTAAAGAAGATATTCATAGATGGAGTTTGATACCATATTTAAGCCTTAGCTCACATATAGAGTCCATCAAAATGAACATTTTCCCAAGAGTCATGTACATTTTCCAGTCAATACCCATAGATGTAGTGGACAAACCATTTCAAGAATGGGACAGATTAATATCTAGATACTTATGGGCCAGGAAAAAGCCAAGGATACGATATAAGATATTACAGCTGCCAAAAGATAAAGGAGAACTAGCTCTCCTTTATCCAGGGGGGCGATTTATTAAAGCAATTCAACCTAAAAAAAAAAATCATTTACAATCTTGAAATGGCCTGCATATGACCCGGAATTTACACCCAATAGACTCGATCATAAATTTAAAGAATGGATCTCCTTAGGACTCACAATATTCCTTGTGAGTCCGGTACCTTGATTCATAAATCAAGGTACCGTTAGGAGTTTCCAGGATCTTAAGGACAAATTTCGCATACAGAACCAGGACCATTTCAGATACCTGCAAATAAGAGATTATGTTGGGAAAAAAATAATTAAAAAAATATGAATCTGGAAACGAAATACTACAGGTATTTATAAAGGCTTATGAAGATGTACCTTGTAAAAAAATATGATACTCAAAATTATACTCAAGTCTCCAATCACTTAACAAACAGAATACACTTGATGTTAAATCAAGATGGGAAACAGAGGGCAACACTACAATTACACAAGAGAATTGGACAGAAATGTTTAAACAACAGTGGAAAATAACAAATTCCCCACTTTGAAGAGAATTTACATGGAAAAATGTCATCCGTTATTTCTGCACTCCATATCAGAAGAAATCATACTCAAACCAGATAGATTGTTGGAAATGCTGTGGAAGCAAAGAAGCAAATCATTATCATATATTTTGGAGTTGCCCTGCTGTGATCCCATTTTGGTTAAAAATACATTGAATTCTAGAAACTGTTTTCAACAAAAATTACTATAAGTTTTAACCTGCTGTATCTGGTTGATCTAGAAGGACTTGAATGAAGGAACAAAGATAAATATCTGTTAAGAATACTATTGGTGGCCTGTAAAAAGTCCATAACCAAGAAATGGCTGAAAAAAGAAGCACCCAGGGTAGATGAATGGATTGATTTGGTACATGACATTTTTGTGATGGAAAGAATTACTTTTTCATCAGACTCTGGCAAATGCTCTGTTTTAGTGTTATTAGATCTTACGGCAGCATTTGATACTATTGATCATTGTATTTTGTTACAAAGGCTTAGAGATTGGGTAGGTATTGGGTAGGTATTTCTGGAAAAGCTCTGGATTGGTTTTTCTCCTACCTTTCTGGTAGGAGTTTTTCCGTGGCTATTGGCTCTTATTCATCTGACTCTGCTCCTTTAACCCGTGGGGTGCCTCAGGGTTCTACTCTGGGTCCACTTTTATTTGCCCTATATATGCTGCCACTTGGTTCTATCATCAGCAAATTTAAAGGTGTGTCTTATCACTGCTACGCTGACGATTTACAGCTACTTTTCTCTTTTAAACCTGACCATGTTAACAATTTAAAAATTATTCATGATTGTCTGTCTGCAATTAAGGACTGGATGTCTAATAACTTTTTGCAACTTAATGCTGATAAAACTGAAGTCCTTACTGTAGCACCTGATAATCTAATTCCTAAGATGGTTAATAGCATTGGTTCATTAAGTTCTAATGTACGGTCTAATCTAAAAAATCTTGGTGTCATTTTCGATCAATCGATGAGTTTTGATCAGCATGTCAAATTTTTTGTTTCTTCATGTTTGGACTACTGTAATGCTCTTTTCACATGTCTTAGCAAATCCTCTTTACACCACCTACAGTTAGTCCAGTACGCTGCTGCAAGATTACTAACTAGGTCCAGTAGATTCTGTCGTATCACTCCTGTTTTGGCCTCCTTGCATTGGCTTCCTGTAAATTATAGAGTTGATTTTAAAGTTCTTGTTCTTACTTACAAAGCCATTCATGAAGAGGCGCCTTTTTATATTAGTGACCTGCTCTTTCTACACCAGCCCAGCAGGTCTCTCAGGTCTTCTCATCAGAATCTATTGGTAGTCCCTAGCACTAGGCTCAGAACCAAAGGTGATAGAGCCTTTGCTGCTGTTGCTCCCAGACTGTGGAACTCCTTAACTTTTGAACTTAGATCTGCACCTTCCATTGGTGTTTTTAAGAAGCAACTAAAGACCCACCTTTTTAGCCTGGCTTTTTAATTAACTATGTGTTGATTGTATTTTTATGTGCTTTTACTGTCTACTTTGGGTTTTTTTTTTGTTTTTTTTTTTTACTGTTTTATGTGCCTTTGTTTTTATTTTGTTTTTTTTTACCATGTTAAGCACTTTGTGACTCTGTCTGTGAAAAGTGCTCTATAAATAAACTTACTAAACTTATTATTATTTATTTTATATCCTGATATTTCCCCAAAATTCTTTATTAAATTCAACAAGGTTGGAATTGATTTTTTTAGATTCGACATAAACAAAATTATATCATCGGCGTACAGGGAGATTTTATGTTCTGTTGGTCCAACTTTAATTCCATATATTTGTGAATGTAAACGTATCGCTATCGCTAAAGGTTCAATTGCCATAGTAAACAGTAAAGGTGAAAGTGGACAGCCTTGTCGACATCCTCTATTGATTTTTATTGGTTTTGAAATATTGTTATTTGTTAGGATTTCTGCTGTAGCATTATTGTATATTATTTGAACCCATTTTATGAAATTATTTCCAAGTCCAAACCTTTGTAGGACTTCAAAAAGAAAGGGCCATTCAACTCTATCAAAGGCCTTTTCGGCGTCCAATGATAGGAGAGCTGTATCCGGTGCTTCTTTATTAAAATAAATAATATTAAATAGTCTTCTTACATTATGGAAGCCTTGTCTACCCTTTATAAAGCCATTCTGATCTCGATTAATAATATTTGGTAAAATTTCTTGTATTCGTCTTGCTAAAATTTTACAGATTATCTTAAGGTCGGCGTTTAATAGGCTTATTGGTCTCATATTTTCACATTTATTAGAGGGCTTACCTGGTTTTGGCAGCAGTATAATTAAGGCATTATTTATGTATGATGGTAAATTATTATTTTGAAATGCTTCTAAAACCATTTCCAAAAAAGGTTTTATTAATTTATTCTTAAATTTTTTATAAAGGTCAACTGGAAGACCATCTGGTCCTGCACTTTTTCCTGATTTCATATTATCAATGGCTAGCCCAACTTCTTCTTGACTAATTTTAGACTCCAATATCTCCCTGTTTTCATTTGGAATACACGGTATAGATAGTTCGTTCAAAAACCCATTTAGTTTTGTTAAATCAGGTTCATTTTTGGTATCATATAATTTTTCATAGTAATCTCTAAAGGCTCTATTAATTTCTAAAGGATCTATAACTACCTGTCCGTTACTTATAATACTGGTAATTGGTGTTTTAATTTCCAATTGTTTAATCTGCCATGCTAATAATTTTCCTGATTTTTCACCTTGTTCATAAAAAGATTGTTTCAATCTTAGAAGACTCGAGGCAGCTCTATTCGCTGATTTTTTGTCGTATTCAGCTCTCAAAATCAGTAATTCATTCTCCAACCTTGGGTCACTTCCTGCATACACTTTTTCCTGAAGATTTTTTATTTTATGTTCCAATTTAGCTCTCTCCTCTCGAGTCTTCTTAGATTTTGATCCTGTATAACTAATAATATGTCCCCTAATAAAAGCTTTGAAAGCCTCCCACTTTACACATGCTGATGTTTGTGTAGTATTGATGTCAAAGAACTCGTCTATCTGTTTTTCTATATACTTGACAAATTCCTCATCCTGAAGCCATTTATGCTGAAATTGCCATCTACCTGATTCCTTTATCAATTTTTTATCTACATATATTAGACAACAGGGTGCATGATCAGAGATCACGATGTTATCATAAAAGCAGTTTTGAATCTTGGACCTTAATTCTGTGGAAATCAAAAAATAATCAATACGTGAGAATGTCTTGTAGGTACTGGAATAACAAGAATAGGCTTTAACTTGTGGTTTCATTTCTCTCCATATATCTAACAATCTCAATTCTTTCATAAAATGATTAATAGTCATCCTACATCCAATGTGCGTACAATCCAGTCCTGTTGATCTATCCACACCTGGATTCAATGTACAATTAAAATCCCCTGCTATTATATGTTGCCCTGTAAGTGATGATAAGATGAGAAATAAATTAGCAAAGAACTTCTGGTCATCTATATTGGGACCATATAAGTTCACAAGATTTATATTTTCTAATAGCAAAGAACCTTGAATGATTACATATCTTCCAAATTTGTCTCCAATTACATTTTTCACTTGAAAAGGAACTGATTTATGTATGAGAGTCATAACTCCCCTGGCTCGGGATGAAAATGAAGAGGTGAATACACTTCCCTGCCATCTACTCCTAATTCTTTTAACATCCTCCTCTATCAGATGAGTTTCTTGTAAAAACACAATTCTTGAACCCATGTCCTTTATTTTATTCATAACTTGTTTAAGTTTTTTTAAATTTTGTAGACCTCTGCAATTCCATGAAGTTAAATTAAGATTAACACTTTGGTCCATGATCAATAGAGAGTTTGGGATTACCTTGCAGTGTAAACATGCTCATACAGAGAAGCAAAAACATGAGTGGTTGAACATTCATCCTACAAACTACACACAAACAAATTTCCCCTTCCCACACTTGTGGCAAACCCCCCAAAATCAAAAGAAAAATTCTGTCTCCCGATATAGCCATCGACCGTTCCACACCCACGGGGAACAGCCTAAGCCACTCCTTCTTCATCCTCCCAATCACCCTAACTCTACTGCTTTTAATGACGTAACATTAACTCTCCTCTGTAGTTTTCCAACTTAACTCCAAAATTTTTAACAACTTTGTACATCACAGTTTTTTTTTTTTTTTTTTTGTTTGTTTTGTTTTTGTTTTGTTTTTTTTAATATATAATACAATCTATATTTTGTAAACTTACTATTTACTTCAAGTCAGTCAGATGCCTGTGCAAATGCTTAATTATTCTACCTTATATTTTGTTCATGCTTAGCTCCCACCAGTCTCTTCTTCTTCTTTGATCTTCTTGATGAACTCCTGCGCCTCCTCTGGGGTCTTGAAGATGTGGGTTCTGCCCTCATACGTGGTCAGCAGTCTCGCAGGATAGATTACACCATGACGAATCCCAAGGTTGCGCAGCTCCTTACGTACGGGATCAAACTGCTTCCTCAATTGCTGGATTCCTGTGGCCAAATCTGGGTAGAACCGCACCTGCTGGTCCTGGTGTTTAATCTCTCCTTTAGCACGTGCAGCGTTGAAGATCTTCATCCTGTCTCTGTTGCTTAGAAACTTCATAATTAAGGTCCTCGGCGGTCCCTTATCTCTCCGTGGGCCAATACGATGTGCTTTTTCCAGAACCACTGCTGATTGCAACTCCTCGCTGCCCAGCACCTCCGGAATCCACTTTTCCAGAAAGGAACATACGTCCCGACCTTCTGATTCCTCTGGAAGACCCACCAGCCTCAAATTATTCTGTCTCGACCGAGATTCCAAATCCAAAATATTATCTTCCAGAGATTTATTTTTTTTTCCAAAGTGCGCACCTTTAATTGAAGACGGGTGACGTCATCTTCAGCACTAGCGAGACGGAGCTCCATCTGCGCCGTTCGTTCTACACAGTCACCCAATTCCTTTCTTATTCCTTCCAGCGCTGTCATAATCCCATCAAATCTAGAGGAAAAGTCCGCTCTCATTGAACTCATGGCAGCCATCAGCGCATCTGCGCCATTCCCCGCAGAAATCGCACCGCCGCCAGCCTCCTCCGCCATATATGGAGCCTTGTTTGCTGCGTCACAGACCTGAAAGTCCGTTAATTTGGACTGTTTCGGCGGCTCGCTTTTTCCTTTTCCTGGTTTTCCAGCCTTAGGCTTCGCCGACATATCCTCGCCCAAATGCTGGGATACGTTCTGTCCCAAATGAGAGAGTTATTTGCCGATTTTTTTCTCCAGGAGCAGAGCAGAGCGAGACACGTCCGTCCTACGTGGCAGCCATAACCGGAAGTCAAACTTATTATTATTACTTTTAATCTAAGAACACAAAAAGACATTTATCGAAAATTGGCAGAAATGGATTACATATGTATCTACTGTTAGACGGGACTTCATACTGTATAAACCAGGTTAAAATCTTTAATTCTCATTCCCTCTTCATAATCGGTGGGGTCAGCCAATAATTTTTATGTGATTTTTCACCTTGTATGGTACAAATCTCCCTTGTATTGCACACTTCTTAAAAAAGGACTTCGTGTTCATGTTTCATGTTTGTTGTTTTGTCTATTCGTTTGTATAATTAAAAATCAATAAAAAGAAAATGACAAAAAAAAAAAAAGATTTCCAGTCCAGTCCGTTGCTGCTCATGACACCCACGTATTTGTAGTCCTCCACTACCTCCCCCCTAATCCGCAATGGCTGTGAAGGCGTCCTCTTCACATGATGAAGACCCTGGAGAGACTGCTCCTTGCTCACCTCCGCCCCCTGGTGGGACCAGCGATGGATCCACTCCAGTTTGCCTATCAGCATGGCATTGGGGTGGAGAATGCAGTGATCTTCCTCCTTCACCGTTCTCTGTCCCACCTGGAGAAACCCGGGAATGCAGTGAGGATCATGTTCTTTAGACTTCTCCAGTGCTTTCAACACCATTCAACCAATGATCCTGAAGGACAAGCTGCTGTGCGCAGGGGTGGACCAGCACCTGTCATCATGGATCCTGGACTACCTCACTAACCGGCCACAGTTTGTGAGAACCCGAGATTGTGTGTCTGACACGATCATCGGTAGCACGGGGGCCCCCCAGGGAACGGTTTTGGCTCCCTTCCTGTTCACCCTTTATACTGCGGACTTCTCACACAACACAACACGCTGCCATCTACAGAAGTTCTCTGATGACTCTGCGATCGCTGGCCTCATCTCCAACGGAGATGAAGCTGAGTACAGAGGACTTATCCAGGACTTCGTGGACTGGTGCCATCAGAACTGCCTCCAGATCAACGCGAGGAAAACTAAGGAGCTGGTGGTGGACTGCCGCAGGCAAGGACAACCCCTCACAGCACCAGTAAACATACAGGGAACAGACATTGAGATGGTGACATCCTACAAGTACCTTGGTGTTCATCTGAACAATAAACTAGACTGGTCACACAATACCGACTCACTCTACAAGAAGGGACAGCGCAGGCTGTTCCTACTGAGGAGGCTCAGGTCTTTTGGTGTACAAAGGGCACTGCTGAAGACATTCTATGACACGGTGGTGGCATCAGCCATCACTTTTGGAGTGGTCCGCTGGAGCAACGGCATTACAGCAGCCGATAGGAAGAGACTGAACAAACTGATCAAGAAAGCTAGCTCTGTCCTGGGGCAACGCCTTGACCCAGTGGAGGAGATAGGAGAGAGAAGGATGGTGGCTAAACTGTCATCTCTGCTGGAGTCCGAGTCCCACCCTATGCAGGACATATTGAACGCACTGAGGAGCTCATTTAGCAGTAGACTACATCATCCTAGGTGCGCAACCGAGAGGTTTCGCAGGTCCTTCCTACCTACGGCTGTCAGATTGTATAACCTAAGCAGGGCTGCTCGCAGAGATAGCAAAAAAACGTGACGACCTAGTAATATTGAATGCAAAAGACGCAACAGACCTACACAAATGGTTCCCTCCAGTATACAACTAGGACAATATCAGTCACTACGGAGGGTGACAATATGTATGGGTACATATTCATACTATGTAGGATAGCTAAGTAGACGGTTATGCTGTTTATTCCATCTTGCTACAATGCTCCGCACTTTGTATATATATTTATATATTTATGTGTACGTATGTATATCCACTGCTCTTATTTATATTTTTTCGTATCTTCTTAATTATTGCTTTGAGTGTTGCTATGCCTGTGCTGTTGCAATCCCGGAATTTCCCCATTGTGGGACTAATAAAGGCTTATCTTATCTTATCTTATCTTCTTCCTGAAGTCAATCACCATCTCTCTGGTCTTGCTGACATTCAGCCTCAGGTGATTCTGCTCGGTCCACTCCACAAATCTGTCTACCAGTGCCCTGTACTCCCCCCTCCTCTCCCCCTCTTATGCACCCAACAACAGCTGAGTCATCAGATAATTTCTGCAGGTGGCATGATTCAGTGTTGTATTGAAGGTTGGTGGTGTATAAGGTGAAGAAAAAAGGAAAAAGCACAGTCCCCTGTGGAGCTCCCGTATCACTAACCACGACATCAGACAAGACACTGCCAAGCCGGACAAACTGTGGCCTGCCTGTCAGGTAGTCAGTAATCCAGGAGCTCACAGAGCTGTTAACCCCCATCGCCTGCAGCTTCTCACCCAGCAGCAGTGGCTGGATGGTGTTAACACCATGGTGTTAACACCATCCAGCACTCCAGGCACTGGAGAAATCAAAGACCATGATTGTCACAGTGTCTCCTTCGCCATCCAGGTGCAAATGGGCTCAATGCAGCAGAAAACAAATTTATTTAGTTTTGAGCAAATTTGAGCTGACTTTTCTTGTGCTTTTGGGTCAGTAGTGGTGTACGTCATGGAGTTCGGTCATGAAGTCCTTCAGTGTTTAGTATACGCCTTATTGTGGAAACTGAAACCTCAGTGCGTGCTGCCACCAAGTCTTGCTGCAGGTACTGCAGTCAGTCGAGGGTTTTTGACCACCTGCTTCCTCAGGACTCTGGTGCCAGCCGTTGATAGGTTCCTCTTTCTGCCATGTCCAGGTAGAGTAGCTACTGTTAAACTTGTGAACTATGCTTCAAACTGTATCTCTAGGATCATTCAGTGTCTTTGCGATCTTTTTGTGCCTGAGACCACACCTGATTTGTAAATGTGTGCTCTTATGAGGAATTCTGTTTAGGAGGTTGAATAGTTCTGAGACTGCAACAGTCATTTAAAGTAGGATTTAGTGTTGAATTTGGATAAAATACTTATAATAGTTTTATTTAACTATTTAAACTGTTCTTGTGCAATTTGTTTATTGCAAACACCTGAAAATTTTTAAATATTACATTAAATCTAAAATGCAACAAGGGTTGAATGATTTTGATTGCAACTGTATGTACAGGTGTGTCTGACATGAACTGCATGTGGCTGCATGATTGAAGTATAAAGTCAGTGCAGCAAAGTCAAACAAGTCCTACTTCTTGCAGCACCATCTTGCCTTTTTTAAGAAGATTTTTTTCCTAAAAACTTTATTAGAAGCATAATTAATTCTTGTGCTGTTACTAAAATATATATTTAACTAAAACTTCACTGTTGTAGGGGGCTGGAGCCTATTTCAGCACCTTTGGGCAAGAGGCAGGGTACACCCCGGACTGATCGCCAGTCCATCACAGGACCAACACAGAGAGACAGACAACCATTCACTCTCACATTCATAGGACAATTTATCCCTAGTTGATGCCAATTAACCTAACGTGCATCTCAAGGTCAGATCTCCTGACCTTTGACAATGACTTTGACCTCCACCTGGATGCAGACCTACCTGACAGTCATTGTGAGTTTGGTGAGAATCGAGGTAACTGCCTAGGAGGAGGAGTGATTTTTCTAATATCACTTAAGTGCCCAGATCTCCATACCTTTGACCTTGAGCACAACCTGGATGCAGACCCTCCTTAGGATCCTTTTGAGTGAATTTGGTGACCACTGGGGCAAATGCCAGGAAAAAGTAGCACTTTTTCTGAGGTCACATACACGGTCAGGTCTCCTGACTTTCTGACCTTGACCCTGAGCACAACTTGGATGCAGAACCACATGAGGATCATGGTGCGTGAGTTTGGTGGAGGAGCAGTGGTTCCCATGGAATGTGGACAGACGTCATGTTCAAGAAAAAGAAATGTAACAAGACAAGCTCAGTAAGATGCTGTAGTATCCAGCCAGCATGCCCATGTGGGCCCCACGGTAGGTTTAAGCTGGGCTGTGTTATGGGTCCCATGTGGGTTTGCCCATGGGTTCCATGTTGGCCCCATTTGCATTTGCCCACATGGACTTTACCTGTGGTACAGGTAAGCAGGTAATATGTTTACCCACGTTAAACCCATCTGGGCCCCACATGGGTTTAATGTGGGTGGGCAGGCACCCAAAAAGCAACACTTTTGCCATAGGCAAAATTACACAGAAAAGTCACAAATTTATGAGAAAAAAGATGGAAATATATGAAGGAAAAAAGTCACAAACTTACTAGAAAAAAAAGCACAAATTTATGAGAAAAAAGTGAAAATTTACAACTAACTAACTAACTAACCTGCACTTATATAGCGCTTTTCTAGTCACAAAGACCACTCAAAGCGCTTTCATTAATACTAACCCTCTATTCTAAGGGCCTATAGGAAACAGATATCTAGGGACAATTTAGAACAGCCAATTAACCTAACATGCATGTTTTTGGCATGTGGGAGGAAACCGGAGAAATCCCGGAGTAAACCCACGCAACACGGGGAGAACATGCAAACTCCACACAGATCACTGTTGGTCGGGGGCTGGAATCGAACCCACGATCCCCACAATCCCCCGGCCAAGGGTAAACTGTGCTGCCGCAGTGCTAACCACTGCGCCACCGTGCAACCCAAGAAGAAAAAAGAAAAAAAGTTGCAAATTTACAAGAAAAAAAACTGTAAAATTACTTGAAAAAGGTTACAAACTTACAAAATTTACCAAATTTACAAGAAAAAGTCACAAATGTCTGATGAAAAAAATAGAAAAAGTTGCAAATTAAAAAAAATAGCAAATGTATGAGTAAATAAATTGAAAATTTATGAGAACAAGTTACAAATCTGAGAAAACGTTGCAAGGTTACAATAAAAAAGGTGCAAATTTATGAGAAGACTCCAAAGTTACAAGGTTTACAAACTTGCTAGAAAAAAGTCACATTTATGAGAAAAAGTTGCAATTTTCCTGTAAAAAAAGTTGCATATTTATGAGAAACTTTCACATTTTCAAGAATATGTCTCAAAATTACAGGAAAAAAAGTCACATTTACAAGATTATAGCAAATTTATGAGAAAATACGTTGAAAATGGGTAGAATAGAATAGGCTTTATTGTCATTGTACAGTAGTACAGTACAATGAAATTGTGGGTGCTCCACCAGGCTACTGCACAATAAAGTAAGAGAGAAGAATTAGATAAAACACAGTTACAGAACACACGATTAAAGACACGACTGAAATAAAAATGAAATAACAATAAGAATGGTCCAGGATTATGGAAATATACACAGGTATGGTAGTGGCTACGCGGGTGGAACTATGTACATAAGAGTGCAGAGTGCAGAACACACAACTGAGTAAAATGGCCCAAGGATTATGGAAAATATACACAGTAGTGGTTTCATGAATGGGTCAATATACATGAAAGTGCAGAGTGCAAAAATAGGTGGGTTATAGTGACAAAAGGTCCTCAGTTCTGAGCATGTGAGCGTTTGGAGGAAGGGGGGTGGGGCCTCTGACTGTTTGCAGTCCGGATGGCCCAGGGGAAGAAACTGTTTGTCAGTCTGGAGGCGTGGGACCTGATCGATCTGAACCATCGTCCAGAGGGAAGCAGGTCAAACAGGTGGTGGGCAGGATGTGAGGGGTCTCCTGTGATGGCCTTGATCCTCCTGAGACAGGAGACTCTGGAGATGTCTTCCAGGGAGGGTAGAAGGCTGCCGATGATTTTTTGGGGGGGCAGTGTTGATGACCCTCTGCACAGCCTTTCTGTTCTCAGCCGTGGAGCCAGCGTACCACATACCCAGACAGTGGGTGAGCACGCTCTCCACTGAGCGGCGATGTAAGGCCAGCAGCAGCTTCTGGTCCAGGTTGTTCTTCCTCAGAACACAGAGGAAGTGCAGATGCTACTGGGCTTTCTTCACCAGGGCCTTGGTGTTGACAGTCCAGGAGAGGTCAGAGGAGATGTGGGTGCCCAAGAACCTGAAGGCGGGGACGTTTTCCACGTGGTTGTCATTTATGATGAGGGGGAGGGGTGGTCCTGTCTGTTCTTCCTGAAGTCCAGTATGAGTTCTTTGGTTTTTTTGGACATTCAGTTTCAGGTTGTTTGCTTGACACCACAGCAGCAGATTCTCTACCTCTGCCCTGTATGCCTTCTCATCATCATCGGTAATGAACCCAACCAAGGTGGTATGGTCCGTGTATTTCACGATGACGGTGGTTCAGTGGGTTGGAATACAGTCAAAGGTGTACAGGGAGTAAAGAAGAGGGCTTAGCACACAGCCCTGGGGAAAGCCAGTGCTGAGAGACAGTGTAGAGGAGTGGTGGGGGCCAAGTCTGACTGTTTGTGGGTGGTTGGTGAGAAAGTTTTTTATCCAGGAGCAGGTAGGGGGGATTCTGGAAGAGGTGCAGTTTGTTGATCAGGATGTCCGGGATAGCTCCTTGGGTTCTTCAGGTGGCTCAGCACTCTGTGGAGAGTGGTGGTGATAGCGTCTTCTGTAGAGCAGTTCTCCCTGTAGACAGTCCCTGATGTGCTGGGACACCAGTCGCTCAAAACATTTCATGACTACAGATGTAAGTGCTATGGGTCTGTAGTCGTTCAGGCTGTCGATTGCTGACTTTTTGGGGATGAGGATGATGGTGGAGGCCTTGAAGCAGGAGGGGATGGTGGTGTGCGTCAGGGAGAGGTTGAACAACTTGGTGAGAATCCCTGCCAGCTGGTCTGCACATGCTTTGACCGCCACTCCTGGGATGCCATCTGGACCAGCAGCTCTGCACGGGTTCACTTTTCTCAGTTGCCTCCTCACCTTGTGTACCTGTAGAGAGAGGGGGAGGAGGGGGCAAGGGGGGGGGAGGTGTGCTCAAACTGGGCAAAGAAGCTGTTAAGCTCCTCTGCCAGAGTGAGGCTGCTGTCTGAAGTTGGGGGCCCTGGCCCCTGTAGTTGGTGAGGGCCTGGATGCTTCTCCACATCTGTCGGGGGTCGTTGTCTGAGAGGAAGCCCTCCACCTTCCTCCTATAGGCATTCTTAGTGAGTTTTATGCCTCTCCTCAGGTTGGCTCGAGCAGTGCTGTACAAAGAGCTGTCCCTCTGTCTCAAGGCTGAGTTGCGGGCTCTGATCAGAGCCTGGATCTCACTGGTCATCCAGGGTTTGCGGTTTGGAAAGACCCGGATGTGTTTGGTGACCATCACATTTTCTACATAGCATTTGATGTAGAAAAGGGCAGACTCTGTGTAGGAGTCCAGGTCCTGCTGTTCAAAGATGCTCCAATCTGTGCAGGCAAAGCAGTCTTGTAGCTGGAGGAGAGCATTTTCAGGCCAGGTTTTAATTCTTTGTTTGGTTGGGGGGAACTCTTCCTGAGGGGGGTGTAGGCAATTATCAGAAGCAGAGAGAGATGGTCTAATTGTCCAAGGTGGGGGAGGGGGTGGCTCTATAGGTGTGCTTAATGTTGCTGTAAACATGATCCCATGTTCTTTCCCCTCTTGTGGGACACTTAACATGTTGGTTGAATTTGGGGAGTACAGTCTTTTACCCTTTAGTTGTCCCAGGTGCCGCATGGCGACAGGGAACGGTTAAGGGGTAAACATAACCCCTAGTGGTCAAGAGTGGTAAATAGTTCAGATTTCCAAGGCTATAACTTGAAAGTTGCAAGAGATAATGGCTTACTGTCAATTAGAAAGCTGTAGAATATGATCCAAAGTTTCAGATAGGAATAAATTTATGCATCTTATTTGCATAATATCGTGGCAGCTATATAAATTATATAACTCAGTCAAAAGTGGACTTTGGACACATTTACACAAAGAATGGTTCTTTTTTTTGACGCCGTTTTGTCTACAGGGGCATGTTTTTACCTAATCTTCAAAGTATATGAATCAGAAAATCAATAAAATGTAAAAAAAACATATTCGTCTTACCTGTTGGGGGGAGGGGGGCTCGCTCGCCCACGTGACGGGTCCGTTTTCGTCCTTTGTGGTCGATGTTTTGCATTTGCTCGGTTATTTACATCCTGTACCACATCTAAAAACTCTTATGATTATCCCATGTGAATTTTGTTTGTATTACGCGACTATTTATCCTGTTTTGATGCATTTTTCCTGTCAGAATCCCTGACGCTCGTGGGCACCACCACCTTGGTTCTGGTAGCTCAGTTTTTTGCCCATCATGGTCGATGTTTCACATTTGCTCAGTCATTTACACCCTGTACCACATCGACAAACTCTAATTATTATCCCACATGAATTTCGTTTGTATTACATGGCTATTTTCCCGTTTCATGCAGTTTCAGTCACAATCGCTGCCGCCATGATCGGTCATGGCGGCATCCACATTGGTGTGTGAGCTCAAAGTGGAAAAAGGAAGAAGAATAATGAGGATTTCTTCTTCTTTGCTGTATTCCATGTCAGCCATGATTCCTTCGGCGCATGCCTGCCACCTTTTGAACTGTCAGATCAGTACAAATTCTCAGTATAGCCGTGGGACATCAATGAGTTGACAGGTGCAGTTGCTGCACTGTGCCATTGGGGGTGCGCGACCCGTCCATGAAATGTGGACAGTTAAAGGGTTAAGCATGCTTTATTAAAATCCCCTGCAATAATGTGGACTCCGTCGCGGTGATCACTTTGTTGCCTGCTGACAATGTGCTGGAGGTGATTGAGTGCTAAGCTAATATTAGCATCTGGAGGAATGTAAACGGCTGTTACAATTGCTGCTGCAGTTAGCTCGTGGGGAAGGTAAAAAGGCTTACACAGGGGCGACTTCCAGGAAGATGGCGGAGAGGCATAACGCTTAAACAGAGAGCTCTCCCTAGTCGGATTAAAAATCTTTGGTAAATGGCCAACTCCACATAAACAGGTCAATAAACCAAGGGATGAAAACACGAAGAAGCTGGGCACACGGACAAAAGCAGGGTAAAACTAAAGAATCCCTCTTCAACAGCACTGGAGAAATCGCTGAACACGAGGCCAACAAAAACGAGGAGACTTCAAAGAAAATGGAAGACGCCTACCTCGATGTTATGAACACTGGCTTCGCCAATATAAGTAAGGACATAAAAGACTTCAAGCAACAACTCCAACAGGATTTAACGGCTCTTAAGGAAGAGCTGAAAAAAGAGATGAAGGAGGAAATTATGGGTCTCCGAAAAGAAATGGACCGCAAGCTAGCACAAAACATGGAGGAGCTGCGCAATCAACGGGCATGTATGGCAGAAGCACAGGCCCGAATATCAGAGCTGGAAGACTGGAAGACCGAGGCAAGCAAGCAGCTGCAGACCCTGACGGCACAAACACAGAGGATGCAGGAAAAAATAACTGACCTGGAGAGCAGGTCCAGGCGGAGCAATATACGCATCTTTGGGATTCCGGAGGGCACTGAAGGCAACTCGATGACGAAATTCATAGATCAATTCTTAAAAAAAGAGCTTGAGCTGCCCAATGAAAGAGACCTGTAGATCCAACGAGCGCACAGAGCCTTGGCACAGAACCCGAATTCAAACTCTACACCCAGGTCAGTTGTGGTAAACTTTTTAAAATACGACGTAAAGGAAAGAATCCTGACACAAGCGTGGAAAAAAAGATACGAGTTGGCGACAAACAGATATTCTTTGACCATGACTACCCGACAGAAATTGTGCAGCAGCGAAAGAAATATGCCAACATTAAAAAAATGCTGAAAGAGAAAAAAATTAGATTCCAAACACCGCTAACGAAGATGAGAATTCATTGGGAGGACGGCGTGAAAACCTACAACACGGCCAGAGAGGCAGCGCGGGACATGACGGAGCGAGGCTTTGTGGTGAGCGTACCGGAGGAAGCGGCTGGAGCAGCGGCGGCACAGAGCACACCGAGACAGCCGGAATGGAGGCGAGTGAGCGGCAGAGGGCGGGAGACGGACGTGGCGCACCGAGCCCAAGAAAAACTGCAAGGCTTTCGACGGAAAGCCTAGATTATAACAAAGATTAAGAAGGGCACAGAAGAAATGAAGGCCAAGAAGCAAGGTAAAAGAGAAACAAACGGCTAGGAGAGGTTAAAGTGATTTTTGTTGGACATTTCTAGACTAATGACTATTACTTGGATAGTAACTACAGGTCTAGGGAGGGCCCCTCACTCGGTGAGGACATTCCCTCCACCCTCCAACAGGGACCTAGGGGCAGAAGAAAGGCCCAAAGTGCGGAGGTCGAGGTTCTTTAATGTGTTTTTGTTCATATATGTGTTAGTTTTGTTGTTAAAGGGGTTAGGAGCACAAGTTAAAAAAAATGGAAAAACATGAATATGGTTAAAAATCTTAAGATAATGACATTAAACGTGAATGGTCTGAACTCACCTGTTAAAATGGAAAGAATAATAAGAAAATTCAAAAAGGAAAAAGCCGAAATTATATTTATGCAAGGGACACATTTGAACAAGACAGAACATGAGAAACTAAAGAGATTTGGCTATAAGAACTCCTACTACAGTTCATTTAAGGGAGGAACTAAAAGGGGGGTTATGATACTAATTTCAAATAAAATACAATTTGAATGTGAACAAGAAATCCAGGATAAAGAAGGCAGATATGTAATAATAAAGGGAAGAATAGATGGTATGCAGATCACATTAGTGAACATCTATGCCCCACCAGAAAGTGACAAGGTTTTTTTTTCAACATCTGTTTGATCTCATAGCAACACACAGTGAAGGAGTCCTAATTTGTGGAGGAGACTTAAATGCTGTCATGGATCATGAAGTTGATAAAACAAGTGTTAAGAAGACAAAAAAAACATGTAACAAAGTTCATAAGAACCTCACTGGCAGAAATGGGTATGGTACACATATGGAGGGACCTGCACTCACTCGAAAAAGACTATACACATTATTCAGCAGTCCATAAAGTACACTCTAGAATAGATTACTTCCTTATGAATGAAGGTGACAGACACAGGGTGAGAAATTGTCGGATTGGAGGGGCAGAAATATCAGATCATAATCCTATATACATGGAAATATATTTAAACAATAGAAAATGACAACATGGAAACTTAATGTAGGACTATTAAATGATGAGAAAATGAAAGAAAGAATAAAGGTAAACATAAATGAGTATATCGAGGAGAATGATAATGGAGAAGTGGACCCAACAATACTATGGGATGCACTAAAAGCCGTGTTAAGAGGTAAATTAATTGTTGAATCAGGAAAAGCAAAAAAGTCTAAACTGGAATCATATGAACAAAGATGTGAGAGACTGAGGGAATTAGAACGTAAACATCAAAACACAAATGACCCAAAAATATATCAAGAAATTAAGGAAGAAAAAATAAAGATAAAAGAAATACAAATAGATGAAATTGAAAGGAAAAATAGATATTTAAAACAAAAATATTATGAAATGGGGCCAAAGGCCACAAAACTGCTAGCAAAACAGTTAAGAAAACAACAAACAGTGAATAATGTATATAAGATTAAGGACCCCATCACAAATAAAACCACAGTTACCCCAGAAAACATCAAAGAAATATTCCATAAATTCTATCAAGAACTATACTCGCAACCTGAAGAGACAAATGCTAAGGATATTAAAAAATTTCTATGCACATTGGACTTGCCATCAATAGGAAACCAACAAAATGAAAAGCTAACAGCAGAAATAACAACACAAGAGATTAAAGATGTGATTAAGTCACTAAAAAATGGTAAATCACCAGGTAGTGACGGATACCCCTCTGAGTTTTATAAACTGTTTATAGAAGAACTCACGCCACAGCTCCTAAAGTCATTTAATTGGACATTAAACAACAACAAAATACTTCCATCATGGAATGAAGCCATTATTTCAGTTATTTTAAAGCCAGGGAAAGATAGAGAACAATGCGGAAACTATAGGCCAATCTCTTTATTAAATGTGGATTATAAAATATATACAACAATTATCTGTAAACGAATAAAGACATTCTTGACGGAATTGATAGAGGATGATCAAACTGGTTTCATAGAGGGACTCCAAACACATGATAATATCAGGAGAACAATACACATAATTAATCAAATACATAAAGAAAAGAAAAGCGCAGTAATAATGAGTTTAGATGCAGAAAAAGCATTTGATAGGGTTAATTGGATGTTCCTATATAATGTGCTGGAACGCTTTGGATTTAACGAAAAGTCAGTGCAATGCATAAAGACACTATATCAAAAACCTGTGGCAAGAATCAAGATAAACGGTAGCTTAACAGACAAAGTAAATATACAAAGATCAACTAGGCAGGGATGCTGCCTATCGCCCACCTTGTTTGCTCTGTTCATAGAGCCACTGGCTCAAGCGATGCAACAAAATAAAAAATTAAAAGGTATAACAATAAAGGGAGCGGAACACAAGATTGGGCTATTTGCAGACGATATTATAGTTTACCTTCAACAACCAGATGAATCAATAATGGAAATGATGGACTTGATAGAAAATTTTGGAAAATTATCAGGATACAAGATTCATGATTCATGATTCGCTATTTCATTACACCACAGATCCAAAGAAAATATACAAATACCAAATCTATATGCTGGAGGGGCTGTGGGGCTCAAAATGCAGACCACTCGCATATGTTTTGGAAATGCTGCAAAATCTCATCATTCTGGGAATCTATACATGTGACAATACAGAAGATATTAGGATATAATATACCAATGAACTGTAACTTGATGTATTTATGTGATCTTAAAAGAGACAATGTAATACAGGCTGAGGACAAATATTTAGTTAAAATCTTGCTAATTGCATGTAAAACAAAACAATCACAAGAAAATGGCGATCAGAAGTTCTTCCTGACCAAGAGCAATGGACAGACATTGTTGAGGATATACGTTTAATGGAAAAACTAACATATCGACAAAGAATGCAAGAAGGACAATATGAAAAAAAAATGGTGGAAATGGACACACTACACATGCCAGCCGCTAAGACAAAACATCTCCTGCCAAAGAGACTTTGTTGTTCTTAACTGATACAAACACCTACACTCAACACTACACCCACACTGACTCAAATAAACTTATGAAAAGATCATTCACTCACTGCTCCCTTTGTGTCTTTGTGTACATTCTTGTCTGCTAATTGTGCATTGAGGGCTTTTTTTCTTGTAATCATAATATTGATCATATATGACCGGTATTCTGACAATCAATGGTTTTTTGCTCTTTCCTATTGTGTTATCCTTTTCTTCCCTATGCATCCTGTACCCATCTGATGACAGGCGCGTTTTCAGACGCTGCCGCGTCACCGGAAATGCAGGTCGTTTTCTGTGTCAAGTCAAATCCCTCGTATGTTATCAGTTGTTTACTGTTAATGTACTTGGCAATAAATCCTTTCTGAGTTCTGAGTACAAAGTGCAACAACGAGACAGAAATTGAAAGAATAACCAAAGACACTGGAAAAACCAGAAGAATTGAGAGATGGAAACTGAAAACTTGATGCTCCAACATTTCCCCCCCCCTTCTTTTTTTTTTTTCTTCTTCTAGCTCCTTTTTTTAAATATAGAGACTGTGATCTGAATGTAATATGTATGATGAAAAATGAATAAAAATCAAAGTTACAAAAAAAAAAGGCTTACACAGGAAGGACATGGTCTCTAAATCCAGTGAACAGTGGCTTTGAATTATTCTGCTGTTATGACACAAAGTCTGAAGCACATAAACGCAGAGCCCTCCACCGCTTCCCTTACCAGAATCAGCGTTGCGGTCGAAACGGTATGTAGTTAGGCTCGGTAATTCCACAGTGGCGTCAGGAATATGTGGAAGTAGCCACGATTTGGTCACAGTCAGAATACAACAGTCCTAGACGTAACGATTGTAGGTGATCTCCAATCGCAGCTCATCCATTTTGTTGGCGAGGGTTCTGGCGTTGGTGAGAAAAATTGAAGGTAACGGTGGTTTGGTGCGTTGTTTGCACAGCTGGGAACGGAGGCCAGTCCTGCAGCCTTGTTTCTGCTTTCTCTCCCGTCATCTATGTCATTTGCGGGGCCCGATAACAAACCATGGGGCGCCCGGAGGTCTGGTGATCTCCTCAAGGATGTGGTGGTGATTACTGCAATGAGCGCTGGAGATGTCGGAGGTAAGTTGGCGACCGACTCCTAGAAGTTCCTGGCGACTGTAGGTAATTAGTCCATCACAGAAGGAGAACAAAAAAGGGCAGAAAAAACACAAAAACAAGCGCAGTAGTCTGGAGTGTCTAGCCGCTGCGTGTGAACATGCTGTCATAAATAGGTAAAGTCCAGGTGGGCAAACACAAGAAGGCCAACATGGAACCCGTGGACAAACCCAGGTGGGACTCATAAGACAGCCCAGAATTAAGCTTTGGTGGGAGCCACATGGACATGCTGGTTGGGATATTAATAACTCTGCCAAGATTCTATTTTTACTAATGTGTCTTCTATTTATTTTCAAAGTTATAAACCAATGTTTGATTTAAGGTGTTATGGAAGGAAGGAAGAATCCATTTGACTTCAGCGAACTGGATCATGACCTGGCTCCAGCAATTTTTAAAAAGAATTTGACCAAGGAAAATGAGTTGCCTTCATGGAGGTTTGTGCTCTCTGACTACCTTTAGTTTCCGTTAAAGCTGGACAGATGAGGATTTATCTGGGGGTTTGCACTTTTCAATAATGATTATTTTTGACTTATATATTCCCAGTCCGGCTAGCTAGCTAATCCAGCCTACAATAAAATTTCATTGTTACAATACAGCTAAATAAAACTCATTTTAATACTTTGGACCCACAGCCACACTGGTTAACAAGAGCTGAGTTTATCATGAACCTCCTTACCTGTGTATCATGTGAGTGTAACGTGACCACACTGATGTTGACTCCTCTGTCGCTGCAGCTCTTCAGCATATGGACTACCTCTCCATGTTTGGCCCACTTGCAGTCCTGTCCATCTACTGCTACTATGTAGTCTCCTTCCCTCAATCCGGCCTCCTGAACAACAGTTAGAATAGGAGTGAGGATTCAGTGCCAGTTAACAGTTATCTGTTCTTATTTCCAGCTCTGTATTTTTATAGTTGAACTTGACTAGAGTAGCTCTGCATGATTCTACAGCAGGGTGGGGATTCCATTATAACAGTCAGACCGTCTGCCTTAGCACATAGCATCAACCACAGCAGGATAACAATCAAGGAGATAAAAAATAAAGTTTTTTTGGGCTGCAATGAATATACAGTATAGCTTACATTGACCTAACATGCACGTTTTGAATAGGATGGCTTTCCATATGGTTGGTCTGCTGTGTCTCCTCCTACACATTTCCTGGTTCTAGACTCTGTTCATTCACCACGGCGCCACTTCTAAAGTTGTGAGATAAACAACGGTCCAAATTCAAAAGAATACTGAAGAAGTTAGCAGATGCAGAACATTTGTATTACTCATCTTAACCCCATTAACTACATGGATTGTTAAATGACAGCAGCGGCGGTGGGTATTCACACCTTTTTCTGTAATGTCTTGCCTTTTTTTCTGTTGCAGAGATTGTATGAAAAGTTGCTCTTCACTTTTGTCCATCAAAACAAAAAGACACAACGAACGCAAATCACTGGAAGCATCAGCAGAAACCTTTTTTGGCAACCCATCAACACATTCAAACCAGAACATAAGTAGAAACAGCTGTCAACAGCATAGGGCTCACACATAGAATATGCCATGAGCTCCATGGAAAGACATAAATCAGGTTTTAGTTCCAGTTCACAGGCTGCAGCTAGCAGCTGCCTAGCAAAAATAACATCCAAGAGCAACATATATGGTCAAATGTTGGTAGATGAACTAGGAATTCAGATGGGGGGTGAAAAGGATTTATAGAAAATAGTACTCAAAACCGACTAGATCAGCAGTTTGACTGCCTAGCCAAACTAATGCTAACGGCTCGATGTAACTTCACGGCAAAAATATAACAAGATAAGCCAGAATGATGTGAGATATATTATCAGTTGTGCATTAGTGAACCAGGTGGAAACAAGGATGTCTATTAGGGTGACTGAAATCTAAAAAAAATAACAATATAAATAGCGTTTGGTAGATGAATTTCTAGTAACACTGTTAGCTCATTGTTCTTTACATGACAGACAGCTAGGCTGGCCAATAACAGAGCAGGGGCCAGATATCAAGGACGGCACTGGGATGGGTTTAGGAGGTCCCGTGGCAAACCCAGAAGAGTTAAAAATGGCTCATCGGAGACAAAAACAATATAAGAACATAAGAAAAGAGCGTTTTGATATCTTTTTGATAATCACAATAACAGATGCATGTCATAAGGTTAAAACCTACAAAAACACAATTTTTTGGTCCATGACCCATTTAAATGAAACATGTCATTTTAATGTTGTAGATCTGATCTCACCTCTGCACAGCCTCCAGGAACCACTCCAGCCACCAGGACTGGAGAGTCTCCTCTGAGGGTCAGACCCAGTCCTCCCTCTCTCCTCTGCAGACAAATTACACGCACCGGGCCCCATCGAGCTCTCGCACAGAATACTGACAGAGGCCCCTGAATATGAAAATGAAAATTTTAAAATGTATTACAATGAAAAAAAAAAATCTTGGGTCAGTGTCTAGATGAACTCACTACTTAGAATAAAAAAAAAAATAACCAGTACCATATGAACAGTGCAAATTCACAAGAAAAAAGCTGCGAATTTAGGAAAAAATACAAATTTACAATGAAAAAAGTGAATTTACAAGAAAAAAAAATTGCAAGTTTATGAGAAAAAAGTGGCAAATTTACAAACAAATATGCAAATTTACATAAGTCAAATTTATTTAAAAAAGGTTGAAATCTACAAGTAAAAAGTCATAAATTTATGAAGCAAAGTTAACAGTAGTAAATTCTCTCCCCCAAAAATATTTTTGAACTTGTAGCTTGGGAGCCCCCTAGTGGCCGTGGTGGCCCAAGTGCATTTGCGTACTCCATCATCAGAAAGGGCTGTGGTTCTCACCAATCTGTGGAAGATGTCGTTAACCTGGACTGTGGAGAAGTTAGGTGGTGTGATGTCTGGTTTCTGCTGGGTGTGAGCTGTTAACAGAAGACATATTCACTTTTTGTTTAATCACAAATGGATTGTGATTATTTTCTGAAACTGACAGATATGACTAACATCGTATGTCTGGAGCGTCAGCGGCTTCATCAAAGTCGTCCTCCCGGTCCAGTTCGGAGTACTTGTCCAGGGAGCGTTTGTGTGTGTGAGAGAGGCTGTCCTGTAGGATGTCCATCTTCCTCAGGATCTTACACAAACTGTGGACACGCATGGCTTCCTCATGTCTGATCACAGCACGACGCAGGTGAGCTTTACCTGGACGTGAGCAGAGATTTTAAAAAGTGGGAATTACACTAGAGACGCCTGAATTTTAACCATGAGCATGTTTCCTTAAGTTTACAGAAATTAAGATTGTTAGTGCCTTTTTTACCAATGTAATTCTACCTGATTTACAAACCCATATTCCAATGAAGTTGGGACATCGTGTAAAACATAAATAAAAACAGAATACAGCTTATTTGGAATGTGTTGGCAAGCATCAAATCCAAAATGAGTAAATAATTGGAAAAAACCCCAATAATGTTTATCAGTTTGAACATTAAATATCTTGCCTTTGTAGTATATTGAATTGAACAGAGGCTGAAAATGATTTTGAAATCATTGTATTCTGTGTTTATTTACCTCTTACACAAAGTCTCAACTTCATTGGAATTGGGGGTTTGTGCAAAAACTCACCAAGTTTCCGTCTTTTTTCAGGATCTCTGAGAACCTGGCTGAGTGGCGGCCCAGAGGGAATGTTGGCGTAGATCTGCAGGAAGGCCTTAGCAGCTTCATCATCGCTCTCATCCTCCTCAGCAGACACTAAAGGGGTAGATGTAGAAGTTAGCAGCACTGTGGCAGACATATTAAGGACTCTTCAGAGCCAGAAAGTAGTGTTACTTTATGATATTAGTTACATAAGTCCATGTAAGAGTAGTCACCCCCCCCCCCCAAAAAAAAATACCAGTGTAAGAAAGTAACCACGAAAAAGTTACTTGAGTAATGAGTAACTTTTTAAGATTGTTCTCTGAATTTTGTGGCTTTTTTCATCAAAAAATTACGACTATGTACTTGAAACAGACTGACAAAAAACAAAGTGACAAGCTTGAATGGAGGTAAATAGGATAGTTTTTGTTGAATGCATGCTATATGATGAACTAAACAGCAACTGCTGAGTTACTTTTGGTTTCTCGGCTATTATTAATTAAGATGTCCAACCAATTGGGCCTAAATAATCCTTTATGATGCCCCAGATGCATCATTTCTGTGCGAGAGTTGTGTGCAAACTCACCTCTCATTTTCAAAGGTAAATACTAATGGTGAACTTGGATGTTAATATTTGATTAAATTTATTACTTACACAAGTGATCACAGAGAGCGACAGCGGCGTAGTAATGTGCAAGTGCACGAAAGTGCTCCGATTTGACCTGAACCATAGACGCCCATGAAAAAGGCACGTAGTCCTTCATCAGCGGCTGGGTCATGGTCTGCTGCACCAAAGAGTAAACCTCTGACACCTACGGACCACACGTGTGCACATACAGGATGAATACTGTGCAGCATCACAAGCACAACACAGCAGAACGGGTAAGTGGGAACTCACCCGCGCAGCCTCCTGTGCCAGGCGCAGCTGCGACGTGAAGTGTGTGTCCTGTGTGGTAAGCGTGACGTGCTCAAACACACACTCCTGCACCTGAGCCACCATCAGTCGCACCAGCATGCAGAGCGACGGGCCGCTCATGTCCAGGCTTGGAGCGTTGGAGAAATTCTCCTTCAGGTAATTGAATGCACCTAAACACAAAAAGTGGATATAAAAAGGCGTACACAGCCCCTGGTAAAATGTCAAGCTTGTGTGATGTAAAAAAAATGAGACCACAATAAACCATTTGCACACTTTTCCCACTCTAATGTGACCTACAACCTATGCAATCTGTCTAAATGCAACGAACGTGCGCATGTGTCTGTTCCTCACACATCTCTCCAAAGTGTTTTGCCGAGGTTACCAGGGTGTGCGTCCTCAAAGTATGGAGACAATCAGACAAAATGTGCAGTTATCATTAAAAGTTTAGCCATCTGTCTCCTCCAGTGCCACATGTCCAAGCTTCTACAACTGCTGACGGGCTAAAACTCAGCATCACGGTCAGAGCGCTTTGTAGCATGAGCAAAACATGGAAATGAAAGGTGCAAATTTGACCAGAAAAAGATAACAGTGAAGATGTAGTGCATAGAAAAATATAATATAATGCAGCCAGAATTCTGCCATGATAGCACAGGGTCTAAATGATAATTCATCATATATGGGGGAGCTGGCTGCATAGGCCTGCACATCATCAAAATAATATTTC
Source organism: Pholidichthys leucotaenia (assembly GCA_020510985.1). Taxonomy (NCBI): domain Eukaryota; kingdom Metazoa; phylum Chordata; class Actinopteri; order Cichliformes; family Pholidichthyidae; genus Pholidichthys; species Pholidichthys leucotaenia. The sequence goes on from CM035841.1 coordinate 222,527,815, forward strand.
ATTAAAGCACTTTCTGAGGGCCAATTACAACTATTCATAGCATGTAGAAATAGGGACCCAAATTTCCATGAACAAAAGGCACTGCTGACAAAACTGTGTGTAGGACTGTTTTTATACCCGCAGCTCTCTGAAAGGCGTCTACAGCTCGGTCAATGCCAGCGGCTGCTGAGCGGTCCTGCCGTGCTCCGATCTGTGTGTACAGAGCTCCAATGTTGAATAACACGCTTCCTTTCTCAAAGGCCAGCGCACGCTGAGATGACGGGACACCTGTCAGAGAGTCATACCTGAGAAAAAAAAATTCAATCGCTAATATGTGTAGTAGAAGACTACCATCGCCCAACACAAAGTAACCAATTTATGCTATGGTTTACCAATTACCAATTTATTAAAAATGTATATTTTTAAACTTTTTGCATGTTTTATACATTTCGAGACATGAATTACTTGTTTCCACATTTTTTATATTTTATATATATTTTTATGTATACATTTTAAACATTCAGTATTTTCAAAACTTTTCCCCACATTTTTATATTTTCTCTTTTAATTTTTATGTCTATACTTTAACGTTCTTGTATATTAATTTATTTTTTTTTCTCCAATTCAAGACTTGTTACTTGTGTTTCCAAATTTTGATATTCTATATTGGTTTGTAATTCTATTGTTTACATTTTCAACTTTCAGTTTTGATATTATTTAATATTGTATATACTTTCAATTTTCTGTATAAAGAATACAATAAACAGAGAACTGTTTTATGACATCAACTGCAGTCATTTCAAAGGTACCCTGGTTTCGGGGTAAAAAGCTCAGGGGGAAAGTGACTGATAACATTTTTGAAAGAACAGAAAAAGTAGCTATTCTTTTCCATCCACCCATCTTCTACCGCTTATCCGTGGCTGCCGGTCACAGGGGCAGCAGTCCAAGCAGGCTGTTGCCCAGTTCACATAGCACCATGATCCCCATGATTCCTCCCGCAGGTGGTGAGCCCACTGGAGGGCGGACCCACATGCCTCCCTTTGGGTGCACTGGTCCTTGTAACGTTTTTCATGGGGATCCACTGGACCGCTCTTGGTATGGTCCTTCACCCAGGACCAATTTGCCTTGGGAGACCCTACCAGGGGTAAGTTGCCCCTGACAACATAGTTCCTGGGATCAATAGGGCACACAAACCCCTCCACCACAATAAGGTGGCAGTCCACGGAGGGGTATCTGTTCTTTTCTATCACTAAATTAGCTGGTTTTAAACATATCTGCTGAGGTAACATGTACCAGTACAGTATAACATTTTGACTGACAATAGACATGGAGACTTATATTTGTTGCAAGCAACGATGCTATTCGTACAACTTATTACAGGGTAACAGGTACCACTCAGAAACATCCTGTTGCATGCGTACTTGAGGTGGTTGTGGGTTTTGTTTGGCATTTTCTCTGGGGTCTGACTCAGGCTCTAACAGGTTGGGTAAAATGTTCTCCAGCAGTAGCAGTTATCGATTCTTATTTACTCTTCCACAGTAGCGGAGACAGTGAGCCTATCACGGGGCAGTCAAGCTTGGGCCCTTCTGGAGGTTACGCTTTGTCACTTGTGATTGGAGCTGCCACACGCAGTAATTGCAAAGCTTTCACCCAATCATATTAGGGGCTCATGCAGAAACTGAGGAGGTTTGGAACACATCATTTTCTTGGAGAGCTCACAGAGTGGCTTTCTAGAGCTAACAGAAATTATTTGTTGCTTATCAAAACCAGTGTTGGGAGTAACGCCGCTACTTTTGAGGTAATGTGCTGTGTAATGAAATTACTGTTTAAAAATTCAGTAATATGTTACAGTTACTGAAATTTGATCAGATGCGTTGTTACTCATTTTATTAAAATGGATAGATATTTTTAGTGCAAATAAATGAATAATAAAAGCTGACCATACTGTAGCTGACGCAGCTGTCAGCCGACGTGACCTGTTGCAGAGAGCTGAGTCTTCACTACTGAGTGGAGGAAAAGATGAAGCTACTTTGTTTTGTGGAAATAGATTATTTTTCCTTTGTCACAATAAGGCTGCGTGTCTACCAAACGTGTTTTTTTTTTCCGTTCTGAGTGGCTATTTTCCATTCATTCTCTATATAGTCCAGCATTTACAGCGCTGCGCGTCCACGGTGCTGAAACGCTCTCAGCAGTGGCCGTTTTTTGTCGTGGCGCTCAGAGCGCTCCAAGTTAAAAAATGTTCAACTTTTCAGAGACTGCAGCTGAGCTCGTCTATGTCAGACCTTACACACCTTACCTAATACAATCCGGTATTGTTTGATCTGATGCTAAAAGGCTATCATGATCAAAATTTAAAACTGACTCCTAGTCAATCTAAAATACTCTTTGAAATGGGCACCACCAAGTCGCAACTCCTGCACAAGACGGTGGTACTCTCTCAGCTGATTTCTCGACCTGTTGATGTCATGTGTCCAGACTCTGATTTTCTTTTCCGTTTCATCAAATTTGTCATTCAGAGCTGCCGCAAATGCCAGAATGCGTTTCCTGTACATTGCTATTTAGAGACTGTTGATACTGCTATTAAAAAAGTCTCGATGGGCAAAGCAGAAGTGGTGAGCTGAGAGTGACAAGCTGTTGCAGGGAAGTGGGGCACAGACTTTTTTCCCCAGAGCGCAGTGCACAAATGCTGAAAAAAAAAAATGCTCAGGGCGGTCGGGCGACAAAACGCGTTTGGTGGACATGCAGCCTTAAAGACAAAAGCATATTAGTGGGTTGTAAGCTAAGTGGCCGTTGAGACCTACTGCAATCTTCAGAAGCACTTGAAAACAGCAACAAAGCTCCGACAAAGCTAGTGCTAAGTAACGGATAGCTATGCTAACAATTAACACTGAGAAGTGGACCTACTGTATTATGAACAGCTACAGCTGGATGTAAAATGGAAATATTCGTCTCAACAGCCACAGCTGGATTTCAAGCACAGGTATGCATCTAGACAGTTCGTGACCCAGCAAGAATTAAACTGACTGATTGCCAGATACGTTGTTACAGACTGAAGACGTGATAACAGTCGCTTTCCACCACCTAGCTGAGACTGTGATCCACTCAAGTCAAAACATTTACTTTCTACCTGGATAAAGATTATTCAAAAATGGATTTTGATCTCCAAAAGGAATTTGAGAGATTGGATCATGTCTGTTTGGACTGTAGATAATGAACTTTTTCTTTGGATCACTGCACATCAGATTAATCCATAACATAAAGGTAAGGTAAACATGGACAGCTTTATGCAGTGTTGCCAACTCTCACTCTTTTTCCCTCTCTCTCACTCCACAAACCCTATTTCTCACTCCAAAATGAGGAAATTACTGGCAATATCATGCTGATTCTCTTCAGATTTTTCCCACAATAAGAGCTCTCAAGGCAGGATAAAGTAGACTGAACATGTTCTAAAACTTATTCTGAGATAAAGAAGTGTATGCCTTGAAAAAAATAACTGTTTGTGTATTGTGCACCTGCCTGCCTGCTCAGTGTACCCCTATGCCACAGTCTCCCCCTTGCACAATTCACGCTAAATCTCATTCCAAGCTTTTCTGAAAAGATGGCAACTCTGCTTTATGTCCCACACACTGACACATGTGCAGCAACACCAACATTAAAAAACTGTCTGTGAAGCTTTGTCTGAAACGGTCCGTTTTCAGCCTGGCATTAATAAGCCCGTAATGTAATCCATTAAATTATCTTGCTATGTGTGCAAGATGATTTAAGTATGTATTTAAAAGTAACGTGAAAGTTACTTTTCCAACTAACTAATTACTTTAATCATGCAGTAATTGTTAAGTAACTCAATTATTTTTGAAAAGAAGTAACTAGTAACTGTAATTAGGTACTAATTTTTATTAACTTGCTCAACACGGATCAAAATACAGCTGGATGTTTTTAATGATGTCAAAATGTGAAATTAATCCACAAAAAGAGACAATAAATGGGACCTTTAACACATGTACTGTATATACAGTACATTAACAACCCTGTACATCACACTTAGGACACATCAGTCCACAGCAAAGTGCCATGAAATGATTAGTCTTATGGATTAACTGAAATTATGTTTACTCTGTTGACTGCATAAAGAAACAGGTGTCTCAAACTTTCCTCCTTAAACGGCATAAAAACAAAACTACATTTTAAAAAAACCTTCTGTGTCCTACCAGTGGAAGTGAACTCCCAGATTCCTCTGAGCTGGGAAGAAGCGCTGGTCCAGGTAGTACAGCTGATTGTAGTACTCCATCAACAATTCCAGACCGGTTTGGTTACGACTGGGTGTGCGCATGGCCTGGCCCAAATGCAAACACTGATTAGCAAAAACTAAGATAAATGACAAAGTTTTTTGTAAGTCTTTTAATTTCTCTGCCCACCTACCTTAGTACCTAGGGAGGCAGTCAAAAAAAAATCTAACATTATAGCAGAAGAGTGTTAACTAACCTGTCGGAGTGCCATTAGCTCTTTGATCTCCTTGTCGTAGAGAGAACTGTCCTCTCCATAATGCTCACAGATGAAGTCCTATGAAAACACACACAGATAATGAGAAATACTTTTCACATGAGATATGTATTAGTAAATGCTCCTGGAATAATGGCTGTCAGCATTTTTTGTCCATCTTGAAATCATTTACTTGAATCCCTTTTTTTTAACTGGTTACGCTATTTTGGTCACGACTACAACTGTGACAACTTGGAAAGATGAGTCAGGATCATTTGTTTATACAGCGGGTAAAATAAGTATTGAACACGTTGACATTCTTCTCATTAAACATATTTCTGATGGAGCCATTGACCTGAGATTTTCACCAGATATAAGTAACAACCCAAGTAATCCATAAATACAAAGAAATCAAGGCAACTGTGTTCACAAAACAAGTTATATTTAATAAAGTGGAATGACACAGGGAGTAAGTATTGAACATGCTTGGTGAAATTATTTAATATTTAGTAGAAAAGCCTTTGTTGGTAGTAACAGCTTCCAGATGCCTGTACGGAGAAACTAGGCACAGGCATTGCTCAGGAGTGATTTTAGCCCATTCTTCCCCACAAACTGTCTTCAAATCTTGAAGGTTCCGTGGGTATCTTCTATGAACTCTGATCTTCAGTTCGTTCCATAGATTTTCAGTTGGATTCAGGTCAGGTGACTGACTGGGCCATTCTAGCAGCTTTATTTACCTTCTCTGGAGACAGTTGAGAGTTTCCTTGGCTGTGTGTTAGGAATCATTGTCTTGCTGAAATGTCCACCCTCCTTTCATCTTCAGCATCTTGACAGATGGCAACACATTCTTATCAAGGATGTCTCTGTGCATTTGTCCATTCATCTTTCCTTCAATTATATGAAGTCTGCCTGTACTATGTGCTGAAAAACACCCCCACACCATGATACTCCCACCTCCAAACTTCACTGTTGTTATAGTGTTTTGGGGCTGATGTGCAGTGCCATTTCTCCTCCAAACATGCTGTGTGTTGTGGCATCCAAAAAGTTCAATTTTGGTCTCATCTGACCAGACTATATTCTCCCAGTATTTTACCAGCTTGCCCAAATGTTGTGCAGCAACATGCTTTTTCTTCAGCAATGGAGTCTTGCGAGATAAGTCGGCATAAAGCCCATGCTGGTTGAGTGCATTACTTATTTTCTTTGAAACAGCAGTACCCATTCACATGCAGAGGGGGAAGCTTTAGGGGCTTGACCCCCTGCCCCTTTGCCAAAGTGTCCCAAGTGCCCTCTTGATTGGCCATTTAAATTTTCAACATTCAGTATAATTAGACACAGAGTCTGCACCATGGAGGGTCATTCTGGGTTTGTGCCCTCTATAATTCAATTTAATTTATTTATAAAGTGCCAAATCACAACACAGGTCGTCTCAAGGCACTTTACAGAAAAGAGTGGGTTAAGGCCACACTCTTAGTTTATAGAACCCAGCAGAGACCCCTAAGAGCAAGCACTGCGGCGACACAGGCGAGGAAAAACTTCCCTTTAATGGGCAGAAACCTCGGGCAGAACCATAGCTCATAGAGGACGACCATCCGCCTCGACTGGCTGGGTTGAGTAGCTACATTCAAAACAAACATACAAACACAACATTCAAAGCCAAACAGTCCAGTACCAAGCTTGGCCAGGCTGCACATGCAAGTGAAGTTCTATATTTTTCTATACTTCCACCATCTTGACTGGCGCCTAGCGGCTGCCCCGGACTTGGATGCACTCTGCAGAGCGTGCCCAAATGCCAAGTCACGTTTCGTTACCTTGTATTCATACATGTGTAATGACAATAAAGTTGAATCTCATCTCATCTCATCTCATGTTTTTCTATCACTTCAGTTTCTTCAACTATAATAAGTTACTGTGTCCCCCCAAAGCCCCAGATTAAGCCTTTGGCATCAAACTTCATTTTATTAATTGATACTGAATGAAAATTCAGATATCTGAGTGGAAGTGAATAAAATATTACTGTGCTGGTGGTTATCCCGCCCTTCCCCTCACGGCAGTAGATCACTTTTATAATTTATTGTGTTGATATTTAATAGTAATTTTGCATCATTCTTTCTTTATGTACATGTAAGAGACTAGAGCTAAGTTTTTTATTATGCCTGGACTTTTGAGAGAGACTGAAAGGCCTATATTCCTTCATACAGAGGCAAAATCACATTTTCAGCAAAGCAAGAAAGAGTTTAAAGACTGTTGTTTTTATGTTACGTATGTATTTTATTATTTTTTATCATGTGTAAAGAAAGCACTTTGGCCAACCTTGTTGTTTTTAAATGTGTTATAGCAATACAGTTGACATTGAAATTGACATTGTTTTCTAAAAACATCTGCTTGAAAACTGCATAACCGAGTTATTTTTATTTTTCCATTTGAGAGAGCAGTCACAGTCTAAAGTTTTATTTCTTTGATTTTATTTCATCATTAGTGTTAATGTGATAATGGGCAGCACAGTGGCACAGTGGTTAGCACAGTGGCAGAACAGTAAGAAGGTCACGGGATTGATTCCACCCCTGACCATCGTGGGTTCGATCCCACCCCCTGACCATCAGTGACCCTTCTGTGTGGAGTTTGCATGTTCTTCCCGTGTCTGCGTGGGTTTACCCCGGGTACTCTGGTTTCCTCCCACAGGCCAAAAACATGCAGGTTATTTTAATTGGAGACTCTAAAGTGGCCCTAGGTGTGAATGTGTCTGTGAATGGTGAAGGGATAGCGCTGTACTGTGGCTGCTTCATCCATCTAGGTGGATGCCCTGAATTTCCCCTCTGGGGATCAATACGGTACACAAAAAAAATAATCTTTGAATCAGAAGTTTTTTGTGGGTTTTGATCACTACTTTTAGTGAGTGAGGGTGTCAAGTTTTTTTCTTTTGGTGCTTCCCCACTTGAAAGGGACTGACCCATCTACTCAGAGTTTTCAGGTTCAGGTTCAGGTTACTTTATTTGTACCCGTAGGTAGATTTGTTTTGCAGTTGGTGACATCCATATTTACAAGCCACTAATTACATTCAACATAGACACAAACACAGGCACACATCTTACAAAATAGGTAAATATAAAATATGTACAATATAATTTTTATAGCTTGTTCAACTCTTTGACAGCAGCAGGGACAAAGCTGTTTTTGTAGCGCTGGGTTCTACTTTTTGGGACAGCAAACCTCCGTCTGGAGGGAAGAAGCTGAAAGTTGCAGTGCAAAGGGTGGGAGTCATCATTTAAAATCGAGTCGGCCATCCTCTGTACTTGTCTGGTGTACAGGGATGTCAGGCTCAGCTGTGACTCACCAAGCAAACGACTGGACCATCTGACTACCTGATCCAAGGATTTCCTCTGTTTCAGTTTTATCTGACCAAACCATGACATTAAAGAAAAGGATAAAACAGATTCAATAAAAGCCCGATAGAACATAGTCATTATGGTTCGGTCAATTTGGAAGCGTGCAAGTTTCCTCAAACAATGCAAATTTTGCTGACCCTTTTTGCACACCCTTTCACAGTTCACCTCAAAGTTCAATCCACTATCAATAATTGTCCCAAGATATTTGTACGATTGTACACATTCGGTGGTCTGGCCTTTTAGTATGGTGACTTTGTGCCTGGGATTTTTCCTCCTAAAGTCAATAATCATATCTTTCGTTTTTGTTGTATTCAGCTGCAGGTAGGAATCCTCACACCAGTGAACAAAGTCATCAACTACTGGGCCGTGGCCACTCTCACCATCCTGGAGGAGACTGACAATGACTGAGTCATCAGCATACTTTATAATGTGTCTGTTGTCATGTCTGCTCCGACACATGTTTGTGTACAGGATGAAGAGTAGTGGTGACAACACACACCCCTGAGGAGAGCCAGTAGAAGAGCACTTTAGGTCAGACAATGTGCCATTGACCCTTACTCTCTGCGTCCTGTTGGTTAAGAAATCCAGAATCCAACCCACCAGATTATTGCTTAAATCAAATTGTTGCAGGAGCCTTTCAACTAAAATATGAGGTTGGATTGTATTAAAGGCAGAAGAAAAGTCCACAAATAAAAGCCTGGTGTGTGTCCCATTAAAATCCAGATGTTTAAAAAGCATGTCAAACAGAGTGACAGTGGCATCCTCCACTCCTCTGTGAGGCCTATAGGCAAACTGCAGAGGATCCAATGCATGTTCAGTCTGCCTTAGGACCGACCTCACGTCTGACCAGTTTTTCAAAAATTTTCATTAAAATTGAAGTCAAAGCAACTGGTCTAAAGTCGTTTACCGTTTTAGGACAGCTGGATTTTGGAACGGGAACAACCACGGCATCTTTCCAGATCTTAGGCACATGTTGTGTCTGTAAGGACTTATTGAAAATATAATGAAATATAGGACTCAGTTCATGTGCACAGGACTTTACCAGGCGTCCACATATATTATCAGGGCCCTGACTTTTGTTCACTTTTACAGCGCGGAACTCCCTTTTAACATCCTGCATCTCAATATTAAAGTGCTGATTGTCTTTGAGTTTCTGTTTCAAATCTTGGATTTCTGTGCTAAAATCAAAGGAGTCAAAACGACCATAAAAACAATTAAGAGCATTAGCCAGCTCTGTGTCTGAACTAAAACCATCTAAAAACACACGATTACTGCGCTCTGTGCAGGTACTTCCACACAAGTAACCAAACAGCTTGTCCTTTTTAGGCTAGCAGATGGTAGGTATGTGGTGAAAATCCTTTAACACACAAAAAAACCCCCACTCTAAAATGCTACAATATTTAAATATAAATACACCCTTTAAATACCAATAAATACTTTAGTTAACAATAAATAAACATCATTCTCTTAAATACATTAAGATACAATTTCAATAAAATTTATTAACTTATATAAATTATCATCCTAAAACCCCTTAACCACAACCAATTTTACGAAATATTTTTTTCTTTCTATTTTTTCTAAAGTCATATTTCCAAAACACCCACATTTATTCAGTTATCAATACATTAACCATTTTAAAATACTTCCACCAGTGAGGTTTTTACTTTTAAAATTCTCTCTTAATCAAATTATTCCCACCAGTGACTAAATAAACCAACAGTGTAAAAAAACTGCACATGAAAGCCAGCTCAATGAATTTCACAACCACAACCACTCAAATGCTCAACAGCTGCTGCTCATCACTAGTGATGTTACGCTTGACACCGCCCACTCGACACTGATTTGAGCAATATAAAGTGGAAGTGTCATGAGCAGTGCATCAAGCACTGTTTCAGCACACCTACAGTCACGTGACCGTAGCAAGTGAGGCATTGTTATGTTGGTCACATCACGTGACTTGAGGGCTCACGGGAAATTTGAGAGGGTTCTATTGGAATTAGGTTCTTTTGTTTGCCTTGTATTGTTTGTTCCTGCCGTCCAATTTTAAATATAAAAAAAAGTATTGACACTTTTTTCAGTTCTTCCACTCAGATGCAGTTCTGACACTCAGTCAGCTGATGGCACTCTTTATTAAATGTTTCATAACACTGTCGATCATGAAGCAATTGTCTCAGAGTTCTCAGGCCTCAGTTTCACCATCACTATTCATCACCCAGGGTGGTAATCAAAATCTGTGCTGACTCAGTGTCATCAATAAGAAGCCATTTCAACATAGGTTTAAACTTCAGTGCCTTACCAGCTGCCTCTCTGGTTGGTGTAGATGTTTACTTAGTCAAACACATTAAAGTCCTGCTGCAGCTAAGAAACTTAAGGCTGAATCTTATTCTCCTCCCTTGCAGACTCACTGACTTTAGGCGCATTCACGTGAAGGGCTGTCCCAATCTGAAATTAATTAATCAATTAGCCAAGTTGGAAGCCTGTCTTAAGGAAATCAAAGCTTGGATGACTTGTAATTTCCTGCTATTAAATTCAGATAAGACTGAAGTCATTCTTGTTGGTCCAAAAAACCTTAGAAATACCTTTCCAAATCAAACTTTCAGTTTGGATGTGGTTACTCTTTCTCTTAAAAGGAACTCCGACTATATTGGCATGTTAGCTCTATATGCTTTATTTTGATGTTAGTAACATAACTATAATTTAATTTTTTTGAAAATAATTCCCAGTTTTATATATTTTTAAAAAACTTTATTACGATTTTTGTTTACGTCGCAGTGCATTCTGGGTAGTGACGTAGAATGGTTGCAGCCGTTTTTTCTGTCTTACACAAGCCAAGAAGCGAAGCTCCTAACTACTGCCATTTGTCAGTGAAAATGCCACATTGCGCTGCTTTTGGATGTAATTTCCAATCAAAGGGAAATAAAGAGAGTGGAGTAAGCCTCCATAGCTTTCCTAAAGAGGGAAAGTGGAGTAAAAAGTGGGGGCGGCAGCGGCTCAGCAGGTAGAGCAGGTGGTCTAATAACCCGATGGTTGGCGGTTCGCATCACGCTCTCCCCAGATATCCTGCCGTTGTGTCCCTGGGCAAGACACTTCACCCGCATTGCCTCCAGTGCCCATAACACTGGGTATGAATGTGTAAAAATGTTTAAATGCTCGGTGGTGGACGGAGAGGCTGTTGGCGTGGATTGGCAGCCACATTTCCCTCACTCTGAGTCTGTGATTGCGCGCTGTAGCACATGCCTGATAAAACTGACATATGTATTAATCACGCTGTGATAATAGCACAATATCGCTCAAAGCGCGCGCATGAGACATGTCTGTGATCGCACGCTAGTGTTGACCGTTCCTGCCTTTCGTCTCCTAACCGTGCTTTTGGGACGCAGGGGAGATGCATCTTCCTCCGCACTCAATTCCCGAGGAAAATTCACTCTTGTGGTACACAGAAGCACAGGCCGTTTTGCTGAAGCGTTGGGGCTTTATTTATATACCGCACTGTTGTCAGCGACAAATTCTACCTGCTCCGGTCGACTCGCTCTTTCTACTTATCCGCACCAAATCACACACCGTTCGCCACACACACCGGGGAGGGGGGGGGCGCCTCGGCTGCGCAAACGCCATCACTCACTCACGTCCAGCACCGAGCTGCCCCATCCAAACACACGCACCAGACACACCCCACAACACTGAACAGAGCTGACATATGTATTAATCACAGTATGATATCACTCAAAGCGCGCGCTTGAGACACAAAGTGGAGAGACACTCGCGGAGTGGAGTGAAACTTATATATTGTTGATTTACTTACAATAGAATGCTCAAACACAAAAAATTGTCTACAAGCATGATGGGCACTGAACTGATAAGCATGGACTCTGAGCAACATAAAGCAATTTCTCTGTTGCTTTCTCAGACTGCGGGTTGAACGTCCATAAGCAGCGCTCCACAGTCACTTTTTTTTTTTTCTGACTGTTGCCAGCCAGATTTTCGACATGTCAAGCCAAGCGCGCGCTTTGAGTGATATCATAGCATGATTAATACATATGTCAGCTCTGTCAAGTGTTGTGGAGTGTGTCTGGTGCGTGTGTTTGGATGGGGCAGGTCGGTGCTGGACGTGAGTGAGTGATGGCGTTTGCGCAGCCGAGGCGCACCCCCCGCCCCTCCCCGGTGTGTGTGGCGAACGGTGTGTGATTTGGTGCGGATAAGTAGAAAGAGCGAGTCGACCGGAGCAGGTAGAATTTGTCGCTGACAACAGTGCGGTATATAAATAAAGCCCCAATGCTTCAGCAAAATGGCCTGTGCTTCTGTGTACCACAAGAGTGAGATTTACTCGGGAACTGACCGCGGAGGAAGATGCATCTCCCCTGCGTCCCAAAAGCACGGTTAGGAGACGAAAGGCAGGAACGGTCAACACAAGCGTGCGATCACAGACACGTCTCATGCGCGCGCTTTGAGCGATATTGTGCATAATTATCACAGCGTGACTAATACATATGTCAGTTTTATCAGGCATGCGCTACAGCGCGCAATCACAGACTCAGAGTGAGGGAAATGTGGCTGCCAATCCACGCCAACAGTCTCTCCGTCCACCACCGAGCATTTAAACATTTTTACACATTCATACCCAGTGTTATGGGCACTGGAGGCAATGCGGGTGAAGTGTCTTGCCCAGGGACACAACGGCAGGATATCTGGGGAGAGCGTGATGCGAACCGCCAACCATCGGGTTATTAGACCACCTGCTCTACCTGCTGAGCCGCTGCCGCCCCACTTTTTCCTCAACTTTCCCTCTTTAGGAAAGCTATGGAGGCTCACCCTGCTCTCTTTATTTCCCTTTGATTGGAAATTACATCCAAAAGCAGCGCAATGTGGCATTTTCACTGACAAATGGCAGTAGTTAGGAGCTTCGCTTCATGGCTTGTATAAGACAGAAAAAACGGCTGCAACCATTCTACGTCACTACCCAGAATGCATTGCGACGTAAACAAAAATGGCGATTTACATCGTAATAAAGTTTTTTAAAAATATATAAAACTGGGAATTATTTTCAAAAAAATTATATTATAGTTATGTTACTAACATAAAAATAAAGCATATAGAGCTAACATGCCAATATAATCGAAGTTCCTTTTAATAGCTCTGTGAGGAACCTTGGAATTATTTTTGATCAAGATCTGTCCTTCAATTCACATATTAAATTTGTTTCTAAGACTGCCTTCTATCATTTGCGGAATATTGCCAAGATTAGGAGCATCTTGTCTGCTAAGCATCTAGCTGCTTATATCTCTCCGGATACTAATGCTAAGCTTGCTATGAAAGAACTGCATGCAGCTATTAGCAAACAACAAACTGCACACCCAGAGGCAGCATTTATTGTGGCGGGTGATTTTAACCACTCTAACCTCAAGACAGTGCTTCCTAAATTCTACCAGCATGTCTCCTGTCACACAAGAGGGGACAAAACATTGGACCACGTTTACACCAATATTGTGGGAGCCAACACAGCAACTCCCCTCCCCCACCTAAGTCAGTCTGATCACTTATCCTTGCTCCTCACCCCCAAGTATGTACCGCTCATCAACCGGGTGAAGCCATCAGTGAGGACCATCAAAGTGTGGCCAGAGGGGGTTGACTCTGTACTCCAGGAAAAGTTTAGGAACACAGACTGGAGTATGTTCACCTCTCAGGCTACCTGTGGCTCCCACATAAACATCGACTCTTACACCCACTCAGTCCTGGACCATATCAACACCACTATTGACAGTGTCACCATGGAAAAACAGATCACCACGTACCCAAATCAGAAGCCGTGGATGAACAGAGAAGTGCGACTTCTGCTAAAGGCACGTAACAATGCCTTTAGATCTGGTGACGCACAGGCCTACAGTTCATCCAGGGCAGATCTGAAGAGGCGCATCAAGAAGGCCAAGCACAGCTACAAACTGAAGGTGGAGGAACATTTTGGGGACTCTGACCCCCCGACGCATGTGGCAGGGCATTCAAGCTATCTCTGATTATAAGCCCAGCAACTCCATACCTATAGCCATGACTGTGTCCTTTCTCAATGAGCTAAATGACCTCTATGCTCGTTTTGACAAGGACAATAACAAAAGCAATATCAATTTCCCACCCTCTGACGACCTCCACCACCTCACACTCACCCACACCGACGTCCGTAACGCACTGAGTCATATCAGCGTACGTAAGGCTGCTGGCCCTGACGGCATTCCTGGGCGTGTGCTGAAGGCATGCGCTGAGCAGCTGGCAGGGGTCTTCACGGACATCTTCAACCTGTCCCTGGCCCAGGCGGTGGTACCAGCATGCTTCAAGACCACTTCTATAGTACCAGTGCCGAAACATTCAACACCATCGTGCCTAAATGACTATCGCCCTGTGGCACTGACCCCCATAGTCATGAAGTGCTTTGAGCGACTGGTCTTGGCACAGCTCAAAAAATGCCTGCCCCCTACACTGGACCCTCACCAGTTTGCCTACCGGAGCAACAGGAGTACAGAGGGTGCGGTTTCTACAGCGCTGCACTGTGTACTCTCACACCTGGATGACAAGAACACCTACGCAAGAATGCTGTTTGTTGACTTCAGCTCAGCATTCAACACAGTTATCCCCTCCAAGCTGATCACTAAACTTGGGGACCTGGGAATCAGTACCTCCACCTGCAACTGGATCATGGATTTTCTGACCAACAGACCCCAGCATGTTAGGTCAGGCCCCAACCGTTCTTCCATCATCACACTCAACACTGGTGTACCACAGGGCTGTGTGCTCAGCCCATTCCTCTACTCCCTCTTCACCCATGACTGCAGGCCTATGTATGGATCCAATTCCATCATAAAGTTCGCAGATGACACCACGGTGATCGGACTCATCAGGGACAACGATGAGTCAGATTACAGGGCAGAGGTTGAGCACTTGGCTACTTGGTGCACTGACAATAACCTGCTCCTTAACACCAGCAAAACCAAGGAGCTCATAGTGGACTACAGGAAGGAGAGGGGAGAGACACATGACCCCATCCATATCAATGGCATAGCTGTTGAACGTGTCCCCAGCTTCAAATTCCTGGGGACCCACATCTCGGAGGACCTGTCCTGGTCAGTTAACACCACCAGCCTGATCAAGAAGGCCCATCAGCGCCTCTTCTTCTTGAGGACACTGAAGAAGAACCATCTGTCAACTGACATCCTGGGCAACTTCTACCGTTGCGTGATAGAGAGCACCCTGACCAACTGTGTCACAGTCTGGTATGGGAGCTGCTCTGTCGCTGACCGTAAGGCGCTGCAGTGGGTGGTGAAAACCGCCCAATGCATCACGGGGACTCCACTTCCAGTTATAGAGGACGTCTACAGGAAAAGATGTCTGCGCCGGGCACACAGCATTCTTAGGGACTCCAACCATCCTGCTCATGGACTGTTCCAGTTTCTTTCCAACAGCTGTCATGTTATTGAACTTAGTTCCCCGCTGACTCTCTTACCATCATCTCTTACCATCCTCACCTGTACATAACTGCCCACCTAACTTATTGTACATTATTTGCACATAACAGTACTCTTAACTTTCTGCACTGCTGCATATATTTGCTTAAATTGCACATACTGTCAATTACTGTATATATTGCACTGCTGTCCTTTGCACTTCTGATTGGATGCTAAACTGTGTTTCGTTACCTTGTATTCATACATGTGTAATGACAATAAAGTTGAATCTAATCTAATCTAATCTAATCTTGTCTCAGAGTGATGCCGAGAAACTGATCCACGCTTTTGTTAGCTCGAGATTAGATTATTGTAATTCTTTATTATCAGGCTGTCCTAAAACATCTTTAAAAAGTCTTCAGCTGATCCAAAATGCTGCAGCAAGAGTTTTAACAGGTACTAGAAAGAGAGATCATATCTCTCCGGTTCTGGCCTCCCTTCATTGGCTTCCCATAGAGTTTAGAATTAAGTTTAAAATCCTTCTTCTTACTTACAAAGCTCTAAACAATCAGGCTCCTTTTTATTTAAAAGATCTGATACTACCGTATTTTCTTAACAGAGCACTACGCTCCCAAAATGCAGGATTACTTGTAATACTTAGAATCTCCAAAAGTACAATGGGAGGCAGAGCCTTCAGTTATCAAGCTCCTCTCCTGTGGAACCAGCTGCCAATCTGGATTCGGGAGTCAGACTCGATCTCTGTTTTTAAGAATAGGGCTAAAACCTTCCTTTTTCATATAGCCTACAATTAGGGAGGGATCATGCGTTTCTGAACCCTCCCTTAGTTATGCTGCTAATAGGTTTAGTCAGCCGGGGGACCTCCAATAATGCACTGGGCCTCACTCCTTTCTTCACTCTCAATGAAATATTTTTTTTTTGCTGGTCATTAACATGTTTGTTCTCTCCCATAGATTGAGTCCCCATCGTGCTGTTTGCTCTATACATGTCTGTTCTTTTCATCTTCTCTGTCCCCTCACCCCCCAGCCAGTCGCAGCAGATGACTGCCCCTCCCTGAGCCTGGTTCTGCTGGACGTTTCTTCCTGTTAAAAGGGAGTTTTTCCACTCCACCATCGCCAAGTGCTTGCTCACAGGGGATCGCCTGATTGCTGGGGTCTTTCTGCAACTGTGGGGGTCCCCCCTACAGTTGAAAGTGCTATGAGATGACTGTTGTTGTGAAATGGCGCTATATAAATAAAGTTGAATTAGGATGTGGCTGACTACTCACTCGCTGACTTCATGAGCCCTTAAATGGGCCCTTACCTTAAGTCAGCATAGCATGCTGACTTAAGGTAAGGGAATTACCCACAGTTCAGAGCACCATGCCGGGGTTTCTCAAGGAAAAGCTTCTGACTGCGTTCAGTATGCAGGACATACTGAACGCACTGAGGAACTCATTTAGCAGCAGACTACATCATCCTAGGTGCGCAACCGAGAGGTTTCGCAGGTCCTTCCTACCTACGGCTGTCAGACTGTATAACCTAAGCAGGGCTGCTCGCAGAGACAGCAAAAAAACGTGACGACCCAATAGTATTGAATGCAAAAGACACAATAGACTTACACAATGGTCCCCTCCAGTATACAACTAGGACAATATCGGTCGCTACGGAGGGTGACAATATGTATGGGTACATATTCTTACTATGTAGGATAATTAAGCAGACGGTTATGCTGTTTATTCCATCTAGCTACAATGCTCCGCACTGTGTGTTTATATATTTACATAGTTACACTACCGTTCAAAAGTTTGGGGTCACCCAGACAATTATTTTGCGTTTTCCATGAAAAGTCACACTTATTTACCACCATGAGTTGTCAAATGAATAGAAAATATAGTCAAGACATTGACAAGGTTAGAAATAATGATTTGTATTTGAAATAATATTTTTTTCCTTCAAACTTTGCTTTCGTCAAAGAATCCTCCATTTGCAGCAATTACAGCATTGCAGACCTAACGTGATTGCACAAGGGTTTTCTAATCATCCATTAGCCTTCTGACGCAATGAGCAAACACACTGTACCATAAGAACACTGGAGTGATAGTTGCTGGAAATGGGCCTCTATACACCTATCTAGATATTGCACCAAAAACCAGACATTTGCAGCTAGAATAGTCATTTACCACATTAGCAATGTATAGAGTGTATTTCTGATTAGTTTAAAGTTATCTTCATTGAAAAAAGGTGCTTTTCTTTCAAAAATAAGGAAATTTCTAAGTGACCCCAAACTTTTGAACGGTAGTGTATATGTACATACTGTATGTATATTCGCTGCTCTTGTTTTTCTTGTCTTCTTGTTTGTTGCTCTGAGTGTTGCTATCCCTGTGCTGTTGCAATCCTGGAATTTCCCCATTGTGGGACTAATAAAGGCTTAGCTTATCTTATCTGTGCCATTCTGCTCCACAGTCATGTCCGTGTTAACTTTACATTTTAGATATTACAGCAGCCAGGACTCACGGTGTGCCATTTACAGGGAAAAAGGAATTTGCAGCGTCCAGCAAATGTGCCGTGAGTGCGCTTGCTTGTCTCGCGGTTTCAGCCCCGAACCTCTCCCTTCTCCCCCAAAATTCTGAAGTTATTGTGCAGTCGGAGCTGACAAAATTACAATCCAGTGATAAAGGGAAGAAGATTGATTAAAAAGAGAGCACAAATCAGCTGTGTCTGCCGTGCTTGCTGCATCCTCCACCACCGAATTGTAGCGTCTGTCTCACTTCAATGAGGAAAAAGTCGGATGAAATGCGACATGAGAGTTCAGAATGAGGTCCATCCATCCATCTTCTTCCGCTTAATCCTTTTCGGGTCGCGGGGGTGCTGGAGCCTATCCCAGCATCTTTGGGCGAGAGGCAGGGTACACCCTGGACAGATCGCCAGTCCATCGCAGGGCCAACACAGAGAGACAGACAACCATTCACTCTCACAGTCATACCTAAGGACAATTTAGGATCCCCAGTTTGATGCCAATTAACCTAACTTGCATGTTTTTGGCATGTGGGAGGAAACCAGAGAAATCCCGGAGTAAACCCACGCAGACACGGGGAGAACATGCAAACTCCACACAGATCACTGTTGGTTGGGGGCTGGGATTGAACCCAGGATCCCCCGGCCAAGGGTGAGTTGTTGTGCTGCCGCAGTGCTAACCACTCCGCCACCACCCTGCCCAGTTTGAAGCAATAATTTTGCCACAAGAGAGCCACCTGAAACACACACACACACACACACACAGCATACATATTTTAGTACCTAATAGTAGTAACTTGCTGTGATTACAATGTAGTATGGGGGACTTACCAGCCTCGTCATTGGTTCTTGTTTGCCGACATAACAGTATCCAGTCGTAATGGAAAATGAACAACACTGTAGTGAGTCGGGCTGAGTATGTGCTAGTGGAATTATTACACTGGTCAACACCAAATTTATTGTCTAAGTTTTTTTTAGCTGATTTAGGACAGTTTTGATGTGCTGAATCCAAAAATCACATTGGTGTTGCTCAATCAGGTCAACTTTTTGAATTATGGTCACATGTTGTTTTATACATTTTTGTTTACATCCACGGGTATTTTCACTTTATATGATGCAAAATTCTTTTTTATGTCTTGAAATTCTCTGAATTTTGAACAATGATGACATAACATTCAATTTACATGTACTTACCTTTATATAAAGGTAAGTACATGCACAGTACTAAGTAAGTACAGGTTTTTACTTAGCACCTGATCGAGAGAAACAGACGTCATTTTCAGATTCAGCGGTGCAAAATTGTCTTAAATCAGTTGAAAAAACACATACAACTTATAAAAAAATTATTTTTGTAACCCTGTGTTATTATTCTCAACACAGGGTCCATGCTATTTGCTGTCCAAAATGGCAGACAAACAATGTGGCACTTGACCACTGACGTCACGTGCAACCCCTCTATAGTAACTGTACTACTGTACATGATTGGCTGTATGGACTAAATGACAAAGTTGGCTTAGGCTTAGGCTTATAACTCCTGGAATCCCTATTGTCCAATCAAATTGCTTGGTTGGCACTAACTGTTGTATAATGTTATTTAAAATTCCAGTTAACTTAAAATTCTGGTGTTCCACCCGTAGAGTATTTCACATTGGCTGGAAATTGGCTGGAATGCTAAGGGGTAAAGATAAAAGCATTAGAAAGGTACTGTAAGCTTTCATAGAATGTTTATCTGTTTTCTCCGGCTTGAAATAGACTGTATGTGAAAGACTGGTGGAACTGTGCTGTGTTACCCATTGGCTCATGACTGATAACATAAACTCAATGTGGTGTTCTGTAAAACCTCTGGACTTTTATGCAGCAGTCTTTTAAGCTACAGTGCATCCGGAAAGTATTCATAGCGCTTCACTTTTTCCACATTTTATGTTACAGCCTTATTCCAAAATGGAATAAATTCACTGTTTTCCTCAAAATTCGACATATAATACCCCATAATGACAATGTGAAAAAAGTTGGGTTTTTTTTTTTTAGATTTTTACAAATTTATTAAGAACAAAAAACTAAGAAATCACATGTACATAAGTACTCACAGCCTTTGCTCAATACTTTGTTGATGCACCTTTGGCAGCAATTACAGCCTCAAGTCTTTTTGAATATGAGGCCACAAGCTTGGCACATCTATCTTTGGGCGGAAGGATGAGACTGAGTTTATTCCTCAGGTTCAGCTTTATTCACAATCGCATACTCCAATCATTTCAAAGCAGAAAAAGAGGATGAATTATCTCACATCTGTCCTTTATACCACGGACATCAAAACTGCAGTCACATGGTGTTTAATCAAACATACAGTCACATGGTACTTAATCCCAGTCACAATGTAACCCCTCTGATCTTCACACCATCGTCCCTTAGTCTCCGGTGGTCCGGAAATCTCTCCAGGTCATCTCCTTGAAACAAAGGCCCGACCTCGCACTCTCCCGTTACCTCTCAGAGGCTCAGTCCCTTTGTTCCTTCAGACGTGCAGCACACAATACAATAAACACACAGCAATATATTTGTGGAGCATATGTAACCAACATATGTTGCCCACATGACCCCCCCCAAACGTCTAAAATGGAACAATCATAACTAGAGATGCATGACATAATAACATTACTACATATCAATCCACCTGTTGCTTAGGCCTAAGTCTTCTGCCGTATTTGCTGTAAGCCGGCTTTACTGCCTCTGCAGTCTGCTGTGGGACTGTTGCCTGTGGATTAGAACTGTTAGTCAATCTCTGTGGGTGTCCTGGAGAATGCCTTCTAGGGGGTCTGCCGCGACGGGGGGCCCTCGCCAACTGCACAGCTTCATCCGCCAAGACAAAAGCGGGTTTGAGTCTGTTAATACCAATTACCTCCTTTCTGTCTCCCAAATCTAGCAAAAAATGCTTCTCTCCTGTTTCCAGCACTCTAAACGGTCCATCGTACGGCGGCCGCAAGTTTGGGCGATGGGCATCATGTCTGACAAAAACAAACTCCGCATTTTTTAAGGCTTTCGGCACAAAAACGCGTGGGAAGCTGTGATGAACCGGGCCAGGAAGCGTGTTTGATCCCGTGTCGCTCTGCAACCGCTGAGCGGGGGGGCAATTTGGCGCAGGATTATCCGGGAGAAATTCTCTGGGCAGCCGGAGAGGCTGTGCAAAAACTAACTCAGCTGGGGAGGCTTGCAAATCCTCCTTAGGTGCAGAATGCAACCCCAATAAAACCCATGGTAGCCTGCCTACCCAATTTGTATCCGTAAGCGACGCTCTGAGGGCTGCTTTCAAGGACCTATGGAAACGCTCGCATAAACCGTTAGCCTGGGGGTTGTACGCGGTAGTGCGGTGGATCGTTACCCCCAGGCTGCGGGCCATCGCTGACCAGAGCTCGGACACAAACTGAGGACCTCTGTCAGAAGTTACGTCCGAAGGAACTCCAAAACGCGCTACCCACGCTGTTAAAAACGCGCGCGCCACCTCCTCGGCTGTGGTTGATGCCAGTGGGACCACTTCCGGCCAACGCGTGGTGCGGTCCACCATTGTCAAAAGATGTGTGCACCCCTGTGACGACGGGAGGGGTCCTATCAGGTCAACATGCACATGATCAAAGCGCTTAGCCGGGATGTGAAAAGGCTCCAAAGGAGATCTAGTGTGTTTGTGTATTTTGGCTCGCTGACAAGCTACGCAGGCTGATGCCCATTCTTTGACCTGTTTGCGCAACCCCGGCCATACAAATTTCTCATGTGGGCAACATATGTTGGTTACATATGCTCCACAAATATATTGCTGTGTGTTTATTGTATTGTGTGCTGCATGTCTCAAGGAACAAAGGGACTGAGCCTCCGAGAGGTAACGGGAGAGTGCGAGGTTGGGCCTTTGTTTCAAGGAGATGACCTGGAGAGATTTCCGGACCACCGGAGACTAAGGGACGATGGTGTGAAGATCAGAGGGGCTACATTGTGACTGGGATTAAGTACCATGTGACTGTATGTTTGATTAAACACCATGTGACTGCAGTTTTGATGTCCGGGGTATAAAGGACAGATGTGAGATAATTCATCCTCTTTTTCTGCTTTGAAATGGTTGGAGTATGCGATTGTGAATAAAGCTGAACCTGAGGAATAAACTCAGTCTCATCCTTCCGCACATTCTCCACACTGGTGACCTTACGACGAAGCATGAGCAGAGATAATTCTCCCGAGCGGGGCTCGGCAGAAGCCAGCCTGATGACTGCCGCCACGTTCCAGCTGCCCGACTTCTGGCAGCATAGTCCGCGCTCCTGGTTTAGCGCGGTCGAGGTGCAGTTCAACCTCCGGAGAATCTCGAGAGACGACACGAAATTCTACCATGTGGTGGCGAAGCTGGACAGCCACACAGTCCAGAGGGTGGAGGATCTGGTCAATCACCCACCGGACAGCAACAAATACAGCGCATTGAAGGCTGCGCTTATCAGCCACTTCACCCCCTCGTTGCAACAGCGAGCACAGGGGCTCCTAGCATTGACGGAGTCGGAGAACGACAGACCCGTAGACCTGATGGTGAAAATGCTGAGGCTGAGAGACTCCGAAGATTGCGACTTTATCTTCGCCCACCTTTTCCTCCGGACCCTGCCGCCAGCGGTGAGAGTTACCCTGGCAGACTCACCTCGGTTGGCCCGGCGAGACTACCATGGGCTGAGCAAGGAGGCGCAACGACTCGTCGACGCCCACAAACAGAGCGTGGTTTCGGCCGCGGCAGCAGAGCTAGGAGCAACGTCCGGAGATGGGTGTGGGTCACCCCCACAGCCTACGGACAAGCAGAGCGCTCAGCTGGAGCAATTAGCAGAACAGTGAGATGTTTGGACTGATAACAATAGGTGGAGAGGAATTCTGACCAGTAATCCTGCTATTGTTTTGTATGACTCAAATGCAAATGTTCATGCCTTCCTGCTCTGTACTGTGATGCAAATGTCCATGCTTACTACTGTGCATGTATTGTCTGTAGCTGGGTATATAAGTGACTGAATATCGCTTACTCTCCCTCTCTGACTGCTCATCTGACTACACGCATTGCCTGAGAGCCTGAGGGCTCGCTCCAGTACGCTTACACAGTGCTGGACAGAGTTCCGTGATGGCGGATGAATAAACACCCTTTAAAACTTCAGTTCGCCTTGCCTTATTATACTATCCGCCACACTGGTGACCCCGAAAGAAAGAACAAGCTGTGTGCAACGCAACCTTCTGATCTGGACATCCACGCTGGGACCGGCCGAGGGACACAGAACGTCTACTCCCTCTTACCGCCCCTCCGCATCGACACGAGCCCGAGGGACAAAGATCGTCTACTCCCTCTCACCGCTCCTCCGCGTCGACACGAGCTCGAGGGACAAAGATCGTCTACTCCCTCTCACCGCTCCTCCGCGTCGACACGAGCCCGAGGGACAAAGACCGTCTACTCCCTCTCACCGCTCCTCCGCATCGACACGAGCGCGCACGACGGAGAACGCAGCGCTTGGACCAGAACGCACCACGACCCGGCACCAGCGAACTACAACAACAGCCAAGACAGGGAGGACCATCGGCGCCGACAACGCTGATCTCCATCAAGCTCCCTGACCCTGACTCGCCTCTCAACAGCGGACCACCCATGCAACGAACCCCCACGCGCACACCGGGGGGTTACGAGGACAGCGCACCACGCACGGGACAATAACGGCTCCATCGTCCTCCGCCGCTGCACATTGGAACCTTCAGGGCTGCTCACACACCTGAAGCACACACGCAGCCCGCACACAGGATTTTGTATGGGTCTCAGCCACGGCGCACAATGGGAATTCAGCCGTCAGCTGTCCCCGAGGGCTTTAGGGCTGCGCGCGCACCTAAAGCCAACACGCCAAGTCCCTC
The DNA here is from genome assembly GCA_020510985.1 of Pholidichthys leucotaenia. Classification (NCBI taxonomy): domain Eukaryota; kingdom Metazoa; phylum Chordata; class Actinopteri; order Cichliformes; family Pholidichthyidae; genus Pholidichthys; species Pholidichthys leucotaenia. Next base: position 222,551,497 of record CM035841.1, read on the forward strand.
ACACTGCTGCAGCTCCTGTTTTTCTTCATAGCCGCGAGACGAGCAGAGACAAATTTTTCTTCTCACAGCCGCTGTGGATCTCCGCACGTTCAACGGGACAGCCCCTCAACACCGTGGATCCACATGCAATTTTTGCGCGGCCCAGACAACTTCGCCGTCCCAGGCCGGCACTTGCTACCCCCACCCTCCTCCCTCCCCATCCTCCGGCACAGAACTTTCACAGCAACTCGCCACCAAAGCCGGACGATCGAGGCCTCAGCCCCCTGCTGAGCCCTCTGGGGGGCAGTGTGTGGGTCACCCCCACAGCCTACGGACAAGCAGAGCGCTCAGCTGGAGCAATTAGCAGAACAGTGAGATGTTTGGACTGATAACAATAGGTGGAGAGGAATTCTGGCCAGTAATCCTGCTATTGTTTTGTATGACTCAAATGCAAATGTTCATGCCTTCCTGCTCTGTACTGTGATGCAAATGTCCATGCTTACTGCTGTGCATGTATTGTCTGTAGCTGGGTATATAAGTGACTGAATATCGCTTACTCTCCCTCTCTGACTGCTCATCTGACTACACGCATTGCCTGAGAGCCTGAGGGCTCGCTCCAGTACGCTTACACAGTGCTGGACAGAGTTCTGTGATGGCGGATGAATAAACACCCTTTAAAACTTCAGTTCGCCGTGCCTTATCATACTATCCGCCACACTGTAAGCTTTTATAGAATGTTTATCTGTTTTCTCAGGCTTGAAATAGACTGTATGTGAAAGACTGGTGGAACTGTGCTGTGTTACCCATTGGCTCATGACTGATAACATAAAATCAATATGGTGTTCTGTAAAACCTCTGGACTTTTATGCAGCAGTCTTTTAAGCTACAGTGCATCCGGAAAGTATTCATAGCGCTTCACTTTTTCCACATTTTATGTTACAGCCTTATTCCAAAATGGAATAAATTCACCGTTTTCCTCAAAATTCTACATACCCCATAATGACAATGTGAAAAAAGTTGTTTTTTTTTTTTTAGATTTTTGCAAATTTATTAAGAATAAAAAACTAAGAAATCACATGTACATAAGTACTCACAGCCTTTGCTCAATACTTTGTTGATGCACCTTTGGCAGAAATTACAGCCTCAAGTCTTTTTGAATATGAGGCCACAAGCTTGGCACATCTATCTTTGGGCAGTTTTGCCTATTCCTCTTTGCAGCACCTCTCAAGCTCCATCAGGTTGGATGGGAAGCATCGGTGCACAGCCATTTTCAGATCTCTCCAGAGATGTTCAATTAGATTCAAGTCTGGGCTCTAGCTGGGCCCCTCAAGGACATTCACAGAGTTGTCCTGAAGCCACTCCTTTGATTTCTTAGCTGTGTGCTTAAAGTCGTTGTCCTGCTGAAAGATGAACTGCCACCCCAGTCTGAGGTCAAGAGCGCTCTGGAGCAGGTTTTCATCTAGGATGTCTCTGTACATTGTTGCATTCATCTTTCCCTCTATCCTGACTAGTTTCCCAGTTCCTGCCGCTGAAAAACATCCCCACCGCATGATGCTGCCACCACCATGCTTCACTGTAGGGATGGTACTGGCCTGGTGATGAGCGGTGCCTGGTTTTCTCCAAACATGACGCCTGGCATTCACGTCAAAGAGTTCAATCTCTGTCTCATCAGACAAGAGAATTTGGTTTCTCATGGTCTGAGAGTCCTTCAGGTGCCTTTTGGCAAACTCCAGGGGGGCTGCCATGTGCCTTTTACTAAGGAGTATGTGCTAAAATGATTATAAATGCAATAAATCTGTAATAATTTAAAGGTGAAGTATATTCATATAGGATAACATACACTACCGTTCAAAAGTTTGGGGTCACTTAGAAATTTCCTTATTTTTGAAAGAAAAGCACTTTTTTTCAATGAAGATAACTTTAAACTAATCAGAAATACACTCTATACATTGCTAATGTGGTAAATGACTATTCTAGCTGCAGACGTCTGGTTTTTGGTGCAATATCTACATAGGTGTATAGAGGGCCATTTCCAGCAACTATCACTCCAGTGTTGTAATAGTACAATGTGTTTGCTCATTGCGTCAGAAGGCTAATGGATGATTAGAAAACCCTTGTGCAATCATGTTAGGTCTGCAATGCTGTAACTGATGCAAATGGAGGATTCTTTAACGAAAGCAAAGTTTAAAGGAAAAAATTATTATTTCAAATACAAATCATTATATCTAACCTTGTCAATGTCTTGACTATATTTCCCATTCATTTTACAACTCATGGTGGTAAATAAAAGTGTGAATTTTCATGGAAAACACAAAATTGTCTGAGGTGACCCCAAACTTTTGAACGGTAGTGTACATACAAAGTAAAAATTACTTAATTATTTCATAGATAAACCCTAAAAAATTAACACTGAAAATAAACAGTTTCAGATTTTGGAGTAACATACTAAGGAGAACTGAGTAAAATTTACTACCAATGTAAGTAAAGTTTTTTTTACCTGAAAAATAAAGTTCTTACTCATTTTTTCTGGAATATATTTGGAAAATTAACTTTAGGTAGTAAATAAACTTTACTTAGGAATAACCTCAGTAAAATTCATTAGATTTTTTGAGTGAAAATACTTGACAAGGGTTTTTAAGTAAATAGTGCTCCTTTTTTGTATATATATATATATATATATATATATATATATATATATATATATATACTGTATATATACTGTTAACAAATCTTGCTTCATGTGCCCCTTTTCTCAAATTTGGTCCCTGCCCCTCAAATGGTCTCTGCACGGGCCTGGCAGTACCTGCTAACTCTAGGTCTTTCTGGAGCTCTCCATAAGTGGTCTTTGGCTCTTGGATAACTATTCTGATAACACTGGTCAACACCAAATTTATTGTCTAAGTTTTTTTTTTAGCTGATTTAGGACAATTTCGATGTGCTGAATCCAAAAATCACATTGGTTTTGCTCAATCAGGTGAACTTTTTCAATTATTTATATAAAGGTAAGTACATGCACAGTACTAAGTAAGTACCAAGTAAGTACAGGTTTTTACTTAGCACCTGATCGAGAGAAACTGATGTCATTTTCGGATTCAGCGGTGCAAAATTGTCTTAAATCAGGTGAAAAAACACAGACAACTTACAAAAAAAATGTTGTTGTAACCCTGTGTAATTCTTTTGACTCCTCTGTTAGAAATCTTGCGAGGAGCTCCTGGTTATGGCCAGTTTATGGTAAAATTATCTTTCCACTTCCGAATGATGGCTCCAACAGTGCTCACTGCAACATTCAGCAGTTTAGAAATGCATCTGTAACCAATGCCATCATTGTTTTACAACAATAAGGTTGCAAAGGGCTAGAGAGAGCTCTTTGCTTCTACCCATCATGAGTTCTTTGTGGTGTGACAATCTGATATTCACAGACCTTTTTAAAGGCTATCTGTCAGGACTTAACCAGCTGAAATTAATTTACATTGATTGGGGATGGGATGGCTTCCTAAACTCTGATGGATTTCAGCTGGTTTCTTGGCTTTCTGTGCCTTTTTGCACCTCTTTTTCTTCATGTGTTCAATACTCATCCCCTGTGTCATTCCCCTTTATTAAATATAACTTGTTTTGGGAACACAGTTGCCTTGATTTCTTTGTATGTATGGATTATGTTGTTACTGGTATCTGGTGAAAATCTCAGGTCAATGGCTCCATCAGAAATATGTTTCATGAGAAAAATGTTGACGTGTTCAATACTTATTTTCCCCGCTGTATGAGTGTCAAACTTTTTATTCTCAAAAAATGTTCTATTATTCTATTACAACCACATAAGCTTTGTAGTCCATGTGGACAACATGGGTAACATTTTCCAAAACTCAATCAGCTGGCTACACTAGAAGCTGTGAACTGAATGAATTAAACATGAACAGAAAATAATTAATCAGAAATCATTTCAACATGGCATCGCAGCCCTCTGAATTACAGGTGCATCTCAATAAATTAGAATGTCATCGAAAAGTTGATTTATTTCAATAATTCAATTCAAAAAGTGAAACTCATATAGATCCATTACACACAGTGATATATTTCAAGTGTTTGTTTCTTTTAATTTTGATGGTTATGGCTTGCAGCAAATGAAAACCCCAAGTTCAGTTTCTCAAAAAATTAGGACATTACATAAAATTAATTAAAAAAAATTGATTTTTAATAGAAATGTTAGCCGACTGAAAAGTATGTCCATGTACACACCCAATACTTGGTCGGGGCTCCTTTTGCATAATTAATGCATCAGTGCAGCATGGCATGGGAGGCGATCAGCGTGTGTTATTGCTGAGGTGTTATGGAAGCCCAGGTTGCTTTGATAGTGGCCTTCAGCTCATCTGCATTATTGGGTCTGGTGTCTCTCACTTTCCTCTTGACAATACACCATAGATTCTCTATGGGATTTACGTAGGTCAGGAGAGTTTGCTGGCTAATCAAGCACAGTGACACCATGGTCATTAAACCAGGTATTTGTACTTTTGGCAGTGTGGGCAGGTGCCATGTCCTGCTGGAAAATGAAATCAGCATCTCTGTAAAGCTTGTCAGCAGAGGGAAGCATGAAATGCTCTAAAATTTCCTGTTAGATGGCTGCACTGACTTTGGACTTGATTAAACACAGTGGAAAAACACCAGCAGATGGCATGGCTCCACGTACAGTATCATCACTGACTGTGGAAACTTCACACTGGACCCCAAGCAACTTGGATTCCGTGCCTGTTCACTCTTCCTCCAGACTCTGGGACCTTGATTTTCAAATGACAGGACTTGGCACCTGATTTGGGGAGCCATGTCATCTGCTGGTGTTAGTCCACTGTGTTTTATCAAGTCCAAAGTCAATGCAGCCATCTAACAGGACATTTTAGATCACTTCATGCCTCCCTCTGCTGACAAGGTTTATGGAGATGCTGATTTAATTTTCCAGCAGGACTTGGCACCTGCCCACACTGCTGCCAAAAGTACCAAAGCCTGGTTTAATGACCATGGTATCACCATATTTTACTGGCCAGCAAACTCTCCTGACCTAAACCCCATATAGAATCTATGAAGTATCGTCAACGGGGAGATGAGAGACACCAGACCCAACAATGCAGATGAGCTGAAGGCCGCTATCAAAGCAACCTGGACTTTCATAACACCTCAGCAGTAACACAGGCTGATCACCTTCGTGCCATGCCACAGTGATGCAGTAGTAATTCATGCAAAAGGAGCCCTGACCAAGTACTGAGTGTGTGCATGAAAATACTTTTAGTCGGCCAACATTTCTAATAAAAAAAAAAATCAAATTTTAAAAATTGATCTTACGTAATATTCTAATTTTTTGAGAAACTGATTTTCAGGTTTTCATGAGCTGCAAGCCATAACCATCAAAATTAAAAGAAATAAATACTTGAAATATATCACTTTGTTTGTAATGAATCTATATAAAATATGAGTTTCAGTTTATGAACTGAATTACTGAAATAAATCAACTTTTCGATGATATTCTAATTTAGTGAGATGCACCTGTATAATTGAATCAAATCCACTCCAAACACATGGGAGGAACTATCTGCCTTTCTTTTTCATTTTCAAAATCAGAATTAGTTAGACTTCAAAGGGGTCACTGACTGCACTTTTTCCACATTTTAGCAGCTCACACGTCTTAATGAAGTGTTTGTGACATATTTTGTTCACATTTTCTTTAATTTTTTTTAATTATTGAAGCAAATTTGTTTTGTATTTTCCCAGGCTTTCTTGAAACACTCTGATTTAAAGCCCATCACTTTAAGAAGCATCATTCACCTATTCAACTCCACCCTCCCTCTTACATCAGTTAGCCATTAGCTGACTAGCTTCTAGTCTTTACCTTCTAGCTTGGATGAGTGGTGCTGGTCTGGTTCACTGATCCTAAGTCGATGATGTGTCTTGCGGCACTCTGGCCCATCTCCCAATAATTTTGCAGTGATTCCACAACAAATCGCTAGAACCGCGCACCGGGCATCTCCCCGATCACTGCTACCGACCTACCCCGGGACCCAAGGCTGCTGGCCAAGCTGAGCTGCCGAGCTATGGGGTCTCAAAGGGCAGTGTCTTGCTCTGTGGGACAACGCTCCGCTCCCACGGCCAGCTGGGAGATGCCCCATCACAAGGTGGCTCCCCTACACTGCCTATGAGAGTGAAGCAGAGTTGCGCAGCGCCCTGAAGAATGGTGGTGGAGCTCGCCGTGAGAGCCAGCAGCCTCGGGTCCCAGTGTAGGTACTACCTACACGGGCCAGATCAGTTGCCGCCACCAGCGTGCTGGTGCTGGCGATTTGCTGTGGAATCACAGCAAAGTTATTGTGAGATGGGCCGGAGTGACGTGAGGTTTACTGTCGACTGTGGACTGGTGAACCAGGTGGTAAAAGGGATGGCTATTAGGGTGACTAATATCTGAGAAAAATAACAATATAAACTGCACTTGTTGAGAGTCTCCTGGTACCAGTGTTAGCTGGGGGGCTAACAGGCTACCTTTAGCACACCTTCCATCTACATGACAGACAGGTAGGTGGGCCAATAATAAAGCAGTGGGTAGATCTCAAGGATGGAGGTTGGTTGCCTTTGTTAAATCATGATATATACGATTTACCTGGAAGAGTCAAAAATATTTCTGGCATTTCCGGGAGAGAAAAATGAGATAGAGGCTGTGCTTTTTAAGAGAATTGACTGTTTTGATATTTTTTCAATAATTATGTTACAAACTGACACATTTCAGAGAGTTAAAACCTACAAACACACCATTTTTCAGTCAGTGACCCCTTTAAAACCTTTACTGTCTTCACCTGAATAGAAACTGTGAAGTCCGCCTCTTTGGTTTCTTTTAGGCCAAGTGGGATCATTGGAACATTGACCGCTTCACTGTAAAGACATGATACAAACAATCAGTGGAGTTTATTTGCAATTTCAAACACATACAGATCAGTTGTCACCAAAGATTACTACTGCTATTTGCTTGTCTTCAACCTAGCAGGCCGCTTCATCCTCCTAGTAAGCAAAGTTAAAGCCAAGTAATAAGACTTACAGCCCAGTCATCCCCAACAGTATCCTCCAACCATTCGCAATGACTGCAGACATGCACATGCACGCCACTGAGTCATAATGACACTCTAGTCATGGAATTTGTCCCTCCCATGACCCGGGGCTGTGGTGGGGAAAAAAGCTTCTGGTTGGGATGAACACTAGCGCTGCAATGATTATTCGACTAATCTACTAGTCTATCATCAGAAAATTATTCGACAGCTAATATGATAATCAACTAATCACCTGTGTCCCCTTTTACCACTGAAGGAAGCGTTGCAGATACTGGGATATGGGAGGGAGGGGGGGTGCTGGTGGCCTGTTTGTCCAGCTCCTATCACAACGCATATCAGTTCCTCTTATCTTTGCTTCCTGGCACTCACTGGACCCTGCTGACACCTGGCTGGTACCTGTCCTCGTCTCAGATTAGGTGATCCAATTCCCTGTCCCTGCAGGTGCTCGCATGCACTTCTCTGCTCCAGCACCCACCAGGATGGATGAATGCTGAATCCAACAAATAAAACTTTTTTCCTAAAGGAAAATTATTCTCCTCTGTTGGGTTGGATTTTCTCTGTGTGCCTGAAATGAATCCCCAAACCCGGAAAGTCCTGTGTGTTTTCTGAACTTTTTTTTTTGTAATTTAGCCTACAAGGGGTTTTTTTTGCTAGAAAAAAATAAAAAAAAAACGAATAATGATTCAGTTTGTATCATCATATTATAACTCCCAAGCTCACTTTCTTATCTTTTTGTCTTCTTGTTTATAGGCTACATAAATATAAAACAAGCACACACACACACACACACACACACAAACACACACAGTGATGTGAAAAGTGTTTGCCCCCTTCCTGATTTCTCATTTTTTTTGTATGTTTGTCACACTAAAATGTTTCAGATCATCAAACAAATTTAAATATTAGACAAAGAAAACACAAGTAAACACAAAATGCAGTTTTGAAATGAAGGTGTTTATTATTAAGGGTAAAAAAAAAATAAATCCAAACCTACATGGCCCTGTATGAAAAAGTGATTGCCCCCCTTTGAAACAAATTAACTGTGGTTTATCACATCTTTGGAAAGAGAAGCTCAATTTCTCTAGCCACGCCCAGGCCTAATTACTGCCACACCTGTTCTCAATCCAGAAATCACTTAAATAGGACCTGCCTGACAAAGTAAAGTAGACCAAAAGAGCCTCAAAAGCTAGACATTATGCTGCGATCCAAAGAAATTCAGGAACAAATGAGAAACAAAGTAATTGAGCTCTATCAGTCTGGAAAAGGTTATAAAGCCATTTCTAAAGCTTTGGGATGCCAGCGAACCACAGTGAGAGCCATTATCCACAAATGGTGAAAACATGGGACAGTGGTGAACCTTCCCAGGAGTGGCCGGCCAACTAAAATTACCCCAAAAGCGCAGCGACGACTCATCCAAGAGGTTAGAAAAGACCCCACAACAGCACCCAAAGGACTGCAGGCCTCACTTGCTTCAGTTAAGATCAGTTTTCATGACTCCACCATAAGAAAGAGACTGGGAAAAAATGGCCTGCATGGCAGAGTTCCAAGAAGAAAACCACTGCTGAGCAAAAAGAACATAAAGGCTCATTTCAGTTTTGCCGGAAAACATCCTGATGATCCCCAAGACTTTTGGGAAAATACTCTGTGGCCTGATGAGACAAAAGTTGAACTTTTTGGAAGATATGTGTCCCATTACATTTGGCGTAAAAGTAACAGCATTTCAGAAAAGGAACATCATATCAACAGTAAAATATGGTGGTGATAGTGTGATGGTCTGGGGCTGTTTTGCTGCTTCAGGACTTGGAAGACTTGCTGTGGTAAATGGAACCATGGATTCTGCTGTCTACCAAAAATCCTGAAGGAGAATGTCCGGCCATCTGTTCGTGACCTCAAGCTGAAGCGCACTTGGGTTCTGCAGCAGGACAATGATCCAAAACACACCAGCAAGTCCACCTTTGAATGGCTTAAGAAAAACAAAATGAAGACTTTGGAGTGGCCTAGTCAAAGTCCTGACCTGAATCTGACTGAGATGCTGTGGCATGACCTTAAAAAGGCAGTTCATGCTCAAAAACCCTCCAATGTGGCTGAATTACAGCAATTCTGCAAAGATGAGTGGGCCAGAATTCCTCCACAGCACTTTAAAAGACTCATTGCTAGTTACCGCAAACGCTTGATTGCAGTTGTTGCTGCTAAGGGTGGCCCAACCAGTTATTACGTTTAGGGGGCAATCACTTTTTCACACAGGGCCATGTAGGTTTGGATTTTTTTCCCTTAATAATAAACACCTTCATTTAAAAACTACATTTTGTGTCTACTTGTGTTATCGTTGTCCATCCATCCATCCATCCATCTTCTACCGCTTTTCCGGAGGTCCGGGTCGCGGAGGCAGCAGTTCAAGCAGAGAAGCCCAGACTTCCCTCTCCCCAGCCACCTGCTCCAGCTCTTCAGAGGGATACCAAGGCGTTCCCAGACCAGCTGGGAGACATAGTCTCTCCACCGAGTCCTGGGTCTGCCCCGGGGTCTCCTCCCAGTGGGACGTACCTGAAACACCTCAAGTGGGAGGCGTCCAGGAGGCATCCTAATCAGATGCCCATACCACCTCAACTGACTCCTTTCAATGTGGAGGAGCAGCGGTTCTACTCTGAGCCTGTCCCGGATGACTGAGCTCCTCACCCTATCTCTGAGGGTGAGTCCAGCAATCCTACGGAAAAAGCTCATTTCAGCCGCATGTATCCGCGATCTCGTTCTTTCGGTCATTACCCAAAGCTCGTGACCATAGGTGAGAGTAGGAACGTAGATTGACTGGTAAATCGACAGCTTTGCCTTAGAACTAAGCTCCCTCTTCACCACAACAGACCGGTACAACGTCCGCATCACTGCAGATGCTGCTCCAATCCGTCTGTCGATCTCTCGCTCCATTTTCCCCTCACTCGTGAACAAGACCCCAAGATACTTAAACTCCTCCACTTGGGGCAGGAGCCTGTCCCCAACCCGGAGAGGACAATCCCCCTTTTTCCGGCTGAGGACCATGGACTCGGACTTGGAGGTGCTGATTCTCATCCCAGTCGCTTCACACTCAGCGGCAAACCGTCCCAGCAAGAGCTGTTATCGTTGTGTAATATTTAAACTTGTTTGATGATCTGAAACATTTAAGTGTGACAAACATACAAAAAATGAGAAATCAGAAAGGCAGCAAACACTTTTCACACCACTGTGTGTACATATACATATACATATATACATATACACACATATTCAAATCCATAAGGTAAGATAAGATAAGGTAAGCCTTTCTTAGTCCTACAATGGGGAAATTCTAGGATTGCAACAGCACAGGGATAGCAACACTCAGAGCAATAATTCAAAAGATAAGATAATAAGAGCAGCAAATATACATACAGTGGGGCAAAAAAGTATTTAGTCAGCCACCAGCTGTGCAAGTTCTCCCACTTAAAAGATGAGAGAGGTCTCCAATTTTCATCATAGGTATACCTCAACTATGAGAGAGAAAATGAGAAAAAAAAAAATCCAGAAAATCATATTGAAGGATTTTTAATGAATTAATTGGTAAATTCCTCGGTAAAATAAGTATTTGGTCAATAACAAAAGTTCATCTCAATACTTTGTTATATACCCTTTGTTGGCAATGACAGAGGTCAAACGTTTTCTGTAAGTCTTCACAAGTTTTTCACACACTGTTGCTGGTATTTTGGCCCATTCCTCCATGCAGATCTCCTCTAGAGCAGTGATGTTTTGGGGCTGTCGCTGGGCAACACGGACTTTTCAACTCCCTCCAAAGATTTTCTATGGGGTTGAGATCTGGAGACTGGCTACGCCACTCCAGGACCTTGAAATGCTTCTTACGAAGTCACTCCTTCGTTGCCCGGACGGTGTGTTTGGGATCATTGTCATGCTGAAAGATCCAGCCACATTTCATCTTCAGTGCCCTTGCTGATGGAAGGAGGTTTTCACTCAAAATCTCACGATACATGGCCCCATTCATTCTTTCCTTTACACGGATCAGTCGTCCTGGTCCCTTTGCAGAAAAACAGCCCCAAAGCATGATGTTTCCACCCCCATGCTTCACAGTAGGTATTGTGTTCTTTCTCCTCCAAACACGACAAGTTGAGTTTTTACCAAAAAGTTCTATTTTGGTTTTATCTGACCATATGACATTCTCCCAGTCCTCTTCTGGATCATCCAAATGCTCTCTAGCAAACTTCAGACGGGCCTGGACATGTACTGGCTTAAGCAGGGGGACACATCTGGCACTGCAGGATTTGAGTCCCTGGCAGCGTAGTGTGTTACTGATGTAGCCTTTATTACTTTGGTCCCAGCTCTCTGCAGGTCATTCACTAGGTCCCCCCGTGTGGTTCTGGGATTTTTGCTCACCGTTCTCGTGATCATTTTGACCCCACGGGATGGAATCTTGCGTGGAGCCCCAGATCAAGGGAGATTATCAGTGGTCTTGTATGTCTTCCATTTTCTAATAATTGCTCCCACAGTTGATTTCTTCACACCAAGCTGCTTACCTATTGCAGATTCAGTCTTCCTAGCCTGGTGCAGATCTACAATTTTGTTTCTGGTGTCCTTTGACAGCTCTTTGGTCTTGGCCATAGTGGAGTTTGGAGTCTGACTGTTTGAGGTTGTGGACAGGTGTCTTTTATACTGATAACGAGTTCAAACAGGTGCCATTAATACAGGTAACAAGTGGGGGACAAAGGAGCCTCTTACAGAAGTAGTTACAGGTCTGTGAGAGCCAGAAATCTTGCTTGTTTGTAGGTGACCAAATACCGAGGAATTTACCAATTAATTCATTAAAAATCCTTCAATGTAATTTTCTTGATTTTTTTTTCTCATTTTGTCTCTCATAGTTGAGGTATACCTATGATGAAAATTGGAGACCTCTCTCATCTTTTAAGTGGGAGAACTTGCACAATTGGTGGCTGACTAAATACTTTTTTTGCCCCACTGTATGTACACAGAAATATACACAGTGTGGAGCATTGTAGCTAGGTGGAATAAACAGCATAACGGTCTATTCAGTTACCCCACATCTTGGCCTGTCAGACCATCTATCATTGCTCCTCATCCCAGCATACACCCCCCTCAGGAGAACTGCTAGACCTACTATAAAGAACATCACAACATGGCCTGAGGGAGCTCTTTCTCAGCTGCAGGACTGTTTTTCAAACACTTTATGGGATTTATTCAAGAAACAGGATCTGGAAATGTACACACAGACTGTATTATGCTACATCACCTACTTATCAACCAGGTGACTGTGGAAAAACGCATTTCCTAACCAGAAGCCTTGGATGACAAAAGAAGTCCAGGCACTCCTCAGAGCCCGTGATACAGCCTTCAGGTCAGGGGATACAGATCTGTATAGCACCGCCCGGGCTAATCTGAAGAAAGGCATTAAGGAGGCTAAAAAGGCCTATAAGAGGAAAGTTGAGGACCATTTTTCTGATAATGATTCGAGACGAGTATGGCAAGGCTTTCACCATATCACAAACTATAAGGGCAGCAGCATCATTGCCAGTGACATCAGCGCCTCACTGGCAGAAGAACTGAACTGCTTTTTTGCACGGTTTGAGGCGAATACACCTCACCCGGACCCACTGACGTTATTGAATGCCAGCTCTGATGTGCTTACCTTGCAGGATCATGAGGTGAGACAGACACTGAGAGCAGTTCACCCGAGAAAGGCTACTGGTCCCGATGGAGTGCCAGGAAAGGTGCTCAGAGCATGTGCATATCAGCTATGCTCTGTTTTGTCTGACATTTTTAACTTGTCTCTCAAGGCAGCCGTTGTTCCACAGTGTTTAAAATCTACAGTCATTATTCCTGTGCCTAAAAAACATATTATCAGCAGTCTGAATTACTATCGACCAGTAGCATTAACACCCATTATTATGAAGTGCTTTGAGAAAATGGTATTGAAACATCTTTTGCCTAGTCTCCCCCCAGACTTTGATCGGTACCAGTTTGCCTACAGGTGGAGCAGATCCACTGAAGATGCTATTGCTATAGCTCTCCACTCGGCATTCAGCCATTTAGAAGACAAGGGGAGCTATGTAAGAATGTTGTTTGTGGATTATAGCTCGGCATTTAATACAGCTTGGTCTACCTACTCACACTTGCAGCTGGATAAAGGACTTCCTAACAAATCGAACACAGACTGTTAGACTCGGACCCCATTCCTCCTCTACAGTCATGCTTAACACAGGCTCGCCACAGGGCTGTGTGTTGAGCCCCACTTTGTATTCATTGTACACATATGACTGCATACCTGTTCATCCCACAAACATTATAGTGACGTTTGCAGATGACACAACAGTAGTGGGGCTCATATCAAGAGGAGATGAGTCTGCATACAGAGGTGAGGTCCAGAAACTGGTGAGATGGTGCTCAAATAATAATCTGCTATTGAAAACAAAAAAAACAAAAGAACTCATTATTGATTTTAGGAAGCATAGCAGTGAGCCGTCTTCTCTATATATAGGCAAGGAGTGTGTGGAGAGGGTGGAGGCTTTTAAGTTTCTGGGTGTTCATATTTCTCACAACCTTACCTGGGCAGTTAACACCATAGCTACAATAAAAAAGGCTCAACAATGTCTACACTTTCTGAGGCTCCTCAAGAGGAATGGCCTGAATGCACAGTTGCTGGTTTTATTTTATCGCTCTGCTGTTGAGAGCATTTTGTCATATGGCATCACGGTTTGGTATGAGGGCTGTTCAGCCACAGACCGCAAAGCCTTCCAGACAGTGATCGAGACTGCGCAAAAAAATCACTGGCTGTTCTCTCCCTTCTCTGGAAGAGATTTCCAGGTCTCGGTACCTCAACAGAACTATTGTCATTATTAAGGACTGCACTTATCCAGGCCATGATTTCTTTCACTTGCTCCCCTCTGGAAAGCGGTACAGATCCCATAAAACCCGGACTACCAGGTTTAATCATAGTTTTTTCCCAGCAGCAGTACGTATTTTGAACAGATTTATGTAACACATACAGATTGCTGATATTATTTTATGTTATTTTATGTTATTTTGTGGCAATAACCCTGTGTGTATAAGCTGGTCTTATATATTTATCGCTCAGTATGTTTTTATTATTGCTATGTACATATTGTATTCAACTTTTAGGTATTATTGTTTTAAGCATTATTTATTGCTGTAATTATGAGAATGTTAAATGCATGAGTGAACTGTGAGTGTGATAGTTTGTTTTTAGGGAGCAGTATCTCAATTTCGTCGCATTGTTTATTAGCAATGGAATGACAATAAAGGCACTTTGACTTTGACTTTTGACTTTGACCCCGCATAGTATGAATATGTACCCATACAGTATATTTCGTATTTGAGTCAGCCTAGTTGTTACCCTCTGTAGCGATTGATATTGTCCTAGTTGTATAATGGAGGGGACAATTACTGTGCAAGTATGTTACGTTTTGTGCATTTAATACGACCTCTGTGAGCAGCCCTGGTTAGGTTATAAAGTTTGACAGCTGTAGTGAAGAAGGACCTGCAAAACCTCACGGTCGCACACCTAGGATGGTACAGTCTCCTGCTAAATGAGCTCCTCAGTGCGTTCAGTGTGTCCTGCACGGGGTGGGACTCGGACTCCAGCAGAGATGACAGCTTAGCTACCATCCTCCTCTCTCCTCCACTGGGTTGAGGCGCCGCCCCAGGACAGAGCTAGCTTTTTTGATCAGTCTATTCAGTCTCTTCCTGTCGGCTGCCGTGATGTCATTGCCCCAGCAGACCACTCCAAATGTGATGGCTGATGCCACCACCGAATCGTAGAAGGTCTTCAGGAGCGCCCCTTGTACACCAAAAGACCTGAGCCTCCTCAGGAGGAACAGCCTGCGTTGTCCCTTCTTGTAGAGTGCATCGGTATGGTGTGGAAAGTCGAGTTTATTGTTCAGATGAACACCCAGGTACTTGTAGGATGTCACCATCTCAATGTCTGTTCCCTGGATGTTTACTGGTGCTGTGAGGGGTTGTCCTCGTCTGCGGCAGTCCACCACCAGTTCCTTAGTTTTCCTCACATTGATCTGAAGGCAGTTCCGATGGCACCAGTCCACAAAGTCCTGGATAAGTCCTCTGTACTCCGCACCATCTCCATCAGAGATGAGGCCGACGATCGCAGAGTCATCAGAGAACTTCTGTAGATGGCAGTGTGGTGTGTTGTGTGAAAAGGCCACAGTATAAAGGGTGAACAGGAAGGGAGCCAGAACTGTTTCCTGGGGGGCCCCCGTACTGCAGATGACAGTGTCGGACACACAATCCTGGGTTCTCACAAACTGTGGCCGGTTTGTAAGGTAGTCCAGGATTCACGATGGCAGATGCTGGTCCACCCCTGCGCACAGTAATTTGTCCTTCAGGATCACTGGTTGGATGGTGTTGAAAGCACTGGAGAAATCAAAGAACATGATCCTCACTGTACTCCCAGGCTTCTCCAAGTGGGACAGGGAACGGTGGAGGAGGAAGACCACTGCATCCTCCACCCGATGCCATGCTGGTAGGCAAACTGGAGTGGCTTCATCGCTGGTCCCACCAGGGGGAGGAGGTGGGCAAGGAGCAGCCTCTCCAGGGTTTTCATCAGGTGTGATGTGAGGGCCACTGATCTGTAGCTGTTCAGGTCTTTGGGGTGGGAGGTCTTTGGTATGGGTACCACACAGGATGTTTACCACAGATGTGGTACCCTCCCCAGCTTTAGGCTCAGGCTGAAGATGTGCTCCACAATCCCACACAGCTGGTCTGCGCAGGACTTGAAGAGCTTTGAGCTGATGCAGTCCGGACCCGAGGCCTTCCTCGCCTTTATCTTCCTCAGCTCTGCCCTCACCTGGGTCTTCCTGAGGGTCAGGTTGGGGCAGAGGGGTTGTGTGCAGTGAGTGGGGGGTGTTGGTGGAGCCATGTAGGTTTGGATTTTTGTTTTTTTCTCTTAATAATAAACACCTTCATTTAAAAACTGCATTTTGTGTTTACTTGTGTTATCTTTGTCTAATATTTAAATTTGTTTGATGATCTGAAACATTTAAGCGTGAGAAACATACAAAAAAATGAGAAATCAGGAAGGGGGCAAACAGTTTTTCACACCACTGTGTGTGTGTGTGCGAGTGCACGCACAGAGTGTGTGTGTGTGCCTGCCTGCTTGCATTTAATATTAAAAAAAAAATACAACTAAAAAAGTTTGCAGAATACTTGTTCCAAGGGAGCAGAGGCCGTTTTTGGATGGAAAGCTTGTTTTCCTGAACAATTTCTTCTCTCAGGAATAAAATGTGTGTGTGACAAAAATCTCCCATTTAGGAACTCTTTTTTTTTTTTCATTACTTAAAGGAATTGTTTTCATTAAAAAAGAATCATTTAGAAAAAAAATTAAAACCCTCACATCAGGTGGCACAATGCTCATTTGCACACTGTACATAGGTTTGTGCCATCTCAGGTTCACATCATCTCTGATATCAATATACCACTGTCACTTTAGTCATGCAGTGAATTTTCAATTTCATTCCTCTTGTCTGACTGCTTTAACTGTCCAAACTACCTAGTGTGTGTTATTAGTACTGATTAGTTTTAGTATTTAGTATCAAAGTGTGCTTAAAGTGCTGATGACACAATTTTGACTGCATCTAATTCTGCAAACACATAATACAATATGACAAAATAGGTGGGTCTGTGCAGTTCTAAGTCAAACAGCCTTGTTTTCACGCGAATATCCGACGTTTCCAAGAGTGCCACGTCACCAATTCTGTCAGTGGCTGGAAAACCCCCTGGCCATGTTGTGACGTCAGTGGAAGAACACAGCGGTTGGCTGCCCATTCCACACGCATGATGGAAGCGGTTGAAAACATTGATGATGGTTCCAGCACATGTAGTCTGGAATTGGTCTGTGTTGTCTCATCTTCAGACGATTATAGTTCAGAAGAATGGGATGATAATGAAGAATCTGGGGGCATCAGACCTTATAGGTTTGAGCTGTACCAAGCAGACATCGTGCCTAGTGAGTCAGACTGAAGAGAGTGACGGTGGTGAGGCAAATATGTCCGCCGCAGCAGCAGTGGCAAGCACATGGCAGGGGAACACAGAGTGGTATGCTTTTGTTACAGATATTGCAACAAATTATTTGTTCATAAATATGATTTATTTAAACCAGATTTTTCAATAAAATCATAGCAGTGTATTTATAATAAAATTGAAACATCTACCTGATACTGTCAACACCCCCCCCCCCAAATAAACAAATCAAAAGATACTATTTTTTATTTTTGCAGGTGCCAGTGTGATCTGTGTGTGAGCATGACAACAGAGAAGGAGAGTATTTGCTGTCAGGAGCAGGTCAAGGTGAAGCAGAAAATTCTGGACGGTGCTATAAAGTGCATCACTGGTCATCACAACTTCCCCGCGGTGTGTCTGAATGAAGATGTGTTGGAAGTAGCCTACTTCACCTATAAACATTATGTGAATGTGGATTATGGGAACAATTGGAAGCAATATACAGCTTACAGACAGTCCATCAGATAGTGCTACCACTACCCTGGTGAGAAAGTCTGAGTGCCAATACCTTCTTGTGTCGTTCACAAGAACAGACAGACCTTTCCACTACAAGAGGGACAATATGTTGGTTTTACTTATGCTGACTAACTACCTTTATGCTTTCATGGTATTGTTTTTCATTCAATACATGTTTATCTGACCACAACTCAGTAATTGGCAGGCTGCAGACAGAACACCCAGATGCTCTTCTCCTCATCTCAGGCGATTTCAACCATATTTCACTGTCTCCCATTCTACCCACGTTCACCCAGTATGTCACATGCCACACTAGAGACAATAAAACACTGGACTTATTCTACGCAAACACTAAGGAGGCGTACACCTCATCACAACTCCCCCCACTCAGGAGATCGGATCACAACTTGGTTCATCTCCTGCCGGTGTACAAACCCCTAGTGCACAGACAACCTCCGGTCAAGCGCACAATGAAGTTATGGTCTGAGGAGGCAATGGACACTCTAAAGGACTGTTTTGAAACCACTGCCTGGGAGCAGCTCTGCGATCCACATGGTGAGGACATCGATGGCCTCACTCACACCATCACGGACTACATCAGCTTCTGTGTGGACAACACCGTACCCACCAAGACCATACGTTGTTGCTTGAACAACAAACCCTGGATCAACCCTGAGATAAAACTTCTGAGAGAGAAGAAGAGGATCTTCAGGTCGGGGAACAGGGAGATGCTGAAGTCCGTACAGAGGGAGCTGAGGAGGAAGATCAGAGAAGGCAAGGACAGCTTCAGGAAGAAGATGGAGGACAAGCTGCAACAGAGCGACATCGGTGGGGTCTGGAGAAACCTTAAAACCATCTCTGGGCTCCAGAATACCTCCTCCCAGGCCATGGGGGGCAGGGAGTGGGCGAACAATCTGAACCTGTTTTTTAATAGGTTTGACCAACTGCCCTCCCCCACGACTGCACAACAACCACTGCTGCCTCTAAAGACATCGAGTCCTGCTGCCCACACCCCACTCCACCAACAACCCCCCACTCCCAACACACAGCCCCCCAACATGACCCTCACTAAGACCCAGGTGAGGACGGAGCTGAGAAAGATCAATGCCAGGAAGGCGTCGGGACCGGACGGCATCAGCGCAAAGCTCCTCAAGTCCTGTGCAGATCAGCTGTGTGGGATTGTGGAGCTCATCTTTAACCTGAGCCTGAAGCTGGGGAGGGTACCACAGTTGTGGAAAACATCTTGTGTGGTACCTGTACCAAAGACCTACCGCCCCAAAGACCTGAACAGCTACAGACCAGTGGCCCTGACGTCCCACTTGATGAAGACCCTGGAGAGACTGCTCCTTGCTCACCTCCGCCCCCTGGTGGGACCAGCGATGGATCCACTCCAGTTCGCCTATCAGCATGGCATTGGGGTGGAGGATGCAGTGATCTTCCTCCTTCACCGTTCTCTGTCCCACCTGGAGAAGCCCGGGAATGCGGTGAGGATCATGTTCTTTGACTTCTCTAGTGCTTTCAACACCATCCAACCGACGATCCTGAAGGACAAGCTGCTGTGCGCAGGGGTGGACCAGCACCTTTCATCATGGATCCTGGACTACCTCACTAACCGGCCACAGTTTGTGAGAACCCGGGACTGTGTGTCCAACACGATCATTGGTAGCACGGGGGCCCCCCAGGGAACGGTTTTGGCTCCCTTCCTGTTCACCCTTTATACTGCGGACTTCTCACACAACACAACACACTGCCATCTACAGAAGTTCTCTGATGACTCTGCAATCGTCGGCCTCATCTCCAACGGAGATGAAGCTGAGTACAGAGGACTTATCCAGGACTTCGCGGACTGGTGCCATAGGAACTGCCTCCAGATCAACGCGAGGAAAACTAAGGAGCTGGTGGTGGACTGCCGCAGGCAAGGACAACCCCTCACAGCACCAGTAAACATACAGGGAACAGACATCGAGATGGTGACATTCTACAAGTACCTGGGTGTTCATCTGAACAATAAACTCACACAATACCGACGCACTCTACAAGAAGGGACAGCGCAGGCTGTTCCTACTGAGAAGACTTAGGTCTTTTGGTGTACAAGGGGTGCTGCTGAAGACATTCTACGACACGGTGGTGGCATCAGCCATCACTTTTGGAGTGGTCTGCTGGGGCAGTGGCATTACAGCAGCCGATAGGAAGAGACTGAACAAACTGATCATGAAAGCTAGCTCTGTCCTGGGGCAGCGCCCTGACCCAGTGGAGGAGATAGGAGAGAGAAGGATGGTGGCTAAACTGTCATCTCTGCTGGAGTCTGAGTCCCACCCTATGCAGGACATACTGAATGTACTGAGGAGCTCATTTAGCAGCAGACTACATCATCCTAGGTGCGCAACCGAGAGGTTTCGCAGGTCCTTCCTACCTACGGCTGTCAGACTGTATAACCTAAGCAGGGCTGCTCGCAGAGATAGCAAAAAAACGTGACGAACTAATAGTATTGAATGCAAAAGACGCAATAGACTTACACAATGGTCCCCTCCAGCATATACAACTATGACAGTATACGTCGCTACGGAGGGTGACAATATGTATGGGTACATATTCATACTATGTAGGATAACTAAGTAGACGGTTATGCTGTTTATTCCATCTTGCTACAATGCTCCACACTTTGTATATATATTTATATATTTATGGGTATGTATGTATATCCACTGCTCTTATTTATATCTGCCGTATCTTCTTAATTATTGCTCTGAGTGTTGCTATCCCTGTGCTGTTGCAATCCTGGAATTTCCCCATTGTGGGACTAATAAAGGCTTATCTTATCTTATCTAACTGTTGTCGATTTTTACAAGAAAATAAAATTACAAAATATTTATAGTGTGACACTTGAAAATCTCATAACTGTTGTCATCATTGGGACGTTGCATGCAATCCTGTATCAATCCTGGGTATTTGAATAAGAGACAGAATATTTTTTTTAAATTTGCAAATATAGAATAAATATTTTTTTTTTAGTAAATTAGAGCATACTCATGGCCATAACTTATCATTTTAAAGTTCAATTATCTGTAAAACCCCATTAGAAATTAAAATTATTCTCTGTGTTACTGATGGCAATATCCTTAAAAATAATGTATTTCCTATTAATTTATTATTATTTATGTCATTAAAAATGCAGTTTTGTTTGTTATCATTGTTTATTAACTGCTTTTGTCTTGAATCAACTGGCATGTGATTTTCAACAATAATAATAAAAGCAATAGAAGCAACTGATAGTCCTCATTTTTTCAAGAGTTTGGTCACAAGAAAAACAATATTTATAACTGGTATAGCACACATGTACAACTTTCAAAAATATTAAATTAATTATTATAACAGGAAAAAGTCCAAATTAGTGGCAATAAATGCAATATAGTCAGTTGGTATTACAAAGCGAGCCCGTGTTATCCTGTAGGCTCGGTTCTGACCGTTCTCTGTGGCTCAGGCATCGGGTTTATTATGTATTATCTTTTGAGTTCTTGTTGTTTTTATGTCTGTGTTCCTTTTCTTTCCCATGCCTGTAGCTGCCGCTCTGGCCAGCGGTTGCTGGGCAGCCGTTTTGACCCATTTTCAGGTGGGCGCTGTCCAAGATTCGCCGGTCCAACCACGCCCCCTCTCTCTTTGACAGTCAGCTGTTCATGTTTTGTGTGCATCATCTGCTGTGTTGTCAGCCAGCCAATATTGCCAACACTATCACAACGTGTTAGCCACTCCACGTAGCCGTGGTTCTGTTGCGTCCCTTGAAGCGATGTCGGCCCTGAGGCGCAACCGTGATTAACACGTCTCCTCTCCATGCGTTTGCTGGGCGATGTCGGCCCCAAACGCCGACTCTTAAGTGTTTCTGTTTATTTTTGTAAGTCTTGACCTTTTTGGGAACTGTTGTCATCAGTCTTATGTTCAATAAATGTGCTGTGGTGAATCCTGCGTGTAAATCCACTCATCCTTCCCCTCCTCTGTGCACTGCGTAAACGTGCACGAGGAGCACATGAGGAGGCTTATGACAGTTGGAGCTGAAGCATGTGATGTGGTCTTTCACGGCCTGCTGTTTATCTAAGCCCACGACACAACGCGAAGGCACAGCCGTAAAACTAAAACAAGAAACCAGAGAAACTGCTACAAAGCTGCTGGCATTCCAGTCAACAACATCTCTCAGGAATCTCAGGTCTCAGAATCTCAGGGTGTCCGTTCTCTCACTGACGTCATTTCCGCCTCCTTCTTCATTCGGTGGGCGGCGCGACAGTCCAGTCAATGGTTGCGGTTTTTTGATGATAACTATGTTATGCAGGCGAGATTGTAATTATTATATTGATCATCGACAATGACTTTTGGGTTTTTACAACATGCTAAAAAATGTCAAAATCATGTCATGAGCACTATAAAGATGTGTTCACACCAAACGCGAACGGGTGGCGCAAATCCATACAAAGTGAATGGGAAGACGCAAGTATGCGCGAATTTGCGTAGTCGTGCGTTTGCGTCCACTAGCCAGCTAGCTGCTAGCTTTGAGATTCTGCTGTCACCTAGTCGTCGGCCTCCGTCGGTCTATGATGACCATGGAAGAGAATCCTAAACGTCTACTCTGCTGGAACAGCACCGCCTGTGGCTGAACAGGCCGATGCGCACCGGTGTTCTACCTTCCAGCGTTGGGCGTTGGTAGGATTCAAGCCTGGGCAGGAAAATAGGGAGGACAAGATGTTACCCATGCAGCATGTCCCCCCTCTCCACGTCACTGATGAATCCAAAGGAACAGCAGGGCTGCTATAGTTTGGCACCAGCGTCGTCGCAGGAGCTGCCAGAACGATGTTGAGCACAACAGACAACTGCCTTAGGGGCTCCGACTCCGGATTTTTCCTCAGGGTTGACTCCCGAGGCCTTTCCCGTGACCGGGTGTGCCGCAAGGCAGCGGAGGTTTGAAATCAGGGTTTACCTTCCCCTAAATGGGCTATCTTCCCAGGTTGACGAGCCACCATCTACCCGAAGCATCTGGTTTTAAGGCACCAGAGATCCGCCCTCGCCCCTTCTCCTATTAGTAAAAGCAGTTCCGCCGGGCTTAGAGACTAAACCACACGGGCAGGCTAGGAGTTGGACTTAGTTGTCAGAGGCTTTTCAAGACGCACGCCGTAAGGAGCATTTTATGAGCACTAGGAGCTTAACCCCAGTGCCGCTCCTGGCTATGACAACCTTGGAACCTGCTGTCACCATTGCAGAGTAAACTAGTTAGAAAATGAAACTCACTCACCAGGAGACAGGAGGACCGGGAACTCTTCAGCTGAATCGGGATTTTGGAGTTATTTACCCACGGTTTCTGGCCACAGATGTCCTCACAAGCTAGAAAGCTAGCAATGTAAACACCCATCATCTGTGAAGTTTTGAAGGCTTGAGATGACATTTTCAGGTGAGCCCCTGGTCGGATAATGTAAACCCAAGCATGACGTTATTTTAGGAATTTCAACAGCAGGTTGAACACAGCTGCAGAAGTTTTAAAGACAACTTCGCCTGTCTGCATCTCACTATTCATGTCTGTTGGCGTGCTTACATTGATTTATAATGTAATCTTGCCATGCGAAAAATTTGCCTGTTCACGTTTGGTGTGAACGCACCTTTAGGAGTCCTAACTGCCTAACTGTATGTTGGTATGTGTGTTGTTAGCATCCATTAGTATTAGGATTGAATTACTGTGTTAGTGTGCCATGGCCTTATTAGAATTGTTATTTCTGTACCTATTACCCTGGCATTTGTTCGGAGAGCAAAGTAAGAATTTTATTGCTCAGGAAATGTAGCATTGCTTAACTATGCACATGATAATAAAGCCTTTGAATCTTGAATCTTAAAATGAGTAATTCATCAATTTATCCTTCCATCTTCTACCACTTACAGTGGGGTAAAAAAGTATTTAGTCAGCCACCAATTGTGCAAGTTATCCCACTTAAAAGATGAGAGAGGTCTCCAATTTTCATCATAGGTATACCTCAACTCTGAGAGACAAAATGAGAAAAAAAAAATCCAGAAAATCACATTGAAGGATTTTTAAAGAATTTATTTGCAAATTATGGTGGAAAATAAGTATTTGGTCAATAACAAAAGTTCATCTCAACACTTTGTTATATACCCTTTGTTGGCAATGACAGAGGTCAAACGTTTTCTGTAAGTCTTCACAAGGTTTTCACACACTGTTGCTGGTATTTTGGCCCATTCCTCCATGCAGATCTCCTCTAGAGCAGTGATGTTTTGGGGCTGTCGCGGGACAACACGGACTTTCTACTCCCTCCAAAGATTTTCTATGGGGTTGAGATCTGGAGACTGGCTACGCCACTCCAGGACCTTGAAATGCTTCTTACAAAGCCACTCCTTCGCTGCCCGGGCGGTGTGTTTGGGATCATTGTCATGCTGAAAGACCCAGCCACGTTTCATCTTCAATGCCCTTGCTGATGGAAAGAGGTTTTCACTCAAAATCTCACGATACATGGCCCCATTCATTCTTTCCTTTACACGGATCAGTCGTCCTGATCCCTTTGCAGAAAAACAGCCCCAAAGCATGATGTTTCCACCCCCATGCTTCACAGTAGGTATGGTGTTCTTTCTCCTCCAAACACGATAAGTTGAGTTTTTACAATAAAGTTCTATTTTGGTTTCATCTGACCATATGGCATTCTCCCAATCCTCTTCTGGATCATCCAAATGCTCTCTAGCAAACTTCAGACGGGCCTGGACATGTACTTGCTTAGGCAGGGGGACACGTCTGACACTACAGGATTTGAGTCCCTAACGGCGTAGTGTGTTACTGATGGTAGCCTTTGTTACTTTGGTCCCAGCTCTCTGCAGGTCATTCACTAGGTCCCCCCGTGTGGTTCTGGGATTTTTGCTCACCGTTCTCATGATCATTTTGACCCCACGGGGTGAGATCTTGCATGGAGCCCCAGATCGAGGGAGATTATCAGTGGTTTTGTATGTCTTCCATTTTCTAATAATTGCTCCCACAGTTGATTTCTTCACACCAAGCTGCTTACCTATTGCAGATTCAGTCTTCCCAGCCTGGTGCAGGTCTACAATTTTGTTTCTGGTGTCCTTTGACAGCTCTTTGGTCTTGGCCATAGTGGAGTTTGGAGTCTGACTGTTTGAGGTTGTGGACAGGTGTCTTTTATACTGATAACGAGTTCAAACAGGTGCCATTAATAACAGGTAACGAGTGGAGGACAGAAGAGCCTCTTAAAGAAGAAGTTACAGGTCTGTAAGAGCCAGAAATCTTGCTTGTTTGTAGGTGACCAAATATTTATTTTCCACCATAATTTGCAAATAAATTCTTTAAAAATCAGACTATGTGATTTTCTGGATTTTTTTTCTCATTTTGTCTCTCATAGTTGAGGTATACCTATGACGAAAATTGGAGACCTCCCTCATTTTTTAAGTGGGAGAACTTGCACAATTGGTGGCTGACTAAATACTTTTTTGCCCCACTGTATCTGGGAATCTGGGTCGTAGGGGCATCAGTCCAAGCAGAGTAGCCCAGACTTCCGCCCAGTTCACATAGCATCATGATCCCCAAGAGCCCTTCTGCAGGTGGCAAGCCCACTGGAGGGCAGACCCATGTGCCTCCTTTGGGTACACTGGGTCCATGATGTAACGTTTTTCATGGAGACCCATTGGGCCACTCTTTGCTAAGCCCTTCACCCAGGACCAGTTTGCCTTAGGAGACCCTACTAGAAGCAAGATGCCCCCGACAACATAGTTCCTGATATCATTCGGGCACTCAAACCCCTCCACCATGATAAGGTGGCTATCCATGGAGGAGACAAATAATTCAGAAAATCAATATTTATCATATTACAGATACAGATGCAGAAAAGTTTATTAATTCCCAGGGGGCAATTCAGTTTCTACAGTCCACCGACCACTATTCACAGACATATTCAAACAGCACAGTTTGTGGAAATCAATGAAGCACCCTTTGACCTCGGTGTGGAAGTGCTCAAGACACACTACAGAACAGAAATGGGCAGGGCAATGTGCAAAAACAGTGCAAGCATAAATAAAACAGCAGAGACTGCCGACAGCCTCAGCATTTTCCGCTGCCCGGGGTTTCATTAATTTTTCTACAAAAAAAAAAACTACTAACATCTAAATTATGGAATCTCAGGGCCCTAAAATTACTTGAAATAATATCACTCTGTTGAGCTACTTACTGTCACCACATGGAAAATTGCTAAACCGTGACAAACCCTTTATGACAGATTATAATTGGCCATGACTGAATTTTTTTCAACCCTGTCCACAAGATGACAGACAAGAATAAATTCTAGCACAACCTCTGGGTTAAACATGCACCAGAGCACCAAACAGGAATTGCAGCCCCCCAGCACAAGCTGTAATTTAGACTTATTTTGGGCTAAATCAGGTCCGTTGCTTAAAGCTTAAATTTAACCCACAAATAGATATTGAAAATTGGATTGTGTTTAGTTCATCTAGTACAGACCATAATTAACCAGAAACAGTTGTTGAAAATTAGGCTGTGCCTGACCATATTGCAGGTACGGTCACAAATACCCTTATGCTGCGAACAGCTGCGAACACCATACAAATAAATTTTTGGACCATTTCATACAGCCTTCTTAAGGCAGCCGTAGGAGAATCCAGCGTTCGTAGACCGTTCGTAAGTTTGTGGCCAGGTTGATGATCTTGTCCAAGATTTCTACGAACACCCCATGAAAACCCCTCATTGTAGGGCGGCCGTACGAATGCCATAGGAACAACGTAAGAACCATGCAAGATGTTGGCCGTAAATATGCCTCAAGAACAACATACTTACGCAACGCAGCATACTTACATGACGCAGCTCTAGTGACACTGTTTGTTTACGTCTATGGCAAGCCACGTGCAGTATGGATGAGAACGGTTGCCACACTTTCATTTTAATATCATTATGAATGTATCGGATCGGGTTTTTTTTTTTTTCTTTTTTTTTGTAGTGGAGAAAATCTTAAGCAGCTTCTGGATTCAGTAGAAAATGAACTTAAACAAATCAGTCAACGGTTCACTGCCAATAAATTATCTATTCACCTTGGAAAAACAAAATGTATAATATTTGGAAACCGCAAATAATATAATCACAGAAAAATTAAAATAAACAATGCTGAAATTGACACTGTTTTCGAAACCAAGTTCCTAGGGGTCATTGTTGATAACAAACTAAACTGGAAATCACACATAAATTATGTCAAAACTAAAATGTCTAAATCCATTGCTGTACTGTATAAAGTTAAGGCTCTCCTGTGTCAGAAATCTCTTTGCATTTATATAATTCACTGATAGTTCCTTTTATGACATAATGTGTGGAGATCTGGGGAAACACATATAAAACAAACACAAACTTAATCTTTTTACTACAGAAAAAAGCCGTACGCATTGTATCAAAGAAACCTTGTCGTGAACCAACAAATCCAATATTCATTCAATTACATACTCTTAAATTTAGAGATCTGGTAGATTATAATGTCATTCAAATCATGTACAAAGCAAATAATAACCAATTACCTGTAAATATTCAGAGACTGTTTAAAAAAAGGGAAAGCAAATATGAGCTAAGAGGTAACTCTGTTTTTAATAAGCCAAAGGTTAGAACAAATACAAAGTATCATTGCATGTCTGTCACTGGCGTTAAACTGTGGAACTATTGCTCTGAAAATATTAAAACATGTTCAACTCTGAAGCAATTCAAAAAAATTGTACAAAGATGAGAAAATCTCCCAGTATCTCACTGTAAATGCTGGGAGATAAATTTGTAATAACTTAAAAGTTGTTTTTTTTTTTTTTTTTTTTTTTGTGGACTTGTTCTGTTTGATTTTCTTTGTTGATTTTGGGTAAGACTTAAATTTTTATGTTATTGATTTTAAAAATGTAATGGGGCAGGCACTATATAAGCACTAGCTTCAGCCTACACCCTCTCGGTTGCTCTTTTGTGTGTTCTTATTGTGTTGTATATGTTTATTATTATTATTATTACCGAATAAAATAAATTAAATTCAGTTCATTTCAATAAATGACTTATTCCTTACCGATACTGATCCAGGCAAAACAGCTGGATCGGACCAGATACCGATACCTTGGATCGTATCGGCTCATCTCTAGTAAAAAGGCATAAGAAATGCTAACCTTGACCTTTGACCTTTTGACCCCAAACCAATTGTCAAAGGTCAAGATCCCAAGGTGAACCTGTGTAGCAAGGTTGGTGACCCCGGCTTTCTTTGTTGTTGAGATATAGTTTATAAGCCTTTTTGTTGTTGACCTTTGACCTTGCGATCCCAAAACAATAGTCTCCCTTCAGGGTCACAAGGTGAACCTGTGTACCAGGTTTGGTGACCCTAACTTTACTCGTTGTACAGTAATAAGGCATAGGGAATGTTAACTTTGGCCTTTGACCTTTTGACCCCAAACTCAGTCTGAGCTCAGGATCCCAAGGTGAACCTGTGTACCAGGTTTGGTGGTCCAAGCTTTACTCGTACAGTAATTAAGGCATAAGAAATGCTAACCTTGACCTTTTGACCCCAACCCCATAGTCAGAGGTCAGGATCCCAAGGTGAACCTGTGTACCAGGTTTGATGGCCCTAGCTTTACTCGTACAGTAACAAGGCATAAGAAATGCCAACCTTGACCTTTTGACCCCAAACCCATAATCAGAGGTCAGGATTCCAAGGTGAACCTGTGTACCTGGTTTGGTGGTGCTAGCTTTACTTATTTTATAGAAATAAAAAATGTAGCATTTACCATTTACCAAAGTGCAACTGCAATGTTAACGATGAACTTTGACCTTTGACCCCAAACCCATAGTTTGGTGAGGGTGTAAGTCTTCCAAGATGTGTATTAGATATAACTACTGTATAAATCTGAAAACCCTACATCATTTCTTTCAGTAGTGTGTTTAGAAGATTTAGGGAAAAATCTGACCTCTAACCTTTGAGCTCAAGGTCATCTGATAAGAGTGAAATTGAAATATGCGCATCATCAGAGTATATCAAACCATGGTACCAAGTTTCAAAACAATTGGAACAAAACTGTAGGAGGAGCTGATTTCACAACACAGTTACTGTCTATGAAGTGAGGTGAAACAGGAGGTCATAGGTCAGGGGCTACAACTCCTGCAAAAAATATCCAATCAGAACCAAATTGCCATATGCGTATCCTCAGTGTATATCAAACCATGGTACAAAGTTTCAAAAACAATCGGACCAAAACTGTAGGAGTTGATTTCACAAAAGTGGGACAAACGGACAGACTGACGCGTAACATAATCTTCCTCCGGTCTTCACCCAAAGGGCTCAACCCATTTTGGCTTTGACCAATGGGGGATAAAAATAGTCCAATAATTGCGCTGTTTAGTCCAAATTTATCCTAACAGAGCACTACGCTCCCAAAATGCAGGATTACTTGTAATACCTAGAATCTCCAAAAGTACAATGGGAGGCAGAGCCTTCAGTTATCAAGCTCCTCTCCTGTGGAACCAGCTGCCAATCTGGATTCGGGAGTCAGACTCGATCTCTGTTTTTAAGAATAGGGCTAAAACCTACCTTTTTGATATAGCCTACAATTAGGGAGGGATCATGTGTTTCTGAACCCTCCCTTAGTTATGCTGCTAATAGGTTTAGTCAGCCGGGGGACCTCCAGTAATGCACTGGGCCTCACTCCTTTCCTCACTCTCAATGAAATATTTTTTTTGCTGGTCATTAACATTTGTTTGTTCTCTCCCATAGATTGAGTCCCCATCGTGCTGTTTGCTCTCTACATGTCTGTTCTTTTCATCTTCTCTATCCCCTCACCCTCCAGCCAGTCACAGCAGATGACTGCCCCTCCCTGAGCCTGGTTCTGCTGGAGGTTTCTTCCTGTTAAAAGGGAGTTTTTCCTCTCCACCGTCGCCAAGTGCTTGCTCACAGGGGATCGCCTGATTGCTGGGGTCTTTCTGCAACTGTGGGGGTTCCCCCTACAGTTGATAGTGCTATGAGATGACTGTTGTTGTGAAATGGCGCTATATAAATAAAGTTGAATGAATGAATGAAATACTTTTTGGCACTTGGGGATGGTGGTGGGGGTCTGCTTGATGCATAATATCTGGAACAATCTGAAACCAGTGCTAGTGCTACTGAGCTATACATTTAAAAAGCATTATTTGAATACAAGTACGTTTTACATATTTCCCTGTGTTGCATCTTTATATTGATCTTCACACTTTGGGCTCTGGGTGGCCCTAGACACCGCTGGTCTTGTTTGATCCTGAAAGCCAAGCAGGGTCTACCTTTGTTAGTATTCAGAAGGGAGACTGCCTGGGAATACCAGGTGTTGTGACGGACTGGCGATCTGTCCAGGATGTATGCTGCTTCTTGCTCAAAGATAGTGGTATAGGTGCACAACACACAGAACCCAAAAAGGAAGATCCATGTTGGTTCCTATATAATGATTTTTTTTAAACAAACTTCAAAAGATATCTTTTCATCTTCGACTTTTCAACCAATTTGAGACCATTCAGACACATACAGTATACAATACTGACAAAAGGTTATGGATATTCGGCTTTTGGGTGAAATGTAAGGATGCACCTAAAATGCACTCTAACCTTTACAAGTGAACTTAATTTGACCTTCTCTAACCTTTTGAATGCACATGTCCAACTGGTCAATGCTTGAGTACATTTTGCAAAATTACTGTTCTCCAACAAGGTGCTTAATGGCAAAATTCACAACAGGTGTTTGATCCATGAATCGACCAATAAATTTTCTGGTTCAATTAGAATAGGTATTTAAACAGTCCCCTTCATCATGCTGTTCACATTTTGACATCATGAGACCAAGACGACACCTCACAACTGATCAACAGCACCTCGCATTTGCGAGGCTTCAGACAGGATGTTCTCAGAGGTAAGTGGCCACTGAACTGAGTGTCACAGAGTGTCATCAGCAGGTTGAAACAGAGATACAGAGAGACTGGAAAAGTCACAGAAAGGCACGTCCTTTGGCCACATCCCACACTGATGACTGCTTCATTGTGAACAGTGCCCTGCGGAACCTGATGATGAATGCCACTCAACTCCAGGCACATTTAAGGGAGGTGAGAGGCACCCGTGTTATGTCAGACCATTCAAAACTGTTTATATCAGCCTGGTCTGCGTGCTAGATGACCTGCAAGGGTACCTGACCACACCACCAGGCACAGGTGTCATCATCTTGCATGGGCCAGGGAGCATTTACGCTGGACAAGGGACCAGTGGGCTTCAGTGCTGTTCTCTGATGAAAGTCGATTCACGCTGAGCAGAAATGATGGCTGCCAATGATGTTGGAGATGTCAAGGAGAGCGCTATGCATCAGCCACTGTTGTCACCAGACAAGCCTTTGGTGGTGGTGGTGTTACAGTCAGGGCTTGTATGTCTAGTCAATACAGAAATGGCCTACACCTTGCAAATGGTGCAGTGACAAGCAGATACTACCTGAATAACATCATTAATCCAGTCATTGTGCCCCTGCATGAACAACACAGGCCTAATTTCATCATCATGGACGACAATACTCCAGCTTATCGAGGTTGCATCATTAGGGAATGGCTGCTGGAGGCTGGGGTACCTCAGATGGAGTGGCCTGCACTTTCTCCAGACCTTAATCCCATAGAAAACTTATGGGCTTCAGGCTGAGTCACCATGTAGAAACTCGTAACCCTGCACCCCACAACGTCAATGACCTGAGGGCCGCCCTTCAAGAAGAGTGGAATGCCATGTCTCAGCAGACAATAAGTCAACTTGTGAACAGCATGAGACATCGTTGTCAAGCTGTAACTGATGCACAAGGGCACATGACAAGTTACTAAGACACTGACATTTTTTGTTGTGGTATACCTACCACTGTTGTTGGCTTTTATTTCAATACATTGTTTGAGATGAGGAAATCACCATTGCATGCTTCTACTTAAATGCCTTACTTTCATGATATAATATCATTGTAGTGTGAACTTTTTACATTTTCCATAAATTTCACTCAAAATACAAATATCTCTAACTTTTTGTTAGTAGTGTATGAAGACGCCTTTCCAACTTTCAACCAAATCTGGACATTTTTTAAATGGTTGGCAAAGCCGTCTTTTCAACATTTTTTCAACCAATTTGTGCTGAGAGGGAGAGATGGTAGACATGATAAAAATAATTGTGAATAGTCGGCTAATCAAAAAATAGTCGTTACATTAGTCGACTACCAAAATAGTCATTAGTTGCTGCCCTAATGAACACATGCAAGCCTTTTTTTTAACACCTGCAATCTCTTTGGAGCAGATTTTAATCCCTAGATGCCGTGTGAATGTGTGTGTGAATGGTTAAGGGATAGCGCCGTACCGTGGCTGCTTCATCCATCCAGGTGGATGCCCTCAATTTCCCCTCTGGGGATCAATAAAGTATACAAAATCAAATAAAAAAAAATCATTCAGGTATGTAACTTAATTATTTTGAAACATTTATAGCTTATGGTCATTCTGTTAAAGAGAATGACCTAGAATACGAAGGATCAATAATGTGTATGTACCTGTCTGTTTGGTAGACATCCACACTGCTGTTGAGCTCCTCCAGCTCCTCTTTAAGCAGCTGCAGGTTAGAGTTGACAAAGCTGAGCTCCAGAGCAACAGTCTCCTTCACCTTGTTGTTGGTTGTTGCCCTGCAGAATAAAATGCACACACAGCATATTTCCTATGTAACACATTATAAACACGTAGTTCAAAGATGATTTTTAACTTCTACTTTAAAACACTAACATCAGAGTGGTACTAAACATTCTGCTTGAGTGTGCACAGAGACATACAATGGGATTGAATGGCAAAAAAAACAAGTTACAACTTTAGTTTGTGTGCAGCAAAACACAAAAACACACACATTAATACAAAAAAAGGCCCAGAACCAGTTCTGCATTTGATGACCACCTCGTTGGTGTGGGTAATAATAAAAGTTCTGATTGTTATTGATACAAAAGAAAAATGTTTACAGCAAAAAACAACATACATGTACCCTCAGACACCCAGTCATAATATGCTGCATCATTATAACAACACAGCCAATCATTTTGTGCGATGCTGCGAGCAGGTGCAGGGCCCCAAGTTGATAGGACCAGCTGAATGAGCACATCTGGTACCTACATAGATTCAGAAATGTAATGGCCTTTTCTGTGGTCCCAGCTTCACCCTTAATTGGCAACAAAAACAAACTCCTTGGTGGAGGTAATGCACATCCAAAAAAACTACCTGTGCTGACTCTTTATGCATCATAGCAGTCCGTAACCCTAACTAATGCTGCTCTGTCTCCACCCTCTCCTCAATCATCTGTTGTTCAGTCAGTCAAAGTGGGAGGGTCCTGGTGCTGACTAAAGCCTGCTCACACAGCTACAAGGAGCTCTGCGGACAACAACACACTATATTCCTGGAAATCTGATGCATCCCTAAGTTGCCAAGGTGATTTGATGAAAAGAGGTAGTGGAAATCTCCCTAATCACACAATCACTATATTTTACTGAGTCAGACAGGATAAGAGTGTGGCATATGTAAAGCACACAGTGGGTAGGAGAGGAGAGGAGAGGAGAGGAGAGGAGAGGTTTGAGGTTTAAAAAATCCCTTTATTGTACAATTCAAAAATAACAAATCACCATGATACCATCACTCCACAAAGTGTCTCACATTTCAAAAGTTTAACAATGACTCATCCCCCTCCCCCAAAGAAGACAGAATATTCCCTACAGTCCATCTATTAATGAATACCTCCAAATTGTCTGCCATTTTATACAGTAATAAGAATACTCCACCTGGAGTCTGACTTTTAACAAGGCCTTAAAAACCAACACAGGATCCACACTGCCAGTATTAATAGTCCGATTTTTCCTTGTCAGCCAGATGGCAAGTACTGTACGTACAGACTTCTTTTCCACTTTATACTAAGGACCATAAATAAACAAATCATAAAAAAACATTCACCAAAATTATGAAACCACACTTTCAAAAGATCAAAAAGTCCAGATAAACGAGTACATTTAACAAACAAATGCTCCAGGGTCTCAATCTGGGAACAAAACAATCACTCCTCCCCCACATTAGGATCCAGGTGTGCTCTGTATTTATTTGTAACTATTGCCCCATGTACAATCCTCCACTGGAGGTCTGCTGTCCGTTTCTCAATAGGGAGCTTGTACATGGACCGCCAGCTGCCTTTTGGGGAGAATACCGGCCCCAAAAACCCAGCCCACTTCGACTCTTTCACCCCAGTCAGAGAGCGCAGGTTTAGGACCTTTACACAGATGTGATACACCGTCTTCTTCCCTGCTAACTGGAACTTGTCCAGACAAGGAGTTCTGAATGCCCAGGCTGGCAGGGGTA
Organism: Pholidichthys leucotaenia; assembly: GCA_020510985.1. Taxonomy (NCBI): domain Eukaryota; kingdom Metazoa; phylum Chordata; class Actinopteri; order Cichliformes; family Pholidichthyidae; genus Pholidichthys; species Pholidichthys leucotaenia. The sequence goes on from CM035841.1 coordinate 222,585,477, forward strand.
GGAACCTTTCTGTGTGGAGTTTGCATGTTCTCCCTGTGCTGTGTGGATTTATTCCGGGGGCTCCGGTTTCCTCCCACAATCCAAAGACATGCATGTTAGGTTAACTGGTTGTTCTAAATTGTCCCTAGATATCTGTCTCCTATAGGCCCTTAGAATAGAGGGTTAGTACTAGTGAAGCACTTTGAGTAGTCTTTGAGACTAGAAAAAGTGCTATGTAAGTACAGGTCCTTATCCCTTATCCCTGAAAGACAGCAGGTGGCCCTCTCCCTTCTGCCACTCTCCCACTGCTGGACTTATGGAAAGGGCAGGAAAGTTATACAGTGTCCTCATCCCACTGATCAGAAAGAGTGTGGTTTTCTGCAAAGGCTCTCAGTGGTCATGACAGGGCAGCACAAACTTCCTTCCCCACCCTATACACCAGTCTGACAGATGCAATGTTGGCACTCCACCTCAGCATTTCTATAGATGTGGTCGACATCTTCATCAGATGACCAAGTTTAGTACAGCCTGCCTCTCTTAAACAAGTTCACAGACTGACAGATTGCAGCATTTGAGTGTTTATGAATTGATTGAAAAATAATGGTTCCTCAAACAGCCACATGCCTGGTGTCTCCCCAGGAATACAGGCTACAGCAAAAACTTGCCATGCATGCAAGACAGATGTGTAGAAAGCAGAAAGTCCAGTAAAGTCCATCTCCCCAGATTTCATGAGGAAAAGCTGCTTATCATAGCCCAAGTGGCCAACTCTCCTCAGGAGCAGTTTTGAAAGTGTCCATCCAGCAGGGGCGACATCCATAAAGGAACTGTTGTGCAGTCTGAAGCCTAAAACAGGCGATCTTGGACTGTATGTCAACCAGGCTCTGTCCTCCCTCGGCAACAGGCAGGTAGAGAACAGCCGCACGCATCCAATGTCGACCAGACCAAAAGAAATCCACGATGATCTTCTGAACTTCCTCCACCAGGCTCCTGGGCGGTGTCAAAGCAATAAGCCTATGCCAAAGAGCCGAAGCAACCAGATTATTGGCGACCAGAACTCTTCCCCTATATGACAGCTGTGGTAGCAACCAATTCCATTTAGAAAAACGAGCACACACCTTCTCCTTAATTCCCTCCCAGTTCTTGCTTTCAAAGTCCTCAGAACCCAAAAACACCCCCAACACTTTAAGACCGGCTTTCCCCCACAGAAGACCTCCAGGTAGATGAGGAATGTCTTGATGTGTCCACTGCCCCACCAATAAACCCTCACTTTTGCCCCAATTTACCCGTGCAGAAGATGCTTTTTCATAAATAGATAAAGTGTCCACCAAACGCTGTACATCCCTGTGGGATGTGATGAAAATGTTGACGTTGTCTACATAAGCAGACAAGATGAGTGGACGACAACTACTGGAGGGCCCCGGCAGGGTCAAACCACCTAGCTGAGTGCGCAACCTGCACAGCAAAGGCTCAATAGCCAAGCTATACAGTTGACCCGAGATCGGACAACCCTGCCTTATTCCCCGATGTACAGGGATTGGCCGACTCAGCCCCGCCCCCATCTTTACCAAACACTCAGCTCCAGTATATAACAGATTGACCCATGTCAAAAACATATTGCCAAAACCAAACCCCTTCAGTGTGGAAAACAAATAAGAATGGTCAACCCTATCAACAGCTTTTTCTTGGTCCAAAGACATAATACCAAACTTTAAATCATAACATTTACTAAGATGAAAAACAGCACGTATGAGAAAAATATTGTCCATAATGGTTCAATCAGGAATACAATATGTTTGATCTCTATCTATGATTATATCCAAAACATTTTTCAGTCTATTTGATAGGGCTTTAGAAAGCACCTTGTAGTCTGTGCAAAGAAGAGCAACGGGCCTCCAGTTTTTAAGCAAGGCCAAGTCCCCTTTCTTAGGCAGTAGAGATAGTACTGCACGCCAACAGGAGACAGGTAAAGATCCAGTTCTGTAACAGTCAATTAGAACGTCATAAAAGTCTGATCCAATAATATCCCAAAAATGTTTAAAAAAGTCAGAAGAAAGATGGTCAATTCCAGGTGCACGTCCCAGAGCCATTTGATTAACTGCTGCAGTTAGCTCATCCAAAGTCAGTTCACAGTCCAGAGCAGCCCTTTCCTCTGGGCTGAGCTTGGGAAGACCTTCAAAGAGTTGATTTTGAGACTCTATGCAACATGGTTCTGCCCCAAACATGGCACCATAGACATCCACTGCATGGCTCCTCATCTCATATGGATTTGTAGTTATCTGGCCATTTGGGAGTTTTAAACAAGTCATCAATTTCTTTTTTGCAGCAGTCTTCTCCAGGTTGAAGAAAAAAAGATGGAGCATCCATATCTTTCAGCTGAGTAAACCGGGATCTAACAAGTGCCCCTGTCACTCCTTCTTGTAGGAAAGAGCTCAGGGCTGATCTCTTCTCCTGCAGCAAAAGACCTGAAGTAGAATCCTGATCTCTAATCAAACTCTCCTCCAACCTCTTAACAGTGTCTTCAAGTTCACAAACTTTAGATTTAATGATAGCAGTTGAGTTTGCAGTATACTGTTGACAAAAAATGCGAATTTGCACCTTGCCAACCTCCCACCACTGTTCTAAGGAACTAAAACGAGGCTTTGTAGTCCTCCAATGTTCCCAGAAACACACAAAATATTGACAAAAAGTGTTGTCTTGAAGAAGCTTATTATTAAAATGCCAATATGATTTAATGCTTTCCCCTGGTGAAATAATTAAAATCGCACAGACTAGATGATGGTCTGTAAAACCGACTGGACTTATGTTACTGTGAAGAATTCTTGGACCAAAACTTTAAGTAACATATATTCTATCTAGTCTAGCAGCACTGACTATATTATCTCCGACTCTAACCCAGGTATACTGTCTAGTTTTTGCATGTTTAACTCTCCATGTATCTAATAAGTCAAACTGTATAGTAATATTTTTTAAGACTTGTGAAGACTGAAGATGGGGTTCTGCATTAGTTCAATCCACAGTAAAATAGAAGGTACAGTTGAAATCACCAGCAACAAAAAGTTGGTCTAGATAATAGTTCTGCAGTTCATTTTTAAGTTTATTGAAAAAAAGCAGTTCTTTCTGAACTCTAATTTGGAGCATAAACGTTAACAAAGCAAAACATGGAATTCTCTATTTCTGCCCTAACAAAGAGCAGCCTGCCCTTCACCACCTCCACTACAGATAAAAATGTTGCATTCGCAGATTCCCCAAACAAAATGGCTACTCCTGCACTATTTTGTACCATGACTGAGTGAAAAAGGACCCTTTCACCACAAGCCCCAGTCCACTTCATCTGCTGAAATGGTACGAGTTTCTTGCAAAAACAAAATGTTCAGATTTTTTTGTTTAAATAATTCACTAATTAATTCCCTCTTATGATTGTCCCTCCCACCATTGATGTTGAAGGATCGTACTTTTATGTTTTGCATGGGGAGATAAAGGAGAAGACAGAGAGCTGAAAGAGACAGCAAAGAGCAGTAAATATATAAGAACACCGTGCTGTGCATGCCCATATAAGTTATTTCATTTGTCGGATGCGCATGACCTTTTTAGCTCCTGTTGATTTACGCAGGGTGTTAGGTGCTTTTTAAGGCGAAAACGTTTTCTTTCATCAAGGAGGTCAAGACCAACTTGTCTTTTTAGCACATTAACAGATCTGATAAATTTATCAGCATCACTGAAATAATCAGTAACTTTAACAGCCTATTATAGGTTTCATCTAGAACAGGGGTGTCAAACTCATTCCATGGAGGGCCAAGACCCTGCATGTTTTTCTTCCACCCAGTGTCTTCAGCAGGTGTTTTCACTGATCAGCAATCAGTTGGAAGAAATTTGGTGAATCACCTGTTGAAGACACTGGGTGGAGGTAAAACCTGCAGGGTCTTGGCCCTCCATGGAATGAGTTTGACACCCCTGATCTAGAAGAACATTTGTTTCTTCCAATGAATACAAACTTGTATTTTTACTGCAAGTTTCGCCAATGGACACGGCATCAGAATCAGAATCAGAATCCATTCCCTCACCATCACAACTTAACTGGCTGTTTGATACAGCCGTCTCGGTTGATTGATCATGAGCTATAATTTCCTCAACACCACTTACCGCAGCTGACTGGCATTATTCCGTTAGCTGTTCGGAAACGTTAACAGCTACTGGAACCACAGCTGCTGACTTCATATGCTCTTTCTCACATCCAGACTCTCTGACGCACCATCAGCAACCGTCTGGACCTCATCACCAGCCACGCTCCCAACCGAAAGCTGAGCCGCAGGTGCCACAGTCAGGCTGGCCACAGACACAGCAGCAGGTTCCAGAGCAGGACCGGCGGAAGACCCCGCAACGCTGTCCGTAGTAGCAGCATGAGCAGAGGCCGCATCGCTGGCCTCAGCCGTGGCCTCATCAGAGCCTCCTGCCCATTACTTGTGCAGACAAGCAAACCGTTTATGACCCACATCTCCACATTCAAAACGCTTCATTTGTCCTGAGCTAGCATACACCATGTACGAGCCGTCCCCATGTTTGACCCGAAAGGACACTTGTAGTGTTTGAGTCGTGAACACCTGTCGCCTGAGTGATTTTACATGTTTTAATTTGATATCCTTACATCCCAAACTCACAGTTCTAAATGGGCCCGCAAATTTCCCAAATCTGCGAAGCTCAGTCTCCAACTGCTCATTAGGGATAAAAGGAGGAACACCTGAAACAGTGATTCGCGTTGATGGAGCCAACAACGGGGACACCTGCATATACATATCCCTGATAACAACACCGCTCCCAGTTAGACTGTGAACATACTCCTCACCACAGTAACACTGCTATCTAGCGGGACAATCCTCACTCCCTGCCGGATAGACGGAGGTTGCATCTCAAAGGACGCCATCCTCCAGCAAAACGCCAAAAAAACAACAAAAAATCCACAAACGCACTCAAAAGATTGAAGTAAACTTACCTGAAATTGCAGCCAATAATGAAAGAGAGGAAAAGTCCAAACGTGTGAAAAAGTACAATCCAAAACTCCGCACCACTCACACACCCAGCACCTCTGTCACTTGCGCTCACCGGAAACAGATGAGATGAGATGAGATGAGATGAGATGAGATGAGATGAGATGAGATGAGATGAGATGAGATGAGATGAGATGAGATGAGATGAGATGAGATGAGATGAGATGAGATGAGATGAGATGAGATGAGATGAGATGAGATGAGATGAGATGAGATGAGATGAGATGAGATGAGATGAGATGAGATGAGATGAGATGAGATGAGATGAGATGAGATGAGATGAGATGAGAGAGTTTATTAGTCCCACAATGGGGAAATTCCAGGATTACAGGAGCAAAAGGATAGCAGCACTCAGAGCAATAGTCAACAACAAAATAAGAACTGATTAGCCAAAGCAGTGGATGGATATACAGTACATATGTACACAGATATACACACAGTGCAGAAGCATTGCAGCTAGATGGAATATCATCATAGCAGTCTGTCGGGGGCGGCAATGACCGTTTCATTTAGGTCTGATCAGATTCCTCCACGCAGCTCTGTAATTTGCCTTCCGCTGCCAGGAACTCCTGACCTTGTTAACCCAGGCGCTGACATCCAAGCCGGTATGAGTTGCTCTCTGACTCACCATTCCATGAAACTGCTTGCAAAGTATTTGAGTACCGGTAGCTTTTGCTGGACAAGTGGCACATTCTTGGCAGATAGAGGTATTATCAGTGGCAAGGACAGGCCAAGACAAACTGACTCCAGTATCTGTTGCAGTGACAGACCAGATGATAGGTTTGTTTATCTCTGCTCTTTGTGTAGTGCGGTGGTGGAGTGGTTAGCACTGTTGCCTTACAGCTAGAAGGTTCCTGGTTCGAATCCCCAGGCTGGCAGGGGTTGGAACCTTTCTGTGTGGAGTTTGCATGTTCTCCCTGTGCTGCGTGGGTTTACTCCGGGGGCTCCGGTTTCCTCCCACAATCCAAAGACATGCATGTTAGGTTGATTGGCTGTTCTAAATTGTCCCTAGACATCTGTTTCCTATAGGCCCTTAGAATAGAGGGTTAGTACTAGTGAAAGCGCTTTGAGTGGTCTTTGTGACTAGAAAAGCGCTATATAAGTGCAGGTTAGTTAGTAGTTAGTTAGTGCATGTCACGATGCACCGACTGGCAAAAGTCCACCACAGACCTTGTGACAGATGTGCTTATCTTCCAAGATGTCCAGTCTCACCCCGTGTAACTGGGAGTGGTCCACCACAGACCTGTGACAGATATTGTTTTTAGTTCTGCCAGGATGCCCAGTTTCACCCTCCACGCCCTCGGAAGGGCAGGGTTGCCAACTGAGTCGCCGACGGCCCAACCCATGAGACAGGTAGTACCGGTTTTCATGGTTATCTGGTAGCAAGCAAACCAATGCCTGACCTGACAAAATAAGATGGAATAAGATGTGGTTGAAATGCTTATATACATTCTGTAATGGTTAGTGCCAATAATCCAAATTCAACTGATGAATTAATAATGAAGACATTGTCCCAGAAAACCAGAAAATAATACATAAATTAATGGACACACACCCTAAATAATAAGAAACTCTTTTTAACCACAGACCAGGGCCCAGTCATTTTGGCTAAATAATTATTGTTTAAAGATGCACTCTGGTGGATATAAATCCCCTATAAAAACAAATATACATTGTCTAAAATGGTATCTTATTCCCCTTTTTCTACAAAAACCTTTCAATGCCTTAGTTTTGTGTCAAAATCTTTTCACTTCCCCCTCCTTGTGTAATGACAATAAAGTTGAATCTTATCTCATCTCATCTCATCTCATCCTTCAAACACCAGGATCTGTGATTACTAGGCCTACCCACATCCCACAAGGCTAACAATGGCTAGCAGCACTACACTATCATAATAAATCCTGTAATAAAAAGACTTACCAGTTGAAGCAAAAAAAAAAACAAAAACAGAGACATGAGACATTTGAGTGACTTCACTCATGATATGCCTTGCAAGTCATAAAAACATCTTACAGACATGTTACAGACATGTTAACAAGAAAAAAAAAATCATTTTTTGGTGGAGCATCACTTTAATGTTTATTATTTCTTATGGGTCCATTAGTCAAGACACAATTGACTGCCTAGTCTTCTTGGGGGCCAAAAAGAAAAAAACAAAAACAAATATATCATAGGTTGTACATAAAGATAAATGGAGGAGAGCTCTCCAAAAATGAAGCCCTCATATCTCTTCAACCCTCTGGATGGCTGGATCCAGCACAGCAATAAGCTCCTCCTCTCTCCATTATTGTGTGTGGCATTGTGCCAAACTAAAAGCTAAAAATAGTCGTGGATTAAATTTTTCTACAAGGTGGCTTCTGTCTTCATACAACCCCAATTCCAGTGAAGTGCTGGTTTTTGAACTTAAAGCTAATAACAATCTGGATGGTTGTTTTCCTCTTTAGCCCGGAGGACATGATGTCCATGATTTCCAAAAAACAATTTGAAATGTGGACTGGTCAGACCACAGCACATTTTTCCACTTTGCGTCAGTCCATCTCAGATGAGCTTGGACCCAGAGAAACTGGTGGCATTTCTGGGTGTTGTTGATATATGGCTTTTGCTTTGTATGGTAAAGTGGTGGCTTTACCGGAGTGGTGGCTCAGTTGGTAGAGCATCTGCCACACACCCGGGAGGCAGGGGTTCAAATCCCGGCCGGGTCATGCCAAAGACCATATAAAAGCAAAACTTCCTGCCGTCCAGCTTGGTGCTCAGCAATAATGGAATGGAGGAGGGAAATCTGTGGCGGCACCTTGCATGGCAGCAGCCCATCTGATTCTATATATGGGGTGTGTGTGATTAACACTGTAGATAGGAGAAACACAATTTCGTTCTACTGTACATGATTGGTTGAATGACATTAAAGTGTGATTTAATAGTTTTATCTTGCACTTGTAGATGTACCAACAAGCTGTGTTAAGTGACAATGGTTTTCCTGAGTGACAAAGTGTTCCTGAGCCCACACGCTAACATCCTTTACAGAATGATGTTGATTTTAAATGCAGTGCAGCCTGAGATATTGAAGGTCATGGGCATTCAGTGTTGGTTTTCAGCCTTGCCGCTTATGTGCAGAAATTTCTCCAGATTCTCTGCATGTTTTGATGATATTATGGACTTTAAATGATGAAATCCCTAAATTCTTTGCAGTTGTAAGTTGAGAAATGCTGTTCTTAAACTGTTGGATTATTTTCCCAAGCAGTTGTTCACAAAAAAAAGTGGTGAACCTCGCCCCATCCTTGCTTGTGAATGACTGAGCCTTTTGGGGATGCTCCTTTTATACCCAATCATGACACTTCCCTGTTTCCAATTAACCTTTTCACCTGTGGAATGTTGCAAAAAAGTGTTTGAGCATTCAACAACTTTCCCAGTTTTTCTTGCCCCTTTCCCAGCTCTTTTGGAATGTGTTGCAGACATCAACTTCAAAATGAGTGAATATTTGCAAAAAAAAAACACAAAACAATAAAGTTTATCAGTTTGAACATTAAATATCTTGTCTTTTTAGTGTGTTCAATTGAATATAATTTGAAAAAGATTTTTAAATCATTGAATTTGGTTTTGATTTACGTATTACACAACGTCCCAACTTCACTGGAACTGGGGTTGTATGTTATGCTGATTTATGTTCAAATGACTAGTTTTTGGATCAGTTTGGTTTTAATGAGTTATTTGATGCTATACAAATGGGGCTGGGGTCACGATCAAGTGTTTTTACAGTTGGCTGTGTTTAAAAGAGCTGATTGGGCTGCCACATAGACAGTAACAGACGCGGCTGTAAAGGTCATAACATGATGTTGCATGGTGGGTACTGCACAGACTCTGGCTCTAAAAGTGAAAGATGGCAGCTCCCTAAATCCAGGAAGTAGAGCTCCACTTTTCTACAAATAAAGTGGTGGCACTTGGTCAAAGTTCACCACTTACTGTGACAAACTGTGACCCTGCAGACTTCAGCTGCAGCTGATTGAAATGTTTTGTACTGCTCTGAATGTCCAGTCCAAAGTATAATAAACTATAATAAAACTAGAAAAGCACTCAAAGAGCACATATCTCTGCCAAGGTTCCTTCCCTCTGTTCTTTTGTCCATCCATCTGTCCATACCTCCCTGCCTCCATCCCTCCACACACTGCAATATAGGGCCTTGGTGGAGGTATGCACTCATGGATTGCCCCCAAAATCTAATGGGTTCATCTGTAGCCCAAGAGCCACCTCTGGTGAAAATTTCATTGAAATCCATCAAAAGCCACTCAGACCAGCTAGCATTAGCAGCCCAATATACTTTGCTATTATGGTCAAAATGTAACAAAATAAGAGAATAGCTCAAGATAACTGTGCATTAATTAACAAGTTGGTTTAGTACGGTGACCACAATTTGCATAAAAAGAGCCATAAAATCCTTGGCTAGCACACGCAATCTTTTGGCCGTTTTATTTTGCAGACCATATAATTTCACTAGATAACCTATTAAAATAAAGAGGAAACCCAAAATAGCATAATAGGGCCTCTTTAACATGTACTGTACATGCAACAAAAGATCACTTTTAAGCCACTCTTAAATTATGTTAATCTGCCTAGTTAGACCACTTTGGCTTCTCTCTCGCTTCATCTGTCACTCCCAGTTGCCTCCAACACACACACGCACACACACACACACACCTAGATCTAGGATCAAGCCAAGACAATCTAATTAGTCAGCTTTAAATGGGTGGCCAAATACCCTCTTCTCACACACACACACACACTGCCCTGCACGCACTACATGCATCTGAGGGGAAAAAAAACAACTCTTTCTTAGTCATGATGAGATGTTACTCAAGTTTTAAGACTCTAAAGGCTGATATGATTGACACTAAACTAACACGAAGACCAAAATTGAAAGAGTTAATGTCCTTTGGATGAATTCCAAAAGAAAACAACAGTGCAGCACTGAACATGACGTCTTCATCAGCCAATCACAGGTCATGATGAGTTACATTGCGTGTTTTATCTCGAATTAACATTTTTTTTAACCCCCACCCCATGACCTCCCACACGCCAGCACTCATACCACGACCCAGTTCCACAACAGTTTCACAGCAACTGAACTGAAAATGAAAGGTAGATGTCATGTGTATGCCAGTGTGTGTGTGTGTGGGGGGGGGGGGGGGCAAGGACAAAAAGGTCTGACAGTGCCAGACAAATAAATGGGGGGATGAGCCTGCTGCTCCTCTGCTGGGAATCTCTGCATGGGAACAGGACTGGGAAGGGGGGGGGGGGGCGGCGGGACACACAAAGCTGGCTGATTACAGACCGGCTGCCTGACTGTGCGGGGGTCCTCTTTGTGTCTGTGAACTGTGTGCCCCCTCCAATAGAACAGACAAACAGTGCTTGTTGTATTTTTCCTAAACTGAGTCATCAGATTTCAGGATAATGGTCTCAATCAGGCTAAAAACAGACTTAGGCAGAGAGGCAAATGGAAAATAACCAGTTAAAAAAAACAAAAACTGTTGTCAACACCTACATAAGACCAGCTACAGCCCATATAGAAAAAAAAATATTCATCCCCTTAGATGTTTTCGGGTTCATGCGTTAATACATCAATCCTAATTTTGATTTCTTGACAGGAATTTACACATACTACTCAAAAAGTTAAGGATATTTGAAATTTATGGAAAATGTTAAAAGTTCATGCTACAGTGATATAATATGAAAGTAGGGCATTTAAGTAGAAGCATGCAATGGTGATTTCCTGATCTCAAATAATTTATTGAAACAAAAGCCAACAACAGTGGCGGGTATTCCACAACAAAAAATGTCAGTGTCTCAATAACTTGTCATATGCCCTTGAGCATCAATTACAGCTTGACAACGATGTCTCACGCTGTTCACAAGTCGACTTATTGTCCTGCTGAGGCATGGCATTCCACTCTTCTTGAAGGGCGGCCCTCAGGTCATTGAGGTTGTGGGGTGCAGGGTTACAACCCTCTACATGGTGACTCAGCTGATCCCATAGGTTTTCTATGGGATTCAGGTCTGGAGAAAGTGCAGGCCACTCCATCTGAGGTACCCCAGCCTCCAGCAGCCATTCCCCAATGATGCAGCCTCGATGAGCTGGAGAATTGTCGCTCATGAAGATGAAATTAGGCCTGTGTTGTTCATGCTGGGGCACAATGACTGGATTAATGATGTTATTCAGGTAATATTGGCTTGTCACTGTATCATTCATAAGGTGTAGGGCAGTTCTGTATTGACTAGACACACAAGCCCAGACCACCACCAAAGGCTGGCTCATCTGGTGTCAACAGTGGCTGATGCATAGCGCTCTCTTTGACATCTCCAACATTGTTGGCAGCCATCATTTCTGTTCAACGTGAATCAACTTTCATCAGAGAACAGTACTAAGGCCCACTGGTCTCTTGTCTAGTGTAAATGCTCCCTGGCCCATGCAAGATGATGACTCCTGTGCCTGGTGGTCTGGTCAGGCACCCTTGCAGGTCGTCTAGCACACAGACCAGGCTGATGTAAATGGTTCTGAATGGTCTGACGTGACACTTGGGTGCCTTTTACCTCCCTTAAATGTGCCTGGAGTTGAGTGGCATTCATTATCTGTTTTTTTTTGCAGGGCACTGTTCATAATGAAGCAGTCATCAGTGTGGGATGTAGCCAAAGGACGTCCACTTCTATGCCTTTCTGTGACTCTTCCCGCCTCTCTGTATCTCTGTTGCAACTTGCTGATGACACTCTGTGACACTCTAAAGGCCCTTTTCCACTAGCCCCAATTGGCCTAACACGGTACGCCTTGGCCCGCGTTTGTAGCCTTTTCCATTATACCCAGCACCGGTTAACAGGCGCTATTTTCGTGCCTGTTCGAGGCCAGGGTACAGCCGTGCTGAGTCGAGCCAAGATGTGACGTCAACAGACTGCAAGCCACTGATTGGTCAGGGCGTAACGTCACGAAAGCGTCCGTCTTCTGTTGAAGCTACACGATCGCCATTTGCAATATTTCACAAACTAACTCAGTCACCGAGTAAATACGATATTAATAGAGACAGCCTTGTAGGTTTTGCGGAAATCTACACCGTGGTACAATGAAGAGGTGTGGAGTTTTCTGTGCTTTGTGACAGATCCACAGTGAGAGGAGCAACCCGCCCCGTTACAGATGCAGCCCAGCATAGAACCGGCCTACGGACAAGCTGAAGACGAACGAGAGAGAACCATCGATGGTGAGTGATTTGTAATATTGTGCATCTGTTACCTTATTTATCCTGTTGGTGGTAAGCTCACTTTTTTTGAGCGATGCAGCGCCGTCCTGTGCTGCCTAACGAGTGTTAGCTAGTAGCTAGCTGGCTAGTACCAACTGCTGATTCACGCTTGTTTTGTCCTAAGTATTTGCTTGTGAGAGCAAAACGATGAAATATGTTAATCCTGGTTAAAGTCCTGGTTTGTGTACGTGGTGCACTTTGGTGCTGTGCATTAAATTGTGTGTAATTTCTTCCTAGAATCTGTTTCCACATGCCAGGGGTTAACCTCCCTTAGTGTTTATATTGTGGATACAGGTGAAGTGGACACCAGGAGCCGAAATCTCAACATATTTCAGTGCATTTTCAAATCAGTGATTTATAAAGTCATTCATATAATTTTCTAAAGCGTCAGAATAGACCCACACACCTATTCTGTGGATTTTCCATAAAATGTGTTGGAACAGTGTTGTTGTGCTGTTCCACCATAAATCCCTGGATTGATAATGTACTTGTACATGTACAGAGTGGATCCTGAGGTTCTCACTGATCAGGGAAATGAAGCATTTTTGTCACATCCCACCACTGACTTTCATAAGTGTATTTCCCTAATACAGGTACATCTCCAAAAATTAGAATGTCATGAAAAAATTCAATATTTTTTGTCACTCATTTCAGAAAGTGAAATCCGTATATTATATAGATTTATTACACAGACAGTGATATATTTCAAGCGTTTATTTATTTTAATTTGGATGATTATGGCTTACAGCCCAAATTCAATTTGGCAAAAAATTAGAATATTACATAAAATTAATTTAAAAAAAATAGTTTTTAAATATAAATGTTGGCCACTGAAGTGTTGGTTAATATGGGCTGTAGCCATAATCATCAAAATTAAAATAAACACTTGCAATATATCACTGTCCATGTAATGAATCTATATATGGGTTTCACTTTCTGAAATGAGTGACAAAAATATTGAACTTTTTCATGATATTCTAATTTTTGAGATGTGCCTGTATAAGTGTTGAACTTGCTTGAACTAACCACCATCCATTTCTGTCGTTCGTCTAGGCAAGAGGAAAGGAAAAGCAGCCAGCCCACAACGGACCTTACCATTGTGGAAAGTACTGAAATCCTTTGCTTTTATAGGTAAAATGTCAAAACCAAAGTAGCACAATTTCCACTTAATATAAAAGGGACTGAACTGAGATTTATTTGATTGTGTGAACATTAATTACAGAATAATTGAAAATGAATGGCACATCAACTGTAAAATAAACCGCTTGTTAATGTATTTTTTTTTTTGTCAGATCACTTGTGTGATCTTTTGTGAGTTATGTTCATAACTGTATCTTTTGGGGAATGGGAGTTGTTCAGTCATCAATATAATTTAGTTTATATGTGTAGTTTATAGTCTATCATCAATAAACTCATGCAGTAACAGGACACATTACAAATATTTGAGACCCATTGTAGTGCTTCCTTTTATATTTTAGCAATACAAGTACAAAACACCACCCACACATGAAGCTAGGGCAAGAAGAGACACAGCGGTGACAAAGCGATGGCTAAACTTTTATTGATAAAAATTCCATATTTTGACTGAGGGACTCCATACTCGGTGATGCACACCTTCAGTTAAAGTACTAGATTCCATTCAAGTGAATGTATTAATTCATTCTGATTGCTGAGGCCACAGTAAAAACAGATGATTTTAAATGTAACCCAGCCCTTGTAAAATCTACTTTACTGAAGCACAGCTACATGAAAATTGTGGTTAAATACAACAACGAAGTACTTTATTGTCACATTCAAATTGTAATCGCTCCTGTTTTGTTTTTCTTTTGAATTCTTGGATGGAATATGGGTGGGCAATATAAGCTGCGGCTTCAGCCATCACCCATTTCAGATAACCTCTGTTGAACTGTATAATCAGAGGGGTTATTGTTTAATTTGACCTTGTTAGATTTTTTTCCCCCATTCTTAAATTATTCTGTTTTCTTTTAATCTTTACTTTTAATCTATCCAAAATAAAGATTCATTCATTCATTCACATTCCACCACTGGCTTTTAGCAACAAGTGTATTTCCCAAATATGTTTTAAACTTGCTTTAATTAACCACCACCCATTTCTGTCTTTTGTCTAGGCAAGAGGGAAATGATCCACCCCAAACTGGACCTTGCCTCACTATTTACAGAGATGCTGGCTGAAGATCTGCTGAACTGGGACCAGTGTGAGCGGCACATCCCAGCAGCTTCTCAATGAGGCAGTGTGGCCGGCGTGTGTGACCCATTCTAATTTTTTTTTTTTTTTTTACAGTTTGAATTTGCGCCACATGGTGGTAACCTTCACATATAAAAATATGACATATATAAAAAAGAGACATCTGCAAAAACTTCAGAGGTTTATTGTCAGTGCAATTCCCAGTGCAATACTACATGAATACATGTATAGTACATTGTTGATGCAGAGAATATATATTTCTACAGTACATGTATCAAGTAAATCAAGTATTTTCCATGTAGCCCAGGGATTGCAACAGGAAATTCTGATTTCAGCTGAAATCTAATTTGGTTGATTGACTTATGGGGGGGCCAGGGGGCGTAGCCCCCCTGAAGCTGAGAGGTTTTCAGTAAAACAGAAGTAATTTAGACTGAAAAAAATGATTAAAAAAATGAAATACTAGACTTAGATAAATCATTAAATTTAACGAAAAGTTAACTTACTTTTTCTTCAAATTGTCCAAGTGTTTCTGTTACCTCGTCGAACTTTGAGCCAATTTTCACCTTTACCATCACTTTTCTCTCAAGCCAATTCCATCGGAACTTATTTTTGGCACTTTTGTCTATTTCTAGCAGTGATGACTCCTGATCCTTTGATAAAAATCTCATAATTCCACTGAAAACGATACCGAAAGCTCAGAATTCCAACACGAACACGCCGCCATGAATTTTTGACAAAGCATACAACGAGCCATTTGATTGGTCCAATCGTTTGCAACTATCCAATCGCAGGGCCGTTTACAATACAGCAGTAGCTTGAGTACAAAACATCCGGGTTATCGCGGGAGACTTGACCCAGGGAAGTGCCGAGCGCTTATGTAATCGTGTTGATTTTCGCTAAAATCGGTAACATCGGTGACAATAAGGTTCCTTACCCCCCCCCCCCCCCTAAAATTTTCTCAACGGATTTAGACGATTCACAGAAATGATCAATTTGAAAATAACTCGGCGGAAATCCGTGGATCGGCAGAAAATTGCCATCCCTGGAACCTTGTGACTGCATTATTTTAATTGCATTTAATCCTATCAAGTTTGTTTTGGCCTAAAATGCATCATAACTGTCAAATATATCTTATTATACCTAATTCAGTACTGTTTACTTTTTGAATATATATTTTGTGGCTAATATAGTTATTAACCTGGCGATCAAGTTGTGTCAGCTGACCATTTTTTGCCATGACACCACCTCAGACTCAGTGCTGCTGGAGCAGCTACATCCATGATGTCTCAACAGTCTCTCCATGATTTTCACGCAGATCAGAGCAATTTGTTGCACAGGAAATAAACGTTTCTACAGACATTCTTAAGTTCTATAACCACTGATCATTTGTGAAGCTGTGTTGACATCAGTGACAGGCTGTGTTGACATCAGTGAGGGGCTGTGCTGAACGCCAGACCGACCGTTTGAAGCTGTAATTTTCCCTCAACAGAGCCATCTGAAACACACACACACAGCATACATATTTTAGTACCTAACAGCGATAACTTGCAGACATTACAGTGTAGCACGACGTACTTACAGCAAACTAGCATTAGCAACCATTAGCTTACCGTCATATATGATCTAGTTTGTATCCTCACGTCTTCGGCTCTCCCAGAAGCTGCAGTACTATTCCAGAGTGTTTCATCTCACTGCCTGTACCCTTGTCTGGCAGTCCTTTTTGGCATTTACGGTGACAATAAGCCACAGACCGAGGAGTCGCATTGTACAGCCACCATATTATGTTTTGCTTGGGTTGCATGTTTTACGTCACGGGAGTGTAGCGCCGCCTTGCTGTAAAAAAAAATCCCACCCACCCCAGCTTTCCCCAGCTGCAATGGAAAAACAACTGAGGCCGAAATGAGTAATGGTGAATCGAGTCGAGTTAGGCCGACCCGGGCTAGTGGAAAAGGGCCATAAGTTCAGTGGCTACTTCCCTCTGAAAACATCCTGTTTGAAGCCTCGCAATGGTGAGGTACTGTTGATCAATTGTTACGTGTCATCTTGGTCTCATGATGTTAAAATGTGAACAGCATGATGAAGAGAACTGTTTAAATACCAATTCTAATTGAATCAGAAAATGTATTGGTCGATTCATGGATCAAACACCTGCTGTGAATTTTGCCATTAAGCACCTTGTTAGAGAACAGCAAGTTATGCAAAAAGTAGTCAAACACTGAGCAGTTGGAAATGTCCATTCAAAAGATTAGAGAAGGTCAAATTAAGTTCACCTGTAAAGGTTATAGTGCATTTTAGATGCATCCTGAAAATTCACCCACAAGCTGTTTTTGTATATATATATACATATATATATATATATATATATATATATATATATACATACACACTACCGTTCAAAAGTTTGGGGTCACTTAGAAATTTCCTTACTTTTGAAAGAAAAGCACTTTTTTTCAATGAAGATAACTTTAAACTAATCAGAAATACACTCTATACATTGCTAATGTGGCAAATGACTATTCTAGCTGTGAATGTCTGGTGTTTGGTGCAATATCTACATAGGTGTATAGAGGCCCATTTCCAGCAACTATAACTCCAGTGTTCTAATGGTACAGTGTGTTTGCTCATTGCTTCAGAAGGCTAATGGATGATTAGAAAACCCTTGTGCAATCATGTTAGGTCTGCAATGCTGTAATTGCTGGCTGCAAATGGAGGATTCTTTGACGAAAGCAAAGTTTGAAGGAAAAAATTATTATTTCAAATACAAATCATTATTTCTAACCTTGTCAATGTCTTGACTATATTTTCTATTCATTTTACAACTCATGGTGGTAAATAAGTGTGACTTTTCATGGAAAACACAAAATAATTGTCTGGGTGACCCCAAACTTTTGAACGGTAGTGTATATTAATCTGTTTTCACACTCATATGTGAAAACAGATTAATACAAGTTAATATCAATTTAAAATAAATATATAATGTCAGGGTTTCCTCTGGTAACATTTCTCAGTGGCGGGTCACCGCGCCATAAAATTTACCGCCGTGCCAAGAAGACGATGTGAATTTAAGAAAAATATATGCAGCAATGACTTTCCGCAAACGTGCACGCACACGACCAATGCACGTAGCTGTCATCCGCGCGGAGTTTAGAAGCGCCCCGCCCACGTGAGCTTTCCAGTCAGTCAGCAGGCAGTGTCTTGCTAGCGGCGGCAGCATCTTCGTGAAAAGGGAATAAAAACTGGCAAGTCAAACAGCAGAAACGGACTCTATTTGAAGAGAAACTTTGTGAAGAAGTTCGCCTATTCTTCGTTGGTGAAAATCCTGGTGCGTCAGCGCCTTGGCACTACCTATCGGGTGGGATTGAAACTACAAATGATGGCTGTGTGCACGCGTCAACCGCCTGGCCTGGGTAGATGGAAAAAGTCAGCATGCACAGCGCCACGTGCGTGCCGGGCTCGTCCATAGCGTACGCGGACAAAGGCGGACTAGAGGGAAAGTAGAGCATAAAAAGGCTTGACTGTCTGACAGAAACATGACTTTATTAAAGTACTTTAAACGCGGAAAAAAATTCATAAGAGGTATGTAAGCACTGGAGGCATTTATCATGGTTTTAACCCGCTGGAAACGGGAGCAATTACAGAAGAGTCGCTTAGCTAAGAGATGTAGTTAGAATTCATATGCAGCCGGCTTAATATGAAGGGAAAGGCAAGGGGCACTACTGAATTGCTGAGGATATATTTTGCAAGCCACTACAATATTAAGTTATGTTCCCAATTATGTACCTGGCCAGTTAAGATGACCGAGATTCATGAAGTCAGTGACTTTAATTCGTCAGCAGCCTTCAGACAAACTAAACGTGCCAGCATTTGGATTTCAAAATAAGGGAGGTTTTTCTTAGCGGTGAGTAGATTTTACTTAAATATTGTAACAGAAATAATGGCATCCTTGGTCATTTAAGTTAATGTAAATCATTAAATACAATTTTACTAATTTTTTTCTTTGTAATGAGATTTCAATTATTGTTCTGTTCTGACTGCAAAGTTATGGTCAAAAATATAAACTGTTATAAGGAAAAAGTTAAAAAAAAAAAAAAACACCGTCTGTTTCAAATTTATTTAAAAAACAGTCATTTTATTTTAAAAAACAGACCAAAATAAGCCATAAAATAATCCACAAATGTATAATAAAGTTTGAAATGTAGAACAAAAGTCAAATTTACAAGAGGAAATTACAAATTTGAGGAAAATGGTTTCAAATTTAGATAAATTTACAGAGAAAAGTAGAAAACTATCAGAAAATTGTTATAAATTTTGGAGAAAAACCTCAAACCTTCAATTCAATTCAATTCAATTCAATTTATTTATATAGCGCCAAATCACAACACAGGTCGTCTCAAGGCACTTTACAGAAAAGAGTGGGTTTAGGCCACACTCTTAGTTTATAGAACCCAGCAGAGACCCCTAAGAACAAGCACTGCGGCGACACAGGCGAGGAAAAACTTCCCTTTAACAGGCAGAAACCTCAGGTGGAACCATAGCTCATAGAGGACGGCCATCCGCCTTGACTGGCTGGGTTGAGTAGCTACATTCAAAACAAACATACAAATACAGTGATCCCTCGCTACTTCGTGCTTCACCTTTCGCGCCCTCAGTGCATCGCGGATTTTTCAAAAATATTCATCAAAAATTCAAAATTGAGAAATAATGGGCGGGCGCTAGCAGAAGGCAGGGAGACTACATTAGACCATCAGGTATCAACACGGAGAGCCGCACAACTCAAAAAATCCACCTCTCTGTTCGCTGTTCTCGTGTTGGCTCGGCTCGGAAATCTCGCAAACTGATTGGCCGAGACGTTTCACCCCGCAAGCTGATTGGCCGAGACGTTTCACCCCGCAAGCTGATTGGCCGAGACGTTTCACCCACCTCCTCTCCCTGCCGAGCGCCCATGAAGGGAAGGAAGACCGCATTCATTGCTCTTTATCGCTCGTGTTACTTTTAGTCTCGCCGCGTGGAACTTTTTGCTGTTCTCTTGTGCCATTTTGTGCGAAATAGTCTTCCCGTCAAGCCACTACGCCGCCTCCTGCAGCTTCTCCAGCTCTATCGGAAGCTGCCCTCGACGATCCTGCACTTCTAGCACCTGACGATGAGGCGTCACCTGAGGAGCAGTAAAGCTCTCATTAACCTGTGCAGTAAATCATTTTCATCTTGAGTTACGTATCTTGTTATAAGAATAAAAGAGTTCTAAAAACGTATTTATGTACACTTTATTTACATCTACGTATGTATGTACACGTACACACACACACACACACACACACACGTATCATATGAGAGAGAGACAGTGAGAGAATGAACGTACGTATTATTTATGGATGACGTCATTAGGGGTGACGCTACTTCGCGGTTTTTCACTTTTCGCGGTCGGTTCTGGAACCCATTAACCGCGATAAGTGAGGGATCACTGTACAACATTCAAAGCCAAACAGTCCAGTACCAAGCCTGGCCAGGCTGCACATGTGAGCGAAGGCCTGGCAGGGGCAGCATTTCTAACTAAAGGTCTTATCAAAGAGAAAAGATTTCAACTTGCTCTTGAATAAAGAGAGAGTGTCTGCCTCCCGAACTAAACTGGGAAGACGGTTCCACAGGAAGGGAGCTTGATAGCTGAAAGCTCTACCTCCCAGTCTACTTCTAGATACCTTGGGGACCACTAGTAGTTTGGATTTTTGGGAGGGCAGAGCTCTGGTTGGATGATAGGGAACTAAGAGTTCTTGCAAGTAAGAAGGAGCCGGTTATTGATTTTGGGAGGTCTAGACCAAGACCTCAACCAGTCCTGTTAGAGGGAGCTGAGGTGGAGGTTGTGGATTCATACAAATATCTCGGGTTGTGGTTGGATAATAAATTGGATTGGACAACATACATTAGCCACTTGTATGGGAAGACACAAAGTAGGATGTACTTCCTGAGGAGATTGCGGTCCTTCAACATCTGCAGCAAACTTCTACAGATGTTTTACCAGTCGGTGGTTGCCAGTGTCCTCTTTTACTCTGTGGTGTGCTGGGGGGGCAGTATATCCAAGAAGGATGCGTCCAGACTGGATAAACTGATCAGGCGGGCCGGCTCTGTGGTCGGCGCGAAGCTGGACACCCTGGTGACGGTGGCAGAGATGAGGACTCTGGATAAACTGTTGGATATAATGGACAACGTCAGCCACCCTCTGCACACCGTCATCAGTGACCAGAGGAGCTTGTTCAGTGAAAGACTGCTCCTTCCCAAGTGTCGGACCAATAGGCTCAAGAACTCTTTTGTCCACCATGCCATCACACTCTATAACTCCTCACTTGGGGGGGGGGGGGGACATAGAGCACAGAGGACAGTAGGACATTCATAGTGCAATAACCTTAACTTAACCATACTTGTACAAGCCATATTTAGCCTTGTATTTATATTGTGTATATTATGTTAAGTGTTTATTTTTTCTTTTTTGCTTTTCTGATCTGTATGCTCCTTTAATGTGCTGCTGGAAATTTTAAATTTCCCAGAGGAAGTCATCCCAAAGGGATTAATAAAGTTAAGTCTAAGTCTAAGTCTACCATTAAGAGCTTTATAGGTTAAGAGCAATATCTTGAATTCAATTCTATATTTTATGGGGAGCCAATGTAAAGAAGCTAAGACTGGAGTAATGTGATGTCTTCTCCCTGTTCTCATAAGGATACGTGCAGCTACATTCTGAATGAGTTGGAGAAACTTTATGGACTTATTTGGGCAACCTGATAAAAGTGAGTTACAATAGTCAAGTCTAGAGGTGATAAAGGCGTGGACAAGTTTCTCTGCACCTTTATGAGACAGGATGGACCTAATTTTAGAAATATTACGCAGATGGAAGAAGGCGGTCTTAATGGTTTGCTGTATATGAGAGTTGAAAGACACATCTTGGTCAAAGACAACTCCAAGATTCCTAACAGAAGACGTAGAAGCTAGTGCAATGCCATCTAGTGTTGTTATCTTGCAAAAAAGAGTACTTTTAGCATGTTTGAGGCCAAAAACGATGACTTCAGTTTTATCTGTATTCAGCAATAGAAAGTTATAGTTCATCCAGGTTTTGATATCCTTAAGACACTCCTGGAGTAAACCCAACTGGCCGGGATCATCTGGATTGATGGATAAACACAACTGAGTGTTGTCAGCAAAACAATAAAAATGGATAGAATGCTTCCTCATAATGTCTCCCAAAGGCAGCATGTATAATGTAAAGAATACTGGTCCAAGTACTGATCCCTGCGGAACTCCATAGCTAACTGTGGTCTGAGTTGAAGACTTGTTATGGACATGAACAAACTGGGAACGGTCTGATAGATAAGACTGGAACCATCTTAGCATTGTTCCATTCAAGCCAATTTGCTGTTCAAGTCTCTCTAGCAGAATATGGTGGTCAATGGTATCAAAGGCAGCGCTGAGGTCCAATAAAACAAGGACAGAGACAAGTCGGCTGCATGGTGGCGCAGTGGTTTGGCACTGTGGCAGCACAGTTTTACCCTCGGCCGGGGGATCGCGGGGATCATGAGATTGTGGGTTCGATCCCAGCCCCCGACCAACAGTGAGCTGTGTGGAGTTTGCATGTTCTCCCCGTGTTGCGCGGGTTTACTCCGGGATTTCTCCGGTTTCCTCCCGCACACCAAAAACATGTAGGTTTAGGGCGCTTGCGCACGCAGCGACCAGCAGCCGGTGGCTTGTCACCAGACTGCAAACCAAGTCTACCTACGGGTACAAATAAGTTAAAAAAAAAAAAAAAAGTCCTTTGTCAAATGCCATAAGGATGTCATCAGTAATTTTCACTAAGGCTGTCTCTGTGCTGTGATGTTTCCTAAAACCTGACTAAAATTTCTCAAATATATAATTTTTTTCTAAAAAGGTGCATAGTTGATTGGCGACTACTTTTTCGAGGATCTTGGAAAAGTAGGGGAGGTTAGATAGCGGTCAATAATTGGCCAAAATCCCAGAATCAAGCAAAGGTTTTTTAAGTAGAGGTTTAATTACTGCCACTTTAAATGACTACGGTACATGTCCTGTCAATAGGGACATATTAATTATGGTCAAAAGAGATGGACTAATCAGAGATAGCGGTTCCTTCACTAGTCTAGTGGGGATTGGGTCTAAAAGACAGGTAGTTGGTTTAGAGGCTGACACTATTAGGGCTAGATCAGAATGATTAATACGAGAAAATTTAGAAAAGTGGAGTTCTGAGCCTGTGGGCACATCAGTGTTAGGTAGAAGCTTGGTATTTTTAGGGGGGCTATTTTTTGGAATATTATTCCTAATACTGACAATTTTATCATTAAAAAAATTTAAAAAGTCATCAGCACTAAGAGTTGGAGGGATGTAGGGATCTATGGCATTTTGGCTTTTGGTTAGCTGAGCCACAGGGTTAAAGAGAAATCTGTGGTTGTTTTTATTTTCTTCTATCAAGAATGAATAGTATTGTCACCTAGCACTATGGAGAGATTTCTTAGGGCCTCTTTCCACCAAACCGGTTCCAGTGCTTAACTGGAGCCAGAGCGTCATTAGCACCAGTTCTTTGGTTTTCCACCGACTAAAGCACCAGTCCCGGGCTCCCAAAAGTGGGGCTATTGTGGCCCCAACTCCTAGCTGGGCCAACGGCAGCACCAGTTTACGTTGGTTACGTCCACAGCCATGGGCGTGGTTAACTGACCAGCTTCAAAACATTACTGACCGCAATGTTGCTTTCCAAACAGCGGAGCACGCAAAGGATTCCAAAACCAAACAGATTTAGAGCGAAGAGGAGACACATTTCTTGGCTCTATGGACATAAGCAGTAGTACAAGATAAGCTGGAGGGGACCACTCATCTGAACTGTTTTGGAGGACAGGCCAGCCAGCCGGACCATCGTCACTGCCGTGGATTAGTCTGGACAACAAACTGCTTAAAACACGCTGGTAAGTGTATTGTCTTTAAAATGCCAGACGTTAACCAATATATGTATACATATATATCCACTTGTATTGATATGTAACGGCCAAAGTGCGGATATTTTTTTAGTCACTCTTGTGGCTATAGTATTTTCGGTTAGCTATGCTAACAAGCTAACAGTACTTTTACTACGACCAAACGTTTCTCCTCGCCATAAAGAAATGAACAGGTCATCTCTGCTGACAAATGTATATTGCTTGTATTGATATGTAACGGCCAAAGTATGGATTTTTTTTTTTTTTACTCACTCTTGTGGCCATAGTATTTTCGGTTAGCTATGCTAACAAGCTAACTGTTTTTAGCACGAACATTTCCTCGCCATACAGAAATGCGCGGTTGAGAAACTAGAACAGAAATCTTAGCATCTTACAGAATACTTTTTTTTATAAAGACATCCAGTGCAAAATACGTTTTTTGTGGTATGAATACTGTGTATGAATGGGTGCCTTGCGTTATGTTATGGGAAATTTTTCTACCAAACACTAGTAACGTCATCTTTTTTACTATTTTGGTAATATTTCCATAATCTTAGGCCATTTTTAAAAAAAATTTCACTCGTGTTTAATTGTATGTTGTGTAGCCGTATTTTATCTAATCCTTCTCTTACTTTATTGCGCACTAGCCTGGTGGATCACCTACAGTTTCTTTCATTGTACTGTACAACTGTACAGTACAATGAAGTTTCATCTATTCCTATTCTTCTATTTCATAATCAGACATGTAAGCTTTGCTAACATTGATATTGAATAAAATTGTCTTCTATGTCTGCACATTTAATGGAAGGCTTAACCACTTGCGCTCCGTTGTTCCGCGGGCGGGCAAGTCTCTGCGTCCTATGACGCACGAGGGCGCACGAGAGCGCGCTCGTGCACCCTCGTGCGCATGACGCATGATAAGGATATTGATGGTGATGATGTAGGTGGTGTGCCCTCCAAGCGCCACTGAAAAAAAAATCTGCAAACACAGTCGCGAACAGATTAGTTCATCTGATTGACCTCTCATTCGACTAATAAGAGCCTTGAATTGGGTTTCTGAAACCTTGAGGAGCCAATGAATGAAAATCTAGGAAGGAGGACCCGCCTACTGTGAACGCAGGAGCCAATTGAAGCACAGAAATTCAGGCTGGGTGAAGCGATATTTACTGCTGCAGAAGGACTCTGTACGAATCTACTACAGACCCAGGCTCACCCAGCAGCATGGAAAACACCCACAAGTGGGACCTGCACTCATTCCAGCAGAATAGACGGAGGCCGACGACAAAAGTCGTAAATCATTCGCCAAAACGGCAATAATGGAATTATGTTGATCGGGATCCACGAGCGGAGCAGCGTCGCGTTCGTCTGACGAGTGGGAAGAGCTGTTCGCCACGACTCTGCTGCTTTGAAGAGGTAAGGTGTTATAAGCTAAATTATTATTTATCCCTGAAAACTGTAATCCAAAAATGACTTTTGACCGATCGGTAAATTACAACTGTACTGCGCACGAAGTGCGTGCGCCGCGATAAACGGTTCATTTGCCGTGTTCGGATCATAAACGCTCCCCCCCCCCGCTGCAGAAGAGGAGCGGGGGGGGGCACGGTCCGAACGCTCCCCGGTCCGCGGGGGGAAGCATATCAGTCTATTCCATCATGTAGCGATGGCCCTCTTCTGTAGCGAGGGGGGGGGGGGGCGTTCACAGTCCGTTCACGGTTCCCCCCACACACACACACACAGTAGCGAGGGGGGGGGGGGCCGCTGTGAAAACATGCAAGGAAAAAAAAAAAAAAAAAGAGTGTATTCCGTCATGTAGCGAGGGCCGAATTTGGTCCTTGGTAGAGGGGGGGGGGAACGACCCCCCGCCCACACACACACACACACAGACACAGCCCTGAGTGTGACCTTTCATTAGAGCCTAAAATGAAGATTCTTGTGGTAGACTGCAAGTCTAATTTAAAACATTACTGGCACATGCCTCTAGGGGGAACTACCTGTATTGTTCAGCACTACTATTAAGGGGACACATTAGAACAAGAGTGTGAAAACCCCGCGCAGAATCCATGTTCAGTCATATTATGTGTGTTGCAGAATAAACGGCAGAGTTAGCCAAAGAAATAACTCAAGTGTGATCATTGCTACACGGTAGGATATCACACAATTGGCGACGAGGATTAAAAGAAAAAAATCAGCGGCGAGAAACAGAGAACATTGCAAGTGTGGCGAACTCAAGTGACTCCAGTAGTTCGAGTGCAAGTTCAGAGGAGGAAAAACGAGGTTTCCCCACCACGACGAGCAATGGCGGCTGTAATCGGAACGGTAACCCCTTTTGATAACTCGACTCAGTCATGGGAAGAATATAGTGAAATGTTGGACTTTTTCTTCGAAGCTAATGACATTGAGGAGCCAGACAAAAGGAAGGCTGTACTGTTGAGTGGAGTTGGTGCAACTACTTACAGTTTGTTGAGAAATTTAATAAGCCCTGCATTACCGAAAGATAAAACGTACGACCAGCTTACTGCTGAGCTTCAGAAGCACTTCAGCCCCAAACCGAGTGAAATCGTGCAACGATTCAAATTTAATTCACGCATAAGGAGGAACACTGAGTCCATAGCAGAGTATGTGGCAGAATTGAGGAAATTAACACTGCACTGTGATTACAAAGACTCATTGGAAGAAATGTTAAGAGACAGACTTGTGTGTGGAGTGAATGATGACCGAATGCAACGGCGACTTTTATCTGAAACAAAACTCACTTTTGCGAAGGCTTTGGAATTATGCCAAGCGATGGAAACAGCATCTAAAGATGTGAGAGAGATGCAAGGGAAGCTAACAGAGGACACAGCAACGCATGTTCGTGTGCCTAAGACCCAAGTAGGTGTCCACAAAGTGTTGACTGACAAAACTCAGCACAAATTCCCCAGTTGTTATCGCTGCAAAGGCCAGCACAATGCCGCCGAGTGCAAATTTGCCACTGAGCTGTGTCATAATTGTGGCAAGCGAGGGCACATTAAGAAAGCATGTAGAATAAAGGTGGACAGCGCACAGGTGCTGAAAGCGACAGTTAATGGGCAAAAGTATGAAAACAAGGGCCCAGGAAAGGAACAGCAAGCGAATCAACTGAGAGGGGAGGGAGAAAGTGATACAGAAGACATGGGTTTTCACACAATTTACAACACGTCAGAGGAGCTGACCAAGGTAGCGCCCATCACGCGTACCATGAATGTTAATGGAATGAAAGTAACATTTGAAGTTGATACAGGCTGTGGAGTAACCATATTAAGTAAACAGCAATATACACAACTGTGGAAGAAAACAGACACAGCAGAATTAAATCCCTGTTCATTAAAATTAAAAACATACACAGGAGAGAAGCTAGACGTGCTAGGCATGGCACAAGTGAAGGTGCAGCACGAAAACAAAGAAAAGGACTTACCTGTAGTAGTAGTTGGGAGCGAAGGACCAAATCTACTAGGGCGAAGTTGGCTACAAGAACTGGCCATGATTGATCAGTTGGTGAATAAAGTGGAATCTCAGCCCAAATTGCAGCTGGAGGAGATCCTCGAAAGACACGCTGAGGTGTTCAAAGAAGGCTTAGGACAGCTAAAAGGTGTCACTGCAAAGATTAATGTGGACAAGGAGGCCCAACCACGATTCTGCAAACCCCGACCGGTACCCTATGCAGTCAAGCCACTGGTCGAAAGCGAGCTACAGAGGCTGCTGGATGACAAGATCATTGAGCCAGTGCAGGTTGCAGAATGGGCGGCGCCCATAGTCCCAGTGAGAAAGCCGGATGGCTCCATTAGAATATGTGGAGATTACAAACTCACTGTCAATCGAGCATCACGGGTGGATCAGTATCCAATTCCTAAAGTGGAGGACCTCTTCGCACAGCTGAACGGCGGCCGACACTTCACGAAATTAGACATGAGTCACGCCTACCAACAAGTAGTCCTGGAAGAAGAATCAAGAAAGTATGTAACCATCAATACACACAAAGGCTTATATACCTACACACGCTTACCATTTGGAGTAGCTTCCAGTCCTGCTATATTCCAGAGAACTATGGAGGGCATCCTAGGTGGAATTCCGAATGTTGCCATTTATTTGGATGACATCCTTTGTACAGGACCAAATGAACAAGAACATCTGAAAACGCTGAAGGAAGTGCTTCAACGGTTGGAGAAAAGCGGTCTGAGGTTGAAAAGAAGCAAGTGTGAGTTCATGGGAAAAGAGGTGGTGTTCCTAGGCCACAAGATCAACGCCAGTGGTCTACACCCTCTAACAGACAAAGTGGAAGCCATTGCGGAGGCGCCTGAGCCACAAAATGTTACTGAGTTAAAAGCCTACCTGGGCTTGTTGAACTATTACCATAGGTTCCTCCCAAAGCTCTCCACGCTGCTGGCACCACTACATACCTTACTTAAGAAGGAAGAAAAATGGTCATGGGGGGTCAAGCAGCAGAAGGCGTTTGAAGAGTCCAAAGCGCTACTTCAGTCCTGTAGTGTGTTAGTGCACTATGACTCAAACAAACCACTCATCCTGGCGTGTGACGCATCACCCTACGGTGTGGGTGCTGTACTCTCTCATCGTATGGAGGATGGCTCAGAGAGACCCATAGGGTTCGTCTCAAGAACTCTTAGTGCAGCTGAGAAAAACTACTCCCAGCTAGACAAGGAGGGCCTTGCAGTAGTATTTGGTGTAAAAAAATTCCACAAATACCTGTACGGGAGACAGTTCGCTATAGTGACTGACCACAAGCCACTAATTTCACTGTTCAGTGAAATGAGAGCCATACCCCAGATGACATCTCAGAGAATTCAGAGATGGGCCGTTACATTAGCAGCGTATGAGTACACCATCGTTTACAAAGCCGGACGGGACCATACGAATGCTGACGCGATGAGTAGGCTACCCTTGGATGGAGGAAGAGACAGCACGCCTGAGGAGGAGGAGAGAGTGCTATTGTTTGAAGATATCGGCGTGCCCCTGGTGAACGCACAACAAATAAAGAAGTGGACAGACAAAGACCCTGTTCTAGCAAGAGTGCGAGAATACATCTTGCGAGGATGGCCGAAGATGAACAGTCCTGAGTTCATTCCCTATGCCCGACGACAGGATGAGCTCAGCACCCAGGAAGGTTGTATCCTGTGGGGAGGACGCGTGGTTGTTCCACCACCTGGTAGGAATGCCTTACTGCAACAACTACACCAAGCACACCCTGGCATCACTCGCATGAAAGCGTTGGCGAGGAGTTACATGTGGTGGCCCAACATGGATGCAGAGGTGGAGGCGCTTGTGAAGTCATGTGCGGCATGCCAGGAGAACAGGAACAGTCCTCCAGCAGCCCCACTACATCCCTGGGAAGTTCCAGATAAACCATGGAGAAGAATTCACATTGACTACGCAGGTCCATGGATGGGAAGAATGTTCCTGATCATAGTTGACGCATACTCAAAGTGGATCGATGCATATTCTGTGAGTAGCTCTACTTCTGCTGTTACCATTGAATGTCTTAGAAAGAGTTTCAGCCAACATGGGCTACCTGAAATCATAGTATCAGATAACGGTACATGTTTTACGAGTGAACAGTTCCAAGAGTTTTCTGAAAAGAATGGCATACGTCACATCACGACTGCGCCATACCATCCTTCTTCTAACGGCTTAGCCGAGAGGGCCGTGCAGACATTCAAGTCACTCATGAAAAAGATGACAGGAGACTCTATTGAAACCCGAATGTCGAGAGCTCTGTTCAGCTATCGAATAACACCCCAATCTACAACTGGCAAGTCACCAGCTGAGCTGTTGTGTGGAAGGAAGTTGAGGTCAACATTTGACTTAATACATCCAGACTTCAGAAACAAAGTGCATGATAAACAAGAGAAACAAAAAGGTTATCATGACATGCATGCTAGAGAGAGAATACTGAGAGAAGGAGACGTGGTCTACACCCGCAACTTTGGCTCAGGACCAGCCTGGGTACCAGGAGAAATAACAGAAAAGACAGGCCCTGTGTCATTCAAGGTGACATTAGGTCATGGACAAGTGGTGAGGCGACACATCGACCAAGTTCGTGGTAGGAGCTCCATTCCCCTGCCGATGGCACCAGAGGTGTTGTCTGACACCCATCCTGAGGAGAGCATCAACGAACCACCACTTCAGGTGAAACCTGAGGTAACCGTCTCTGCAGATTCTACGGGCAGCACTGCAGCAGCCGAAACAGTGGAGCAGTCTGAGTCTTCACCTGCAGTTGGCTCACCCGCCGTGAGAAGATCTCAGCGAGCTAGGAAAGCTCCAGACTACTTGAAGGACTATACTTAGTCAGTAGTGAGTTCCCCAGCCACAGGACAAGAATGCGTCCTGGAACCTCACTGGGATGCGGTAGTCAAACCAAATCCCCAGTTAGACTGTTATGTGTGTTATACATGTTAAAAAAAAAAAAAAAGAGAAAGAAATTATGTGTATGGCACATGTGTTTAAGAAGTTAAAAGTAACTGTGATTGTTTAGGGTTAAATGGGAGTTCCAGGATGTCTAGCATAATTGGCTAGTGTAATTAAAAGTAGTTTAATCTAGAGGGGAGGGATGTGGTAGACTGCAAGTCTAATTTAAAACATTACTGGCACATGCCTCTAGGGGGAACTACCTGTATTGTTCAGCACTACTATTAAGGGGACACATTAGAACAAGAGTGTGAAAACCCCGCGCAGAATCCATGTTCAGTCATATTATGTGTGTTGCAGAATAAACGGCAGAGTTAGCCAAAGAAATAACTCAAGTGTGATCATTGCTACACGGTAGGATATCACAATTCTACATTGAATTATTCAAAAGTTACAGACGTTTTTCCAAACTGTGCCATTTGGCACAATTTGGCACAGTTCCATAACGCCTGGGAACAGCCTGAGAACAAAGCTGTGTAAAATATTCATTTTTTGTGGTATTGTTACCAAATTTGGATCTCAGCTGGATAACACTTGGTTCTACATTTCTGTTGCATTTTCCAGCCGGATCGGACAGCTGTGTGTTATTTACAAGCATTTGTATCCAAAAAAACAGTGTCCAATTTTTTTTTCTTCAAGTTCAGTAGGTTTAGATGACTGTAACTCAGTGGCCGGAGCACGTAGAGAGATTATGTTTTTTTGGCCAAAAAATTCAAAGTGTTTTCTTTTAAATGAGACCAACCCCATGAAGATGCTGCAAAGGGTTGAATAACAGCTTTCGATTTACTTTGGGCACGTTATTTTTTGGCATTTTTAGGAAAATTGCCCGGAGTGCAAGTGGTTAAGTTGTTCACTGCACAAACTAAAACACTTTTTTTTTTTTTTTAATATTTACAGACTTCTCACAGCTGGATGATGAGGGAGAACCCGCCAGACCTGTGGTGTCCAGCTCACCTTCACCAACTCCAAGCTTGTCCTCCTCCTGCTCTTCTAATCAGACCAGATTAGGTAATTTATGTTCAGATCATTTTGATTTTGTGTACTTTATTGATCCCCATAGGGGAAATTGAGGGCATCCACCTGGATGGATCATGACCCATTCACACAAAGGAGGGAGTGAATTAAAAGAATCCTACACTTGAACTGAATGTTGTGATGCCACTAACAGTAAATGGATGTTGAATAGACACATTAAATCTTGGATTGACGATTCCTGCATTTTTCAGTATGTGGTTATTTTATATTGCTTATTTTTGTACTTTAAAACAGGGAAACAGAAGTGTGACACAAACATGGACCTCCTTCTTGATTACGGTCAGATGAGACAGCAGGAGCAGAGCAGGAGGGAGGAGCAGCTGAACTTCGCTTTGCTGCAAAGCAGACCAACACCCTTGTTGGACTGATGGGACGTGTTGTGTCTGTGCTTGAGGGACTGTAAAAAAAGTAACTATCACAGCATTGATATTTTTGTATGTGTGTACGTAATATTTCATATGTAGCAGTCTGAAGTTTTTGCACATTTTGGAAATAAAAGCTTTCTTTCCTTAAGTGTTTTTCTGCTTCTACATTGTTATCCTCACACCAAACATATTCAGGTTCAGGTTCCTTTATTTGTACCCGTAGGTAGATTTGTTTTGCACTCAGGTGGCATCTATATTTACAAACTACAGTTACATTCAACATGAACACAAACACAAGCACACATGAAGCTGACTATAGACATGATAAAAGTGCTCAAGGCTCCATCAATCAGGACATAAGACAAAGAGATAAGAGAAAAAACATAAGAGAGAAGGGTCATATTAAAGAGTTAAAGACTTTACATTTCATATGCATGAAATATAAAGTTATTTAGGACAATGCAAATCACTATAACATTGTAGTGGTGGGAAGTGAACGTACAAGTACTGAATTACTGCACTTAAGTTCATTTTTCCAGGTATTGGACAATATATCAGGTGTTTGTGGACTTACTCATATTTTTGACAACTTTTTTCACATTTTTTTAAAGAACAAGCAGCAACAAACTTTAAATCTATGTACTTTTTCTGTGGAAAATGTTCCAAGTTGCCAGCTTCAAAAATGATGAGTTTATCTTGTTTTGACAACGTCCCACATGACATTCTGTCAGCTCTGGACAAGATCATTTCTGGGGAAAAAACTTTGAACTTGAACACTTCACAGTCTGTCTCTTGTTATCCCTACATGAATAAAAACTTGAATCAGTACTTTAACCAGAATAGATGACACAAGTACAGAAGGGTAACCTTTCACATCTCTGTAGTTTGGAGGTGCATAGAATATGCATTTATACAGTATCTTCATGTATATATGCAGTAAATCTAAACATTTTTCCATGTAACCTTGTGACTGCATTATTTTAATTGCTTTTAATCCCAGATCAAGTTTGTTTAGGGTTCAAAATGCATCATAAGTGTTAAATATATCTTGTTATACCTAACTAAGTACTGTTTATCTGTTGAAATATATATATTTACCGGCTAATATAAACCCATAACAATATGGCCCCTGGCGATCATTTTTTGGACAGCTGATCACTTTTTGGCATGACATAACAGGTGACCTCCGTCTCGTAATGTGCCGTAACACCACCTATTACAGAAATGACAAATATTATGTTTAAAAGTGTAGTCAATGCTCGCACTACAGACTTTATCTAACAACGACTGATAACTGAAATATTGATGATTACCGGTGTCCTTAAACGTAGCCACCGTTCTCTGCCATTAAGAATAAAACTGTTTTTGGATGGTAATACAGGTTTGGAATAAAAGCAGCGCTCCCAAAGAGACAGCAAGCTCCTACATGTTGACAAGCTAACGCTGCTACTTCTTCTTCTTCTCTCGGTTACTGGCGGATAGCAAACAAGTGAGAGGTGCATACCGCCACCTTCCGTCTTCTCTGGTGTTCTGCGGGGGTTGGGCGCTTCACACTATGTAATGACGTAGCCCTGACATAATTCCCGACTAGCTCCATATCGGTGGAAAACCAACTGGTTCTTATGAGCCACTCCAGAAGAACTGGTTAAGCACTAGCACCAGCCCCAGAACCAAACTAGCACTGGAACCGGTTTGGTGGAAAGAGGCCCTTATAGGTGGTAAGGCTGACATTCTAGGCTGAACAAGATTCTTCTGTCTTATTTGCACACCAAAGCCTTTCACAGGATCTAACTTTCTGTTTTAACTTATGGGTGTGGGAGCTGTACCATGGAGCTATTCTTCTATTTTTAATAGTTTTCTTATTAAGAGGGGCTATGGAGTCAAGTGTTGACTGCAGTGAGGCTGCAGTACTACCAACTAAAAGGTTTAATTCTAATGAATTCAAGTAGTCAGGGCTGTCTGCTATATTGAGACATGGTAATACAGTAAGTGCTGAAGGGATTAATTCTTTAAAGCGAGCCACGGCACTATCAGATAAGTATCTGGTAACTATATTTCTGCTTGATGCTGTGAAACCGGATTGCACAAATTTGAACGTTATCAAATAGTGGTCAGACAGTGTAGGATTTTGAGGGATGACAAGTAGCTCATCAATTTCTACACCATAGGCCAAGACCAGGTCAAGGCTGTGATTGTGATGATGAGTTGGTTTACTAACACACTGAGAAAAACCAGTTGAATTTAAGAGCGAGAGAAATGCTACACTATGACTATCATTATCAACATCTATATAAATATTAAAATCACCAGCTATGATAATCTTGTCTGAACTAAGAACTAAGGTTGTTAAGAACTCAGAGAATTCAGACATAAATTCAACAAAAGAAGCACTGGGAGGGCGATATACTGTGGTAAATAAAATAGGCTGTTCTGACCTCCAGGATGGATGTGCTAAACTAAAAATTAAGCATTCAAAAGAGTTACAATTTGAGTTTAGCTTAGGCTGAGGGTTCATTGGTAATGTGGATTCATATATAACCCCGACACCACCACCATATTAATTATGAATATTACCATAGCTGGGGGAGGTGGCCTCATTGATACTAACAAACTCATCGGGGCGTAGCCATGTTTCTGTGAGACAAAGTATATTTATATTGTAATCCGTGGTCAAATCATTAATTAAGATCGCTTTATCTGACAGAGATCTTATATTCAGCAGTCCGCACGTAATTATTTTATTTAACTGTGGTAAATTAGTGGTTTTAATCTTTATCAAGTTATGTTGTATTTGTCTTGGGTTATAATGTTTTGGGTAACAGGAGACAGACACAATCTCTGTGGGGCTATGAATTGAAGACTGATCTAAACAGCGAGAATTATTTGGATAAATAGGATTAATATGAGAAGTGGAAGCAAAGAAGGGCTGGTTGGCAGACCCAGGTACTTTGGGGTGAGTTAACGCACCAGCTTTCAGTCACTGTACTAAAAAATGCTGAATGGAATAAAACAGATTGTCCCTTAGAACATGTGCACTGACTCTATTTGGATGGATGCCATCTGGCCTCATAAATGATGGGCGGCTCCAGAACAGGTTGAAATTGTCTATAAAACCAATGTTAAAAGTAGGACATGTTGAACACAACCAGGTATTAAGGCTAAGAGTTCTGCTGAAATAATTGCAACCTCTTCTAAAAGGAGCAAGTGGTCCAGAGATAAACACATGTCTGCCACAGTTCTTAAGAGTGGACAGAAGGCTCCTGAAGTCTCTCTTTAAGATCTCAGACGTTTCATCTGGGATGTTGTTGCATCCAACATGGACAATAACAGTTTTAGCGTGGGGGTATTCATTTAATAGGTCAGGGGTAAGAGCCTCAATGTCTGACACTTTAGCCCCAGGAAAAAAAATTTGTAACACAGTACCTGCTTCTGACGTTCCTCATTATTGAATCACCAATTACCGGCATTATCTGGGGGGGACTTTGTTGGTGGCTTCTGAAATGGTGGATAGTTTTGCCGTTGTTGCTGCTGCTGTGGCGTCGAGGTGCCGGTGCAGGGGTGATGCGGGGGGTTGCGCTCTCTTCTTTGTAGAGCTGGTGTAAAGTTTGGCATACCTAAGGTAGTTTTGATCCGGGGCTTGTGGGTTGGGGCCGTTGCTGAAGGAGGGGGGCAGCCATGGGAGGAAGATCAACGTCCAGGTGGGGGAAATCTTCCAGGGAAAGGATGTTGAATCTGTTTTCCAGCAAAAGGGGAAGGGCGGAGGCGCAGCCATGTCTGGTCAATGCCCGACATTTGCTATTGGGCCAACCATGGTCCAGGGCAAGCATTAAAGCTGTGAAGAACCACCCGGGGCTTTGGGTTTAGCTCCGAGCTGAAGCCAGTGTTTGGTGCTGGAGTCCTGGACAGCTGAGGTAACCAGAGCAGGGGTGGAGGTGGATGGCGATATGCTAATTTCACCTAGGTAAGTAGCCATCTCTGCTAGCTGCGAGTCTGTCACTGGCACTGACGTCCGTCCAAAAATGATCATATCCAGATGATTTTCAGGTTCCCAAATCTTATAGAGGTTAGAGAGTCTCAGTTCCAACTCAGAAACTTTCTTAGAGAAGGAAACACAGCTGACACTGACAAACATACAAACATACACACTGACAGTCTTAACCTGTTGCACTTCGGTGTACCGCGGGCGGGCACGTCTCTGCGTCCTAGAGCGCACGAGGGTGCCCTAGAATGCACACTGTGCGTCCTAGGGCGCACTGAAGAAAAAAAAAAGCTGCATTTCTGTTCTTCCACTACAGACACAGCCGCGAACAGAAAGCCAAAGGAGTGCTTTGATTGGTTTAGATGTGATTGACCTCTCATTCGACTAATAAGAGCCTTGAATTGGGTTTCTGAAACCTTGAAGAACCAATGACTGAAAACCTAGCAAGAAGGACCCGCCTACCAACAGCTGCTAATACAGCCAGCCAATTGAAGCACAGAAGTTCGAAAGCTGTTTTGTGTAAGGCTGGGTGACACACAGGCGTTCACCAGTCTTTTTTTCTTACTACTGTTTTTATTTGTTTTGAAAAATCGTTCGCCAAAACCGAAATCATGGAAGCGCACAACCGCAATAATGGAATTATGGTTTGACCGGGTCGCGTGACCAGAACCACGAGTCCGTAACAAGCGGACCAGCTTCATGTTCGTCTGACAATGAGGAAGAGAAGTTCGCCAGCTACGCTGCTGTTGTGGACAGGTAAGTGTTTTAAGCTAAATTATTCTTTATCTCTGAAAATTGTACCCCGTCATGTTGTGAACGCCCCCCCCCCCCCGCTACTCTTCTGTAGCGGATTGCAGATATATTGCAGATATTTTAGTCCAACTGTGCATAGTAGACCGTGGCGCACAGAGCGTGTACCGCGGCGCACGGACTGGACACGGTTCGTGCGCCGCGTCCGGACCATGAATGCCCCCCCCCCACCCCCCACTACTGTTCTGTAGCGGATTGCAGATATTATTGCAGATATTTTAGTCCAACTGTGCGTATTAGACCGCGGTGCACGGACTGGACATGGTTCGTGCGCCGCGTCCGGACCGTGAATGCCCCCCCCCGCCCCCGCTACTGTTCTGTAGCGGATTGCAGATATTATTGCAGATTTTTTAGTCCAGCTGTGCGTATTAGACCGCGGCGCACAGAGCGTGTACCGCGGCGCACGGACTGGACACGGTTCGTGCGCCGCTTCCGGACCGTGAACGCCCCCCCCCCCCCCCGGCTACTGTTCTGTAGCGGATTGCAGATATATTGCAGATATTTTAGTCCAACTGTGCGTATTAGACCGCGGCGCACCGTCACCGCTTTCCGTCATGTAGTGATGGGCGATGTCCGTCCTCTGTAGTGGGGGTGGGGGGGGGAGTTGTTATCTTCTACATTACAAATATTCTAGTATAATTTTTAGTGCACTGTAGGTTATGTTTTCTTGTAA
Source organism: Pholidichthys leucotaenia (assembly GCA_020510985.1). Classification (NCBI taxonomy): domain Eukaryota; kingdom Metazoa; phylum Chordata; class Actinopteri; order Cichliformes; family Pholidichthyidae; genus Pholidichthys; species Pholidichthys leucotaenia. The sequence goes on from CM035841.1 coordinate 222,622,235, forward strand.
AAAAAAAAAGCCACACATTTTTTACGTGGCATGCTTCTTTGTGTGTGGGGGCTTGTTTCTTCATTCATTCATTCATGAATGAATAAACAACTCCCCCCCCCCACACACACACAGCCCTTCACCTTTCATTAGAGCTCAAGATGAAGCTTCTATATTGAGTCATTCAAAAGTTACAGACGTTTTTCCAAACTGTGCCATTTGGCACAATTTGGCACAGTTCAAAAACGCCTGGGAACAACCTGAGAACAAAGCTGTGTAATATATTCATTTTTTGTGGTATTGTTACAAAATTTTGACCTCAGCTGCATAACACTTGGTTCTACATTTCTGTTGCATTTTCCAGCCCGGATCTGAAGCTGTGTGTTATTTGCAAGCATTTGTATCCAAAAAAAACACCCAGGCGAAATTTATTTTCTTCAAGTTCAGTATGTTTAGATGACTGCTACTCAGTGGCAGGAGCACTTAGAGAGATTATGACAGTTTTTCCAAAAAATTCAAAGTGTTTTCTTTTAAATGAGACCGACCCCATGAAGATGCTGCAAAGGGTTGAAGAACAGCTTTTGATTTACTTTGGGTACGTTATTTTTTGGCATTTTTAGGGAAATTGACCAAAGTGCAAGGGGTTAAGCCATTCAGAGGTGGATATACTGGTGTGTTTTGGATCACTGTCCTGCTGCAGAACCCAAATGCACTTCAGCTTGAGATCACGAACAGATGGCTGGACATTCTCCCTCAGGATTTTTTGGTAGACAGCAGAATTCATGGTTCCATTTACCACAGCAAGTCTTCCAGGTCCTGAAGCAGCAAAACAGACCCAGAACATCACACTACCACCACCATTTTTTACTGTTGGTATGATGTTCCTTTTCTGAAATGCTGTTGCTTTTACACCGGATGTAATGGGACACACCTTCCAAAAAGTTCAACTTTTGTCTCATCAGTCCACACAGTATTTTCCCAAAAGTCTTGGGGATTATCAAGATGTTTTCTGGCAAAACTGAGACAAGCTTTTATGTATGTTTTGCTCAGCAGTGGTTTTTGTCTTGGAACTCTGCCATGCAGGCCATTTTTGTCCAGTCTCTTTCTTACGGTAGAGTCATGGACACTGACCTTAACTGAGGCAAGTGAGGCTTGCAGTTCTTTGGATGCTGTTGTGGGGTCTTTTGTAACCTCTTGGATGAGTCATCGCTGCGCTCTTGGGGTAATTTTGGTCGTCCGGCCACTCCTGGGAAGGTTCACCACTGTTCCATGTTTTCGCCATCTAAGTCTCAAAGCTTTTGAAATGGCTTTATAACCTTTTCCAGACTGATAGATCGCAATTACTTTGTTTCTCATTTGTTCCTGAATTTCTTTGGATCGCAGCATGTCTAGCTTTCGAGGATCTTTTGGTCTACTTCACTTTGTCAGGCAGGTCCTATTTAAGTGATTTCTTGATTGAGAACAGGTGTGGCAGTAATCAGGCCTTGATGTGGCCAGAGAAATTGACCTCAGCTTTCCAAAGATGTGATAAACTACAGTTAATTTATGTTTTAACGGGGGGGGGGGGTCACTTTTTCACACAGGGCCATGTGGGTTTGGATTCTTTTTCCTTTAATAAAAAACACCTTCATTTAAAACCTGCATTTTGTGTTTACTTGTGTTATCTTTGTCTAATATTTAAATTTATTTGATGATCTGAAACATTTAATCGTGACAAACATACAAAAAAATGAGAACTCATTGCTAAAAGGAAAGGTGATGTAACACAGTGGTAAATATGACCCTGTCCCAGCTTTTTTGCAATGTGGTGCAAGGATCAAATTCAAAATAAGTGAACATTTGGAAAAGAACAATAAGGCTTACCAGTTTGAACATTAAATATCTCATCTTTGAAGTACTGTATATTCAATTGAATATAGGCTGAAAAAAGATTTTTAAATCATTGTATTTTGTTTTTGTTTACGTTTTACACAATGTCCCGACTTCACCGGAATTGGGGTTGTAGACACTGCAATATCAGTCCATTCTTCTTTGCAAAACTCAAATCTCTGTCAGGTTGCCCAGGGATAGGACAAGAACAGCCATAAATCCTCAACTGGATTGCTGTCTGAGGTTTAAACAGAACATTCACCTTATTGTCTTTAAACTATTGCTGTGAAGACAATACTGTATACTTTGGGTCACTGCAGTGTTTCCCCTAGGTTTACAGCCTTTGGGGGGGCTGGGTATAAGGAAGACCCGGTTCCAAGGAAGACCCGGTTCTGGCCCAAATTTTTATCATTTTGTCCCACCAATCTCTAAAGCTTGTCCTGTCAATTTCAGCCCCCAACTCCCAGCTGTTATACCTTTTCCACCTCTGTGTTCATTTAATAGCTCCCTGATGGTTGTTCAATAAAGATTTCGCCTCCTAAACTTCCACATATTCCAGGGAGGCTGAAATTTGCTGCAGGGTTTCCTCTGGTAACATTTCTCAGTGACGGCCCGCCTCGCCAGAAATCGTACCACCACGCCAAGCCGATATGATTTTATTAATAAAAATATATGAAGCAATGACTTTCCGCAAGCGCGCACACGAACAACGCACGTGGCCGTAATCCGCGCGGAGTTTAGAAGCGCACCGCTCACCCAAGTTTTCCAGTCAGTCAGCAGTGTCTCGCCATGTGTGACTGTCCAACAGAAACATGAGTTTATTAAAGTACTTTAAACACGGAAAAAAATCATAAGAGGTATGTAAGCACTGGCATTTATCATGGTTTTAACCGGCTGGAAACGGGAGCCATAATGGAAGAGTCGCTTAGCTAAGAGATGTGGTTAGAATTCATATGCAGCCGGCTTCATATGAAGGGAAAGACAAGGGACTGATGAACTGCTGAGGATATATTTCACCAGCCACTACAATATTAAGTTATGAGGCTGGCAATTTCTCTCTTTTCTCGCACGAGCAGGCATGCCGTTTTTATTCTCAGCGGCAGTGACAAAGCAACAGCTAAAAACGCTAGCTCTAAACTGAGGTCCTTCAGCGGCTGCCTAGAGAGGTGCCTGATGAGAAAGCCTGAGCGCATAACTATAACGACCGTTGCTAAACGTCTGGGAGCCGGCCATTTATGTCTGCACTAAGTGGCTAGGAGCCATTTAGTGAATGAAAAACCCACGTGCAGGAGTGGTTTTGTGCGTTGTATTGAACAAAACCCCAAAACGTGTTAATGGGAATGAATGAAGTGTGGATGTGTATGTGTGTGAAACACCCGAGCTGCCGAGTGCCCGAGCTGTTGGACCCAAAGGGCTCCCTGACGCGCCTGATAGAAAATAAATAAATATGTGCATTTTTTTAAACCTAATACCCAAATTAGGAGGTATTTAATTGTATTATTAGCATTTTTGTAATTTGTGTGTATTGTGTGTATTTTCTATGATTGAATAAAAAAAGAATCGAATTGTAGTAGCTTCCCGGCCAGATATTGTGATAATAGGAGACCGGCCGTGTAGTCACTTCGCAACTATAACTGCCTAAACAGATCATTCTGTACATGAACACATATTGTGGTGAATTATGTCTTTAGAGTCCGCTCCAGTTCCCTATTATGTACCTGGCAGGTTAAGACGACCGAAATTCACAAAGTCAATGACTTTAATTTGTCAGCAGCCTTCAGACAAACTAAACATTAGTACATGTGATTTCAAAATAAGGGAGGTTTTTCCTGCTGTCTGGGTGGTGAGGAGATTTCTAAAAAAAAACCAAAAAACTATAAATATAAAGAAAAATTAAAACAGAAATAATGGCATCCTTGGTCATTTAAGTTAATTTATTTCATTAAATACAATTTTATTAATATTTTTTCTTTGTAATCAGAGTTAAATTATTGTTCTGTTCTGACTGCAAAATTATGGTCAAAAATGTAAATTGTTGTAAGGAAAAAGTAAAAAAAAAAATTACCACATTCTGTTTCAAATTTATCTAAAAAAAAAAACAACAATAATTTTATTTTAAAAAACAGACAAAAGTAAGTCACAAAATGATCCACAAATTTATAATAAAGTTTCAAATGTACAAGAAAAGTCAATTTTACAAGAGGAAATTACAAATTTGAGGAACATGGTTTTAACTTTAGATTTACAGAGAAAAGTAGAAAACTATAATTGTTATAAAAATTGTTATAAATTTTTGAGAAAAACCTCAAACCTTCAAGACTGAAGTCATTACTCAAGTTTTTAAGTGGGTGCTCTTTGTACCCTTAACTCAATTAGAAATTTTTGGTTGTCTACTCTTAATTATTAACTTCAAAGCACTACTTTCACATGAGTAGAATTTCTGGTTACTATACCCACCTGATCATATAATTTAAGCATGCTTGAGTACATTACTATTATGAATGTTTCTTTCCCTTCCCTACTCTCTCAATGGAAAAAAAGAAACACTAGAATAAAAATACAAATAATACACATATTTTTGTCATTTATGTAAACCATGACAAAAAAAAAATCCTGCAGGACAAAACATGACACTTGATATTTTCTTTTTTTTTTATTTAAGTTTTTGTAAAGGGTATACATGTCATTACAGCATTGCATTGTTTACATTTTCATCATTTCAACATTTTTTTTGTTCTTTGATGACATTGGAAGAATAATTATTACAACACCCTTTTTTTAAGTGAAAGAAAAAGAGAAATTAAAGAAAGGACAAAACAAAACAAAAAAAACAAAAAGAAAAACAAGAAAAACAAAAACAAAACAAAAGAACAAAAAAATAAATAAATAAAATAAATAAATAAAAAAAAATAAAAGTAAAAGAGCATCTGAGCTGTGTTGGAACAAAGAGAGGCGCCATTATTGAAATGGTATTTGTCAAAGATTAGATCTGATGGAAGACACATATGCGTTCCAGGGTTGCCAAAAGTTCAAAAACCCATCCGTGTCCTGTCTCAGTGCGAATGTCAACTTTTCCATCGAGTAAATGTCTTGAATCACGTTAATCCAATCTTCAGGTGTAGGACAATCCTTCAACATCCATTTTTTAATTAGAGCTTTTTTACTTGCCAAAATTAAAACAGTGAATAAGTATTTTTCTCCTTGTCTTTCCAGTGATTCCGGTAGTAAACCCAAATACAAAGTTACAAAAGAAAAGGGGACTGTTATTTTGAATATTTTCCCCAATATTGTCTGCACATTGGTCCAATATTGGTGGATAACTGGGCATGACCAAAACACATGAAAATGATTTACAGTCTCTTCACCACACAAGCGCCAACAATTCAGCCGCTTACGAGTAAATTTGTTTTGTGCAGGTGTTCTGAAAAATCTTACCAAATTTTTCCATCCAAATTCTCTCCACTGCAGGGATGAGGTACTTTTCCATTGTTGTTTATTTAGCTTTTCCCATATCTCTTTTATATATGATGTGTTGTCTCCTTTTAAGTCTTGAAGACCTTGGTATATTTTAGAAATGTATCTGATCCCTGGGATCCCTTTATATGCCATTAAGAAGACCTTCAGAACACCTGACTGGGCCCTTTCCAAATCCTCCTTTTTAAGTATTTTGTTTATGTGGTATCTAAGCTGAAAGAACCTGTAAAGGTCTTGATTTATTAGACCTTGTTTTTTCAAATCTTCAAAACTTCTTAAAATTTGCCCTTTAAAAAAATCGTAATATTTTATCAGTCCGTTCTCTTTCCACTTTTTAAGTCTAGTGTCTGTTTTATTAGGAGTAAAGTCTTGATCATAGGCAATTCATTGCAGTAATCGATAGGGTTCTTTAGTTTGATTCTCTCTGACTATCTTAAACCAAATTTTTAGTGGGGTCTCTATCCACGGGTTAGTGTTATTCAAAAGTTTAGGTAAGGCATTGTTCCCTATTATCGCCTGTAGGGGGAAGTCACTTGTTATTTGGCATTCCATCTCCTTCCATTGTGCAGTGTAGACTGGGTTACATATCTCTACTAAAATTTTAATTTGTGCAGCTTTAAAATAGTCCCTGATATTTGGCAGCGCGAGCCCACCTTTGTCTTTGTTTAGCTGTAGGGTTCTATATCTGATTCTAGGTCTCTTGCCCTGCCATATGAATCTTGAGATCCTTCTGTCCAGTTCTTGCCATGTTTTTTTGGGAGGTTCTACCGGTATTGTTTGGAAAAGGTATAGAAGACGTGGAAGTATATTCATTTTGACTGCTTCAGTTCTTTGTGCGGTACCCAAGAATGGTATCATATTCCATCTTGCTAGATCTGATTTTATTTTTGCCATCAGTGGATCATAGTTTAGTGTTATAATTTTGTTGAGTTGTTTCGGGATATTGACCCCCAGATATTTCATAGATTCCATCTCCCAGTTAGTTTTGAGTTTGCTTAGTAAATATTGGTTTGGGTCATAGTTGAATGTTAAAACTTGGGTTTTATGCATGTTTAATTCGTACCCCGATAAATCTCCATACTCTGAAAAAACTGAGATTAGTTCTGGAAAAGAGGTGTCCGGTTGCCCCAGGTATATTAAAATGTCATCAGCAAAGAGTGCTATTTTATGTTCCTTCTGACCAAGTGTAATACCTTGAATTTTTTGATTCTGTCTTATCCATTGGCTTAGAGGTTCTATGAAGATTGCAAAGAGCAGTGGAGACAAGGAGCAGCCCTGACGACATCCTCTTTCCAGTTCAAAAGATGATGATAATTTACCGTTAATCCTTATTTTAGCTGTTGGTTTTTTATATAATGCCTGGATAGTTCTAATGAAGTTGTTATGAAAATTGAAACTGGATAAGATTCTATATAGGAAAGACCAGTCAACCGAACCAAATGCTTTTTCAGCATCTAATCCCAATATGGCTGCATTTAAGTTATATTTTTTTATATGATGAATTATGTGTAAAGTGCGTCTAATGTTGTCTTGTGTCTGTCTTTGTCTTATAAAACCTGTTTGGTCTAAATGAATTAAGTCTGTCAGTATATTTTCTAACCTTTTGGCAAGGATAGTGGTAAAAAGCTTATAGTCCTGAATTAACACACTGATTGGTCTGTAGTTGGAGCAGTCTAGTTTATCCTTTTCAGGTTTAGGTATGACTGCAATGACCCCTTCTCTCCAGGAGGGGGGGATTTCCCCTGTGTGGAGGACATAGTTAAATGTTTTCAGGAGGAGAGGAGATAGTTGCTGTTTAAAGGTTTTGTACCACTCTGCTGTATAGCCATCTGCTCCTGGGGATTTGTTAGCTTTAAGTTTCATAATTGCTTTTTCTAATTCTTTAGGTTGTATTTCTGACAGTAGTGTTTTACTTTGTGACTCAGTAAGTTGGGGAAGGTTTAATGTGTTTAGGAATGCTTCGGATGCGTTTTTATGTTTTTTGAGGGAGTACAAGTTCTTGTAGTAGTTCTCGAAGCTTTTAAGAATATCCTGAATTCTGAATTTTATTTCCTTTGATACTGGGTCTCTGATTTTGTAGATTGCTCTCTCTGTTTGTTGTTTCCTCAATTTATAGGCTAGTAATTTTGCCGATTTGCTGCCTGTTTCATAGTATTTTTGTTTCAGAAATGTAAGTTTCTTCTGGATTTCTATTGTGTAGATCTCATTTATTTGTTTTTTTAATTTCCTTAATTTTGAGCGAGTCATTAGAATGAGTGTTGTCTTTGTGCTCTTTTTCTAGGTTCTTAAGTTCTGACTCTAATGTGATTAGTTTTTCTTGTCTCAGTTTCTTTTGGATTGCCAGTTTTGCGATAATCTTTCCCCTTATTACAGCTTTGCATACGTCCCATAGTATTAAAGGGGATACTTCTCCATTATCGTTTTCTTCCAAATATCTGAGAATATCTGATTCCAATTCATCTTTCAGTGGTCCTTTCAGCACATTCGAATTTAACCTCCAAGAAAATGTATTATTTGTGTATTTTTGGATACTTAAGTCCATATAGATCGGACTGTGGTCAGAGAGATCCATCAGTCCTATTTTACATGTTTTTACTCTTCCAATGTCTCTATTAAACATAAAAAAATAGTCAATCCTTGAGTATGATGAATGTGGTGCTGAGTAAAATGTATAATCTTTTACACTGGGGTTGAATTCCCTCCACACGTCACAGATTCCCATTTCTTTTAGTAGCATCCGAGTTTTTCTACTTTGAGTGTTATTTTGATGTGGAGAATTACCTGATGCATCCCAGTATGGATTCAGTCTTAGACTGAAGTCTCCACCACATATCACTAAACCTTGGGCTTTAGTTATCATTAGGTCAAATACTTTTTTATAAAATTTCCAGTTAGCCCCTGGAGGTGCATATACATTCAGCAGGGTGATATCTTCTCCCTCTAGCCGCCCAAATACCATACAGAATCTCCCTTCTTTATCTTTGTGTTCTGATTTTTTTTTCAAATATAATTTTGGTTGAGATCAATGTCGCTACTCCCCTCCTCCTCCCTGACTTATATGAAGATGAAGAGATCATTTTAAACCCTTGTCTATTGAGTTTAGTGTGCTCCACGTCTGTTAGGTGGGTTTCCTGTAAGAATATTATTCCTGCTTTGTCTTTTTTCATTTTGCCTAGAATCTTGGATCTTTTAACTGGATTCAGGATCCCTTTTACATTATATGAGATTATTTTGGTTACACCCTGTTTCTCCATTGTGTTGTCTTATTTAGTATAACAGTGTGGTGGCCCTCATTTATGCTACTCAGAAACTGAAAGAACACTAAGAACATAAAAAACATTAAGAACATAGTATATAAAACTTTAAGACAAAAAACTGACAAAAGATCTTCCTGAGCTGAGGTCTTTTTAGTGACCTTAGAAGAGCCTTGATGGTGTGTTGGCTCTGAGGGAAATTCCTCAGATTCCATTACGTGCGGAGGGCCCTCTCTTACCCCTGTAAGTTGTCCCATGTTTTTAACATGAATTTCAGATCCCAATCCGAATTTGTAATTTTTTTTTTATGCCTATACCCTATGAAATTATGCGCAACCTCCCACCACCATCACAGCAAACAGTCACGTTAATACAGTATTTGTTAGTGTGGAGAGATCATGTGGTTCATTGTCAATTTCTATTTTAACAAGTTTTTTTTTTTTTAAAGACTTATTTGTTTCTAATATTATGTCTGTTCCATGAAATGTTTTACCACTTGCTGATTCTGCATCTCCTTTAATATTTGTTACCTTGTAGGAGGAGGGTTGGATGCGCAGAATGACTAAAAATATTGTTATTCCCTCCTGTAAACGGCCAGTTTTTCCTTATAGCTCTGGCGCTGGGTTTCCCGCTGCTGGCCCGTGGATTTTGAGGGTCTCTGTGTGGACCACGATTGAGCCTTGATTCTTTCAATCGGGTCTGCTGCGGGTTTATACACTGTTACCAGGAGTCCTCTTCTCGCCATATCCGTGGTTGCTTCTTCCACCGAGTTGTAGAGACACGTCTCATCCCCGTAAAAAACCCGCAGCTTTGCCGGAAATGGAGTCTGAAAGCGCAGCTTCTTCTCTCGTAGTACCTTTTTAGCGTCGTTGTATTCCCGATGCTTTTTAAGGACCTCCGGGGCATAATCGTGTTCCACGAAAACTTTTCTCTCTTGGTGCATAAATCCTTTTTTCTGCCAAGCCAGTCTTACAACCTCTTCTTTTATTCTGGAGTTGGAGAACTTCACCACCACCGATCTTGGTGGCGCTTCCGCCACCGGCCTAGGGGCTAATGTACGGTGCGCCCTTTCTATCTTCAAGTCAGTGGTTTGGGGAATCTCCAACTTCTCTCTCAGTAAGGATTCCATGCATGCCGCCATTGTGGTGAAACCGTCCTCGACTCCTTCTTTCAGACCATGAATTCTTATGTTGTCTCTCCTTAGTCGTCCTTCTTGGTCGGTTAGCTTAGCCTCCAGTCTTGACTGTCTTTTGTGTAGTTCCAGCACGGCATCTTCCAGGCCTTTTATTCTTTCCTCTGCTTCCATGATTCGGTCCTCGGCCTGGTCCACTCTGCTGTTTGTCCTTTTTATTTCGTCTTTGATTTCACGAAATTCGGCCCAACACTCTCGGCGAAATCGTCTTAATTCTTTAAGTACCATTTTTAAGCTAACCTTGTTGCTAGCTTCATTCAGCTCCTCGTCTTCTGAATGGAAATCCTCCGGATCAGATTCTCTGGCCGATGCGTGTCCTGGCCTGGTAAATGTCGATTTCTTCTGTTTTCCTTTAGGCATGATGACTTTGTCTTTTGATTTTCACTCTTCCAAAAATCAGTTAAATCTGATTTTCAAGGTATTTTCCTGGATCGGGTCTGGGAGCTTCAGCGTTAAGCTGCTATCACCATGGTGTCCAGACCGGAAGTCCTTGACACTTGATATTTTCTAACCTGTTTGTAGACCACCATAGACAGAGAGAGAACCTGAATTAGACAGAGCTCAGAGAGGGCAAGATGAGACAGAAGAGAGGAGCCAAGGAGAGGGAAGTGTTCAGGCAGAGGAAGGAGAGAAGGATAACGCCACTAAAAAGTCTAAACACAGGACATCTGGGTGGGACCCCAACTGGCACAATATTCAAGCCTCGGTTGTACAATACTTCAAATGGTAAGTTCCATATTCAATTCAATTCAATTCAACTTTATTTATATAGCGCCATTTCACAACAACAGTCATCTCATAGCACTTTCAACTGTAGGGGGAACCCCCACAGCTGCAGAAAGACCCCAGCAATCAGGCGATCCCCTGTGAACAAGTGCTTGGCGACGGTGGAGAGGAAAAACTCCCTTTTAACAGGAAGAAACCTCCAGCAGAACCAGGCTCAGGGAGGGGCAGTCATCTGCTGGGACTGGCTGGGGGATGAGGGGATAGAGAAGATGAAAAGAACAGACATGTAGAGAGCAAACAGCACGATGGGGACTCAGTCTATGGGAGAGAACAAACAGATGTTAATGACCAGCAAAAAAAAAAAAATTCATTGAGAGTGAAGAAAGGAGTGAGGCCCAGTGCATTATTGGAGGTCCCCTGGCTGACTAAACCTATTAGCAGCATAACTAAGGGAGGGTTCAGAGTAGGGATGGGCATTCGGTGAAATTTTCTTCACCGATCGTCGGGAGAATTAATGATTAATAATCGGTTAATCATTAACATTTTTAGGTAGGTAACAAGGCAGGTAGACTACATTAGAACATCAGGTATCAGCACGGAGAGCCGCACAACTCAAATCCACCTCTCTCTCTCAAATCCCTCTCTCTGTTTGCTGTTCTCGTGTTGGCTCGGCTCAGGAATCTCGCAAGCTGATTGGCCGAGACGTTTCACCCTGCAAGCTGATTGGCCGAGACGTTTTACCCAGCTCTCTCTCCCTGCCGAGCGGCCACCCAATAAACGAAGACCACATTCATTGCTCTATCGCTCGTGTTGCTTAGTCCAGCCGCGTGGAACTTTTTGCTGTTCTCTTGTGCCATTTTGTGCGAAATAGTCTTCCCGTCAAGCCACTACGCCGCCTCCTGCAGCTTCCCTCGACGATCCTGCGCCTCTAGCACCTGAGGAGCAGTAAAGCTCTCATTAACCTGTGCAGTAAATCATTTTCATCTTGAGTTACGTATCTTGTTATAAGAATAAAAGAGTTCTAAAAACATATTTATGTACACTTTATTTACATCTACGTATGTATGTACACTTACACACACACACACGTATCATATGAGAGAGAGAGTGAAAGAATGAACGTACGTATTATTTATGGGTGACGCGATAAGTGAGGGATCACTGTACTAGTGTTTTTCTTCGAGGATGAATTTATTAAGACAAGTTTGCAGTAAAACGTGAACACATGCGCATTGTGCAAACGAGGGAGGCTTCAAGTTGCGAGCAATAACAATAACGGGAGACACATACAGGACACATAACGGAACATATATTTCTTTCTTTTACTTTTTTTCTTTTCCTTTATTTAAACCAAGGATATCAAAATAAGAACACTAGCTAGGCCTGCTTTTTGTTAAAAAAAAAAAAGTGCTTGTTCAGTGTTTGGCAGTAAAACGTGAACTCATGTCAGTGACACTGACAGTGACAACATAATGGAACAGCCGTTTTTTTTACCCTAAATAAAAATAATAACAATCTTGAAAAGTCTGTAACAAAGCAACAAGGCATTTGTATATTCCAATCAGGATAGCATCACGACGCCAGTATTATTACAGAGACGGCTACCCATTTTTGTTTAAAAAGATGAGCATATTCACATGCTCTGGCGTCAGACGTGACCGAATTCTGGTCACCGTCAGTCCTGCCGCTGAAAAAACCCGTTCAGATGGGACAGACGTGGCCGGGATGCACAAGTACCTATTAGCTAATTTCGCCAACCTTGGGAACCGAACTCCGTTATCTCTCCACCAGTCGGTTGGGGTACAACCCTGTGGTGGTGGAGTCTCTCGCAAAAAGTTCTGAAATTCAGCATCGATGTCAGTCTCGTGATGAGTGGCATAGTCATCTCCAAGAAGGAGTGCCATAGCTGAGACGTGGTGATTTGAGTCCGCAGCAGCAGTGTTTGCGCGGTCAGACGTAACCTCGTCCCCATCCAGTGGAACAGCCTCTTCTTCACTGGTCCCCACTGCTGTGGCCAGGTGAACCAGTTTCGCATTGGCAACCACTCTCTGTGCTGGTGAAAGAAAGCCGAGATGCTTGTGGCGTGGGTCCAACATCGTAGCTATCATGCTGACGGATGACACAAACTCATCAGACTGGACCTGTATGGTGGAAAATGAAGTAAGAGTTAGGATACATATTGTTCTATACACAACAGAACAGTTAAGCAATTATGGTAACTAATAGAAATTATATAGCCATTTAATTTGAAATCATATAGAATAAAATAAGGCTTCCAAAATAGTTAAACTTACATTCATTCGCTTGATGAGGGAGGACCGCACTTTTTCCTTGAATTCGACAAGTCTGGCCCCGTCTTCTTCACGGCGAATGAGGTGGATATTGACGAGCCCAAAGGTGACAAGGATATATGTTTGAAATGGACACGTCATCTTCGGCAGAGATAACTGTGGTGGCACATTTAAGTGCTGACAGCACAGGCTGCGTGTCTTCCATCAACTGCCAATATTCATCCTTCAGTTCCAGCATCCTGGCATCTTGGAGTTTGGTTACGTTTCGATCCGATAGCACAGCAACAACAGCCCAACGCTGCTCCACAAGCCGATCGAACAGCTCGCACACGGAGTTCCACCGTGTTTTGCATGACTGGATAAGCCGGTGAGTTGCGAGCCCCATCTGTTCTTGCTTCTTTAGCAGTGCTGTGGTTGCTGATGTGCTGTGATTAAAGTGGCTCACGAGCTTGCTGGCCGCTGATATTACCCGATGCAGGTACAGAGCAAACCCGTCATTGATTGCCAACTGTAAAGTGTGAGCAAAGCAAGAGCATGAAATCCAGCTTACTCTGGTGGCATTGTTGGCAGCAACAATATTCGCTGCATTGTCATGGACACATGCAAGAACTTTGCCTTCAAGACCCCACTGCCCTACAGCTTCGTTTAGCTTTTCAGCGAGCTGATCAGCTGTATGTCGTCCTGGCAGGCTTTCGGTCAGCAGTACAGCCGAATTGACTTTCCATTCATCGCTGATATAGTGGCAGGTGATCGTGATATAACTCTCCGAGGTTAACGCAGACCAGCAGTCAGTGGTTATAGCCACTTTCTCCGCCATGGACAACTCTTTAACCAGCTCCTGTGCCCTCTGTTCGTAGTGTCTTTCTATCCGTCTCGTCACGGTGCGTCTTGACGCCATGGTGTATTCCGGTTCCAAAAATTTGATTAATTCCTGAAAACCTTTGCCCTCCACGGCACTGACAGGGAGCATGTCTATTTCGACCATCTTCACTATCAGTTCGGTGACCTTCTCTGCTCGTTGAGCACCGCAGCTCCTCCGTGCTAGCATCGAGTCCAGGCTAGCCTGGGTTAGAGATGAACCGCCGCCACCGTCTTTTATCAGGCTTGGATGAGTGGTGTTCAAATGATACATCATTTGTGTTGTCGATGAGGTATATTTGTATGCTGCATTGCAGTGATTGCAGTACACCTGGTCATTTTTTAAATTGAAATGGTCCCACGCAACACTTTGCCGTAACCGCTTCATGATTTGGCGATTGCCCTACGGAAGCTCGCATGTATCAACTGAGGCACGCCAGGGTACGGCGATGGTGTAATGTTGCCCCCTGGTGCCCAAATTTTGCCAGTGGCACAGTTAAATGCATTGCATTGTTTGAGGACGGCCGTGCACTAGGCCTAATAACCTCGGATTGTTTAAAAAAAAAAAAACGGTTTGTCGACGAAAATGAACTTCCTCGGTGAAATTCTTAATGATCAATTATCGGTTAATCGGTAAATTATGCCCATCCCTAGTTCAGAGACACATGATCCCTCCCTTATTGTAGGCTATATCAAAAAGGAAGGTTTTAACCCTATTCTTAAAAACAGAGATCGAGTCTGACTCCCGAATCCAGATTGGCAGCTGGTTCTACAGGAGAGGAGCTTGATAACTGAAGGCTCTGCCTCCCATTGTATTTTTGGCGAATCTAGGTATTACAAGTAATCCTGCATTTTGGGAGTGTAGTGCTCTGTTAGGATAATACAGTAGTATCAGGTCTTTTAAATAAAAAGGGGCCTGACTGTTTAGAGCTTTGTAAGTAAGAAGAAGGATTTTAAACTTAATTCTAAACTCTATGGGAAGCCAGTGAAGGGAGGCCAGAACCGGAGAGATATGATCTTTCTTTCTAGTACCTGTTAAAACTCTTGCTGCAGCATTTTGGATCAGCTGAAGACTTTTTAAAGATGTTTTAGGACAACTGATAATAAAGAATTACAATAATCTAATCTAGAGCTAACGAAAGCGTGGATCGGTTTCCCAGCATCACTCTGAGACAAGATGCTCCTAATCTTGGCAATATTACGCAAATGATAGAAGGCAGTCTCAGAAACAAATTTAATATGTGAATTGAAAGACAGATCTTGATCAAAAATAATTCCAAGGTTCCTCACAGAACTATTAAGAGAAAGAGTAACACGTCCAAACTAAAAGTTTGATTTGGAAAAGTATTTCTAAGGTTTTTTGGACCAACAAGAATGACTTTGGTCTTATCTGAATTTAATAGCAGGAAATTACAAGTCATCCAAGCTTTGATTTTCTTAAGACAAGCTTCCAACTTGGCTAATTGATTACTATCATCTGGCTTCATTGACAGGTATAATTGTGTTTCATCTGCATAATAATGAAAATGTATACAGTGTTTTCTAATAATGTTGCCTAACGGAAGCATATATAAACTAAAAAGAGTAGGGCATAGCACAGACCCCTGTGGAACTCCATGACTGACCTTTGAGTTGAAAGAAAACTCATTATTGACATGAACAAACTGGAACCTATCAGATAAATAAGATCTAAACCACTGCAACGAAGTTCCATTAAATCCAACATACAGTAGTGTTCTAATCTATCAAGTAGAATATTATGATCGATAGTATCAAAAGCTGCACTAAGGTCTAAAAGGACAAGAACAGAAACAAGTCCATTATCAGATGCGATGAGGAGGTCGTTAGTGACCTTCGCTAAGGCTGTTTCAGTACTATGATGGATTCTAAACTCAGATTGAAACTCTTCAAGTAAACCATTTCCCTGCAGGTGGTCAAATAATTGCGTAGCAACAACTCTTTCTAAGATTTTTGAAATGAAAGGGAGATTAGAGATTGGTCTATAGTTAGCTAAAACTCCTGGATCTGGGACTTCCGGTTATGGCGGCCACGTAGGAAGACGTGTTTCACACTGCTCTGCTCCTAAAAATAAAAAGTAGGCTAAAACTCTCTCAATTGGAACAAAAACCTATCCCAGCGTTTAGGCGTGGATATGGTAAAGACCAAGGCTGGAAAATTAGGCGGAGGAAAAAGTGATTCGTCAAAACAATCCAAGCTAACAGACTTCCACGCTCGTGACGAAGCAGAAAAATCTCCAGAGATAATGGTGGAGGAGGGAGCTAGCGGCGGAGCGGTGACTGCTGAGGAGGGCACGAGTGCGGTACTTGCTGCCATCAGCTCCATGAGAGCAGACTTTTCGTCTAAATTTGATGGGATTATAGCAGCGATAGAAGGAATGAGAAAGGAAATAAGCGACTGTATGGAACGAGTATTGCAGGCGGAGCTCCGAATTTCAAGCGCTGAAGATGACGTCACCAGCCTACAATTAAAGGTGCAAACATTGGAATTAAAAAATAAACGTCTGGAAGATAATGTCCTGGACTTAGAATCCCGGTCGCAACGGAATAATTTGAGGCTGGTGGGCCTCCCGGAGGGAGCGGAGGGACGGGATACATTTTCCTTTTTGGAAAAGTGGATTCCAGAAGCACTGAACAACGCGGATCTGCAGTCATCGGTCATCTTAGAGAGCGCTCACCGAATTGGCCCACCGAGAGATAACAAGACACCACCGAGGACGCTGATTATGAAGTTCCTCAGCTACAAAGATAAGATGACGGTCACCAACGCGGCACGAGCTAAAGGAGAAATTAAATACCAGGATCAACAGGTGTGGCTCTACCCAGATTTGGCCACAGGAATTCAACAATTAAGGAAACAGTTTGACCCTGCCCGTAAAGAGCTGCGCAACCTCGGGATTCGCCACGGAGTGATTCATCTGGCAAGACTGCTGGTCACATATAAAGGGAGAACCTATATCTTCAAGACCCCTCAGGAGGCGCAGGAGCTTATCAAGCAGATCCAAGGAGAGACTGGTGGGAGCTAAGCATGAAGCATGAACAAGATATAAAGGTAGAATATTTAAGCATTTGCACAGACATCTGATTGATCTGAAACATATAGCATGTCTACAAAATATAGATTGTATTATATAAAAAAAAAAGCTATGATGTACAAAGTTGCTATAGAATTTTGGAGTTATGTTGGAAAAACTACAGAAGAGAGTTAATGTCATGTCATTAAAAAGTAGTAGAGTCAGGGTGACTGAGAGGAGAAAGAGAGAGTGGTTTGACTGTTCCTCGCAGGTGTGGAACAGTCACTAGCTATAACGGGAGACAGAATTTTTTTTTTTTTTGATTTTGGGGGGATTACCACGAATGTGGGGAAAGGGAATTTGTTTTTGTGTAGTTTGTAGGATGAATGTTCAACCATCCATGTTTTTGCTTCTCTGTATGAGCATGTTTATATTGCAAGGTAATCTCAAACTCCTTATTGATCATAGACCAAATCGTTAATCTTAATTTAACTTCATGGAATTGCAGAGGTCTACAAAATCTAAAAAAACTTAAACAAGTTATGAACAAAATAAAAGACATAGGTTCAAAAATTGTGTTTTTACAAGAAACTCATCTAATAGAGGAGGATGTAAAAAGAATTAGGAGAAGATGGCATGGAAATGTGCTCACCTCATCATTTTCATCCCGAGCCAGGGGAGTTATGACTCTCATACATAAAACAGTCCCATTTCAAGTGAAAAATGTAATTGGAGAAAAATTAGGAAGATATCTAATCATCCAAGGATCTTTGTTATTAGAAAATATGAATCTGGTGAACTTATACGGTCCCAATATAGATGATCAAAACTTCTTCGCTAATTTATTTCTTACTTTATCATCACTTACAGGGCAACATATAATAGCAGGGGATTTTAATTGTACATTGAATCCCAGTATAGACAGATCAACAGGACTGGACTGTACGCACAATGGATGTAGGATGACCATTAATCATTTTATGAAAGAACTGAGATTGCTAGATATATGGAGAGAAATGAAACCACAAGTCAAAGACTATTCTTGTTATTCTAATACCTACAAGACATTCTCACGTATTGACTACTTTTTGATCTCCACAGAATTAAGGTCCAAGATTCAAAACTGTTTCTATGATAACATCGTGATACCTGATCCTGCACCCTGCTGTCTAATATATGTAGATAAGAAATTGACAAAGGATCCAGGTACATGGCAATTTCAGCATAAATGGCTTCAGGATGAGGAACTTGTTAAGTACATAGAAAAACAGATAGATGAGTTCTTTGATATCAATACTACACAAACATCAGCATGTATAAAGTGGGAGGCTTTCAAAGCTTTTATTAGGGGGCATATTATTAGTTATACAGGCTCAAAATCTAAGAAGACTTGAGAGGAGAGAGTCCAATTGGAACGTAAAATAAAAATTCTTCAAGAAAAAGTGTATGCAGGAAGTAACCCAAAGTTAGAGAACGAATTACTGATTCTGAGAGCTGAATATGACAAAAAAAATCAGTGAATAGAGCTGCCTCGAGTTTTCTAAGATTGAAGCAAACTTTTTATGAACAAGGTGAAAAATCAGGAAAATTATTGGCATGGCAGATTAAACAATTAGAATTTAAAACACCAATTACCAGTATTATAAGTAACGGACAGGCAGTTGTAGATCCTTTAGAAATTAATAGTGCCTTTAGAGATTATTATGAAAAAATTATATGATACAAAAAATGAAACTGACTTAACAAAACTAAATGGGTTTTTGGACGGATTATCTATACCATGTATTCCAAATGAAAACAGGGAGATACTGGAGTCTAAAATTAGTCAAGAAGAAGTTGGGCTAGCCATTGATAATATGAAATCAGGAAAAAGTGCAGGACCAGATGGTCTTCCAGTTGACCTCTATAAAAAACTTTAAGAATAAATTAATAAAACCACTTTTGGAAATGGTTTTAGAAGCATTTCAAAATAGTAATTTACCACCATACATGAATAATGCCTTAATTATACTGTTGCCAAAATCAGGTAAACCCTCTAATAAATGTGAAAACATGAGACCAATAAGATAAGATAAGATAAGATAAGCCTTTATTAGTCCCACAACGGGGAAATTCCAGGATTGCAACAGCACAGGGATAGCAACACTCAGAGCAACAATCAGAAGGCAAGAAAAAAAAAACAAAACAAGCAAGCAAGAGCAGCTAATATACATATGTACGTATTACTATAAAATATATATATATACACACACACACAGACACACAGTGCAGAGCATTGTAGCTGGATGGAATAAATATATGAATATATGAACACACAGTGCAGAGCATTGTAGCTAGATGGAATAAATATGTAAATATATAAACACCCACAGTACGGAGCATTGCAGCTAGGTGGAATAAATATGCAAGTATATAAACACACACAGTGCGGAGCAATGTAGCTAGATGGAATAATATGTAGATATATAAATATATAAACACACCCAGTGCTGAGCATTGTAGCTAGATGGAATAAATATGTAAATATATAAACACACACAGTGCAGAGCATTGTTGCTAGATGGAATGAAACAGCATAACCGTCTACTTAGTTATCCTACATGGTATGATTATGTGCCCATACATATTCTCACCCTCCATAGCGACCGGTATGTTCCTAGTTGTATGCCGGAGGGGACCATTGTGTAAGTCTATTGCATCTTTTGCATTCAAAAAACTATTAGTTTGTTACGTCTTTTTGCTATCTCTGCGAGCAGCCCTGCTTAGGTTGTACAGTCTGACAGCCGTTGGTAGGAAGGACCTACGAAACCTCTCGGTTGTGCACCTGGGATGATGTAGTCTGCTGCTAAATGAGCTCCTCAGTGCATTCAGTATGTCCTGCATAGGGTGGAACTCGGACTCCAGCAGAGATGACAGTTTAGCCACCGTCCTTCTCTCTCCTATCTCCTCCATCGGATCAAGGCGCTGCCCCAGGACAGAGCTAGCTTTCTTAATCAGTTTGTTCAGTCTCTTCCTATCGGCTGCAGTAATGCCACTGCCCCAGCAGACCACTCCAAAAGTGATGGCTGATGCCACCACCGTGTCATAGAATGACTTCAGCAGCGCCCCTTGTACACCAAAAGACCTGAGTCTCCTCAGCAGGAACAGCCTGCGCTGTCCCTTCTTGTAGAGTGCATCAGTATTGTGTGACCAGTCTAGTTTATTGTTCAGATGAATACCCAGGTACTTATAGGATGTCACCATCTCGATGTCTGTTCCCTGTATATTTACTGGTACTGTGAGGGGCTGCCCATGCCTGCGGCAGTCCACCACCAGCTCCTTAGTTTTCCTCGCGTTGATCTGGAGGCAGTTCCGATGGCACCAGTCCACGAAGTCCTGGATAAGCCCTCTGTACTCAGCTTCATCTCCATTGGAGATGAGGCCAACGATCGCAGAGTCATCAGAGAACTTCTGTAGATGGCAGTGTGTTGTGTTGTGTGAGAAGTCCGCAGTATAAAGAGTGAACAGGAAGGGAGCCAGCACCGTTCCCTGGGGGGCCCCCGTGCTACTGATGATCGTGTCGGACACACAGTCCCGGGTTCTCACAAACTGAGGCCGGTTCGTGAGGTAGTCCAGGATCCATGATGACAGGTGCTGGTCCACCCCTGCGCGCAGCAGCTTGTCCTTCAGGATCATCGGTTGGATGGTGTTGAAAGCACTGGAGAAGTCAAAGAACATGATCCTCACCATATTCCCGGGCTTCTCCAGGTGGGACAGAGAACGGTGAAGGAGGAAGATCACCGCATCCTCCACCCCAATGCCATGCTGGTAGGCGAACTGGAGTGGATCCATCGCTGGTTCCACCAGGGGGCGGAGGTGAGCAAGGAGCAGTCTCTCCAGGGTCTTCATCAAGTGGGACGTCAAGGCCACCGGTCTGAAGCTGTTCAGGTCTTTGGGGTGGGAAGTTTTTGGTACAGGTACCACACAAGATGTTTTCCACAGCTGTGGTACCCTCCCCAGTTTCAGGCTCATGTTGAAGATATACGTCACAATCCCACACAGCTGGTCTGCACAGGACTTGAGGAGCTTTGCGCTGATGCCGTCTGGTCCCGGCGCCTTCCTCGCCTTGATCTTCCTCAGCTCCGTCCTCACCTGGGTCCTGGTCAGGGTCAGGATGGGGGGCTGTGTGTTGGGAGTGGGGGGGTGTTGGTGGAGTGGGGAGTGGGCAGCAGGACTTGATTTCTTTAGAGGCAGCAGTGGTTGTTGTGCAGTCAGGGGGGAGGGCGGTTGGTCAAATCTATTGAAAAACAGATTCAGGTTGTTCGCCCACTCCCTGCCCCCTGTGGCCTGGGGGGAGGTATTCTGGAGCCCCGAGATGGTTTTGAGGTTTCTCCAGACCCCGCTGATGTCGCTCTGTTGCAGCTTGTCCTCCATCTTCTTCCTGAAGCTGTCCTTGCCTTCTCTGATCTTTCTCCTCAGCTCCCTCTGTACGGACTTCAGCATCTCCCTGTTCCCTGACCTGAAGATCCTCTTCTTCTCTCTCAGAAGTGTTTTTATCTCAGGGTTGATCCAGGGTTTGTTGTTTGAGTGACGCCGTATGGTCTTGGTGGGAACGGATTTGTCCACACAGAAGCTGAGGTAGCCCGTGAAGGTGTGAATGAGGCCATCGATATCCTCACCATGTGGATCGCAGAGCTGCTTCCAGGCGGTGGCTTCAAAACAGCCCTTTAGGGTGTCCATTGTCTCCTCAGACCATAACTCCACAGTGTGCATGGCCGGAGGTTGTCTGTGCACTAGGGGTTTGTACACCGGCCGGAGATGAACCAAGTTGTGATCCGATCTCCCGAGTGGGGGGAGTTGTGATGAGGTGTACGCCTCCTTAGTGTTTGCGTAGAATAAATCCAGTGTTTTATTGTCTCTAGTGTGGCATGTGACATACTGGGTGAACGTGGGTAGAATGGGAGACAGTGAAACATGGTTGAAATCGCCTGAGATGAGGAGAAGAGCATCTGGGTGTTCTGTCTGCAGCCTGCTGGTTACTGAATGGATGACGTCACGTGCTGTCCCAGCGTTCGCCGTCGGATTTGCATAAACAACAATGCAGATCACGTGTGAGTGTTCTCTCGGGAGATATGTAGGCCTCATGCTAACAGCTAGCAACTCAATGTCTTTGCTGCAGTGTCGTTGTTTAACAGTGATATGTCCCGGTCTGCACCAGTTGTTGTTAACATACATTATCACTCCACCGCCCCTAGCCTTGCCACTGTCTGGTGTTCGGTCAGCTCGTATCATGTGAAAACCCTCCAGCTCAATGTTAGCATCTGCTGCTAGTTCAGTTAGCCACGTCTCAGTAAACAAAAGGAGAGAGCACTCCCGGTATGTGCTATCATAACGGGAGATAGCCGCTAGCTCATCTAACTTTCCCAGTATCCCAATAAGCCTATTAAATGCTGACCTTAAGATAATCTGTAAAATTTTAGCAAGACAACTACAAGAAATATTACCAAATATTATTAACTGAGATCAGAATGGCTTTATAATGGGAAGACAAGGCTTCCATAATGTAAGAAGACTATTTAATATTATTTATTCTAATAAAGAAGCACCGGATACAGCTCTCCCATCATTGGAAGCCGAAAAGGCCTTTGATAGGGTCGAATGGCCCTTTCTTTTTGAAGTCCTACAAAGGTTTGGACTTGGAAATAATTTCATAAAATGGGTTCAGATAATACACAATAATGTTACAGCAGAAATCCTAACAAACAGCAATATCTCAAAATCAATAAAAATCAATAGAGGATGTCGACAAGGCTGTCCACTTTCACCTTTACTGTTTACTATGGCAAATGAAACTTTAGCGATGGCAATACGTTTACATCCACAAATATATGGAATTAAAGTAGGACCAACAGAACATAAAATCTCCCTGTATGCCGATGACAATTTTGTTTATGTCGAATTTTAAAAAATCAATTCCGACCTTGTTAAATTTAATAAAGAACTTTGGGGAAATATCAGGATATAAAATAAATAAAACTAAATCTTCAATATTAATGCTAAATGAGACCCAGAGAAATCACCCAGCTCCTGAGGTAAATCAATTCAATGTTGTAAATCAGTTTAAATATTTAGGAATTCAAATTTTGCCTAAGCTAGAATCACTCGCCAGTGCCAACTATGAAGCCTTAATGACAGATATTAATGAGTTACTTTAGAGATGGATGTCACTACCAATGTCGATGATCGGGAGAATTAATATACTTAAAAGTAATATATTACCCAAAATACTTTATTTATTTCAATACATTCCTTTACCACCACCTTCAGATCTATTCTCAAGAATTAAAAAAAGGTTAGTGGAATTTATATGGAACAATAGGAAGGCTAGATTACGTCTGTCCTTACTAAATTTACCATTTGATCGTGGAGGTCTGAAATGTCCAAACTTTATGTTGTATTACTGGTCAGCACAACTGAGGTCTATGACATATTATTTTTCATCAAATGATCTCCCTCACTGGACTGAAATGGAATCATACAATTTACCTTTACCTCTTCCCTTATTCATATACTCAGATTCGGCTAAAAAATTACAAAAAACAAGTAAAAAATCCAATTGTAAAGCATATGATCAAAATATGGTGTGAAACCGAAAAATATTTAAAAGAACCACACTTATTGTCACAATTTAGCCCAATATGGGGTAATCAATATTTTACACCAGGGAGAGCGGATGCTGTATTTAAAGTATGGAATTTAAAAGGGATTCAAAAGATTCAAGACTTATATTTGTCACGTTCAGATAACATAATGTCTTTTGAAGAACTGAGGATCAAGTTTAATCTTAATAGAACACATTTTTTAAAATATCTTCAGCTTAGGAATTTTATTCAATCAAATCAAAATAATGCTCTCACCCGACCTACTTATTCATCCTTGGAAAAAATTTTGACGAAAGATAGTAAGAGAAAGGGTATTATTTCAGAGTTTTATAACTCACTGACACTATCCTCAAGTGAAAACTCACAGAAAAGACTGAATTATTGGAAAGAAGACCTGCAAACTGAAATTTCAGAGGAACAATGGGAATTGGCTTGTACAGAAGCTCAAACCAAATCAATAAATGTACGTCTTAAATTGATGCATTTTAAATGGTTAATGCGGATGTATGTTACACCGGTGGAGTTAAATAGATATAACAAAAACATACCAGATACATGCACAAAATGTATGGAAAGTAAAGGAACCCTATTTCATTGTTTATGGGAATGTAGAAAAATTAGAATGTTTTGGGAAGAGGTGAGGGTAACAATTGAAAAAATAATTTCAAAACAATTCACATTGAACCCTAAACTGTTTTTGTTGGGTCTGTATCCAGAAAAGCATAACTTTAATAAGAGTGAAAGAGCATTCATAGACCTCAGTTTGCTTAATGCCAAAAAATGTATTGCATTACTGTGGAAAAAGACTCATAGACCAGATGTGACTCAGTGGTTAAGACAGATGTTAACAAACCTTCCACTAGAAAGAATAACATACATACTGAAATCAAAGGAAAATGTGTTTGAGAATATATGGAGACCTTTCATTGATTATGTAAAGAAATTAAACATAACTTCTGAAGAAGAAGGTGAATGATGTGTGTGGACCTTGTAAATTCCAAATTGGTGAATGTATAATATGTAGTAGTAGATTAGTTTATTTGACAGGGACAGTGCAATAAACATAGACAATTAATCAAAGACAATCAATCTGATGTGTTGCACATAGAGTGTATAGCTATTAGCTAATTTGCAACTCTTGTCCCTGGAATATGTATGTATATGAATGTATATGAATATGTATGAATATGAATATCTATGTATAATGTATACTGGATTGCCTAGACTAAACAGAGGAGCATTGTTGATGACTTGCCTTTGTTAGTGGTTGTTGGTGTTTTTAGTACATTCTTTTTGTTTGTTTGTTTTTCTTTTCTTGTAGTTAGTGTTTTTTTTTTTATTTTTAAATTACTTTCCTGTTAGTGTTTGATTGTGTGTGTCATGTTTGTAAAAAAAGGTTCAATAAAAAATATTGTGGAAAAAAAAACAACTCCTGGATGTAGCATTGGCTTTTTGAGTCAGGGTTGAATTACAGTTGTTTTAAAAGCCTGTGGTACATGGCCTAAAGTTAATGAAGAATTGATTATATGAAGAATAAAGCTACCAATAAGTGGGAAGACTTCTTTAAATAACCTGGTAGGAATAGGGTCTAAAAGACAAGTTGAAGGCTTGGATGATGAAACTATTTTGTCTAACTCTAAAAGGTCAATTGGAGTAAACTCATCAAGACAGATATCAATTGAAAGAGTTGTAGTAGTTACTGTATTTAATGGTGGGAAGAATCTGATTGATTTTATCTCTGATGGATGAAATTTTATTATTGAAAAAATTAATAAAGTCCTGACTAGTAAGCTCTAAGGGAATGCTAGGATTGACAGAGTACTGACTCTTTGTCAACCTGGCTACAGTACTGAAAAGAAACCTGGGATTATTCTTGTTCTCTTCTATTAATGTAGAATAATAACTCGTTCTAGGTTTTCTAAGAGATTTTTTATCAATTAAAAGATGATTTCTCCAAGCTAAATAGATTTCATCTAAATTAATGGAGCGCCATTTTCTTTCTAATTGATGAGTCTTCTGTTTTAAGATACGAGTTTCTGTGTTGAACCAAGGAGTTAGAAATCTCTGATTAGACTTTTTCTTTTTTAAGGGGGCCACCAAGTCAAGAGTCTGATGCAGAGAAGCTGTAACACTATCTACCATGCTATCAATTACAGAAGGAGCAAGCTGTCTATAGCTTATTTTCATTGTGTTGACACATTGCATAGAGGAAACAATCTGCATAAATTTGGTAACAACATCATCTGAGAGGCATCTACTGTAGTAATATTTTTCTTTAGGAGCCAAATAGTCAGAAATAGTAAAATCAAAGGTTAACAGACAATGGTCTGACAGTACAGGGATATGAGGAGACACCACCAGATTTTCTATTTCTATGCCATATGTCAGAACAAGGTCCAACATATGGTGGAGATAATGAGTAGAATTTCCTACTTTCTGAGAAAACCCCATCGAGTCTAATATTGAACAAGAAAAGCACTCGGAGAGCGCAGACCTCCGCCAAGCGCTACAGTTCCCCCCATACAGTGTTTGTGTGTACATTTTCAGATTCCTTGACCACGAAAACATATGACTAGCAATTGGATTGACAATGATAGGATTAGTGGTTCAGTAGTTATTCACAAAAATGACATTTTCCATAATGGCGGCCACAGTTCCTCCCATACAGTTTGTGTGTATGTTTTCAGATTCCTTGACCACGAAAACATATGACTAGCAATTGGATTGACAATGATAGGATTAGTGGTTCAGTAGTTATTCACAAAAATGACATTTTCCGTAATGGCGGCCACAGTTCCTCCCATACAGTTTGTGTGTATGTTTTCAGATTCCTTGACCATGAAAACACATGACTAGCAATTGGATTGACAATGATAGGATTAGTGGTTCAGTAGTTATTCACGAAAATGGCATTTTCCGTAATGACGGCCACAGTTCCCCCCATACAGTGTTTGTGTGTACGTTTTCAGATTCCTTGAGCATGAAAACATATGACTAGCAATTGGATTGACAATGATAAGATTAGTGGTTCAGTAGTTATTCACGAAAATGGCATTTTCCGTAATGGCGGCCACAGTTCCCCCCATACAGTGTTTGTGTGTACGTTTTCAGATTCCTTGACCATGAAAACATATGACTAGCAATTGGATTGACAATGATAGGATTAGTGGTTCAGTAGTTATTCACGAAAATGGCATTTCGTGCCATTTTCGTGCCACTAAAATTTTCCGTAATGGCGGTTTTCTTGTGGACGGTGATCCAGATCATCCCCAAAATTTAATCAGTTCTTCCTTGTACCATTTCCAACAACGCCTGAAAATTTCATGGAAACCTGTCCAAAACTTTTTGAGTTATCTTGCTAACCAACAGACAAACAGACAGACAGACAGACAGACAAACCCCGGCAAAAACATAACCTCCTGGCGGAGGTAATTAAATGCCACATTAAGGCAGTCACTATCTACATCTACATGTATATTAAAGTCCCCTACTATAATTATTCCATCTGATTTCAGCACTAAATCAGCTAAGAATTCAGCAAATTCGGATAAAAATTCTGAGTAGGTTGATAGAGGATGATAAACTATGGCAAATAAAATTGGGTTTAGCCTAAAATTGCTAAAGTGCCCAATACTGAGGACCAGGCCCTCAAAGGAATTATAACATGTTTTTTCCTTAACATTAACTAGTAATTTGGAATGGTAAATTGTTGCTACTCCTCCTCCACGACCAGAACTTGTGGGATTTTGACAGTTTAAATAACCAGAGGGAGTTGATTCATTTAAACCAACATAATCCTCTTGCCCTAACCAAGTCTCTGTAAGGGATATTAAATCAATCTGATGATCAATTAACAGATCATGGACTAACAGAGACTTGGGAGTTAGAGCCCTAATATTTAATAAACCACATTTAATTTTTAAATTATGAGGAGGAAGAGGGCGGCGTGGTGGCTGAGTGATTAGCACTGCGGCAGCACAGCAACTCACCCTTGGCCGGGGGATCCTGGGTTTCATCCCAGCCCCCGACCAACAGTGATCTGTGCGGAGTTTGCATGTTCTCCCCGTGTCTGCGTGGGTTTACTCCGGGATTTCTCCGGTTTCCTCCCACAGGCCAAAAACATGCAAGTTAGGTTAATTGACATGAAACTGGGGATTCTAAATTGTCCTTAGGTATGACTGTGAGAGTGAAAGGTTGTCTGTCTCTCTGTGTTGGCCCTGCGATGGACTGGCGATCTGTCCAGGGTGTACCCTGCCTCTCGCCCAAAGATGCTGGGATAGGATCCAGCCCCCCCGCGACCCAAAAAGGATTAAGCGGAAGAAGATGAATGAATGAATGAATGAATGAATGAGGAGGAAGAGAGGCCAAATCATTCAATTTAGAGGCTTCATGTTTAATTTGAGTTTTACCAACTTTTTGTAGAAGACCCAGACATTAGCCCTCTTGTGGCCACTTGATGGTCCCCCTATGGGTTTTCTAGCCAAAAAGGCCAAATGGCCCCTCTCTGGGACTTCTAGTGTTAATCACTTTGGGATACTTATACATTATATTTTTATTTGCTTTGGAAGGAGCAGACAATGATTCTCTGATGGGGAAGACAGGGGCTAAGTTGAGGGGTGGCAGATGAAGAGAAGCTGCAGAGAGGCGTGTAAGACTGCAACTCTGCTTCCTGGTCCCAACTCTGAGTTGTCAAGATTTTGGAAATTTGGATAAAAAAGATGCCAGATTGTTAGATAAAGATAAATGAGACCCACCATCCAAAGTGGGATGGACGCCGTCTCGTCTAGTAAGACCAGGTTTTCCCCAAAATGAGCTCCAATTGTCAATGTAGCCCACATTGTTTGCAGGACACCACACAGACAGACAGCGGTTGAAGGATGACAAGCGGCTAAACATGTCATCACTGGTCAGGTTGGGGAAGGGCCCAGAGAATACTACAGAGGCAGACATTGTTTTGGCAAAGTCACACACTGATTCTACATTAAGTTTCGTGACTTCCGACTGCCGGAGACGGATGTCATTAATGCCAGCATGAATAACAATTGTGGAGTATTTACAGTTACTTTTAGCCAGCATTTTCAGATTTGACTTGATGTCACCTGCTCTGGCCCCAGGAATGCATTTGACTTTGGCCGCTGGAGTCTCTAGGTTCACATTTCTGACTACAGAGTCGCCAATGATCAGAGTTTTTTCCTCAGCGGGTGTGTCACTGGGCGGGGAAAAAACGATTAGAAACGTGAACAGGTTGGTGGTTAACCGGGGCTTTGCAGCTAGGCTTCCTTCTCACCGCCACCCACCCAGTCTCCTCGCTGCTGAGGAGGACTGCTAACAGGGCCGATGCTAGGGAGCTCCGCTTCAGCTAAGGGGCGTCCGTCAAGATTAACTGGCGCAGACGGTGTTTCAATGCAGCGGAGCCGGGATTCCAAATCAGACAACCTCGCCTCGAGCGCCTCAAAAAGACAACATTTATTACATTTACCATTATCACTAAAAGAGGCAGAGGTGTAGCTAAACATCTGACAGAGAGAGCACACCAGAGGAGAAGGGGAAGGAGCGCTAGTAGCCATAGCTAATGGCTAACCCGAAGCTAACACAAACACCGATGAAAGGTGAACAGAAGGCTAAAGAGGGTGATTACATGACACTGAGTGCGCACACAGGTGCAAGAGGCTTGTTAAACAGAAATGAGAACTAACGGTAGATGGAAAAAAGTGGTTAAAATACATTCATTTATTTATTCATTCATCTTCTTCTGCTTAATCCTTTTTTGGGTCGTGGGGGGATAAAATACAATTAAAAAGCAAAATCCTCAGGAGAGTGAGGAGAGCAAACCACATGGACAGACAGCAATACAAGAAGTGACGATACGTTACCACAAGTGATGTTCATATGTAACGTTACGGCGTAAAATTTTTAAAAGAAATAAATAGTATAAACTTAACATATTTCGGTATGTTTAACAACCCCCCCCCCCCCCCCCCCGGGAAAAATATGTTGCCACCGCGCCAAGGTCTTTAAGCCAGAGGAAACACTGTACTGGGGTTATTGGGCTTAATATTATAGCCATAAATCCAAATTTTCATCCAAGAGAGATTATTGTCCAACAGGTAAATTAACATAAGCAGCACATGCTAGCACCTTAATGAGTTTTCTATAGCTGAGACAGTCATTCACTGAAAATAAGAAGCGCTACATTTACTCGCTAAACTCACTAACCTTACCAGTACTCCGGGATGGAGCACAGCAGAGACCCACTTGCAGAGCCGGCGGACAGAGCAGAGGGAGGAGGATGGATGCATCACTGTAGTGCTGATGTGGTGATGACAACTCTACTTTAAAGAGTTTGCATTTAACTTGTTTCATTTGTTTATTTTCAGTAAAATACTCCCATCCATCCATCCATCCATCCATCTTCTACCACTTTTGTGGAGGTCCGGGTCGCGGAGGCAGCAGTTCAAGCAGAGAAGCCCAGACTTCCCTCTCCCCAGCCACCTGCTCCAGCTCTTCAGAGAGGATACCAAGGTGTTCCCAGACCAGCTGGGAGACATAGTCTCTCCAGCGAGTCCTGGGTCTGCCCCGGGGTCTCCTCCCAGAGGGACATGCCCGAAACACCTCAAGTGGGAGGCGTCCAGGAGGTATCCTGATCAGATGCCCATACCACCTCAACTGGCTCCTTTCGATGTGGAGGAGCAGCGGTTCTACTCTGAGCCTCTCCCGGATGACAGCTCCTCACCCCATCTTGGAGGGTGAGTGCAGCAATCTTATGAAGACAGCTCATTTCAGCCGCTTGTATCCGCGATCTCATTCTTTTGGTCATTACCCAAAGCTCGTGACCACAGGTGAGGAAAGGAACGTAGATTGGCTGGTAAATCGACAGCTTTGCTTTAGAGCTCAGCTCCCTCTTCACCACAACAGACCAGTACAATGTCCGCATCACTGCAGATGCTGCTCCGATCCGTCTGTCAATCTCTCGCTCCATTCTCCCCTCACTCATGAATAAGACCCCAAGATACTTAAACTCCTCCACTTGGGGCAGGAGACTGTCCCCACCCGGAGAGGACAATCCACCTTTTTCCGGCTGAGGACCATGGACTCGGACTTGAAGGTGCTGATTCTCATCCCAGCCGCTTCACACTCAGCGGCAAACCGTCCCAGTAAGAACTGGAGGTCATTGCTGGATGAAGCCAACAGGACAACATCATCTGCAAACAACAGAGATGAGATCCTGTGGTCACCAAGCATGACACCCTCTGTTCCCTGGCTGCGCCTAGAAATCCTGTCCATAAAAATTATGAACAGGATCGGTGACAAAGGGCAGCTCTGGCGGAGTCTAACTCTCACTGGGAATGAGTCCGATCGAGTGTTGGCAATACGAACCAAACTCTCACAATGGTCGTACAGAGACCGAATAGCTCGTAACAACAAGCCCGATACACCATACTCCCGAAGGACTCCCCACAAAAAAACACGAGGGACGCAGTTGAATGCCTTCTCCAAGTCTACAAAACACATGTAAACTGGTTGGGTAAGCTTCCACGAACCCTCGAGGATTCTCAAGAGGGTAAAGAGCTGGTCCGATGTGCCACGGCCAGGGCGAAAACCACATTGCTCCTACTGAATGTGAGGTTCGACCAACGGCCGGACTCTCCTCTCCAGTGCCTTGGCATAGACCTTCCCAGGGAGGCTGAAGAGTGTGATCCCTCTAAAGTTGGAGCACACCCTCCGGTCCCCTTTTCTGAAGAGAGGAACCACCACCCCGGTTTGCAATGCCAAAGGCACTGCCCCCAACCTCCACGCAATGTTGCAGAGGCGTGTCAACCATGACAGCCCTACAGCATCCAGGACCTTGAGGTACGCAGGGCAAATCTTGTCCACCCCCGGGGCCCAGCCACCAAAGAGATTTTGAACCACGTTGGCAATCTCAGCCCCTGTGATAGGCGAGTTGTCCCCCTCGTCCACAAGCCCTGCTTCCTCTGTGGAAGGCGTGTCAGTGGGATTGAGGATATCCTCGAAGTATTCCTTCCACCGCCCGAAGATATCCCCATTTGAAGTTAACAGCGCCCTATCCGTACCATACACAGTGTGGACAGGGAACTGCTTCCCCCTCCTGAGCCGCCGAACAGTTTGCCAGAATCTCTTCAAGGTCGACCGAAAGTCTTGTTCCATGGCCTCTCCGAACTCCTCCCATACCTGAGTTTTTGCTTCAGCAACCACCCGAGCTGCACTCCGCTTGGCCTGCCGGTACACCTCAGCTGCTTCGGGAGTCCCACAAGCCACCCAAGCCTGATAGGACTCCCTCTTCAGCTTTTTTTTTTTTTCCGGTTCCGCCGGACCGGCGGCGCCACACGAGTTGGCTGCCGTTTGCAACTGCCCTTCTCTTATCTTCCTTCTTCTTTCTACACCTTTCACTCTATATATATATCACGGACACACAGATCGCCCCAAGGGTCTCCCGAGTCGGCGGACGGAGCCGCTGTTTGCAGCAGGGGATGGAGCTAACCGCCACCCAGTGCTAACGGAGAAGCTCGACATGCCGAGGAACTGTGGCGAAAGCAACGCGGGTGCCGGGCTGGAGTTTAGGCGGCGTGCAAGAAATATAAGAAATATAAGACAGAATAATAAAGAGCGATGGCAAGAACCAAGCCCCCCAGGAAGCAGCTAGCCACCAAGGCTGCTCGAAAAAGCGCTCTGGCCACCAGCGGAGTGGGAAGGCCTCACCGTTGCAGGCCCGGTGTCGTGGCTCTGAGAGAGATCCGTTGCTACCAGAAATCCACGGAGTTGCTCATCTGTAGGCTGCCCTTCCAGCGCCTGGTGAGGGAGATCGCTCAGGACTTCAAGACCGACCTGCGCTTCCAGAGCTCTGCCGTCATGGCTCTGCAGGAGGCCAGCGAGGCCTACCTGGTGGGTCTCTTCGTGGACACCAATCTGTGCGCCATCCACGCCAAGAGGGTCACCATCATGCCCAAAGACATCCAGCTGGCCCGCCACACCCGCGGAGGGAGAGAGAGCTTAGACTTTCTGCTGCACATTCACCAACCACAATGCTCCGCACTGTGTGTCTATATATATATATATATATATATATATATATATATATATATATATATATATATTTATAGTAATATGCACATATGTATACTAGCTGTTCTTGTTTTTTTCTTGCCTTCTGATTGTTGCTCTGAGTGTTGCTATCCATGTGCTGTTGCAATCCTGGAATTTCCCCATTGTGGGACTAATAAAGGCTTATCTTATCTTATCTTATCTTAATGGCCCCCCTCACCACTGGTGCCCACCACCTGGTTCAGGGGTTGCCACCACGAGATGCCCTGATGATCTTGCAGCCGCAGCTCTGGGCCACTGCTTCAACAACAGAGGTGGAGAACATGGCCCATTCGGACTCCATGCATCCAGACTCCCTCGAAATGTGGTTGAAGTTCTTCCGGAGGTGGGAGTTGAAGACCTCCCGGACAGGGGCCTCAGCCAGACATTCCCAGCACACCCTCACTATACGTTTGGGTCTATCAGGTCTGAATGGCATCCTCCCCTGCCATCGGATCCAACTCACTATCAGGTGGTGATCAGTTGACAGCTCTGCACCTCTCTTTGCCCGAGTGTCCAAGACATACGGTCACAGGTCTGATGACACGATAACAAAATCGATCATCGACCTGCGACCTAGGGTGTCCTGGCACCAGGTACACATATGGACACCCTTATGCTTGAACATGGTGTTCGTTATGGACAAACTGTGGATAGCACAGAAGTCCAATAACTGAACACCACTCGGGTTCAGATCGGGCAGGCCGTTCCTCCCAATCACCCCCTTCCAGGTTTCACTGTCGTTGCCCACGTGTGCACTGAAGTCCCCCAGTAGGAAAATGGAGTCTCCAAGAGGAGCACTCTCCAGCACCCCAGTCAGAGACTCCAAAAAGGGTGGGTACTCTGAACCATCATTTGGTGCATTGGCACAAATGATGGTCAGGACCCGTTTCCCAACCCAAAGGCGCAGGAAAACAACCCTTTCATCCACTGGGGAAAAATCCAATATAGAGGCAGCAAGGTGGGGGGGATACAAGAATACCTACCCCTGCTCATCGCCTCTTGCCCGGGGCAACTCCAGAGTAGGCCAAGCTCCAGCCCCTCTCCAGGAGATTGGTTCCGGAACCACAGCTGTGTGATGAGGTGAGGCCGACTATATCTAGCCGGTATCTCTCAACCTCATGCACCAGCTTAGGCTCCTTCCCCACCAGAGAAGTGACATTCCACATCCCAAAAGCCAGTTTAGGAAGCTTGGGATCAGACCGCCAAGGTCTCCGTCTTTGACCACCACCTGGTCCACATAGCACCGGACCCCATGATCCCTACTGCAGGTGGTGAGCTCACTGGAGAGCGGATCCATGTAACTCCTTCAGGCTGAGCCCGGCTGGGTCCCATAGGCAGAAACCCGGCCACCAGATGCTAGCCATCAAGCCCCTCCCCCAAGCCTGGCTCCAGGGTGGGGCCCCGGTAACCCCATATCGGGCAGGGTACACTGAATCCTTGTTCTAGTATTTATCATGAGAGTCTGTTGGATCGTTCTTAGTCTGGCCCTTCACTCAGGACCAGTTTGTCTTGGGTGACACTACCAGAGGCAAATTGCCCCGGAAAACATAGCTCCTGGGATCACTAGGGCATGCAAACCCCTCACCACAATAAGGTGACGATCCATGAGAAGGTAAAATACTCCCATACTTTGGAAAGTTTTGGCCTCTTCTTCTCCAAGATTTTCTCTCTTCTGTGTCACCATGATGCACTCCTTTCTATCTTCACTGGAACAGTTAAACTGAACATTTCTGCGGCATGCATCTAAACCTTAAAGTTAAACGATTCGTCGACAATAAAAATCTGCTTCAACAAATTTTTATGATCAACATTGTCGATAACGTCAATCGTTGCAGCCCTAGTGTGCGAGCGCACGTTACAGCGCAGCGGAGGTCTGCCCTGCTGCATGATACCATTGCGCAGAGAAGAGACAGAAATGAGCTGCTGTTGTGTAAGTAAGAAAAATAGCAGCAGGATACATGTATTTAGTTTGTTTAATAAAAGGACAAGGTAAAGACTTGTTCTATAATGAATGCCTCTTAAAATGACTCTTGCTGTGATCTGGCGCTATATAGAAAAATAAAATTAAATAAAATTTACTTGATACTCTAGCACCCCCCCCCCCAAAAAAAAAACAACAAAAAAACATAATGGTAGGGGAAGCACTGCACTGTCTTACTAGAAGACATTTCTTCTCCCAAGCTGTAATTCTCCTGTAGGCCAAATCAAATTTTCCTCCAGGATCACCCTTACATTTTGCTGCATTCATCATTTACTCCATCACTGCTTCCACTGCTCCAGAGTGTGACAAATGCATACAATGATGTGACCAACTAATAACTGCCAATTACATTAGCTGGCAACTAATTTTGTAGACTATTTTGATTTGTTGCTCCCCTATTGTGTATCTTTCAATTTTTCATCCTGCCACTTGCAGCTGAGCTGAAGTCATGAGTATATGAAGGACTCGGCCTCTGATCCATCAATGTGAGAATGTATGGATTCTCACAGTCACATACACAGTGAGTTGGAATACCAAATGGTGAGATAATCAGAAATAAAAGCATTCTGAGGTGAGTGCAATATCCCCCACCTCCGTTTTCTTTGAAGATCCCAATATGTCATTGAAGGACAGCAGTTTTCAACTTTTCCATATAATCACTGAGGTAGAACCAAATTATGATAAGGCTATCATCCATGAATATACAACAAAAAGAGTTGTATACAACCCACAGTTGTAGAGCAGGATCCCAAGGTAAACCTGTGTAGCAAGTTTGGTGACCCTAGCTTCCTTTGTTGTTGATATAGTTTATATGGCATTTTGACCTTGACCTTTGACCTTTTGACCCCAAACCCATAGTCAGAGGTCAGGGTCTCAGGGTGAATCTGTGTACCAAGTTTGGTGACCCAAGCTTTACTCTGTCGTAAAAGGACATAGGGAATGCCAAACTTTGACCTTTTGCCCAAAAACTCCTGCAAAAATCATCCAAACACAGCAAAATCACAATATGCACTCATACTCAGTGTATATTAAAACCTGATACCAACTTTCAAAACCATTCAGAGCAAAACTGTAGGAGAAGCTGATTTCACAAAAGTGGGACAGATGGACAGACTGCCCCATGACATTGACCAGCGGGGGATAAAAACTTGTAAGCACATAAAATATGATGACACAGTGCAAGCAATCTGGAAAAAAGAAAAATAGAATCTGAGTGTTTAGCGAAGTCTAAAGTCTGAGATTGTGACTTGTGCCATAAACCATTTTATTTTAGGTTTTACTTACCACCCAAATTTAATTACTGACACCAACAAGTACTGATAACAGGGTTTTCTCTGGTAACATTTCTTGGTGGAGGGCCACCTCGCCAGACATTTTACCGCCACATCAAGGAGATATGAATTTATTAAGAAAAATATATGAAGCAATGACTTTCCGCAAGCGTGCACATGAACAATATGCATGGCCGTCATCTGTGCGGAGTTTAGAAGCACTCCGCCCATGCGAGTTTTCCAGTCAGTCAGCTGGCAGTGTCTTGCTAAGCGTGACTGTCCAACAGAAACATGAGTTTATTAACCCTTTAACTGCCCTAGGTGCCATGTGGCGCCTGGGGCAATGCAAGGCAACTCAAGGCCTCCCCCCTAGTGGTTAAGAGTGGTAAAAAATTTGTCAATAAAATAGTTCAGATTTCCAAGGCTATAACTTAAAAGTTACAAGAGATAATGGCTTACTGTCAATTACTAACTAACTAACTAACTAACCTGCACTTATATAGCGCTTTTCTAGTCACAAAGACCACTCAAAGCGCTTTCATTAATACTAACCCTCTATTCTAAGGGCCTATAGGAAACAGATATCTAGGGACAATTTAGAACAGCCAATTAACCTAACATGCATGTTTTTGGCATGTGGGAGGAAACCGGAGAAATCCCGGAGTAAACCCACGCAACACGGGGAGAACATGCAAACTCCACACAGATCACTGTTGGTCGGGGGCTGGGATCGAACCCACGATCCCACGATCCCCACAATCCTCCGGCCAAGGGTAAACTGTGCTGCCGCAGTGCTAACCACTGCGCCACCGTGCAGTTAGAAAGATGTAGAATATGATCCAAAGTTTCAGATAGGAATAAATTTATGCATCTAATTTGCATAATGTCACGACAGCTATATAAATTACATAACTCAGTCAAAAGTGGACTTTGGACACATTTACATAAAGAATGGTCCTTTTTTTACACTGATTTGTCTACAGGGGTATGTTTTTCTAATCTTCAAACTATATGAACCAGAAAATCAATAAAATGTCAAAAAAACATATTTCTCTCTTACCTGTTACCAGGAGGGGGGCTCGCCCGCCCACGTGACCAGTCCGTTTTCGTCCATCGTAGCTGATGTTTCTGTGTTTGCTCAGCCATTTACACCGTGTACCACATCTACAAACTCTTTTGATTACCCCACGTGAATTTCGCTTGTATTAAGTGGCTATTTTTTCTGTTTGGTGCATTTTTCCTGTGAGAATCCATGCCGCCCATGGGCGCCGCCATCTTGGTACGGGGAGCTCAGTTTTTTGTTACATCGACCTCGATGTAACACATTTACTTAGTAATTTACACCCGTGTACCACATCAACAAACTCTTATGATTATCCCACGTGAATTTCGTTTGTATTGCGCGGCTATTTTTCCCGTTTTATGCAGTTTCTGTCATCATCGCTGCCGTGATGACCAGTCGTGAAGGCATACACATTGGTGTGTGAGCTCCAAGTGGAAAAAGGAAGAATAATAACGAGGATTTCTCCTTCTTTGCTATATTCCATGTCAGCCATGATTCCTTCGGCGCGTGTCTGCCACCTTCTAAACTGTCAGATCAATAGAGATTAGTACAAATTCTCAGTATAGCCTGGGGATGTCAATAAGTTGACACGTGCAGTTGCTGCGCTGTGCCACTGGGGGCAGTTAATCCTCTGAGTGTGTATGTAGCCAAACTGCGACATACCCCCTAGTGGTCAAGAGTGGTAAATACTTTTTGTCAATAAAATAGTTCAGATTTCCAAGGCTATAACTTGAAAGTGGTAAGAGATAATGGCTTACTGTCAATTAGAAAGATGTAAAATATGATCCAAAGTTTCAGATAGGAATAAATTTACGCATCTAATTTGCATAATGTCACGGCACCTCTTTAAATTCAATAACTCAGTCAAAACTGGACTTTGGATATATTTACACAAAAAATGGTTCAGTCTTTTGACACTGTTTTTTGTACAGAGGCACCTCATCATCTTATCTTCAAAGTATATGAACAAGAAATCGGTACATTTAAAAAAAAAATCCCAGAAATTTCTTACTTACTTTTGACAAAGTCAAAGTCAGAAGGCAGGTGCAGTGCTGCGCTCTGCCACTAGAGGCACGCAAATTCTCACACTCAAAGGGTTAAAGGGTTAAAGTACTTTAAATGCGGATCCTAAGAGGTATGTAAGCACTGGCGTTTATCATGGCTTTAACCCGCTGGAAACGGGAGCAATAATGGAAGAGTCACCTAGCTAGGAGATATGGTTAGAGTTCATATGCAGCCGGCTTCATATGAAGGGAAAGGCGAGGGGGACTGATGAATTGCTGAGGATATACTTCACCAGCCACTACAATATTAATTTATGTTCTGTAGGAACTGCAGGAATGAAGAGACTGGCAATTCCTCTCTTTTCTCGCACAAGCAGGCGTGCCATTTTTATTCTCCAGCGGCAGTGACAAAAAGCAACAGCTAAAAATGCTAGCTCTATTTTCCCTCTAAACTGAGGTCCTTCAGCGGCTGCCTAGAGAGGTGCCTGATGAGAAAGCCTGAGAGCACAACTATAACTGCCTAAGCAGATCATTCTGTACATGAACACATATTGTGGTGAATTATGTCTTTAGAGTCTGCTACAGTTCCCTATTATGTACCTGGCAGGTTAAGATGACCGAAATTCACAAAGTCAATGACTTTAATCCATCAGCAGCATTCAGACAAACTAAATGAGCCAACATTTGATTTTAAAATAAGGGAGGTTTTTCCTGCAGTCTGGGTGGTGGTGAGATTTCTAAAAGAAAAAACAAAAACCTATAAATATATAGAAATATTATAACAGAAATAACGGCATCCATGGGCAGTGCGGTGGCGCAGTGGTTAGCACTGCAGCAGCACAGCAACTCACTCTTGGCCATGAGATCCCTGGTTCGATCCCAGCCCATGACCAACAGTGATCTGTGTGGAGTTTGCATGTTCTCCCTGTGTCAGCGTGGGTTTACTCCGGGATTTCTCCGGTTTCCTCCCACAGGCCAAAAAAAACACGCAAGTTAGGTTAATTGGAGACTCCAAAGTGGCCCTAGGTGTGAATGTGTGTGTGAATGGTTAAGGGATAGCGCCATACTGTGGCTGCTTCATCCATCCAGGTGGATGCCCTGAATTTCCCACTGAGGATCAATAAAGTATACAAAATCAAATTTAAAAAAATCCTTGGTCATTTAAGTTAATTTATTTAATTAAATACAATTTTATTAATATTTTTTCTTTGTAATCAGAGTTAAATTATTGTTCTGTTCTGACTGCAAAATTATGGTCAAAAATGTAAATTGTTATAAGGAAAAAGTAAAAAAAAAAAATTACCACAGTCTATTTCAAATTTATCTAAAAAAACTGTAATTTTATTTTAAAAAACAGACAAAAATTAGTCATAAAATAATCCACAGATTTATAAGAAATTTTCAAATGTACAAGAAAAGTCAATTTTACAAGAGGAAATTACAAATTTGAGGAACATGGTTTCAACTTTAGACAGATTTACAGAGAAAAGTAAAAAACTATAAGAAAATTGTTATAAATTTTTGAGAAAAACCTCAAACCTTCAAGACTAAAGTCATTATTCAAGTTTTTAAGTGGGTGCTCTTTGTACCCTTAACTCAATTAGAAATTTTTGGTTGTCTACTTTTAATTATTAATTTCAAAGCACTGCTTTTACATGAGTAGAATTCCTGATTACTATACCCACCTGATCATATAATTTAAGTATGCATGAGTACATTACTATTATGAATGTTTCTTTCCCTCTAAATGGAAAAAAGAAACATTAGAATAAAAATACAAAAAATACACATATTTTTGTCATTTATGTAAACCATGACAAAAAATCAAAACATGACACTTGATATTTTCTAACCTGTTTGTATACCACCATAGACAGAGAGAGAACCTGAATTAGACAGAGCTCAGAGAGGGCAAGATGAGACAGAAGAGAGAAGCCAAGGAGAGGGAAGTGTTCAGGCAGAGGAAGGAGAGAAAGATAACACCACTAAAAAGTCGAAACACAGGATGTCTGGGTGGGACCCCAACTAGCTCAATATTCAAGCCTCGGTTGTACAATACTTCAAATGGTAAGTTCCATATGCAACGTTATGGTGTAAAGTTGTAAAAAGAAATAAATAGTATGAAATTAACATATTCCGGCATGTTTACTGCCCCCCCCCCCCGGAAAAAATATGTTGCCACCGCGCCAAGGTCTTTTAGCCAGAGGAAACACTGAATAATCACTATTTTAGCCCAGCTACCTCTCAACCATCCATCCCTGAGAAAGATCACTGTAACGCTTAATTACCGTTAATTACCACCGGAGAGGTGGCTCAGTTGGTAGAGCATCCGCCCCACACCCGGGAGGCAAGGGTTCAAATCCCGGCCGGGTCATGCCGAAGACCATATAAAAGTGGAACTTCCTGCCGTCCAGCTTGGTGCTCAGCAATAATGAATTAAATAAATTAAAATAAATTAAATTAAATCACCCTTATTGTCATTCAACCGTACAACCAATCATGTACAGTAGAACGAGATTGTGCTTTACCTATCTACAGTGTCAATCACACACACCCCAGTGCAGAATCAGAGGGCCGCTGCCATGCAAGGCGCCGCCACAGATTTCCCTCAGGGAAAAAGCACAATCTCGTTCTACTGTACATGATTGGTTGTACGGTTGAATGACAA
Source organism: Pholidichthys leucotaenia (assembly GCA_020510985.1). Lineage (NCBI taxonomy): Eukaryota > Metazoa > Chordata > Actinopteri > Cichliformes > Pholidichthyidae > Pholidichthys > Pholidichthys leucotaenia. The sequence continues at coordinate 222,662,639 of CM035841.1, forward strand.
TAAGGGTGATTTAATTTAATTTAGATGTAGCCAAACAAATCCTTGGATAGTAGTGAGTCTGTCTTCAATTACAGACACTGTTATGTTGAACTTATGAGATTTTAACATGGCTCCACTAAGGAGATGGAAAGTAGCTCCTTGCTTTAATTAAGTGGCTCCTCCTACTACTACTACTACTACTCTCAATCTTTATGAGTGAAAGAGCAGTGTTTCAGAAATCTTTTGCACAGTGGACCATTCATGCTATAATCACTCTTACTACTGCCACGGCACATGTTTATACTAAATGCACTTACTTTTATATGTACTGTATATAAATTCTGTGGCAAAGTAATCAGGGGTGTCGGACTGGGGGGAAAGGGTACTCTTTAAAACCCAGGACCTACTGCACCGAGGGGCCCACAAAAATCCTGGAATGAAAACATTTTTCTGTGTTGCATTCTTTAAATTTCTAATTAACTTATGTCATAGCAAAATTCACCCAGGCTGAATGGAAAGCTTGAGAGACTGAATTTTGCATTAACAGTAACGATGGAGGACTTCCGGTTATGGCGGCCGCCTAGAAGGACACGTATCACTCTGCTCTGCTCCTGGAAATAAAGATTCGGCAAATAACTCTCTCATTTGGAACAGAACTTTTCCCAGCGTTTGGGTGAGGATATGCCTGGGAAGACTAAGGCTGGGAAATCAAGCGGGGGAAAAATTGAATCGCCGAAGCAGTCCAAATTAACGGACTTTAAAGTTTGTGGCGCAGTAGAAAAAGCTGCGGATATGGCGGATGAAACTAGCGGTGGTGCGGTAACTGCTGATGATGGCGGCACAGGTGCAGTGCTGGCTGCCATTAGCTCAATGAGAGCAGACTTTTCCGCTAAACTTGATGGGATTATGGCAGCGTTGGATGCAATGAGAAAGGAGTTGGGTGACTGCGTGGAGCGAGTGACGCAGGCGGAGCTTCGTGTTTCAAGTGCGGAGGATGAAATCAGCGGACTTCAAATAAAGGTGCGCACTTTGGAAAAAAAAAATAAAGATCTGGAAAATAACGTTCTGGACTTGGAGTCCCGGTCCAGACGGAACAACCTGAGGCTGGTGGGTTTACCGGAGGGAGCCGAAGGTCGTGATTCATGCTCCTTTTTGGAGGGGTGGATCCCGGAGGCGCTGAACAATGCGGAGCTAAAATCATCAGTCGTCTTGGAAAGCTCCCACCGAATTGGCCCACCAAGAGGTAACAAGGCAGCACCGAGGACGTTAATTATGAAGTTTCTTAGCTACAGAGACAGGATGACGATCTCCAACGCGGTGCGGGCCAAAGGAGAAATTAAATACCAAGATCAACAGGTGCGGTTCTACCCAGATTTGGCCTCAGGAATCCAACAATTAAGGAAGCAGTTTGACCCCATCCGTAAAGAACTGCGCAACCTTGAGATTCGTCATGGAGTGATTCACCCTGCAAGACTTCTGGTCACATATGAGGGCAGAACACACATCTTCAAGACCCCCGAGGAGGCGCAGGAGCTCATCAAGAAGATCCAGGAAGAGACTGGTGGGAGCTAAGCATGAACAGAATATAGGGTAGAATATTTGAGCATTTAACTGATTAGAAGCATATAACAAGATTACAAAATATAGATTCTATTACATATTAAAAAAAAAATTTTTTTTTTTAAAAAGTACAAAATTGCTAAAAAATTTTGGAGTTAAATTGGAAAATTACAGAAGAGAGTTAATGTTACGTTATTAAAAGCAGTAGAGTTAGGGTGATTGGGAGGATGAAGAAGGAGTGGCTTTGGCTGATCCTCGTGGGTGTGGAACGGTCGATGGCTATATCGGGAGACGGAATTTTTCTTTTGTTTTTGGGGGGATTGCCACAAATGTGGGAAGGGGGAATTTGTTTGTGTGTAGTTTGTAGGGTGAATGTTCAACCACTCATTTTTTTGCTTTTCTGTTTGAGCATGTTTACACTGCAAGGTAATCCCAAACTCCCTATTGATCATAAATCAAAGCGTTAATCTTAATTTAACTTCATGGAATTGCAGAGGTCTACAAAATTTAAAAAAACTTAAACAAGTTATGAATAAAATAAAAGACATGGGTTCAAAAATTGTGTTTTTACAAGAAACTCATCTAATAGAGGAAGATGTAAAAAGAATTAGGAGTAGATGGCAAGGAAATGTTTTCACCTCATCATTTTCATCCCGAGCCAGGGGAGTTATGACTCTCATACATAAATCAGTCCCATTTCAAGTGAAAAATGTAATTGGAGACAAATTTGGAAGATATGTAATCATTCAAGGATCTTTCCTATTAGAAAACATAAATTTGGTGAACTTATATGGTCCCAATATAGATGATCAAAAGTTCTTTGCTAATTTATTTCTTATCTTATCATCACTTACAGGGCAACATATAATAGCAGGGGATTTTAATTGTACACTGAATCCCGGTATAGATAGATCAACAGGACTGGACTGTACGCACAATGGATGTAGGATGACCATTAATCATTTTATGAAAGAATTGAAATTGATAGATATATGGAGAGAAATGAAACCACAAGTTAAAGCATACTCTTGTTATTCCAATACCTACAAGACATTCTCACGTATAGATTATTTTTTGATCTCCACAGAATTAAGGTCCAAGATTCAAAACTGTTTTTATGATAACATCGTGATCTCTGATCATGCACCCTGCTGTCTAATATATGTAGATAAGAAATTGACAAAGGAACCAGGTAGATGGCAATTTCAGCATAAATGGCTTCAGGATGAGGAATTTGTTAAATACATAGAAAAACAGATAGATGAGTTCTTTGACATCAATACTACACAAACATCAGCATGTGTAAAGTGGGAGGCTTTCAAAGCTTTTATTAGGGGACATATTATTAGTTATACAGGTTCAAAATCTAAGAAGACTCGAGAGGAGAGAGTCCAATTGGAACATAAAATAAAAATTCTTCAAGAAAGAGTATATGCAGGAAGAGATCCAAGGTTGGAGAACGAATTACTGATTTTGAGAGCTGAATATGACAAAAAATCAGCGAATAGAGCTGCCTCGAGTCTTCTAAGATTGAAACAATCTTTTTATGAACAAGGTGAAAAATCAGGAAAGTTATTGGCATGGCAGATTAAACAATTAGAATCTAAAACACCAATTACCAGTATTATAAGTAATGGACAGGTAGTTATAGATCCTTTAGAAATTAATAGAGCCTTTAGAGATTACTATGAAAAATTATATGATACCAAAAATGAATCTGACTTAACAAAACTACATGGGTTTTTGAACGAACTATTTATACCGTGTATTCCAAATGAAAATAGGGAGATACTGGAGTCTAAAATTAGTCAAGAAGAAGTTGGACTAGCCATTGATAATATGAAATCAGGAAAAAGTGCAGGACCAGATGGTCTTCCAGTTGACCTTTATAAAAAATTTAAGAATAAATTAACAAAACCTTTTTTGGAAATGGTTTTAGAAGCATTTCAAAATAGTAATTTACCATCATATATGAATAATGCCTTAATTATACTGTTGCCAAAACCAGGTAAGCCCTCTAATAAATGTGAAAATATGAGACCAATAAGGCTATTAAATGCCGACCTTAAGATAATCTGTAAAATTTTAGCAAGACGAATACAAGAAATTTTACCAAATATTATTAATCGAGATCAGAATGGCTTTATAAAGGGAAGACAAGGCTTCCGTAATGTAAGAAGACTATTTAATATTATTTATTCTAATAAAGAAGCACCGGATACAGCTCTCTTATCACTGGATGCCGAAAAAGCCTTTGATAGAGCTGAATGGCCCTTTCTTTTTGAAGTCTTACAAAGGTTTGGACTTGGAAATAATTTCATAAAATGGGTTCAGATAATATATAATAATGCTACTGCAGAAATCCTAACAAATAACAATATTTCAAAATCAATAAAAATCAATAGAGGATGTTGACAAGGCTGTCCACTTTCACCTTTACTGTTTACTATGGCAATTGAACCTTTAGCGATGGCGATACGTCTACAGTCACAAATATATGGAATTAAAGTTGGACCAACAGAACATAAAATCTCCCTGTATGCAGATGACATAATTTTGTTTATGTCGAATCTTAAAAAATCAATTCCGACCTTGTTGAATTTAATAAAGAATTTTGGGGAAATATCAGGATATAAAATAAATAAAACTAAATCTTCAATATTAATGCTAAATGAGACCCAGAGAAATTACCCAGCCCCTGAGGTAAATCAATTCAATGTTGTAAATCAGTTTAAATATTTAGGAATCCAAATTGTGCCTAAGCTAGAATCAATCGCCAGTGTCAATTATGAAGCCTTAATGACAGATATTGATGAGTTACTTCAGAGATGGATGTCACTACCAATGTCGATGATCGGGAGAATTAATATACTTAAAAGTAATATCTTACCTAAAATACTTTATTTATTTCAATACATTCCCTTACCACCACCTTTAGATTTATTCTCAAGAATTAAAAAAAAGTTAGTGGAATTTATATGGAACAACAGGAGGGCTAGATTACGTCTGTCTTTATTATATTTACCATTTGATCGTGGAGGTCTGAAATGTCCAAATTTTATGTTGTATTATTGGTCGGCACAACTGAGGTCTATGACATATTATTTTTCATTAAATGATCTCCCTCACTGGACTGAAATGGAATCATACAATTTACCTTTACCTCTTCCCATATTCATATACTCAGATTCGGCAAAAAAATTACAAAAACAAGTTAAAAATCCATTTGTAAAGCATATGATCAAAATATGGTGTGAAGCTAAAAACTATTTAAAAGAACCACAGTTATTGTCACAATTTAGTCCAATATGGGGTAATCAATATTTTAAACCAGGGAGAGCGGACGCTGTATTTAAAGTATGGAATTTAAAAGGGATACAAAAGATTCAGGATTTATATTTGCCATGTGCAGAAAACATAATGTCTTTTGAAGAGCTGAGGATCAAATTTAATCTCAATAGAACACATTTTTTTAAATATCTTCAACTTAGAAACTTTATTCGATCAAATCAAAATAAAGCTCTCACTCGACCTATTTATTCATCCTTGGAAAAAATGTTGATGAAAGATAGTAAAAGAAGGTATTATTTCAGAGTTTTATAACTCATTGACACTATCTTCAAGTGAAAATTCACTGAAAAGATTAAACTACTGGAAAGAAGATCTGCAAACTGAAATTTCAGAGGAACAATGGGAATTGGCTTGTACAGAAGCTCAAACCAAATCAATAAATGTACGCCTTAAATTGATACATTTCAAATGGTTAATGCGGATGTATGTTACACCGGAGGAGTTAAATAGATATAACAAAAATATACCAGATACATGCACAAAATGCATGGAAAGTAAAGGAACTCTATTTCATTGTGTATGGGAATGTAGATTAATAAGAATGTTTTGGGAAGAGGTGAGGGTAACAATTGAAAAAATAATCTCAAAACAAATCATATTGAATCCTAAACTGTTTTTGTTGGGTCTGTACCCAGAAAAGCATAATTTTAATAAAAGTGAAAGAACATTCATAGACCTCAGTTTGCTTAATGCCAAAAAATGTATTGCACTATTATGGAAAAAGACTCATAGACCAGATGTGACTCAGTGGTTAAGACAGATGTTAACAAACCTTCCATTAGAAAGAATAACATATATACTGAAATCAAAGGAAATTGTGTTTGAGAATATATGGAGACCTTTTATTGATTATGTAAAAAATTTAAACATAACTTTTGAAGAAGAAGGTGAATGATGTGTGTGGACCTTGTAAATTCCAAACTGGTGAACATAATATGTATACTTATGTATTGGATTGTCTAGACTAAACAGAGGAGCATTGTTGAAGATTTGATTTTGTTGGTGGTTGTTGGTGTTTTTTAGTGCATTTTTTTTTTTGTAGTACTTTAGTGTTAGTGTTTGATTGTTTGTATCATGTTTGTTAAAAAAAAGGTTCAATAAAGATATTGTGGGAAAAAAAAAACAGTAACGATGGATGTTGTTTGAGGCCCCATCACTTCTTTAAAAATTTGCAAAATAGTTTAGTCTACACACCTGCATGGTTAATTCAACTGCAGCACCAGTCACACCGTAACCTGCAGCATGTCTGCTTCCTCAGCCAGATTAGAGCATCATTACCCTAAACCTCGCCTTTTATATTTATTTATTTACTGCTTTGTTAAAGCGCAGGCAGTAGGTGATTTGTTATTTTTTAACAAGGGGGTTGTGGGTGATATTCATAGTTAGCATTTGGTAGAACTACAAAGATATAAATGTAGGTTCAGTACAAATTTGCAAGAATAAAGTGGAAAAAATATGATAAAATATGGTAATTTACAACTTAAAAAGTCACATATTTACAATAAGCAAGTCCCAAATTTATGAGAAAATCCTTTGATTTTCATGAGAAAAACCAGAGCTTAAAAATAGCAACACACACACACACTTCTAAGAAAAAAAAAATCTGAAATTTACAACAGTAAAGTCACAAATTTATGAGAAAAAAAGTTTTTCTGAAACATTTTAATTGCAATTTGTAATTTTATTTTATTTAAGCCAAGACAATGTACAATAAAACATTAACCTTGTTTAAAACAAGGAGAGACACATTGTACCAGGTTTTAGCAAGTTGCTATTTTCCACCTATAGTCCCTGGGCAGGTTGATGATACAATCAAAAACAAAGAAACAAACAGACAAAACAGTACAGTCAATCAAAACAACACAATTGTGCAAAATTGCAAAGGTACAATTAACATCATACACATATCCCCAATATCCTAAAATCTAATTTCCCCAGCTCCCCAAGTTAAAATAGACCCCCTATCACACTCACACAAACTCACAAATGTTTACATGATTGTTGTGACAGTATCCAGCATTTGGTTTGACAGGAAAAACTTTTAAAGTCTGTACATGTGATGAGTTCAGTTGGGAGGGTGTTCCATTGATTTAAGGCAGGGGTCAGCAACCTTTACCACTCAAAGAGCCATTTGGACCCGTTTCTCACAGAAAAGAAAACACTGGGAGCCACAAAAACCCTTTTGACACTTAAAATGAAATAACACTGCATATAACTTTTTTCCCTTTATGCTATGTATAAACAAACTATAATGTGTTGCATTTATGAAATCAGGGAACTCCTGCAGAGAAAACAAAATTAAATTTCTGCATGCAACAAAAACATTTTGAACTCCGAAAAAAAAAAGACATTGGGTTGAAGGTTACTTTCAAGTAAAATACTCATTGTCTATTTGAGCCCTTCTTGTATTTATGAAAAAAACGCTGAACTTAAATTATCCTCTGGCAGCAAACCAAAAATGCCATCCTCTTCTGTGTGCCGTCATCCTTTTACTGGCGCGTGCAGTCAGCTGTCAACCTGAATAATAAAAGGACTATTTCACTGAACAATGAAAAAATATGAATATATGCAAAATAATAGGCAATAAAACTATTTATCATACTTGGTTAATGTGATTTCTGCTCCTGAACCTCAGCGCACAGCGTCTGCACATCAGGGCTGTATGACATCACCTTCATCTTTACACAGGATCGTATGCTGTCATCTGTGAGGCGTGTGCGATGTTTGTTTTTAATAAAGTTCATGTTGGAGAACACCTGCTCACATACATATGTGGATCCAAAGATCGACAGGACTCCAAGCACTACTTTTTCATGTTCACATAAATGTCGGGGATATAATTCCATGTTTCGAACACAAGTTTGTCCGGTTTGGGGAGGTTTTCAATATCACTCCATTTGTGATTCTGAGCAAGAACGGTCTTCTGACGGGCAACATCTTCAAGGTCTGCTGTCAAACGTTTAAACTTGGACACCCATATGTCTTTGTCGGCTATGTCGGCCAGTTCCATCTCAAGATCAGGTTGACTCACACCTGCCAATGCAATTGTATTCAGTAGGGATGGATCCATGCTTAGGGGAGTGACAGGGAAGGATAATGTGGTTTTTTCCTCTCTGAACTCACAGAATCATTTCCCAGACGATGTTTGGATTGCGATGATGGCAGAATGTAAATACTTCGAATTTATCATGGTGTGAGCTTGTCTGAACTCTCTCAAATTGGGGAAGTGAGACAGTGTACCTTCCTGTAAATCTCTGGCAAGCACTGTCAACTTCCGCTCGTATGCCAAATCCTCCTCCAAGTGCAGGGCTGTGCGTCCTTTCCCCTGAAGAGCTGTGTTCAGCGTGTTCAGGTGCGCTGTCATGTCTGCCATGAAGTGCAGCTTTTCCAGCCATTCTGGCTGTTCCAGCTCAGGAAAGGTGAGCCCTTTGCTGTCCAGGAAAGTTTTCACTTCTTCCAGACACGCGGCAAAGCGTTTCAGCACCTCCCCTCTGGACAGCCACCGGACTTTGTTGTGCAGCAGGAGATCAGAATATGTGCTTTCCAGCTCGTCCAGTAACAAACGGAACTGATGGTGATTAAACTTTAACACGTTTTTTTTTTTAGATTTTACAAGATCACCATAATCTTCAAATTTAGAATTACATTTTAAAAGCTAATGAACTAAAATAAAATACATTTTAATTAAATACTCATTATTTATTTTCCAAAGCCACAGGAAGCCGCAGCAGAGGGATGAAAGAGCCGCATGCGGCTCCGGAGCCGCGGGTTGCCGACCCCTGATTTAAGGCAACAGAAGAGAAAGACGATTTACCAAATGCTGTCCTACGTTTAGGAATGCTGCATTCTCCCCTGGTGACAGATCGAGTGACTCGTGATGCCTTTTCTGAGCTGAGTGTGATAAATTTTTTTCAGAGGAGGAGCAGCAGCATTGTGAATGATTTTAAACAGTAGGCAGACATTTGTGTACATGATCAGATTTTCAAAATTCTGTATATCATGTTTGGTGAGAATGTGACAATGGTGGTATTGACACGTTTTTTTTGTCATGGATCTTTAATGCATATTACTCTATAAATTCAAGAGTGTGTCTGTCTGTCTGTCTGTCTGTCACGATCATAGGACAGCCTATGATGTCCCTATGATGTCTGCATCATAGGACAGCAAGCCTGCGGATCAAAGGCAGGCATCACTGAATGAGTGCTGATGGGCTTGCTTACACCTCCTTTCTACGGACATGCAGAAATACTTGCTTATACTTGGTTTCTATGGGCATGCACGGGTATGCATGGGTATGTACTAGTTTATATAATGATTCAAGAGGTCTTAAAGTTGTTTTACATGCCTGAGACCAGCTGGTCATACAGTACAAACTTCATTTTTAATTTTTTATCTCTTTTTACTGATATTAGGTTTTTACTTAGTGTTAGTTTAGTGTTGGCCTAGCAGAAAGCCCGATTGGTACACAGATGAATCAGACCCCGGGCAGGGCTGTTTTCACCAGGCTAGGCCAACCCGTTTTTAGCTGTTTTTAGCCGTTTTTAGCTAGCTAGCTAGGCTAGGCTAATCTGTTTTGAGCTGTTTTAGCTAGCTAGCTAATCACTTCTCGCTTGGCGTTGGTAATTGGTGATTCAATTATGAGGAACGTCAGAAGCGGGTACTGTGTCACTAAATTTTTTCCTGGGGATAAAGTGTCAGACGTCGAGGCTCTTACCCCTGACCTATTAATAATAATAAGTTTATTTACAGAGCACTTTTCACAGACAGAGTCACAAAGTGCTTAACATGGTAAAAAAAAAAAAAATAAAATAAAAACGCAGGCACATAAAATGGTAAAAAAAAAAAAGACAGTAAAAGCACATAAAAATACAATCAACACATAGTTAATTAAAAAGCCAGGCTAAAAAGGTGGGTCTTTAGTTGCTTCTTAAAAACATCAATGGAAGGTGCAGATCTTCTATTAAAAGAATACCCCCACGCTAAAACTGTCATTGTACATGTTAGATGCAACAACATCCCAGATGAAGCATCGGAGATCTTAAAGAGTGACTTCAAGAGCCTTCTCTCCACTCTTATGAACTGTGGCAGACGTGTGTTTATTTCTAGGCCCTTGGCCCCATTCAGACGAGGTTGCAACTATTTTAGCAGAACTCTCAGCCTTAATACCTGGTTGTGTTGTACATGTCCTACTTTTAACATTGGTTTTATAGACAATTTCAACCTGTTTTGGAACCGCCCATCATTCATGAGATCAGATGGCATCCATCCAAATAGACTTGGTGCACGTGTTTTAAGGGACAATCTGTTCTATTCCATTCAATGTTTTTTAGTACAGTGACTGAAATTTGGTATGTTAACTCACCCCGAAGTTCCTGGGTCTGCCAACCAGCCTATCTTTGTTTCCACTTCTCATATTAATCCTATTAATCCAAATAATCCTCACTGTTTAGATCAGTCTTCATTTGTTAACCCCATAGAGACTGTGTCTGTCTCCCGTTACCCAAAATATTATAACCTAAGACAAATACAACATAACTTGATAAATTCACCCCTTTCTGCAGCTCCTTCTCATCCGTCACCTGTCAATTTAGCCCCTGTCTTCCCCCTCAGAGAACCTTTGTCTAATCCCCCCAAAGTTAATACAAATATAACGTATAAACATCCCAAAGTGATTAAACAAAAAGTTGGTAAATCTCAAATTAAACATCAAGTCTCTAAATTCAATGATTCAGCCTCCCTTCCTCCTCATAGTGTGAAAATTAAATGTGGTTTGTTAAATATTAGGTCTCTAACTCCCAAGTCTCTACTAGTTCATGATCTATTAATTGATCATCAGATTGATTTAATATCCCTTACAGAGACTTGGCTAGGGAAAGATAATTATGTTGGTTTAAATGAATCAGCTCCCTCTGGTTATCTAAACTATCATAATCCTAGACGTTCAGGTCGTGAAGGAGGAGTAGCGGCAATTTACCATTCTAAATTACTAGTTAATGTAAAGCAAAAAACATGTTTTAATTCCTTTGAGGGCCTGGTCCGCACTATGGGGCATGTTAGAAATCTAAGCTTAAACCCAATTTTCTTTGCTATAGTTTACCGTCCTCCCTCAGCCTACTCAAGAGTTTTTATCCAAATTCACCAAATTTTTAGCTGATTTAGTGCTGAAATCAAATAGAATAATTATAGTAGGGGATTTTAATATACATGTTGATGTAGACAGTGACTGTCTTAATAAGGCATTCAATTCAATATTAAACTCATTGGGGTTTTCCCAGAAAGTAGAAAATTCTACCCATTATCTCCACCACACTTTGGACCTTGTTCTGACTTATGGTATAGAAATAGAAAATCTGGTTGTGTCTCCTCATAATCCTGTACTGTCAGACCATTGTCTGATTTCACCATTTCTGATTATTTGACTCCTAAAGAAAACTATTACTACAGCAGATTCTTCAGATGATGTTGTTACCAAATTTTTGCAGATTGTCTCCTCTATACCATGTGTCAACACAACGGAAACAAAAGATGGAGAGCTTGCTCCTTCTGTAATTGATAGCATGGTAGATAGTGTTACAGCCTCTCTGCATCAGACTCTAGACTTGGTGGCCCCTTTAAAAAAGAAAAAGTCCAATCAGAGATTTCTAACCCCTTGGTTTAACACAGAAACTCGTAGCTTAAAACAGAAGACTTGTCAATTAGAAAGAAAATGACGTTCCACTAATTTAGATGAATTCTATTTAACGTGGAGAAACCGTCTCCTAATTTATAAAAAAATCTCTTAGAAAAGCTAGAACAAGTTATTACTCTGCATTAATAGAAGAGAATAAGAATAATCCTAGGTTTCTTTTCAACACTGTAGCCAGGCTGACAAAAAGTCAGGACTCTGTCAACCCTCGCATCCCCCTAGAGCTTACTAGTCAGGACTTTTTGAACTTTTTCAATCATAAAATTTTATCTATTAGAGATAAAATCAATCAGATTATTCCCACTGTAAACTTAAGCACAGCAACTACTACAACTCCTTCAATTGATATCTGTTTGGATAAGTTTACTCCAATTGACCTTTTAGAGTTAGATAAAATAATCTCCTCATCCAAGCCTTCAACTTGTCTTTTAGACCCTATTCCTTCCAGGTTATTTAAAAACGTCTTCCCATTTATTGGTAGCCGTATTCTTCAAATAATCAATTCCTTTTTAACCTTAGGTCACGTACCGCAGGCTTTTAAAATTGCTGTAATTAAACCCTTACTCAAAAAGCCAACGCTCGACCCAGGAGTTTTAGCTATCGACCAATCTCTAATCTGCCTTTCATTTCAAAAATCTTAGAAAGAGTTGGTGCTACGCAATTATTTGACCACTTACAGGGAAATGGTTGATTTGAAGAGTTTCAATCTGGGTTCAGAATTCATCATAGTGCTGAAACAGCCTTAGTGAAGGTCATGAATGACCTTCTTATCGCATCTGATAATGGACTCCTTTCTGTACTTGTCCTTTTAGATCTTAGTGCAGCCTTTGATACTATCGATCATGATATTCTACTTGATAGATTAGAACACTTTGTTGGACGAAATGGTACTTCACTGCAGTGGTTTAGATCTTATTTGTCCGATAGATTTCAGTTTGTTCATATCAATAATGAGTTTTCTTCCAACTCTAAGCTCAGTCATGGAGTTCCACAGGGATGTGTGTTAGGCCCTACTCTTTTTAGTTTATATATGCTTCCATTAGGCAACATCATTAGAAAGCACTAAATACATTTTCATTGTTACGCAGATGACACAATTATACCTGTCAATGAAGCCCAATGATTGTAATCAATTAGCCAAGTTAGATGCCTGTCTTAAGGAAATCAAAGCTTGGATGACTTGTAATTTTCTGCTATTAAACCCGGATAAGACCAAAGTCATTCTTGTCGGTCCAAAAAAACCTTAGAAATACCTTTCCAAATCAAACTCTTAATTTGGATGCGGCTACTCTTACTCTGAATAGTTCTGTGAGGAACCTTGGAGTTATTTTTGATCAAGATCTGTTTTTTTTAATTCACATATTAAATTTGTTTCTAAGACTGCCTTCTATCATCTGTGCAATACTGCCAAGATTAGGAACATCTTGTCTCTGAGTGATGCTGAGAAACTGATCCACGCTTTTGTTAGCTTTAGATTAGATTATTGTAACTTGTTATTATCAGGTTGTCCTAAAATATCTTTAAAAGTCTTCAGTTGATCCAAAATGCTGCAGCAAGAGTTTTAACAGGTACTAGAAAGAGAGATCATATCGCTCCGGTTCTGGCCTCCCTTCACTGGCTTCCCATAGAGTTTAGAATTAAGTTTAAAATCCTTCTTCTCACTTACAAAGCTCTCAATAATCAGGCCCCCTTTTATATAAAAGATCTGATATTACCCCATCATCCTAACAGAGCACTACGCTCCCAAAATGCTGGATTACTTGTAATACCTAGAATCTCCAAAAGTACAATGGGAGGCAGAGCCTTCTATTATCAAGCTCCTTTCCTGTGGAATCAGCTACTAATCTGGGTTCGGGAGTCAGACACGATCTATGTTTTTAAGAGCAGGGTAAAAACCTTCCTCTTCAATATAGCCTACGATTAGGGAGGGATCTTGTGTCTCTTAACCCTCCCTTTGTTTTGCTGTTAATAGATTTAGACTGCCGGGTGACCTCCAATAATGTACTCGGCTTCTCTCCGTTAATGTTTGCTCTCTTTATGTCCGTTCTCTCCATCTTCTCTATCCCCTCACCCCCCAGCCAGTCGCAGCAGATGACTGCCCCTCCCTGAGCCTGGTTCTGCTAGAGGTTTCTTCCTGTTAAAAGGGAGTTTTTCCTCTCCACCGTCGCCAAGTGCCATGAGATGACTGTTGTTGTGATATGGCGCTATATAAATAAAGTTGAATTGAATTGAATTACATGAGATGTGACAGAATCATTGCATTTAAATATACACTACCGTTCAAAAGTTTGGGGTCACTTAGAAATTTCCTTATTTTTGAAAGAAAGTACTTTTTTTCCAATAAAGATAACTTTAAACTAATCAGAAATACACTCTATACATTGCTAATGTGGTAAATGACTATTCTAGCTGCAAATGTCTGGTTTTTGGTGCAATATCTACATAGGTGTATAGAGGCCCATTTCCAGCAACTATCACTCCAGTGTTCTAATGGTACAATGTGTTTGCTCATTGCGTCAGAAGGTTAATGGATGATTAGAAAACCCTTGTGCAATCATGTTAGGTCTGCAATGCTGTAATTGCTGCAAATGGAGGATTCTTTGACGAAAGCAAAGTTTGAAGGAAAAAATTATTATTTCAAATAAAAATCATTATTTCTAACCTTGTCAATGTCTTGACTATATTTTCTATTCATTTTACAACTCATGGTGGTAAATAAGTGTGACTTTTCATGGAAAACACAAAATAATTGTCTGGGTGACTCCAAACTTTTGAACGGTAGTGTATGTGTGACGCCTCAACAGTAAGAGCATATCTTATATGTCTATAATTTGAAAGGTAAAATTTTAGTCTTATTGTTTTTTACATGATTTTTAAAATTAAGATTTGAGTCAAGGGTAACACCCAGATATCTGAACTCGTCAACATTTTTGATCGTGTGCCCATTTACAATGATGTCAGGAGGGTCTCTGACTTTACACCTGTTTGTGAAATACATAGTCACAGTCTTTTCAAAATTTAAAGTAAGACAGGAACTCTTTAGCCATTCAACAACATTTTAGATTGCTTTTGTTAATTTTGTAGAAACCTCGGTGACATTTTTCCCATGAGCATATAGAACAGTGTCATCAGCATACACTATTAAATTTACATCATTACACACAGATGGAAGGCCATTAATGTATAAGCTGAAGAGCAGTGGACCTAAAATTGACCCTTGGTATTCCCAGGGTGCATGGTTTAAATGGGGATATGGTATTATTCACCCGCACGCACTGCTGTCGACCACTCAGGTAAGAGCTGATCCATTTTGTGTTTGTGTGGAAAGGTCAAAGGTTACTAGTTTATATAATAATGCATTATGACTGACAGTACCAAAGCCTTCTGCAGGTCAAGGAAAACTGCTGCCACTACCCCTCCTTGATCTAAGTACTGTATGTTTTAATTTCTTCAAGGAAGTAGCAACATGGTGTTTCAGTTGAATGTTTTTTCCAAAATATATATACCCTGCACACAGAGAGAGAGAGAGCACATCCAGAAAGTATTCACAGCGCTTCCCTTTTTCCACATTTTGTTATGTTACAGCCTTATTCCAAAATGGATTAAATTCTTTTTTCTCCTCAAAATTCCACACACAATACCCTATAATGACAACATGAAAAAAGTTGAGATTTTTGCAAATTTAATAAAAATTATAAAAAAAAACAAACAAACTAAGAAATCACATGTACATAAGTATGCACAGCCTTTGCCATGAAGCTCAACATTGAGCTCAGGTGTTTCTTGTTTCCACTGATCATCCTTGAGATGTTTCTACAGCTTAATTGGAGTCTACCTGTGGTAAAATCAGTTGATTGGACATGATTTGGAAAGGCACACACTTGTCTATATAAGGGTCCATAGTTGACAGTGCATGTCAGAGCACAAACCAAACATGAAGTCAGAGGAATTGTCTGTAGACCTCTGAGACAGGATTGTCTCAAGGTACAAATCTGGGGAATGGTACAGAAAAATTTTTGCTGCTTTGAAGGTCCCAATAAGCACAGTGGCCTCCATCATCCATAAATGGAAGAAGTTCGGAACCACCAGGACTCTTCCTAGAGCTGGCCAGCCTTCTAAACTGAGCGATCAGGAAAGAAGGGCCTTAGTCAGGGAGGTGACCGAGAACCCGATGGTCACTCTGTCAGAGCTCCAGTGTTCCTCTGTGGAGAGAGGAGAACCTTCCAGAAGGACAACCATCTCAGCAGCAATCCACCGATCAGGCCTGTATGGTACGGTGGCCAGAAGGAAGCCACTCCTTAGTAAAAGGCACATGGCAGCCCACCTGGAGTTTGCCAAAAGGCACCTGAAGGACTCTCGGGCCATGAGAAACAAAATTCTCTGATCTGATGAGACAAAGATTGAACCAGGCAATGCTCATCACCAGGCCAATAACCATCCCTACAGTGAAGCATGGTGGTGGCAGCATCATGTTGTGGGGATGCTTTTCAGCAGCAGGAACTGGAAGACTAATCAGATTAGAGGAAAAGATGAATGCAGCAATGTACAGAGACATCCTGGATGAAAACCTGCTCCAGAGCGCTCTTGACCTCAGACTGGGGTGACGGTTCATCTTTCAGCAGGACAATAACCCTAAGCACACATCCGAGATATAATAATAATGGATTAGATTTATTAGTCCCTCCGGGATTTCGTGTGATGCTTTTATGATTGTTGCCACCCAAAAATCCTGAATTCATGGGAGCTTTTTTTAAGAAGTTGCAATAAAAGTTGCAATGTTTTTAGAGTGTTTTTTGCACTAAAAGTTGTGGGAAGAATTACAAATTTTAAAGCAGATGGGTTTTTTTTTTTTCCAGTTTACTGCAGTGATATTCTATATAACAATACAAGAAAAGCACAGGATTGTCAAAAATTTCCTATTACAGTGATTTGTAAATTAAGCATTAACTTCTGCTATACAGAAAAACTCTTCAGTGCAACAGCAAATACGGACTTCAACACAATATCCATTACAACAGCTAAACTGCATTGAATGCACGTTAAAGAGTATAGATTTGGAAATTATTGGCAGCACCTTCATTTGAAAACCACAGCGGTCCCCAACAACTCAGTACCGAGCGGAGAGGAAAAAATAAATAATTTATTCTGTTGCTCTGTATTGTCTATAGGAGTCTGTATTTTTCTAGAAAAAAAAATTACAGAGAATATTCTCTCCCTTTCCATGCCTAACTCCTACCTATCTGTCTGCTGCACATCGGTCTTGACACACACATATCTTTCATTTACGGCAGGACAGAGGGGGAAGGGGGGGCGGATTTGTCCATCCAGACCAGAGATTCACAGCTTTAAAGTTCATTGACAAGATGTAGTAATGATTTTACCTCTAAAGATGTATAAAATGTTCAAACACTGGCTGTAATGTTAGATTTGCGCGTTGTGTTTGTGGTTTTACGGCATCTCTCCTCGTGCGCGCTCCCGCAACGGGGTGCTTTTGGGACAGACAGACGTTTTTCCAACACAAACCCAGTGCTTCGTACACACGGTCAGGACGGAGACATGACGAGACGTCTACCAGGAGGCTGGAGGAAATGGGAGGAAGGAATAGTGTTGGAAACCTCGCAGGTGAATGTTTGCTTTTTTTTTTTTTTTTTTTAAATCACACACTCTGTTTGCTGATGTGTTCGTTAATACTCACTGTAAACATGGAAGTGAACACGGTGCAGCGATGGATTTGGTTTGTTAGACTGAGCATTTGAGTGCCAGTCAGACAAATTTGATTGGTGAAACTGGCGGAAGTTGACGAAGATTGGCCAAAATTGCAGGAAAGTTGCGGTGATTGGGCAAAGTTGCAAGGTTGCACAATAGTTGCATTGATTGGCTGATTTCACGTGAATTGACATGATCGCAACATCGTGAAATCCTGGAAGGTCTGATTTATATGGCGCTTTACAAGTGACATCTCAAAGCGCTTACAGTGAGTCCATTATTCATTCATTCCAGACAGACATTGATAGTAGTAAGCTACTAATGTAGCTTGTGTCCAATTTTCTCGCCATTTAGTGAGGTTTTTGTTGTAAACATTTTTCTTGGAAAGTTAACTTTTTTCAAAATACATTTACAACTTTTTCCTGATAAATTTATTACTCTTATTCCTATAAATTATGATAAACATGTTACCTTTCCTATAAAGTTTTTTTTTATATAAATCTTGCAACTTTTTCGTTGAATTTTCATTATTTTTCTTGTCCATTTGCTCCTCTCACTGATAAACAAAGTTTCCCTATATAAACTATCCTTACAGTCTTTATGGGGATGGGGGGGGGGGGGGCAGATTAATAACCGAGGGAAGGATTTTGGCTCATTTTGTTGACAAGGGGAATAGACTAAGTTTTTTTGCAAATATTTATTTATTTGAATGGAGGTTTAATATTTTATTTATTGAAAAACAAGCTTTTTCATATTTTTGCAAAGATTTTTTGTATTTTGAACAGATTTTTTTTTTAATAGAAGCTGCCCATTTTTTGTCATTGACTTTTCATAATTAATGATGAAGACCATGGTCTCTGTGTGAGTTGATAATTTTGTAAAACTCTAAGGGGTATTAAATATGTCCATGAGTGTATAGTTATTGAAATAAAATAGATATACCGAACAACTACAGTAAAATTTGCACTACTGCATGCAAATTTCCTTTTTTTCCATTATTTAGGAGTGCCTTTTTTTGGTTGACTACCTGCCCCCCAAAATGTCTGTGCACATTAGGGGTGGGCGATATGGCCTAAAAATGATATTGCGATATTTCTGTGAATTTTCACGATAATGATATTCTTTACGATATCAAGGAATACAGTTTTTTTCTTTTAAATTTATAAAAGACAGTTTCACAGGCCAGCGTTAATTATGTTCAACATATTCAGTAAAAACAAAACAAAAACTTATTTCTCTAGTTTATAAAGAGCAGTTTAGAATGTGTTTAAAACTTTCAGAGTAAAAACACAAGGTAAGAGGTTTTAGGTAAAAAGTTACAATTTTATATGAAAAAGGTAACAAATTTGTCACCAAAAACATTCAAAATTTAAAAAAATGGACCTTTATGAAAAGATGTTTAAATAATGAGAAAAAAATTTAGGAGAGAATGGTAACAAGCAGATGAGAGTAAAATTGGTACTGCACAGTACATATAGCCTGTAGTTCTGAAAATTCTGCAAATTTTTCTTAAAGCATCTGAATAGTCCTGAAAACATTGCCTTATGAATGTAAGGGCAATTTAGCTCTGGTTAATGCAACCTATTCATTACATTAAAAAAACGTAAACCCCAAACTATAAGCAGCCACAGCAGTATAATATAACCACAGACACTCATTTACCACATTACTTCTGTCTTCATCTCATTTCTATGCTCTGGGACATGAGGGGCTTTGCTGCCTTTAACATATTAAATTAATTTAGTCTAGTATGTTATTTCACCAGGTCAAGAAGAGGATCTAAATAAAACAGGGAGAGAGTGGGCTTATTTAAAACTTATCATTTCATCATTTTTATCATATTGAATATAGGCTGACCTACCTGGCTACCGTTTCCCAAGACACTTCTGCAGGTAGATGACCACTGCATCAGACCTCCCGTCTCTCTCTTTCTCTGAACTTACCCGCGTTAGAAATCTCCATTGCACAGACAAGTCCTGGGGCTGTTAACAGATTTTTTTTTTTCTTTCGGTTGGCTGAATAAATCACACTGGAGCAGCCACAATGGAACAAAAATAAACCTCTGCACACTTCGAATGTCAACAACACTGCTTCAAGCCGAAGTAAAACTTTTCCCCGAAGTGGTGTTGTTGATATGCAGAAAAAAATGTAGGCAGATTATTTGCATCGCTGCACCGTTGCACTGTTTTGTTTTGGTTTTTTTTAAGATGGCAGCAGTCTGAAATGGCCTTAAAACTAAATTACTTCCTCACAACCAGATGAAGACGTTCCAAGCATGGAGTGCCACTTCCCATGCCATGTTTGTTTTCCCATTTTTATGGTAACAAGTAACTTCCGTTGGCAGTGTAATGGACCCCAAATATTGCAATATTCATTTTTACACTGGTATCAAAATTTATACTGGTATTATTGTGAACGATACGATATGGCACACCCCTAGTGCACATCACAGTATATTGATCTCAACTGGAACCTGGGTTTGTTAAAGATGCTCTACTAGCCAAAAAAATGGAAGTATACGAAAGAATAAGACCAATCAGCTTTCTCATACAAAGCTATAACGGAATGGAACAAGCTCCCCACTGCTTTGAAGACCAGAACAAATTACAGAAACTTTACCACAGAGAGTAAAAAATGGATTTTAAGTAATCAAGCCTGCCAGCATTGACTCTCCCCTTAAATAGGATTTGATATTGTGCTCTTAAATTGTTTTTATGTGTGCCGTCTCTCTTACGTATCTTTTTACTTTTTAAACTTACTGCCTGCTTGTTTCAGGGTCAACAGTTTCTGAAACCCAACCTGGATTGCTTTCTATATGTGCTGTTTTTCTTGTAATACCTTCCTGTCCGCCTCAGGGACTACAGATGGAAATTAGTGAGAATGCTGTAATCTGGTACAGAGTATCTTTACCCTGTGTTTAATGTTTTTTTTTCTGTACATGGCCCCTGACAAATAAACTAAAACCAATGGAATAGAAAATAAATAAATAAGTAAGTAAGTGCTCAACTCATCTCATGTAAGTTCATTTAAGTAAATAAGTGTAAATGGAAAAATACTACAGGTCCATTCTCAAAAGTGCATTATAGACAAAGGGGTTTGGAAATACTGATGACAGTAAACATATTCTCAAAGACAGATAAGTAAATTATATACTAGCATCAAATTGTCCATAACAGTGGAGCTTACTAACCAAGGCTTTTAATGGAAATGGCCCCATCTTAAACCTTGAAATGTAAAACTCAAAATTTGGTTTGTGTTTGAGGGGCCCACACACACTGCTCTACCCGGGGCCCAAAATTTGATGCTATGCCACTGAAAGTAATAAACGTGCTCATGCAGAGATTTACTTCAGTTCAACTCAACTTTATATACTGTAGCACCAATTCACAACAACAGCCGTCTCATAGCAGTTCAGGACGCACAGTGGGGGAGGCAAACAAAGATGAGGAGAAGCTGGATAAAGATGATGCTAATGTTCTCAGAGTTCTCTTTGATGTTCTGCCACCAATTTTTTTACTTCCCCCACTTTCCCCATTAATAAAACTAACATGCTGTGTGAATAACAGCCTCCTCTTGCTTTACAACACAAAGTCAGCACAGTCCTGTGAGTTTGGCAATTAGCCTTGGTTATGCACTTGCTGCCAAAGTATGCACCATTCAGCTACTGTTTGAGTATGAAAAATTATTGATTAAAAAAAAACAGACATAGGAAGACAGGCTCATAAAGATGCACGTTCACACACAGTGAACACAAATGGAGCGATAAAACTGGGTGGTGCTGGTGTGTGTGTCTTTTAGAGGGGCAGTGATCTCTGACCTTTTCCCATCACCAGACTGCACTACAAATGTGACAGCCAACAAATCAACAAAGGACAACCATCACAGAAGAGACCTCAGGGGCACTGCTCACAAATAAAGCAGAATGGGCTGATCTGGGACAAACCTTTTCCTCTTTTAACCAAAATAAATTCTACCAACAGTGCCCACCCTGTTACATTTCAAACAAAATGCATTTTCTTTCACGAGGGTATCATTAACATTGTGTATTTTAGCTCAGGCATGAGCCATATTTCTCAGGTTAGCACCACAGTCAAACTCAATCCCAACCTTTTCACACCTAGAAAAACAATATGGAGCCCAACATTAGAGCAGGGTAAGAGGAACAACAGCAGCTCACCTGAACAGGTTCTCTGCTCCAGCTCTCATGCGCATCTCCTTGTTGATCTGCTGGTTGATACGAGCTCGCCGATGCTGCAGCTTACTGCGCTGAGTCTGAGCAAAAGGTTCACACCCCTGTACAGAAATGTTTTTGTTTAAAAATGTAAAGAATGGCAGCTGTAAATGTGATCATTCTGTTTCTACATAGGTCTGGGCAATTAAAGCTACGGTCACAAAGATTCTTATGAATGATGGGATTGTAAAAATCTCCCAGTTCCTATGAATTCTGGAGTTCGCAGACATCCGTGGAGGGGGGCATAGTTTTTTTACGGCTGCCGTTCAATTTGCAAGAGCAACTTGAAGCATTCTTGAGAGATGAGGTGCTTTTCTGTCGTACGATGGCCCTAGAGTTCTTGCGTTTTTCATAAGGGTGCCTTGGGATCTTCCTACGGCATACTTACTGCCATCTTACAAAAACTTTTATGCAACTCATGGTACTCAAGTCATTGGTACAAAGATGGCTTTCGGCACAAATGTTGCATGAATGACGTACTTTCACCTTATGAGCGCCTCACTACCGCCTTATGCATGCTGTACAAATCTCTGCACGAACGGGGATTCGTACAGCGTTTCTTACAACCACTTTAAGGGGCTCTCAAGAACAACTTAGTGTTCTTGAGGCATACTTACCATCTTGCGTAGTTCTTAGGTTGTTCCTATGACATTCGTACGGCTGACCTACAATGAGGGGTTTTCATGGGGTGTTCATAGAAATCTTGAAGAAGCCCATCGACCTGGCCACGAACTTATACGAACGCTGGATTATCCTATGGCTGCCTTAAGAAGGCTGTATGAAATGGTCCAAAAACTATTTGGACAGTGGCCATTCGTAAGGGTATTTGTGACTGCAGCTTAACCAAAATATAACCCCAATTTCGGTGAAGTTGTAACATTGTGTAAAACAAATAAAAAACAGAATACAATTATTTAAAAATCCTTTTCAACATATATTCAACTGAATACACTACAAAGACAAGATGTTTAATGCTCAAAATGATAAACTTTGTTGTTTTGCAAATATTAACTCATTTTGAAGTTGATGCCTGCAACACGTTCCAAAAAATCTGAGAGAGGGGCAAGAAAACACTGGGAAAGTTGAGGAATGCTAAAAAGAAAAAAAAAACTTTTTGGAACATTCCACAGGTGAATGCCATTATTGGGTATAAAACAGGGGTCACCAACCTTTTTGAAACCAAGAGCTACTCTATGGGTATCGAGTCATGTGAAGGGCACCAACTTGACACACTCCTCTAAAATAACAAATTGTATATACAGTATATACACACACACACACATACATACACACATACATACATACATATACTGTATATATATATACATAAATAAACTCCCACGAACCCTCAAGAATTCTCGAGAGGGTAAAGAGCTGGTCCGATGTGCCACGGCCAGGACGAAAACCACATTGCTCCTCCTGAATCCGAGGTTCGACCAACGGCCGGACTCTCCTCTCCAGTACCTTGGCATAGACCTTCCCAGGGAGGCTGAGGAGTGTGATCCCTCTAAAGTTGGAGCACACCCTCCGGTCCCCTTTTTTGAAGAGAGGAACCACCACCCCGGTTTGCCATGCCAAAGGCACTGCCCCCGACCTCCACGCAATGTTGCAGAGGCGTGTCAACCATGACAACCCAACAACATCCAGGGTCTTGAGGTACTCAGGGCGAATCTCGTCCACCCCCGGGGCCCGGCCACCAAGGAGATTTTTAACCACCTTGGCGACCTCAGCCCCTGTGATAGGCGAGTCATCCCCATCATCCCCAAACCCTGCTTCCTCTGTGGAAGGCGTATCAGTGGGATTGAGGAGATCCTCGAAGTATTCCTTCCACCGCCCGACGATATCCCCAGTTGAAGTCAACAGTGTCCCATCCGCACCATACACAGTGTGGACGGGGAGCTTGGAGGGTTCGTGGGAGTTTGCCCAACCAGTTTACATGTGTTTTGTGGACTTGGAGAAGGCATTTGACCGCGTCCCTCGTGGATTTTTGTGGGGGGTGCTTCGGGAGTATGGGGTATCAGGCTTGTTGTTACGAGCTATTCGGTCTCTGTACGACCGTTGTGAGAGTTTGGTTCGTATTGCCAACACTCGGTCGGAGTCATTCCCAGTGAGAGTTGGACTCTGCCAGGGCTGCCCTTTGTCACCGATCCTGTTCATAATTTTTATGGACAGGATTTCTAGGCGCAGCCAGGGAATGGAGGGTGTCATGCTTGGTGACCACAGGATCTCATCTCTGTTGTTTGCAGATGATGTTGTCCTGTTGGCTTCATCCAGCAATAACCTACAGCTCTTGCTGGGACGGTTTGCCACTGAGTGTGAAGCGGCTGGGATGAGAATCAGCACCTCCAAGTCCGAGTCCATGGTCCTCAGCCGGAAAAAGGTGGATTGTCCTCTCCGGGTTGGGGACAGGCTCCTGCCCCAAGTCGAGGAGTTTAAGTATCTTGGGGTCTTGTTCACGAGTGAGGGGAAAATGGAGCGAGAGATCGACAGACGGATTGGAGCAGCATCTGCAGTGATGCGGACGTTGTACCGGTCTGTTGTGGTGAAGAGGGAGCTTAGTTCCAAGGCAAAGCTGTCGATTTACCAGTCAATCTACGTTCCTACTCTCACCTATGGTCACGAGCTTTGGGTAATGACTGAAAGAACGAGATCGCGGATACAAGCGGCTGAAATGAGCTTTCTCCGTAGGATTGCTGGACTCACCCTCAGAGATAAGGTGAGAAGCTCAGTCATCCGGGAGAGGCTCAGAGTAGAACCGCTGCTCCTCCACATTGAAAGGAGTCAGTTGAGGTGGTATGGGCATCTGATTAGGATGCCTCCTGGACGCCTCCCACTTGAGGTGTTTCAGGTACGTCCCACTGGGAGGAGACCCCGGGGCAGACCCAGGACTCGGTGGAGAGACTATGTCTCCCAGCTGGTCTGGGAACGCCTTGGTATCCCCTCTGAAGAGCTGGAGCAGGTGGCTGGGGAGAGGGAAGTCTGGGCTTCTCTGCTTGAACTGCTGCCTCCGTGACCTGGACTTCCGGAAAAGTGGTAGAAGATGGATGGATGGATGGATGGATATACATAAATAAATAATTATCAATAACTTAGAGTGGGTAACAGACAAGATCAATATTCAACACTTTATTTTTATTAATCTCAGCAATTGTTCAGATGATCACTTCTACATTTCATTAAAAAAATGTCCAGTTTTCACAAGTCCCTTTTAACCATAAAAAACTAAACCCTTTTAATTCATGAACTATGTTGAACCATGTTTGAAAAAGTTATGCAACATTTAAGAAAAATCAACTTTCATATTGAATAAATCTTATCACATTTTTAACTGAACAAATCTGCTGCAATTCTGCTCAAAATCTGTTACATTTAATAAACACACTTTTGTGTGTTCTTCTTCACTGGAATTATATCCATACAGTTCTTGCCAAGAATCATGCTGAGTAATAACCAGCACCGCGGCAGCAGTTTACACTCGGCCGCGGGATCGCGGGGATCGTGGGTTCGATCCCTGCCCCCGGCCAGCAGTGATCTGTGTGGAGTTTGCATGTCCTCCCCGTGTTTGCGTGGGTTTCCTCCCGCATGCCAAAAACATGCAGGTTAGGGAGTTAAGGCTTGTCACCGGACTGCAGAACAAATCTACCTACGGGTACAAAAAAAAAAAAAAAAAAAAAAAAAAAAAAGAGTGGCCAGCAGTTTCATGACGCGTATTGAAGTTTTTTTTTTTTCCCAAAACTTTATTGAGAACAAGGTCCTCATAGTGCCGCTTCGCCGTCTCCCCGCAAATGAAACACACGCAGCTTCCTTTCACGGTAGAAAAAAAGAACTCTTCCTCCCGCTCACTTTGAAAATGATAAATTTTCTGTCTTTTTTTTTTTTGCCATGTTTTTGGGCTAGGAAACTGCACTGCGGTCACCATCTTCACTGCCCGCTAGCTTACTCTCCACAAGCGCGAAGGTTTTGTCATGCGCACAATACTGACCTTTGAACTAGGTCAGAGTTCACCTTAACTTTACGTATAATAAACATATTTTCCTTTTTTTTATTTTTAAGACATTGTCATTTTAAAATCTATATAAATGCAAGTGTGATTTTAAAAAACAGCGGCAGAAAAAATGACATCTTAGACGCAGCTCACTTGCGAGTTGTGCTATTTTTAGAACAGGTCTGCGGGCGACTCATGTGGTCCTTGCGGGCGACATGGTGCCCGCGGGCACCGCGTTGGTGACCTCTGGTATAAAAGAAGCATCCCTGAAAGGCTTAAGGTGTGTTCACACCAAACGCGAACAGGCAGCGCAAATCCATACAAAGTGAATGGGAAGACGCGAGTACACGCAAATTTGCGTAGTCGCGCGTTCGCGTCCGCTAGCTAGCTGCTAGCTTTGAGATTCTGCTGTCACTGGAGAAAAATTATCACCATTGCAGAGTAAACTAGTTAGAAAATGAAACTCACTCACCGGGAGACAGGAGGACCGGGAACTCTTCAGCTGAATCGGGATTTTTGAGTTATTTACCCACGGTTCCCGGCCACAGACATCCTAGCAAGCTAGCAATGTAAACACCCATCATCTGTGAAGTTTTGGAGGCTTGAGATGACATTTTCAGGTGAGCCCCCAGTTGGATAATGTAAACCCAAGCATGACGTTATTTTGGGAATTTCCACAGCAGGTTGAACACAGCTGCAGAAGTTTTAAAGACAACTTTGCCTGTCTGCATCTCACTATTCATGTCTGTTGGTGTGTTTACATGGATTTATAATGTAATCGTGCCGTGCGAAAAATTCACCTCTTCGCATTTGGTGTGAACGCACCTTTAGTCGTTCACAAGCAAGGACGGGGCAAGGTTCACCACTTTGAACAGCTGTGTGGGCAAATATTCCAACAGTTTAAGAACAACGTTTCTCAATGTACAATTGTAAGGAATTTAGGGATTTCATCATCTACAGTCCATAATACAATCAAAAGATTCACAGAATCTGGAGAAATTTCTGCATGTAAGCGGCAAGGCTGAAAACCAACAATGAATGCCCGTGACCTTTGATCCCTCAAACCCAATGTCATTCTGTAAAGGATATTACCACATAAGATAAGATAAGATAAGCCTTTATTAGTCCCACAATGGGGAAATTCCAGGATTGCAACAGCACAGGGATAGCAACACTCAGAGCAACAATCAGAAGGCAAGTGAAAAACAAGAGCAGCGAGTATACACACATATATATATATATATATATATATATATATATATATAGAGAGAGAGAGAGAGAGAGAGAGAGAGAGAGACAGTGCGGAGCATTGTAGCTAGATGGAATAGATATATAAATATATAAACACAGTGCGGAGCACTGTAGCTGGATGGAATAAATATATTGTGGCCACACATGTGTATTACTTTATGTCTCACATCTCAGAATAGAACAAAGAACTGAGTCTCCTTGGAGATAACAGGAGGGTGTGAAAGTGTAGTCCTTGTTATGCAGGAGACGGCCTTGGGAGGATCCTTTGTGTGTCTAGAGACTGTGTAGGGGACCCTTTGTTGGCCAAGGACGTAGAGGGGGAGGCTGAAGGATTAAAGAGGAAATGCATTGTGATTTGTGATGTTAATGCATGTGAATTGTGAGCTGTGAAAGCCTGGGTATATAAGGAACGAATTTGTCTGAGAGTTCCTCTTTTTCAACTTGATCTATGATGGCGAATGTGTAATAAAACATGCCTTGAGACAAAACCTTGCCTCGTCATTTACACATTTCCACACTGGTGACCCAAGACGTACCATGCAGGAGGAGGAGGTTTCCCCCGGGCCAGCCTCGTCAGGAGCCCCCAGCCAAGCGAATGCCGCTACAGTCCAGCTACCGGACTTTTGGCAGAACAGTCCGTGCTCCTGGTTCAATGCGATTGAGGCGCAGTTCAACCTCCGGGGGATATCGGTAGACGCCACAAAATTCTACCACGTAGTCGCAAAACTGGACAACAACACGGCCCAGCATGTGGAGAGCCTGATCGACCAGCCGCCGGACAGCGGCAAATACGACACGTTGAAGGCTGCACTCATCCAGCACTTCACCCCCTCGGTGGAGGAGCAAGCAGAGAGGCTCCTAGCGCTGACTGAGTGGGAAAATGACATGCCCGCGAACCTTATGGAGAAGTTGTTGAGGTTGAAAGACTCTGACGACGATCACTTCATTTTCACCCACCTCTTCCTCAGGACTCTACCGTCAGCGGCGAGGGCGACTCTGGCCAGTTCGCCACTGTTGGCCCAACGGGACTACCGCGCGCTGGGCCGAGAGGCGCAGCGAATTGTCAACGCCACCAAGCGGCGCATGGCCACGGCCGCTGCAGCGGAATTCGGCGCGGCGACCAGAGATGACAGGGGGCCAGAGGCAGCGGTACCATACTCACCGACGACGGTGGCGGCAGGGGCCAGGGAACGCGGATCAGACGTCCTTTGTTTCTGCCAGTTCAGGCGGTTTCCCGAAAAGGAGCTTGTTCTCCTCCCCGGGGGTCGCAGCCGCGGCCCTCGGGGAGGAGAACAAGCTGCTTTACTTGTTGGACGCACGCTCGGGGAGACAGTTCCTCGTGGACACAGGCTCCCAGTTGAGTTTCATCGCACCTTCCTATGCGGACAGGCTAGCAGGTTCCAGAGGTCCCGGGGTGACAGCAGCGAACGGCTCGGAGATTAAGACCTTTGGTGAGAAGACCCTGCTTCTGTCTCTACACGGCCGTACATTTGAGTGGACTTTTGTTGTAGCAGCAGTGAATTTCAATATGTTGGGGGCTGATTTTTTATGCTCACATGGTTTGTTGGTTGATCTCGCTAACGGGCGCCTGGTTAATGCATTTTCTTTTGATTCTATTCCCTGTACAGCGCGAGTGGCCCCGCCATCAGCACAAGCCAACGTCACAGCTGCAAGCGGTAAGTTCCACACACTGCTCACTCAGTTCCCAGCACTCACAGTCCCCACATTTTCGGCGACCGTCGCTAAACACGGGGTGGAGCATCTTATTACCACCACCGGACCGCCCGTTTTTGCAAAAGCTCAGCGTTTGGACGCAGCTAAACTGGCCATAGCGCGCGAGGAGTTCACCAACCTGGAGAGGTTGGGCATCATCAGGCGTTCGAAAAGCCCTTCGGCTTCCCCACTACACATGGTCCCTAAATCTGACGGCTCGTGGCGACCTTGCGGGGATTTCTGCAGGTTGAACAACGCCACAGCGCATGACCGCTACCCAATCCCACATATCCAAGATTTTTCCGTTCATTTGGCAGGGGCGCGCATTTTTTCTAAAATAGACTTGGTCCGCGGTTACCATCAAGTCCCAGTGCGCGCTGAAGACATACCCAAAACAGCGGTGATAACTCCATTTGGCCTATTCGAGTTTTTACGCATGCCATTCGGGCTTAAAGGGGCTGCACAGATGTTCCAACGCATGATGGACGCGGTGCTGCGCGACCTCCCTTTCGTTTTCGTCTACTTGGACGATATTTTGGTAGCCAGCGCGTCCGAAGACAAACATGAAAACTACCTCGCGGCAGTTTTCCGGAGGTTGGGAGATCACGGTTTAATAATCAACCCAGCAAAGTGTCAGTTCGGGGTGACGCAGATTGATTTTTTGGGGCATCGCATCTCTCCCGAAGGAGCGGTTCCGCTTCCTGACAAGGTGCGCGCGGTGGCAGATTTTCCCCGGCCACAAACGGTCAGGGCGTTACAGGAGTTTTTGGGAATGGTAAATTTTTATAACCGTTTCCTCCCCCACGCAGCGCAGCTCATGCAACCATTGTATGCCGCGCTCAAAAAACAAAAACCCGCAAATAAGATCGAATGGTCTCCGGAGCGAGAGCGAGCATTCTCAGAGGTCAAAACAGCCCTGGCAAACCGCTGCGTTGTTGGCGCACCCAGACCCAACGGCCCGCATAGCGCTCAGTACCGACGCGTCAGAGGTGGCCATAGGGGCGGTCGTGGAGCAGCATGCCGGGGCTTGGCAGCCGCTCGCCTTTTTCAGCAAGACTTTGCGCGATAGTGAACGTAAATACAGCGCGTTCAACAGGGAGTTGTTAGCCCTCCAATTGGCCATTCGCCACTTTCAGTTCTGGCTGGAAGGACGCGGTTTCACCGCGTTCATGGACCACAAGCCGTTAACTTTCGCGATGGCCAAGGTTTCGGAACCGTGGTCAGGCCGGCAGCAGAGACAGCTGGCCGCCATCTCAGAGTTTACTACCGATATTCAGCATGTAGCGGGTAAGCTGAATGTAGTGGCAGACTGTGTCTCGCGCGCCGTGGCGGCCCCAGTCCGTGTAGGGATAGATTACGCAGCCATGGCCGCGAAGCAGGTCGGTGACGCGGATGTGTGCGCGCTTCAGTCTGGACCAACAGGGTTAAGGCTGGAGAACAGGGTGCTGCAAGACGGCATGCTCCCCCTAATCTGCGACGTCTCCATGGGGCGATCGCGTCCCGTGGTACCGGCCGCATGGCGCCGCCGCGTTTTTGACTCGATCCATTCTTTGGCGCACCCGGGAGTGCACGCGTCAGTCAAAATGGTAGGAGAGAAATTTGTATGGCCGAACCTTAGTAAACAAGTTAAAGAGTGGGCTGCAGCCTGCGTGGCATGTCAACGTGCCAAGGTACACAGACACACAAGGGCTCCTTTGGAGCCGTTTCACATCCCGGCTAAGAGGTTCGATCATGTTCACGTGGACCTCGTGGGCCCCCTTCCGCCGTCACAGGGGTGCACACATCTTCTGACAATGGTGGACCGCACCACACGCTGGCCTGAAGTGGTTCCACTGGCGTCAACCACAGCCGAGGAGGTGGCGCGCGCTTTTTTAACAGCATGGGTGGCGCGTTTTGGAGTCCCGTCGTACATTACGTCTGACAGAGGTCCGCAATTTGTTTCCGAACTTTGGTCGGCAATGGCCCGCAGCCTGGGTGTAGCGATCCACCGCACAACCGCGTACAATCCGCAGGCTAATGGGTTATGCGAATGTTTTCATAGGTCGCTGAAAGCGGCTCTCAGAGCATCACTGACGGATGCAAATTGGGTAGACAGGCTACCGTGGGTTTTATTGGGGTTGCGTTCCGCACCTAAAGAGGATTTAGAAGCCTCCCCGGCTGAGCTAGTTTTTGCACAGCCACTTCGGCTGCCCGGGGAGTTTCTCCCAGATAATCCTGCGCCAGATAGCTCCCCGTCTCAGCTGTTGCAGCGTGGCACGGAATCGGGCACGCTGCCCGGCCCCGTTCACCGCAGTTTTCCGCACGTTTTTGTGCCTAAAACTTTGAAAAACGCGGAGTTTGTTTTTGTCAAACACGATGCTCATCGCCCCCCGCTGCGACCACCTTATGATGGACCATTCAGAGTGCTGGAAACAGGGGACAAGCATTTTTTGCTAGATTTGGGGGGCAGGAGGGAAAAGATTGGCATAAACAGACTCAAACCCGCTTTTGTGGTGGCGGACGAGCAGGTGCTGTTGGCCAGGGCCCCTCGGCGCGGTAGACCGCCTCGGGGAAATTCCCCGGAACACCCACAGGGACTGACAAACAGTTTTCACCCCCAGACAGCAGCTCCCCAGCATGACGGTGCTGCAGAGGTGGTGAATCCTGCTTACAGCAGATACGGGAGAAGACTGAGGCCCAAGCAGCACGTGGGCTGATGTGTAATGATTTTATCATGACATGCAGACTGTTATTCTGTTGTTCCATCTTAGATGTTTGGGGGGGGGGGGGGTCATGTGGCCACACATGTGTATTACTTTATGCCTCACATCTCAGAATAGAACAAAGAACTGAGTCCCCTTGGAGATAACAGGAGGGTGTGAAAGTGTAGTCCTTGTTATGCAGGAGACGGCCTTGGGAGGATCCTTTGTGTGTCTAGAGACTGTGTAGGGGACCCTTTGTTGGCCAAGGACGGAGAGGGGGAGGCTGAAGGATTAAAGAGGAAATGCATTGTGATTTGTGATGTTAATGCATGTGAATTGTGAGCTGTGAAAGCCTGGGTATATAAGGAACGAATTTGTCTGAGAGTTCCTCTTTTTCAACTTGATCTATGATGGCGAATGTGCAATAAAACATGCCTTGAGACAAAACCTTGCCTCGTCATTTCCACATTTCCACAATATGAGTATATAAACACACAGTGTAGAGTATTGTAGCTAGATGGAATGAATATGTGAATACATATATAAACACACACAGTGCGGAGCATTGTAACTAGATGGAATAAATATGTAGATATATAAACACACACAGTGCGGAGAATTGTAGCTAGATGGAATAAATATGTAAATATATAAACACATACAGTGTGGAGCACTGTTGCTAGATGGAATAAATATATAAACATATAAACACACACAGTGCGGAGCATTGTAGCTAGATGGAATAAATATGTAAATATATAAACACACAGTGCGGAGCATTGTTGCTAGATGGAATAAATATATAAATATATAAACACACAGTGCGGAGCATTGTAGCTAGATGGAATAAATATGTAAATATATAAACACACACAGCGTGGAGCACTGTTGCTAGATGGAATAAATATATAAATATATAAACACACACAGTGCGGAGCATTGTAGCTAGATGGAATGAAACAGCACAACCGTCTACTTACTTATCCTACATGGTATGATTATGTACCCATACATATTCTCACCCTCCATAGCGACCGGTATTTTCCTAGTTGTATACCGGAGGGGACCATTGTGTAAGTCTATTGCGTCTTTTGCATTCAATACTATTAGGTTGTCACGTCTTTTTGCTATCTCTGCGAGCAGCCCTGCTTAGGTTGTACAGTCTGACAGCCGTAGGTAGAAAGGACCTGCGAAACCTCTCGGTTGTGCACCTAGGATGATGTAGTCTGCTGCTAAATGAGCTCCTCAGTGCATTCAGTATGTCCTGCATAGGGTGGAACTCGGACTCCAGCAGAGATGCCAGTTTAGCCACCATCCTTCTCTCTCCCATCTCCTCCACTGGGTCAAGGCGCTGCCCCAGGACAGAGCTAGCTTTCTTGATCAGTTTGTTCAGTCTCTTCCTATCGGCTGCTGTAACGCCACTGCCCCAGCAGACCACTCCAAAAGTGATGGCTGATGCCACCACCGTGTCATAGAATGTCTTCAGCAGCGCCCCTTGTACACCGAAAGACCTGAGTCTCCTCAGTAGGAACAGCCTGCGCTGTCCCTTCTTGTAGAGTGCGTCAGTATTGTGCGACCAATCTAGTTTATTGGTCAGATGAACACCCAGGTACTTATAGGATGTCACCATCTCGATGTCTGTTCCCTGTATATCTACTGGTGCTGTGAGGGGTTGTCCTTGCCTGCGGCAGTCCACCACCAGCTCCTTAGTTTTCCTCGCGTTGATCTGGAGGCAGTTCCGATGGCACCAGTCCACAAAGTCCTGGATAAGCCCTCTGTACTCAGCTTCATCTCCATTGGAGATGAGGCCAACGATCGCAGTCGTCAGAGAACTTCTGTAGATGGCAGTGTGTTGTGTTGTGTGAGAAGTCCGCAGTATAAAGGGTGAACAGGAAGGGAGCCAAAACCGTTCCCTGGGGGGCCCCCGTGCTACCGATGATCGTGTCGGACACACAGTCCCAGGTTCTCACAAACTGAGGCCGGTTTGTGAGGTAGTCCAGGATCCATGATGACAGGTGCTGGTCCACCCCTGCGCACAGCAGCTTGTCCTTCAGGATCATCGGTTGGATGGTGTTGAAAGCACTGGAGAAGTCAAAGAACATGATCCTCACCACATTCCCGGGCTTCTCCAGGTGGGACAGAGAACGGTGAAGGAGGAAGATCACCGCATCCTCCACCCCAATGCCATGCTGGTATATATATACTGTATATATATATACATACATAGGCTCAGGAACACTTTGGAAAACCATTATCAGTTAACTGCACTTACTGTAAGTGCAAGATAAAACTCTACCATGCAAAGCAAAACCCATATATCAACTAGAGGGCACTTGGAGAGCGCATACCTCCGCCAAGGCTCAGTCCCTCCCTCCCTGTGTCCATCCATACTGCCATCCATCTGTACATTGTGAGATAGGGCTTTGGCGGAGGTATGCACTCATGGATCACCTCCAACATCTAATGGGTTCATCTTTGGGCCAAGGGCCACCTCTGGCGAATATTTCATCCAAATCCATGTAAGTGTGGGCTATATTAATCATATATTCCATAACCTACATATGTTGAAGCATGTGAGAATGTTTGGTGATTACATATGTAAGGCGACTTCACACCTCAGAAAGGACAAAGACTCTCAACCGCCAGTGAAGAACAAAGACGTTCCCAGACACTGCGGTGGAGACCGGAGGAGCTGCCCTCACCCCCCAGGGCCATGAGGAGGAGTACGAAGACAGTGGGGGGATTAAGATAATGAGGGATGTCAGCCTTTGATATGCATGTCTTTTGTTATGTGCAAGTATAAGTTCACAGAGCCGGAGGTATTCGGCCTCTTTTCTTGCTTCTGCTTCTGCACTTAGATGAGACTTGTTAGAGGAGCTGATAATAAACTGGTTTATATATCACACCGCCTCGTTCTTCCAAGCTCTTCTACACTGGTGACCCTGACGCGAGTATGGACCAGAGGCATTCCCCCGCGATCGACTCATCTGTGGCAACCCAGGCAGACGCCGGCGCCCACGCAGACAGGGGAACAGATGGACGACGTTCCCCCCCCGGCAGAAGTGATAGAGAGGGCTCAACCAAGCACCAGCGCCGCTGAGAGAGCCGAGGCAAGGCATTCTCACCCTGCGGACACAGCAGTGATGGTCTACACAAATGCCGTCGCTGTCAAGCTGCCGGACTTCTGGCAGGAAGACCCCGCCTCGTGGTTTCAACAAGCTGAAGCCCAGTTTACACTGGCGGGCATCACGGCCGACGATACGAAGTTCTATCACATCATCGCCAAACTCGACGCCGCCACTTCGAGGTGTGTGCGGAGCATAATCCGGCGGCCGCCGGCCCAAGACAAATATGAAATACTGAAAGCAACCATCATGGCAAATTACGTCCCCTCAGCCAAAGAGAGAGCCGAGAGGATCCTGGCGGTCTACGGCCACAGAGGATGCAGACCTAAAGCCCTCATGGAGGACTTGCTGCAGCTTAAAGAGGAGGACAATGACAACTTCCTCTTCCAATTCGTATTCCTCAGCACGCTGCCGCCACACATGAGAGGGACGCTCGCCAACATGCGATCCAACACCCAGCAAGACTTCCGCGTGCTGGCCAACGAAGCTCAACGACTCGTCAACGCCTGCAAGGAGCAGACACCCACAGCAGCATCCGCAGACCTCAACGCTGATGCCCAGAGCCACGGCGAGCCTCAACCCACGGAGCAGATCCAGCCCGCGGTGACAGCGACACGGCCAAAACGTAACAGACGGAGCGATGTTTGTTATTACCACCACTGCTTCGCCGAGAAGGCTCACAAATGTGTTCCCCCCTGCAAATTTAAACGCCAAAGCCGAGAGCCGTTAACGGCAGCGGTTCTCGGCGAGAAAAGTAAGCTGTTATACGTGACGGACGGACACACCGGCAAGCAGTTCCTTACTGACACAGGAGCCCAACTAAGTTTTGTCATGCACTCCCAAGCAGATCGAGCCATGGGCACCCGGGGCAACGGAGCGGTGGCAGCCAACGGCTCCAACATTGACACTTTTGGCGAAAAAATCCTGCACCTCCACATCCACGGCCGCAACTACAGATGGACATTTGTTGTAGCGGCGCCCGAGTTCCTCCACCACCCGTGCAGGCTAGCGTCACCACAGCAGGAGGTAAGTTTGATCAACTCCTCACCCAATTTCCAGCACTCACAGTTCCCAAATTCTCAGCCACAGTGGCTAAGCACGGGGTTGAACATTTTATTCCGACAACGGGCCCACCCGTATTTGCCAAAGCTCGGCGCTTAGACGCGGCCAAGCTCGCCATAGCTCGGGACGAGTTTACTACCCTTGAAAAATTAGGCATTATTAAAACGTTCAAAAAGCCCCTGGGCCTCGCCACTTCACATGGTTCCGAAATCCGACAGTTCTTGGAGACCGTGCGGCGATTACCTCAGATTAAACAATGCGACAGCGCATGACCGCTACCCAATTCCTCACATTCAGGATTTTTCACTGCATCTGGCGGGTGCGCGCATTTTTTCAAAAATAGACCTGGTCCGCGATTATCATCAAGTCCCAGTTCGAGCGGAGAACATTCCTAAAACAGCTGTAATAACCCCTTTCGGCCTTTTTGAATTTTTGCGGATGCCTTTCGGCCTCAAAGGCACTGCCCAAACTTTCCAGCGGATGATGGATGCAGTATTACGCGACCTTCCTTTTGTTTTCGTCTACCTCGACGATATGCTGGTAGCCAGCTCGTCTGAGGAAGAACACGAGCAGCACCTCATTATGGTTTTTCAGAGGCTAGAAGAGCACGGGTTAATAATCAATCCAGCCAAATGCAAATTTGGCGTGTCACAAATTGATTTTTTAGGACACAGAGTTTCTCCGAAGGGGGCAGTCCCACTTCCAGACAAAGTCCACGCGATAAAAAGTTTCCCACGGCCACAAACAGTCAAATCGCTGCAAGAGTTTTTAGGAATGGTTAATTTTTACAACCGCTTCCTCCCCCACGCAGCTCAGCTCATGCAGCCCCTATATGACGCGCTCAGAAAACAAAAAGCTTCCAACGCGGTCGAATGGACCCCAGAGCGCGAACGCGCCTTCGCGGAAGTAAAGAGCGCTCTAGCTAATGCCACATTGTTAGTTCACCCCGACCCCTCGGCCCGCATTGCACTAACCACAGACGCTTCGGACCTAGCTATAGGGGCAGTTGTAGAACAACATGTCAGCGGGATCTGGCAACCTTTGACATTCTTCAGCAAATCGCTAAACCAAACTGAGCGTAAATACAGCACTTTTGACAAGGAGCTGCTGGCGCTTCATTTATCCATCCGCCACTTCCAGTTCTGGTTAGAAGGGCGGAGTTTCACGGCTTTTGTAGACCACAAACCGCTCACCTTTGCCATGGCTAAAATCTCAGAACCATGGTCAGGCAGGCAACAAAGACAGCTGGCTGCGATTTCAGAGTTCACCACAGACATTCGACATGTGGCAGGCAAACTTAACGTGGTAGCAGACTGCCTCTCCCGCGCTGTGACATCGCCAGAGCGCGAGGAGACAGATTATACTACCTCAGCCGCAGAACTCTTCACTAACGCGGACACATACGCAGCACCAATCCATGCAGGGATAGATTATGCAGCCATGGCAGAGGAACAAAGCAGTGACGCGGACGTGCGCGCACTCCTGTCTGAACCAACAGGGTTAAGGCTGGAGGAAAGGGGTTTACGCGACGGCGTGCCCCCCCTAATATGCGATATTTCAACCGGCCGATCCCGCCCGTTAGTCCCAGCCACATGGCGCCGCCCTATTTTCGACTCAATTCACTCCCTCGCGCATCCAGGTGTGCGCGCCTCGGTTAAAATGGTCGCCGAAAAGTTTGTGTGGCCGGGCCTGCACAAAAACGTAAAAGAATGGGCAAAAACTTGCATTTCTTGTCAGCGCGCCAAAATACACAAACACACAAAAGCCCCTCTGGAGCCTTTTCCAATCCCTGCTAGAAGGTTCGACCACGTTCATGTCGACCTCGTGGGGCCACTACCTTCCTCCCAAGGTTTCACACACCTGTTAACAATGATAGACCGCACCACGCGCTGGCCAGAGGCAGTCCCTCTGGCGTCAACTACAGCGGAGGAAGTCGCTCGCGTTTTTTTGACAAACTGGGTGGCACGTTTCGGCGTCCCATCGGACATCACGTCCGATAGGGGGCCTCAATTTGTCTCAGAGCTTTGGTCAGCCATGGCCAGCAGCTTAGGGGCGACAATTCACCGCACCACCGCTTATCACCCTCAGGCTAATGGGTTATGCGAGCGTTTTCACAGGTCTTTAAAGGCCGCCCTCAGAGCCTCACTAATGGATACAAATTGGGTAAATAAACTTCCCTGGGTTTTATTGGGGTTGCGTGCTGCGCCTAAAGAGGATCTTGACGCCTCTCCAGCAGAATTAGTTTTTGCACAACCTCAGGCTCCCGGGTGAATTTTTACCAGAGAACCCAGAGCCAAAGCATCTTCCAGCCCCGAGGTTTTTAGGCAGCAACGGACCGGACTCTCTCCCCGGACCGGCACATCACTCTTTTCCACGGGTTTTTGTCCCCCAAGCTCTAAAAAACGCTGAATTCGTTTTTGTTAGGCATGAAGCTTTAAAACCAACTTTCCGCCCAGCATACGATGGGCCATTCAGAGTGCTGGAACCTGGTGATAAACACTTTGTGCTTGATTTTGGGGATAGAAAAGAAACAGTCAGCATTGACAGACTTAAACCTGCCTTCTTGTTGAGAGACGAGCCTGCACAGTTGGCGAGAGCACCTCGGCGGGGTAGACCCCCCAAGAGAAAAGACTCAGCCCCCCTGCAGGGAACAAATAATCACTCTCCTCCCCAAGCTGCAGATTCCTTACAGGAAGGTCCCAGCAGGACGCCCAAGCAGACCCACAGCAGATTTGGGAGAAGATTAAAACCCAGACAGCACAGGGACTGATGCAAACTACTCAACAGTTGTTCACTAATTGTGCTGTAACAGTTTAGGACTGACTTGTGATTTTACTATGCTGTTATGATTACCACTGAACTCTCTTAGGAGCATGGCTGCTGGAAAGTTTCTTCTGTGGCAAGAGGTATAGCAGTTAGTATGTCATAGTAATTATCTTAAACTGTGAATTTTTCTATTGTCCTTTTCTTAGTCATTTGGGGGGGGGGGCTGTGGGCTATATTAATCATATATTCCATAACCTACATATGTTGAAGCATGTGAGAATGTTTGGTGATTACATATGTAAGGCGACTTCACACCTCAGAAAGGACAAAGACTCTCAACCGCCAGTGAAGAACAAAGACGTTCCCAGACACTGCGGTGGAGACCGGAGGCGCTGCCCTCACCCCCCAGGGCCATGAGGAGGAGTACGAAGACAATGGGGGGGGATTAAGATAATGAGGGATGTCAGCCTTTGATATGCATGTCTTTTGTTATGTGCAAGTATAAGTTCACAGAGCCGGAGGTATTCGGCCTC
Organism: Pholidichthys leucotaenia; assembly: GCA_020510985.1. Taxonomy (NCBI): domain Eukaryota; kingdom Metazoa; phylum Chordata; class Actinopteri; order Cichliformes; family Pholidichthyidae; genus Pholidichthys; species Pholidichthys leucotaenia. Next base: position 222,701,267 of record CM035841.1, read on the forward strand.
TTTTCTTGCTTCTGCTTCTGCACTTCGATGAGACTTGTTAGAGGAGCTGATAATAAACTTTGGTTTATATATCACACCGCCTCGTTCTTCCAAGCTCTTCTACAGTAAGAGTTTTTGCGTGATCCTGCTAACAGACAGAAACACCAGCAAAGCAATATAACTACATTATAATAACGAGACTGTCATAATTGTTGTATTGACCATACATTAGGGTTTAGCCATATTTCTAACATGCAATCAAATGTCACTGTCAACAGTTCAGGTATTTGAGGTGTTTTATCTCAAGCACACCTGATGCAACTAATGAAGCCCTTGGTTGGTTGCTTTAGGTGTGGATTTGCAAATGTGTGCTCTTAGGAATTCTATTGAGGGGGTTGAATAATTTTGAGACAGCAGTAGTCATTGAAAGTAGGATTTAGTACTGAATTTGGATAAAATCCTTGTAATGTTAGTTTTATTTAATTAAACTGTTCTCATGTAATTTGGTTATTGCAAACACCAGAAAAAATTGTAAATTTTGACAACAAACCTAAACTGCAATGGGGACTGAATAATTTTGACTGCAACTGTAGTTATACTTGACCTAATGTGCATTTCAAAGTTTGTTTGCACCGCTGGATGCTGCTAGGCACAGGGACAGAGACTCCCACACATGCTGCTTTGCTCTGAGGTTCTCAAACTGAACATACAATTCTAAATCTACATGACTAATCCTTATGTGTCCTCAGTTAGCATTTCCTCACTTTAGCTCTAAAGTCTCCATCTACAAAATAAAATGGAAAGAGCTGTAACCTTGTGGTGCTAAAGAGCAGTTTGTATCATATTCTACTCATTTACCAGAAATCCCTTTCAAGTAGGCAAATCAATAGATTAGCTAAATAAAAGCGTACAGATAAAATAACTTTAAAAAGTCTGCCTTAGGACAGTTTGATATGTGTAAAGAGCTAAGAAGAAAGCATACTGTGGATGCTCAACACGATAACAGTTTGCTAAAATGCATCAAGAGCTAACTTTTATCCACAAAGGATAATATGTCTGATAGGAAGCAGCAATGTGTCAGAACTAGGGCTGTTAATGATTAACTGACTTTTGATTAATTGTCTAATAACTTAGTCAACTAAATTAAATTAGTTGTTAATTAATTGATAACTTGGCAGGCCTTCTCAATGGGAATTTATTCTATGAAGTGTAGTGGCATCGCCGTTCAGGCAAGAAAAAGCAGAAGAAGGCACCAAGAACCCAGAGTGTGTGTGTTGTGTTCTTCCAGGGTACATCAGAAAGCCAAAACAAGTTTCAACGGCACGCAAGGTTGAAGATCCACCCACCTGCTTCAAATCAGCAGGGCGTGAAAACGGACCGGAGCAAGGAAAAAGACTACATAAGTGGAAAAAAACATCTCCTCTGCCTTCAACTCGCCGCTAGACGGGAAAGCAGACTGGATCCAAGTTACCATGGTAACATTTCAATACACAGCAGTAGAGGAGCCTGGCTTGGACTAATGGGACAGGCTGGCATCAGCTTCACAACACCCAGAGACGGTCAGAGAGCCGCCTCAGACTCCAGTGAAAAAATGCTTTTAAAATAAATCTCTCACTCTCAGCCACTGTGATATTTGTGTAATTGTGGCATACAAAGTTGTCTGCTACAGCTTCAAAATGAATATAATCTGTTAGCATAATGACAATCTTCTGATTCATTTCCACTCTCTGTCGCTGTGCTGTGACGTGGTGACGTTGACACCTACTTCATTGTGCGTTTATCCGTGTTGTCCTATTCAAATGTCCGCTGAGGTGAGGTGGCCATGACCCACGTCGCTTGCAGGGTCATTTAGCTCACATCAAGCAGCATGCATAACCCTATCAGACAACAGAGGAAGCCCAGATCATACTGGGTTTGCCTGGATTACCGAGGTACTCTGACAATATTTAACATGAAACAGATGAAGCAGCTCGCAATTTATTTTCCCATTAAAACGGTCTACTAGTGCATCTCAGTAAATTAGAATACTGTGAAAGTTAACTTTTTTGCAATGTAACTAAAAAAGAAACTTTGATATATTTCTTACACAAAGTGAAATAATTCAGACCATTTTGAATAAATTTTTATATTGATAATAGTTTTAAAAATAAATTACAAATCCTGACCTTTTAATTTACTGAGATGCACCAGCACATAGTACACACTATACAGTACACAATTTGTTCAATCACAAAAGATGTCATTGTCTGAAGTAAAAAAAATGCAAATGCTACACTAAATGACTGAGGAATATGATGTTCATATTTTATTCAGTATATCAGAAACTATAATTAACTTTTTTATGTTATAGATTGAAAAACTGTATTGTACCGAGGGAAATTCAGATTCCCAGGGAAATTACCGCTTATCAATTAATCGTTAATTGATCGATTAGGTGAATCAACTAATGATTAATTAATCAATAACTTGCATCCCTAGTCAGAACTGTCTGTGTAAACCTCTATTTGACATACATACTACAACAACTTCCCATGGATTTTAAATGTCCATTCCCAGACCAGCAATGTCAGTTTTACATTTAAACTTAAACAGATGTAAACATGTTAAATGCCTTCTTTAATCATCTCCTGCTCTATTCCAATTCATTCAACAGAAGACAGCTGACATTTTCTTTCTTGTCATTTCTCGCCCAGTTAAGGTGTTTTGTTTCACGTGCACAAGTCAAATAATCCTTGGAGTGCCTATGTGGATTAGACTTCTGGCTGAGCTCCCACCTCTGATCCACCATCAGCAGGCAAGGAGGATGAAGGCTGTCTGACAGCTGTGCAGTTAAACTCTAAAAGCCTAAAAGCACGAAAGTCCAGGTCACTTTCTCTGAACACTATGTTCTTAATGCCTTCCAGCAACATAAGGTTTCACTTTTCACATAAGCAGCATAAGAAAGAACCAAGTTAGTAAAGGCCTGTATTTATTTCAACCAAAAGGTATTTCCCAAGTCTGCAATTCTGAAGATATACATATCTACAGTGGTGTGAAAAAGTGTTTGCCCCCTTCCTGATTTCTCATTTTTTGTATGTTTGTCACACTTAAATGTTTCAGATTATTAAACAAATTTAAATATTAGACAAAGATAACACAAAATGAAGTTTTTAAATGAAGGTGTTTATTATAAAGGTTAAAAAAATCCAAACCTACATGGCCCTGTGTGAAAAAGTGATTGCCCCCTAAACCTAATAACTGGTTGGGCCACCCTCAGCAGCAACAACTGCAATCAAGCATTTGCAATAACTGGCAATGAGTCTTTTACAGTGCTGTAGAGAAATTTTGGCCCACTAACCTTTGCAGAATTGTTGTAATTCAGCCACACTGGAGGGTTTCCGAGCATGAACTGCATTTTTAAGGTCATGCCATAGCATGTTAATTAGATTCAGGTCAGGATTTTGACTAGGCCACTCCAAAGTCTTCATTTTGTTTTTCTTAAGCCATTCAGAGGTGGACTTGCTGGTGTGTTTTGGATCACTGTCCTGCTGCAGAACCCAAGTGCACTTCAGCTTGAGGTCATGAACAGATGGCCAGACATTCTCCTTCAGGATTTTTGGTAGACAGCAGAATTCATGGTTCTATTTACCACAGCAAGTCTCCCAGGTCCTGAAGTAGCAAAACAGTCCCAGACCATCACACTACAACCACCATATTTTACTGTTGGTATGATGTTCCTTTTCTGAAATGTTGTGTTGCTTTTACGCCAAATGTAATGGGACGCACACCTTCCAAAAAGTTCAACTTTTGTCTTGTCAGTCCACACAGTATTTTCCCAAACATCTTGGGGATCATCAAGATGTTTACTGGCAAAACTGAGATAAGCCTTTATGTTCTTTTTGCTCAACAGTGGTTTTTGTCTTGGAACTCTGCCATTCAGGCCATTTTTGCCCAGTCTTTTTCTTATGGTGGAGTCATGAAGACTGACCTTAACTGAGACAAGTGAGGCCTGCAGTTCTTTGGATGTTGCTGTTGAGTCTTTTGTGACCTCTTGGATGAGTCATTGCTGTATTCTTGGGGTAATTTTGGTCATCTGACCACTCCTGGGAAGGTTCACCACTGTTCCATGTTTTTGCCATTTGTGGATAATGGCTCTCACTGTGGTTCGCTGGAGTCCCAAAGCTTTAGAAATTACTTTATAACCTTTTCTAGACTGACAAATCTCAATTACTTTGTTTCTCATTTGTTCCTGAATTTCTTTGGATCACAGCATGATGTCTAGCTTTTGAGGATTTTTTGGTCTACTTCACTCTGTCAGGCAGTGGCGGAAGAGGAAGTGGCCGCCACGACACCGCACTTCACAATAAAAGTATAATTCACAACATCACGTTCCTTAATTTCTTATTGCATGTATTTATTTACTGATAATTGCTATTGTGTGTATGTACAGAACATGCTAACATAAGTGCTAAGTGCGGACTGTGGCTCGTGACAAAGGCACATTGACATACAACTGACAGTAGGCAGGATCGGTCCGTACGGAACATGGATGGAATGTTCCATACCGTACATTCGTTCTGTGTTTTAGTAGGCACCCTTTAATCCAGCCCTGCTTCTTGTAAAAGTCTTAAATTTATTAGGACAAAGGTCACAAATTTCTTAGAAAAAGACCACAAATTTCAGAGAAAAAAAAATGTCAAAAATTTACTAGGAAACAACCAGAAATTTCTAAGAAGAAAACTCACAAATTTACGAAAAAAGTTGCTGATAGAAAAGTTTCATATTTGTGATTTGCTTTGTCTCAGAGTCTGTGTGAAAGTGTCAAGGATGCAGCTGGACTTTGTTATCATTTTGTTTTAGTTCATTTTGTACGGTTCCTGTGTGACTGGTGCTGAGTGAGCGTCATGGCTCCTGAGAAAGAGATGATCTTTACACCGAGTTTTGACCAGATGTACTGAACCAAACCATGGACATTTTCTCCCCCACCTCTGGGATAACGAAGGGCTTAAAGGTCTGAGCGACGTGTGTTTGAGTGAGAATGATGCGCCAATAGGCTCTGAGACTGTTTTTGTATTGTTCTCCACTGGCCAGTGTAATTAAATTTGCTGAAACTCTGATCTTGCCTGATTTTCGACTGAAAGTTAAGAAGAATTTTTTTTTTAACAGTTACAAAATAACAAAGTCACAAATTTGCGATAAAATTCACAAACTTGAAAATTTTGCACGAGAAAATTTGCACATTTACGAAGAAAAAAAAAACAGCTATTTGTGCTCATAACTGTTATAACTCACAGTTTTGAGACTCAGTTATATTTTGCAGCATTTTAGAGACCAAAATCACTCTTCACATATTAGAGATCGCAGTGTCCGTGCGTGTGTTACCTTTCGGATGCTGCCACCGCAGCCGCCCTCTGACGGTAACGTTAACGGCAGCTCGTCGTCCGAGGCTCCGTCTGACGGGGACATCTCAAACTCTCTGCGGACATTATCAGGAATTTGTCTTTACACACTCAGGTGTCAAAACTGATTCGGATGCACTTTTCTCACGCTGCCGTGCAGCTTGTTAAACTAAACAGCAGCTAACACAAACTTGCCTCATCACTGGCCCCTCCATGGTCAGGTATCGACGCCGGTGGGTAACAAGAGTTTCTACATGTCCTTGTCCACTCTTGACTCTTCTATTAACTTCGAGAGATTCCAAGTGAGCACAAAATTTCACGACAAAAACACGACCAGCCACAATAAAGTCTGCCGACTCCCGACTCCGCGATACCGCCTCCTCCGCTCGCTCGATTTTTTTTCCAGGATTGCCGTGAGGCTGCAAAAGCTTATTCGTTGGGGCCGGACGCGAATGTCAAAGCGAACCAATCACGTTGCGGCTTTTTAAGACTGACACTAGAGCTAACCTATCAATGAGAGGCCAGGAACCGAACAGCAGCGTAGCCGACCAGTCACAAGTGGCTCTTGGCGTCCTCCCAGTAAAGCGGGCCGTCGCTATGGTAACACCGGGGCTGTGGCCAGGAGATCGGGAGAGATTGGAAAACCTCATGATAACTTTATAATAATAATAATAATAACATAAAGAAGAAGAAGAATAGCAAAACATCTGTTTTTTTCTTATTGTGCATTGTGGAAATAGTGAATAAGAAACAAGCGTAGAAAAGCAATTGTTAATAAAATTTCTAAATAAAATCACTAAAAGGGAACTGTATGAATTATTTACTTTTACTTGAATTATATTCATATTTACCTTGATTTTAGTTTACGTGTTTCAGTCAACATTCCCTTAGAAAGTACAAGCTAAAGCTTTAGTTTATCATGGCTACTTTAAAAATGCTCCTTCCTATTGGCCACACATTTTATGTACCCCTACAAAGTGAATTACATTTTAATGCCTTGCACAATTTAGCAATGATTTGAACACATATTCTTGCTTTTTAAACTCTGAAGCAGCCACTCTAAAATACCACTTTGCCGTGGCTCCTTTTTTGTGAAATATTTAGCAGAGACACACTGACAAAAAAAAACAAAAAAAAACAAACAAGTCAGTTCAAACTTTTTTTCAGCTTTGTGCACTCTACTACTTTGTCACGGGAGGGCAGTGTTGTTCAGTAAAATACAGTATCCTGTTCTTTTGTCAATGTGCGGGAAAAAAAATGTGATCTTATCAACATCTAAGCTCCAAGTACAGACAAACACAGTGTGCTTAACCTTATACCACACAAACAATTGTAATATCTCATGTGTTTATTGCACGTATCCATTAAACATTCACAGTGATGGTGGAAAAGGTAAGTGAATCCTTGGATTTAGTTACTGGTTGAACCTGCTTTGACAGCAATAACCATCCAGTGTCTCCAGTAGCTGTTGATCAGACCTGCACAACGTTCACAAGGAATTTTGGATCATTCTTCCTGACAGAACTTTTTGAGTTTGCTATTCAGAAGAATCATCTGCTGATGTGACTCATGCGAAAAAGAGATCTCCGAAGACTTATGATCAAGACTTGCTGATCTGCATAAAACTGGAAAGGGTTAAAAGTAACCTTGTAAATGGGCTTTAAATTATGTTTATTCGCCAGACATTTCAGTGTTTCAAAGGGGGTTAGAAATCACAGTGATCCAAGTCTACATAATAACAGAATAAAATGACTATGGTGATTTTTTTTTTCCAGATTCTTTGAGACTCTTGGATTCTTTAGTACATCCACATGTTTCAAGTTTGAGGGTCAGTTTATTATGAATTTGTCAAGCTGGTGCAAACTTGTTTTTGAGCATTATTTATTTACATATTATTATTACATATACATTGTTTTTTGATCATTTATTTTCAGTTAATGTTGTAATGATGTTCTAGTTACAATTTTGATGATGACAGAAATTGTTTTCCATGTATTGTTCATTGCTGAGTTAGCTTTCCAATAAAGTGTGTTAATTCCAGCTGGTGTCTGAGTGTGGATTTATTCAACTAGATGAACTTCTCCGTAAGGGGGATTCGTCTTGGTGTGTGTGTGTGTGTTGGGTGAGACTTTAAATTTATTATCATATTTTTCTCATTATCAGACAACTTAGATTTGTAAAAATTCTGGCATATTATTATTACCTGTCAGTTTAATTTTCATGTAAGATGCCCAATATCTTCACTTTTAATCATGAACCTACAAGACACAGTATGCATACATGCATTTATTTATGTATTAATTGAACTGAAGACACTTTTGACATTTTGCAGATGTAGCAGAACAGAGACTGTGTGCAGCTGTATACACACAGGTGAACTTTTATAAAGACTTAACACACAAACATGAGACAACTGATATGTAATAAGCACTATAAAGTAAAAAGGTTGGAATTATAATCAAAACTTACAATAGCTTAACCACAGTGTGATCTGTCAAAATAAAAGGCAGCCTTCAGATCACTGCTAAAAAAAAAAAAATCTGAGCCAGTATTCAGTATAATACTTTTAGATATGTACTTTTAGAGGAAGTAAAGTCAAACATGCCAAGGAAAGAACCCCCAAAAAAACTTAATTTGCCCTGGTGTAAAATTCTGTTGCGATCAGAATGAAATTATGATGATTGAAGCTAATAAATGTAATAAATTTCTTCAGTCATACTCTGTGCATTTCCTGACAACTACTCCTACTGGAAAATGCCTCCATCCTACAAGTCACCTTCTGTTGGTCCAAACATCAAATATTTTTTGCAAGAGAGTCAGGGCAGGACTGTTGGAGGTGACCTACCTTTGGGGCAGATGCATTTTCCTGCATTTTTATTTTTCCCAAAATTGCATATATTTTCATCTGCACAGTGTAACGACTGAAATGCATTTAATTTCTCCGTTTATTAGTATCATTCCTCTAACTGTAAGAATTATTTTATGCTCGGACAAGGTTTGCATTGTAGCTAGCTTATTTCTGTGTTGAACTGATAGTGCTACATGTGTTATCTTCACAATGTGCTGCTAAAATGTAACAAACTGCTAAAACCCTTTCACTTCTGGTTTTCCATAATTTTTTGGGTGTCAGTATTCCAAAGTGCAGGTGTAGCTTTAACTAGGCTTGTGTGTTTTATGTCCTCTTTCTCCCTTCATATCCAACACTACCCTTTGTTAATGTCATGTGTCTTTGTTATGCACTTTCCTTCAGAATTTCAGATATTAATACAAAAATAAATCCAAATCAATTCTTCTGTCACACCCGCAATTCTTTCTACATTAATTTAAGTGGTTAGGCCACAGTAAACATGTAGTATTATAGCTATAAAGTCTCCTAAGGGCCCAAAGACCAAGGCCATGCCTGTCTATATTTGCCATAAAATGTGATTAAAATTACTTCCATATTGCTAGAGACCAAAGCCTTCAGAGTTTTTGTTTAAAGGTTCTGTATTGTAGCCTGCTGACAACCATTTGCTTTGCAATTGACTTGACCTCCTATTATTATTGTAATGCCTAAAAGACAGCAGTCATGCACTTCTTATTCCATTTAGCCATGTTTATTTTTGCAGAAATAAAATACAAAAAATAAAAAATAGTCAATGTACATAATTAATTTATAAAAAAGGTTAATTTTTAATAAATAAATAATTTATTACAAATATAATATGTCTTTTTATATGTTTAATGACTTTCTTCTGACGACAAAATAGGATAATTTAAGTATAGCCTATTTATAAACTAACTTTCCCTTAATTGAAATGCTACATCATTTGAAAGAATTAATTTGCAGTTGCCAGAAATGGCACCCACTGCTATCTTCACAGTGGAAAGACTGATGAAATTTGTTCCAGTTAACAGCATTCTTGCCCTGACTCCTCTGCAAAAAATGTTTTATGTTTGGACCAAGAGAAGGTGACCTTTGGGATGGAGGCATTTTCCGGCAGGATTAATTTGCAGTTGCCAGAAATTGTACGCACTTCTATCTTCACAGTGGAATGACTGAAATGAATGAAATTTTCTCCAGTTAACAGTATTCTTGCCCTGACTCTCCTGCAAAAAATATTTTATGTTTGGACCAGCAGAAGGTGACCTTTGGGATGGAGGCATTTTCCGGCAGGAGTAGTTGCCAAGAAATGCACAGAGTATGATTGAAGAAATTTGCTAAATTTATTTCCCTCATGGATCGTCACCTTATCGTGGTGGGGGGTTTGATTGTCCTAGTGATCCCAGGAGCTATGTTGTCTGTGGCAATTTGTCTCCGGTAGGGTCACCCAAGACAAACTGGTCCTGGGTTAAGGGCAGACTAAGAACGATCCAACACCCTTATGATAAATATTAGAACAAGGATTCAGTGTACCCTGCCCGGTATGGGGTTTCCGGGGCCCCACCTTGGAGTTTGAGGTACTGATTGTCATCCCAGCCACTTCACACTCAGCGACAAACTGTCCCAGTAAGACCTGTAGGTCATTGCTGGATGAAGCCAGCAGGACAACATCATTTGAAAACAACAGAGATGAGATCCTGTGGTCACCAAGCATGACACTCTCCGTTTCCTGGCTGCACCTAGAAATCATGTCCATAAAAATTATAGAGTATACAGGATCGGTGACAAAGGGCAGCCCTGGTGGAGTCCAACTCTCACTGGGAATGAGTCTGATCGAGTGTTGGCAATACGAACCAAACTCTCACAACGGTCGTACAGAGACCAAATAGCTCATAACAACAAGCCCGATACCCCATACTCCTGAAGCACCCCCCACAAAAAACCACGAGGTACACAGTCAAATGCCTTCTCCAAATCCACAAAACACATGTAAACTGGTTGGGTAAACTCCCACAAACCCTCAAGGATTCTCAAGAGGGTAAAGAGCTTGTCCAATGTGCCCCGACCAGGACAAAAACCACATTGCTCCTCCTGAATCCAAGGTTCGACCAACGACCAGACTCTCCTCTTCAGTACCTTTGCATAGACCTTCCCAGGGAGGCTGAGGAGTATGATCCCTCTAAAGTTGGAGCACTCAGAACTCAGACTCAGACTCAGAAAAGATTTATTGCCAAGTACATTAACAGATTCTGATAACATACGAGGGATTTTTTTTTTTGTAACTTAAGATTTTTATTCATTTTTCATTATATATATTGCATTCAGATCACAGTCTACATTTAAAAAAAAAACAAAGGGGCTAGAGTAAAAAAGAAAAAGGAAAAAAAAAAAAAAAAAAAAAGGGGGGGGGGGACAAATGTTGGAGCATCAAGTTTTTAGTTTCCATCTCTTAATTCTTCTGGTTTTTCCAGCGTCTTTGGTTATTCTTTCAATATCTGTCTCGTTGTTGCACTTTGTAGTGTGTCCATTTCCGCCATTTTTTTCCCCATAGTCCTTCTTGCATTCTTTGTCGATATGTTAGTTTTTCCATCATACGTATGTCCTCAATAATGTCAGTCCATTGCTCTTGGTCAGGAAGAACTTCTGATCGCCATTTTTTTGTGATTGTTTTTTTACATGCAATCAACAAGATTTTAACTAGATATCTGTCCTCCGCCTGTATAACATTGTCTCTTTTAAGATCACATAGGTACATCAGGTTACAGTTCATTGGTATATTATATCCTAATATCCTCTGTATTGTCACATGTATAGATTTCCAGAATGATGAGATTTTGCAGCATTTCCAAAACACATGCGAGTGGTCTGCATTTTGAGCCCCACATCCCCTCCAGCATATAGATTGGGTATTTGTATACTTTCCTTGAATCTGTGGTGTAATGAAAAAGCGAATCAGGTTTTTCCATCCAAATTCCCTCCATGTTCTTGAATTTGTTGACGTGTGTTGTGTTTTCCATATTTCCTGCCAGCTTTCTTCTGTTATGTTTAAATTGAGCTCTTTCTCCCATTTCTCCTTTATATAGTTACTTGAATGATTGTTTGCCATAAGTTTCTGATATAGCTTTGAAATAATTCTTGTTTTATTTCCTGTGTATGAGCTTAAAATGAATTGTATAATCTCGCTCACATCTGTTTGGAGGTTATGCCTAATCTTCTTCATATAATAGTCTCTCATCTGCAGATATCTGAAGAATTCCGATCTTTCTAGTTTAAATTTTCTCCTGATGTTTACAAAGCTCCCGAGATCTTTTTTTCCGATATTGCCCCATGCTGTGATTCCCTTGTTCACCAGATTTTTGTATCCCCTATCTTGTTTTGCCGGTTCAAACTGACTGTCAAATGCTACCCATTTCAATAGTTTTATGTCTTCCTTTATATTATACTTTTGTACTATTTTATACCACAGTTCTAAAGTAAATTTAGTGATTGGGTCTATTTGTTTGATTTGCTTATATGCATCTTTATCTCCTATTATGCTTTGTACTGGGAGTCCCTCAATTTCCTTTTCCATTTCTTTCCATTTTGCCTCATATCCCTCGTCGCACCAACATATGATATATCTTATTTGTGCTGAGTAGTAATATTCCTTTAGACTCGGTAGGCCCATGCCTCCTTTCTCTTTTGGTAATTGGAGAGTTTTATATTTCACTCTTGGTTTTTTACCTCCCCAAACAAATCTCGATATCATCCTGTCCCACTTTGAGAATTGGGCATCTGGAATCTCTGTTGGTAGAGCCTGGAAGAGGTAAAGTAATCTAGGTTGTATGCTGATTTTGACTGTCTCAATTTTTGAATTCAGATCCATATTTAAGATTGACCATCTATCAATATCTTTTTTTATTTCTTGTTCCAACCTATCATAGTTTGCTTTATAGATTTTGCTTAGATCTTTAGGTATGTTCACTCCAAGGTATTTTATTTTTTTTTGTTTCCAGTTTAGTTTGATCTTATCAGTTATCTGGTTTAGAGGGTTATAGTGGAATGTCAGTATTTGTGTTTTTGTTATGTTTATCTTGTATCCTGATAATTTTCCAAAATTTTCTATCAAGTTCATCATTTCCATTATTGATTTATCTGGTTGTTCAAGGTAAACTATAATATCGTCTGCAAATAGCCCAATCTTGTGTTCCGCCCCCTTTATTGTTACACCTTTTAATTTCTTATTTTGTCATATCGCTTGAGCCAATGGTTCTATGAACAGAGCAAACAAGGTGGGCGATAAGCAGCATCCCTGCCTAGTTGATCTTTGTATATTTACTTTGTCTGTTAAGCTACCGTTTATCTTGATTCTTGCCACAGGTTCTTGATACAGCGTCCTTATGCATTGTACTGATTTTTCGTTAAATCCAAAGCGTTCCAGCACACTATATAGGAATTTCCAGTTAACCCTGTCAAATGCTTTTTCTGCGTCTAAACTCATTATTACTGCGCTTTTCTTTTCTTTATGTATTTGATTAATTATATGTATTGTTCTCCTGATATTGTCATGTGTTTGGCGTCCCTCTATGAAACCAGTTTGATCATCTTCTATCAATTCCGTCAAGAATGTCTTTATTCGTTTACATATAATTGTTGTATATATTTTATAATCTACATTTAATAAAGAGATTGGTCTATAGTTTCCGCATTGTTCTTTATCTTTCCCTGGTTTTAAAATAACTGAAATGATTGCTTCGTTCCATGATGGAGGTATTTTGTTGTTGTTCAGCGTCCAATTAAATGACTTTAGGAGTTGTGGCATGAGTTCTTCTATAAACAGTTTATAAAACTCAGATGGGTATCCATCACTACCTGGTGATTTACCGTTTTTAAGTGACTTAATCACATCTCTAATCTCTTGTGTTGTTATTTCTGCTGTTAGCTTTTCATTTTGTTGATTTCCTATTGATGGCAAGTCCAATGTGTATAGAAATTTTTTAATATTGTAACGTGCTGCTCGACATGGCGACGTCCCACCGGGAGATTTGAACTCACGCCTTCCGCTCCGGAGTCCCGCACTCTACCTGTGTCGCCAATAGGGTCAACCCACTTGGCAAGCCAAGTAGGGTGCTCATATTGAGTTCGCTACACTACTCCCCTCTGGTTCTCAATATCGTCCCGATGTCAGCGCCCCATTACTGCTTTGGACAGGAGATCCCACTTCTGACACCAATGTAACGTGCTGCTCGACATGGCGACGTCCCACCGGGAGATTTGAACTCACGCCTCCCGCTCCAGAGTCCCGCACTCTACCTGTGTCGCCAATAGGGTCAACCCACTTGGCAAGCCAAGTAGGGTGCTCATATTGAGTTCGCTACAATATCTTTAGTATTTGTTTCTTCAGGTTGCGAGTATAGTTCTTGGTAGAAATTATGGAATATTTCTTCGATGTTTTCTGGGTTAACTGTGGTTTTATTTGTGGTGGGGTCTTTAATCTTATATACATTATTCATTGTTTGTTGTTTTCTTAACCGTTTTGCCAGCAGTTTTGTGGCTTTTGGTCCCGTTTCATAATATTTTTGCTTTAGATATCTATTTTTCCTTTCAATTTCATCCATTTGTGTTTCTTTTATCTTTATTTTTTCTTCTTTAATTTCTTGATATATTTTTGGGTCATTTGTGCTTTGATGTTTATGTTCTAATTCCCTCAGTCTCTCACATCTTTGTTCATATGCTTCCAGTTTAGTCTTATTTGCTTTTCCTGTTTCAACAATTAATTTACCTCTTAACACGGCTTTTAGTGCATCCCATAGTATTGTTGGGTCTACTTCTTCATTGTCATTCTCTTGGATATATTCATTTATGTTTACTTTTATTCTTTCTTTCATTTTATCATCATTTAACAGTCCTACATTAAGTTTCCATGTTGTTTGTCGTTTTCTATTGTTTAAATTTATTTCCATGTATATAGGATTATGATCTGATATTTCTGCCCCTCCAATCCAACAATTTCTCACCCTGTGTCTGTCATCTTCATTCATAAGGAAGTAATCTATTCTAGAGTGTACTTTATGGACTGCTGAATAATGTGTATAGTCTTTTTCGAGTGGGTGCAAGTCCCTCCAAATGTCTACCATACCCATTTCTGCCAGTGAGGTTCTTATGAATTTTGTTACATGTTTTTTTGTCTTCTTAACACTTGTTGTGTCAACTTCATGATCCATGACAGCATTTAAGTCTCCTCCACAAATCAGGACTCCTTCACTGTGTGTTGCTATGAGATCAAACAGATGTTGAAAAAAACCCTTGTCACTTTCTGGTGGGGCATAGATGTTCACTAATGTGATCTGCATTCCATCTATGCTACCCTTTATTATTACATACCTGCCTTCTTTATCCTGGATTTCCTGTTCACATTCAAATTGTATTTTGTTTGAGATTAGTATCATGACCCCCCTTTTAGTTCCTCCCTTAAATGAACTGTAGTAGGAGTTCTTATAGCCAAATCTCTTTAGTTTCACATGTTCTGTCTTGCTCAAATGTGTCTCTTGCATAAATATAATTTCGGCTTTTTCTTTCTTGAATTTTCTTATTATTCTTTCCCTTTTAACAGGTGAGTTCAGACCATTCACGTTTAGTGTTATTATCTTAAGATTTTTACCCATAATCATGTTTTTCCATTTTTTTAACCTGTGCTCCTAGCCCCTTTAACAACAAAAATAACACATATTTATATAAAAACACATTAAAAAATCTCAACGTCCGTACTTTGGGCCTTTCTTCTGCCCACTGGTCCCTGTTGGTGGGTGGAGGGAATGTCCTCACCGAGTGTAGGGCCCTCCCTAGACCTCTAGTTACTATCCAAGTAATAGTCATTAGTCTAGAAATGTCCAACAAATATCACTTAAACCTCTCCTAGCCGTCTGTTTCTCTTTTACCTTGTCTTCTTGGCCTTCATTTCTTCTGTGTCTTTCTTAATCTTTGTTATAATCTAGGCTTTCAGTTGAAAGCCTTGTAGTCTTTCCTGGGCCCGCTGCGCCACGTCTCCCCCCGTCTTTTGCCGTTCACTCGCCTCCACTCCGGCTGTCGTGATGCGTTCAGGGCCTCCGCTGCTCCTACCGTTTCCTCCGGCACGTACACCTCAAGGCCCTGCTCCATCATGTCCTGCGCTGCCTCTCTGGCTGTGTTGTAGGTTCTTACGCCGTTCTCCCAATGAATCCTCATCTTCGTTAGCGGCGTTTGGAATCTAATTTTTTTTTCTTTCAGCGTTTTTTTAATGTTGGCATATTTCTTCCGCTGCTGCACAATTTCTGCCGGGTAGTCATGATCAAAGAATATCTGCTTGTCGCCGATTCGTATCTTTTTTTTCCACGCTCGTGTCAGGATTCTTTCCTTTACATCATATTTCAGAAAGTTTACCACAACTGACCTGGGTGTAGAGCGTGGGTTCGGGTTCTGTGCCGAGGCTCTGTGCGCTCGTTGAATCTGCAGATCCGCTTCGCTGGGCAGTTCCAGCTCTTTTTTTAAGAACTGATCCATGAATTTCGTCATCGAGTTGCCTTCAATGCCCTCCGGGATCCCGAAGATGCGTATATTGCCCCGTCTGGACCTGCTCTCCAAGTCGGTTACTTTCTCCTGCATCCTCTGCATTTGTGCCGTCAGGGTCTGCAGCTGTTCGCTTGCCTCGCTATTCCAATCTTCCAGCTCTGATATTCGGGCCTGCGCTTCTGTCATACACGCCCGCTGGGAGCGCAGCTCCTCCATGTTTTCTGCTAGCTTGCGCTCCATTTCTCTTCGGAGGCCCATAATTTCCTCCTTAATCTCTTTTTTCAGCTCCTCCTTAAGAGCCGCTAAATCCTGTTGTAGCTGCCGTTTGAAGTCTCTCAACTCTTTACCCAAACTGGCGATGCCAGTGTTCATGGTATCGAGTTTTGTGTCCTCTATTTTCTCTGCTGCGGTCACCTCGTTTTTTTGGGCCCCGTGTTCAGCGGTTTCTCCTGCGTTGTTGAAGAGGAATTCTTTAATTTTACTCTGCTTTTGTCCTTGTGCCCGGCTCCTTCGTGTTTTCATCCCTTAGTTTATTGATCCGCTTATGTCGAGTTGGCCATTTACCGATGATTTTTAATCCGGCTAGGGAGAGCTCTCTGTTTAAGCGTTATGTCTCTCCGCCATCTTCCCGGAAGTCCAACATACGAGGGATTTGACTTGACACAGAAAATGAACCTGCATTTCCGGTGACACGGCGGCATCTGAAACGCGCCTGCCAACAGGAGGGTACAGGTGGCATAAGAATAATACAATAGGAAGGAGCAAAAAAATCATTGATTTCAGAATAGTGGTCACATATGATCAATATTATGATTACAAAGGGAAAAAAAGCCCTCAATGCACAATCAGCAGACCAAAAGTTCACAAGACACAGAGAGAGCAGTGTGTGAGTCATCTTTATCGTCAGTTGTGTGGATCAGTATGATTGTAATGTTGAAGTGTGAGTGTTGTATCAGTTAAGAACAACAAGGACTCTTTGGCAGGAGATGTTGTGTCTAACTGCTGGCAGTTTTTTGTCCTTGGCCATGCAGCTGCCTGTCCGAAGGCCATGTGCTCAATGTTTTGAAAAACAAAGACTGCAGATGATCAGGAGGATTTTTGTGAGGGAGCCGGATTAAAGCCGAATGGTACTGAACACAGAGAAAAACTTTATATTCTCTTACAGATTCAGTACATAATCCTTCATTGCTGGGTGTTGAATCTATCTTGGATGTCCTTAAGCGTAATCATGATGTAATCCACCTTCCGAGACAGTTCTCCATTTGTCGCTATCAGGGTCCTCTCCATTTTTTCAATTTGATGGATGCACCTCGCCTGGCCAGCATTTTGATAGGTTGTATCCATCTTCAGCAATTTGCGGTACACCAGGACGATTCCAGATCCAATCAGAACGGTCCCAATCACCATTACAACGAAGACGTAAAGATCTTCTACATCTTCGATAAAAAGATCAGTCAGGCACAAGAGCTTCCAATTACTTGTCTCCCGTAAATAGCCCGCTGGAGCCATTTCTGCTGGGCAAACAACCTCCCCCGGGGCACTTTTCCTCGTTGAAAAGATAGTGTCAATTGCGTTCAAAGCCCAGCTTATTAATTTCATAATTTCTTTCGATAATCAGCAGTAAAGACGCAGACAGACGACAGCAAGCTGGGATCCAGTTAGTTGGGGGGAAGGAAATAAGTCAGAAGCAAGAGAGAAGCAAAAAAAGCGTCTGCTCTCTTTGGAGGCAGAAGTGAGAAGTGAGCACACCCCTCCGGTCCCCTTTTCTGAAGAGAGGAACCACCACCCTGGTTTGCCATGCCAAAGGCACTGCCCCCAACCTCCACCCAATGTTGCAGAGGTGTGTCAGCCATGACAACCCTACAACATCCAGGACCTTGAGGTACTCAGGGAGAATCTCGTCAACCCCTGGGGCCCAGCCACCAAAGAGATTTTTAACCACCTTGGTGACCTCAGCCCCTGTAATAGGCGAGTCGTCCCCCTCGTCCACAAACCCTGCTTCTTCTATGGAAGGCACATCTGTGGGATTGAGGAGATCCTCGAAGTATACCTTCCACCGCCCAACGATATTACCATTCGAAGTCAACAGCGCCCCATCTGCACCATACACAGTGTGGACAGGGAGCTGCTTCCCCCACCTGAGCCACCGGACAGTTTGCCAGAATCTCTTCGAAGCCGACCAAATGTCTTGTTCCATGGCCTCACCAAACTCCTCCCATACCTGAGTTTTTGCTTCAGTGACCACCCGGGCTGCACTCCGCTTGGCCTGCCGGTACGCCTCAGCTGCTTCGGAAGTCCCATAAACCAACCAAGCCTGATAGGACTCCTTCTTCAGCTTAATGGCCCCCCTCACCACTGGTGTCCACCACTTGGTTTGGGGGTTGCCACCACAAGATGCCCCAACAACCTTGCAGCCACAGCTCAGGGCCACTGCTTCAACAATGGAGGTGGAGAACATGGCCCATTCGGACTCCATGTCTCCAGACTCCCTCGGAATGTGGTTGAAGTTCTTCCAGAGGTGGGAGTTGAAGACCTTCTGGACAGGGGCCTCAGCCAGACATTCCCAGCACACCCTCACTATATGTTTGGGTCTACCAGGTCTGAATGGCATCCTTTTCTGCCACTGGATCTAACTCACCACTAGGTGGTGATCAGTTGACAGCTCTGCACCTCTCTTTACCCGAGTGTCCAAGACATATGGTCGCAGATCTGATGACAAGATAGCAAAATCGATCATCAACCTGCGACCTAGGGTTTCTTGGTGCCAGGTGCACATATGGACACCCTTATGCTTGAACATGGTGTTCATTATGGACAAACTGTGGTTAGTACAGAAGTCCAATAACTGAACACCACTCAGGTTCAGATTGGGCAGGCCGTTCCTCCCAATCACCCCCCTCCAGATTTCACTGTCGTTGCCCACATGCGCATTGAAGTCCCCCAGTAGGACAATGGAGTCTCCAAGAGGAGCACTCTCTAGCACCCCAGTCAGAGACTCTAAAAAGAGTGGGTACTCTGAACCATCATTTGGTGCATAGGCACAAATGATGGTCAGGACCCGTTTCGCAGCCTGAAGGAGCAGGGAAACAACCCATTCATCCACTGGGGAAAAAGCCAATATAGAGGCAGCAAGGTGGGGGGATACAAGAATACCCACCCCTGCTCGTAGCCTGTCACTCAGGGCAACTCCAGAGTAGGCAAGCTCCAGCCCCTCTCCAGGAGACTTGTTCCGGAACTGGAGCTGTGTGTTGAGGTGAGGCCGACTATATCTAGCCGGTATCTCTCAGCTTCATGCACCAGCTTAGGCTCCTTCCCCACCAATTTGGTGACATTTCACATCCCAAAAGCCAGTTTAGGAAGACTGGGATCAGACCGCCAAGGTCTCCGCCTTTGACCGCCACCTGATCCACATAGCACAGGAACCCCATGATCCCTACTGCAGATGGTGAGCCCACTGGAGGGCGGACCCATATAACTCCTTCAGACTGAGCCCGGCCGGGTCACATGGGCGGAAACCCGGCCACCAGACACTAGCCATCGAGCCCCTCCCCCAGGCCTGGTTCCAGGGTGGGGCACCAGTAACCCCATACTGGGCGGGGTACACTGAATCCTTGTTCTAATATTTATCATAAGAGTCTGTTGGATCGTTCTTAGTCTGGCCCTTCACCCAGGACCAGTTTGTCTTGGGTGACCCTACCAGAGGCAAACTGCCACAGACAACATAGCTCCTGGGATAACTAGGGCACGCAAACCCCCCACCACGACAAGGTGATGATCCATGAGGGAAATAAATGTAGTAAATTTCTTCAATCATACTCTATGCATTTCCTGGCAACTACTCCTGCTGGAAAATGCCTCCATCCCAAAGGTCACCTTCTGCTGGTCCAAACATAAAATATTTTTTGCAGGAGAGTCAGGGCAAGAATACTGTTAAAAGTAGCAAATTTCATGCATTTCAGTCTTTCCACTGTGAAGATAGCAGTGGGTACCATTTCTGGCAACTGCACATTAATCCTGCCGGAAAATGCCTCCATCCCAAAGGACACCTTCTCTTGGTCCAAACATAAAACATTTTTTTGCAGAAGAGTCAGGGCAAGAATGCTGTTAACTGGAGCAAATTTCATCAGTCTTTCCACTGTGAAGATAGCAGTGGGTACCATTTCTGGCAACAGCAAACTAATCCTTTCAAATGATGTAGCATTTCAATTAAGGGAAAGTTAGTTTATAAATAGGCTATACTTAAATTATCCTATTTTGTCGTCAGAAGAAAGTCATTAAACATATAGAAAGGCATATTATATTTGTAATAAATTATATATTTATTAAAAAATAACCTTTTTTATAAATTAATTATGTACATTTGCATGTTCTCCCCGTGTCTGCCTGGGTTTACTCCGGGATTTCTCCGGTTTCCTCCCACATGCCAAAAACATGCAAGTTAGGTTAACTGGCATCAAAACTGGGGATTCTAAATTGTCCTTAGGTATGACTGTGAGAGTGAATGGTTGTCTGTCTCTCTGTGTTGGCCCTGTGATGGACTGGCGATCTGTCCAGGGTGTATCCTGCCTCTCGCCCAAAGATGCTGGGATAGGCTCCAGCTCCCCCGTGACCCAAAAAGGATTAAGCTGAAGAAGATGATTGAATGAATGAATGACTATTTTTTACTATTTGTATTTTATTTCTGCAAAAATAAACATGGCTAAATGGAATAAGAAGTGCATGACTGCTGTCTTTTAGGCATTACAATAATAATAGGAGGTCAAGTCAATTGCAAAGCAAATGGTTGTCAGCAGGCTACAATACAGAACCTTTAAACAAAAAACTCTGAAGGCTTTGGTCTCTAGCAATATGGAAGTAATTTTAATCACATTTTATGACAAATATAGGCAGGCATGGTCTTGGTCTTTGGGCCCCTAGGAGACTTTATAGCTATAATACTACATGTTTACTGTGGCTTAACAACTTGAATTAATGTAGAAAGAATTGCGGGTGTGACAGAAGAATTGATTTGGATTTATTTTTGTATTAATATCTGAAATTCTGAAGGAAAGTGCATAACAAAGACACATGACATTGACAAAGTGTAGTGTTGGGTATGAAGGGAGAAAGAGGACATAAAACACACAAGCCTAGTTAAAGCTACACCTGCACTTTGGAATACTGACACCAAAAAAATTATGGAAAACCAGAAGTGAAAGGGTTTTAGCAGTTTGTTACATTTTAGCAGCATACTGTGAAGATAACACATGTAGCACTATCAGTTCAACACAGAAATAAGCTAGCTACAATGCAAACCTTGTCCGAGCATAAAATAATTCTTACAGTTAGAGGAATGATACTAATAAATGGAGAAATTAAATGCATTTCAGTCGTTACACTGTGAAGATGAAAATATATGCAATTTTGGGAAAAAAATGCAGGAATATGCATCTGCCCCAAAGGTAGGTCACTTCCACAGTCCTGCCCTGACTCTCCTGCAAAAAATATTTGATGTTTGGACCAACAGAAGGTGACTTGTAGGATGGAGGCATTTTCCAGTAGGAGTAGTTGTCAGGAAATGCACAGAGTATGACTGAAGAAATTTATTACATTTATTAGCTTCAATCATCATAATTTCATTCTGATCGCAACAGAATTTTACACCAGGGCAAATTCAGGTAAGTTTTTTTGGGGGGTTCTTTCCTTGGCATGCTTGACTTTACTTCCTCTAAAAGTATATATCTAAAAGTATTATACTAAATACTGGCTCAGATTTTTTTTTAGCAGTGATCTGAAGGCTGCCTTTTATTTTGACAGATCACTCTGTGGTTAAACTATTGTAAGTTTTGATTATAATTCCAACCTTTTTACTTTATAGTGCTTATTACATATCAGTTGTCTCATGTTTGTGTGTTAAGTCTTTATAAAAGTTCACCTGTGTGTATACAGCTGCACACAGTCTCTGTTCTGCTACATCTGCAAAATGTGAAAAATGTCATCAGTTCAATTAATACATAAATAAATGCATGCATGAAACATGAATCAGTGTGTTATACTGAGGTTAATTAAAGTATTTACTCTTTTAGTTTCAAGGTAAATAGATATATCTCAGTTTTAATTTTAAAACCAAATCAGTTATTAGTTTTCATAGTTAATTGTTATTCTTTTAGTGAGTTTAAGGGTACTGTACATATTTCTAGAGAAGAATTATATTTGTTTATCTATAAAAATACCAATAACCAGCGGAATCTGTGTTGAAAATGTTTTGGTCATTTATTTTACATTTTTTTTGTACTTAAAGGCTTCTTTGTAGTCAGAAGAGAAACACAAACCTCTGTCTGAGAAGCTGGTAATTGATCCATTGATTTTGAGACTGCTATTCCACATATTTCTAGGGCAGAATTGTTAATAATATAAAAATTGCAATAACTGGTAGTCACCTGTACTGGAAGTGTTGACCATCCTGTGGACCCCAACACATGTTTAAATCATCAGTCAAGTTTAAACACAGTTTCACTTTGTAAATGAGCCCACGTTGTCCCCAGTGCAAAACAGATTCATCCTGTCTTTTAAATGCTGTCATATGAATATTACAGCTTAGATCTTGTCCCCCTGTTTATTAAAGGGAACGTGAGCAAAGACAGTGATCGATTTATTTCATATTATGCTCAAAACACACCTCTGAATAATTAAGAACATTAGGACAGCCTCTTTGTGCAATCTGCCAGGTGCAGAATGCTTTTGCACTCCTGTAATAGCAAAATGGACTTGGACACACCCATAAATGCACTCTGCACCTTAGACAACAGATTGTTGACTAGATCGTTGTAATATAGCCCCAAGTGCCTCTTCTGCCAGGAGTCCTTGTCAAAAAATACCCATTAATACTTGGTTTACTCTCTATCGTTCTTTTTCAAGTAAACTTACTGTTTTGAGTATTCATGGGTGCCCCACAGATTTTTGTTTATATTTAAAATGTAAATATGAAACGAAAAATCTGTCATACAGTAACAAACCCCAATTCCACTGAAGATGGGATGTAGTGTAACATGTAAATAAAAACAAAATACAATGATTTAAAAAATCCTTTTCATTGTATATCCAACTGAATACACTACAAAGACAAGATATTTAATGTTCAAACTGATAAACTTTGTTTTATAATCAGGGCTTGACATTAACTTTTTTGCTTACCAGCCACTGTGGTTAGTAATTTTCCATAGTTACTAGCCACTCAGCCTTTCCACTAGCCATAATTTTGTGATTGGACAATTATGGACAATTATGTCTAATATGAGAAGGGAGGCCACTGCGTGTTCACGCACCACCTAGTGGTCTCTCTCTCTCTCTCTCTCTATATATATATATATATATATATGTGTATGTATATATATAGTGGGGTACCCACTCACTAGTTTTCCCTCAGACTGAAGGGCTGGCAGATCAAAGGCGCTGGGGGACAAGGGGAATTGTCATGGGGGATTGATATGTTAATACAGCACCTCAGGTAGCGGAGGAGTGTTGTGATATAAAAGAGAGTGCCTGCAACCTGTGTTTTTAAAGCTTTTGATTCTGGGGAGGGGAGGGCGCGGTGCGGTGGCACAGTGGTTAGCACTGCGGCAGCGCAGCAACTCACCCTCGGCCGGGGGATCCTGGGTTCGATCCCAGCCCCCGACCAACTGCGTGGAGTTTGCATGTTCTCCCCGTGTCTGCGTGGGTTTACTCCGGGATTTCTCCGGTTTCCTCCCACATGCTAAAAATATGCAAGTTAGGTTAATTGGCATCAAAACTGGGGATTCTAAATTGTCCTTAGGTATGACTGTGAGAGTGAATGGGTGTCTGTCTCTCTATGTTGGCCCTGTGATGGACTGGCGATCTGTCCAGGTGTACCCTGCCTCTCGCCCAAAAGATGCTGGGATAGGCTCCAGCTCCCCCGCAACCCGAAAAGGATTAAGTGGAAGAAGATGAATGAATGAATGATTCTAGTCGATGTGAGAGGAACAAGAATAAAGTTTCCTCTGCTCTGAACGATCGGCCTGGTTATTCCTCTCTCCACAATATATATATTGCGCACACCACTGAAGAGAGAGGAAGGGCATTTAAATGCTCCTGTATGTCCTGTACGTATAGTAGTATTGACAAATAAATTCTTTGAATCTTGAATGTTTAATATAATCAAATTGGACTTGGCATGCTAAAATTTGCTTGAACTAAATTTACAACCTTTTCAATTTACAATCTTATACATACATATGCGGCGGATGATATGAAGGCAGCGATGAGAGGTTTTAAGCAGGTTTATTAAATCATACCGCCGTCATGAAACCCACCCCAGCGCCGTGCATGTGCGCCGGGAGCATGCCCGGAGGCTCTCCAGCAAAGGGACACAGAGTGTATGTGTGTCCGCAGCAGCAGTCAAAGACAGCATGGGTTTCAGTCAGCTTATATACCAGTTACAAACAATGCATGAAAGGCATTCACAGCAGGGAGTATTGCATTTGCATTTGAGAGACACAGCAAGAACAGGATGCATGAACACAATGCATGAATGGCACATTAACATCACAGTACGGAGCCTGAACAAGCCAGACGGAGCGGGGCTGCCTGTAGACATTAATACACACATTTCACTGTTCTGTTATTTGCTCTAGCCGAGCGCTGTGTCTGTCCCATTCTGTTGTGGGGGTTATCCCAAACGGCCACACATACATAAAAAAATAGCAAGAGAAACACCGTTTAATTATTTATGAAGAGCAGTAAATACTGTAAAACAGAGAAAAATATTTGCTATATGAGAGTGAAGTGCGGGTAGATTTGGCTTCTATGAATCGGGACACCCCTTCATGGGTGAATGAGGTCATTAGTAGTTGCTGATGGATTTAACCTAAATGGACACTACCAGTTTTCACCAGAAAAAAGAAGAGAAAGAAAAAGAAAACTGATTGAAAAAAAAACACAGTCCTGATGGGAGTTTTAGTTTCATAGTCTCACATTGCAATAGGTTTACTATTTTAGATGCCGTTTGAGAATACTACAACCAACTGACCAAAGTGGGTAGTGGGTGTGGCTGTCTTAATGGCCACTGCTGAAATCTACCAGCCATTGGCCGGTTGGCCGGTTTCAAAGTCAAGCCCTGTATATAAAAATGGTGAATTAAATTTGTGTTTATTTTGAAAACAAAGCCTTATCTTGCAATTCTGGTAAATTAAAAGTTGAGAAAATATGGCGATACAATGATATAAGCCTTTAGTTCCACTTAATTTTGACCAGGCGAGCTTAAACAGAAGCAGACGGACAGACACACACACACACACACACACACACACACAGCCACACACAGACGTACTGATTACTGTATGCCTCGCAGTTTCACCAAGGCATAATGATAATAATAGAATACAATAGGCTTTATTGTCATTGTACAGTTGTACAGCACAATGAAATTGTGGGTGCTCCACCAGGCTACTGCTCAATAAAGTAAGTGAGAAGAATTTGAAAGAAAACAGTTACAGAACACACGATTAACCATACGACTGAGGTAAAGGTAAAAGTAAAAACAACAAACAGCCCATAAGTATATACACATGTACGGTAGTGGCTTCGCTGGTGGAACTATGTATATAGCAGTGTGGAGAGCAGAACACATAATAGAGTAAAATGGCCCAAGGATTATGGAAAACATGTAAAGTAGTGGTTTCATGGATGGGTCAATATAAATGAAAGAGAGGAGTGCAACAACAGGAGAGTTATAGTGATAATTAAAAGGTCCTCAGTTCTGTGCATGTGAGCGTTCCGAGGGAGTGGGGTGGGGCCTCTGACTGTTTGCAGTTCGTATGGCCCAGGGGAAGAAACTGTTTGTCAGTCTGGAAGTGTGGGACCCGATCAATCTGAACCATCGTCTAAAGGGAAGCAGGTCAAACAGGTGGTGGGCAGGATGTGAGGGGTCTCCTGTGATGGCCTTGATCCTTCTGAGACAGGAGGCTCTGGAGATGTCTTCCAGGGAGGGCTGCCGATGATTTTTTTGGGGTGGTGTTGATGACCCTCTGCACAGCCTTCCTGTTCTCGTCCATGGAGCCAGTGTACCACATACCCAGACAGTAGGTGAGCATGCTCTTCACTCAGCAGCAATAGAAGGCCAGCAGCACCTTCTTGTTCAGGTTGTTCTTCCTCAGGACACGGAGGAAGTGCAGCCACTGCTCACCTTTCTTTACCAGGGCCTTGGTGTTGACAGTCCAGGAGAGGTCAGAGGAGATGTGGGTGCCCAGGAACCTGAAGGTGGGGACGTTTTCCACGTGGTCGCCATTTATGAGGAGCGGTGGTTGTCCTGTCTGTTCTTCCTGAAGTCTAAAATGAGTTCTTTGGGTTTTTTTTTTTTTTGGACATTCAGTTCCAGGGGCAGCACGGTGGCGCAGTGGTTAGCACAGTGGCAGCACAGTAAGAAGGTCATGGGATCGATTCCACCCTTGACCATCGTGGGTTCGATCCCACCCCCAGACCATCGGTGACTCTTCTGTGTGGAGTTTGCATGTTCTCCCCGTGTCTGCGTGGGTTTACTCCGGGCACTCCGGTTTCCTCCCACATGCCAAAAACATGCAAGTTAGGTTAATTGGCATAAAAAAAAAACTGGGGATTCTAAATTGTCCTTAGGTATGGATGTGAGAGTGAATGGTTGTCTGTCTCTCTGTGTTGGCCCTGCGATGGACTGGCGATCTGTCCAGGGTGTACCCTGCCTCTCGCCCAAGGATGCTGGGATAGGCTCCAGCCCCCCCGCGACCCGAAAGGATTAAGCGGTAGAAGATGGATGGATGGATGGATGGATGGATGGATGGATTCAGTTCCAGATTGTTTGCTTGGCGCTACAGCAGCAGATTCTCTACCTCCGCCCTGTATGCCTTCTCATCATCGTCAGTGATGAACCAAGCCAAGGTGGTGTCATTCGTGTATTTCACGATGACAGTGATTGGGTGGGTTGGAATACAGTCAAAGGTGTACAGGAAGTACAGTAGAGGGTTTAGCACACAGCCCTGGGGGGGGAGCCAGTGCTGAGGGACAGTGTGGAGGAGTGGTGGAAGCCAAGTCTGACTGTTTGTGGGTGATTGGTGAGAAAGTTCTTTATCTAGGAGCAGGTGGTGGTGGTGGTGGTGGTGGGGATCTGGAGGAGGTGCAGTTTGTTGATCAGGATGTCTGGGATGATGGTGTTAAAAGCTGAGCTGTAGTCCACAAAAAGCATCCTCACGTAGCTCCTTGGGTTCTTCAGGTGGCTCAGCACTCTGTGGAGAGTGGTGGCGATGGTGTCTTCCGTAGACTGTTTCTTCCTGTAGGCAAACTGATGGGGGTCGAAGCAGGGGGAGGGGGAGACAGTTTCTGATGTGCTGGGACACCAGTTGCTCATAATGCTTCATGACTGTGGTCTGTAGTCATTCAGGCTGTCAACTGTGGCCTTTTTGCGGATGGGGATGATGGTGGAGGCCTTGAGGCGGGGGGGACGGTGGCGTGCGTCAGAGAGAGGTTAAACAGCTTGGTAAGGATCCCTGCCAGCTGGTCTGCACATGCTTTGACCACCGCTCCTGGAATGCCGTCTGGACTCAGCAGCTCTGCGGGGGTTCACTGCTCTCAGTTGCCTCCTCACCTTATGCACCTGTAGAGAGAGGGAGGAGAGAGGTGGGGGGATGGGTTTGAAGGGGAGGTATTCTCAAACTGGGCAAAGAAGCTGTTAAGCTCCTCTGCCAGAGTGAGGCTGCTATCTGATGGTGGGGGGCCCTGGCCCCTGTAGTTGGTGAGGGCCTGGATACCTCTCCACATCTGTCAGTGGTTGTTGTCTGTGAGGAAGCCCTCCACCTTCTTTCTATAGGTGTTCTTAGCAAGTTTTATGCCTCTCTGCGGGTTAGCTCTGGCATTGCTGTACAGAGCGCTGTCCCTCTGTCTGAGGGCTGAGTTGCGGGCTCTGATCAGAGTGTTAGAAAAAAACTGATTCTTTGATTGAAAGATCCAAGAATAAGCTGGAGAATTCTTCAATTTAAAGATGTAACATTTATTTTGAAGTCACATGTAAAGCAAGCAGTGCTGGGTGCAGCGTGACGCAGCTTCCTCTGGAGCGTCGCCAGACTGATCACGACTTCCGGGTGCGACTTATATTAATCTTCTCGGGTTGGTTAGACCAACCCCGTACAATAGGATGGGCTTGTATGTGACTGTCTGATTGGCCAATTTAACTCTGACGTGAACAGGCCATCCTCTGTTCATGTCACTGTCTTCTAGAATGTACGACCAACGGTGTGTGTGTGGGTGTTGGTTTTGGGGTGTGTAACTAAGTATTAGACCCAACTAAAGGAAAGGAGAGAGAGAGAGTAGAAAGAGGGCTCTATAGCTCTGCCTAATTCCTGTTTACCATTGTGGTGCTAAACACCATTGGTTCTGCTACCCTTGCCTCCCCTCTTGTAGACACCCCAGCGCGGTGCAACGATGTGCAAGAGGGCCTTGTCCAGATGAGCCGCAGTCACATCCTTGTTCACCAAGTCCTGCACCCCCACCGAGGTCTCCTCCTGATCATCATGTGAATAGTTCTTTGTCCGGTGGAGTGGACCATGTGGGGGTCATATGGTCAAACAGTGTCAATCCACGAAGCCCACGGAACCTTTGTCCCCCGGTTGACCTTTGCCAGGGCTCGCATCATTCAGCTGCAGCCATCACATGGTTACAACAGGGGTTTGACCTTCCTCTGTGTATGCTTCCTGTATCCGCAGCTTTGGATCACAGTCCCACCTCGTTGACACACACCGGTACCATTAGAAATGAAACAACTGTGTGCCCACGCTCTCAGAGGCACATCTCGTCCCATGATGTCTATAGGACAGTCTGGTGGGTGCAGCAGAGGGTAGACAACATTCAGTCCAGCCAGTGAACAGTTCAGTGATGCTGTCCCAGGGATGCCCCCCCCCCCCTTCCCGTTGCTGGACAGAGGTAGAGATGCTGGTGTTGATGAAGCTCAAGCCCCTGTGCCCACCGTAGCTTCCACTGTGAGGGGTAGCGTTGGAAAATGCCGTCTCCTCTGTGTGGCTGATCTGGCTCCACCCTGGATACTGGAGGTGCGGTGGATGTGCTGGGGTACCAGTCCATTCTTCTTCTAGGGACTGAAGTTGTACAGTCACTAGCCCTACGACCTCCTTCTACGTCGCAGGCACACGTCATCATGGTCTGGTGCCCCCCTGCATGCACCTTCCCTGTACCCTACACCTTTGCTCGAGTGCCGATACAAAAGGCTCGGCCGGGGCAGGACCAATAATGGCCTGAGGGGTTGCCACCACAATGGCTGGAGCCTGTACCATTTTATCCTTATTCACTACATCTGTAGTTATCCATGTGCTGTTGTAAATTATCTCCCATTAGCCTTGAGTGTGTGATTGTCAACCATATGAAATCTACAAGCAGTGGTTGTGTTGTGATGAGTGTGTTGGGTAATGGGACCTATGTGTTCAGCAGTAGGTGTGTTATGAAGAGTGAGCTGGGTGATGAGACCTATGTGTTGTACCGTAAGTAGGTAGTAGACAATATTGTTCAAAGTTAGGAGACATCCTTATCCATGCTTGTTGTATTCAGGCTTCTAGAGCTTATAATCTTCACAATTATCCTGACTACCTAACCGTAATTAGCATGATGGGAATAAATAACGCAGGAATACTATAAGTCTCACACCCCCACTTATGTGTGGTGAGCTATGTATGATTTATGTATTATTGGTAGCACATTGTGTTTACAAATAACCCGTGATGGCAGAATGGTCTTCCTCATCATCATCCTCCGTCTTGGGGTCTTCAGCTCTTCCTCTGGACTCAGCAATTGGTTTCTATGAGGGGGTATGAGATGTGCAAGATTTGCTGAGACTACCACTGTGGAAAATTGCATTTGTTAACACCTTTCTGGGCTTCTGAATATAAGGCCTATAGTGTCATACTTTGCTCCTTTTATTAGATCTACATCTGGTTATCCTTTTACCATAACCAATTTGGAATTTGCTTCAAATTTTTCTCATCCCCTCCTTTGTTAATGTTTGGTCATGTAGGAGATTTCTGGGCGTCAATGTGCACAGCCATTTGTGCTGTGGTTACCCAGTTAAGAGACAATGCACGTGTTTTTAATTTGGAAGAATATTCTATGTTAAAGTCAGGTATTGGTTTTCCATGGATGGCTATATTCCGCAGTAGAGGTGACAAAATGTCCAACATTTTCCATTCCATGTGTTTGGGTCTAACATCTAGTGGGATGTGTGGAAACCCCCATAGGTTGAAATGTCTCTTATCCTCTTCAATTAGTACAATGGATGCTTCCACACATTTCCTTGTTTACCAGTCCAAGTTTTATGACCAATCTGGAGGATGGATTTGCAAATAATGGTTGTTCATAATTTGGATCAGATCTGTTCAATTGCCTATAGTACATGGGGTACAATGCTACTTTTACAGATATTGATAGGTGTTCTACTGGTAGCTTGCCATTTGCCGAATTTGATTGTTACTTTTTCTGACCTTGAAAAGTCCTGTATATCATTACCGGGAGTTCCTACTTTACGTGCACCTGCACCATACAAATTTAATCAAAGTACCTTAAACCTCAGAGTCAGGTAACTGGAAGCTGTCTGTCATTTTTTTTTAATAATTTAATTTTTGCTAATTTTCTGTATATGTGTAGAAGTGAGTCCACTTATCTGTTCTAGTCTTAAGCATGCAGTCCAGTTTTCCCGTGGTGGGTGTGAACCATGGACGCCTCCCTCCTGCCAGCAGCCGGTTTGGCCATCACTCAGTTTCCATTGTGGGGCGTGCTCCCTCCTCCTCCTTGCTGTCCTCCCCCTCCTCCTTTTGGCTTCCTTTTATAAAAGAAACAGATTCATGGGGACCGACAGGGTCCCCGTGTGTCAGCCATTCCATAAATAAGTGCGGGTTTTTCCATCAAATTTTATTTTCCCTTCTTATCTAAATTTCCAACCTTGAGTCAAGAAAGGAACTGATTCAAAGCCTTTATTTAATTTTTGCTAATTAATACAAGATGGTATGATAAGATTAACTCTCCACAATGCAAACAGATATTATTTGTACTGCTGTAATTGAATGCTGTGTGGATTTTTTGTGTTGTACTGCATACACCTTCATGTTGCTACTCATTTTTCCCACTCAGTGTTTATCTGCCAAGAGTTCTGTTCAGTGACATCCTATGCATACCCACTATTGGGGAGGAACATAATTGTGGTGTTAAATTGACTTTAAATAACAGAGTATACAGTAAAGCTATAATCTTTGCTGTGAGTGTTTGCTCATTACTTAATGTTAATATTCACAGCTAAAAGAAATGCACTGAAAGAATGGATACCTAATGCCTCATTTCCACTTTAAATACTTGGAAACATTTAAGCTGGCTGCTTGTCTTTGTGCCTTCTTCCTGACACTCTTCAGGATTAAGCAAAATTTAATTAATTAATTTATATATATATATATACAGTATATCTGTAAAAAGAAACTTGAAGAAGTTGGACATAGACAGGAGTTCCTGGCAGCGGAAGGCTAAGGACAGAGCTGTGTGGAGGAATCTGATCAGACCTAAATGAAACAGTCATTGTCACCCACGACAGACTGCTGCATCATGATGATGATGATGATGATGATGATATTTATTTAAAGCTACAGTTGCAAATCTTACACGGATCTTTATTTTTCTTTGGTTACACATACTCTACTTTCATTTTTTTTTCCATTTCCATCTCAAAACCAAAAATATTTTCTACACTTGCTAAATCCACCGTTCTTCTCTCTTCACCTACGTACTTTTTCCATCAGAAACACTCACTCGATTTTTACCATCCACTATCCATCTGTGTACAAGACTTCACATTTCCCTGGACTAGCTGATGAATCTGCACATCTCACATCTATAATCTCTTTCGGTATTAAAACTTCCTTTCATTCATCTGGTCTTGGTTCTCTTCAGCCTTCATCAACATTCTGTTACCACCTGCTTGTCTTCTTCATGATACGCTGTCCCATCGTTCATACTACTAACTCTACTCTCCACAGCTAATGCTTCATGCAAGATCCTGCACATAAAAGTGATCGGTTTCATTCTGAAGAGTCAGCCTTAGAATAAACCAACGTGGCTCAGTTCAAAATTTTGTCTCATGACAAAACTCGTCATCTCTTGATCTCTATCCTGGCGTCAGATGCTTTCTCGTTCTGACCTTTTGATTTGTTTTGGAATTAAATGATGCCTCTGGGTTTGAATATCTGCCTTTCAAGGAATGTATAAAAATAAGACATCTGCTGATTGCTCTGAAAACTAAGGTATAACAGAGTCATCTGTATCTTGGTGTGGTGGAGTTTTTTGTCTTTTTTCTTCTGAACAGATAACCTCCAGACGAGCTAACACCATGTCTACAAAAACTATATCAATTTTTAGAAGGATACAAAAATGTAAAACTTTCATTAGCCCCCCAAAACAGGTCTAAAATATTTAAATATTAAGGTAAAAGTAAACAAGACTTAATGCACCAGCTCTGTCTTCAAGAATCAACAAACACGTGACACGCAGACCATCCGTGTGTGAACCGCTGGTTTGTTGTATCAAGCTACACTGGTTGAACTTGTGTGTAATTGTATAATTAGAGGAGTTATTGTTTAATTCGACCTTGTCAGATTTTTTTCTTTGATATATTGTTCTGTTCCTTTCTTTTAATCTTTTAATCTAATCTATCCGAAAAATAAAGATTCATTCATATTTATACTCTCTTTATGTAGCTACTCAATAATTTGCATAAATGGCATCATTTTAGATGAGAAAGCACACCGACCTCTCAGCTGTAAGGCTGAGAACATTGTCTGTAAAGCTGAGAACATTATGATCAATTATCTTAGTTTTACTGATAGATTCACTCCCTGCTTGTTAAAAAGGATGCCAACTCGCAAAATGCCTAATTTAAGACTTCAAGACAGCAAACCTTAAATGACCTAGTACTTTCCTATCCGTTCCTGTTCCACTCTCACCCTTTTGAAACAGAACAGCATTATTATCAAAGCCATTCTTTTTCAACATCCAACTGTAGGGGAGGATACCCATTGTGTTGCTAATTGGGGGACCCCCTGGGTGCCTTTGTGAGTGGTGTTGTGGGCAGCGTTGAGTCCAGTAGCCAATTTGCCGACATAGGAAGCATCGGTCCATGGGTTGCCAGGGTTGATGAATGTGACTTTGGCACCACTCTGATAGGGCTTTTAGTGAAATCACATCTCAATTATATTGAGATGTGATTTTCACGGTAGTTTTAGGCGCCATTTATGCAATCCTCAATTCTTGTGAACATGTGCTGATTACAGCTGATTCACAAATACTGTTTATGCACACTTAGAGAACATATGAGTAGTTTGCTGAATCTGGAATGGCTTGTTAGCACCAACACAGCTTCCTGGCAAAATATATATGGCCTAGGTAGACTAATACTTAAATATTCATGAATGGGATTCAATATTTGAGACGCTGTCCGAAGGTAAGCGCCAAGTGCTTGCTCACAGGGGATCACCTGATTGCTGGGGTCTTTCTGCAATTGTGGGGGTTTCCCTCTACAGTTGAAAGTGCTATTTTTTTCTTGTCTCTTGATTGTTGCTCTGAGTGTTGCTGTCCCTGTGCTGTTGCAATTCTGGAATTTCCCCATTGTGGGACTAATAAAAGCTTATCTTATCTTATCTTATCTTATGAGATGACTGTTGTTGTGAAATGGTGTGATATAAATAAAGTTGAATTGAATTGAATTGAATTAAATGGAAAGCAACAATATAATTTATTGTACTTACGTGTGCTCAGTTGATCCTCTTTGACCCATCTTTCAATGTCCCTTTGTTTTGCATTCTTTTACTGTTGTTGCGAAGGGAGGAGGGGGTTGCTAGGCAATGGCGTGGAAGGGGAGGGTGGATGCAGCCAATTCCAGGGGGCCTGAAGAGGGTTCCACACGGTCACCGGAGGACGGATGGTCCACAGCCACCACCATCTTCTCAGATTAATAGAGAAACAGACAAACTGTTAAACAGCATGTTTTTGTCCTTTTCAGTTTTATCGCATTTATTGATTATTTTGCTTTTGTTCTCACCGTTGCAGCATAAGTCTCTCATTCTTACGTTTTTCTTTCCTTCTTCCAATCGTTTCTCCATATTTTCTCTTGTGTCCTGCACAAAACTTTAACAATTCATCAGCTTTCAATTTTTCTCTAAAACCAAATTTCCCTTTCCATTTTCTGTCCACTCTCACTTCCACAAGGTTCATCTCCACAACAAAAAAACTCCTATTTATTTATTTTTATTCAATCATTTTTATTTTATTTTATTTATTCATTTATTTTTGTATTCATTTATTTATTTACTCCAATTTGCAATTTTCCTTATTTCTTCATTTAACTTACCTCACCTTTATATACGTATATCCACCTAGAATTTTTCCACACTTTTATTGAGGAATAAATCTCCTTATTCTCCCCTCTGCCCAAATTAAAGTTGAGCCGTTTCTCTCCAGCTGAATGGGCATGCTTTATGCCTCACTACATCAAACCCGCATAGGCGGGTGAGGGAGGACTTTATTTTGCCATACACAGACTTAAACCTTTCCTTTCAGCCAAAGAGATAAGGTTCCGAATTTATTAGGAAGATCTGAAGCTCTAATTGGCAATAATTTTATGAAAGAGTGCACTTCCTACATTCGGCCACACGATGGAGGCACTGTGCCGCAGCTTGAGGGTGGTTCAAGATAGTGTTTACCCACACCTGCATACTGAATGCCAAGTGGCTGCCGCTGCCACGTGCAACTGTGAACGTGCAAGATGGCCCCGGATCCTATTGTTTACAAACCACTACTTTTTTTTAAAAGAAAATGGAGCGCTGCCTTCTTAACTTCAGCTGTAAACATGCCAGAATAACCTTACGACTTTAATTTAGCGCTTCATTTTAATACTGTTACCTCAAATAATCTCCTCTCAGTAACCTGTTTTAACAATCTCACCTCCACTCAGGAGTGTGGGCGAATTACCTCCCTCCTTTTTGGACCCCCCCACCACCTTTGTTCTATCCATGTGGCCAGAAGAGTGCTATTAGTTCAATCATACAATGAGACAGGTTTAGTAGATATTTCCAACCCCCCGGTATTTCTCAAACCACACATTTATCCCCTAAAGACACAGAATTAACACAGACATCTGCATGCACAATATAAACACTACAAACAAACCCTCAAGATACAGAATTAACACAGAGATCAACATGCACGATGTGGAGAATATGCCACAGATTTGCATGTACTCGTTTTTTTTTATAGCTTAACTTTTATGCATGAGGGTGAAGCGGCATGAAATAAAGCGGCGTTGGTGAAGGTTTTAAGCAGGTTTATTAAATCATACCGCCTTCACGGGAACATCCGCCCCAGCCCAAGTATGAGCAGACTGGAGCGGCGTTCCTCAGGCTCTCGTGAGGGGACACAGGGTGTGTGTGTCCAGCAGTAGCAGTTGAAGAGAAGTGAGTGAGAGGATGAGCATGGATTACAGTGCAGTATACGAGGGTCATTCAATAAATAAGGTGAATTTTTCGGTATAAGGACTTCTAATACAGATAGAAGCTTACTTTTTTTTTATTTTTCAACGTAGTCTCCCAGCAATGTCACACACTTTTCCCATCTGTGCACAAGCTTCCGTATTCCCTCAGCATAAAAATCTTTGGACTGATGTCTCAGCCAGTCGCTCACAACACTTTTGACTTCATCGTCACTTTCAAACTTCGTGCCTCTCGTGAACACTTTCAAGGGACCAAACAGGTGAAAGTCTGAAGGGGCAAGGTCTGGGCTATAAGGGGGATGAGGGAGCAGTTCCCAGCCCAGCTCGTTGATGGTCTGCACCGTTTGGGCTGCTGTGTGAGGCCTTGCGTTGTCATGATGCAAGATGACTCCTTCTGACTGATGACCCCTGTGTTTGTTCTTTATGTCTTTCTTGACCTGCCTCAGCAGTTCTCAGTAGTTGGCACTGTTCACAGTGCTTCCTTTCTCAAGGAATGAAATGGTGATTGGGCCTTGCATATCCCAAAAAACGGTGAGCATCACCTTCCTCGTGGACCGCTGGGACTTGAACTTCTTCTTCATTGGAGAGCCTACGTGCTTCCACTCCATGGACTGCCGTTTGGACTCAGGCTCATAGTGCCAAACCCATGTCTCGTCACATGTTACCACCTTCTTCAGAAACTCATCACCATCCTTCTCATAGCGGGAGAGACACTGCTGGGACAACTCGACCCTCCTCTGTTTGTGCTCTGCAGTAAGCATCTTTGGCACCCACCGGCAGCTGACCTTCGAGTAGCCAAGGTCATCATGGACAATTTTGTGTGCTGTCCCAACAGATAAGCTCAAAGTCCTTGCAATGTCATCCACTGTTATTCTTCTGTCAGACTGAATGAGGTCATTGACTGATTCGATTACCTCAGGAGACCTCACTTCTGTAGGCCTCCCAGGCCTGTCTTCATCCTCAACACTTCTCCGTCCTTCTTTAAACAATTTAGCCCACTTGTAGACATTTTTTCGGCTGAAACATGTGGCACCATACACAGTTGACATTCTCCTATGAATTTCAACTGGTTTGCACCCTTCAGCAACCAAAAACTTGATAACTGACCGCTGTTCAATCCTGGAGCATGCTTCTTGGTCGGCCATCTTTGTTAATCGCCAAAACTCTCAAAGTTTTTCTTAAATCTGCAAAAGAAAGTAAATACATGTGAAAAAGAAGCAAAACAAAAAAAATTTTTAAAAAAAAGTAAGCTTCTATCTGTATTAGAAGTCCTTATACCGAAAAATGCACCTTATTTATTGAATGACCCTCGTATATACCCAACTACAACAATACATAAGAGAGCATTCCCAGCAGTTGGTATGATCAAAGAGACTGCAGAACAGGCATGAGACATTTGCATTTGAGAGACATACATAACAATAGGCAGATTGCTGGCCTCTGCTCCAGCTGCAGGACAAAGAGGTTACAAGGCACATCTACATATTGATCTCAGTCTCTAGGTCACAGTAAGGACAGGACGCATGAACACAATGCATGAAAGGCACATTAACATCACAGTAGTGAGCCAGAAGAAGCGGGGCTGCCTGTAGACATTAATACACACATTTCACTGTTCTGTTAATTGCTCTAGCCGAGCGCTGTGTCTCTCCAGTCTATTGTGGGGGTTACACCAACCCGCCACACGCTCCCTCCCAGAGGGCTCGGCAGGCGGCCGAGGTCTCGATCATGCAGCTTGGGCAGCGAGCAGGAGAAGCTCTCTGCAGGAGGAGGGGGAGGGAGGAGGGGGGTAGTACGTGCCGGACGGGGACGGTGAAATCGTCCGAGCCGCGCAAAAATTGCTTGCTGGTCCGCGATGTCGAGGGGCTGTCCCGTTGAACGTGCGGAGGTCCACAAGAAGAAAAATTAGTCTCTGACTCCTCTCGTGGCCATGAAGAAAAGCAGGAGCGGCTGTAAGAAAAAAAAGGAAGCAAAAGCAGAGGGACTTGGCGTGTGGGAAAAGCTGACGGCTGAATCCCTTGTGCGCCGTGGCTGACACCATTAGTGAATCCTGTGGGCAAGCTGCGAGCGTGCTTCAGGTGTGCGGGCAGCCCTGAAGGTTCCGAGGGTGGCAATCGGCCGTTTTTCTCGGGCATGTGCAGCGGCGGAGGACGATGGTGGTCTCTGGAGCCGTTATTGTCCCGTGCGTGGTGCGCTGTCCTCGTAACTCCCCGGTGCGTGCACCGGGGTTCCGTGATGGGTGGGCCAGCTGGAGAGGAGAACCAGGGTCAGGAATCTTGGTGGAGATCCGCGCAGTCGGCGCCGATAAACATCTATGATGAGCTGTGGCTGCAGATTAGTCATGGTGCGTTGGAGCGTTGAGGGGAGATAGACGATCTTTGTTCCTCAGGCTCGGGTAGATGAGTAGGATCGCTGAGAGGGAGGAGTAGTGGTGAGAGGGAGAAAACGTTCTGTGTCCCTCGGCCGGTCCAGCGTGGACGTCCCGATCTCAGGCGAGGGGCGCATCATGACGTTTTCTGGGCCGGGGACGGTGATGTCCGGAGAGCAGCTCGCCTGTGTTGGCTCCGCGTCGAGGTCTCCCTAAAGCCGAAGGGAGGGCAGATCGTTTGTGTCAGGCTGCTGTGTTCGCTGGCAGCGTGTTTTTTTCAGCATTGGGTCGCCAGCGTGGCCGTCCAGACCAGAAGGTTGCGTTGCACAAAGCGTGTGCATTCTCGGGGTCACCAGTGAAGCGGCATGAAATAAAGCAGCGTTGGTGAAGGTTTTAAGCAGGTTTATTAAATCATACCGCCTTCACGGGAACATCCGCCCCAGCCCAAGTATGAGCAGACTGGAGCGGCGTTCCTCAGGCTCTCGTGAGGGGACACAGAGTGTGTGTGTCCAGCAGCAGCAGTTGAAGAAAAGTGAGTGAGAGGATGAGCATGGATTACAGTGCAGTATATATACCCAACTACAACAATACATAAGAGAGCATTCCCAGCAGTTGGTATGATCAAAGAGACTGCAGAACAGGCATGAGACATTTGCATTTGAGAGACATACATCACAATAGGCAGATTGCTGGCCTCTGCTCCAGCTGCAGGACAAAGAGGTTACAAGGCGCATCTACATATTGATCTCAGTCTCTAGGTCACAGTAAGGACAGGACGCATGAACACAATGCATGAAAGGCACATTAACATCACAGTAGTGAGCCAGAAGAAGCGGGGCTGCCTGTAGACATTAATACACACATTTCACTGTTCTGTTAATTGCTCTAGCCGAGCGCTGTGTCTCTCCAGTCTGTTGTGGGGGTTACACCAACCCGCCACAAGGGTTCTTTTATCGAGACCTCGTCAGGTCATCGATAAAAGAGGTATTGCTTCATAAAGTTCAGTCTTATACTGATTTTAACAAACTATTTTTATTGCTGTGTACTGTAAATTATTATTATTATTATTATTGCGAACATACACTCACTAATGGTGGTAAAAAGATTCTTATGCTGTCCTTTAAATTATTATTATTATTTTTTTTTATTATTACCAGTCACTCACTAAGGGTGTTAAAAAGATTCTTGTGGCTGCTTGCTACATTACTCACTGATGATTAAATTTGAGATTCTTATAATGTATTAGAGTACCTTATCTATGCTCACTATTGCTGTAAAAAAAAGATTCTTGCTTTTTTTTTTATTACCAGTCACTCACTAAGGGTGTTAAAAAGATTCTTGTGGCTGCTTGCTACATTACTCACTCATGATTAAGTTTGAGATTCTTATAATGCATTCGAGTACCTTTATATATGCTCACTATTGATATAAAAAAGATTCTTGCATTGCAAATCTTCCTTATTCATAAAAAAGCGGCTATTTGATCCTAGGACATTTCTTCACTCTCCCTTGTGTGAGACCACATGGTTCATGCCTTACATGTGACTGCAGATTTCTATCACACAAACAGTTTCTCTGGAGTTTAAATTTTTTCTCCCCATGTTATAAAATTTGGAGATCGGATATACCCCTTAATCAGACAGCTGTAAATTTAGTATGGCCAAAATGCAGAAAAAGGTTTTCTGCTTACCTTTCTGTTTGGGTGCCACAGCCGCCTAAAAAAAGGTCCTTCCAATTCCGGACTCGTCTTAGAATAGTTCAATCCGGGTCGCGGCAACAACTGTTAGGAAAAAACTGATTCTTTGATGGAAAGATCCAAGAATAAGCTGGAGAATTCTTCAATTTAAAGATGTAACATTTATTTTGAAGTCACATGTAAAGCAAGCAGTGCTGGGTGCAGCGTGATGCAGCTCCTTCTGGAGCGTTGCCAAACTGACCGTGACTTCCGGGTGCAACTTACATTAATCTTCTCGGGTTGGTTAGTCCAACCCCGTACAATAGGATGGGCTTATACGTGACTGTCTGATTGGCCAATTTACCTCTGACGTGAACAGGCCATCCTCTGTTCATGTCACTGTCTTCTAGAATGTACGACCAATGGTGTGTGTGTGGGTGTTGGTTTTGGGGTGTGTAACTAAGTATTAGACCTGACTAAAGGAAAGGAGAGAGAGAGAGTAGAAAGAGGGCTCTATAGCTCTGCCTAATTCCTGTTTACCAGAGTTTAGCACCACATATTTGTTCATAAGAATGCAAATAGAATACAGTGGGGAAAAAAGTAGTCAGCCACCAATTGTGCAAGTTCTCCCACTTAAAAGATGAGAGAGGTCTCCAATTTTCATCATAGGTATACCTCAACTATGAGAGACAAAATGAGAAAAAAAAAAATCCAGAAAATCACAATGAAGGATTTTTAATGAATTAATTGATAAATTCCTCAGTAAAATAAGTATTTGGTCAATAACAAAAGTTCATCTCAATACTTTGTTATATACCCTTTGTTGGCAATCACAGAGGTCAAACGTTTTCTGTAAGTCTTCACAAGGTTTTCACACACTGTTGCTGGTATTTTGGCCCATTCCTCCATGCAGATCTCCTCTAGAGCAGTGATGTTTTGGGGCTGTCGCTGGGCAACACGGACTTTCAACTCCCTCCAAAGATTTTCTATGGGTTGAGATCTGGAGACTGGCTAGGCCACTCCAGGACCTTGAAATGCTTCTTACAAAGCCACTCCTTCATTGCCCGGGCGGTGTGTTTGGGATCATTGTCATGCTGAAAGACCCAACCACGTTTCATCTTCAATGCCCTTGCTGATGGAAGGAGGTTTTCACTCAAAATCTCACGATACATGGCCCCATTCATTCTTTCCTTTACACGGATCAGTTGTCCTGGTCCCTTTGCAGAAAAACAGCCCCAAAGCATGATGTTTCCACCCCCATGCTTCACAGTAGGTATGGTGTTCTTTCTCCTCCAAACACGACAAGTTGAGTTTTTACAATAAAGTTCTATTTTTTTCCCACAATATTTTTTATTGAACCTTTTTTTTACAAACATGGCACAAACAGTCAAACACTAACACTAAAGTAATTTAAAAATTTAAAAAAATGTACTAAAAACAACAACAACCATTAACAAAAGCAAGTCAACAACAATGCTCCTCTGTTTAGTCTAGGTAATCTATTACATAAGAATACATAATATACATTCACCAGTTTGGAATTTGCAAGGTCCACACATATCATTCACCTTCTTCTTCAGAAGTTATGTTTAATTTCTTTACATAATCAATGAAAGGTCTCCATATATTCTCAAACACATTTTCCTTTAATTTCAGTATATATGTTATTCTTTCTAGTGGAAGGTTTGTTAACATCTGTCTTAACCACTGAGTCACATCTGGTCTATGAGTCTTTTTCCACAGTAGTGCAATACATTTTTTGGCATTAAGCAAACCGAGGTCTATGAATGCTCTTTCACTCTTATTAAAGTTATGCTTTTCTGGATACAGACCCAACAAAAACAGTTTAGGGTTCAATGTGAATTGTTTTGAAATTATTTTTTCAATTGTTACCCTCACCTCTTCCCAAAACATTCTAATTTTTCTACATTCCCATAAACAGTGAAATAGGGTTCCTTTACTTTCCATACATTTTGTGCATGTATCTGGTATGTTTTTGTTATATCTATTTAACTCCACTGGTGTAACATACATCCGCATTAACCATTTAAAATGTATCAGTTTAAGACGTACATTTATTGATTTGATTTGAGCTTCTGCACAAGCCATTTCCCATTGTTCCTCTGAAATTTCAATTTGCAGGTCTTCTTTCCAATAATTCAGTCTTTTCTGTGAGTTTTCACTTGAGAATAGTGTCAATGAGTTGTAAAACTCTGAAATAATACCCTTTCTCTTACTATCTTTTGTCAAAATTTTTTCCAAGGATGAATAAGTAGGTTGGGTGAGAGCATTATTTTGATTTGATCGAATAAAATTTCTAAGCTGAAGATATTTAAAAAAATGTGTTCTATTAAGATTGAATTTAATCCTCAGTTCTTCAAAAGACATTATGTTATCTGAACGTGACAAATATAAGTCTTGAATCTTTTGAATCCCTTTTAAATTCCATACTTTAAATACAGCATCCGCTCTCCCTGGTGTAAAATATTAATTACCCCATATTGGGCTAAATTGTGACAGTAAGTGTGGTTCTTTTAAATATTTTTTGGTTTCACACCATATTTTGATCATGTGCTTTACAATTGGATTTTTGTTTCTGTAATTTTTTAGCCGAGTCTGTGTATATGAATAAGGGAAGAGGTAAAGGTGAATTGTATGATTCCATTTCAGTCCAGTGAGGAAGATCATTTGATGAAAAATAATATGTCATAGACCTCAGTTGTGCTGACCAGTAATACAACATGAAGTTTGGACATTTCAGACCTCCACGATCAAATGGTAAATATAGTAAGGACAAACATAATCTAGCCTTCCTATTGTTCCATATAAATTCCACTAACTTTTTTTTAATTCTTGAGAATAGATCTGAAGGTGGTGGTAAAGGAATGTTTTGAAATAGATAAAGTATTTTTGGTAAGATATTACTTTTAAGTATATTAATTCTCCCGATCATCGACATTGGTAGTGACATCCATCTCTGAAGTAACTCATTAATATCTGTCATTAAGGCTTCATAGTTGGCATTGGTGACTGATTCTAGCTTAGGCAAAATTTGAATTCCTAAATATTTAAACTGATTTACAACATTGAATTGATTTACCTCAGGAGCTGGGTGATTTCTCTGGGTCTCATTTAGCATTAATATTGAAGATTTAGTTTTATTTATTTTATATCTTGATATTTCCCCAAAGTTCTTTATTAAATTTAACAAGATCGGAATTGATTTTTTAAAATTCGACATAAACAAATTTATGTCATCGGCATACAGGGAGATTTTATGTTCTGTTGGTCCTACTTTAATTCCATATATTTGTGGATGTAAACGCACTGCCATCGCTAAAGGTTCAATTGCCATAGTAAACAGTAAAGGTGAAAGTGGACAGCCTTGTCGACATCCTCTATTGATTTTTATTGATTTTGAGATATTGCTGTTTGTTAGGATTTCTGCTCTAGCATTATTGTATATTATCTGGACCCATTTTATGAAATTATTTCC
Organism: Pholidichthys leucotaenia; assembly: GCA_020510985.1. Lineage (NCBI taxonomy): Eukaryota > Metazoa > Chordata > Actinopteri > Cichliformes > Pholidichthyidae > Pholidichthys > Pholidichthys leucotaenia. Next base: position 222,744,096 of record CM035841.1, read on the forward strand.
AAGTCCAAACCTTTGTAGGACTTCAAAAAGATAGGGCCATTCGACCCTATCAAAGGCCTTTTCGGCGTCCAATGATAGGAGAGCTGTATCCGGTGCTTCTTTATTGGAATAAATAATATTAAATAGTCTTCTTACATTATGGAAGCCTTGTCTTCCCATTATAAAGCCATTCTGATCTCGGTTAATAATATTTGGTAATATTTCTTGTAGTCGTTTTGCTAAAATTTTATAGATTATTTTAAGATCAGCATTTAATAGGCTTATTGGGCTCATGTTTTCACATTTATTAGGGGGTTTACCTGGTTTTGGCAACAGTATAATTAAGGCATTATTCATGTATGGTGGTAAATTACCATTTTGAAATGCTTCTAATGTGGCTTATATATTCGTACCTGCATATTGTGTAAGCCCAAGATGAAGTTGAGATTACATATGTGCTGACCTCACGCCTGAGGAGAGGACTTCCTGACCCCCTGAGGCCAGTTGGGAGACTGAGAGACCAGGAGGGGGGTTTAGAGACAAGAGGGGGATGTAACAGGGATGTGTGATGAAGCCTTTGTTGTCACTTGTATAAATAGAGAGGACTGACTGTGTTCAGCCTCTGATTTCTACTGAGAGATTCGATGGGGATGTGACTTCAAGAATAAAACCTGAATTATGAAACCATTCAGTGTCTTCATTTCACGCTCCCCACATTGGTGACCTATCGACGTAGAGAATGACTGGAGAGAATCTCTGCGTTCCGGACTCGCTGGAGTCTGCCCTGGCGAGCGCCGTAGCCGTCAAGCTGCCGGAGTTCTGGCAGGACAATCCACCGTCGTGGTTCCTACAAGCGGAGTCACAGTTCGCGCTCGCAGGGGTATCAGCGGATGACACTCAGTTCCACCATGTCATCGCTAAGCTGGACAACCGCATGGCTCGGTGCGTGCAGAGCTTGGTACAGCAGCCACCCGCCACCGACAGATACGGCAGGTTAAAAGCTACCCTCATCAAGTTTTTCACGCCCTCAGCCGAAGTGAGGGCTAGGAGGCTCCTGGCTTTGCTCAACCAGGGAGGACACAGGCCAAGCGCCCTGATGGAAGACATGCTACAGCTGAGGGGGTCAGACAACGATGGTTTCCTTTTCCAGTATATCTTCCTAACTAACCTCCCGGCGCACATGAGAGGGGCGCTGGCCGGCGTACGTTGTGAGACCCAGGAGGATTTCCGGGAGCTGGCCCAGGAGGCAGAGAGGATCCTGGACACCTGCGGCGAGCAGATGATGGCAGCGGCGACCCAAGGCAGCGGTGAGCAAGGGGCAGCAGTCCCAACCCTGCCAACAACGGCAGCAGCGCGGCCTCGACGCGGTGGAGGTGATGGTTCAGTGGCAGAGGCGCGGCCCCGACGCAGCGGAGGAGTGGATCTCTGCTTTTATCATCGGAGGTTCGCTGAGAGGGCACGCAGGTGTGTGCCACCCTGCAGCTTCAGGAGTTCGGGAAACGGCAGGACCGAGGGTCGTTAGCAGCTTCGACTCTCGGTGAAAACAGCAAGCTGCTCTACATCACAGATGCGAGCTCCGGACGAGATTTCCTCATAGACACCGGAGCTCAAGTGAGTTTCATCACCCCAACTTATGCTGACCGGTTGGCTAGACCCCGTGGTAGCGGAGCCACTGCAGCAAACGGCTCGAGCATCAACACTTACGGGAAAAGAACTTTGTCTTTACGCTTACATGGCCGCACATATGAATGGACTTTTGTCATAGCGGCGGTGAGTTTCAACATGTTAGGCGCTGATTTTCTGTGCTCACATGGTCTGTTAGTTGATCTTGCCAATAGGCGGCTGGTAAATGCGTTCTCTTTTTACTCTCTTCCCTGTTCAGCTCGAGTGTCCCCGCCACCAGTACAGACCAACGTTGCCGCAGCAGGTGGTAAGTTTAACACACTCCTCCCCCAGTTTCCAGCGCTCACCGTCCCTACTTTTTCGGCAACAGTTGCGAAACACGGGGTGGAGCATTTTATCACTACAGTGGGCCCCCCCGTCTTCGCAAAGGCCTGGTGTTTGGATGCGGCTAAGCTCTCCATTGCGCGTGAAGAGTTCGCCAGCCTGGAAAAACTGGGCATCAGTCGCCGTTCGAAGAGCCCATGGGCTTCGCCGCTACACATGGTTCCTAAAGCTGACGGCTCCTGGAGACCTTGTGGCGACTACCGCAGACTAAATAACGCCACGGCGCATGACCGCTACCCAATTCCGCACATTCAAGATTTCTCGGTGCATCTGGCGGGGGCGCGCATTTTTTCTAAGATAGACCTGGTCCGCGGCTACCACCAGGTTCCGGTCTGGCCCGAAGATGTCCCTAAAACAGTGGTAATAACTCCTTTCGGACTTTTTGAATTTTTGCGAATGGCTTTTGGCCTTAAAGGCGCCACACAAACATTCCAACGCATGATGGATGCTGTGCTGCGTGACCTAAATTTCGTGTTTGTCTACCTCGACGACATTTTGGTCGCTAGTTCTTCAGAGGAGGAACACGACAAACACCTCACTACCGTTTTTCGGAGGTTGGGAGAGCATGGGTTAATTATTAACCCGGCTAAGTGCCAGTTTGGCGTGGCGCAGATCAATTTTTTGGGGCACCGCGTCTCCCCAGATGGGGCGATTCCATTACCGGGCAAGGTGCGCGCAGTGGCAGATTTTCCCCGCCCACAAACGGTCAAATCATTACAGGAGTTTTTGGGCATGGTAAATTTTTATAACCGCTTCCTACCCCGCGCAGTGCAGCTCGTGCAGCCTTTATATGCCGCGCTCAAAAAACAAAAAAAACCCTCCAACCCAATCGAGTGGTCCCCTGAGCGGGAGCGCACATTCGCAGAGGTAAAAAAAGCCCTGGCTGACGCCATGCTGCTCGCTCATCCAGACCCTTCGGCCCGCATAGCTCTTACTACAGACGCATCGGACGTCGCCATAGGGGCAGTCGTGGAACAGCACGTCGCCGGGGTCTGGCAACCACTGGCGTTTTTTAGCAAATCTTTAAATGATGCCGAGCGCAAATACAGCACGTTTGACAGAGAGCTGTTAGCGCTTCATTTGGCCACCCATCACTTCCAGTTCTGGCTGGAAGGTCGGAGTTTCACTGCGTTTGTCGATCATAAACCGCTCACTTTTGCGATGTCTAAAGTGTCTGAGCCTTGGTCGCGTCGGCAGCAGAGGCAACTGAGATTGAGATTGAGATTGAGATTCAACTTTATTGTCATTACACATGTATGAATACAAGGTAACGAAACGTGACTTGGCATTTGGGCACGCTCTGCAGAGCGCATCCAAGGCCGGGGCAGCCGCTAGGCGCCAGTCATAAAGAAGAAAAGAAAAAAGAAAAGAAATGATATGACACAATAAGCGAGAGAAAAAAACATGTTTTATCAAATTGACGCTTAATGGGTAAGCGAAACTGGCCGCGATTTCGGAGTTTACCACTGATATTCAGCACGTAGCGGGTAAACTCAACGTGGTGGCAGACTGCCTCTCTCGCGCATTCACGGCACCGGTGCGCGCGGATGTGGAGGTGACTCCCGCGGCCGCGAGGCAAAATGACAATGCGGGAGCGCGCGCGGCCCCAGTTCACGTGGGGATCGATTACGCAGTGATGGCGGCAGAGCAGAGTACAGATGCTGACGTGCGCGCGCTCCAGTCTGGACCAACAGGGTTAAGGCTGGAGAGCAGGAGTTTGCAAACCGGTATGCTCTCCTTAATTTGCAACGTATCGACGGGGCGACCACCCCCGGTAGTCCCGGCCGCATGGCGCCGCCGCGTTTTTGACTCGGTTCACTCTCTCGCGCACCCGGGAGCGCACGCGTCTGTGAAAATGGTGGCAGAGAAGTTTGTTTGGCCGAGCCTGCGCAAGCACGTGAAAGAGTGGGCAAAGACCTGCATGGCCTGCCAGCGGGCCAAAATCCATAAACACACAAAAGCTCCGTTAGAACCTTTCCAAATCCCGGCCAGGAGGTTCGACCACGTGCATGTCGACCTCGTGGGCCCCCTACCGTCGTCGCACGGGTTCACACATCTTTTGACAATGGTGGACCGAACCACGCATTGGCCGGAAGCGGTCTGGTTCTAGGCAGTCCCAGCAACCTCTCACAATGGCTATCTTCTTGTTGAACCGGTCAAAACCAGCTTCCTTCATCAGATGCCTCCTCGCCCTGGAGTGGAACCTGGCAGATCCTTCCTGTTGATGCACGCTCTGTCTACTTTCAGTTCCTATTGCAATCCCATGACCCAAAAACACTTCTCTATTTCTCTATATGTCAGCAAAAGCAGTTCTTCGTTGCCAAGCAATAGAGGGTGTTTGAATGTGAAGCTATAAACCACATCCTGTTATGTACGCATGTAGCAGTGCAGAGACTTCATACAGCAGAAAGCTCATTGTGTGACCCCCTTTTAACTAATTAACACATTCTAAACTAAAACATTATCTAACTAAAATATTCTATCAAAATATAGCTGAACTGAAGCAGTTCTGTAAAGATGCATTCAGACCAATGCAAACGGGTGAATTTTTCGCATGCTGTGATTACATTTTAACTCAGTGTAAACACTCAGCTAGACATGAATTCACCATCTGAGTGAGTTGTAGACAGGTGAAGTTGCCTTTATAACTGCTACAGCTGTGTTCTGCCTACTGTGAAAATCCCCAAAACGCTGTCATGCTTAGGTTTACATTATCCAGCGGGGTCTCATCTGAAAAAAAAATTGTCCCCGCCTTCAAAACTTCACCTTAATGATGGGTTGTTTACATTGCTAGTATAATAAATAGTGAAGATTAGTTAATTACATATTACACAAAATGCTTACATACACATATCTCTTAGATCCACACATACACCCCCCCCCCACACACACACAAAGTGCTTTAGCTCTACCTATACACATATGCACACACACACAAACTCCACAGAAAAGTCTTTGTTCCTGTTTACATATATGGGGATGGGGATTGCGTAGGGTTGGTTAAAGAGTCCTAAATAACAGGATATAGATGCCATAAAAGGCTAAAGTGGAGACAACTGGATGCTGAAAGGAAGGATGTGAAAGCCATTAAAGCCATAAAAGCAAGAAGACATCTGGAGCCACTAAGATGAAGGATGTGGGAGCTATTTGGACCTGAGAAGACCAGTTTGGATAAATGGACATGTATTGTTGGAGAGTTGCTGGGAATCGCCCACCAACTCAGAAGCTATATGTAGGAGAGAATTTCTTTGTTCTGGGTCTGAGACCAGGTTGTGCTGTACTCTCCAAAGTTGATATTTTTACTCCGGTGATGGCAGAATGTCAAGGCCATTACTAGCCAGCACTATACTGCAGATGTGAACATGCAAGATTCGCGAGTGCTCACCTTTTTCCATTGACTTTGTACTGTATGTACAGTATTTGCGCCATGCCAAAAATTTGCTTTGAATTTGGTCTGAACACACCTTGAGGAAGAATGGTTCAAAATTCCTCCTGAACGTTGTGCAGGTCTGATCAGCAGCTACTGGAAGTGCTTGTTGGAAGTTATTGCTGGCAAAGGGCGTTTGACCAGTTATTTAATCCAAGGGTTCACTTACTTTTTCCACTAGTACTGTGAATGTTTTATGGATGTGTCCAATAGAGAGCTTAAGTCATGCCCCCTCCATTTCGGCATATGGGACCTTATCAGAAGAAATCTCCATTGAAATGAATGGCAAGAGCAAAATTATCTTTTGATTAAATTTTGCTGAAAAATAAAAGATAATTTTCCACGTAACGGTGTTGGTTGTTGTCTAGGTTGTGAAAATATATAAATTAAAAGACACAAACACAGATTCACGTGAGTTACGTCATCGTTTTCAAAGAGAGCCCAGGGGGACGCAACTAACAGTCATCTGGATCAGCTGCAGCTCTCAAAATACATTTGTGTTGTTTTTCTCCTCTTTGGATCATTCTTTCTTCAGTCAGAAAACATGAGGTGAGCTTTGAGAGGGGAACCACCATGATCGTGTTTGGCGAGACAGTAGCAGATGTAGTCTGCTCAGCATTTTCACAAAACTAAATATTACTCTATTATATGACAACTGACAACTTTAATTACATGGAAAATCATTTTTTAAATTGACAAACATCATATCAAATCTAATCACCCCTTATTGTCATTCAACTGTACCACCAATCATGTACAGTAGAACGAGATTGTGCTTTACCTATCTACTGTGTTAATCACACACACCCCAAGTGCAGAATCAGAGGGCCGGCGCCACAAATTTCCCTCCTCCATTCCATTATTGCTGAGCACCAAGCTGGACGGCAGGAAGTTCCACTTTTATATGGTCTTCAGCATGACCCGGCCGGGATTTGAACCCCTGCCTCCCGGGTGTGGGGCGGATGCTCTACCAACTGAGCCACCACTCCGGTAGATATGTGTATATGAGATATGAGATATGAGATATGTGTATCCCATGGCAAAATTTGATTGGGATCAAAAGATAATTTTGCTCATGCCATTTACTTCTATGGAGATTTTTTCTGATTTAAGGTCCCAATATGTAGAAGTAGAGGGGGCGTGACTTAGGCTCTCTATAAGGACATGAAATGTTATAATTGTTGGTGTGGCATTAGGTTAAGCACATGGTCTATACTTGGAACTGATCTAGATCAGATCACGTTTTATGGCCAATTAATGCAGAAAACCGGGTAATTCCAAAGGGTTCACATAAATGCTCTTGCACCTGTAAGTCTTTTGTAAACAGTGTTGTAGACCTGCCTTTAGGACACATTAGTTATAACTTACATAACAGCTGACATTATGGCTCCTCTTCAAATCTGGGAAGTGCCATGATGCTCCCATGTACTGACCATGTCCAGACAACTTTTTCCTGCTGTCCAGTGCCATCCATCGCTCCTCTGCGTTTCAAATGCCATCAATTACCTGGTAATACATGCAAAACTACACCTCCAGTCTGACAAACAGTTTCTTCCCCTGGGCCATCCGAACTGCAAACAGTCAGAGGCCCCACTCCCTCCCCCCAAACACACATGCACAGAACTGAGGACCTTTTTAATTATCACAATAACTCACCTGTCTTTGCACTCCATACTTTCATGTATATTGACCCATCCATGAAACCACTACTGTGTATATTTCAATTGTGTTCTGCACTCAGCACTCTTATGTACATAATTCCATCTGTGAAACCACTACCATACCTGTGTATATTTCCATAATCCTGGGCTATTTTATTTCAGTTGTGTGTTTAATCGTGGGTTCTGTAACCGTCTTTCATCTAATCCTTCTCTCTTACTTTATTGCGCAGTAGCCTGGTGGAGCATCCACAATTTCATTGTGCTGTACAACTGTACAATGACAAAAAAGCCTATTCTAAACAATAATTGAAGTGAACAATAATCTTTATTACAATAATTGTGCAAGATAATGTGCAACGTTGAAAAACCCAAGGATCTGGCAACCCAAAGAGGAGAGAACGGAGGGGCAGGTAAGTAGACAGTGGAGTGAAAAAGTGTTTGCCCCCTTCCTGATTTCTCTTTTTTTTTTTTTTTGTATGTTTGTCACACTTAAATGTTTCAGATCAAACAAGTTTAAATATTAGACAAAGATAACAAGAAAACACAAAATGCAGTTTTTAAATGAAGGTGCTCATTATTAAGGGAAAAAAAAATCCAAATCTACATGTCCCTGTGTGAAAAAGTGACCCCCCCCCCCCCATTAAAACATATATTAACTGTGGTTTATCACATCATTGGAAAGCTGAGCTCAATTTCTCTAGCCACAATCAGGCCTGATTACTGCCACACATGTTCTTAATCAAGAAATCACTTAAACAGGACCTGCCTGACAAAGTGAAGTAGATCAAAAGATCCTCAAAAGCTAGAGATCATGCTGTGATCCAAAGAAATTCAGGAACAAACAAAAAACAAAGTAATTGAGATCTATCAGTCTGGAAAAGGTTATAAAGCCATTTCAACAGCTTTGGGACTCCAGCAAACCACAGTGAGACCATTATTCACAAATGGCAAAAACATAGGAAAGTGGTGAACCTTCCCAGGAGTGGCTGGCCGACCAAAATTACCCCAAGAGCGCAGCGACGACTCATCCAAGAGGTCACAAAAGACCCCACAACAACATCCAAAGAACTGCAGGCCTCACTTGCCTCAGTTAAGGTCAGTGTCCATGACTCCACCATAAGAAAGAGACTGGACAAAAATGGCCTGAGTGGCAGAGTTCCAAAACAAAAACCACTGCTGAGCAAAAAGAACATAAAGGCTCATCTCAGTTTTGCCAGAAAACATCTTGATGATCCCTAAGACTTTTGAGAAAATACTATGTGGACTGACGAGACAAAAGTTGAACTTTTTGGAAGGTGTGTGTCCCATTACATCTGGCGTAAAAGTAACACAGCATTTCAGAAAAGGAACATCATACCATCAGTAAAATATGGTGGTGGTAGTGTGATGGTCTGGGGCTGTTTTGCTGCTTCAGGACCTGGAAGACTTGCTGTGGTAAATGGAACCATGAATTCTGCTGTCTACCAAAAAATCTGAAGGAGAATGTCCGGCCATCTGTTCGTGACCTCAAGCTGAAGCGCACTTGGGTTCTGCAGCAGGACAATGATCCAAAACAAACCAGCAAGTCCACCTCTGAATGGCTTAAGAAAAACAAAATGAAGACTTTGGAGTGGCCTAGTCAAAGTCCTGACCTAAATCCGATTGAGATGCTGTGGCATGACCTTAAAATGCAGTTCATGCTCGAAAACCCTCCAATGTGGCTGAATTACAACAATTCTGCAAAGATGAGTGGGCCAAAATTCCTCCACAGCGCTGTAAAAGACTCATTGCCAGTTATGGCAAATGCTTGATTGCAGTTATTGCTGCTGAGGGTGGCCCAACCAGTTATTAGGTTTAGGGGGTGTCATGTTCCTGGGGCACGGGTTAGAGACGTGCCCAGTTTGTCTGCCCAGTGAACATTTTGCTGTTTATTTTCTGTTATCTCTTAGTTTATTATGATGTTTTGGAATTTTACTGTGTTGTATTTTCTGTTTCCGGTTTGTTTATTTTGACAGCGCCGTGCAGCTTCTGGCTGTCAATTTTCTTGGGGCTGCACAGCTGCTGTCCATTGACTACTCATGAGTTACACCTGTCTGTGATTACGTGTGGAACATTTAAGAGACACGACAACCTCAGCCTGTTGTTGTGCCCTTCTCCTAACTTCAATTACGTCCTCTTCTTCCCTGTCATGACCTACATTTCATGGTTAGGTCCCACTGTTGAGGTAAGTTGTATGCTCCGTCATGGTGTTCTTTTTCCCTCTCTGTTTTTCCCCAGCCGTCGAGCCCCATAGTTCTCGGGATCCTCCGGCTGCATTTTTCTCCTGATCAGGCGTTCCCTGATTTTTGCACCACTGACGTTGAGCCCAACTTTCCTCCAGTGTTTGTGTTATTTCATTTCATTAACTGCGTTTGTATTATTCATTTTTGTGTGTGCTGCTGCCTATTTTTAGGAGGCTGCACCCAGGTCTGGCATAGCCTCCAACCATCAACTCACTCTCAAGCCGTTTCCCTACATGTAAGTTCTCAGTTTCTCGCTACATGTATTACTGGTAATTTGCAGGTTGGCTGGCGATTATGCTCACCTTAGTTCAGCTATTTTTGCTGTCTGTACCTTTGTATTTGCCCCCGGTTAGCCGGCGATTGTGCTCGCCTTAGCTTTAACTATTTTTTTCCAACCTGCAACCCCTTTTCATTAGCATTGTGGATGTCTTTATGTTTTGTTAATAAATGTGCAAGCCTACAGCGAGCGTGTGGTGTCCTATTTTGCACCTGTTCACAGGCGTGCTAATGACAGGGGGCAATCACCTTTTCACACAGGGTCATGAAGGTTTGGATTTTTTTTCCCCTTAATAATAAACACCTTCTATACTGTAGGTTAGCCCAATCGTGACAAATGACACCTGTCAGGTGAATGAATTATCTTGACAAAGGAGAAATGCTCATTAATCATTGCTGACACATGAAGCATTTTCTGTTTTGGAATGCCTTAAGTTGATCTTTCCATAGAATGTAATAATACAAACATACACTTAACACCATCCTTGAACTGCTGGAATACAACCAAGTAAAAAGTTCAGTTTTTCCTAAGAAGAGCAAGATCACATCATCGTGAGTTGGTTGCGATCATTTAACTGAATGCAAATATGTAACATAATGGAAGCACTGCCCTCTCTGTTCTTTTTGGAGGCTGAAAACAGCCACTGAGTAACAAGATTGCTGAGGCAAGGTGACAGCTCTCGGAATGGAGCTGCTAAGGTGACAGAAGGTCTCATCGAGTGAGAGAGGGGGCAGTTTTGTAGCAGATGGTTACCTGGGTGGGTGGGGTGGCTGGCAGGCCTGGCTGCCCTCTCATTAGCTCTTCTGTCATGTACTCCTCTAATGGGGGAAGCCCCTGACAGGCAATAACCACCCTCAACAGCATTGTGGGTGAAAATCTGGTTTGTCTAGTGATAAAAAATATTTGGCAGGGTTAGCTGTGGTTTGTTAAACGGGGTTTATGCTGCACCTCTGCTCTCTGTGTCTGCTTAACTGCAAGGTTTGCGTGATGAAAATTGCATCATGGTCTCTTGTTCGCTAGGCTCCACGAACCCTCCACAGCTGAGCATGTGCAGCCCAAATTTTGTGACCGCGATGACTACGCATGTGCAAGACTGAACCTCCCATTCAAGAGATTTCACTGCTGGCACAGCATGCAGAGTTGAAGTCCAAGGAGAAGAGGATTATGAGAGTAAACATACAGTACATGAATTATTTTGTAGCAGCAGGTTGAATGGAGAACAGCAGTGAAAAATGGTAATTCGAGCAGCTTAACAGAAAATGGAATCAATATTTGAGGAGAAACTGTGTGAAGAAGTCCGCCGTTATCCGCACTTGTACAATTCGCCCTTAAAACATTACAAGAAAAAAGGTAAAAAGAGAAAAAGAAAACAAAGAAGAAACAAGAAAAACAGAAAAAAGAGAAAGGAAAAAAGGAAAACAAGGGGGAAAAAGTACAAGAACATGTCAGCACACTGGTACTACCTATAGGGCTGGGGTGAAACTACAAATGACAGTTATGTGCATACGTCAAACGCTTCTCTAGTAGACGAAAAAAAGTGAAGTATATATACAACCGCATACACACCGGCCTCATCCAAAGCGAACACCCATCTCAGGGCACCAGAGTGGAGGTTTAGCATATACAAGGCTTTGGGAATCAAATCAAAGGGTGCACTCTCACTGGATCCAGGTTGGTCTGACTAGATCAGTTGGTGATTCTCTCTTGAATCCTTGAAGCTAGATCCATCTCTCCTCATCATATCTGGTTTCAGAAGAGTAAAATAGGAAGTTACATAGTATCTTGGTAATAGTGGGTGATGGCATAATGAGTACATCTAGATTTGATTCACAAGCCAGTCAGTGGAGTGCATCTGCACCAATTTAAGGGCTATTGAGCTGCATCACAGTGGCCAATAAGGTATTTACTTTCTCATCATAATTATGCTAACGACTATAATGGTAACATGGTATTAGCAAAACACAAAGTACAAAATACAATTGGAATGGAAATCTGTTCAAAACTTTGGGCCCACAAATAAGCAGATGATAAATGTCAGGAACACGGAAGTAATGCCAGTCTATTAATGACTGGTTATTTTTCAAGGTGGACACATGATTTTATTCCTGTGCATCTGGGAGATGTTGAAATAATGTCTTAAAATACTAAACAGGGGAGCTGTGAAATTCCATGCCCTGGTTGTCCTTTGTCCCTGTTACACGTGAGCTGCACGCTTTGCTCATTGGTATTTCCATAGCATCTTTTCAGCACAGCAGTAGTCACCAAGTTTAAGAACCTCTGTGAGTTGCTAAGGAACAGCTGGGTTATAAAAACTACACTGCAATGTTGATCCTCAAGGTCATGCTCAACATCTATCCTATTTGGATTCTCTGTGTTTTGCGATGAAACATCAAGCTGTGCATCAGTGATATTCCCTTTGGTTTTATGATTCAAGGAAATGCCATTTCGATGCTTTACTGCTTTGAGAGAACATGGCAGAAATAATATTTATAGCCTGTTGTCTCCTTGTCCTTACAGAGACATTTCACACTGGCCAGTTTGTTACATTGGCTATAAATTTAAGTTTGGAAAACTGAGACTAAGCATTTTTACTTTTACCTTTACATTAATTACAAAAATATACATGTTTCTGTATTTTTTACTAAATCATTTTTTTTTCTTGCGACCCTTGTAAAGCTAGAAGAAGTAAGTGAAGGCAGTGCCAAGGATTAAATGGTGAAAGTTAAAGAAGGAGGAAGGTTGCACAGAGTTCAGGAAGGAGTTGATAGAGACTCTGAGTGGAAGAATTGACATGTTTACATGAAAACCCAAGAGCAGACAACAGACTCAATTAGAATCACAATAATCTTTATTACCTCCGCCAAGGAGGTTATGTTTTCATCGGCGTTGGTTTGTCTGTTTGTTTGTCTGTCTGTGAATGAATGAATGAATGAATTTTATTTCGGATAGTACATTACAGGTTAAAAGAAACTGTATAATATAACAACAAGGTCAAATTAGACAAAGACTCCTTCTACTATACAATTCCACGTGAGTTATCCGAAATGGGTGATGGCTGAAGCCGCAGCTTATATTGCCCACCCATATTCCATCCAAGAATTCAAAGGAGAAAAAGAGAAAACAAGACAAGAGCGATTACAATTTAAAACAAGGCTAAGACAAAATATGACTGAGAGAAAAAGAAAACTGAGCTAGTCTAAGTTAAGTGGTTACTATTCAAAAACAAATCTAAGACATAGTGTCACAGGGAAAAAAGAAAAACTAAGCTATAACACAACACAGGCTGGAAATGTCAATCCTTATGTGAGTTTACATGTCGTCTTGTAAATATGTTTGGAGTATTTCTTCCTTTAGTTTTTGTTTAAATTGTCCAAGCGTTGTACATGATTTTAATTCAGGTCCATAATCGTTCCATAATCTGACTCCTTGCACTGAAATACAGTGTTGCTTGGTGGTTGTTCTCACTGTAGGCTTTTGAAATATACATGTTCCTCTGAAGTGATATCGTTTCTCCCTTGTTTGGAACAACTTTTGGATATTTGCGGGCAGTGATAGATTCTTCACTTTGAACATTATTATTGCGGTTTTAAAGTCGATCAGATCTTTCAACTTGAGAGTTTTTTGTTTAAGAAAAAGTGGGTTTGTTGGTTCCCTGTAAGCTGCTTTGTTGATTATTCTAATAGCTCTCTTTTGAAGCATAAAGAGTGGATATATGTTTGTTTTATATGTATTTCCCCATACTTCATTACAATATGTCATGTATGGGAGTATTAATGAATGATACAAGGTGTATAGTGTGGGTTGATTCAGCAAATTTTTCACTCTGTGTAATATTGCAATTGATTTGGATACTTTACCTTTTATATAATTAATATGTGGCTTCCAACACAGTTTGTTATCAATTATTACTCCAAGGAATTTAGTTTCGGATACCCTTTCAATCTCTACACCATTTACACTGAGTTTGGGTACTGGGTAGTTGTGATGGTTGTTAAAGACTATAAATTTTGTCTTGCTTAAATTGAGCGTTAATTTGTTTGAATCAAACCACAGTTTCAGCTTTCCTAATTCCTTTCCGAGTGTATCCAGAAGTTGTTCCAAATTGTTTCCACTGCATAGCAGGTTAGTGTCATCAGCAAACAATATTAAGTCCATTTTTTCTGAAACTTTACATATATCATTTATATACATATTGAATAATAATGGTCCCAAAACTGAACCCTGTGGGACTCCACAGGTGACCTTCAGTAGCTCTGAGTTTTTGTTGTTAACACATACAAACTGATATCTATTCTTTAAGTAACTTCTTAACCAGGACAGTGCTACCCCTCTAATACCACAATTTTGTAGTTTCTTTAATAATAGATTGTGATCTACTGTATCAAATGCTTTTTTAAGATCCAGGAATACTCCAACTGAATACTCTTTATTTTCAATGGCTGTTGATATTTTTTCTGTAAATTCCATTAAGGCATATGCTGTTGTCCTTTTGTGTCTGAACCCATATTGCTGCTCACACAATAAATCATTCTTCAGTATGAAGTTGTCAATTCTCTCATAGAATATTTTTTCAAGTATCTTGGAAAATTGCGGTAATAGTGAAATTGGTCTGTAGTTGGAGAGTTCCCCTCTGTCGCCTGTCTTGTAAATCGGAATTACTTTAGCTATTTTCATTGCATTGGGAAATATACCTGATTGGAGAGACAGGTTACAGATATACGTCAGTGGTTTCACTATGCATTCGATAACAGTTTTGACTAGTAGCATATCAATACCATCGCAGTCAGTAGATGTTTTACTTTTGAACGATTTAACAATTTCAATGACCTCTCTTTCGTCTGTGTTCTTTATGAAGATGGCGTCTTTTACAGCAGTGTTATTGCATATTGAATCACCTGTTGGCACCGTAGTGGGTATTTCTCGGGCCAGTTTAGGTCCAATGTTAATAAAAAAATTATTAAATTCATCTGCAGGTGAAGCTATATTCACATTCGGAGTCGATTTATTATTTTTTGGAATGTTAGTTGGGTAGCTGGTATTTCTGCTTTTATTTCCAAGGATACTGTTGATTATTGTCCATGTATTTTTAATATTGTCTTTGTTTTTTTCCAGTTCTTTACTGTAATAGTCTCTTTTACTACATCTTATTATATATGTTAACTTATTTTTGTATGTTTTATACCGCTGCTCTGCTTCTTTTGTCCTTTTCTTTATGAAAGCTTTATATAATAAATTTTTCTTTTTACACGCCTTTTGTAGTCCTTTGGTTAGCCATGGTTTGTCAGTAAATTTGTGTTTAAGCTTTTTTTTAACTAATGGGCAGTTTTTTTCATAAAGAGTGGTTACAATGTTTATAAATGTGTCATAGGCTTCATTTACATCTGATACATAGACTTCTGTCCAGTCTTGCTTCAGCAAGTCCTCTTTAAAAGAACTGATTGCGTTTGGTGATTTGTGTCTGAACGATTTTGAGATTTTTTCTGGGTTGGGCCCCGTGTGGCCATGGATAAGTGCAAAGATTGGCAAGTGGTCGCTTATATCATTTATCAATAATCCACTTTCTATTTTCTTGTCGAGAACATTGACAAACAGGTTGTCAATAAGTGTAGCAGAGTGAACTGTGATTCTACTGGGATGTGTTATTGTGGGATATAGACTCATGCTGTACATAGAGTTCGTGAACTCTGTAACTACATTTTGTTGAATCAGAATCAGAATCAGAATCAGAATCAGGTTTATTGCCATTGTTCATGTAGTACACAAACTAGGAATTTGTCTCGGTACAATGCTGCAACATTAAACATGATAAGATAAGAGAAATAAACTATACATGTAATAAAGTGTAGGATAAGATTAAGTGATACTGGTCAACAGTTAAAATATATATTAGCCAGCAGCAGATACTGTGGAGAACTATATAGTGCAGTCGGTAATGCAGGAAGAAAACAGTGATGATTGACATGAGTCTGGTTGAGCTGCTGTACATGGTGCACGAGAGTCACTTAGTGTTCAGCAGTCTAATGGCAGAGGGGAAGAAGCTGTTCATGTGACGGGAGGTTTTAGTCTGGATGGACCGAAGTCTTCTACCAGAGGGGAGGGGGGCAAACAGTACGTGACCAGGGTGTGAGGGATCGGCTATGAACCGGCCAGCACGCCTCCGGGTCCTGGAGATGTACAGATCCTGGAGAGATGGGAGCTTGCAGCCGATCACCTTCTCAGCAGTGCGCACGACGCGCTGCAGCCTTAGTCTGTCCCTGGCAGTGGCTCCTGCGTACCACACGGTTATGGAGGTGGTGAGGATGGACTCGATGATGGCTGTGTAGAACTGCACTAACATCTTGGTGGGTAGCTTGAGCTTCCTCAGCTGCCGCAGGAAGAACATCCTCTGCTGGGCTTTTTTGATGAGTGAGCTGATGGTCAGCACCCATTTGAGGTCCCTGGTGATGGTAGTGCCTAGGAAGCGGAAGGAATCAGCAGTGGTGATGGGAGAGCCTGAGAGGGTGAGGGGGGGCAGAGGAGTAGTGACTTTCCTGAAGTCTACAATCATCTCCACTGTCTTCAGAGCGTTCAGCTGCAGGTTGTTATTGCTGCACCAGGACGCCAGCTGGGCCACCTCTCTCCTGTAGGCGGACTCGTCGCCGTTGGAGATGAGCCCGATGAGGGTGGTGTCGTCCGCAAACTTGATCAACTTGACAGACTGGTGGCTGGAGGTGCAGGAGTTGGTGTAAAGGGAGAAGAGTAGGGGGGAAAGTACACAGCCCTGGGGTGATCCGGTGCTGATGCTAGTATAGTCTGAGACAGTCTTTCCCAGCCGCACATGCTGCCTCCGGTCCGTCAGGAAGTCGATGATCCACCTGCAGAGGGAGTCAGGCACGTTGAGCAGGGACAGCTTGTCCCGGAGCAGAGCGGGGCGGATGGTGTTGAATGCGGAGCTGAAGTCCACAAACAGGATCCTGGCGTAGGTTCCCGGGGAGTCCAGGTGCTGCAGGATGGAGTGGAGGGCCAGGTTGACTGCATCGTCTACAGACCTGTTGGCTCGGTAGGCAAACTGCAGCGGGTCCAGGAGAGGGGTGGTGATGGACTTGAGGTGGGACAGGACCAGGCGCTCAAAGGACTTCATGACTACAGAGGTGAGCGCTACAGGTCTGTAGTCATTAAGTCCAGTGATCCGTGGCTTCTTGGGGACAGGGATGATGGTGGAGGATTTGAGGTAGGATGGCACGTGGCATAACTTAAGGATTAAGTAGATCAATGTGGATTAAGTAGATCAATATTGAAATCTCCACAAATTGCTACCATTTTCTTACTAGTAATATTATTGTACAGCTCGACTAATTTATCTCTGAATGTCTCAATGCAAGTTCCCGGCGTTCTGTATATGCAGCTTATGATTAGATTTTTTGTTTTGTCTAGGTCAATCTCAACAGTAACACATTCCAGAATCCCTGGTAGTGCTGAGGACATTTCATTTACAAGCTTACATCTATATAGGTCATCAATATACAGTGCAACACCACCACCCTTTTTTTGAGATCTGTTAATGTTAAACATCTGATATCCCTCTATTGCCATCAGGGGAGCCTGGTCTTCATTAAGCCAGGTTTCAGAGACTGCTATAGCTGTGAATTTTCTGTTTAGCTGTTTTAAATAGTCCTGAATCTGTGAGAAGTTTTTGTTAAGACTTCTGCTATTGAAGTGTATTATTGACAGTTTACCATCTAATTGCACTTGACTTTTGAATTGCTTTTCAGTGTAATATTCACAGTGGTTATGAATATTATTGAAAAAGTGGTTATCAGGATCAATATCATTCTCCATCTCTTGTGGTTTATGTTCAGCATAGTGGCATATTTTTAGAGTTTGAGTTTCCTCACTCTGTGTTTCATAGTCAGTGTTCATCTGTATTTATCTAAGTCAGTAGCATCTCTGATCATTATACTTTTTGCTTGCTCAGGTGTTCCATTTAGTTTAATCCAAATTCTACAATTTCTTGTCCAGGTTGTCTGTATCTTATTATGTTTCTTTAGCATCCGTGCCTGCCGTGCTAATTCAGCGTTTTTTTTTTGTCAGGTGTTCATTTAGGTAAACTTGAGTTTCCTTTAGTTTTTTGGCCTGCCTCAGTATGTCATTTTTCACCCTCCTGTTCACAAAGCGCATCACAATTGATTTCTTTGTTTTGTTATCTTTCTTCGGTAAAGCATAACAGGCTGAGATCGCATTGGCTTCTACCTTAATGTCTTTATCATTAAGGAACTGAAGCACTTGGTTTTCTAAGGACATTGATTCACTTATGGAAGCATGTTCACCACTCAGTCCTGTAGCGGCATGGGCGTACGACTGATATCTGATGTCTAGTCCACTTATAACTATGTCATCAATGCGAGAACCTTGTTCAAGATCCTCGACACGTTGCTCCAAAAGACACCCGTGTTGCTCCAGGTCCATAATTTTTTTGTCTTTTTCTTTTATTATTGAATGTAGGGCTTGTACCTCCTGTATTAGGTCTAATATTTTGTCCTGCTGGCTAGTCACTTTGGCCAATTCTTCTAACACAAAGTTCAGAGTTTTTTTAATTTCTTCCATTTCCTCTTTTTTGGGTGGCATTTTACTGACCTGTGGATAGAAATAAGCAGAGAATCCGGCTAGGCCTCAACTAGCTCGGTCGCTACTGGACCCGCCGCTCCTGCGCAGCTTCTCCGCCGAGTGACGCTGCTCAGCTCCGCAGATCACCGCCGTCTATCGCCGGCGCCTGCCTCCGTCTACCTGGCCAATTATGTCGTGCACCGCCGGCGCAGCCGGAATCCACCGATCACAGCCACTCGTCGCCGTCTGGCTAGGCGGCTCCTCCGCTGGGCCCCGTCCCCGTCAGTTATGTCGCACTCTGCCGGCGCAGCTCTAATCCACCGATCACCTCCGCCGATCGGTGGCCGATCACCGTCGCTCGCTGTCGTCCGGCTGGGTGGCTTCTCCTCTAGGCCCCCTCTAGGCCCCGTCACCGACCGCCGTCAGTCTGGTAGTTCCTCGGCTGGGCCTCGCAGTTGGGCACCGATTCAGGCCACTGTCCTGCTGGATCCAGGTGGCCCCCGTCTCTCACCAACGCCGCGCCCGAGCTCCCAATCGCCGCCTCAGTTGGTTCGTCCGGTAAACCCTCACCGGGGACTGAGCCGCCTCGGTTGGTTCCTCCGGTAAGCCCTTACCAGGAACTGAGCCGCTTCGTGTCTAGCTAGGAGCTAGGAGCCAAACATGAAGCCACAAAGCAAAACTGACCCTCAGTATCACATCAGGAATCACAGCATTGAAGCGGAGAGGACATGGAGGGAGAGGACAACCATACCATACAACTGGCCACGCAACCTGTCTGTTTGTTAGCAAGATAACTCAAAAAGTTATGGACGGATTTTCATGAAATTTTCACAGATTGTCAGAAATGCGGTATCCTACAGATGATTAGATTTTGGTGATGATCCGGATCACCGTCCACAAGAAAACCGCCATTACGCAAAATGCCATTTTCGTGAATAACTACTAAACCACTAATCCTATCATTGTCAATCCAATTGCTTGTCATATGTTTTCATGGTCAAGGAATCTGAAAACGTACACACAAACACTGTATGGGGGGAACTGTGGCGCTTGGCGGAGGTCTGCGCTCTCCGGGTGCTTTTCTAGTTGATAAAGTGGATGTGTGTGGAAGTGTGTGTGTGCAGAGCGGGAGAGGTCTGGCAACCCTGCAGAGAGAGAGGGGAGAAAAGAATATGAGTTTCTCTGCAACAATAGACTGAACTGGCTGAATAATTAATAATCTTACGTAGCAGGGGAAGTAGCAGAAGCACAAAGAAGCAGCTCTGTCCTTTTCCAGGTAACCAGGGTCCCGCTGAGGTGAAGAGGTGCCCGTGCTGATAATTACAGTGCTCGGTGCAGGTGAAAACCTCCGCTGAGGGGGAAAGAGGAGAGAGTCAATCCGGGGAAGCAGAGGCACTTACTGAGCTGGAGAGAGGGAGGGGTCTCCAGCTCATGGGCTGAGATCTGGTCCACCGCCTGGAGATTGGTCCACCTGTGCACAGGGAAGAGAAGTAGAAGGGAGGAGAAGAAGATTTAACCCAATAAAGGTAGCTTACAGTTGAGTTGGGGAGACGAAACTCTCAGATGACGAGATGCAGATAACTTGGATGAAAGGGAGGCAAAACTCCCTGCTGAGGAGAAGGGTAAACTCGAGTTGTGGAGTTCTTTCACCCTGTTGGAGCATTGATGTCTCCATGCAGGAGTGCAGGGCTCCACTCCTAATAAAGGCATTCTAATTAGTAGGAGCAGGTGTGGCTGCAACTGCAGCTGTGGAAGATAAGTAGTGAAGAGGGAAAACACACAGCATGGATCACCACAGTACGGGGCCCCCCCTTACGGGACGCCTCCTGGCGGCTGACTCAACCTGTCTGGGTGAGTCCGATGAAAATCCCTGATGAACTGCCGATCAGTGATGAATGAAGACTGAACCCATGATCTTTCCTCCGGACCATACCCGGCCCAATCCACCAGGTACTGGAGACCTCGCCCCCTGTGTCGCACGTCCATAATGCGGTTGACCTTGAAAGCTGGACCACCATCCATCATCACCGGAGGGGGCGGCGGCTTGGATGGAGGACACAGAGGACTGGGGGCTGGGACACACAGAGGACACAGAGGATTGGGCTGCACGGTGGCGCAGTGGTTAGCACTGCGGCAGCACAGTTTACCCTTGGCCGGGGGATCGTGGGGATCGTGGGATCGTGGGTTCGATCCCAGCCCCCGACCAACAGTGATCTGTGTGGAGTTTGCATGTTCTCCCCGTGTTGCGTGGGTTTACTCCGGGATTTCTCCGGTTTCCTCCCACATGCCAAAAACATGCATGTTAGGTTAATTGGCTGTTCTAAAATTGTCCCTAGATATCTGTTTCCTATAGGCCCTTAGAATAGAGGGTTAGTATTAATGAAAGCGCTTTGAGTGGTCTTTGTGACTAGAAAAGCGCTATATAAGTGCAGGTTAGTTAGTTAGTAGTTAGTTAGGACTGGAGGAAAATGGCTTTACCTGGGAAACATGGAAGGGAGGACAGATACAAAGGGTAGGAGGAAGAGACAGGTGGACAGCAACTGGATTGACTATGTGAGAGATGGGGTAAGGGCCAATGAAGCGAGGAGGAAGCTTCTTAGATTTAGTTTTCAAGTTAATGTTCTTGGTAGAAAGTCATACCTTTTGTCCAACCCGGTAGGGCGGAGCCGGGGTCCTCCGACAGTTGGCGATCTCAGAGTTGCAGCCAGCAGTGCATTGAAGAGCAGCCCTGGTAGACCTCCAAATCTGGCGACATTGTTTGATGTGAGCCTGCACCAGTGGAACGTCGATCTCCACCTCCTCCTCCGGGAACAGAGGAGGGTTGTAACCCAAAAACACCTCGAAGGGGGGAGGAGCCCATGGCTGCTGAAATGGCGGAGTTGTGCTCGTACTCAATCCAAGGTAAGTATGAATGCCACGATGCAGGATTGGAGGCAGTGACACACCTCAGGGCAACCTCCAGTTCTTGATTAATGCACTCACACTGGCCATTACTCTGAGGATGATAAACTGAAGATAAGCTGACTGCTGCCACAATGGTTTTGCAAAAAGATCGCCAGACCTGGGATACAAACTGAGGACCTCGGTCCAAAACAATGTCCACAGGGATCCCATGTAGATGGACCACATGCAGGACAAACAGGTTGGCTGTCTCCTTGGCAGATGGGAGCTTGGAAGGGGAATGAAATGAGCTGCTTTAGAAAATCTGTCCATGATAGTGAGAATCACAGTATGTCCAGCGGAGGGGGGGGAACCCGGCCACAAAATCCAGGGTGACGCGAGACCAAGGTCTGCTGGGGAATGGAAGAGGATGCAACAGTCCTGAGGGGGAAGAGGAGGATGATTTCCCGGTGGCACGCTGGGGGCAGGACTGAACGAACTCATTAATGTCCTTTCTCATAGACGGCCATCAGAAGGTCCTCTGCAGCTGGGACAAGGTGTGAGCCATCCCAGGGTGACACATGATCTTAGAGGAATGTAACCAATCAATGAACTCACCACGGACTGAGGAAGTGACGTAAACCCGCCCCACTGGAACCCCACCCGGGTCGGGCTCAACTTCTTGTGCTCTCCCAACCCTCTCCTTGATCTCCCAGGAGAGCATGCCAACAGTGCATGAGGGAGACACAATAGGGTGTGGCTCAGGCACGGCCGTGTCCGGGAAGAACTGCCTAGACAGCATGTCAGGTTTGGTGTTTTTGGACCCTGGGAGATAGGTGATAGTAAAATTGAACCTGTCAAAGAACAGGGACCAGCAGGCTTGTCTAGAGTTCAGCCGTTTAGCCGTTCTGAGGTACTCCAGGTTCTTATGGTCAGTCCAAACGATGAATGGCAGCAAAGCTCCTTCCAGCCAGTGGCACCACTCCTCCAAGGTCAGCTTGACTGCCAGTAACTCTCAATTCCCCACATCATAATTCCTCTCAGCCAGTGACAGGCGTGGGGAGAACAAGGCGCAAGGACGGACCTTGTTGTCGGAGGGTGAATGCTAAGACAAGACTGCCCCTACCCCAGAGTCCGAGGCATCCACCTCCACCAGGAACTGTAGGGATGGGTCCACCTAGGCATGGACAGTGGGAGAGGAGAAATGAGATTTTAGTTCAGAGAATGCCGCCTCGGCCTCTTCAGACATACAAAAAGTAATTTTGGTGGAGGTGAGACGGGTGAGTGGCAGAGCAACCACACTGTAGTTGTAGATAAAGCACCTATAAAAATTAGTGAATCCCAGAAACTGTTGCAGCTGCCTGTGGGAAGAAGGGCCCGGCCACTCCACTACTGTCTTTACCTTACCCGGGTCCGCTCAAATCTCTTTGTGGGCAATGACGAACCCCAGAAAGGGGGTGGAAGACGTATGGAACTCACATTTCTCCACCTTGACGTAGAGTTGATTCTCCAGTAGCTGCTGAAGGACCCTTCTCACGTGCACCCGATGCTCCTCTAAAGAATGAGAAAAGATGAGTATGTCATCCAGGTACACAAATACAACAAACCCAAAAAGTCCCTCAGCACGTCATTGATGAGCCGCTGGGACACTGCCGGCGCGTTGGTCAACCCAAATGGCATCACCAAATATTCGAAATGGCCACTAGGAGTGTGGAACGCGTCTTCCACTCATCCCCCTCTTTGATCCAGACCAGGCTGTAGGCATTGCATAGGTCCAGTTTAGTGAAGACAGTGGCCCCCTGAAGAGAATCAAAAGCAGAGTTGATGAGAGGCAGAGTGTACTTATCTTTCACTGTGATGTTATTAAGCTCCCTTAAATCAATGCAGGGTCAAAGGGAGCCATCCTTTTTAACCACAAAAAAAAAAACAAAAAAAAAAAACAGCCCCCACCGCCGATGAAGAAAGCCTAATAATGCCTGAGCTTAGGGACTCCTTAATGTATTTGTCCATTGCCTCCTGCTCTGGGGCAGAGAGACTATAAAGTTGGCTAGATGGCAAAAGGAGTTCCCGGCAGGAGGTTAATGGCACAGTCATAAGGGCAGTGGGGGGGGGGGGGGGGGTAAAGAGAGGGCTTTTGCTTTACTGAATGCCGGAGCCAGGTCATGGTACTCAGGGGGAACCGAGGCGAGGTTGGGCAGGTAAGTGGGTACGGGCTGCATGGTGGCGCAGTGGTTTAGCACTGTGGCAGCACAGTTTACCCTCGGCCGGGGGATCGCGGGGATCATGAGATCGTGGGTTCGATCCCAGCCCCCGGCCAACAGTGAGCTGTGTGGAGTTTGCATGTTCTCCCCGTGTTGCGTGGGTTTACTCTGGGATTTCTCCGGTTTCCTCCCGCATACCAAAAACATGTAGGTTTAGGGCGCTCGCGCACGCAGCGACCAGCAGCCGGTGGCTTGTCACCAGACTGCAAACCAAATCTACCTACGGGTACAAATAAGTAACAAAAAAAAAAAAAAAAAAAAGTGGGTGAGGAACAAATGGGCACTGAGGGAGAACAGGCTGCAGATTGTAAACAAGCACTTAAACAAAAGGTACTCCATGAAATGAGCCTCCCTGCCTGCCAATCAATAACAGGATTATGGAGTCTAAGCCAAGGGTAACCCAAAATTACAGGGGAGGCAGTAACAGGTAAAACAAAAAAACTGAGATGCTCCTGATGGTTACTTGAAACCAAGACTTGAGATGGGGGCAGTCTGTTTGGAGACAGTAGTAAGAGGCACATTGGAAAGTACAATCAACTTCAATGGGGTCTTCAGATTGTGACAGGGAAGCTTCAGCCGAATTGCCAGACTCCCAGAAATAAAGCTCTGTTCAGCGCCTGAGTCAATGAGAACCTTAGTGGAGACTTCAATGTGACCATGTTGAAAACGAATAGGTAAGATCAGTCGTGTAAGGATTTTAGCTTTTACTACGTTTGTTAGTCCCCCTACTGCGACGAACGGACCCCCCCTTTTGGCTGATTGGGACAGCAAGCGACCTCGTGATCGGCACTGGCACAATACCTGCATAATCCGAGGTTGCGGCGGCGTTGTCGTTCCGCAAGGGGTAACTTAGAACGGCCCACCAGCATAGACTCCTCGGCTTCAGGAGATTCAGAGGGAGGGAGGGCAGGGAGAGGAGACTGAGGAGAAAGACGAGCCTGAGAGCCTGGGCGATTAGAAAAACGGCGCTCGCTAGCCCGCTCCCTCAATCGATTGTCAATACTGATGGCTAAGGAAATTAATTCATGTAATAAGGAGGGTTTATCTAGATGGGCCAATTCATCCCGGAGACCAGGACTGAGACTGCGTGAAAAAAAATGCTGCAGAGTGAGGCATCTTCCCACCCTACCTCTGCCGCAACAACCCGGAAGTCTACCAAGTAGTCGGCTACAGACCTGACCCCCTGCCAAAGGTTAAGGAGACAGGTGGTGAGAACATTATTCCGGTCAGAATGATCAAAAACCTCAGTAAACTCAGAAATATATTGATCATAAGTGTAGTTGGGATAATCGGGACAGACCATTACAGCATAAGCCCAGGCTAAGGCCCGTCCCTCCAATAAATTAACAACATAACTGATTTGACTGTGGTTTGCAGAAAAATCCTCCGGCACCCACTGAAACACAAGACTACACTGGAGTAAGAACCCTCGAGCCTCCCCCAGCTAACTGTTAAAATGGGTAGGTGTGGGAACAGGTGTAAGCCAAGTGTGCTGCACAGGTGGAGAGGTGGAATGCAGCGGCTCAGCTGAACCCCTGGAAGCAGTCCGGGAAGGCAACGCCAAGGTAAGCTGGTTGAGCCAAGAATTAATTTCAGTTAATTGATTTAAGATCACTTGCTGTTGGTAAGTAAGCTGATCTAATCGAGCCTCCATGATTTTAAGTCTTTGTGCAGTAGCACTGTCTGCTGGGTTTTCTAGACGGCGACGTACTGACATGTTTACACGAAAACCCAAGAGCAGACAACAGACTCAATTCGAATCACCATGATCTTTATTTATAAAGTGGATGTGTGTGGAAGTATGTGTGTGCAGAGCAGGAGAGGTCTGGCAACCCTGCAGAGAGAGAGGGGAGAAGAGAATATGAGTTTCTCTGCAACAATAGACTGAATTGGCTGAATAATTAATAATCTTACATAGCAGGGGAAGTAGCAGAAGCACAAAGAAGCAGCTCTGTCCTTTTCCAGGTAACCAGGGTCCCGCTGAGGTGAAGAGGTGCCTGTGCTGATAGTTACAGTGCTGGGTGCAGGTAAAAACCTCCGCTGAGGGGGAAAGGGGAGAGTCAGTCCAGGGAAGCAGAGGCACTTACTGAGCTGGCAAGAGGGAGGGGTCTCCGGCACACGGGCTAAGATCCGGTCTGCCGCCTGGAGCTGGAGAAGGTCCACCTGGAGGTTGGTCCACCTGTGCACAGGGAAGAGAAGCAGGAGAAGGCAGGAGAAGAAGGAGATTTAATCCAATAAAGGTAGCTTACAGTAGAGTTGGGGAGAAGAAACTCCCAGATGACGAGGTGCAGATAACTTGGATGAAAGGGAGGTGAAACTCCCTGCTGAGGAGAAGGGTAAACTCGAGTCGTGGAGTTCTTTCACTCTGTTGGAGCGTTGACATCTCCGTGCAGGAGTGCAGGGCTCCACTCCTAATAAAGGCATCCTAATTAGTAGGAGCAGGTGTGGATGCCACCGCAGCTGTGGAAGATAATTAGTGAACAGGGAAACCCACAGCACGGATCACCACAAGAATTACTAACGACTGGTAAAGTCCAGCAAAAGTATTGAGGTAAATTGCACTGTAAAAACTAACAGTACTTCTTAATAAAATAAGTAAGTTAATGAGACTTAATCCTTCAAAAAAAAAAAAAAATGGAGCCACTCAGTTCTACAAATCTAACCTTACTCAAAAACATGTCTGTAGTAGTAACTGAGTTGCTGTGAGTCTACTTCATTCCAGGGGGCATTTTAAGTAATGGTGACATAATTCCTGTTTGTTGCATTTACTCATTTCAGCAGAGTTAAAAAAATCTAAACCTTTTTGGCAACAGGAGCTGATAACCCTAGAGACTGAGATGATGAGGTACTTAATTTCTTTTTATATTATGACAAAGATTTCCATTTCATAAAATTACCTTCATGGACCTTGAGGATAAACTTATACTCTCAACTTCTAATAATATGTGTAGGAAGTTACATGTATGTTTTTTAATGTCAAAGAAATAACAATAATAAAATAAATAAACAAATAAAAAAATAAGTCAAGTGAACACTTTTGCCCATTAGTATTTATTTGAGTATTTAAAAGGAAAATAGTGTTTGATGCATTAAAGGGGTCATTGACTGCACTTTTCCCACAATTTAACAGCTCATACATGTCTTAATGAAGTGTTTGTGACATAGGTTTTTCACATTTTCTTTAATTTTTTAATTATTGAAACAAATTTGTTTTCCTGGATTTCTTGAAATGCTCTGATTTAAAGCCTATCACTTTAAGAAACATCCTTCACCTATTCAACTCCGCCTTCCCTCTTATGTCAGTTAGCCATTAGCTGACTAGCGTCTAGCCTCCTTACCTCGGATGAGTGGTGCTGGTTCACTGATCCACAGTCAATGGTGTATTTCAAGTCAGTCCGGCCCATCTTCCAATAATTTTGGCGTGATTCCACAGCAACTTGCTAGCACCGCACGCTGGGTGGCCCCCCGATCACTGCAAGCGACCTGGCCCGGGACCCAAAGCTGCTGGCCGAGCTGAGCTGCTGAGCCACGGGATCTCAAAGTGTCTCACTCTGCGGGACTCCACTCCGCTCCCACGGCCAAGTGGGGATGCCCCGTCACAAGGTGGCTCCCCTACGCTGCCCGCGAGAATGAAGCAGAGTCACGCAGAGCCCCAGAGAACAGTGGGGTTGCTGGTCATGAAAGCTTGGGTCCCAGGTCGGTTGCCACGACCAGTATGCCAGTGCTGGCGATTTGCTGTGGAATCACGGTGAAATTATTGGGAGATGGGCCGGAGTGACGCGAAATGTATTGTCGACTGTGGACTGGTGAACCAGGTAATAACAGGGATGCTATTAGGGTGACTAAGAGCTGAGGAAAATAACAATATAAGCCGTGCTTGGTGCGAGCTTCCTGGTACCAGTGTTACCTGAGGGGCTAATAGGCTACCTTTAGCACCCATTCCATCTACATCACACACAGCTAGGTGGACCAATAATAGAGCAGTGGGTGGGTCTCGAGGACAGTGGCGATTGGCTTTGTCAAATCATAACATAAATGATTTATACCTTGAAGAGTCAAAAATGTTTCTGGTGTTTCTGGGAGAGAAAAACGAGATAAAGGCTGTGTGTTTTTTTAAGAGAGTGGGCTGTTTTGATATTTTTTGGATAACTACATGACCAATAGACACATTTCAGACAATTAAAACCTACAAACACACCATTTTTCAGTCAGTGACCCCTTCAAAGTGGTACAAAGGGGATATTTTTTCACATTCTTTCTCTCAGCCTTTTTCAGAAAAAAATATATGTACATTTTCCAATATTTATTTTCACAAAATATGTCATTGGGCCTCTTTATTTTACCTTTTTCAGATTAAAAATGTAATTCACATATTGCTACCACCAGTTAGAACAAATGTAAATGTATATAGGCCCTTAGAATAGAGGGTTAGTACTAGTGAAGTGCTTTGAGTGGTCTTTGAGACTAGAAAAAGCACTATATAAGTACAGGCTCTTATCCCTTATCCCTAAATATTTCTCTTTCCACAGGAACAGCTTACATTTGTAGTGTGTGCAGGAACTAACGGCCCCATGCAGTGGAAAAGAAGCCCCGTTAGTTGTAGCTTTGAATGGTGTTAAACAACCCTTGGCAAAAATGATGAAATCACCACCCAGAGGATGTTTTATTTTGTAGAATCCTCATGTTATTCAAATTAATAAAACAAATTCCTGTACTTTTTAATTATGCAAATACATCTGCAGTTAAAGGTACTGTCACAAAGGTTCTTTTGAACCATGGGTTCATAAGAATCTCCCAGTTCCTTCGAATTATGGAGTTCACAGTCATTCATGGAGGGGGTCATAGTCTCTTACTGCTGCTGTTCAATTCACAAGAGCAACTTAGATTTTTTTTATTTATTTATTTATTTTTTTACTTAAACTCCTCCAGTAATGACCGAAAGAACAAGATTGCGGATACAAGCGGCTGAAATGAGCTTTCTCCGTAGGATTGCTGGACTTACCCTCAGAGACAGGGTGAGGGGCTCAGTCATCCGGGAGAGGCTCAGAGTAGAACCGCTGCTCCTCCACATTGAAAGGAGTCAGTTGAGGTGGTATGGGCGTCTGATTAGGATGCCTCCTGGACGCCTCCCACTTGACGTGTTTTGGGCACATCCCACTGGGAGGAGACCCCAGGGCAGACCCAGGACTTGCTGGAGAGACTATGTCTCCCAGCTGGTCTGGGAACGCCTTGGTATCCTCTCTGAAGAGCTGGAGCAGGTGGCTGGGGGGAGGGAGGTCTGGGCTTCTCTTCTTGAGCTGCTGCCTCCGCGACCCAGACCTCCGGAAAAGCGGTAGAAGATGGATGGATGGATTTTTTTTTTTTTTAGATTTTAGAATCCTTTATTAGTCCAACAATGGGGAAATTACAGGGCATCCACATGAGTGGATGAGGAAGCCACTGGTGTGGCGCCCAGCTCTTTCACCATTCACACACACATTCACACCTGGAGCCACTTTAAGATAAGATAAGATAAGATAAGATAAGATAAGATAAGCCTTTATTAGTCCCTCAATGGGGAAATTCCAGGATTGCAACAGCACAGGGATAGCAACACTCAGAGCAATAATTTAGAAGATAAGATAATAAAAGCAGTGAATATATATATGTACACAGAAATATACACAGCGCGGAGCATTGTAGCTAGATGGAATAAACAGCAATACGGTCTATTCAGTTACCCCACATAGTATGAATATGTACCCATACAGCATATTTTGTATTTGAATCAGCCAGTTGTCACCTTCTGTAGCGATTGATATTGTTGTATAATGAAGGGGACCATTATTGTGCAAGTTTGTTGCATTTTGTGCATTCTTTGTGCACACTTTAGAGTCTCCAATTAACCTAATTTGCATGTTTTTGGCATGTGGGAGGAAACCGAAGAAATCCCAGAGCAAACGCACGCAGACATGGGGAGAACATGCAAACTCCACACAGATCACTGTTGGTCGGGACTGGGATTGAACCCGGGATCCCCCAGCCAAGGGTAAGTTGCTGTGCTGCCGCAGTGCTAACAACTCCGCCACCACGCTGCCCAACCTGAGGCATTCTTGAGAAATGAGGTGCCTTTCTGTCATGCGATGGCTCTAGAGTTCTTACGTTCTTCGTAAGGGTGCCTTAGGGTCTTTCTACGGCATACTTACTGCCATCTTACTGTAATTTCCTAGTTTGGGATAAATAAAGTACATCTATCTATCTTACAAAAAGTTTTGTGCAACTCACGGCACTCTCAACTCATTGGTAGGAGGATTTTACGACTTTCAGCACATTTTGTCGGTAAGAATGACATACTTCCGCCTTATGAATGCCTCACTACTGCCTTACGCATGCTATATGACTCTCTGTACAAACGGGGAATCGTACAGCATTTCCTACAACTGCTGTAAGGGGCCCTCAAGAACAACTTAAGGTTCTTGAGGCATACTTACGGCCAACATGTTGAGTAGTTTTTAATGTTATTCCTATAGCATTTGTATGGCTGCCCTATGATATGGGGTTTACGTGGGACGTTCGTAGAAATCTTGAACAACACCAACAACCTGGTCATGAACTTACTAATGGTCAACAAACACTGGATTGTCCTATGGCCACCTTAAGAAGGTCATACAAAATGGTCCAAAAATTGTTCATACAGTGTTTGCAGCCGTTCGTAAGGGAATTTGTGACCA
This sequence comes from Pholidichthys leucotaenia, assembly GCA_020510985.1. Classification (NCBI taxonomy): domain Eukaryota; kingdom Metazoa; phylum Chordata; class Actinopteri; order Cichliformes; family Pholidichthyidae; genus Pholidichthys; species Pholidichthys leucotaenia. Next base: position 222,774,142 of record CM035841.1, read on the forward strand.
TAGCTTAAGAAAGTGCTTGCAGTATTAAACAAGCTATTGCATCTAGCTAATTCACAGGAAACATGGTCCCATGATCAGGGAAAATAATGAAAAGGATTTCAAAAAAATACTTCAAGAAGGTAACACAACTGAAATTGTGGCAAAAGATGTTGGTTGTTCCCAGCCAGCTGTGTCTAAAGTTTGGACCAGGTACAAACAAAAAGAGAACCCTGTAATTGAGAAACAAACATGTAGACCAAGGAAGACATCAAAGTATTGGGACAGAAAATTAAAAGCAATATGCCTTGAAAATAGAAAATGAACAAAAATAGAAATTTAAAACAACTGGGCAGAAACCTGTGACTGAACTGTAAGAAATCAGTTGAAGGAAATGGGATTTACTTTCACAAAAAGCAGACGTAAACCATTGTTAATACCTAAACAGAAGAAAACAAGGTTACAGTGGGCTAAAAAGAAACATTTGTGAACTGTGGATGATTGGATGAAAGAGATATTCTGTGCCATTCCAATGAAACATATAAAGACAACTGCCTAAAGAAAACAAGCAAATTTCCAGTCACTGATTTTAATTTGTTACATGTCAGGTAAAGGACCAGGAGAAATGGCAGTCATTACCTCACTGTAAATGTACATACAAGTGGACCTAAAAGTTTTGGACACTTTTCTTATGTCAACCAAAACTTTTCTTCGAAACAGACATATCAACTCAATGACATGGACAGCAAACAATCCAGACTGCAACTTGATATTAAATTTAAGGTTAAGTCACTTTCAAACTACAGTTGGCAAGCCACAAGTGTGGGTTCCATTAGGAAAAATTAACACCTCAACAACCCTCCATGCCTTTTTTAGATTTCAAGAAGACACACTTTTATTTGCCTGCAGATAAGATAAGATAAGATAAGATAAGCCTTTATTAGTCCCACAACGGGGAAATTCCAGGATTGCAACAGCACAGGGATAGCAACACTCAGAGCAACAATCAGAAGGCAAGAAAAAAACAAGCAAGCAAGAGCAGCTAATATACATATGTACGTATTACTATAAAATATATATATATACACACACACACAGACACACAGTGCAGAGCATTGTAGCTGGATGGAATAAATATATGAATATATGAACACACAGTGCAGAGCATTGTAGCTAGATGGAATAAATATGTAAATATATAAACACCCACAGTACGGAGCATTGCAGCTAGGTGGAATAAATATGCAAGTATATAAACACACACAGTGCGGAGCAATGTAGCTAGATGGAATAATATGTAGATATATAAATATATAAACACACCCAGTGCTGAGCATTGTAGCTAGATGGAATAAATATGTAAATATATAAACACACACAGTGCAGAGCATTGTTGCTAGATGGAATGAAACAGCATAACCGTCTACTTAGTTATCCTACATGGTATGATTATGTGCCCATACATATTCTCACCCTCCATAGCGACCGGTATGTTCCTAGTTGTATGCCGGAGGGGACCATTGTGTAAGTCTATTGCATCTTTTGCATTCAAAAAACTATTAGTTTGTTACGTCTTTTTGCTATCTCTGCGAGCAGCCCTGCTTAGGTTGTACAGTCTGACAGCCGTTGGTAGGAAGGACCTACGAAACCTCTCGGTTGTGCACCTGGGATGATGTAGTCTGCTGCTAAATGAGCTCCTCAGTGCATTCAGTATGTCCTGCATAGGGTGGAACTCGGACTCCAGCAGAGATGACAGTTTAGCCACCGTCCTTCTCTCTCCTATCTCCTCCATCGGATCAAGGCGCTGCCCCAGGACAGAGCTAGCTTTCTTAATCAGTTTGTTCAGTCTCTTCCTATCGGCTGCAGTAATGCCACTGCCCCAGCAGACCACTCCAAAAGTGATGGCTGATGCCACCACCGTGTCATAGAATGACTTCAGCAGCGCCCCTTGTACACCAAAAGACCTGAGTCTCCTCAGCAGGAACAGCCTGCGCTGTCCCTTCTTGTAGAGTGCATCAGTATTGTGTGACCAGTCTAGTTTATTGTTCAGATGAATACCCAGGTACTTATAGGATGTCACCATCTCGATGTCTGTTCCCTGTATATTTACTGGTACTGTGAGGGGCTGCCCATGCCTGTGGCAGTCCACCACCAGCTCCTTAGTTTTCCTCGCGTTGATCTGGAGGTAGTTCCGATGGCACCAGTCCACGAAGTCCTGGATAAGCCCTCTGTACTCAGCTTCATCTCCATTGGAGATGAGGCCAACGATCGCAGAGTCATCAGAGAACTTCTGTAGATGGCAGTGTGTTGTGTTGTGTGAGAAGTCCGCAGTATAAAGAGTGAACAGGAAGGGAGCCAGCACCGTTCCCTGGGGGGCCCCCGTGCTACTGATGATCGTGTCGGACACACAGTCCCGGGTTCTCACAAACTGAGGCCGGTTCGTGAGGTAGTCCAGGATCCATGATGACAGGTGCTGGTCCACCCCTGCGCGCAGCAGCTTGTCCTTCAGGATCATCGGTTGGATGGTGTTGAAAGCACTGGAGAAGTCAAAGAACATGATCCTCACCATATTCCCGGGCTTCTCCAGGTGGGACAGAGAACGGTGAAGGAGGAAGATCACCGCATCCTCCACCCCAATGCCATGCTGGTAGGCGAACTGGAGTGGATCCATCGCTGGTTCCACCAGGGGGCGGAGGTGAGCAAGGAGCAGTCTCTCCAGGGTCTTCATCAAGTGGGACGTCAAGGCCACCGGTCTGTAGCTGTTCAGGTCTTTGGGGTGGGAAGTTTTTGGTACAGGTACCACACAAGATGTTTTCCACAGCTGTGGTACCCTCCCCAGTTTCAGGCTCATGTTGAAGATATACGTCACAATCCCACACAGCTGGTCTGCACAGGACTTGAGGAGCTTTGCGCTGATGCCGTCCGGTCCCGGCGCCTTCCTCGCCTTGATCTTCCTCAGCTCCGTCCTCACCTGGGTCCTGGTCAGGGTCAGGATGGGGGGCTGTGTGTTGGGAGTGGGGGGGTGTTGGTGGAGTGGGGAGTGGGCAGCAGGACTTGATTTCTTTAGAGGCAGCAGTGGTTGTTGTGCAGTCAGGGGGGAGGGCGGTTGGTCAAATCTATTGAAAAACAGATTCAGGTTGTTCGCCCACTCCCTGCCCCCTGTGGCCTGGGGGGAGGTATTCTGGAGCCCCGAGATGGTTTTGAGGTTTCTCCAGACCCCGCTGATGTCGCTCTGTTGCAGCTTGTCCTCCATCTTCTTCCTGAAGCTGTCCTTGCCTTCTCTGATCTTTCTCCTCAGCTCCCTCTGTACGGACTTCAGCATCTCCCTGTTCCCTGACCTGAAGATCCTCTTCTTCTCTCTCAGAAGTGTTTTTATCTCAGGGTTGATCCAGGGTTTGTTGTTTGAGTGACGCCGTATGGTCTTGGTGGGAACGGATTTGTCCACACAGAAGCTGAGGTAGCCCGTGAAGGTGTGAATGAGGCCATCGATGTCCTCACCATGTGGATCGCAGAGCTGCTTCCAGGCGGTGGCTTCAAAACAGCCCTTTAGGGTGTCCATTGTCTCCTCAGACCATAACTCCACAGTGTGCATGGCCGGAGGTTGTCTGTGCACTAGGGGTTTGTACACCGGCCGGAGATGAACCAAGTTGTGATCCGATCTCCCGAGTGGGGGGAGTTGTGATGAGGTGTACGCCTCCTTAGTGTTTGCGTAGAATAAATCCAGTGTTTTATTGTCTCTAGTGTGGCATGTGACATACTGGGTGAACGTGGGTAGAATGGGAGACAGTGAAACATGGTTGAAATCGCCTGAGATGAGGAGAAGAGCATCTGGGTGTTCTGTCTGCAGCCTGCTGGTTACTGAATGGATGACGTCACGTGCTGTCCCAGCGTTCGCCGTCGGATTTGCATAAACAACAATGCAGATCACGTGTGAGTGTTCTCTCGGGAGATATGTAGGCCTCATGCTAACAGCTAGCAACTCAATGTCTTTGCTGCAGTGTCGTTGTTTAACAGTGATATGTCCCGGTCTGCACCAGTTGTTGTTAACATACGTTATCACTCCACCGCCCCTAGCCTTGCCACTGTCTGGTGTTCGGTCAGCTCGTATCATGTGAAAACCCTCCAGCTCAATGTTAGCATCTGCTGCTAGTTCAGTTAGCCACGTCTCAGTAAACAAAAGGAGAGAGCACTCCCGGTATGTGCTATCATAACGGGAGATAGCCGCTAGCTCATCTAACTTTCCCAGTATCGACCGTACATTTCCCATGACAACAGATGGAAGGGAGGGTCTGTACCTTATATTTTTTGTCCTCCGCCTTACTCCAGCCCGGCAGCCGCGGCGTTTTCGCCTCAGTTCTCTCGGTATGTCGAGTTTTTCCAGATAACAGTGCATTTGTCCTGTATATCCAGTTTCAAGTCCTCACATCGCTGATGTCACACAAACATGCTGGTCAATCCAGAAGCTGGTGATGCCAGACACTATTATTTGAGAGTCATGTGCATTTTTACAAGTCTTTTAATTTTGTTGCTTGTGTCAAACTCAGCCAAGATCAGTGGTGGATATAGGAATACACCATCAATCTATATAGTTCAATGGTTGCCGTGCTTTGTCCTCTGTTATAATGGAGAGGTTTGCAAGATGCACCCAACATTTTACAGAATTATTGTCATTTTTTTTTTCATATCAGCATTAAATAGCTTTCAAATTTACAAGAAGAGACTCTGTGTGTCTGTGTGCACATGTTTGCACTGTAAATGGTGGGGACATGTGTTTGTGTGTCACATTTAATTTCCAGCACCACGCAAAGCAGGACACATTTTATTTCAGAGGGGACTGTCATGGAAAAAAAGAGGAGCAGAAGATAAGTTAATATGGGGTGAACCAGGGTGCATGAACAAGCACAGAGTGGATCTGAACAGGGAGATTGTCCCTCATTGAGCTTGAACAGGCTGGTGTTGGCTCCACAGCAACCTCGAATTGCCAGAGCTGCTGGAAGCTCTGCAGGAGTGACTGAAAAAAAATGCTCTTAAAAGAAAACCTCTCACTCTCAGCTGTTGTGACATTTGTTGTAATTGTGATACACACAGTTGTCTGTTGCGGCTTCCCACATAATATAACCTGTCAGCATAATTATGGATAGCTTTTCAATTCATTTTACACTCTGTCGCTGTGCTGTGACATGATGATGGTGACACCTAGTTCATTGCACATTTATCTGTGTTTACTATCCATGTCTGCAGAGCTGAGGTGAAGTGGGCAATGACCCACGCCAATTGCAGAATCATGTAGCCCGCATCAAGTAGCATGGGTAATCCATTCAGACATCAAAGGAAATTTGGACCGTATTGAACTTTCCTGGAATGCTGAGGGTACTCCAAAAGAGGCTTTCTCTCCTGCAAATCTGATCTGCCAACTGCTATAAGAGAAAACTGGAACCTGATTGATGATTATTATTATTTTCCACCAGTGAAGACCATGCCGGAGGAGGTACAACTAAGTACTACTTGTGCTTTTTCGTTTTTTGGCTGATGATTCCATAATTACTGTCTGACAACTGAATATTCTAGAATTTTTTTTTCCTCCATTTGATCTGAAAAACAACAAAAAAGCCATTAATGTCAGCAATTTTATTTAAATTTTAAATGTATGTTTTACAAAGTCATAATGTTCAGCTATTAAACAAAAACATAACTATGATTTTTTTTTCCTCCTACAAAATAAAACAAGTGAATAAAAGAGTTGATTCCATAATTTTTGCCAGGGTTGTAGACTCATCAGCAGTATCACATAGCCCTTAACTGTGAGGTAATAATGGTAAACAAAGGCCTAGATGGAGGTCATTATTTTAGATGACAAAATGAATCCTTTTTTTGCTTTAAGTGTGTTATATTTGGACATTTAGCCACAAAGCTGACAAAGAAGTCACTGTTTTCTTCTTTTTTTGCATTCAGGAGTAACAGAGCTCTTGATGGTGATTCAGCATTTTCACCATTGAGCTGACGACATTAGACTACAAAATAAAGTTGTATTTGTACACGAAGAGATCTTTTTTTGCAGTATAATTTAAAAGAAGTAATTCCAAAACATAAAATTACAGCATTGATTAAATACTGGTTTCCCTCACATTAGGTTAGCACAATGAGGACAACACATATGGAGCAAGCTTTTTTTTGTCTTTTCCTCTCTGACTGCTTGTGCAAAACAGCTGCAACTGTCCTCTTCAGTCACAGCAGCAGAAAAGAGTCTAGCAGTCCTCCAAGTCCCTTCTGGCCCAACATTACTCAGGTATTAACAGCCCATCAGCAGGTGATCAACAGTGGATAAAATGCCCATTCACGACAGACTGTAGATCCACTTTAACAAGGAAAGCAAGCAAATTTGTTGCTCCATTTCTATCAGGGACGCTCAAAAGGTGACAGTTAAGTCCCTGCGTGGGTGTCCGGAGGTCGCTGCTGTAAGGTCTCATCTATGGTGACGACCACATCCTCTGCTCTGCTGGAGCTCAAGCAGGTGGTGTGGTTCAGGGATATGTAGCTCATCTCTACCAGCCGGGGCCTCTCACCCAACTCCCTCATCTCATTTATGTTGCTGCTGATGCAGTTGATTTCAGTCTTGTTACGATTACTGAGTTGGCGAGAACCAAAAACCCAATCTGAAGAAAAATAAAAGGGATAACTGTGTTATTTAACAAACACCAATAGCCTACAAGTAAAGTTCAATTAAAAGAAACATGCACACTGTAAGCCCGGATAAGTGGACTTTACTTAAAAAATTTGAGGAAACTGGTTGCCTTAAAAAAATTAAGTAATGTATTATGAAAACTTGAGTGTATTCAACTTGTAAGTCTAGACTAGACTTACAAGCTTTTACGAAGAAAAACATCCCAGCCCAGCTACATTTTGCAAAAATATTTGAAACACGTGGGAAAATGTCTGATGAAACCAAGGTCGAACTTTTTGGCCATAATTCCAAAAGGTATATTTGGCACAAACACAACACTGCTCATTACCAAAAGAACACCATACCTATAGTGAAGCATGGTGGTGGCAGCATCATGCTTTGGGGCTATTTTTCTTCAGCTGGAACTGGGGCCTTAGTCAAGGTGGAGGGAATTATGAACAGTTCCAAATACCAGTCAGTATTGGTACAAAACCTTCAGGCTTCTGTTAGAAAGATGAAGATGAACTTCATCTTTCAGCACGACAATGACCCAAAGCACACATCCAAATCAACAAAAGAATGGCTTCACCAGAAGAAGATTAAGGTTTTGGAATGGCCCAGCCAGAGTCCAGATCTGAATCCGATTGAACATCTGTGGGGTGATCTGAAGAGGGCTGTGCACAGGAGATGCCCTCGTAATCTATATAATATATTTAAAAATTGCATAGATTAGTATTACTCATTCATATTCTACATTTTATTGCATGCATAGTTTTTTATTTTTATCTTTAGTGCTACTCCATGTTTAATGTTGCAGCATTGCACCGAGACAAATTCCTAGTTTGTGTACTACATGAACAATGGCAATAAATCTCATTCTGATTCTGATTCTGATTCTGATTCTAATCTGACAAATTTGGAGCGTTTTTGCAAAGAAGAGTGGGTAAATATTGCCACATCAAGATATGCCACACTGATAGACTCCTAGCCAAAAAGACTGAGTGCTGTAATAAAAGCCAAAGGTGCTGCAACAAAGTATTAGTTTGTGTGCATATTTATGCAATAAGATTATTGTAAGTGAATTATGTAAAGCCTTTGATACGGTCAATCACTCAGTCTTTCTTTCTAAACTATAAGGATATAAACTGTCCATGAATACCCTTAGCTGGTTAAAATCATATCTATTTGGTCGCTCCCAGTGTGTGCACATAAACAATACTGTATTCCAATCAAAGGCATGCACCATGGGAGTACCACAAGGTTCAATTTTAGGCCCACTGCTTTTTACTTTGTATATTAATAATGTGCCATCAGTATGTGAAGATGACATAAAAATTCAGATATATGCAGATGAAATACATCTATACACATGGGAAGAATGCCAAACAAGTGGCTTACAAGTTAATGAATGCAATGGAGAAAGTGTCAAAATAGCTTAATTAAGCATGCCTCACTCTGAACGTAGGGAAAACAGCTACTGTGGGGGCATGGTGTTGGACTTCTCCACCCAGGGGACAATGGACCGAAGGAGGAGGTGTCACTAGGGGGTATCAGATGAGAAAGTAAGGACTATACGCCCCCCGGGGAGAGGAGTAAATGCCGGAGAGAAGAAATGTGTTGGAGTAGAGCCAGCGTTATGTTATGTTAATGTGCCACACAATTCTTTGTTCAAACAGCAATGGTTATAGTCGGAAGTGTCGGGTCTCGATGCATGGGAATAAAGGTATGAAAGAGGAATGTGCAGAGACCCGACATTCTCTTTCACTGTAAAATATGGTGGAGGAAGAATAAAGTAACTGTGTCGTCCAGCTCGTTGTCTCACCTGCCTCCTTTCTCCACACTGGTGACCAGAAGACGTGCCATAGAAAGCGAGCCTGGAGGGAGAGCACCAGTGCCGCCTGCTTGGTCCCAATCGAGCTCCCAGGCTTCTGGCTTCACAACCCGACTGCGGGGTTTTTTGCACATAGAAGCCCAGTTCACACTCCGCGGGATAACAATGGAAGATACCAGGTATTACACGTGGTCGCTGCGCTGGATGTGTGCGCCATGCAACAGGTGACGAGCCTGCTCCAGGAACCGCCGGCCCAAGGAAAATATGAGGCGCTCAAGAGGATGCTTCTCCAGCGCTATACCCTTTCTGACAGTGAGAGGGCAGAGAGGCTCCTAACACATTTGGAGTTAGGGGACAAATCAGCAGTAGAGCTGATGGAGAGCATGTTGGTGCTGACAGAAGAAAGGAAGGACGACAAATCTTTCCTGTTCGCCCACTTGTTCTTCAGGAGCCTACCGGCTACAGTGGGGGCGATCCTGGCCAACTTGCCGTGGCTGGTTGCTAAGGACTACCACGCCCTGGTGCAGGAAGCGGACCGCATTATTTCAGCAATCAGAACTCTCAGCATGCAGACAGCGGCACCGGCATCCATGAGGGACTCCAGCGAGGACAGGGAGCCATTTGTGGTAGCCGGGATGGACACCAGAAGGCGAAGGAATGGGGCAATCTGTTTTATCATCACCGTTTTGGCATGAATGCCCAATGCTGCCTGGCGCCATGCCAATTCAAGAAGCCGGGAAGACAGCACTTTCGGAATTCAGTGGCAGCTGCAACTGATGGTGACAGAAACAGACTGCTTTATGTCACGGACACACATTCGGGGAGACGGTTTTTGGTTGACTCTGGCTCCCAGAAGAGTCTCATCCTGTCTGTCAACGCAGACAGGGTGGCAGGATGCAGCGGTCCCGAGCTCACGGCCACCAATGGATCCACCATTGGGACATCTGACGAGCGGACACTGACGATATGCTTACACGGACGCAACTTTTAGTGGGACTTCGTGATAGCTGCATGTTCCGGCCCCATTTTAGGAGCAGATTTTCTATGCACTTATGGATTGTTATTCAATGTTGCTAATAGGAGATTAGTGGATGCTGTCTCTTTTACCTCACTGCCCTGCACTGCCCTGCACAGCTCGGGGAGCTGGGGCGACAACACTGGCTAACGTTATAGCTCCAGGGGGTAAGTACCAACATTTTCTCGCACAGTTCCCAGCACTCACGGTCCTGATTTTTTCAGCTACGATAACGAAACACGGGGTCAAGCACTTTGTAATGACGAAAGGCCCGCCGGTGTTCACGTGTCCTCGGCGTTTGGATGCAGCTAAACTGGCCAGCGCATGAGAGGAGTTTGCCAACTTAGAGCAGTTGGGCATCGTCAGGTGCTCCAACAGCCTGTGGGCATTCCCGCTACACATGGTGCCTGAAGCTGATGGGTCGTGGCAACCGTGCAGCGATTTCCGGCGCTTGAACAATGCTACGGAACACGATCACTATCCTATTCCGCATTCCATATCCTATTCCAGGCTTTTTCCATGCACCTGGCCAGGGCGCGTGTTTTTTCCAAAGTAGATCTGGGCTGCGGTTACCACTAGGTCCCAGTGAGCGCGGAAGACATTCCAAAAACAGTGGTAATAACTCCTTTTGGCCTTTTCGAGTTTTTACACATCCCGTTTGGATTAAAAGGTGTGGCACAAACCTTCCAGAGGATGATGGACGCAGTGCTTTGCAACTTGTCCTTCGTTTTTGTCTACTTAGATGACATTCTGGTAGCCAACATGTCCGAGGAAGAGCTTATCACCCATCTCAGGACAGTTTTCCAGAGGTTGGAAGCACACAGGCTGATAGTTAACCCGGCGAAGTGCCAGTTCGGTGTGCCAGTGATTGACTTTTTGGGCCACTGCATTTCGCCGGAGAGTGCGATCCCGTTACTGGACAAAGTGCACGCTGTGTTGGACTTTCCGCACCTGTAGACTGTGAGGGCACTACAGGAGTTTTTGGGAATGGTTAATTTTTATAACTGCTTCCTTCCCTGGACAGCCCAGCTGATGCACCTGTTGTACGCCGCACTTAAAAAAAAAGAAGCCCTCGGAAGCCATCAACTGGACTCCCCAGCGAGTCCTGGCTTTTACTAACGCCAAAACAGCGCTTGCAGATGCAGTGTTGTTAGCCCACCCGGACCCATCTGCACGGATAGCGCTCACTACAGACGCGTCTGACGTTGCTATAGGGGCAGTAGTGGAGCAGTGCATCTCAGGTTCATGGCAGCTGCTCGCATTTTTCAGCTGCACATTGCGCGACAACGAACGCAAGTACAGCGCGTTCGATAGAGAATTGCTGGCTCTCCACCTGGCGACGCGCCATTTCCAGTTCTGGCTGGAAGGGCGTGAGCTCACCACGTTCATGGATGATAAGCCGCTGATGTACGCAATGGCCAAGGTCTCAGAACCATGGTCCGCCCGGGAGCAATGGCAGTTGGCCGCAATTTCGGAGTTTACTACTGACATTCAACACGTCGCCGGTAAGCTCAATGTCGTGGCTGATTGCCTGTCGCGGATGTTAATCAACTCCCGGTCTACATGGGAATAAATTTCCCCGCCATGGCCACGGAACAAGCTGGGATCGCGGACATTTGCGCGCTCCAGTCTGTGCCAATGGGGTTAAGGCTGGAGAGCAGGGTGGTGCAAGAAGGGTGCCCTCCCTTGCTCTGCGACATCTCCACCGGCCGCCCACGCCCAGTGGTTCCGAGCTCTTGGCACCGTCATGTTTTTGAGTCGGTCCACTCCCTTTCGCATCCAGGGGTGAGTGCTTCTGTGAAGCTAGTGGGGGTGAAATTCGTCTGGCCGCGTTTGCACAAGGACGTGAAAGAATGGGCTGCAGCTTGCGTTGCGTGCCAGTAGGCCAAAATGCACAAGCACACCACAGCCCCCCTTGAGCTGTTCCAAATCCCGGCCAGGAGGTTGGACCACGTCCACATGGATTTGGTGGGACCCCTCCCATCATCGCAAGGGTTTACGCACCTCTTAACAATCGTGGACCGCACCATGTGCTGGCCTGAAGTGGTCCCACTGGCTTCTATCACGTCCGCAGAAGTGAAGCATGCTTTTTTGTCGGCTTGGGTTGCACGTTTTGGATCTCCATCGGACATCACGTCCAAGAGCCTGGGGGTCAAAATTCACCACACTATCACGTACAACCCCCAGGCTAACGGGTTATGCAAGCGTTTTCATAGGTCACTTAAAGCAGTGTTCAGAGCTTCGTTCACGGACACAAATTGGGTCGACCACGTGCCCTGGGTTCTTTTAGGGTTGTGCTCCACACCTAAGGAGGATTTGGCAGCCTCCCCAGCAGAACTCGTTTTTTTCTCAGCCGCTGTGGATCCTCGGAGAGTTTTTACCATAAAACCCCGTGCCCGAGGCTGATCCGCCCATGCAATTTTTACACAGTAAGGAGGCTGTGAGCGTACCAGGCCTGGCCTACCATTGCTTTCCCCGCACATTCGTCCCAAAAAGCTTGCAGAACGCCAGTTTTGTTTTTGTCAGACACGATACGCACCGGACCCCTCTGCGCCCACCGTATGACTGACCGTTCAGGGTCTTGGAACCTGGGGCGAAACATTTAGTGTTAGACTTGGGCGGACGTAGAGAGACCGTCTGCATAGACAGGCTGAAGCCCGCTTTTGTGTTTGCAGACGAGCAGGTGTTGTTGGCCCAAGCTCCCCAGCGCAGATGGCCACCATTGGTGGCGCCGCAAGTTGGTGATCCCTCGGCAGGGACCTGTGCTCGCGAGGCTTATGTGTTTTCTCTCCCCCCCTTTTTCCCTCCACAGACCGACATGCCCTCCTGTTCACCCCGCCAGCAGGGCGGTTCGACTGGATCAGTGACCCCCCACTACAGCCGCTATGGGCACCAGCTCAAGCCCAAAGGACGGGGGGGGGGGGGGGGTTAGTGCCCTTTATGGGTGGTCGGGGGGGGCTGTGTGGGGGCATGGTATTGGACTTTTCCACCCAGGGGACAATGGACCGAAGGAGGAGGTGTCACCGGGGGGTATCAGATGGGACAGTAAGGACTATGCGCCCCCCGGGGAGAGGAGTAAATACCGGAGACAAGTGTGTTGGAGCAGAGCCGGCGTTATGTTATGTTAATGTGCCACACAATTCTTTGTTCAAACAACAATAGTTTTGGTCAGAAGTGTCGGATCTTGATGCATGGGAATACAGGTATAAAAGAGGAATGCACAGAGATCTGACGTTCTCTTTTGCTGTAAAATATGTTGAGGAAGAATAAAGTAACTGTGTCGTCCAGCTCGTTGTCTCGACTGCCTCTTTCTTCACACTACCATGTATTTTACCAACAAACAAAATCGTACGCACTATCCGAGTATAACTGTAAATGGAGCAAATATAGAAAATGTAAGAGTTTAAGTATTTGGGTGTCACATTAGATCCCATGCTCAGCTTTAAAAAGCATATAAAATGGATGAGCCACACTCTGCAATATAATCTTGCAAGCCTTCGATGCATCAGAAACTCACTTACTCTAAAAGGATCAAAAACCTTTCTGAATTTCATGATTTTGACACATTTCTCCTATTGCATCTCATGCTGGTCACAAGCCAATAGTACAACTCTGAAACCCTTGGAATCCCTGTATAAACAGTCCATCAAAGTTCTGGATAAGAACTCACGACAGACGATGTTTTCTCTTCACCTGTTTGGCCCTTAGCTTTTGTGTTTTAGTAGTTAAGTTAGCAGCTGAGGCTCACTCCTCGCTGTGATCTCATCGTCGTTCCAGGCTGGGATCCCTATCCCCAGTTCGTCTTCTTCAGCGTAGGTTTCGTCCTCACTTCATGTATTTGTAAGTGTTTACTCTACAGCGTTAGGTTTCGCCCTCGCTCTCTGTACGTAAGTTTTTAATGTCTCTTTATTTCTCTCCTTAGTTCACCCTCTGTGGTTGCATGTATAGGTATTTGTATTTTGCCCCACGAGGCTTGTTATTTTGTCACTCTTCTTTAGTAAATACAAAATTGTTGGTACCCCTCTGTTAATGAAAGAAAAACTCACAATGGTCACAGAAATGACTTGAATCTGACAAAAGTGGTAATAAATAAAAATTCTATGAAAATTAACCAATGAAAATCAGACAATGCTTTTGAATTGTGGTTCAACAGAATTATTTTAAAAAACAAACTCATGAAACAGGCCTGGACAAAAATGATGGTACCCCTATAAAAGATTGAAAATAATGTGACCATAGGGACATGTTCAACCAAGATGTGTCCTCTAATTAACATCACAGGTGTCTACAAACCTGTTATCAGTCAGTCGGCCTATTTAAAGGGTGACAAGTAGTCACTGTGCTGTTTGGTGACATGGTGTGTACCACACTAAACATGGATCAGAGGAAGCAAAGGAGAGAGTTGTCTTAGGAGATTAGAAAGAAAATTATAGACAAGCATGTTAAAGGTAAAGGCTATAAGACCATCTCCAAGCAGCTTGATGTTCCTGTGACTACAGTTGCACATATTATTTAGAAATTTAAGATCCACGGGACTGTAGCCAACCTCCCTGGATGTGACCGCAGGAGGAAACTTGATGAAAAATGGAAGAGACAGATAATACGAATGGTAACAAAAGAGCCCAGAACAACCTCTAAACACATTCATGGTGAACTCCAAGGTCAAGGTACATCAGTGTCAGATCGCACCATCCGTCGTTGTTTAAGCCAAAGTGGACTTCATGGGAGATGACCAAGGGGGACACCACTGTTGAAAACAAATCATAAAAAAGCCAGACTGGAACTTGCCAAACTGCATGTTGACAAGCCACAAAGCTTCTGGGAAAATGTCCTATGGACAGACAAGACAAAACTGGAACTTTTTGGCAAGGCACATCAGCGCTATGTTCACAGATGCAAAAATGAAGCATACCAAGAAAAGAACACTGTCCCTACTGTGAAACATGGAGGAGGTTCTGTTATGTTCTGGGGCTGCTTTGCTGCATCTGGCACAGGGTGTCTTGAATCTGTGCAGGGTACAATGAAATCTCAAGACTATCAAAGTATTCTAGAGAGAAATGTGCTGCCCAGTGTCAGACAGCTTGGTCTCAGTGGCAGGTCATGGGTCTTGCAACAGGATAATGACCCAAAACACACAGCTAAAAACACCCAAGAATGGCTAAGAGTGAAACACTGGACTCTTCTAAAGTGGCCTTCTATGAGCCCTGATCTAAATCCTATTAAACATCTGTGGAAGGAGCTGAAACATGCCGTCTGGAGAAGGCATTCTTCAAACCTGAGACAACTGGAGCAGTTTGCTCATGAGGAGTGGGCCAAAATACCTGCTGAGAGGTGCAGAAGTCTCATTGACAGTTACAGAAATCGTTTGATTGCAGTGATTGCCTCAAAAGGTTGTGCAAAAAAATATTAAGTTAAGGGTACCATCATTTTTGTCCAGGCCTGTTTCATGAGTTTGTTTTTTAAAATAATTCTGTTGAACCACAATTCAAAAGCACTGTCTGATTTTCATTGGTTAATTTTCATAGAATCTTTATTTATTACCACTTTTGTCAGATTCAAGTTATTTCTGTGACCATTGTGGGTTTTTCTTTCATTAGCAGAGGGGTACCAACAATTTTGTCCACGGCTGTATACACAAACTCTCTGTCGGCACTTGGTGCCTCATTAATGCCCTGAAAGGGGCGAACATGACAATTTAATGTCGGACAGTGAGGAAAAAGGTTAAGTGTCTTTTTATTCAGTGTATGTATACTTCTTGTTTCAACTGTATTTCTTTCTAGATCTGATTGCAGAAACTTTACAGGCAAAACTTCACCTTCACATAGTAAGTTAAGCAATTAGTAAGTCCCATTTCCATGTTAACCTTGGTTTACAACAAGGCTTCACAGGAAACGCTGTGGGAGAGGTGAAGGCATAAACTGTAACCATGCGCATGCTGGGACTGGGGGCACTAAAAGTAAACAGAGCATTTAGAACACACACAGAACAATGGTACAAACTTCATCTGACAGAAAGTTTTGAAGGGTTTGAACTTCTGTAATTCCATGAGAGGCAAAGCACCATAAAATTGTTTCTGGGAGAATGACTACCACACAGCAGCCCCATCATGTGTGGCGGAGCCTTTTTGAATTGGGACACATCAATCATTGTTCTGTCAGATGAGGAGGTGAGATTAAGGCTGACAGTCGAAAGTGTGAAGAAGAGACAGAGGCAGACTGGGATTCTTCAGCTCCCCAGAGCACCAGCTAAATGATGCATTCAAGGTTCTGGGACAAAGGGAACTGGATGAAATGTAGCAGTCTAAGGTATGCATCACTGAAATCCTGATGGATCTATTCATGGATCAGTGTAGTAATTTAATATGAATCATGGGCCTTTTTGGATCATATTTTAATTCTGTCATGTATTTCTCTTTAGACATAATAAGACAGTTGTGGAGAAAGTGATGCAGTGCAACTGATCCTTAGCTTCTAAATGGGTAATGGCACATCAACTTTCATGCACTTTATCTTTTGGGATGTGGTGCATGAAAGGGCTTGGTGAGAAAAGAATATACAGTTGTGCTCATAAGTTTACATACCCATTTTAACAACCATCATTAAGCTACATTAAGACAGTAGTGAAATCAGCCTATTATAACTTAAAGAACATTGTGAGGATTAAAGGTCTGATGTCTCAGCAGGATCTAGAAAAACTTTTCCATGCATTTATCATCAGTAAACTGGACTACTGTAACGCTGTCCTCACAGGTCTCCTTAAAAAGTCCATCAGACAGCTGCAGTTGGTTCAGGATGCTGCAGTTCGAGCCCTCACTAAGACCAAGAAAGTGGATCATATAACTCCAGTCCTCAGATTTTTACACTGGCTTCTTGTCTGTCAAGGAATAGATTTCAAAATACTGCTGTTGGTTTATAAAGCTCTGAATGGTTTAGGACCAAAATAAATTTCAGATCTACTAGTCCATTATGAACCACCCAGAGAACCTCGGGTCATCAGGGTCAGGCCTACTATCTGTGCCCAGAGTTAGAACCAAACATGTTGAGGCAGCATTTAGTATTTATACCCCTCGCATATGGAACAAACTCCCAGAAAGCGTCAGGGCTGCTGAAACTCTCAGCTGCTTTAAATCAAGGTAAAAAACTCTCCTATTTGCTGCGGCCTTTCAGTAGCCTACAATGTACTATAACTTTTATTTCTGTCATATTCTATTTTAGCATGTTTTTGTCATGAGCAGCGGGAGTGCGCAGCTCCCCTCCGGTCCCATCT
Organism: Pholidichthys leucotaenia; assembly: GCA_020510985.1. Taxonomy (NCBI): domain Eukaryota; kingdom Metazoa; phylum Chordata; class Actinopteri; order Cichliformes; family Pholidichthyidae; genus Pholidichthys; species Pholidichthys leucotaenia. The sequence continues at coordinate 222,790,891 of CM035841.1, forward strand.
CCTCCAGCTCATCACGGCACCTGAGGCAGAAGACACACCTGCGCCCGCTCATCAGCCAGCATACTTAAGGAGGGTCCCTCCGCGCAGTCTACACTGGCTCGTCTGGGTATACTACCCACCCTACGGACTAGCTATTAACCTTGTTCTCCTTTCTTTCAGGTTGCTGCCACCGTGTAGGTGTGTTCTCGGGACTGCGTGTGCTCTCCTGCTCCCCCTCACAACCTATCAGTAACTTCTCCTCCCTGGTCAGGCACCATCAGCTTCACTACTTCCCCCTACCCTACTGGTTCGTCTGTTCCCCGCTGGGTCCTGCCGGTCATCCCTGGATTTCCCAAGTAAGTGGCAATTTGGCTCGCCCGTTTTCCCCTTACTCCACTCCTCAGCTCACGGCTCTCGTCTTCTCTCCGAAGGTCCATTTCTTCTGGCGAGTGACTTTCTGTAGCTGTGCAGCGCTGTGTTTTGAGATTAATAAAACTGTCAAACGTGCCCCTTTGTGTGGTTCACCCCGTGTTTGGCATCGTGCGCGTGAGCTGTCAAAAACTAACACGTCATGACAGAGCGAGCCAGCCAGGAAGGCAGCTCAGCCGTGCCTTCGCGCATGAGCTATCTGCTATGGATCGCCTAGCGGTGACCGAGCAACAGCTTGCTGCGTTGACGCAACAGGTGTCTAACATGTGTACCTTATGGTCCGCAGCACATCCCGCGGCTGCCCCCCCCCTCAGCCTGCTCCGCGCGCTATGCGCCATATATTCTCCATTCCCATGCTTTCCCCGTATGCGGGGGAGGTGGAGAAGTGTAAGTCATTTCTCCTTCAAGTACAGATGTACCTGGAGCAGGTCGGGGAGGAGTATCCGGGGGACGTAGCTCAGATTCAGTTTTTTACCCTGTTGCTCAGGGATCGAGTCCTGGAGTGGGCCCAGTCCACTCTAGATAACCCTGAGGGGCGCCGAAACATGTTTGACCAATTTGTGGTTGCTTTCAAGTGCGCGTTTGGCCGGACGTCAGGGCAACGTCATGAGCCGCCTAATGACTCTCCGCCAGGGTACCCGGTCGGTGGCCGAGTACTCGGTGGAGTTCCAGGTTATGGCGTCCGAGTCGAGGTGGAACGAGACTGCATTACGCAGTGCGTTCCTCCACGGGTTGAACGACCAACTCTGTGACGACCTGGCGGTTCATCCTGTCCTGGAGATGCTTGACGACCTGATAGATCAGGCGGTAGGATTAGACAATCGGTACTGTGAACGTGTGGAGGAGCGCGGCCCCACCCCTCACCCGCGCGCCGAGCGCGTATCCGCTGCAGCTGCTGGAGCTGGCGGCGCCGGCACTTCGCCTGAACCGATGGAGCTCTCTCGGAGCCTAACCGATGAGGAGCGAAGGCGAAGGGGCTGGTGCGTGCATAAACTGCGGTTCATTGAACCACAGTCGGGACGAATGCCGCCAGTGGCCAAAAGACTTGGCCCGTCAGTAACCGCGGGGGGCCTGGCGGGCGGGACCAAATCTACTTCCCCTGGCAAATTTTGTATTTCGGCCCTTGTGCAGTTGCCGGGGGTTTAGAGGAGGGTTGAGGCGGTGATTGACTCAGGGTCGGAGGGTAATTTCGTTTCCTCTGCTCTCGTCGAGCAGGTGGGCATTCCCACGCATAAGTTGCCCCGTAATCAGAGAGTTGCTGCCATATCTGGCAGCGAGCTCGTGGTAGTCACCCTAAGCACGGTGCCTATACCCATCCTCCTTTCCGGGAACCACCAGGAGGAACTTTCGTTCTTGGTTCTCCCAGTATCATCTTCCCCGGTGGTCCTAGGGTTCCCGTGGCTCCAGAAACATAACCCGATGATCAGTTGGGCTAAACGCACCATCTCTGCCTGGAGTCCATTTTGTATGGCCCATTGTATGCGTTCGGCTGATTCCTCCCCATCGCTCTCTGTTCCCCCCTCCCGGGCCGAGCCGCCAGACCTCAGCCTCGTCCCCCGGGCTTATCATGATTTAGGTGAGGTCTTTAGCAAGTCAAGAGCGTTGTCGCTGCCGCCTCACCGCTCTTATGACTGTGCTGTAGATCTCATCCCGGGGGCGAGGCTGCCGTCTAGCCGGCTATATAGCATTTCCGGCCCAGAGAGGGAGGCATCGGAGCAATACATCAAGGAGTTGCTGAATGCCGGTCTCATTCAGCCATCTTCGGCCCCGCTCGGGGCCGGTTTCTTCTTTGTCGGAAAGAAGGATGGCTCGCTGCGCCCGTGCATCGACTACCAGGAGCTCAACGCTATTACCATCAAGGACAAGTACCCTCTGCCATTGATCAATTCAGCGTTCCAGCTCCTTCAGCATTCACGGGTGTTCACCAAGCTAGATCTCAGGAGCGCGTATCATTTGGTCAGCATTCGTGAGGGCGATGAATTGAAGACGGCCTTTAAAACACATCTGGGCCAGTTCGAATACTTAGTGGTGCCATTCGGGCTCACTAACACCCCTGCCATCTTCCAGCGGTTAATCAATGATGTCATCTGCGATATGCTTTATCAATTCATGCTTGTCTATCTTGATGACATTTTGATTTTCTCCTCCTCGCCAAAGGAACATGAGGTCTACGTTGGGGCTGTTCTACAATGGCTCTTGGAGAATCAGCTGTTCGTGAAGGCCGAGAAGTGTGAGTTCTCTAGACCATCTACCACCTTCTTGGGCTTCATCATGGCTGAGGGGGAACTGATTGCCGACACAGCCAAGGTAAAGGCAGTGTTGGATTGGCCAACACCCCACTCCCGCAGGGAGCGTCAACGCTTCCTGGGGTTCGCAAATTTTTATCGCAGGTTCATCTGGAACTACAGTGTGATCGCACTGCCTTTAACACAGCTGACCTCTGTTAAAGTCCCCTTTCAGTGGACTGAGGCAGCTGAACAGGCGTTTAACAAATTAAAGCGCCAGTTTATGGAAAGACCCATCTTGGCCCAGGTCGACACGCAGCTTCCTTTCGTCCTAGAGGTGGACGTGTCTGATTTGGGGGTTGGCGCTGTGCTATCACAGCGCGTGCCTCCCGATCAGAAGCTTCGCCCATGCGCATATTTCTCTTGGCGGCTCTTACTGGCCGAGAGGAACTATGACGTAGGGGTCAGAGAGCTGCTGGCCATTAAGTTGGCACTTGAGGAGTGAAGGCACTGGTTAGAGGGTCCTACCCATCCTATCATCATGTGGACCGACCACAACAACCTTGAGTACTTGCAGTCGGCCCACCGACTGAATCCCAGGCAGGCCCGCTGGTCGCTATTTTTCCAGCGATTTAACTTTACCATCACCTACCGGCCTGGCACTCGGAATACGAAACCGGATGCACTCTCGCGCCAGTTCAATTCCGAGGACACAGCCCCCCCCCCCAACTATCGTGCCACCCGCATGCGTTATTGGAGCCCTTACTTGGGATACCGAGGGGCGGGTCCGCCAGGCTCAGTCCTGGGAGCCTGTGCCAGTAAGGTGCCCCCGGAACCGTCTGTACGTCCCGGTCACCCTCCGCAGCGATGTTATCCAGTGGGGGCACACTAGTTGCTTTGCCTGCCACCCTAGCATCGCCTGGACCATCGACTTCGTCAAACGGGCGTTTTGGTGGTCCACGTTGTGGCGGGACGTTCAGGAATACGTCAGAGCCTGCCAGACGTGCGTCTCGGGTAAGAGTGACTCCTCCCCCCATCGGAACTCCTTCATCCCCTCCCCATCCCTGGCCGGCTGTGGCCCTACATTGCCGTGGATTTCGTTACTGGGCTGCCCTCCTCCCATGGCAAAATGGTCATTTTGACCATCGTGGATCACTTCTCCAAGGGGGTCCATCTGGTGGCTCTCCCTAAACTCCTGTCAGCCTTGGAGACAGTGGTCCTCCTCACTGACCACATCATCAGGATCCACGGCATCCCTACGGACATTGTGTCAGAACGGGGGCCCCAGGTCACATCCCAGGTTTGGAGGGCCTTTTGACGGACGCTGGGAAGGACTGTGAGCCTCTCATCAGGAAATCATCCTCAAAGTAATGGGCAGGCAGAGCGCGCCAACCAGTCTCTGGAGGCTGCCTTGCGGTGCGTAGCAGCCAATAACCCCTCATCCTGGAGCACGCACCTGACGTGGGTTGAATATTCTATGAACTCTGCGGTATCCTCCGCCACCGGACTAACCCCCTTTGAGGCGCTGTTGGGGTACATGCCGCCTCTTCTTCCTATGGCCGAGACAGAGGTTTCGATGCTATCCGTAGGGGCACACGCGTGGCGCTGCCGGCGTGTCTGGAGATTCACTCGGGCCGCCCTGACCCGCACCACCGAACGCACCTGGGCCACTGCGGATCGTAAGCAGGTGCCGGCCCTCAAGTACGTTGTGGGACAGCAGGTCTGGCTGGCATCTAGCCAGATTCCCCTCAAGGGCAAATCCAAGAAGCTGTTTCCCCTCTTCCTTGGGCCTTTCACCATCGTCAGGGTGGTTAACGACGCATCGGTCCAGCTTAAATTGCCCTCATCCCTATGGGTGAATTCTACCTTCCACGTCAGCAACATAAAACCCCTCTCGACCAGCCCCCTCAGCCCCCCTCCCCCACCGCCTCCCCCTCCCCATGTCATCGACGGCTCCCCCGCCCACACTGTTCGGCGGATCATGGATGTTCACTGCCGGGGGCGGGGCCTGCAGTATCTCATCGACTGGGAGGGTTACGGGCCGGAGGAGCAATCCTGGACTCCCTTGGCATGGGTACTGAACAAAGAGATGCTCCGGGCTTTTCACCGTGCCCACCCCGACAAGCCCTCCGGTCTGCCGGGAGGCGTCCTTAAAAGGGGGGGCCCTGTCATGAGCAGCGGGAGTGCACCCCTCCCCTCCGGTCCCATCTCCTCCAGCTCATCACGGCACCTGAGGCAAAAAACACACCTGCGCCCGCTCATCAGCCAGTGTACTTAAGGAGGTTCCCTCCGCGCAGTCTACGCTGGCTCGTCTGGGTATACTGCCCGTCCTACGGACTAGCTATTAACCGGAATTGTTAACACATCGTTAACCTCCTTGTTCTCCTTTCTTTCAGGTTGTTGCCACCGTGTAGGTGTGTTCTCGGGACTGCGCGTGCTCTCCTGCTCCCCCTCACAACCCATCAGTAACTTCTTCTCCCCGGTCAGGCACCATCAGCTTCACTACTTCCCCCTACCCTACTGGTTCGTCTATTCCCCGCTGGGTCCTGCCGGTCATCCCTGGATTTCCCAGGTAAGTGGAAATTTGGCTTGCCCATTTTCCCCTTACTCCACTCCTCAGCTCACGGCTTTTGTCTTCTCTCCACAGGTCCATTTCCTCTGGCGAGTGACTGTTTCTGTAGCTGTGCAGCGCTGTGTTTTGAGATTAATAAAACTGTCAAACGTGCCCTTCTGTGTGGTTCACCCTGTGTTTGGCATCGTGCGCGTGAGCTGTCAAAAACTAACACGTCATGACGGTTTTTGTTTCTCTTTACTTTTTAGTTTGCTTTTAAATTCTTGTTTTTGTAAAATATATGTTTAAATTTTAAGGGAGCATTTGAAGCCTCCCTCATAAAAGAAAAGGAGTGGGTTTGAGGCCCCCCTGATTAAAGGAGTTTGAGGCTCTTTAAAGGGACTGACAAAACCTAAGGCTATCTGGATTAGTCAAAACATTTTCTGTTTTTTTTTTCACATATACAAAATAAAAGGAAAGGAAAGGAGGTTCAATGCCTTCTAATATGTAGATCCCTTTTGCACCTTGCTGTAATGCTTTAATGTTTTTATGTAAAGCACTTTGAATAGTCTTGTACACGAAATGTGCAAAACAAATAAACTTGCCTTGCCTTACCCTGGCGGATGTATGATTTTTTTTTTTTTTTTTTTTACCATTTTTCAGAGAATATGAATGATAATATAAAAAAATTTTCTTTCACTCATAGTTAGTGGTTGGGTGAAGCCATTTATTATCAGACAATTGTGTTTGCTCTTTTTAAATCATAATGACACTACCCAAATGACCCTGATCAAAAGTTTACATACCCTGGAAGTTTTGTCCTGATAGTACACACAAGTTGACACACACAGGTTTAAATAGCTACTAAAGGTAACCATCCTCACCTGTGATCTGTTAACTTGGAATTAGTGTGTGTGTATAAAAAGTCAGTGAGTTTATGGGCTCCTGACAGAACCCTGAATGTTTCATCCAGTGCTGCACTGACGTTGCTGGATTCTGAGCCATGGGCAAAGCAAAAGAATTATCAGAGGACCTGTAGGAGAAGATAGTTGAACTTTATAAAACAGGAAAAGGATATAAAAAGATATCCAAGGCATTAAGAATGCCAATCAGCAGTGTTCAAACTTTAAGCAAGAAGTGGAAAATGAGGGATTCTGTTGAAAGCAAGCCACAGCCAGGTAGACCAACAAAACTTTCAGCCACAACTGCCAGGAAAATTGTTCAGGATGCAAAGAAAAACTCTCACAATAACTTCAGCTGACATACAGGACTCTCTGGAAAAAAAAGTGGTGTGGCTGTTTCAAGATGCACAATAAGGAGGCACTTCAAGAAAAATGGGCTGCATGGTCGAGTCGCCAAAAGAAAGCCATTACTACACCAATGCCACAAAGCAGCCCGCTTACAATACACCAAACAGCATAGAGACAAGCCTCAACCCTTCTGGAACATAGTTATTTGGAGTGATGAGATCAAAATTGAACTTTTTGGCCACAACCATAAACACTACATTTGGAGAGGAGTCAACAAGGCCTATGATGAAAAGTACACCATCCCTACTGTGAAACACGGAGGTGGATCGCTGATGTTTTGGGGATGTCATTCATTCATTCATTCCTTCATCTTCTTCCGCTTAACCCTTTTCGGGTCGTGGGGGGGCTGGAGCCTATCCCAGCATCTTTGGGCGAGAGGCAGGGTACACCCTGGACAGATTGCCAGTCCATCGCAGGGCCAATACAGAGAGGCAGACAGCCATTCACTCTCACAGTCATGCCTAAGGACAATTTGAGTTACAAAGGCACAGGGAACTTGGTCAGAATTGATGGCAATATGAATGCAGCATGTTATCAGAAAGTACTGGAAGAAAATTTGCACTCACCAGCCTGGAAGCTGCGCATGGGACACACTTGGACATTCCAACATGACAAATATCCAAAACACAAGGCCAAGTCAACCTGTCATTGGCTACAGCAGAAAAAAGTGAAGGTTCTGGAGTGGCCATCTCAGTCTCCTGACCTCAATATCATTGAGCCACTTTGAGGAGATCTCAACCATGCAGTTCATGAAAGACAGCCCAAGAATTTACAGGAACTGGAGGCTTTTTGCCAAGAAGAATTGTCATGAATTGCCCTTTGGGGCAGAAAGGTGAGACCCACGTGCTGAACTGTGAGTCTGTGAAATTTATTGAAAAAACAACAAACAAAGTCCAACACAGTGCTCTAACACAGAATTTAAACAAATGAGCAAACTTACTGATAACATGCACCAGAGCGAGGCAGGGCTCTGGTGGAGACAAGGAGAAACTCAATCAAGACTGAGGCAACAAAAAATGAAAATAACTGCCCTTAAATTAAAGTGGCCCTAGGTGTGAATGTGTGTGTGAATGGTGAAGGGATAGCACCGTACAGTGGCTGCTTCATCCATCCAAGTGGATGCCCTCAATTTCCCCTCTGGGGATCAATAAAGTATACAAAATAAAAATAAAAAAAAAATAGGGTCAAAAACAATTTACATAAGTAACGGCAGGTGTGGGTCACATGAGCGGGCAGAAGGAACCAATGATTCACAATAGGACCAGCTGGGGGCAATGAGAGGAGAGTGGGTGAAGCTGACAGCTGACAGGGGTGACACCCACATGAAGCACAAAACCCGGAAATGCCCTTGACAGCTGTCAACCCAACAGTAAAGATCTAAAGAATACAATATCAACAAATGCAGACTGAAACATAAATGTAAATTAATACAAAATAAAAGTGTAACAGGAAAATAGCAAACAGTACAAGAATACAGAAACCCAAAAACCACAAAATACAATAAATATATAAATATAAAGAAAAAGCCATGAGACTGAGGAAGGCAGAAACCTCCTGTGCTCAGCTCATGACAGAGCCCCCTTCTCAAGGGGTGGATACCATACACCCCAGGGTAACATCCACAGAAAAAGAAAGAACCCCTCTACCCCCAATAGAAGCACAACAATAACCCACCCTGGGTGGGTGGTGGGAGGAGCAGGCTAGGAGGGAACAAAACAAAAACCCTGCTCAGGACCCACACCAGGCAAACCCCAACCTCCCTAAGCCCCCTGGACCAAAGAGCTGGACAGTTCAGGCGGGCGACCAGAGTCCCAGGCCCGCCAGACGGCATGATGGAACAAGTCGGGTGGCCTCCCAGAGAACATGGGCCATTCAACTCCGTGGCACAGCCTGTCGGGCAGTCTGCCAGAGTTTTTCAACCACCTGAACAGAAGGGGTGGTCCAGGAGGTGGCTGCCCAATGGGAAGAGCTAATTGTAGTAGTAGTAGATTAGTTTATTTGTGGGCACAAAAGAGGAGTTGGGGGAACCATAACTACGTCAGGTGGAGGAGAGGGAACCACGAAGACCTTGGGCAGAAGAGAGGGGAAAATGATGGCATCAGGCAGAGGAGGGGGGACCATGATGCCCTCGGACTGGCCTGTAGCACCCTCAGTGGTCCCGGACTGGGACATTGCAGCACCCTTGGTGGTCCCGGACTGGGACATTGCAGAACCCGCGGTGGCTCCAGGCTGGAGTGGAGCTGCACCCACGGTGGCTCTGGGCTGGAGCGGCGCTGCACCCGTGGTGGGCCCGGACTGGGCCATACCTGCACCCATAGTGGGCCCGGACTGGGCCATAGCTGCACCCACAGTGGCCCCTGGGCTGGAGCATAATGCCCATGGCGGGCCCACACTGGAGCGCAGCACCCAAGTAGGTTTCAGGCTGGGGCGCAGCACCCACGTCGGTCCTCAACAAGGACACAGCACCCACAGAGACCCGGACTGAGGAGGAGCTGCACCCACAGAGGTCCTGGGCTGGGATGGAGCACCCGCAACGACCTCATCAGATGGGGAAGCGGCACCCTCGTAGGCCCTGGGTTGGGATGGAGCACCTGTGACGACCTCAATCAGGGGGGAAGCAGCACCCACGGAGGTCCCGGGCTGGGACGGAGCACCCGCAACGACCTCAGCAGGAGGGAGAGCAGCACCCACAGAGGTCCCGGGCTGGGACGGCGCACCCGCGACGACCTCAGCAGGGGGAGCTGGACCCATGGAGATCTCAGGTGGCAAGACCGGACCCACGGAGATCTCTGGCAAAGCTGGACAATCCTCTGTGACCCTGGGGGAAAGCTCAGGCAAGAGAGGCAGAGAAAAAGGGTCAGGGTCACCGGTGGCAGTGGAGCCCGGCGAGGTGAGCTCAGGTGCAGCTGACGGCTGCACTTAGCTGTTCCCACCAAAACCCAACTAGATCCCTCCAAAATTGAGACAATGAAAACAAAGGAAAGCACTTGCCTGAGCTCGAGCTCCACCACTGTCCAGGACTCCGTCGATCCAGGTGACGATGTTTCGGGTCCAGTCCTCCAGAGATCCAGCTCAAACTCTGCTGTGGCAGCCCCAGCAGCAGGCAAGATGATCGATGCAGTCCCGGGACCCCCTAGTGATGTGACCCACACAGGTGGCTTGCCCGGCGTGGCAACAGGATGTCTATTCCCTGTAGGTGCAGGATTCACTTACGTCTGGCTGAGGCCCCTGTCCGGGAGGTCTTCAACTCCCACCTCCAGAAGAACTTCAACCACATTCCGAGGGAGTCTGGAGACATGGAGCCTGAATGGGCCATGTTTTCCAACTCCATTGTTGAAGCGGCTGCCCAGAGCTGCGGCCACAAGGTTGTCGGTGCATGCATGGTGGCAACCCCCGAACCAAGTGGTGGACACCAGTGGTGAGGGGGGCCACTAATCTAAAGAAGCAGTCCTATCAAGCTTGGTTGGCTTGTGGGATTCCTGAAGCAACTGAGGTGTACTGGCAGGCCAAGCAGAGTGCAGCTCGGGTGGTTGCTGAAGCAAAAACTCAGGTGTGGGAGGAGTTCGGTGAGGCTGTGGAACAAGACTTTCGTGGCCTTGAAGAGATTCTGTCCATTCCCTGTAGGTGCAGGATTCGGCACAGCTGAAGCCCAGGGACGCTCACTCATTGGCACAGGCTCGGGATCACAGGCAGCTCTCTCCCTCCGTCTGAACCATAGCTACGGGGCTCGAACCAGGTTCTCCAGGGCCGCAGGCTCCTCCATCACCCGGCGGCTCAACTCAGTAGTCGGAGGAGACACGGAGAGGGCAGATGAGAAACGAATGGCTGCAGCAGGCGGTGAGGACCCAGGGGACTGAAAACACTGAGCCTCACTACCGGGACTCAGGCAAGGCATATCATCATAAAATGTGGGGAAATGAAATGACACTTGCCTGTGTTCCTGGGATTCGATGTTTCCTGCTGCAGCAGGTGTAGAGTCATCCCTCTCTGTGGCTATGGTGGGCATGGGCCCCTAAGAGGATTGTAGAGGAACTGCCCCTGTGGACACGGAGACGGGCATAGTCGGAGGAAAAACAGACAACCTCTCAGCTGCAGGAGACAGCGTGGAGAAGAAGCAGGAAACAGCAGCTGTGGAGAGGGAAGAGGCTGACAATACAGCCAGAGAGGAAAAACACTGAGAGTGAACTGCTGAGGGAGGCCTCTGCCTCGGCGAAAGGGAAGTTGCTGCTTGAGAGGCGGGAGAGTTCCTCCGGTGGGCCAGAGCTGGATGATGTCATTGTGGAGCCAGTGGAGCGGGAGCAGGAATGGGCGAATTGGAGGTGGAGCAGGGTGTCTTCCACGGAGCACGCTTCTGCGTCGTCCTCGGACTCGCTGGAGGCCGTCCCCATCTCAGCCCGGGGAAGGATTGTTGGAGGACTGAGAGCGTAGCCAACAAGTGCATGAACTGGGCATGCTTCCACAACCCTGGATGCGCCTCGACAATGGCAGTCGCCGCATCCACCTTTTCCCAGATTTTCTTTGGGCTGCGGGAGGCGAGGGCTTCATCCTCAAATCCCTGGATAAATTTGCCAGCCCACTCCTCCTCCACACTCGGGGATCCCACTGCTTACCTCCCTTTGACTGTCGGAGACCGGCATGCTGGGGACATGATGGGCTCCACAGAATACAGGTGAGTGAAAACCTAGAAAAGAGCAAAATAAAATCCACAAACTCACAGCAGCTGGGTCTCTACTGGCTGCAGTCTTCTGTCATGAATTGCCCTTCGGATAGAAAGGTAAGACCCGCGCACTGAACTGTGAGTTTGTGAGATTTACTGAAAAAATAACAAACATAAAGTCCAACACAGTGCTCTAATACAGAATTTAAACAAATGAGCAAACTTACTGATAACGTGCACCAGAGCGAGGCGGGGCTCTGGTGGAGACAAGGAGAAACTCAATCAAGACTGCGGCAACAAAAAATGAAAATAACTGCCCTTAAATAGGGTCAAAAACAATTTACATAAGTAATGACAGGAGTGGGTCACATGAGTGGGCAGAAAGAACCAATGATTCGTAATAGGACCAGCTGGGGGCAATGAGAGGAGAGTGGATGAAGCTGACAGCTGACAGGGGCGACACCCACATGAAGCACAAAACCCAGCAACACCATTGACAGCTGTCAACCCAACAGTAAAGATCTAAAGAATACAATATCAACGAATGCAGACTGAAATATAAATGTAAATTAATACAAAATAAAAGTGTAACAAAACTAAAACATAAACAGGAAAATAGCAAACAGTACAAGAAAACAGAAACCCCAAAACCACAAAATACAACAAATATATAAATATAATAAAGAAAAAGCCATGAGACTGAGCAAGGCGGAAACCTCCTGTGCTCAGCTCATGACAAGAATGGGCAACTTTACCATCTGAGAAAATAAAGTGCCTCATCCACAACTACCACAAAAGACTTCAAGCTCTCGTTGATGTTAAAGGCAGCAATACACGGTATTAAGAACTAGGGTATGTAAACTTTTGATCAGGGTCATTTGGGTAGTTTCTGTTGTCATTATGATTTAAAAAGAGCAAACACAGTTGTTTGATAATAAACGGCTTTACCCAACCACGAGCTATGAGTGAAAGAAAAGTTGTATTATCATTCATATTCTCTGAAAAATGGCCAAAAAAAATCATAAATTCCACCAGGGGATGAAAACTTATGAGCACAACTGTAACAGGCATTCTAACTGTGCATGCAGTGACATGTGGTCAGGGGAGGCAGGTAAGACTGAAAATCACAATGAGAGGCTACGCAGTACCACTGCCACAATGACAGGGGGCGTGCTTGAGCACCGTCAGTGCAGGATTTTTTAAAACTAAAAGGATTTAAGGACATTTTTTAACAAAGTCACAGTGATTTTTGCCCAGAAGGATAGGCAAACGTAGTTCATTTACAAAATCAAATAATTTTCCCACATTTTCTCTGCTATTACAAATTTCTCTTGCTAATCTGAAGCTGTCCCAACAGCTTGCTTTCTGAGTTTGCTTCCCCCTCCAATGACCAAACTGCTCAGGAGAGCTCAGGAGAGACTTCACAGTTTCATCATCTGCAGAGGCTAATGATGAGAAGCTCCCGGCAGGCTGCCAAGTATGAATAAGCCCTTTCCAAGTGGAGGTTTGCTTGAGACATAGTTAGCTTTCCTCCGGGCTGTTTTACGCTTCAGGAAAGGTATCCGCTTGGGAAAAGTTTATACAGGAAGGCCACCAAAGTGCCGAGTGTAGGGAAGGAGGACTGAGGGATGCTGTGCACACAAGTTAATGATAAAATAAGCTACATAACAACTGGAAGTAAGATATATGCTTTAGTGTCATACACTGGTTCATTAGAGTCTTTGCAGTGTTAATTGGAATCTGTAAATTTCCCCATATTGAGGTGAGCCAAAGTGACTTTAGATGAAATTGCTCCTGTATAGACCAGATGTTTTCGCTGAGGGTCATTATCAAACGTGCCCTGGAATAAAATCTCCCACATGTCAACTACATAGATTTCAAAGCAGCCTTTGATTCTGTGAACAGAGAGTACATGTGGTCTGCCCTCGAGCATTATGGAATCCCTCCAAAGTATATGAATATCTTCAAGGCGTTTTATTCTAACACTCTAAGCGCGGTTCACATAGGTAACGGTCTGACTCGAGTGGTTCGAGGTGAAGTGCGGAACTGGTCAAGGTGATATTCAAGTGCCACCGATCTTTAATATCGTACTCAACTGGGTCATGGAGCAGGCCATTCCAGCAAAATCTCTCATGAGTGACTTCCTGCTCAGAAACCGTAACAGCTCCAGGTACCCTGCCATTTTCATCACTGACCTGGATTATGCAGACAACATTGCCATCATCAATAGCTCACCCCTGGGCCTCCAAGAGTCCACCTCCCTGATATCTGATGCTGACAGGAAAGCTGGATTAAAGATCAGTGCAGGCAAGACCAAAACCATGCTTACTGGGCAATTCCACAATCAGTGCCCGTACCATTTCTCGGAAATGTTAAACATTGTGCATGAAGGAGAGGCTCTAGAGCAAGTGAACTTTTTTCGATATCTTAGTTCTACCATCTCTAGCAATGGTGCTCTTGGCAGAAAGATAAAAATATTAGAATTTATGTAGCGTCTAGTGCATTTAACTTGCTCAACCGTCTATGGAACAACAAAGGAGTATCGCTTGGCCCAAAGATCAAAATTTACGAGTGCAGAGTTATTCCCCTTCTTCCCTATGGCTGTGCTACTTGGGCCTTGAAACAACAATAGCAGCACCTTGATGCATTCCATCACTCATGCCTGCAGAGAATCTTTAAAGTTCGATGGGAAGAACGTCCCCTCATGGATTGTCACCTTATCGTGGTGGGGTGTTTGTGTGCCCTAGTGATCCCTAGAGCTATGTTATCCAGCACAATTTGCATTGGGTAGGGTCGCCCAAGAGAAACTGGTTCTGGGTGAAGGGCCAGACTAAGAACGATCCAACAGACTCTTATGATGAATGTTAGAACAAGGATTCAGTGTACCTTGCCCAGTATGGGGTTACCGGGGCCCCACCCTGGAGCCAGGCCTGGGGAAGGGGCTCAATGGCTAGCACCTGGTGGCTGGGTTTCTGCCCATGGGACCTGGCCGGGCTCAGCTTAAAGGAGTTACATGGGTCTGACCTCCAGTGGGCTCACTACCTGCAAGAGGGACCATGGGGGTCTGATGCTATGTGGATCACGTGGCGGTCGAAGGCAGAGACCTTGGCAGTCTGATCCCAAGCTTCCTAAACTGGCTTTTGGGATGTGGAATGTCACCTCTCTGGTGGGGAAGGAGCCTGAGCTGGTGCATGAGGTTGACAGATACTGGCTAGATAAAGTCGGCCTCACCTCAACACACAGCTCTGTCTCTGGAACCAGTTTCCCGGAGAGGGGTTGGAGCTTGGCCTACTTTGGAGTTGTCCCGGGTGAGAGGCGAAGAGCGGTGGTGGGAATTCTTGTATTCCCCCACCTTGCTGCCTCTATATTGGAGTTTTCCCCAGTGAACTAAAGGGTTTTTTCCCTGACCATCATTTGTGCCTATGCACCAAGTGATGGTTCAGAGTACCCACCCTTTTTGGAGTCCCTGACTGGGGTGCTGGAGAGTGAAGTCTTGAAGACTCTACTGTCCTACTGGGGGACTTCAATGCGCACTTGGGCAACGACAGTGAAACCTGGAGGGGAGGGGTGATTGGGAGGAACGGTCTGCCGATCTGAAACCAAGTGGTGTTCAGTTATTGGACTTCTGTGCGAACCACAGTTTGTCCATAACGAACACCATGTTCAAGCATAAGGGTGTCCATATGTGCACCCGGCACCAGGACACCCTAGGTCGCAGGTCAGTGATTGATTTTGCTACTGTGTCATCAGACCTGCGACCATATGTCTTGGACACTCAGGTAAAGAGAGGTGCAGAGCTGTCAACTGATCACCACCTGGTGGTGAGTTGGATCCAATGGCAGGAGAGGATGCCATTCAGACCTGGTAGACCCAAGCATATAGTGAGGGTGTGCTGGGAACATCTGGCTGAGGCCCCTGTCCGGGAGGTCTTCAACTCCCACCTCCAAAAGAACTTCAACCACATTCCGAGGGAGTCTGGAGACATGGAGCCTGAATGGGCCATGTTTTCCAACTCCATTGTTGAAGCGGCTGCCCAGAGCTGCGGCCACAAGGTTGTCGGTGCATGCATGGTGGCAACCCCCGAACCAAGTGGTGGACACCAGTGGTGAGGGGGGCCATTAATCTAAAGAAGCAGTCCTATCAAGCTTGGTTGGCTTGTGGGATTCCTGAAGCAACTGAGGTGTACCGGCAGGCCAAGCGGAGTGCAGCTTGGGTGGTTGCTGAAGCAAAAACTCAGGTGTGGGAGGAGTTCGGTGAGGCTGTGGAACAAGACTTTCATGGCCTTGAAGAGATTCTGGCAAACCGTTTGGCAGCTCAGGAGGGGGAAGCAGCTCCCTGTCCACATTGTGTATGGTGCGGAAGGGGCGGTACAGACTTCGACTGGGGAAATTGTCGGGTGGTGGAAGGAAGACTTTGAGGATCTCCTCAATCCCCCTGACATGCCTTCCACAGAGGAAGCAGGGCTTGTGGACGAGGGGGACGATTCGCCCATCACAGTGGGTGAGGTTGCCAAAGTGGTTAAAAAAACTCTTTGGTGGCCAGGCCGCTGGGGTGGACTAGGTTCACCCTGAGTATCTAAAGGCCCTGGATGTTGTAGGGCTGTCATGGTTGACATGCCTCTGCAACACTGAGTGGAGGTCGGGGGATAGTGCCTTTGGCATGGCAAACCGGGGTGGTGGTTCCTCTCCTCAAGAAGGGGGACCAGAGGGTGTGCTCCAACTTTAGAGGGATCACACTCCTCAGCCTCCCTGGGAAGGTCTATGCCAACGCACTGGAGTCCGACCACTGGTTGAACCTCAGATTCAGGAGGAGCAATGTGGTTTTCGGCCTGGCTGTGGCACATCGGACCAGCTCTTTACCCTCTCGATAATCCTTGAGGGTTTGTGGGAGTTTGCCCAACCAGTTTACATGTGTTTTGTGGACTTGGAGAAGGCATTCAACCACATCCCTTGTGGTTTTTTTGTGGGGGGTGCTTTGGGAGTATGGGGTATCGGGCTTGTTGTTATGAGCTATCCGGTCTCTATACGACCATTGTGAGCATTTGGTTCATACTGCTAACACTCGGTCGGACTCATTCCCAGTGAGAGTTGGACTCTGCCAGGGCTGCCCTTTGTCACCGATCCTGTTCATAATTCTTATGGACAGGATTTCTAGGCACAGCCAGGGAATGGAGGATGTCATGCTTGGTGACCACAGGATCTCATCTTTGTTGTTTGCAGATGACGTTGTCCTGTTGGCTTAATCCAGCAATGACCTACAGGTCTTACTCAGATGATTTGCTACTGAGTGTGACGTGGCTGGGATGAGAATCAGCACATCCAAATCTGAGTCCATGGTCCTCAGCCAGAAAAAGGTGAATTGTCCTCTCCGGGTTGGGGACAAGCTCCTGCCCCAAGTGGAGGAGTTTAAGTATCTCAGGGTCTTATTCATGAGTGAGGGGAGAATGGAGTGAGAGACTGACAGATGGATCGGAGCAGCATCTGCAGTGATGCGGACATTGTACCGGTCTGTTGTGGTGAAGAGGGAGCTAAGCTCTAAAGCAAAGCTGTCAATTTACCAGTCAGTCTATGTTCCTACCCTCACCTATGGTCATAAGCTTTGGGTAATAACCGAAAAGAATGAGATTGCAGATACAAGCGGCTGAAATTAGCTTTAGGTAGGGTGAGGAACTCAGTCATCCAGGAGAGGCTCAGAGTAGAACTGCTGCTCCTCCACATTGAAAGGAGCCAGTTGAGGTGGTATGGGCATCTCATCAGGATGCCTCCTGGACGCCTCCCACTTGAGGTGTTTTGGGGTGTCCCACAGTGAGGAGACCCCGGGGCAGACCCAGGACTCGCTGGAGAGACTATGTCTCCCAGCTGGTCTGGGAATGCCTTGGTATCCTCTCTGAAGAGCTGGTTCAGGTGGCTGGGGAGAGGGAAATCTGGGCTTCTTTGCTTGAACTGCTGCCTCTGCGACCCAGACCTCTGGAAAAGCGGTAGAATATGGATGGATTGATGGATGGATGGGTGGATTGATGGATGGATGGAAAAACGTGTATCCATCTGTGGGATAAGAAGCAGAGCAGGTTGCTGTAGCCTAGCCATTTCCATCAGATACTCCCGGATGTCGTATTATGGCCATATAGCACGAATGCCTAGCAAGAGGGACCCAAGATTCCTGCTAGACTGGATCCCCACGCATGGAAACTGAAGTGTCGGCCGACCTAAGAATAACCTCATAAAGACCTACGAGGATGACCTAGAGAGGTTTCTTGGGATCACTTCAGCCCAGGCCCAACTACGAGATCAAGATCGCTCCGGCTGGCACCATCTCTTGAAAGCTGCCAAAACCTGTGCGTTAGATTGTAAGCAGGCAGATCTATCTCAGGATGGGTATTGGGTGGGTGTATTGATACTCAAGTATCAAATGCTTCAATACCAGCTGGTCGATACTTTGGAGTTGATACTTTTATAAATATCACGATACCAGCGTGTTGATACAAAATGTACAATTTGGTTTTACTTCTGAGAGTTTTATGCATTAAATTTATGTGTGAAAACCGGTGAAAAACCAGCCCAGGCATGTTTTAGTCTGTCATGTCACATGATTATGGCAACCTATCAGATCTCAGAGCCGAAGACTCACTGTGCACTGGCAGCCAAGTCAAGCAGTCACTGACTCTGGTGCAGAGCAGAGTGAGCTCAGCAGCGTTGCGGGCGGCAGAAGAAGTGTTACTTCTGAAATGTTACAACATTCCCCAGTTCCCCAGTTTGATGCCAATTAACCTAACTTACATGTTTTTGGCATGTGGGAGGAAACCAGAGAAATCCCAGAGTAAACCCACGCAGACATGGGGAGAACATGCAAACTCCACACAGATCACTGTTGGTCAAACTGGGGATTCTAAATTGTCCTTAGGTATGACTGTGAGAGTGAATGGTTGTCTGTCTCTCTGTATTGGCCCTGTGATGGACTGCCGATCTGTCCAGGGTGTATCCTGCCTCTCGCCCAAAGATGCTGGGATAGGCTCCAGCCCCCCCGCGACCCGAAAAGGATTAAGTGGAAGAAGATGAATGAATGAATGTTACAACATTCATCCAAATTCCATGGTGATATCAAGCAGCATAATTTTGAAAAAATAAACAAAACAAGCATTAATTAAGTTTGAAAAATAATAGTGTAAAGATAAAATAAATAAATAAATGAATAAATAATAAAATAAAAATAAAAAACATCATATTGTGAAAAAAATAACATATACATATGTTGCTTGGTATTACCATAAAATTTGGATGAATGGTGAAGTATTTCAGCAGTATAAAACACTTGAATCCAGTTGACTGAGCTTTCATACAGCATACTTACACACCTGGATGACTGAGAATCTTCATCAAATTAAGAAATTCAATTAATTTTTGCTCTCATTTTAAGTCTTAATTTTTTTATTATAATTGAATTATATTTCACTCTATTTTTATTTATTTTGCTCAGTGTTCTATTTTATTATCATTTTATAAGCAATTCTTTCAAGTATTTAAGTTCATGAGTTTTATTCATATTTCAGATTGCCCTTGCAATAAAGTTGTTAATTAAACTGCAATCATGTGGTTTTCCTTTAAGGGGCAAAAAGTATCAGTACCGGTAGATACTGAAGAAAAAGTCCCATAATTTAATGGTATCATATTGAAAGGAAAAATCCTGGTATCGCCCATCCCTAGATGGGTAAAGACCTAACCAATTTGAAGAGATGAGCTTCATCACACAATATGGCAACTCACTCCCATAAGCCTCAGCTGTTGCAATGAAGCATGATGTCATGTTGCCAAACAACAGATGTGGACCAAAGGTTTCAAGTGAAGGGCAATAGAAAAGAGTCTGCGAACCACACTAGGAAAAAGATGAGGAGTTGTCTCTAAGCAATGGTCTGAAGAAAGGAGTTCTTAATTTATTTTATGAGGGGGCTGAAAAGTTCATAGTGGTTAAATATGACCAAATGTGGTTTATTTTTCAACATAGTCTCCCCTTCGGTCCACACACTTCTTTCATCAGTGTTGCAGTGCTTGGATCCCTGTGGTTGAAAAATAAACCACATTTGGTTAAATTTGACCACTATGAACTTTTCAGCCCCTGTACTACAAAGGTGGGAATTGTTACCATTAAAGGCTCAATAGGGAACTTTTAGAAGGTCGGAGTTGAGCTACTTTGGCAGGGAATGCAACCAACAGTCAATCTCATAGGTGAATAGAGTGAATGGGGCTGAAGTAGACTTATTGACTCTCGTGCACCATGTACAGCAGCTCAACCAGACTCATGTCAATCATCACTGTTTTCTTCCTGCATTACCGACTGCACTATATAGTTCTCCACAGTATCTGCTGCTGGCTAATATACGTATATTTTAACTGTTGACCAGTATCACTTAATCTTATCCTACACTTTATTACATGTATAGTTTATTTCTTATCTTATCATGTTTAATGTTGCAGCATTGTACCGAGACAAATTCCTAGTTTGTGTACTACATGAACAATGGCAATAAACCTGATTCTGATTCTGAAGTTCACTTACTGAAAAACTTGAATGTCTAAAAGTTGCATACAATCCCTTCAATGAAGACTGACCACTGTTTTCCAAAGAAGTGATTGTGATTTTTTCATTCCTCTCTTTTCTGAATCTTAACCCGAGTAGCTTCGCTCTACAACGTAAGCTACTTTTCCCTTGAGGTGCATCATTGTGCAGCCCATTATTAAAGCTTAAGTAACCTCTCTCACCACCTAACCCTGCTTCCCAGTACAAGCTTGAGGTGTGAGGTACTGTATTTAACAAAAAAAAGTGGTGCCTTCAAGCATCCATGAAAAGGATTTGCAAAGTTTGTGTCATGAGCCGAGCCGGCTTGGTTTTCCCCGGCTCGGCCCTGATCTCTCTGTGGGGTTTGGCTTCATTGTTTATGTGCATTTTATGTATTCATTCCATCATCTTAGCCACTGCCCGACCGGCAGCTGTTAGTCAGCCTCTGATCTTTTTCCCACACTGCTGACAGTTTGTCAGTCCTACCACACCTCCTCGCTCTCCATAATTCCACCAGCTGTCCCAGCCCCGGTAATTATCTTTCCCGCGCCTCAGGTGTCCCCAATTTGTGTGGCCAGCAGCGTTTGGATTTAAGCAGCTCGTCGCAAGACAAACGCCGCTGGGTCATTGTACGAGTCACTCCTGCTCTCCATGGTGTGATGGTCGCGTCGGAAGGATTCTGGATTACGTTCGCTGGGAGTATTGGACTTTCGGGACTGTTTCTACTTGTGAGTAAACTGTTTGCGTTTCTCTCTGTGGTTCGCTGCTACGCTGAACCAGAAGCGCTTCTTCCCTCGCAGTATTTTGCTGCGCTTCTGGTGGCGTTTCTCCCCGCAACAAACTGTTATGCTTAGGCTGTTGCCCTGCTTACGTTCCCCCGAGTAGTTTAAACGCCCTGTAGTCTTCCCCACTCTCTGAGCGCATCCTCATTGTATTTTGACTACGTGTTCATCTGTATCTGAACTGTTTATCTCAATAAATGTGTTTGGCGAAACCCTGCAGTTAAATCCTTCCATCCTTCTCCTCCTCCGTGTGCAATAGCAGAGGGCAAGGAGAGTTTATGACAGTTTGGCAACAACTAATGACAGTGAATTTAGCTATTAGTTAGAATGCCAGTAAATGCTGATAAATATTCATTACATTTTGGATGAAAGGTTTTTCTTATTTGGGCAGAGCTCTTAGAATAAAGATAAATGGCATAGATTGACACTACTTCTGTGTCCTATCATTTCAAAGAGGAAAGACAGTGACTTATCCAGGGCAGCTGAAACCTGGACACAGGAATAGGCACGTTCACACAACAAAAAGAAAAAGCTATGAAAACAAGGCCCATTTACCTAAGTTACAACATGTCTGATATCTAAAGCCACCTCAGCCAGCATGCCTACGTGGGCCCCACCAAAGGTTAAAACTGGGCTGTCTTATGGGTCCCATGTGGGTTTGTCTGTGGATTCCATGTTGGCCCCATCCATGTTTGCCCACATGAACCTTTCTCATAAATTTGTAGCTTTTTTTCCACAATAAACTTGAAAATATTTCTCATGAATGTGATTTTTTTTCTTGTAAATTTATAACTTTTTTCCTCAATTTTTTTTTAGTTCATGTAAAATTGTGATTTTTTTTCTTGCATATTTGCTAACTTTTTCTTGTAATTTTGGGACTCATAAATTTCATACTTTTTACTGTCGAATGCTCACTTTACGAGCGAAATTAGGACACCAAACGCAATCTGAATTTGCACATTTATTAACATAAACACAGACATGAACATAAGATGCAAATACTAAATAATAAAATGCATGGCAGTATAACATGAACAAAAACATAAATGCTGGAGGAGAGTGGGGCTCTACAACCACGGTGAGCATGGAGCCAAGGAACGCTTGGCCAGGGGTGGAATCCAGCCGGAGCTTGTCCGGAGGCTGTGAGGCTCACGGCTGGAAAAAGGGACAAACGTACCTGGACGGCACACACCAACTCTCCTCCATAGCAGAGCCCCAAAACACTCAGAATTCCTACTGAGGACGGGTATTGCAGGTAGAAGGACATGACAAACTCCAGAGGTTTGTCACGCCCTATATACAAACAAAATCATTGAAGACAGGTGTGGATACTTGAGCGGACAAAATAACAGAATGGCAAACAGGTGTGCAGCACCGGCCAGTTTGACAGCCGGAAGCTGCACAGCACTGTCAAAATAAAACACAAACTGGAAATAATAATGATACAAGCACAACAGAAATCTAAAGTGAGAACATAAGTACAAATACATACAGAAACACCAGAAAAGGACTCAACCCTTTGACATCCTTGGTTGCATGAACAGATGGTGCCCCCACTGCCTATGGCGCAGTGCTGCGCCTGTCATGTGATGTCATGTGACGTGGCCAAAAACTCCCCAGTTGTGCTAAGAATTCCACCTCACAAGGTGGCAGACACGTATAACTTACTGCTTTTGCCTTGGAGGACTGATGGCGGGCATAAAACCATCCTAAAACCTCACTTCTGGACACCACAGAAGAAGAGTTTGTAAACGAATTTTGATGTTCGCCATCGCAAGACGAAGAAGGCATTTGCTCCCACATTTGCCAACTATGATTCTAAAGAGATTCTTTAGGTTATGAAGGTAAATATATACATTTTGTTATAACAGAGGGTGGGCAAAGCTGGCTGATGTTCACCTGCTATCGCTCCCAACGCCATGTGACTGGAGAGAATAATTTTGCTGGTTCTGTGTCGTCATATAAGATAAATAGCGGCGGGATAAAAGCAAAATTGAGGTGAAATAATCATAACAGTTTCTGGATGTGAGGGGGGGAAAAATAAAATGACCGACAGAAAAGAAAATAACGACAAGGATGCTGCAAAAGGATGAAGCAAGAGATCAGCCCAGCCAGCGGTAAGTGACGAATTTGTTTGTTTACATTGTACTGATTTTCTGATTCATATACTTTGAAGATAAGATAACAAAATGCCCAAAACAAGAAACGGTGACAAAAAGCAAAACCATTCTTTGTGTAAATATGTCCAAAGTCCACTTTTGACTGAAAGTTATGTAATTCGATATGGCTGCTGTGGCATTATGCAAATTAGGTGCACAAATTTACTCCTATCTCAAACTTTGGATCATATTCTACATCTTTCTAATGGACAGTAAGCTATTATCTCTTACCACTTTCAAGTTATAGCTTTAGAAATCTCTGACATCTGAACTGAATATTTTCTTGAAAAAAAAACCTTGACCACTAGGGGCTTATGGCGCAACAGAGCGCCATAGGCAGTCAAACAGTTAACTAAACTACAGACGGGGCACGGCACCCTCCGTGCCCCTGGATCATGACAGAGCCTCCACCTCAAGAGGTGGAGCCCAGACACCCCAAAGTAACACCACAAAAAAAAAGGAAAACAACCCCCACACACATACACAGAAGACCCCCCCCCCAAAAAAAAAAAAAATAAAATAAAAAAAAAATACAAAACGAAACCCAACATGACACTATGACCAGAACAAAAGCAAGGAAAGGAAAATGCACATACCGGAGGAGAGCAGAGCTCACGACCAGGAGAAACAGAACAGTCCAGAACACCACGGCTGAGGTGTACCCATACGCCAGCAACCCTGAGACAAATTCAGCCGGAGCACAGCAGGCTCGACGGCTGAGGGAAAAGGGGAAGGACAAAACCTGGTCGGAACTCACTCTCCTCAACGGTAGATAAACTGGGGATGACTCAAAAGAGCATGGAACAGATACAGAAACAAAAATAGCCCAAACCCAAACAGAACCATGGCATAAAATAGATACCAATAAATAAGACAATAAAGAATAAACTGGGATCGAGGTTTAATCAAAACTAAGGATGCAAATACAAAACGTGACAAAAAGAAAATAAAACCAGACTAAAATGAAACATCACACAGGCTCTCGACCAGAGACAATAACCCAAAACAAATTTGCAAATAGCTCTCTTCAAATAATTACAAAGAAACAAAAGAACAGGAAAACAATAAACAGCAAAAACCCAATAAAGAAAAAACAAACCAATCGTCACAGAGCAAGACAAAAGCAAGGAGAACTAAGCATGAAGCCAAAACAGGAAAGGGACACAGAATAAACATTGCA
The DNA here is from genome assembly GCA_020510985.1 of Pholidichthys leucotaenia. Taxonomy (NCBI): domain Eukaryota; kingdom Metazoa; phylum Chordata; class Actinopteri; order Cichliformes; family Pholidichthyidae; genus Pholidichthys; species Pholidichthys leucotaenia. Next base: position 222,814,713 of record CM035841.1, read on the forward strand.
TATACAGTGCACCCAGAAACTATTCACAGCGCTTCACACAACATTGACTTTTTCCACATTTTGTTATGTTACAGCCTTATTCCAGAAGGGATTAAATTCATTTTTTCCCTCAAAATTCTGCACACAATACCCCATAATGACAATGTGAAAAGTTTTGGGTTTTTTTGAGATTTTTGCAAATTAAAAAAAAAAAAAACCAAACAAACTAAGAAGTCACATGTACATAAGTATTCACAGCCTTTCCCATGAAGCTCAGACTTAAGCTCAGGTTCATCCTGTTTCCACTCATGATCCTCGAGATGTTTCTGCACCTTAATTGGAGTCTATCTGTGGTAAATTCAGTTGATTGAACATGATTTGGAAAGGCACACACCTGTCTATATAAGGTTCCACAGTTGACAGTGCATGTCAGAGCACAAACCAAGCACGAAGTCAAAGGAACTGTCTGTAGACCTCCAAGACAGGATTGTCTCAAGGTACAAATCTGGGGAAGGGTACAGAAAAATTTCTGCTGCTTTGAAGGTCCCAATGAGCACAGTGGCCTCCATCATCCGTAAATGGAAGAAGTTTAGAACCACCAGGACTCTTCCTAGAGCTGGCCGGCTGTGTAAACTGAGTGATCGGGGGAGAAGGGCCTTAGTCAGCGAAGTGACCAAGAACCCAATGGTCACTCTGTCAGAGCTCCAGCATTCCTCTGTGGAGAGAACACAACGTTCCAGAAAGACAACCATCTCTGCAGCAATCCTCCAATCAGGCCTGTATGATAGAGTGGCCAGATGGAAACCACTCCTTAGTAAAAGGCACATGGCAGCCCGCCTGGTGTTTACCAAAAGGCACCTGAAGGACTCTGGCCATGAGAAACAAAATTCTCTGGTTTGATGAGACAAAGATTGAACTCTGTGGCATGAATGGCAGGCATCATGTTTGGAGGAAACCAGGCACCGCTCATAACCATGCCAATGGTGGTGGCAGCATCATGCAGTGGGAATGTTTTTCAGTGGCAGGAACTGTGAGACTAGTCAGGATAGAGAGAAAGATGAATGAAGCAATGTACAGAGACATCCTGAATGAAAACCTGCTCCAGTGCGCTCTTGACTGACGTCTGTCTAAGCGTCTGTCCTCAACACTCAGACTCCCTTTGCAGTTTTAAGTGTTTTTCCTGTTCATCATTATTTCCCTGTTAGTTCTGTTATGTTTGGGTTATTTGAGCCCCTTTCCTCCATTTCAGACACACCCACTTCTCACAGCCTGTTTCCCCAGTCCATCTCAGCTGTGAGTGATTGTTGGAATTAGGTCACTGCCTGCTCCTGGCTGCACCTGCTGCTTGTTACTCCTCATTTCACTCCTGTACATTTAAACTCTGCATTTTCTGTTTGTTTGCTGCACGATTAGTTGTCTTCTGTGATTGTCTACTTAGAATCTCATCTGTGATAACCTCCAGATCTCCTCTGCGTCCGCTGGGCAAAGTCGGCCCAGGGACGCCATTTGTAAGTGTTCTCGTTATTTCATATTTTGTATTCTGCACAATTTTTTGGACTTTATTCTTTCTTTTATTAAAATGTCACGAGTGTATTCAGCGCCTGAGTCTGTCTCCCTGCCCCGTAGGGGCTAATACAGTACATGACACTTGACCTCAGACTGGGGTGACGGTTAATCTTTCAGCAGGACAATGACTCTAAACACAGCCAAGATATCAAAGGAGTGGCTTCAGGACAACTCTGTGAATGTCCTTGAGTGGCCCAGCTAGAGCCCAGACTTGAATCCAATTGAATATCTCTGGAGAGATCTGAAAATGGCTGTGCACAGATGCTTACCATCCAACCTGATGGAGCTACAGAGGTGCTGCAAAGAGGAATGGGCCAAACTGCCCAGAGATAGGTGTGCCAAGCCTGTGCCATCACATTCAAAAAGACTTGAGGCTGTAATTGCTGCCAAAGGTGCATCAACAAAGTATTGAGCAAAGGCTGTGAATACTTATGTACATGTGATTTCTTTTCTTTTTTTTTTTTTTTAATAAATTTGAAAAATCCCCAAAAAACTTTTTTCGCATTGTCATTATGGGGTATTGTGCGTAGAAATCTGAAGAAAAAAAAATGAATTTAATCCATTTTGGAATAAGGCTGTAACATAACAAAATATGGAAAAAGTGAAGCGCTGTGAATAGTTTCCGGATGCACTGTAAAGGAAAACATAACATGAAATTACCCCAAAAAACAACTCACCAAAAACAAACAACAAAAACAAACCAAAAGAAAACACTCGAGCCACACACTGTCTAACAGGTGGTCTCCAGGGACTCAGGCCTGACCGTTACCTGGCCGGGGCAGTTCGGGCAGCCTACCTGAGTCCCAAGACCACCAGCGTCCATGCTGGAACATGTTGGGTGGCCTCCCCGTGTTCTAGCATCAATGACACAGGAGGAGCAGTCCCTCGGGCGGCCTCCCAGCATTCCAAGGCCAATGAGTGACCCGAGAGGCAACATCCTCCTGGGAAGGGCGGCCGATCAGTGGGAGCCTTCTGCGATGTCCATCACCCCCCAACAGTCCCCGAAGAAGGCGAGGGACCCATGACGACCTCAGGGGGGGACACGGCACCCGTGGCAGCCCTGGGCTGGGGCGTAGCGCCCACGGCGGCCCCAGGCTGGGAGGTAGCAACCATGGTGGCCCTGGACTGGGGCAAAACAGCAGCTATTCCCCAGGCTGGGGCATAGCTGCACCTGAGGTGTCTCTGGACCGGAGCAAGGGCCCCAAGAATGCCAGGTTGACCCGTGAGAAAACCAGGCACAGGAGATGGTCAACCAGTGGGACCTTGGATGGTATCCCCGGATTGGGGCATCGCTGCACTTGCGGTGGTCCCGGACTGGGGCATCGCTCCACCCATGGCAGCCCTGGACTGGGGCATCGCTGAACCTACAGCGGCCTCAGGCGGTGAGTCAGCAACACCCTCAGAGACCCTAGACAGCAGGGAAGCAGTGCCCTCGGAGACATGAAATAGTGAGACAGCAGAACCCTTGGGGACCATGGACAGTGGGATGGCAGCACCCTCGGGGACCAGAAGCGGTGGTACAGCAGGACCCTCAGAGACCAATCACGGCAGGACGGCAGTACCCGTGGCAGCCTTGGACAGAGGCGTCGCACCCACAATGACCTCGGTGACCCTAGACGGTGGCTTGGACACAGGGACAGGGACACACAAACACACTGGGTCAGGGTCACCGGCAGCAGTGGAGCCCAGTGGGGAGGGCTCAGGTGCAGCTGACGGCTGCACCCGGACCTCCCTACCCAGAGCCAGACAAAATGTCTCTAACACAGAATGTGAAAACAAGAGAGCACTTGCCTGAGCTCAAGCTTCACCGCCATCCAGGACTCCGGCGATCCTGGCCGGGACGTCTCGGCTCTCTCCTCGAGGCCATCCATAGCCGACAACACGGCTGCATCAGATGGGTTGACGGAAGCTGGAGGAGACCTCACCCACAGCGCCGGCTCCAGTGCCACTAAACCCGGGGGGCACTCGACTGCCGGCTCAGGATTCCAAGCACAGGTGGCACTTTTCTCCCATCTCAGACATGGCCATAGGGCAGGAACGGGGACCTCCAAGACCGCTTGTTCCTCTGCCGTCCGGCGGCTCCTTCTCCAGAGCGACGGACCCTTGGAAGCCACAAAAAAACACACGGGGGAGGGAGGCACGGGTGAGTAAATATCAGCAGGTGGTGAGGACCAAGCTAAACTTGGCTGCCGTAGCTGAGCCTCATCACTGGGAATAAGGCAAGGTAGATCATTATGAGGGAAAGAGGAATGACAACCCACCTGCCTTTATTCCCAGAGTCCGATGGTTCCTGCTGCTGAGGTGGATCTGGACTAGACTCCTCCGTCCACCACTGATGTTGCCCAGGAAGGAGGCGGAGGCTTGTGTCTCTGGTGGTGGAGGCGGGGTGCTGGAGTTCGGGGCTGGTGAGGAGCTGACGGCACAGCAGTCCAGGAACGCCCTCTCATAGACCCGGACCTCGATTCACCAACAGCACTCCCTCTGATGCACTCCCGCTACAGGTCCTCCAAAAGAAAAACTCTCTCCTGTCCTTTGGAGTGCAGCATGAGTCGCGGGTTACGCTGCACCACCGCCTCTGCCTAGCTTAATTTCCAATTCCAATGCATGGCAGGATAACATGAACAAAAAACACAAATGCTGGAGGAGAGTGGGGCTTTACGTCCAACGGGGCATGGAGCCAAGGAACGCCTGGCCAGGGGCGGAATCCAGCTGGAGCTTGTCCAGAGGCTGTGAAGTTCACGGCTGGAAAAAGGGACAAACATACCTGGACGGAGCACACCAACTCTCTTCAACAGTGGAGCCCCAACACACTCAGAATTCCTACTGAGGACGGGCATTGCAGGTAGAAGGACATGACAAACTCCAGAGGTTTGTCACGCCCTGTATACAAACCTAATCATTGAAGACAGTTGTGGATACTTGAGTGGACAAAATAACAGAATGGCAAACAGGTGTGCAGCTCTGGCCAGATTGAAAGCTGGAAGCTGCACAGCACTGTCAAAATAAAACACAAACCGGAAATAATGATACAAGCGCAACAGAAATCTAAAGTGAGAACATAAGTAAAAATACACACAGAAACACCAGAAAAGGACTAAACTAAACTAGAGACGGGGCACGGCACCCTCCATGCCCCTGGATCATGATATTTACCTTGTAAATTTGTGAGTGTTCCCCATATATTTGCAACATTTTTCTTGTAAATTTGGAACTTTCTCAAAAATTTTCAACTTTTTTTACTTTAAACTTAACAGCTTTTCCTCATAAATGTGGAACTTTTTTTCTGATAAATTTTCAATTTGCTACTTTTTTTAATTTATAACTTTTTCTAATTTTTTCCTCATAAATTTATGACTTTTTTCTTGTAAGTTTGTAACTCTTTTCAAGTAATTTTACAATTTTTTCCTGTAAACTTGCAACTTTTTTCTCCTAAATTTTCATTTTTTTTTCTCATAAATCTGACTTTTTTCTAGTAAATTTGTGGCTCTTTTCTAATAAATTTGCTACTATTTTTTGTAAATTTTTCACTTTTTTTCCTTATAAATTTTCAATTAAATTCAATTCAGCTTTATTTATATAGTGCCATTTCACAACAACAGTCATCTCATAGCACTTTCAACTGTAGGGGAAACCCCCACAATTGCAGAAAGACCCCAGCAATCAGGCGACCCCCTGTAAGCAAGCACTTGGTGACGGTGGAGAGGAAAAACTCCCTTTTAACAGGAAGAAACCTCCAGCAGAACCAGGCTCAGGGAGGGGCAGTCATCTGCTGTGACTGGCTGAGGGATGAGGGGATAGAGACGAAGAAGAAAAGAACAGACATGTAGAGAGCAAACAGCACGATGGGGACTCAGTCTATGGGAGAGAACAAACAGATGTTAATGACCAGCAAAAATATTTCATTGAGAGTGAAGAAAGGAGTGAAGCCCAGTGCATTGCTGGAGGTCCCCTGGCTGTCTAAACCTATTAGCAGCATAACTAAGGGAGGGTTCAGAGACACATGATCCCTCCCTAATTGTAGGCTATATCAAAAAGGAAGGTTTTAACCCTATTCTTAAAAACAGAGAATAAGTCTGACTCCCGGATCCAGATTGGCAGCTGGTTCCACAGGAGAGGAGCTTGATAACTGAAGGCTCTGCCTCCCATTGTACTTTTGGAGATTCTAGGTATTACAAGTAATCCTGTATTTTGAGAGCATAGTGCTCTGTTAGGATAATAGGGTAGTATCAGACCTTTTAAACAAAAAGGGGCCTGATTGTTTAGAGCTTTGTAAGTGAGAAGAAGGATTTTAAACTTAATTCTAAACTCTATGGGAAGCCAGTGAAGGTAGGCCAGAACCAGAGAGGTATGATCTCTCTTTCTAGTACCTGTTAAAACTCTGGCTGCAGCATATTGGATCAGCTGAAGACTTTTTAAAGATGTTTTAGGACAACCTGATAATAAAAAGTTACAATAATCTAATCTAGAGCTGCAAATGATAGAAGGCAGTCTTAGAAACAAATTTTAATGTGTGTATTGAAAAACAGATCTTGATCAAAAATAACTCCAAGGTTCCTCACAGAACTATTAAAAGAAAGAGTAACCGCATCCAAACTGAGTTTGATTTGGAAAGGTATTTGTAAGGTTTTTTGGACCGACTAGAATGACTTCAGTCTTATCTGAATTTGATAGCAGGAAATTACAAGTCATCCAAGCGCTACTTTCCTTAAGACAGGCTTCTAACTTGACTAATTGATTACTATCATCTGGTTTCATTGACAGGTATAATTGTGTGTCCTCTGCATAACAATGAAAATGTATACAGTGCTTTCTAATAATGTTGCCTAACGGAAGCATATATAAACTAAAAAGAGTAGGGCCTAGCACAGATCCCTGTGGAACTCCATGACTGAGCTTTGAGTTGAAAGAAAACTCATTATTTACATGAACAAACTGGGACCTATCAGATAAATAAGATCTAAACCACTGCAACGAAGTTCCATTAAGTCCAACATAGTGTTCTAATCTATCAAGTAGAATATTATGATTGATAGTATCAAAAGCTGCACTAAGGTCTAAAAGGACAAGTCCATTATCAGATGTGATAAGGAGGTCATTAGTGACCTTCACTAAGGCTGTTTCAGTACTATGATGGATTTTAAACCCAGATTGAAACTCTTCAAATAAACCATTTCCCTGCAAGTGGTCAAATAATTGCGTAGCAACAACTCTTTCTAGGATTTTTGAAATGAAAGGCAGATTAGAGATTGGTCGATAGTTAGTTTTCACATTTTTTTTCCTCATAATTTGTGACTTTTTTGCATAATTTTGCCTATGGCTCAAGTGTTACTGAAACCTGCTCACCCTTATTAAACCCATGGGGCTTTAAACAGATTACCTGCTTACCTGTACCACAGGTAAAGTCCATGTGGGCAAACACAGATGGGGTCAACATGGAACCCGTGGACAAACCCACATGGGACCCATAAGACAGCCCATTTTAAATCTATCGTGGGGCCCACATGGACATGCTGGCTGGGAATCTAATGCACATTTTTATTAGCCTGCCCGACATGTGTGCTATGTAGCATTGCTACAAAAGGCTGTTTTTCTTATTCAGTCTGGCACCATATGAGAAACAGTGAAAGATCTTGCTCGGCAGTCTTCTTGTCAACCTTCCTTTGGTGAGAAGGAAAACAATACCAGCAGCATCCTCCACATTTACACCTTAAAAAAAAAAAAATGCTCAGGAGGCCAAACGTCATGCTGGTGTCTGCATGTGCCTGTGCCAGTGTTCATCCAAAGGTGAAAAAGTCAGCTGAGGTGAAAAATTCAGCTAGGCTACATAAGCTGTTATCAGGCTAGGAGACTGGGAGGACAGTCTGAGTGTCTCTGTGGCAAAGCTAAGTGCAGCAGCCTGTGACCCATGTGAGTGTTTCTTTTTGTTTTTTACCTGGTTCAGTGGCTTCACCACCATCACCTTCAGCAACGATCGACCTGCCTCCACCTGCAACAAGCAACAGAACAGGCATGTATGGGACTCAGGACACAGCATTTTAAGAGCTGAGAAAGTGCAGCATTTTACCAGAAGACATTCACACACAGCCAGTGAGATAGACACTCCAGAGTAGGGGTGGGTGAGGTGACCCACAAATGATATCATGAAAATTTCAGTGAATGTTTCCAATAACAATAGGGCTGCAATTTGTCAGGGACCATGTACAAAAAACATTAATCTCATAAGAGAAGAGATGCATTGTATCACATTTAGCCACTGGCTAATTATCATCTGCAGTCCCAGGGCAGGTAAGCACAGTAACAAAAATATATAAATATATGTCCAACAATTCAATATAATTACTGGGTACAATTGCAATATTTAATATACACATAATACTATTCCCTACATTCACTTAATGTATACACACAAAAAAATCCCTCAGCACATACACATAATCAATCCATTACCATAAAATCCATATGTTGGGAACCAATGTTCATTCCTGAACGTTGACAATACTGGTTCATTAAAATCCATTTTTTGGCCTCACAGGATAAAGTATGAAAGTCTACAAAAGTTTTCAGATCATCAGGGAGACTGTTCCATTCCTAAACTGCTTCAAAAGAAAAAGCAGACTGACCAAAAGCAGATCCTCTTTTAGGGATTCCACACTGCCCTCTTACAGTAGATCTTAAATGTTTTCTTATCTGCTCTGAGCATAATGAATTTACATTTGTTGAAGCTGTGAGAGATAGTTTTATGACCCAACTGATAAAGGAGCCAACTAGAGGAAGAGGTAATAATAAATCTTCACTGTTAGACCTGATGTTGATGAATTTACCAGTTACTTCATTTGTTGAAAATTTAGAATCCCCAACTGGGAAGCGTGACCATGCTGTTATACAGACCAGACTCAGCCTGGGTTTTAGGAAACCTGGTTTAAATAAAATTAGTCACTTTATTTATAGAAGAGAGGATTACAGAAATCTCTGGACATTGACTGGTAGCATTCACTTGCCTTATTTGGCAATGCGAATGAAATGTGGAATTTTATTAGCAATAAAATTAATGATGCAGTAAGGGAAAATGCGCCAGTTACTGTATGTCAACAAAGGTAAAGAAATATACAGTGCATCCGTAAAGTATTCAGGGCACTTCACTTTTTCCACATTTTGTTATGTTACAGCCTTGTTCCAAAAGGGATTAAATTCATTTTTTTCCTCAAAATTCTACACACAATGCCCCATAATGACAATGTGAAAAGAAAGTTTTTCAGAGATTTTTGCAAATTGATTAAAAATAAAAAAAACGAAGAAATCACATGTACATATGTATTCACAGCCTTTGCTCAATACTTTGTTGATGCACCTTTGGCAGCAATTACAGCCTCAAGTCTTTTTGAATATGATGCCACAGGCTTGGCACACCTATCTATGGGCAGTTTGGCCCATTCCTCTTTGCAGCACCTCTGTAGCTCCAACAGGTTGGATGGTAAGCATCTGTGCACAGCCATTTTCAGATCTCTCCAGAGATGTTCAATTGGATTCAAGTATGGGCTCTAGCTGGTCCACTCAAGGACATTCACAGAGTTGTCCTGAAGCCAATCCTTTGATATCTTGGCTGTGTGCTTAGGGTTGTTGTCCTGCTGAAAGATGAACCGTCACCCCAGTCTGAGGTCAAGAGCGCTCTGGAGCAGGTTTTCATCCAGGATGTCTCTGTACATTGCTGCATTCATCTTTCCCTCTATCCTGACTAGTCTCTCAGTCCCTGCTGCTGAAAAACATCCCCAAAGCATGATGCTGCCACCACCATTGGCATGGTTATGAGCGGTGCCTGGTTTCCTTCAAACATGATGCCTGCCATTCATGCCAAAGAGTTCAATCTTTGTCTCATCAAACCAGAGAATTTTGTTTCTCACAGTCTGAGAGTTCTTCAGGTGCTTTTTGGCAAACACCAGGTGGGCTGCCTTTTACTAAGGAGTGGCTTCTGTCTGGCCACTCTACCATACAGGCCTGATTGATGGATTGCTGCAGAGATGGTTGTCCTTCTGGAAGGTTCTTCTCTCTCTTCAGAGGAATGCTGGAGCTCTGACAGAGTGACCATTGGGTTCTTGGTCATCTCTCTGACTAAGGCCCTTCTACCCTGATTGCTCAGTTTCAATGGCTGACCAGCTCTAGGAAGAGTCCTGGTGGTTCTGAACTTCTTCCATTTATGGATGATGGAGGCCACTGTGCTCAATGGGACCTTCAAAGCAGCAGAAATTTTTCTGTACCCTTCCCCCAGATTTGTGCCTCGAGACAATCGTGTCTCGGAGGTCTACAGACCTGGCGTCCTTTGACGCCATGCTTGGTTTGTGCTCTGACGTGCACTGTCAACTGTGGAACCTTATATAGACAGGTGTGTGCCTTTCCAAACCATGTCCAATTAACTGATTACACAGGTGGACTCCAATTAAGCTGCAGAAACATCTCAAGGATGATCAGTGGAAACAGGATGCACCTGAACTCAATTTTGAGTTTCATGACAAAGGCTGTGAATACTTATGTATATGTGATTTGTAAAGTTTATATGTAAAGTTTCAGAAAAAATGGACTTAATATTGTTTGCCGATGACACTAATCTATTATGCAGTGGAAACAATTTGGAACAACTTCTGGATACACTCGGAAAGGAATTAGGAAAGCTTAAACTGTGGTTTGATTCAAACAAACTAACGCTCAATTTAAGTAAGACAAAATTTATAGTCTTTAACAACCATCACAACAACTCAGTACCTAAACTCAGTGTAAATGGTGTAGAGATTGAAAGGGTATCTGAAACTAAATTTCTTGGAGTAATAATTGATAATAAACTGTGTTGGAAGTCACATATTAATTATATTAAAGGTAAAGTATCCAAATCAATTGCAATATTACACAGAGTGAAATATTTGCTGAATCAACCCACACTATACACCTTGTATCATTCATTAATACTCCCATACATGACATATTGTAATAAAGTATGGGGAAATACATATAAAACAAACATACATCCACTCTTTATGCTTCAAAAGAGAGCTATTAGAATAATAAACAAAGCAGCTTACAGGGAACCAACAAACCCACTTTTTCTTAAACTAAAAGCTCTCAAGTTGAAAGATCTGGTTGACTTTAAAACTGCAATAATAATGTTTAAAGTGAAGAATTTATCACTGCCCGCAAATATCCAAAAGTTGTTCCAAATAAGGGAGAAACAATATCATTTCAGAGGAACATGTATATTTCAAAAGCCTACAGTGAGAACTACCACCAAGCAACACTGTGTTTCAGTGCAAGGAGTCAGATTATGGAACGATTTTGGACCTGAGTTAAAATCATGTACAACGCTTGGACAATTTAAACAAAAACTAAAGGAAGAAATACTCCAAACATATATACAAGATAACATGTAAAATCACATAAGGATTGTCATATCCAGTCTGTGTTGTGCTGTTACTTAGTTTTTTTTTGTCACATTTTGTCTTAGCTTTGTTGTGAATTGTAATCGCTCTTGTTTTGTTTTTCTTTTGAATTCTTGGATGGAATATGGGTGGGCAATATAAGCTGCGGCTTCAGCCATCACCCATTTCAGATAACTTTTGTTGAACTGTATAATCAGAGGAGTTATTGTCTAATTTGACCTTGTTGGATTTTATTTCCCCCTTTTGCTATATTATTCAGTTCTTTTTAACCTGTACTATCCGAAATAAAGATTCATTCATTCATTTCTTAGTTTTTTTATTTTTAATAAATTTGCAAAAACGTCAAAAACTTTTTTACATTGTCATTATGGGGTATTGTGTGTAGAATTTTGAGGAAAAAATGAATTTAATCCCTTTTGGAATAAGGCTGTAACATAACAGTATGTGGAAAAAGTGAAGTGCTGTGAATACTTTCCAGATGCACTATATATATATATATATATATGTATATATACTGTATATATATATATATATTCAGCTTCAGTGGGGCAAAAAAGTATTTAGTCAGCCACCAGTTGTGCAAGTTCTCCCACTTAAAAGATGAGAGAGGTCTCCAATTTTCATCATAGGTATACCTCAACTATGAGAGACAAAATGAGAAAAAAAAATCCAGAAAATCACATTGAAAGATTTTTAATGAATTAATTGGTAAATTCCTCGGTAAAATAAGTATTTGGTCACCTACAAACAAGCAAGATTTCTGGCTCTCACAGACCTGTAACTTCTTCTTTAAGAGGCTCCTCTGTCCTCCACTCGTTACCTGTATTAATGGCACCTGTTTGAACTCGTTATCAGTATAAAAGACACCTGTCCACAACCTCAAACAGTCAGACTCCAAACTCCACTATGGCCAAGACCAAAGCGCTGTCAAAGGACACCAGAAACAAAATTGTAGACCTGCACCAGGCTGGGAAGACTGAATCTGCAATAGGTAAGCAGCTTGGTGTGAAGAAATCAACTGTGGGAGCAATTATTAGAAAATGGAAGACATACAAGATCACTGATAATCTCCCTCCATCTGGGGCTCCACACAAGATCTCACCCCGTGGGGTCAAAATGATCACGAGAACGGTGAGCAAAAATCCCAGAACCACATGGGGGGACCTAGTGAATGACCTGCAGAGAGCTGGGACCAAAGTAACAAAGGCTACATCAGAAACACACTACGCCGCCAGGGACTCAAATCCTGCAGTGCCAGATGTGTCCCCCTGCTTAAGCCAATACATGTCCAGGACCGTCTGAAGTTTGCTAGAGAGCATTTGGATGATCCAGAAGAGGATTGGGAGAATGTCATATGGTCAGATGAAACCAAAATAGAACTTTTTGGTAAAAACTCAACTTGTCGTGTTTGGAGGAGAAAGAACACCATACCTACTGTGAAGCATGGGGGTGGAAACATCATACTTTGGGGCTGTTTTTCTGCAAAGGGACCGGGACAACTGATCCGTGTAAAGGAAAGAATGAATGGGGCCATGTATCGTGAATTTTTTTTTTTTTAAACTTTTGTTAGAACAGGTGCCTTAGCAGTAAGTCCATCACAGTATTATAATATACAGTACATTATAGATTATACCTTACACATACAATACAAGACACATTTGAAGGTTCACAGAGTATTTTGTTTCAGGTATAATATAACAGGAGACCATTTTTCAAAATAAATGTCCATTTTTATTTAAGTTTTTGTAAAGGGTATACAGATCAATACAGCATTGCATTGTTTACATTTTCATCACATGTTCCCTTATTTTTTTGCTATTTGACAACATTGGAAGAATAATTATTAAAACACCCCCTTTTTTTTAAAGTGAAAGAAAAAGTGAAATTAAAGAGAATAAAAAAACAAACAAACAAAACAAAAGAGCAAAAAACAAACAAACAAACAAACAAACAGAAAAATAAAAATAAATAATTAAAAATAAAAGAGCATCTGAGAACTTCCGGTTATGGCTGCCACGTAGGACGGACGTGTCTCGCTCTGCTCTACTCCTGGAGAAAAAAAATCGGCAAATAACTCTCTCATTTGGGACAGAACGTATCCCAGCATTTGGGCGAGGATATGTCGGCGAAGCCTAAGGCTGGAAAACCAGGAAAAGGAAAAAGCGAGCCGCCGAAACAGTCCAAATTAACGGACTTTCAGGTCTGTGACGCAGCAAACAAAACTCCATATATGGCGGAGGAAGCTGGCGGCGGTGCGATGTTTGCGGGGAATGGCGCAGATGCGCTGATGGCTGCCATGAGTTCAATGAGAGCGGACTTTTCCTCTAGATTTGATGGGATTATGACAGCGTTGGAAGGAATAAGAAAGGAATTGGGTGACTGTGTAGAACGAACGGCGCAGATGGAGCTCCGTCTCGCTAGTGCTGAAGATGACGTCACCCGTCTTCAATTAAAGGTGCGCACTTTGGAAAAAAAAAATAAATCTCTGGAAGATAATATTTTGGATTTGGAATCTCGGTCGAGACAGAATAATTTGAGGCTGGTGGGTCTTCCAGAGGAATCAGAAGGTCGGGACGTATGTTCCTTTCTGGAAAAGTGGATTCCGGAGGTGCTGGGCAGCGAGGAGTTGCAATCAGCAGTGGTTCTGGAAAAAGCACATCGTATTGGCCCACGGAGAGATAAGGGACCGCCGAGGACCTTAATTATGAAGTTTCTTAGCAACAGAGACAGGATGAAGATCTTCAACGCTGCACGTGCTAAAGGAGAGATTAAACACCAGGACCAGCAGGTGCGGTTCTACCCAGATTTGGCCACAGGAATCCAGCAATTGAGGAAGCAGTTTGATCCCGTACGTAAGGAGCTGCTCAACCTTGGGATTCGTCATGGTGTAATCTATCCTGCGAGACTGCTGACCACGTATGAGGGCAGAACCCACATCTTCAAGACCCCAGAGGAGGCGCAGGAGTTCATCAAGAAGATCAAAGAAGAAGAAGAGACTGGTGGGAGCTAAGCATGAACAAAATATAAGGTAGAATAATTAAGCATTTGCACAGGCATCTGACTGACTTGAAGTAAATAGTAAGTTTACAAAATATAGATTGTATTATATATTAAAAAAACAAAACAAAAACAAAACAAACAAAAAAAAACTATGATGTACAAAGTTGTTAAAAATTTTGGAGTTAAGTTGGAAAACTACAGAGGAGAGTTAATGTTACGTCATTAAAAGCAGTAGAGTTAGGGTGATTGGGAGGATGAAGAAGGAGTGGCTTAGGCTGTTCCCCGTGGGTGTGGAACAGTCGATGGCTATATCGGGAGACAGAATTTTTCTTTTGATTTTGGGGGGTTTGCCACAAGTGTGGGAAGGGGAAATTTGTTTGTGTGTAGTTTGTAGGATGAATGTTCAACCACTCATGTTTTTGCTTCTCTGTATGAGCATGTTTACACTGCAAGGTAATCCCAAACTCTCTATTGATCATGGACCAAAGTGTTAATCTTAATTTAACTTCATGGAATTGCAGAGGTCTACAAAATTTAAAAAAACTTAAACAAGTTATGAATAAAATAAAGGACATGGGTTCAAGAATTGTGTTTTTACAAGAAACTCATCTGATAGAGGAGGATGTTAAAAGAATTAGGAGTAGATGGCAGGGAAGTGTATTCACCTCTTCATTTTCATCCCGAGCCAGGGGAGTTATGACTCTCATACATAAATCAGTTCCTTTTCAGGTGAAAAATGTAATTGGAGACAAATTTGGAAGATATGTAATCATTCAAGGTTCTTTGCTATTAGAAAATATAAATCTTGTGAACTTATATGGTCCCAATATAGATGATCAGAAGTTCTTTGCTAATTTATTTCTCATCTTATCATCACTTACAGGGCAACATATAATAGCAGGGGATTTTAATTGTACATTGAATCCAGGTGTGGATAGATCAACAGGACTGGATTGTACGCACATTGGATGTAGGATGACTATTAATCATTTTATGAAAGAATTGAGATTGTTAGATATATGGAGAGAAATGAAACCACAAGTTAAAGCCTATTCTTGTTATTCCAGTACCTACAAGACATTCTCACGTATTGATTATTTTTTGATTTCCACAGAATTAAGGTCCAAGATTCAAAACTGCTTTTATGATAACATCGTGATTTCTGATCATGCACCCTGTTGTCTAATATATGTAGATAAAAAATTGACAAAGGAATCAGGTAGATGGCAATTTCAGCATAAATGGCTTCAGGATGAGGAATTTGTCAAGTATATAGAAAAACAGATAGACGAGTTCTTTGACATCAATACTACACAAACATCAGCATGTGTAAAGTGGGAGGCTTTCAAAGCTTTTATTAGGGGACATATTATTAGTTATACAGGATCAAAATCTAAGAAGACTCGAGAGGAGAGAGCTAAATTGGAACATAAAATAAAAAGTCTTCAGGAAAAAGTGTATGCAGGAAGTGACCCAAGGTTGGAGAATGAATTACTGATTTTGAGAGCTGAATACGACAAAAAATCAGCGAATAGAGCTGCCTCGAGTCTTCTAAGATTGAAACAATCTTTTTATGAACAAGGTGAAAAATCAGGAAAATTATTAGCATGGCAGATTAAACAATTGGAAATTAAAACACCAATTACCAGTATTATAAGTAAGGGACAGGTAGTTATAGATCCTTTAGAAATTAATAGAGCCTTTAGAGATTACTATGAAAAATTATATGATACCAAAAATGAACCTGATTTAACAAAACTAAATGGGTTTTTGAACGAACTATCTATACCGTGTATTCCAAATGAAAACAGGGAGATATTGGAGTCTAAAATTAGTCAAGAAGAAGTTGGGCTAGCCATTGATAATATGAAATCAGGAAAAAGTGCAGGACCAGATGGTCTTCCAGTTGACCTTTATAAAAAATTTAAGAATAAATTAATAAAACCTTTTTTGGAAATGGTTTTAGAAGCATTTCAAAATAATAATTTACCATCATACATAAATAATGCCTTAATTATACTGTTGCCAAAACCAGGTAAGCCCTCTAATAAATGTGAAAATATGAGACCAATAAGCCTATTAAACGCCGACCTTAAGATAATCTGTAAAATTTTAGCAAGACGAATACAAGAAATTTTACCAAATATTATTAATCGAGATCAGAATGGCTTTATAAAGGGTAGACAAGGCTTCCATAATGTAAGAAGACTATTTAATATTATTTATTTTAATAAAGAAGCACCGGATACAGCTCTCCTATCATTGGACGCCGAAAAGGCCTTTGATAGAGTTGAATGGCCCTTTCTTTTTGAAGTCCTACAAAGGTTTGGACTTGGAAATAATTTCATAAAATGGGTTCAAATAATATACAATAATGCTACAGCAGAAATCCTAACAAATAACAATATTTCAAAACCAATAAAAATCAATAGAGGATGTCGACAAGGCTGTCCACTTTCACCTTTACTGTTTACTATGGCAATTGAACCTTTAGCGATAGCGATACGTTTACATTCACAAATATATGGAATTAAAGTTGGACCAACAGAACATAAAATCTCCCTGTACGCCGATGATATAATTTTGTTTATGTCGAATCTAAAAAAATCAATTCCAACCTTGTTGAATTTAATAAAGAATTTTGGGGAAATATCAGGATATAAAATAAATAAAACTAAATCTTCAATATTAATGCTAAATGAGACCCAGAGAAATTACCCAGCCCCTGAGGTAAATCAATTCAATGTTGTAAATCAGTTTAAATATTTAGGAATCCAAATTATGCCTAAGCTAGAATCAGTCGCCAGTGTCAACTATGAAGCCTTAATGTCAGATATCAATGAGTTAACTCAGAGATGGATGTCACTACCAATGTCGATGATCGGGAGAATCAATATACTTAAAAGTAATATTTTACCTAAAATACTTTATTTATTTCAATACATTCCCTTATCACCACCTTTAGATCTATTCTCAAGAATAAAAAAAAAGTTAGTGGAATTTATATGGAACAACAGGAGGGCTAGATTACGTTTGTCTTTATTATATTTACCATTTGATCGTGGAGGTCTGAAATGTCCAAATTTTATGTTGTATTATTGGTCGGCACAACTGAGGTCTATGACATATTATTTTTCATCAAATGATCTCCCTCACTGGACTGAAATGGAATCATACAATTTACCTTTACCTCTTCCCATATTCATATACTCAGATTCGGCAAAAAAATTACAAAAACAAGTTAAAAATCCATTTGTAAAGCATATGATCAAAATATGGTGTGAAGCTAAAAACTATTTAAAAGAACCACAGTTATTGTCACAATTTAGTCCAATATGGGGTAATCAATATTTTAAACCAGGGAGAGCGGACGCTGTATTTAAAGTATGGAATTTAAAAGGGATACAAAAGATTCAGGATTTATATTTGCCATGTGCAGACAACATAATGTCTTTTGAAGAGCTGAGGATCAAATTTAATCTCAATAGAACACATTTTTTTAAATATCTTCAACTTAGAAACTTTATTCGATCAAATCAAAATAAAGCTCTCACTCGACCTATTTATTCATCCTTGGAAAAAATGATGATGAAAGATAGTAAAAGAAAGGGTATTATTTCAGAGTTTTATAACTCATTGACACTATCTTCAAGTGAAAATTCACTGAAAAGATTAAACTACTGGAAAGAAGATCTGCAAATTGAAATTTCAGAGGAACAATGGGAATTGGCTTGTACAGAAGCTCAAACCAAATCAATAAATGCACGCCTTAAATTGATACATTTCAAATGGTTAATGCGGATGTATGTTACACCGGAGGAGTTAAATAGATATAACAAAAATATACCAGATACATGCACAAAATGCATGGAAAGTAAAGGAACCCTATTTCATTGTTTATGGGAATGTAGATTAATAAGAATGTTTTGGGAAGAGGTGAGGGTAACAATTGAAAAAATAATCTCAAAACAAATCATATTGAATCCTAAACTGTTTTTGTTGGGTCTGTACCCAGAAAAGCATAATTTCAATAAAAGTGAAAGAACATTCATAGACCTCAGTTTGCTTAATGCCAAAAAATGTATTGCACTATTATGGAAAAAGACTCATAGACCAGATGTGACTCAGTGGTTAAGACAGATGTTAACAAACCTTCCATTAGAAAGAATAACATATATACTGAAATCAAAGGAAATTGTGTTTGAGAATATATGGAGACCTTTTATTGATTATGTAAAAAATTTAAACATAACTCTTGAAGAAGAAGGTGAATGATGTGTGTGGACCTTGTAAATTCCAAACTGGTGAACATAATATGTATACTAATGTATTGGATTGTCTAGACTAAACAGAGGAGCATTGTTGAAGACTTGATTTTGTTGATGGTTGTTGGTGTTTTTAGGGTATTTTTTTTTTTTTGTAGTACTTTAGTGTTAGTGTTTGATTGTTTGTATCATGTTTGTTAAAAAAAAAAAAAGGTTCAATAAAGATATTGTGGAAAAAAAAAAAAAAGAGCATCTGAGTAGCGTTGGAACAAAGAGCGGAGCCATTATTGAAATGGTATTTGTCAAAGATTAGATCTAATGGAAGACACATATGCGATCCAGGGTTGCCAAAAGTTCAAGAACCCATCCATGTCCTGTCTCAGTGCGAATGCCAACTTTTTCATCGAGTAAATGTCTTGGATCACGTTAATCCAATCTTCAGGTGTAGGACAGTCCTTCAACATCCATTTTTTAGTTAGGGCTTTTTTACTTGCCAATATTAAAACAGTGAATAAGTATTTTTCTCCTCGTCTTTCCAGTGAGTCCGGTAGTAAACCCAAATACAAAGTTACAAAAGAAAAGGGAACTGTTATTTTGAATATTTTCCCCAATATTGTCTGTACATTGGTCCAATATTGGTGGATAACTGGGCATGACCAAAACACATGAAAATGATTTGCAGTCTCTTCACCACACAAGCGCCAACATTTCAACCCCTTATGGGTAAATTTGTTTTGTGCAGGTGTTCTGAAAAATCTTACCAAATTTTTCCATCCAAATTCTCTCCACTGCAGGGATGAGGTACTTTTCCATTGCTATTTATTTAGCTTTTCCCATATTTCCAGTTGTAAATTGAAATTCCCCTCTTTTTCCCATCTCTCTTTTATATATGATGTGTTGTCTCCTTTTAAGTCTTGAAGACCTTGGTATATTTTAGAGATGTATCTGATCCCTGGGATCCCTTTATATGCCATTAAGAAGACCTTCAGAACACCTGACTGGGCCCTTTCCAAATCCTCCTTTTTAAGTATATTGTTTATGTGGTCTCTAAGCTGAAAGAACCTGTAAAGGTCTTGATTTATTAGACCTTGTTTTTTCAAATCTTCAAAACTTCTTAAAATTTGCCCCTTAAAAAAATCATAATATTTTATCAGCCCGTTCTCTTTCCACTTTTTAAATCTAGTGTCTGTTTTATTAGGAGTAAAGTCTTGATCATAGGCAATCCATTGCAGAAGTCGATAGGGCTCTTTAGTTTGACTCTCTCTGACTATCTTAAACCAAATTTTTAGCGGGGTCTCTATCCACGGGTTAGTGTTATTCAAAAGTTTAGGTAAGGTATTGTTCCCTATTATCGCCTGTAGGGGGATGTCACTTGTTATTTGGCATTCGATCTCCTTCCATTGTGCTGTGTAGACTGGGTTACATATCTCTACTAAAGTTTTAATTTGTGCGGCTTTAAAATAGTCCCTGATATTTGGCAGCGCAAGCCCACCTTTGTCTTTGTTTAGCTGTAAGGTTCTATATCTGATTCTAGGTCTCTTGCCCTGCCATATGAATCTTGAGATCCTTCTGTCCAGCTCCTGCCATGTTTTTTTGGGAGGTTCTACCGGTATTGTTTGGAAAAGGTATAGAAGACGTGGAAATATATTCATTTTGACTGCTTCAATTCTTTGTGCAGTACCCAAGAATTGTATCATATTCCATCTTGCTAGGTCAGATTTTATTTTTGCCACCAGTGGATCATAGTTTAGTGTTATAATTTTGTTGCGTTGTTTCGGGATATTGACCCCCAGATATTTCATAGATTCCATCTCCCAGTTAGTTTTGAGTTTGCTTAGTGAATAATGATTTGGGTCATAGTTGAATGTTAAAACTTGGGTTTTATGCATGTTTAATTTGTACCCCGATAAATCTCCATACTCTGAAAAAACTGAGATTAGTTCTGGTAAAGAGGTGTCCGGCTGCCCCAGGTATATTAAAATGTCATCAGCAAAGAGTGCTATTTTATGTTCCTTCTGACCAAGTGTAATACCCTGAATTTTTTGATTCTGTCTTATCCATTGGCTCAGAGGTTCTATGAAGATTGCAAAGAGCAGTGGAGACAAGGGGCAGCCCTGACGACATCCTCTTTCCAGCTCAAAAGATGATGATGAATTACCGTTAATCCTTATTTTAGCTGTTGGTTTTTTATATAATGCCTGGATAGTTCTAATGAAGTTGTTATGAAAATTGAAACTGGGTAAGATTCTATATAGGAAAGACCAGTCAACCGAATCAAATGCTTTTTCAGCATCTAATCCCAATGTGACTGCATTTAAGTTATATTTTTTTATATGATGAATTATGTGTAAAGTGCGTCTAATGTTGTCTTGTGTCTGTCTTTGTCTTATAAAACCTGTTTGGTCTAAGTGAATTAAGTCTGTCAGTATATTTTCTAACCTTTTGGCAAGGATAGTGGTAAAAAGCTTATAGTCCTGATTTAATACACTGATTGGTCTGTAGTTGGAGCATTCTAGTTTATCCTTTACAGGTTTAGGTATAACTGCAATGACCCCTTCTCTCCAGGAGGGGGGGGATTTCCCCTGTGTGGAGGACATAGTTAAATGTTTTCAGGAGGAGAGGAGATAGTTGCTGTTTAAAGGTTTT
This sequence comes from Pholidichthys leucotaenia, assembly GCA_020510985.1. NCBI lineage: Eukaryota > Metazoa > Chordata > Actinopteri > Cichliformes > Pholidichthyidae > Pholidichthys > Pholidichthys leucotaenia. The sequence goes on from CM035841.1 coordinate 222,835,591, forward strand.
GTACCACTCTGCTGTATAGCCATCTGCTCCTGGGGATTTGTTAGCTTTAAGTTTCATAATTGCTTTTTCCAATTCTTTAGGTTGTATTTCTGACAGTAGTGTTTTATTTTGAGACTCCGTAAGTTGGGGAAGGTTTAATGTGTTTAGGAATGCTTTGGATGTGTTTTTATGTTTTTTGAGGGAGTATAAGTTCTTGTAGTAGTTCTCGAAGCTTTTAAGAATATCCTGAATTCTGAATTTTATTTCCTTTGATACTGGGTCTCTGATTTTGTAGATTGTTCTTTCTGTTTGTTGTTTCCTCAATTTATAGGCTAGTAATTTTGGCGATTTACTGCCTGCTTCAGAGTATTTTTGTTTCAGAAATGTAAGTTTCTTCTGGATTTCTATTGAGTAGATCTCATTTATTTGATTTTTAATTTCCTTAATCTTGAGCGAGTCATTAGAATGAGTGTAGCCTTTGTGTTCTTTTTCTAGGTTCTTAAGTTCTGACTCTAATGTGATTAGTTTTTCTTGTCTCAGTTTCTTTTGGGTTGCCAGTTTTGCAATAATCTTTCCCCTTATTACAGCTTTGCATGCATCCCACAGTATTAAATGGGATACTTCTCCATTATTGTTTTCTTCCAAATATCTGAGAATATGTGATTCCAATTCATCTTTCAGTGGTCCTTTCAGGACATTTGAATTCAATCTCCAAGAAAATGTATTATTTGTGTATTTTTGGATACTTAAGTCCATATAGATCGGACTGTGGTCTGAGAGCTCCATCAGTCCTATTTTACATGTTTTTACTCTTCCAATGTCTCTATTAAACATAAAAAAATAGTCAATCCTTGAGTAAGATGAATGTGGCGTTGAATAAAATGTATAATCTTTTACACTGGGGTTGAATTCCCTCCACACATCACAGATTCCCATTTCTTTTAGGAGCATCCGAGTTTTCCTACTTTGAGTGTTATTTTGATGTGGAGAATTACCTGATGCATCCCAGTATGAATTCAGTCTTAAATTGAAGTCTCCACCACATATCACTAAACCTTGGGCTTTAGTTATCATTAGGTCAAATACATTTTTATAAAATTTCCAGTTAGCCCCTGGAGGTGCATATACATTCAGCAGGGTGATATCTTCTCCCTCTAGCCGCCCAATTACCAAACTGTATCTCCCTTCTTTATCTTTGTGTTCTGATTTTTCTTCAAATGTAATTTTGGTTGATATCAATGTCGCTACTCCCCTCCTCCTCCCTGACTTATATGAAGATGAAGAGATCATTTTAAACCCTTGTCTATTGAGTTTAGTGTGCTCCACGTCTGTTAGGTAGGTTTCTTGTAAAAATATTATTCCTGCTTTGTCTTTTTTCATTTTGCCTAGAATCTTGGATCTTTTAACTGGATTCAGGATCCCTTTTACATTATATGAGATTATTTTGGTTACACCCCGTTTCTCCATTGTGTTGTCTTATTTAGTATAACAGTGTGGTGGCCCTCTTTTATGCTACTCAGAAACTGAAAGAACATTAAGAACATAAAAAACATTAAGAACATAGTGTATAAAACTTTAAAACAAAAAACTGTCAAAAGAACTTCCTGAGCTGAGGTCTTTTTAAAGACCCTGGAAGAGCCTTGATGGAGTGTAGGCTCTGAGGGAAATTCCTCAAACTCTGTTACGTGTTGAGGGCCCTCTCTTACCCCTGTAAGTTGACCCATGTTTTTAACGTGAATTTCAGATCCCAATCCGAACTTGTAATGATTTTTTTTTTATGCCTATACCCTATGAAATTGTGTGCACCCTCCCACCCCCATCACAGCAAACATTCACGCTAATACAGTATTTGTTAGTGTGGGGAGAACATGTGGATCATTGTCACATTTCTATTTTAACAAGTTTTTTTTTTTTTTATTAAAAAGACATTTGTTTCTAATATTATGACTGTTCCATGAAATGTTTTACCACATGCTGATTCTGCATCTCCTTTAATGTTTGTTACCTTGTAGGAGGGGGGTTGGATGTGCAGATTGACTAAAAAAAAAAGGTCGCTATTCCCTCCTGTAAACAGCCAGTTTTTCCTTGTAGCTCTGGCGCTGGGTTTCCCGCTGCTGGCCCGTGGATTTTGAAGGTCTCTGTGTGGACTACGTTTGAGCCTTGATCCTATCGCTCGGGTCTGCTGCGGGTTTAAACACCGTTACCGGGAGCCCTCTTCTCGCCATGTCAGCTGTTGCTTCTTCCGCCGAATTATAGAGACATGACTCTTCACCGTAGAAGACCCTTAACTTCGCAGGAAATGGCGTCTGAAAGCGCAGTTTTTTCTCTCGTAGCACCTTTTTAGTGTCATTGTATTCCCGGCACTTTTTAAGGACCTCCGGGGCGTAATCGTGTTCCACGAAGACTTTTCTCTCTTGGTGCATAAATCCTTTTTTCTGCCAAGCCAGTCTTACAACCTCTTGTTTTATTTTGAAATTGGAGAATCTCACCACCACCAAACGTGGGGGCGCTTCCGCCGCTGGCCTAGCGGCTAACGTACGATGGGCCCTTTCTATCTTCAAGTCGGTGGTTTGGGGGATATCCAACTTCTCTCTCAGTAAAGATTCCACGCAATCCGCCATTGTGTTGAAACCATCTTCGGCTCCTTCTTTCAGACCATGAATTCTTATGTTGTCTCTTCTCAGCCTTCCTTCTTGGTCGGTTAGCTTAGCTTCTAGTCTTGACTGTCTTTTGTGTAGATCCAGCACGGAATCTTCAAGCACTTTTATTCTTTCTTCTGCTTCCAAGATTCGGTTCTCAGCCTGGTCCACTCTGCTGTTTGTCCTTTTTAATTTGTCTCTGAATTCACGAAATTCGGCCCAAACCTCTCGGCGAAATCGTCGTAGTTCTTCAAATAACGTTTTCAAGCTAACCTTCTTGTTAGCTACATTCAGCTCCTCGTCTTCTGAACGGAAATCTTCCGGTTCAGATTCTTCGGCCGATGCGTGTCCTGGCCTGGAAAATGTCGATTTCTTCTGTTTTCCTTTAGGCATGATGATTTTGTCTTTTGATTTTCACTCTTCCAAAAATCCGTTAAATCTGATTTTCAAGATATTTTCCTGGATTAGGTCTGGGAGCTTCAGCGTTAAGCTGCTATCACCATGGCGTCCAGACCGGAAGTCCGTATCGTGAAATTTTAAGTGAAAACCTCCTTCCACCAGCAAGGGCATTGAAGATGAAATGTGGCTGGGTCTTTCAGCATGACAATGATCCCAAACACACCGCCCGGGCAACGAAGGAGTGGCTTCGTAAGAAGCATTTCAAGGTCCTGGGGTGGCCTAGCCAGTCTCCAGATCTCAACCCCATAGAAAATCTTTGGAGGGAGTTGAAAGTCTGTGTTGCCCAGCGACAGCCCCAAAACATCACTGCTCTAGAGGAGATCTGCATGGAGGAATGGGCCAAAATACCAGCAACAGTGTGTGAAAACCTTGTGAAAACTTACAGAAAACGTTTGACCTCTGTCATTGCCAACAAAGGGTATATAACAAAGTATTGAGATGAACTTTTGTTATTGACCAATTACTTATTTTACCGAGGAATTTACCAATTAATTCATTAAAAATTCTTCAATGTGATTTTCTGGATTTTTTTTTTCTTATTTTGTCTTTCATAGTTGAGGTATACCTATGATGAAAATTGGAGACCTCTCTCATCTTTTAAGTTAGAGAACTTGCACAATTGGTGGCTGACTAAATACTTTTTTACCCCACTGTACGTGTGGAGTTTCTGCACCTGCACTCTGTAGACAGTCCAAGTTTCAGCACCGTACAATAGAGTAGCCTGTACTGTCGCTCTGTACACTTTGCATTTCACATGGATAGACATGTCGGTTGTTCCACAGTCTCTCCCTCAAGTTTCCAAACACAGCGCTCGCTCTTCCCATTCTGAGAGATAGTTCATCCTCCAGCCTAGCATTCTCTGAAACAGTACTCCCTAGATACTTGAAAGTCTTGCACTTGACTAGTGGCTCTGTACTAATGCTGATCTCTTCCGGTAGTGATGTTGATAATTGGAACTTTGGTGGTTGATAAAGGCACTCTGTCTTGTTGATGTTGATTTTGCGTCTGAATTGGCTAGCTGCTCTTGCAAATTTCTCCACTAAAGATTGCATATTTTCCACACTGTGTGCAACTAGAGCACTGTCGTCGGCAAAGAGCATTTCTCTTGCTACCTTTATCAGAATCAGAATCAGAATCAGAATCAGAATCAGCTTTATTGGCCAAGTATGCACAACACATACAAGGAATTTGACTTTGGCTAAAAACTTGCTCTCGTTGTTCAGGTGGAGGATTTAAATAAGGATTCAATGACAAACAGAGTATGTACAGTAAATTACAGTCTGTCCACGTTTCTATAAAAGGATGCAAATATATACAGGAATATATGCAGTTATTTACTCAGACTAACCATGTCATATCCGGCTCTAGGGAGCCGGGCAATCAGAGCCAGGGACAAGCCAGTGAGTCGTGATATTTTATTCAGGGTAAAGGGGAAGGGATGAGGAGAGCACAGATACTCATGCAGACGTACACTCACAGGTTGCACAGTGCAGAGGTAAGCAGCTCGTACCGGACGTGGGGGTAGCAAGACGTACATCCTCACAGCGGGATACAAACACAGGAATGCTGCAAGAGGAGTATAAGCTGACACCAGACGAAGGGGCTTCAGCTTAGCAATGTGTTTATGTCGCAGCCCCGAGTCATCGAGGCTGCTCCTATTTATCCTCATTGGCAGCGCCCCAGCTGATGAAGACTAATTGGCCCCAGCCGTCCATAATGCTGCCAGCTGGGGGCCAGCTGAGACGCTGCTCAATGGGAAGCAGGGATGAGGGAAAACATGGGCTGAGTGCCGAGACGGCATCTCAACCCATGGTGACAGAGCCCCTCCCTCAAGGTCGGGCTCCTGAACGACCAGGAACATCCCAGCCCCCCCCCCCCCCACCTAGGGTGGGAGGAAGGGAGGCGGACCGGAGGGGAAGAAGCCAAGGGAAGGACAACACCAATGGGGCAATGTAGGGTAGCGGGAAAGAAAAACCCAAATACAATACTGACAAAACAGAATAATTAACCCAGGTACAGATGGGGAGAAGAACTGGGTCAGCACGCCGGTTACATACTACCCAGAGAGTACCAACCATGCGTGACCCAGAGCAAGGAAAAAAAGAACCACCAAAAAGGTACAGGGCAAAAAATGCTGAGTACGGTTAAATAAAGGGGAACCTATACACAGCGCTAATTTAAGTACATACACACACAGTCACCAAGAAAAGTGAGGGTGACTGGAACAAATGACAATTATAGAGCACGGTGTTACGGAAAACAAGGCACATGACTCTATAATGAACCAACAGGACAAAAAAGAAATACTGAGTGCAGGCAAAGAAAAACCCACACACACGAATATATAAATACCCAGTCACCTAAAGAAATGAAAGTGACTGGAATAAATGGATAACTGCAGAGCATGGTGTTACGGAAAACAAAACATAACTCTACAATACAAAAAATGAGGCTAAAAACATGGCACAAAAAGTAAAATGCTGAGCATGAGCGATGGAAAACAGCACTATAAAAACGAATCCACCAACAGGACAAAAATACTACACCCAAGTGACCTTAATAACAATAAAAGAAAGTGACACCCGAGGTGCATGGCAGGCAGAGTCCAAAAATAGCCGAGATGGCTCCGGAGATCTCCCCGCCCATTGTCCAGCTGGCGAATCAGGGGAAGAGAAGTGTTCGGACAGCGAACTCTGGACCCAGATCCCAGGAATCCAGTCCACCGGCAGCCGAACCAGGCTGCCCAGAGGGAAACAGACCAGTGGGGGGAACCAGATCACCGAACCGAAAGTTCTGTGGGTCGGGTCGTCGACCCGCATCACTCAACCACCAGGACCGTTGAGACGGGCGAAGGATCAGAGCGGATCCCGGTGGAAGAGGCTCAGGGGAGAGCCGATGACGAGGGCGGCGGGCGTCAGGCCGCAGGAAAACGGCCACCTCCTCACCGGACCTGGACAATACTGGGGCAGCACCCACGTCGGACCCCGATCGGGCCTCAGGCGAACCCACGTTGGACCCCGACTGGGTCTCGGGCGAACCCACGTTGAATACTGCACCAGAACCGACCTCCAACGTTGAACCCAGACCCTCCAGCACCACGAGGAACAGCAACTCCTTGCCGGTGACCCTGGAAGAAGGCTCAGAAGAGAAAACAGAACCGGGATCAGGATCACCGGCAGCGCCAGAACCCGGCGAGACGAGCTCAGACGCAGCGGACGGCTGCACCCGGCTCGTCTCCCCTGGAGATAGGCTGAAGTGCTCGGGGATAAAAAGAGAGAAAAGAAAGGAGAGCACTCGCCTGATCTCGGGTTCTGACGCCGTCCAGGACTGCGAAGATCCAGGATCCGTCGTCAGGAGGTCGTTGTCAGGCTCCCATCTAGCCGCGTCGGGCCCCGCAGCCAGCACGATGGTCAGCGCAGCTTGAGATCCCTCCAGCTCAGGTAACCCCGCCGACGATCCACTCGGCGTGAAGCCAGAAGAATCTCGTCCCGCCGGACCGAACCGCTCCTCCGTGGAGACCCGGGGACGCTCAGTCGTCGGCGTAGACTCCACGCAGCAGTCAGTCCCCCTCCTCCGTCCGCAATGTAGCTGCAGAACCACAGGCCCTCTCCATATCCCACCACGTTGACCCGGAGCCGGGGACCGCTCGGCGGAGAGAGACACAGAGGATGCGGGATTAGGCATACAGGTTACAGCAGGTGGGGAGAGTTCAGGGAGCTGCGAACCCTGAACTTCTCCTCCAGGGATGTGACAGAGCAAATCATTAAGCAGGTGTGAAAAAACAATGACTTGCCTGCCCCCTGGAGGTTGAGTATCGCCTGCTGTAGTGGAATCTGCTTCTTCCTCTCCCCGCCCGGCGATAACGGAGGACCCCCCGGGAATTCGTCTGAGGGTCGCTCGCGTTGTCTCCAGCAGAGAGCTCACCAGGCCGGGATTCCAGGCACACACAGCAGTCAGGAAGCGCGTCGAGGAGGAGGGGGAAACAGCCGGGGTGAGCCAGCCCGAATGTCCAGGAATGACAGCGGGGGAACGAGGCTCAGGGGACGAGGCTGTAGAATCTCCACACTGACGAGGCGAAGGGATGACAGCTGCGTGGGAGGAACGGTCCTGACGATGACCCAGAACTGGATCCGGACGAGGTTCGTGCAGAGGTGACTCGGCGATGTGATGACGACTACTCCCAGGGGACGAAGCGAGGGGGAAACCCAGGATTCGCCGCTCCAGATCGGAGATCGAGACGAGGAAGGCGTCGAGCACGGGAAAGCTTCGTAGCCCTGAAGTCCTCACCATCAATCTCACTGCCACCGCCACATGCCCGAAGGTGGTGACAGGAAACACAGTAGAGCTCGCGACAGCCACTCGACCCCGGACATAACTGCTGTCAGCTGCGGCTCCTTGAAGGGAATCCCGAGTGACGTGGCGCAGGTCGGGGGAAGTCCTCTGGTTGGCGCGAACTCCCAGACTGGAATGGCGGCAGGAACGGGACTCCGAAGCGGGGAAAGACGTCGCCCACTTCGACTCCCTGCCGGGATTTCCATCCACCCCGTGGAGCTTCTCTCGCTGTGTACCTGCAGCGTCTATCCTGGCACTGTCCTCCAGATGGTACAGAGAGTGAGGGTGACAGTCCAGGAGTTCCTCAGCACGGCCCGGATGCCAGCGTCTCGCGTTGGAGGCGTTGTGCAGGGTGAAGAGCGTCCCGTCGACAGCCTCCGAGATGGACCTCAGCTCGTCGCCCTGGCGCCGGAAGTGACTCCTGGGAAACGGCATGCTAGCAGCGCTGACACCCCGACAGAAAGGTACGTTTCCACAGCGACCCACGGCCGCCGGCAACTCTTCTGGCTGCGACATACTGTCATATCCGGCTCTAGGGAGCCGGGCAATCAGAGCCAGGGACAAGCCAGTGAGTCGTGATATTTTATTCAGGGTAAAGGGGAAGGGATGAGGAGAGCACAGATACTCATGCAGACGTACACTCACAGGTTGCACAGCGCAGAGGTAAGCAGCTCGTACCGGACGTGGGGGTAGCAAGACGTACATCCTCACAGCGGGATACAAACACAGGAATGCTGCAAGAGGAGTATAAGCTGACACCAGACGAAGGGGCTTCAGCTTAGCAATGTGTTTATGTCGCAGCCCCGAGTCATCGAGGCTGCTCCTATTTATCCTCATTGGCAGCGCCCCAGCTGATGAAGACTAATTGGCCCCAGCCGTCCATAATGCTGCCAGCTGGGGGCCAGCTGAGACGCTGCTCAATGGGAAGCAGGGATGAGGGAAAACATGGGCTGAGTGCCGAGACGGCATCTCAACCCATGGTGACAAACCACACTTTGCAGAAATATATGAAAAAATATACAATCACACAGTATTTCAATGTGGACTCAGATTCAGTGATATAATGTGAATGAAGTAAAAAGCAGTGTGAGAGTTATGTGCAATGTAATAATGGATGAAAAGTCATGAGTACAGCAAACAGGTAGGACTAGGTGAATGTTAGGAGTTCATCAGAGTGATGGCTTGAGGAAAGAAACTGTTCCTGTGACGGGTGGTTTTGACCTTCAGTGATCTGTAACGACGACCAGAAGATAGAAGTTCAAACAGTTTGTGGCCGGGGTGTGATGGGTCAGCACAGATGTTTCCCGCCCGTTTCCTGGTTATGGACCGATATAAGTTCTCAATGGAGGGTAGGTCGGTACCAATGATCCTCTCCGCAGACTTAATGATCCGCTGCAGTCTGTTCTTGTCCTGTTTAGTGGCAGATCCAAACCAGACAGTGATGGAAAAGCAGAGGACAGATTGGATGATGGCAGTGTAGAAGACAACCAGCAGCTCCTGAGGCAAATCAAACTTCTTGAGCTGACGCAGAAAAAACAACCTCTGCTGGGCCTTTTTCCGAACAGTGTCTATATGGGAGGACCACTTCAGGTTCCGGGAGATTGTGGTACCCAGAAACTTGAAGGAGTCCACAGTGGACACTGTGCTGTTGAGGATGGTGAGTGGGGGGAATGAAGGGGGGTGTCGCCTGAAATCCACAGTCATCTCCACCGTTTTGGCTGGGTTAAGTTCAAGATGGTTCTGGCTGCACCAGAGGATCAGCTGCTCCACCTCCCGCCTGTATGCAGACTCATCATCATCCCGGATCAAACCGATGACTGTGGTGTCGTCCGCAAACTTCAGGAGCTTCACCGAAGGGTCCTCTGAGGTGCAGTCGTTGGAGTAGAGGGAGAAGAGCAGTGGGGAAAGGACACATCCTTGGGGGGCGCCAGTGTCAATGTCTTACTCTTGGCTTTAAACGGTGCCACATTGAACAAGTCCGCTTCTTTCCTTGTTTGAATGTATACTCCTTCTGAAGTGTCTTTGAAGGCCACCTCAAGCATGGCTGCCAGATATAGCGAGAAGAGTGTAGGCACCAGCACACACCCTTGTTTCACCCCATTGCTTACTGAAAAAGTCTTTAGATACTGAACCACTCATTGCCATGTTTGCTTGCATACTTGTATGGAGTGCCTCAATCAGGCTAACAAACTTACTTAGACATACTGAATGCACTGAGGAGCTCATTTAGCAGCAGACTACATCATCCTAGGTGCACAACCGAGAGGTTTCGCAGGTCCTTCCTACCTACGGCTGTCAGACTGTACAACCTAAGCAGGGCTGCTCGCAGAGATAGCAAAAAGACGTGACAACCTAATAGTTTTGAATGCAAAAGACGCAATAGACTTACACAATGGTCCCCTCCGGTATACAACTAGGAAAATACCGGTCGCTATGGAGGGTGAGAATATGTATGGGTACATAATCATACCATGTAGGATAACTAAGTAGATGGTTGTGCTGTTTCATTCCATCTAGCTACAATGCTCTGCACTGTGTGTGTTTATATATTTACATATTTATTCCATCTAGCTACAATACTCCGCACTGTGTGTGTTTATATATTTACATATTTATTCCATCTAGCTACAATGCTCCGCACTGTGTTTATATATTCATATATTTATTCCATCTAGCTACAATGATCCGCACTGTGTGTGTTTATATATCTACATATTATTCCATCTAGCTACAATGCTCCGCACTGTGTGTTTATATATTTACATATTTATTCCATCTAGCTACAATGCTCAGCACTATGTGTGTTTATATATCTACATATTTAATCCATCTAGCTACAATGCTCCGCACTGTGTTTACATATTCACATATTCATTCCATCTAGCTACAATACTCCGCACTGTGTGTTTATATACTCATATATTTATTCCATCCAGCTACAATGCTCCGCACTGTTTATATATTTATATATCTATCCCATCTAGCTACAATGCTCCGCACTGTGTGTCTATATATATATATATATTTATATTTATATGTACATATGTATACTTGCTGCTCTTGTTTTTTTTCTCTTGCCTTCTGATTGTTGCTCTGAGTGTTGCTGTCCCTGTGCTGTTGCAATCCTGGAATTTCCCCATTGTGGGACTAATAAAGGCTTATCTTATCTTATCTTATCTTTAACTTCTCTGTACAGCCATATTTCTTGAGTATCTGCCAAAGTCCTTATCACGAAACAGTATCGAAGGCTTTACTGAAGTCTATGAAGACTACATAAAGCGGCATGTTCTGTTCGATACACTTTTCTTCAACCTGTTTCAAGCAGAAAATCATGTCCATTGTGCTTCTTCCACTTCTAAAGCCGCACTGGGTTTCCAGTAGTACATTCTGTGAGATGTGCTCATTGAGTCTGTTCAGTAGTACACGTGAGAGAATCTTACCAACAGTGGCGAGCAGTGATATACCTCGGTAATTTCCACAATCTTTCCTGTCACCTTTCTTGAACAAGGCACTACATATACAGTATATATACACTTATCGTCAAATAAGATTACTTACATCATGATATCACATTATGGTCATATTGCACAGCCCTAGCCGCAGCCCTAAATAACAACATCATTGACAAAGACAGCATTTGGCTCATGATCACCTAGAAGCTGATGATCACTTGCCACATTTATCTGTTGGTACAGAAACAAGTTACATTTAGCCACAGCAGTGAATGACAGCAGTGCTAATAAGCATCACATCTGATGTCACATCTGAAGTTACCTAAAGAACATTGTCTCAGGCCTCAATCATGAAAAGGAAATGAGATTGAGGCTAGTATGACCAAACTGCTCCACTGTCGGCTTCCCAAAAAATTGCCTGAAATGGCCAAAGCAGAATGAAAACAGAACTCTGTAGGCTGGAATTTTTGCACCAAGGCAGTGAGAACAGTTGATGTGCAAATTTTTCGCATCACGTTTTCAAATTGCAGCAGCAAAAATAGCCCTAAAACCAAAGAATTTCCATACAACCAAGGTAGATCCTCTTTTAGGTGACCCCAAAGGTAGAGCAGCTGTTGTCTTCCCCGAGCATTTTTTGTTTTGTCTTTCGGCTGCTCCCTTTCAGGGTCACCACATCATATCATCACCTTATATTGCGATGAACCGCATGTTGATTTTGGCAAGGATTTTTATGCCGGATGCTCTTTCTAATGCAACCCTGCCCATTTATTCGTGTATGGGAACGGCACAGGAAGTACACTGGCATGTGCACCCCCTGTGACTGGGTAACCAACTTTCCTTCCTCCATTCGATTTTTGCTGAGCACCAAGCCAGAAAGCAGGAAGTTCCATTTTTATATGGTCTATGGTATGACCTGGCCGGGACTTGAACCTATGACCTCCTTGTTGTGGGGTGAACGTCTTCCCACATGTTCAGTTTTACTGTGTAGCATATAACATCTGTCACGTCACATCTGCAGCTTAGCACTGTGATATCATTAGCCAAATCAGAATATTGCAATATTCACTTTTAATCCAGGATCAAAATTTACACTGAGATTATCATGAATAGTATGATATTGCACACTCCTGTGGTATTATTACATCCAAACTCCACCAAACTTCACCTGTTTGATTATACTCCCCTTCTGACTATATAGGCAATTTGTCATCACCATGATAACAGGAAGTGTCATTATTTTTACACTTTTATGCATTGCTCCAAGTCAGTCAAACGCAATCCCTCAGTCTTCGTCAGAACATTCTTAATATTTGGACCGATGCTTCACTGTAAGCACTCTCATGTTAATCCTTCTCCATGAAACAGGAAGTTGCTGTTATTTAATAGTGCATCATCTGATCCCACCCAAATTTCTTACACCTGACAACAGTCCTGGCCTTAAAGCATTTGTCTGCTTTATTGGTTCTTAGTCACAGCTTTTGCTAGCAAAAGGAAATTATCCTGATGTCACAAGTATCGTCAAATTTATAAAAAATTCACATAATGCATTGTACACAATTTGGAAAGCAACTGCATGTATCATTACTGGGTGTTCTGTACAGATGCATTTCAATATCGAATATCGACAAAAAGTTAATTTATTTCAGTAATTCAATTCAAAAAGTTAAACTTGTATAGATTCATTACACACGGAGTGATATATTTCAAGCATTTGTTTCTTTTAATTTTGATGATTATGGCTTACAGCTAATGAAAACCCAAAATTCAGTATCTCAGAAAATTAGAATATTATATAAGACCAATAACAAAAAATGGATTTTTAATAGTAATGTTGGCCGACTTAAGAGTACTATGTCCATGTACTCAATCAATACTTGATCAGGGCTCCTTTTGCATGATTCACAAATTCTGTGCAACCTTCTTTCTTCTGTAACTCCCCCCATTTAATCCTTGGCTCTGCCTTCACTCGCTTCCTCTTCTTTCTTTTCCAACTCATCTTGTGATGATCAGGCCAGTGTGCTCCCCCTCCCCTCCTGTTCCTGTCTTCCCGGCTCTGGAGTAATTACCCACACCTGCGTGACTGACACACCTGCTGCTTCCTGGTTGTCCAGCATATTTAAGAGCCAGTGTGTGAGGAGCTCATCACTGGACCGTTAGGTTTGCTACCTGTGATAAAGCTACGTGAAGTTATTCCTCCTTGGTTGATCTGTGTTTGTCACTCCCATGTCCTTCTCTCTCCTCAGGGTTGTTGCCACCTTAGCAGTGTGTACTCTGGGGCTGATCACACTCGCCTGACCCAAAGACACCGTATGTCCACCCAGGTCAACCATCTTCCCCCGTGTTCCCTGGTCCCACGCAGGAGTTCCCGGTCGGGCTCCACTGCTCTCAGTAGTAAGAGTGTACTCCTTTTTCTTATTCTCCTCTTGTGGAGAATCTGCCTCTAACCATCTCTCTCTGCTCTCTTCCCGTAGGCTGCGTGCGCTCCAGCGGGCACCTGTTTTGTGTGGAAATTTAATTGTGTGTTTTTGTTTTGGCATTATTCTTTAATTGTGCACTTTTATTTAGCGTTGTGTATTAGGGTTTTGTTCTTCATTAAAGTGGTGAAACTTTTACATCTGAGTCTGTGTGTTCATTTGGTGTGGTAGCTCTGCGTTTGAGCCTAACTCTTGAATTGAGTCATGACACATCTTAGAGACTACCATCTGATGCTGCCTAGCTACATTCTCCCCTGCCACCACCTTGCAGTCTCCTACCTCTTCCAGATTAAGCCTACTGCAAAATATGTAGTCCACTTGTGTGCACCTTCCTCCACTCATGTAAGTAACCCAAGTTCCTCTGTTTTCTTGAACTACATGTTGACTACAGCCATTTCCATCCTTTTTTGTAAAATCCAAAGCCATCTGTACTTCTGTGGCGGATGAAAATATAAGCAGCGATGCTGAGGTTTTAAGTAGAGTTTATTAAATCATACCGCCATCACGAGCTCCGCTCCCGGCGCCGTGCATGCCGTGCAGCTTGGCCATGGTTCGTTGGAGCGGTGGGAGGAAATAGACGATCTTTTGTCCCTCAGGCTCGTGCAGATGCGTTGGAGCGGTGGGAGGGAATAGACGATCTTTGGCACCGCTCGGCCGTGGTGCGTTCAGGTCCATGTGTTGCGTTCTCCGCCGGCCATGGAGGACGCCGTCGTGGAGAGGGGACGAGGTGCCTGCGCTCTCGTGTGGAGGAGCTGCAAGCGCGGCCGGTCCAGCGTGGATGAGCAGATCTCAGACGTGCAGATCTCATCATGAAGAACGGGTCACCAGTGCAGCTGTCCAGATCAGAAGGTTGCTTTGCACAAAACGTGTGCATGTTCGGGGTCGCCAGTGAAGCGTTCACTGGCAGCGTGTTCTTTTCTGCCTTCAGGTCATGGTGCGTTGGAGCGGCGAGAGGGAGGAGACGTCTTGTGTCCCTCGGCCGGTTCAGCGTGGATGTCCAGACCAGAAGGTTGCGTCGCACAAAGCGTGTGCGTCTTCGGGGTCACCAGTGCGGCGGATGAAAATATAAGCAGCGATGCTGAGGTTTTAAGTAGAGTTTATTAAATCATACCGCCATCACAAGCTCCGCTCCCGGCACCGTGCATGCGCGCCGGGAGCGAGCCCAAGCGGCTCTCAGAGAAGGAGGACACAGTCTGTGTCCAGCAGCAGCAGTTGCAGAAGTGAGGTTGAGAGAGCGAGTTACAGAACCTGTGCAGTATTTATACCCAACTCAGACAATACATCAAAGCAGATTCACAGCAGTTGGTACGATCAAAGGGACTGCAGAACAGGCATGAGACATTTGCATTTAAGAGACCTACATAACAATAGGCAGATTTGCTAGCCTCTGCTCCAGGTGCAGGACAAAGAGGTTACAAGGCACATCTACATATTGATCTCAGCCTCTAGGTCACAGTAAGGACAGGACGCATGAACACTATACATGAATGGCACATTACATCACAATACATGAATGGCACATTACATCACGACACATGCATGGCACATTACATCACAATACATGAATGGCACATTACATCTCAGTAGTGCAGCGGGAAAAACCAAGAGAAGAGAGCTGACTGTCCTGTGTGTTGTGGGGGGGGGGGGGTTGAATCAACCCGCCACACTTCCACATTTCTCTCCTTAAAACCATACCTACCCAGAACCTCCTCATCACCTCTATTTCTTTCACCTACATGCCCATTAAAGTCCGTTCTCATCACCACCCTCTCCCTCTAGGGAACACTCTCTACACTGTAAAAACTAACAGTACTTCTTAATAAAAGAACTAAGTAAATAACGCTTAATCCTTCAAAAAAAGTTGGAGTCACTGATTTCTACAAATATAAACTCAGTCAAAAATACACATTTGTATTAATTTTGATGATTAGCAATTCAGTTGCTGTGACTGTACTTGCATTTTTGGAACATCTTAAATATTGGTGACATAATTCCAATTTGTTGATTAATCAAGAAACAGGGCCATTTCTGGCTTTTGGGAGGCACCTATTGTTGTAAAGCGGATGTAGATGTTTTGTGGCAGTGCATCAGGCAGTGCATCAGTCTGGTTCGCTTTAAGAAAACGGCCTATATTTGTCAATATAAAATTCAGATTAAAGATCTCAAGTTGGCTCAAGCAATTTAAATCTACAGAAAATAATACTCATGCATGTCTGTAAATTTGAGTATTATGATTTGTAATTTCAAAAATTATAAACATAATAATCAAATGAGGATCAATACTTTTAAATCTCTCAAAATGCAGCTGCTCGGGATGATGGGAAATGTTAAATGTTGGGAAATAAGTATTTCTCAGTTTATGAGTGGGTGCTGAAAAGTTCATAGCAGTCACATTTGACCAAATGTGGTTTATTTTTCAACATAGTCCCCCCTTTGGTCCACACCCTTCTTCTATAGGCGTTGCAGCGCTTGGATCCCTGCAGTTGAAACATAAACCACATTTGGTCAAATATGACCACTCTGAACTTTTCAGCCCCCCCCCCACACACACACACTGTGTGTTACTGTTGAGCATATGTATGTATATATTTCTGCAATATTTGAGTTCTAATAAACAGTTGTGTTTGGCACCACGAGTGTAACTGCTATGGCAGTGATACAAATTGCCGTAGCAGTTACATCCTGCCCTCCTCCTTCTACCACTGTGGCAAAGGTACTGTGGCAAACTCTAACAATGAGACTACATTTGCAGTTTGGGGGGCCTCAGTCATTGGGTGCCCATACCGTTTGCTATGCCAATGCTTCTAGCCTTGCTTCCTTTCCATCTGGTTTCTTGTACACACAGTATATCTAGCTTTCCTTCTCTCCATCATATCAGCCAACTCTCTCCCTTTACCAGTCATAGTCCCAACCTGTAAAGTCCCTACTCTCACCTCGGCACTTCTGCCTTTCCTTATCTCTTCATTCAAACACACATGACCCCCCTCTCTTCCTCCTTGATCTTCGACCAACAGTAGCCCAATTTCCACCGGTGGCGGTTGTTGTTAATCCAGGTCTCGAACAAACTGGTATGGAAGTCTCATTCATTATGATCCACATTTAGAATTGTATGCCCTTCCTGAAACCACCCTCCCCTTCCACCTGAGCTTGGGAGTGCACTGGCTTGTCTGGCTGGGTTAGAATGAAAATACATTTATCCTGCAAGGTGCCAACATAAGTTTCCTTTCCCCCATTCTGTTATGCTGACTGCCAAGCTAGAAAGTGGAAAGTACCATTTTTATATGGTCTTTGGTATGACCCGGCTGGGGTTTGAACGCTTGACCTCCCGGCTACGAGGCGGATGCTCTACCACTAGGCCACCACACTGGTTCAGAAACAATTTTTTTTTTTTTTTTAATTCTTTTAACCATCCATTTTTCCATTACCAAATGGGTTGGGCGAATCGCTAAGGCAGACATCGATGTATCTGCTATAGTCTTATAGTTTTTGAAACAGAGTTTTTATGCCAGATGCCCTTCCTGACGCAACCCTGCCCATTTTCATCCGGGCTTGGGACCAGCACAGGGAGTACACTGGCTTGTGCACCCACTGTGGCTGGGTAACCAACATTTCCCTCTTCCGTTCCATTATTGCTGAGCACCAAGCTGGATGGCAGAAAGTTCCACTTTTATATGGTCTTCGGCACAACCCAGCGGGGACTTGAACCCCAGCCTCCGGGTTGTGGGGTGGATGCTCTATCTCTAGACCACCACTCTGGTAAAATTAAATAAAAAAAGGCTTGAAATACGTATATCTGTACGTGATCATTACTGAATACATGAAAGTGTATCCCTTTGAATTATTCATTCATTTATCTTCGTCCACTTAATCCTTTTTGGGTCTTATATTGCAGAAAATCTTAATTTTTTTTTACAATATTCTAACTTAAGCTACAGTCACAAATACCCTTACAAATGGCTGCAAACACTGTACAAATGATTTTTGGACCATTTCGTATGGCCTTCTTAAGGGAGCCGTAGGAGAATCCAGCATTTGTAGACCGTTCGTAAGTTCATGGCCAGGTCGATGGTCTTGTCCAAGATTTCTATGAATACCCCACGAAAACCCCTCATCGTAGGGTGGCTGTATGAATGCCATAGGAACAACGTAAGAACAACGCAAGATGTTGGCCGTAGGTATGCCTGAAGAACACCTTAAGTTGTTCTTGAGGGCCCCTTACAGCAGTTGTAGGAAACGGTGTACTAATCCCCGCTCATACGGAGATTCATACAGTATGCATAAGGCGGTCGTGTGCAGAGGTGAACTTACCATTAGGCAAAAGTAGACAACTGCCTTAGGCCCCGATCTGCTAAGGACCCCGATCTACTAGGAGCCCCATATATTTTTCTAAATGTTTAGCATATTTAACATGATGTCTGAGAAAATAAAGAAACACAAGTATTTACAAAAACAGCAAATCAAATCACGAACATAATGTCCTTCCCCCCTTCTCCTCAGACTGTTGAACTCTTCCATGTTGTCTTTGAGCCATGCACATATCTTTGGTTATGATTGTAAAAAAAACGTACAGTGTGTAGAACAGTGGCAAAATGAAACAAAGCTATCTCAGATAACTTTGTTTTATTTTGCCGGTGCAGAGAAGTGGAGGAAAAGGGAAGAGCACAGAAAATTTTTATCAAAACAACCTTTTTCACTTCAACCAGTGAGGAGACTAACTTCCCGAGGGGCAGATAGAGAGCAACGGTGCTTGTATGAGCACACATTCCTGATGCTAATGACGAACACCTGCTATTAATGAGGAGGCAGCGGCGATGCCAGTGTTCTGACATTTTACCATACCTATCAGAATGGCCATACCCTGGGTTACTATGCATGTGCATGCATGCTGTGCATGCGGAGTAACAGGAAATATGCTTCCGCTAATAATTTCAGCATATGATGCAGCTGACAGAAACAGCTGATGGCGCAGCACCATGATTGGCTAATCAAAAAATGTGACACGTTTTCAGTGTGTGTCTATTTATATATAATATATATATTTCTTGCTGTTAAAAATTACTCAGTACAGCTGACGGAAGGTAAACAACAGCATATTGCAGTCCAGCTGATGGAAGGTAAGCAATTGTGTAATGTTAGTGGCATATTTGCAGTGCAATTTATTCTGACAAAGTATGCTAAAACAATAGCTATATCTATCGGTTTGCCGTAGGGGTACGGTATTTTGATAAAGTATGGTAAAATGGCAAAACACCGGCTGCTGACAGTATAGGAAAACAACTAAATTTTTTACAATTTTTTCTAATTGCAAGATTTGCAGAGGCCAAGGCTCACAAGGTTAAATTTAGATATGACCAACTGTGCTCCTCAGCCATGCACCGGATATCTGCAGCCTCACAGCAGATGACATTACATGAGATTAAATACAGTAATTTTGAGTATCCTTGAAAGAGTTCAACCACTGTTCTGTTTATCCTGTTCATTATTGGAACAACGGCCCAATGTTGTCTTTGAATGTTCCTCATTACTCTCTATAGCTTGTTGACTGGTGAGAGAATGCAAAACAAACTTGACCAACAAATAATCTTGAAATAATAGCAAAAGCACTGAAAAAGGGAAAGGAGAAAAATGGACAGAAAGAGAGCAGGGAGAAGAAGAGAAGGATGAACAGTGAGGAAAAATAAAGACAAGGGAGAGGAAGTGATGGACAGAGACTGGTGAAGATGAGGAGAAAAAAGGACGAGAAAGTCACAAGTGAAGAAAAAGGAAAAGACAGTATGCAAAGGTTTATAAATTCCAAGGATGTATTAGGTTTAATATCTTTTGTATTTATCTTTATATTGTTTTGTGTGATATATTCTCCCTTGTGTCTACATAGTACAGAGGAGGGAGCACAATAGATGTCTCTGCAAAATGGACCAGTCAGCAGACCATGAAATGGACCCAGCTGGCAAATGTGGGTAAGTCAGTCTCTCCAGGATTTCGTGAGATGTTTTTATGATTGTTGTGGCCCAAAAAGCCTGAATTTGTGGGAGCTTTTTTTTAAAAGTTGCAATAAAAGTTGTGATGTTTTGAGTTTTGTTTTTTTTTTTGCCCTAAAAGTTGTGGTTTAGCACCTTGGGGGAGCCAAATTATCTAGCATCTCAGACAAGAGACAGTGGATAAACATGGGAGAACAATACTCAGGAGGTTCCTGGTGAGACAGCAGGAAGGAGTCAAGGACGTAGGGGGTTGAATGCAGTGTGATGCAAATGTCATGTTGTGTGTGGAGAAATGCCATGAAACTTAAGAGGAGAGTGCCTGCTGAAAGGTTCAGTCTGTTCTTTGCTTGTGAGATGTGAGTGTGTAATAAATCGTCTGAAATGAATCTGCCTCTTCATTTACACACTCCACAGTGGTGACCCAAGACGTATTATGGAACACGAGGCAAGATCCCCGGAGCCGGCCCAGTCAGGAAGCTACAGCGAGGCGGCAGCCATCCCACAGACAGCCCGGACTGGAACCTCCAGCCACGCGTGTGCGGTTTCAGTCAAGCTACCGGATTTCTGGCAGCACAACCCGTGCTCTTGGTTCCACCTCACCGAGGCCCAGTTCGCCCTCCGGGGAGTAACGGCAGACAACACCAGATTCTACCATGTGGTCGCAGTGCTGGACGCCCGCACAGCTCAGCAGGTAGCGAGCCTGCTCGATCAGCCAACAGCCAGTAGCAAATATGAGGCGCTCAAGGCTGCGCTCATCCAGCGCTACACGCTCTCGGACTGTGAGAGAGCGGAGAGGCTCCTGATGCGGACCGAGTTAGGAGATGGTTCGGCCGTAGACCTGATGGAGAAGATGCTGGCGTTAATGGGAACGGACGACGGGCACTTTCTGTTTGCCCACCTCTTCCTCCGGAACCTTCCGACAGTGGCGAGAGCGGTTCTGGCCAATTCGCCGTTGCTGGCCGCGTGCGACTACCGTGCGCTAGCCCAGGAGGCAGACCGGATCATCCTCACCACCAGGGCGATCACAGTCAACGCGGCAGCGGCGGAGCCCAGCAAGACGACCAGAGGAGGCGAGGAGCCACCGACGGTAGCAGCAGCGGGGGCCAAGGAGCGCCAGAGAGACACGCTCTGTTTCTACCACCGCCGCTTCGGAGAGAAGGCATGCAGATGTGCATCCCCGTGCCAATTCAAGCGCTCGGGAAACGCCAACGCCGGGGGTCGGTAGAAGCTGCGACCCTCGGTGAAGACAACAAGCTGCTCTACTTGACGGACGCATGCTCGGGGAGGCGTTTCCTCGTGGACACCGGAGCCCAGAAGAGTTTCATCCTGCCGACCTACGCTGATCGGCTGGCAGGACCTAGCGGCCCCGAGATGTTGGCAGCAAACGGCTCGGATATTAAGACCTTTGGTGAGAGGACTCTGCTCTTATCTCTACACGGCCGTACATATGAGTGGACTTTTGTCGTAGCAGCACTGAATTACCATATCCTGGGGGCTGATTTTCTGTGTGCACATGGTTTACTGGTTGATGTTGCTAACAGGCGCCTGGTTAATGCACTGTCCTTTGACTCTCTCCCCTGTATAGCTTGAGTGACCCAGCCAACAGCAGAAGCCAACGTCACAGCTACAGGCGGTAAGTTCCACACACTGCTCACTCAGTTCCCAGCACTCACGGTCCCAACGTTTTCCGCGGCCATTGCTAAACACAGGGTGGAGCACTTTATCACCACCACCGGGCCGCCCGTTCTTGCAAGACGCTATGGCCAGCAAAACTGGCCATAGCGCGCGAGGAGTTCGCCAACCTGGAAAGGTTGGGCATCATCAGGCGCTCGAACAGCCCATGGGCATCCCCGCTACACATGGTCCCTAAGGCTGAGGGATCGTGGCGACCGTGTGGGGATTTCCGCAGGTTGAACAACGCCACAGCGCACAACCGCTACCCAATTCCCCACATACAGGATTTTTCCGTTCACCTTGCCGGAGCACGCATTTTTTCCAAAATAGACCTGGTCCGCGGTTACCACCAAGTCCCAGTGCGCGCTGAGGACATACCCAAAACAGCGGTAATAATTCTATTCGGTCTATTCGAGTTCCTGCGCATGCCATTCGGGTTAAAAGGAACGGCACAGACGTTCCAGCGCATGATGGATGCAGTGCTGCGCGATCTCCCGTTCGTGTTCGTCTACCTGGACGATATCCTGGTAGCCAGTGCATCCGAAGACGAACACGAAACCCACCTCACGACGGTTTTCCGGAGGTTGGAGGAGCACGGGTTAATAATCAACCCGGTGAAATGCCAGTTTGGCGTGATGGAGATTGATTTTTTGGGGCACTGCGTCTCTCCAGAAGGAGCGATCCCGCTGCCCGACAAGGTGCGCGCCGTGGTGGATTTTCCCCGGCCTCAGACAGTCAGGGCACTGCAGGAATTTTGGGGGATGGTGAACTTTTATAACCGTTTCCTTCCCCGCGCAGCGCAGCTCATGCAACCATTGTACGCCGCGCTCAAGAAACAGAAACCCGCGGAGAGGGTCGAATGGACCCCGGACCGAGAGCTGGCGTTCTCGGAAGTTAAAGCAGCCCTGGCAAACGCCGCACTGCTGGCGCATCCAGACCCGGCGGCCCGCATAGCGCTCACAACCGACGCTTCAGACGTGGCCATAGGGGCTGTCGTGGAGCAGCGCGTCGCCGGGGCTTGGCAGCTGCTTGCCTTTTTTAGCAGAACTTTGCGCGACAGCGAACATAAATACAGCGTGTTCGACAGAGAGTTGCTGGCTCTCCACCTGGCCGTACGCCCCTTCCAGTTCTGACTGGAAGGGCGCAGCTTCACCGTGTTCGTGGACCACAAGCCGCTAACATTCACGATGGCCAAGGTTTCAGAACCGTGGTCGGGCCGGCAGCAGAGACAGCTGGCCGCGATCTCAGAGTTTACTACCGATATTCAACATGTGTCGGGTAAACTGAATGTGGTGGCGGACTGCCTCTCGCGCGCCGTGATGGCCCCGGTCTGCGTGGGGATAGATTACACAGCCATGGCCGCGGAGCAGATTAGCGATACAGACGTGCGCGCGCTCCAGTCTGGACCAACAGGGTTAAGGCTGGAGAGCAGGGTGCTGCAAGATGGCGCCCCTCCCCCCAATCTGCGATGTCTCCACGGGTCGCCCGTGTCTGGTGGTCCTGGTCGCGTGGCGCCGCCACGTGTTTGAGTCGGTTCACACTCTGGCACACCCAAGAGTGTGCGCATCGGTCAAAATGGTGGGAGAGAAGTTTATATGGCCGAGCCTACGCAAACAAGTGAAAGAGTGGGCTGCAGCCTGCGTGGCGTGCCAACAAGCCAAGGTACACAGACACACGAAGGCTCCCTTGGAGCCGTTTCGTATTCCGGCTAAGAGGTTCGACCATGTTCACGTGGACCTCGTGGGCCCCCTCCTGCCATCACAGGGGTGCACGCACCTCCTGACAGTGGTGGACCGCACCACACGCTGGCCAGAAGCGGTCCCGCTGGCGGCAACCACGTCTGCAGACGTAGCGCGCGCTTTTTTAACAGCATGGGTGGCGCGTTTTGGAGTCCCGTCGGACATTACGTCCGACAGGGGCCCTCAATTTGTTTCCGAACTCTGGTCCGCGATGGCCCGCAGCCTGGGTGTTACAATTCACCGCACAGCCGCGTACAACCCACAGGCCAATGGGTTATGCGAGCTTTTCATAGATCACTGAAAGCAGCACTCAGGGCTTCATTGATGGATACAAATTGGGTAGACAGGCTGCTGTGGGTTTTATTGGGGTTGCGCTCCGTGCCGAAAGAGGATCTGAAAGCTTCCCCGGCAGAGCTCGTTTTTGTGCAGCCACTACGGCTGCCCGGGGAATTTCTACCAGATAATCCCGTGCCGGGCAGCTGCCCGTCTCAGCTTTTGCAGCGTAGCGCAAACACAGGCACGCTGCCGGGCCCTGCCCACCTCAGTTTTCCGCGTGTTTTCGTGCCTAAAACTTTGAAGAGCACGGAGTTCGTGTTTGTCAGACACGACGCCCACCGCCCTCCATTGCGCCCACCCTATGATGGACCATTCAGAGTGTTGGAAACAGGGGATAAGCATTTTTTGCTAGACTTAGGGGGTAGGAGGGAAAAAATTGGCATAGACAGACTCAAACCCGCTTTCGTTGTGGCGGACGAGCAAGTGCTGTTGGCTAGGGCCCCTCGGCGTGGAAGACCCCCACGGAGAGCTCCCCAGAGAAACGATTCACCAGAGCAGCCACACGGACAGACCGAAGTGCCCCCCCCCCACCCCAGTCACAGCCCACCCGCAGTCAGACACACTCCCAGCAGCCCCCCACCGGCACAGCAGCGCCACGGAGGCGGTAAACCCCAGTTACAGCAGATACGGGAGGAGACGGAAGCCGAAACAGCATGTGGACTGATATTCTATTGTTCTATCACAGCATGTGGACTGTTATTCTATTGTTCTATCTAAGATGCTGGGGGGGGGGGGGTTAGCACCTTGGGAGAGCCAGATTATTTAGCATCTCAGACAAGAGACAGTGGATAAACATGGGAGAACAATACTCAGGAGGTTCCTGGCGAGATAGCAGGAAGGAGTCAAGGACGTAGGGGGTTGAATGCAGTGTGATGCAAATGTCATGTTGTGTGTGGAGAAATGCCATGAAACTTAAGAGGAGAGTGCCTGCTGAAAGGTTCAGTCTGTTCTTTGCTTGTGAGATGTGAGTGTGTAATAAATCGTCTGAAATGAATCTGCCTCTTCATTTACACACTCCACAGTGGGAAGAATTCCAAATTTTAAAGCAGATGTTTTTTTAAATAGTTTACTGCAATGATATTCTATATAACATCACAAGAAAAGCAGAGGATTGTCAAAAATTTCCTATTAAACAGTGATTTGTAAATTAAGCAGAAACTTCTGCTATAGAGAAAACCTCTTGTGCAACAACAAATACAGACTTTAACACAATTAAGTGAGAATGAAGTAGCTACTTATAAATTTGTCATAAAAATGACCAACATTGTAGGCTACTCTTGCTGAGAACTCGAATAAAAAGGATGAAAAAATAATTATCCATTACAACAGCTAAATTGCACTGAATGCATGTTAGAGAGTATACAGTAGATTTGGAAATTATGGCAGCACCTTCATCTGAAAACTCCCTAACCGTAGCGGTCCCCAACTACTAAGTACTGAGCACAAAGAAAAAAGAAAAATTTATTCTGGTGCTCTGTATTGTCTCTGTGTTTTTCTGAAAAAAATTACTTGTAGAGACTGGGTTAATCATCTCAGACTGGATACAGAGGGTAAACAGAGAAGGACAATGGCTATGGAGATTATGGTGAGGTAGCAGGAAGAAGGAGTTGGGGGGAGAAGGGATGAATGTATTGTGATGTGAGATGTCATGCAGATGTGAGATGGGTGGTTGGTATAAAAGGAGAACCCATGGTGTATTGAGACATGCTTTTTATGTGTATGACTGATGTGAGAGTGAATAAAGTCGTCTGCTCTCGTGCACTATGTACAGCAGCTCAACCAGACTCATGTCAATCCTCACTGTTTTCTTCCTGCATTACCGACTGCACTATATGGTTCTCCACATTATCTGCTGCTCGCTAATATATTTAAACTGCTGACTAGTATTACTCACTTATTCTACACTTTATTGCATGTATAGTTTATTTCTTTTATTTTATCATGTTTAATGTTGCAGCATTGCACCGAGACAAATTCCTAGTTTGTGTACTACATGAACAATGGCAATAAATCTGATTCTGATTCTGATTCTGAACCAGTCTCGTTATTTACACTCTCTACACTGGTGACCCCTTGACGAATTATGGAACACGAGGCAAGAACCCCGGAGTCGGCCCGGACGGGAAACCCCAGCAACGCGTGCGCTGTTTCAGTCAAACTACCGGACTTTTGGCTGCACGACCCGTGGTCTTGGTTTCACCACACCGAGGCTCAGTTCGCCCTCCGGGGAATAACGGCAGACGACACCAAACATTACTATGTGGTCGCAGCGCTGGACGCTCGCACGTCTCAGCAAGTAGCGAGCCTGCTCCAACAGCCTCCAGCCCACGACAAATACGAGGCTCTCAAGGCTGCGCTGACCCGGCGCTACACGCTCTCGGACTGTGAGAGAGCAGAGAGGCTCCTGAGGCGCTCCGAGTTAGGAGATGGTTCGGCGGTCGAACTGATGGAGAAGATGTTGGCGTTAATGGGCACGGACGACGGGCATTTTCTGTTTGCCCACCTTTTCCTCCGGAACCTCCCAACAGAGGCGAGTGCGGTTCTTGCCAATTCACCGTTGCTGGCCGTGCGTGATTACCGTGTGCTAGCCCAGGAGGCAGACTGGATCATCCTCACCACCAGAGCCCTCACAGTGAACACGGCGGCGTCGGAACCCAACGAGACGACCAGCGGAGGCGAGGAGCCGCCGACGGTAATGGCAGCGGAGGCCAGGAAACGCCAGAGAGACACGCTCTGCTTCTACCACCACCGCTTCGGACAGAACGCACGCAGATGTGCGCCACCATGCCAATTCAAGCGCTCGGAAAACGCCAAGGCCAGCAGTCGGTAGCAGCTGCGACCGCCAGTGAAGAGAACAAGCTGCTCTACGTGACGGATTCGCGCTCGGGGAAACGGTTCCTCATAGACACCGGAGCCCAGAGGAGCATCATCCTGCCATCCTACGCCGACCAGCTAG
Organism: Pholidichthys leucotaenia; assembly: GCA_020510985.1. Taxonomy (NCBI): domain Eukaryota; kingdom Metazoa; phylum Chordata; class Actinopteri; order Cichliformes; family Pholidichthyidae; genus Pholidichthys; species Pholidichthys leucotaenia. Next base: position 222,861,609 of record CM035841.1, read on the forward strand.
CAGGACCTAGCGGCCCCGGGCTGGTAGCAGTAAACGGCTTGGGAATTAAGACTTTTGGTGAGAGAACACTGACTTTATCCCTACATGGCCATATGTACGAGTGGACTTTTGTTATAACGGCACTGAGTTTCCCAATCCTGGGAGCTGATTTTCTGTGTGCACATGGGTTTCTAGTCAATGTTGCTAACAGGCGACTGGTTAATGTACTGTCTTTGGATTCTCTCCCCTGTACAGCTCGAGGGGCCGGGCCAATAACGCAAGCCAACGTCACAGCTCCAGGTGGTAAGTTCCACACACTGCTCACTCAGTTCCCAGCACTCACGGTCCCGACGTTTTCAGCGGCCATCGCTAAACACGGTGTGGAACACTTTATCACCACCACCAGGCCGCCCGTTTTCGCACGACCTCGGCGCTTGGACGCAGCTAAACTGGCCATAGCGCGTAAGGAGTTTGCCAACCTGGAAAGGTTGGGCATCATCAGGCGATCAAACAGCCCATGGACATCCCCGCTACACATGGTCCCTAAGTCCGAGGGATTGTGGAGAGCGTGCGGAGATTTCCGCAGATTGAATAACGCCACAGCGCACGACCGCTACCCGATTCCCCATATTCAGGATTTTTCCATTCACCTCGCCGGAGCACGCATTTTTTCTAAAATAGACCTGGTCCGCAGTTACCACCAGGTCCCAGTGCGTGCGGAGGACATACCCAAAACAGTGGTAATAACTCCGTTTGGCTTGTTTGAGTTTTTACGCATGCCTTTTGGATTAAAAGGAGCGGCACAGACATTCCAACGCATGATGGATGCGGTGTTGCGTGATCGCCCGTTTGTGTTCGTCTACCTGGATGACATCCTGGTGGCCAGTGCGTCCAAGAAAGAACACATAACCCACCTCACGACGGTTTTCCGGAGGTTGAAGGAGCACGGGTTAATAATCAACCCGGCACAATGCCAGTTTGGCGTGATGGGGATTGATTTTTTGGGGCACCACGTCTCACCGGAGGGAGCGATACCCTTGCCCGACAAAGTGCGCGCCGTGGTGAATTTTCCCCGGCCTCAGACGGTCAGGGCGCTGCAAGAATTTTTGGGGATGGTTAACTTTTATAACCGGTTCCTCCCCCGTGCAGCTCAACTCATGCAGTCATTATACGCCGTGTTCAAGAAACTGAAACCCGCGGATAGAGTCGAATGGACTCCGGAGTGAGAGCAGGCGTTCTCTGAGGTTAAAACAACCCTGGCAAATGCCGCAATGTTGGCGCACCTGGACCCAGCGGCCCGGATAGCGCTCACTACCGACGCCTCGGACGTGGCCATAGGGGCCGTCGTGGAGCAACACGTCGCCGGTTCCTGGCAGCCGCTCGCTTTTTTCAGCAGGGCTTTGCGCAACAGTGAGCGTAAATACAGCGCGTTCAACAGAAAGTTGCTGGCTCTCCACCTGGCCATACACCACTTCCAGTTCTGGCTGGAAGGGCGCAGCTTCACCACGTTCGTGGACCACAAGCCGCTGACGTTCGCAATGGCCAAGGTTTCAGAACCATGGTCGGCCCGGCAGCAGAGACAGCTGGCTGCAATCTCGGAGTTTACGACCGATATTCAGCATGTGTCGGGTAAACTGAATGTGGTAGCAGACTGCCTCTCGCGTGCAGTAGTGGCCCCGGTCTGCGTGGGGATAGATTATACAGCCATGGCCGCAGAGCAGATTGGTGATACGGACGTGCCCGCGCTCCAGTCTGGACCAACAGGGTTGAGGCTGGAGAGCAGAATACTGCAAGACGGCAAGCCCCCCCAATCTGCGACGTCTCCACGGGACGCCCGCGCCCGGTGGTCCCAGTCGCTTGGCGCCGCCGCGTGTTTGAGTCAGTTCATGCTCTGGCACACCCAGGGGTGCGTGCGTCAGTCAAAATGGTGGGAGCAAAGTTCGTGTGGCCAGGCCTGCGCAAACAAGTGAAAGAGTGGGCTGCAGCCTGCGTAGCGTGCCAACGAGCCAAAGTACACAGACACACGAAGGCTCCTTTGAAGCCTTTTCGTATCCCGGCTAAGAGGTTCGACCATGTTCACGTGGACCTCGTGGGCCCCCTCCCGCCATTGCAGGGGTGCACGCACCTTCTGACAGTGGTGGACCACACCACACGCTGGCCAGAAGCGGTCCCGCTGGCAGCAACCACGTCCGCGGATGTGGCGCGCGCTTTTTTGACGACATGAGTGGCACGTTTTGGAATCCCGTCAGACATCACGTCCGATAGGGGCCCTCAGTTTGTGTCAGACCTCTGGTCCGTGATGGCCCGTAGCCTGGGAGTTGCAATTCATCGCACAACCGCGTACAACCCACAGGCCAATGGGTTATGCAAGTGTTTTCATAGGTCACTGAAAGCAGCGCTCAGGGCTTTGCTGATGGTTGCAAATTGGGTAGACTGGTTGCCGTGGGTTTTACTGGGGTTGCGTTCCGCACCAAAAGAGGATTTGGAGGCTTCCCCGGTGGAGCTTGTTTTTTCTCAGCCACTGCGGCTGCCCGGGGAATTTTTGCCAGATAATCCCACGCCGGACAACTGCCCATCTCAGCGTTTGCAGCATAGTGCAGACGCAGGCACACTGCCGGGCCCGGCCCACCATTGTTTTCCACGCGCTTTTGTGCCAAAAACTTTGAAGAACGCGGCGTTCGTGTTTGTCAGGCACGATGCCCACCGCCCTCCATTGCGCCCACCCTACGATGGCCCATTCAGAGTGCTGGAAACAGGGGACAAACATTTTTTGTTAGACTTGGGGGGTCGTCGGGAGAAAATATGCATAGACAGACTTAAGCCCGCCTTTGTGGTGGCGGACGAGCAAGTGCTGTTGGCTCAGGCCCCTCAGCGCAGAAGACCCCCACTGAGAACTCCCCAGGTAAACGATTCATCAGAGCAGTCACACGGGCAAGTCAAAGGTTTCACCCCCCTTGCCATGGCCCACCCGCAGACAGACACACACCCAGGAGCCTCCCACAGCAGCGCTGCGGAGGCGGTAAACCCCCGTTACAGCAGATATGGGAGGAGACTGAAGCCAAAAGGACGTGAGGACTGAAACTCGGTTTGAGATTCTGGGGCGGGGTGGTGGTGTAGAGACTGGGTTAATCATCTCAGACTGGATACAGAGGGTAAACAGAGAAGGACAATGGCTATGGAGATTATGGTGAGGTAGCAGGAAGAAGGAGTTGGGGGGAGAAGGGATGAATGTATTGTAATGTGAGATGTCATGCAGATGTGAGATGGGTGGTTGGTATAAAAGGAGAACCCATGGTGTATTGAGACATGCTTTTTCTGTGTATGACTGATGTGAGAGTGAATAAAGTCGTCTGCTGTATGAACCAGTCTCGTTATTTACACTCTCCACATACTAAATATTCTCTCTCTTTCCGTGCCTGACTCCTACCTGTCCGTCTATCTGCTGTGTCTTGACACACACTTGTCTCATCAGACACTCCTCTTTCTTTTACCAGGAGTTTTACCGGGATGAGCGGCTCTCCTTGGGGGTTTGCCAAGGGTGCACGTTGGTCCGTGTTCAGACCAGAGATTCACTGCTTTAAAGCTCATTGACAAGACGTAGTAATGATTTTACCTCTAAAGATGTATAAAATGTTACAACACTGGCTGTATTGTTAGTTTTGCTCATTTATTTGTGGTTTTATGGCATCTCTCCTCACACGTGCTCCCACAAAGGGGTGTTTTTCAGGCAGGCGGATTTTTTTCAACACAAACCTGGCACTTTGTTCACGCAGTGAAGACAGAGATGTGGGGAGATGTCCACCGGTGGGCCGGAAGAGACAGAGGAAGAGATGGTGTGGGAAAACTCGTGGGGGAGTGTTTTTTTTAAATCACACACGGCTGTGGGGTGGCTGTGGCACAGGTGTAGCATGGCCGACTACTAATCGGAGGGTCAGGGGTTCCCGCTCTGTCTACAGTCTGCATGTCGAAGTGTCCTTGAGCAAGACACTGAAACCCAGTTGCTCCTGGTGGGTCAGGCCAGTGCCGGTGTATGGCAGCTCTGCCGCCATCAGTGTGTGAATGTTGTCACACGTGTCTGTGTGTGTCAGCCCCGAGTACACACACTTTTAACTGTACTTGGCCAGCCGTATCCCACCGGGGGGTTCGAACTCACGCCTCCCGCTCCGGAATCCCGCACTCTACCTGTTTCGCCAATAGGGTCAACCCCCTTGGCAAGCCAAGTGGGCGCTTATATTGATTCCGCTACACACTCCCCTCTGATTTTTGACATTGTCCCCTGATGTCAACACTGCATTACAGCTTGGGAACTGTTACGCTGTCAGTACATCCTGGACGAGCCCCCAAATGTCACACATGTATGTGTATCATTCCGAGTACACACACTTTTAACTGTACTTGGCCAGCTGTATCCCACCGGGAGGTTTGAACTCACGCCTCCCGCTCCGGAATCCCGCACTCTACCTGTTTCGCCAATAGGGTCAACCCCCTTGGCAAGCCAAGTGGGCGCTTATATTGATTCCGCTACAATGTGTGTGTGAATGGGTGGATAGCAGGAGCTGTAAAGTGCTTTGGTCATCTGAGGAAAAAGCGCTATATAAGTGAACGCCATTTACCATTTAGGCCTTAGAGTCTACAGTCTGAAAAACAGTAACTACTGTGGGTGGGGGTTAAAGAAAAAACACAAATTTAATAAGAAATGTAACACAAAACTTGTGAGAAGCCACCTCACACTTTTACTAGATACACATCATAAGAGATAAATATTGTTAAAGTGAAAATTGATTTGGGGTACACAAAGATTAAATCAAATTAACTGACTTAATTCTCCAGTCTAGGAAGACATGCTGTTACTGCTGTGTCATGAATGGTGTGGAAAATGCTGGCCTAATATCCTCAGTTTACATATAATTTATTTATATATTAAAAAAGGCATAAAAGTGTAAAATATGTCTTCAAATCAGTCTGAGGCAAAAATCAATGCAGGCATTATAGGTCACGTTACACTAGGGTTGCCAGCTTTCTCACAGCCAAATAAGAGATAGAGTGTTTTAACTATTGCTTGGTGCCACGATATTGTGGACATTAGTGTTGTCATAATACTGGGATTTTTACCTTGATAATACCTTAAAAATACTAATATTCATTGTCATGTTTAATATTACAAGGGAAAAAAATACCATACTGTATACCTAGAAATTTCAGATTTTACAGAATATAGAATCTCAGTTTAAAAATGTGTAATAGCTATGTTTTTAATAATGGATTGCAGTTATATAGCACTTTTCATGACACCCAGAGACACTTTACAATGAGTCCATTATTCATTCACTCCAGACAGACAATGATAGTGGTAAGCCACCTCTGTAGCCACAGCTGCCCTGGGGCAGACTGATGGAAACATGGCTGCCAATCCATGTCAACGGCCTCTCCAACCACCACTGAACATTTATTCACATTCATACATCAGTGTCATGAACCATGAACACACTGGAGGCAAGGTGGGTAAAGTGTCTTGCCCAAGGACACAACAGCAAGGTGGGGGGGTTGAACCACCAACCCTCCGGTTATTGGACGACCTGCTCTCCCTCCTGAGCACTACGGTCTCATTTTTGTTTCTCTGAGAAATAATGCAACTGTGAGCTAGAAAACAACTACACTGCAAAACGTCAAATATAAGTAAAATTAAATAAATGAAGGCTGCTTATGCTTGTCATTTTGCCTGACAAGATTTATTCTTGCTGTGCAGTTTATGTGTAAGAAAATTTTACATGCTTTCCAATAATTTTAACTTGTTTTAGGCAATTTGATAAGTCAAATTTTCTTGCTCTGCTGGCAGATAATTTTACTTAAAATAATCAATTCTTCATTAATTTTAGGCCATGTACCGCAGGCTTTTAAAACAGCTGTAATTAAACCCTTACTCAAAAAGCCAACGCTAGATCCACAAGCTTTAGCTAACTATAGACCAATCTCTAATCTCCCTTTCATTTCAAAAATCTTAGAAAGAGTTGTTGCTACGCAATTATTTGACCACCTGCAGGGAAATGGTTTACTTGAAGAGTTTCAATCTGGGTTTAGAATCCATCATAGTACTGAAACAGCCTTAGCGAAGGTCACTAACGACCTCCTCATCGCATCTGATAATGGACTGGTTTCTGTACTTGTCCTTTTAGACCTTAGTGCAGTTTTTGATACTATCGATCATAATATTCTACTTGATAGATTAGAAAACTATGTTGGACTTAATGGAACTTCGTTGCAGTGGTTTAGATCTTATTTATCTGATAGGTTCCAGTTTGTTCATGTAAATAATGAGTTTTCTTTCAACTCAAAGCTTAGTCATGGAGTTCCACAGGGATCTGTGCTAGGCCCTACTCTTTTTAGTTTATATACGCTTCCGTTAGGCAACATTATTAGAAAGCACTGTATACATTTTCATTGTTATGCAGATGACACACAATTATACCTGTCAATGAAGCCAGATGATAGTAATCAATTAGCCAGGTTAGAAGCCTGTCTTAAGGAAATCAAAGCTTGGATGACTTGTAATTTCCTGCTATTAAATTCAGATAAGACTGAAGTCATTCTTGTTGGTCCAAAAAACCTCAGAAATACCTTTCCAAATCAAACTTTCAGTTTGGATGTGGTTACTCTTTCTCTTAATAGCTCTGTGAGGAACCTTGGAATTATTTTTGAGCAAGATCTGTCCTTCAATTCACATATTTAATTTGTTTCTAAGACTGCCTTCTATCATTTGCGTACTATTGCCAAGACTAGGAGCATCTTGTCTCAGAGTGATGCTGAGAAACTGATCCACGCTTTTGTTAGCTTGAGATTAGATTATTGTAATTCTTTATTATCAGGCTGTCCTAAAACATCTTTAAAAAGTCTTCAGCTGATCCAAAATGCTGCAGCAAGAGTTTTAACAGGTACTAGAAAGAGAGATCATATCTCTCCGGTTCTGGCCTCCCTTCATTGGCTTCCCATAGAGTTTAGAATTAAGTTTAAAATCCTTCTTCTTACTTACAAAGTTCTAAACAATCAGGCTCCTTTTTATTTAAAAGATCTGATACTACCGTATTATCCTAACAGAGCACTACGCTCCCAAAATGCAGGATTACTTGTAATACCTAGAATCTCCAAAAGTACAATGGGAGGCAGAGCCTTCAGTTATCAAGCTCCTCTCCTGTGGAACCAGCTGCCAATCTGGATTCGGGAGTCAGACTCGATCTCTGTTTTTAAGAATAGGGCTAAAACCTACCTTTTTGATATAGCCTACAATTAGGGAGGGATCATGTGTTTCTGAACCCTCCCTTAGTTATGCTGCTAATAGGTTTAGTCAGCCGGGGGACCTCCAGTAATGCACTGGGCCTCACTCCTTTCCTCACTCTCAATGAAATATTTTTTTTTGCTGGTCATTAACATTTGTTTGTTCTCTCCCATAGATTGAGTCCCCATCGTGCTGTTTGCTCTCTACATGTCTGTTCTTTTCATCTTCTCTATCCCCTCACCCCCCAGCCAGTCACAGCAGATGACTGCCCCTCCCTGAGCCTGGTTCTGCTGGAGGTTTCTTCCTGTTAAAAGGGAGTTTTTCCTCTCCACCGTCGCCAAGTGCTTGCTCACAGGGGATCGCCTGATTGCTGGGGTCTTTCTGCAACTGTGGGGGTTCCCCCTACAGTTGATAGTGCTATGAGATGACTGTTGTTGTGAAATGGCGCTATATAAATAAAGTTGAATTGAATTGAATTGAATTGAATTGAATTGAATTGAATAAAAAAAAAATTCTGGCAATAGCTGATCCTAGTTAAAATTAGAAAAAAAAAAATCTGCCAACAAAGTAAGATTAAATTGCTTGAAACAAATAAAGACTTTTGTAAAGTAAAATCTTACAGAAAACTGCACAACAAAAAGAAATTCTTGTCAAATTTATCTTGTGAGAGAAAAACAAACACAAAGCCTTGATTTAGGATATTTTATCTTACTGAGATTTCCCTTTTTACAGCGTGACAGATACTGCCTTTGGCATAAAATTAAATCAGTCAAGTATTCCTGATTCAAACAAGCACAACAGCAGCAATGGAAAACCTGCACTGGTGGTTGGAAACACTGCAAATAGCATGTATTCCCTTTTTAGAAGTGTTTTCTTCTGGCCTTCTTTAAAGAAAAATCCTTCATTACGCCCTTTAAGTCCAGCTCACGAATATCGTCATACTCTATGGATGCATGCTTGATCCAGTCTACTTTTTACCAAGTTCCGAGTCCACTGTCCCATGTAAGCAATCATGGCCTTCCTTCTCCCTTCTCCTCCAGGTGAGGTCTTTAACGGCCCACCTGTCTCCTCCGTGCGTAATTACCAGCCTCCTCCACTCAATGCTCCAGCTTAAAAAAATCCTTTACACTTAAGGATTTTTTGAACAATTCGTTTTCCCTAAGCTCTTTTCCTCTCAATAATTTTATGAGCGCCACTTTCAAACTTTTTTCCGGATGCTTTGACCAAGCTAATTACTTCTTACCTCTCACTGGCTCTTGCATAGTCGCATGTCAAAACAATTTCCTCTGATAAGCTATTGTTACGTGGTAGCCACATGGGGCACTTATAAATTAGACCAATCAGCAGCCACACATGAATATCAAGTGATGGACATAGAATTTGACCAATTAACAACAATGTGATCTTTTTCATTGGCTCATTATAGGCCCTGATCTTCGTAGGCTCCTGGGCTTCAGCCCAGCCTAGCCTATTCATTCAGGCGACCTTAAATATACGAGATAATGCACGTCCTGCTCGGGACAAACATATTTAGCCCAATAAATGGAACGTCCCGGCTAAACCGGGACAGTTGGCAACCCTACATTATACACACTCCAGCTTTGCGAGTATCGCAAATATTGTGGGTGTCCTCACTGTTTCAAGAATGTGTGAAGGAAGCCATGTGGAAATATTGGAGCCATGAGGAACGATTACACTTTAACACATTAACTAGTACATACCCGTGCATACCCGTCCATGCACGTAGAAACCAAGTATAAGCAAGTATTTCTACATGCAAGCTGCTGAAGGGTCTCCTCCTGTCTCAGACGGCTGTGTTGTTCAGTCATGCCTGCGGCGTACAGCTGGAACCTGAGGTGCTTCATGTTCACGGCATCTTTTCTGACGTGTAGCAGTTCTCCTCATTCTATTGCTCTCCATCTGATGGGTCTTCTTCTTCTTCGTTCAGACCACTGGTTGAGGGATAGGTGCGTTGTAATTCCAGTTCATGGGCAGGATCATGAAAATAGATCTGAGCAAAAAGTGGCTTTCGACCCTGTTCAGGAAGGCCTGTGCATACCAGTAGAAACCAAGAAACCGGAGCACTCGGAGAAAATCAGCGCTTTACTTGGCATTTTACACATTTGTAGTGTAGAATGGCGTTCTTCAAGGTTACACATTTTTACTGTGTCAGCACCTCTTTAAAAATGACATTGCTGGGAAAGTGATGCTTTTGCTTAGTTTCTTCATCTTGAGCAAGAATACAAAGACTGCTTGATCTGGCAACTCTGCTCGCGGCAACGTAGATTTGGCCATGGCTGCAGAAATCTGTTGTGCAGAAAACACAAACGTGCTGTAAAGACTGGCCCTGTGACTTATTCACCTTGCGAATTTTGAGCCATATGACATCATAAAGACACATTTGTCTATGTGCCATCATATAGACATCATATCTTTATGACGGCATCGCGAGTCCTATGATGCCTGAGTTCATAGGACATCCTATGATGATCAGGCAGAGATCATAGGCTGTCCTATGATGTCCTATAAACGTGACAGACACACAGAGATTTCTTGTTTGAGTGATGAAGACCATACCAGGATGTTTTGCCTTTTTGAAAAAGGCTGATTACACAGCAGAGCTCAAGCCATCTCTAAAACTTCATTCCTTGTCTTTAACATACAAACTTTTGACATTACTGATGGTATCGTGGTGGATCTGCCCCCCACACACACACACACACTGCTCACATGTTTAGTGAATATTTTCCTCTGTTATGATCTGCCTCAGGTCAAACATGACTGAATGAAGTCTAGCTACTTCAAATCATGTAATAAGCCGACTATCGCATCTCGTTAGCACGACGGGAGACATGACCCTAAAAAGAGACTGACTGTTTTTGTTCTTTCATACATTATTTACTAGTCACAGGAAACTCTTCAAAAATGAAAGAAGAAAAAAAAACAAAAACAAAAAAAACCCAGCAGTCCTCCCTTTCATTTCTCATTCAAACAATTGGTGACAGTGTAATCTGTTGGGATGTTAAGCTCACAAGGACATATAGGCCGGTATGACAGCTTGGCTACTTTATATCTGCATTGAATTTTTTTAAGGGAAGGAATGGCTACTGTAAATCCATTCCTCTGTTTTCACACTATATCCCCGAGCAATCTCTGTCACTGCATTTTACACACAAGGGACAGCTGTGTCGCAGGTGTAGTGTGGCCGACTACTGATCGGAGGGTCAGTGGTTCGATTCCTGCTCTGTCTGCAGTCTGCATGTCGACGTGTCCTTGAGCAAGACACTGAACACCCAGTTGCTCCTGGTGGCCAGGCTAGCGCCTGTGTTTGTGTGTGTGCGTGTGTGTATGGCAGCTCTGCTGCCATCAGTGTATGAATGTGTGCGTGAATGGGTGGATAGCTGGATCTGTAAAGTGCTTTGATCGTCCAGAGATGAGAAAAAGCGCTATATAAGTGAACGCCATTTACCATTACCATTTACATTCATTGAATAAACAATCTGTTGCTATTACTGTGGCTCCAAATCACTTCATTCATCAATTAATTAAGATGTCTGCACTTCTTTCTGCTGTCAGCTTTAAATAGCAATTTGTATAGTCAAGTTTTCTCCAAAAAAGGGGTCTCAAGGAAAAGTCACTGAACAGATTGAACCCGAATAAGAACTTCAATCTTAAGCTACGGTTACAAAGATTCTTATGAACAATGGGTTTGTAAGAATCTCACAGTTCCTACGAATTCTGGAGTTCGCAGACATTCGTGGAGGGGGGCATAGTTTCTTACGGCTGCCATTTAATTCACAAGAGCAACTTAAGGCATTCTTGAGAAATGAGGTGCTTTTCTGTCGTATGATGGCCCTAGAGTTTATACGTTCTTCGTAAGGCCGTCATGTGATCTTCCTATGGCATACTTACTGCCATCTTATGAAAATTTTTTGTACAACTCATGGCACTCTCAAGTCATTGGTAAGAAGATCTTACGGCTTTCTGCACATTTTATCAGCACAAATGTCACATGAATGACGTACTTCTACCTTATGAGTGCCTCACTACCACCTTATAATAATGATAGTAATAACAATCATTCAATATTTTCCATTGTCCTCTAATAACAGTCTAGGTATGGAATTTGTATTTCCAACCATTTCAGTGATTGTCCTATAATGGCTACATTAACCCCAGCAGGAAGAGTGTCAGAATAGGGGTGATGAAAGAACTAGCTACCCAGGGACCTCATGTACAGGGTTAGGGTCACATAAAGTTTGAAATATTAAGATCAATTTTTGTTTAGCCAAATCAGATGATAATGTTGTGTCCGAATAATGAGGAGGCGAGGTGACGTTTATAAAGTTTAATATAACAAGAACTATGTACACACGGGGAGTCCCTACTATGAGTACAGGAGCCACAGCGAAGAGACTGTATGTCTCCTGCTATCAGCTTATATACCACAGGTGTCGCCACCCCCCCAAAGGCGGGGCATCACCCCTCCCTAGCCTAGGGCACCGCCATACTAATATTATGTATATTATGATCTTACAATCCCCCCCCCCCCCCCTTTTGAAAAAAACAAGCACATAAATTTACCCAACCATGCAATTTTCACCCAATTCACACGCTAATACAAAAGGGAATAGGCCTACACATTCACACACCACAGTGGCCCAGCGGAGACCCCCCCCCCCCCCGTTATGTAAACATGCAGTCCGTGAAAAGAAAGAGTGCCACACACCAAACTAAATCAATCCCGGTAAAACAGACCCATATACAGTACATATACATATATAAACAAGTGTAAAATAAACAAAGGCGGTACCCGACCCCATAACTCACAGGATATACACAATAAACACAGAGATCCCCGAAAGAAAAAAAAAGCACACAAGTTACATCAAAATAGGGCAATGAATACATACCTCACACCCACAGTCACACAAACATTCACACCCAGGTGTTACTGCACCTTCCACTCACACAACATGCAGTCACCAGGCGGACACACATACACAACGGTGGTCAAGTGCACATAAAGACAGTCAAACAGGCAATTACACAACCTCACATTACCATGTTGACAAAGCAGTGACTCACTGTTTTTTTTAACAGCTGAACATATCTCTAACCCATAACAATAACAGTAACAGACACTATTTTTAACTGCACCAAGTTAGACACACCGTACGCCCTCATACACAACTCAACCCGGGTCTCCTGAAGGCATCCCCCAGGAGTGTTCGTCCCGCGGCCCACTTCCTGAGCGTCTCCGCTTAATCGTGGCAAGAGACGGGCTGCATTGGCGTCCTTTCCTGCCCAAATGCCGCAGCTCATTGGGATGCCGTCTCGACCCATGTCAAACTCAGGTACCTGTCACCGCCGGATTGGACCACCCGCAAATTATCCTGTCCAGCTGTCAGTTTCCTGGAACTGCGCACCCAACCAAGCTGAGGCTCGACCCTAGGGCGAACGTCATCACTCTCACCCAGGGGAGCGCTCACTGGCTTCCTCCGTAATCTGCGTTGCGATCTGGCACCTTTATGACTCCTCAGCGGTTCGCCAAGTTGACTCGAGTCATGTCCCTTGCTTCTGATGTCGGCACGGCCAGGGTTTGTGCCATCTGATGGTACCCTAGATGCTAGATGTTGCTGCATTGGAGTGGCACGAGCCACTGTTGACTCAGCAGCCGTATCCAGTCGGCTACCGGAGCCCTGTAGCTTATGCTCTTTGGACCTTTCCGCCACCGCAGGGGTCAAACCATGCCGTTCAAGTCCACCGTCCGTGGGACCACAAACACTGGCATGGGACACCCACCTTGTCGGCATATTAAGGTGCTGGCGGTGTCCCTCTTCACCGGAATGAGCCACCCAAAGTCCCATACTTCACTGTCACTTCCCATGTAGAATGGCCGGTCCCATAGGCCACCACCTGACTACTCCTCCACTTCACCGCAGGTGATGGTGAAACCGAGCCCGTAAAATAAGCCCATCCAGGGACAAGAGTTGCAAATTAGCTAATAGCTATACACTCTATGTGCAACACATCAGATTGATTGTCTTTGATTAATTGTCTATGTTTATTGCACTGTCCCTGTCAAATAAACTAATCTACTACTACTACTACAACCCATTAGGTTATTACCGTCCCGAGACACCATGAACTCAGCGGCGCACATGGAGGCCCCTTGCACCTCACCGACAGCCACACCAAGCCCACAACATCCAGAGGGTGGCTACCATAACCATAACAAGTTATGCTGGTCTTACTCTGTAGTGGGGAAAACACCGTCTTACAGTGTCCAAGTTGAGTATGGAGACCGCTGACCCCGTGTCCACCAACAGCGGTATCGGTGTCCCATCCAACAAAATGTCACAAATGATACGACCGTCTGTGTTGGGCGAGACTGTGTGGACTGCCGTAGGTACCTTCTTCTTAATGGTTTCTTTAGCTGGCCTCCGTTCCTCCTTGTCAAAGTTGCGGCAAACTCTGGCGAAGTGATGGAGCAGACCGCACCGTCCACAACGCTTGCCCCTCGCTGTATGCTCCCTGGCTCGATAGCAGTGCCTGCTGGATCTGCAGCCGTAGCATCTCGGCATTCCCGAGGCGGACTGTATTTTGACGATGGCCGCATACTCGTCATTGGTTCCATCGTCCGAATCCAAGGCCAGGGTCTTCCCATGTGCTTCGCTCTTTGGCGGAGGTCAGCCGCTCCCCTGCCTCGTGCTGCTGTGCTAGCTCTAAGGCCACTAGCAAAGTTAGCTCACCAGCATGAGCTAGCAGGCGAACCCTCGCTGAGGAGTAGGCCACGTGTTCGGCCAACTGGTTGCGGACCATCTCTTCCTCCAGAGCCCCAAACCTGCACTCACCCGCCAGCTGTCAAAGGTCTGCCATGAATTGTTGGACCGACTCTCCGGGTTGCTGGCGCCATTGTCGGAACTGGATGTGCCACATAATGATGTTCTCTGGGGTGCAAAAGTAGTCGGCCATGAGCCTCGTGACATCGTTGAAGCTGTCACCTCCTCCCAGCGTGCTGAGGATTTTCTGGCCCTCCATATCCAGGTTATGGAACAGAATAGCCCTCACTCTTAATTTGTTCAGGTCACCAAGGTCTAATGCCAACAGATAGTTCTCGAAGGCCGCAAACCACCTGGCCCAAGGGACCAGCGGCTCACCCGGAGCCTCCAAAAATGGACGAAGCATGGTCACAGCCCTCTCCATCTCCTTATATCCTCGTCACCAAATGTTGTGTCCAAATAATGAGGAGGCGAGGTGATGTTTATAAAGTTTAATATAACAAGAACTATGTACACACGGGGAGTCCCTACTATGAGTACAGGAGCCACAGCGAAGAGACAGTCTGTCTCCCGCTACAGGCTTATATGCCACAGGTGACGCCACCCCCCCAAAGGCAGGGCATCACCCCTCCCTAGCCTAGGGCACCGCCATACTAATATTACATATATATATATATATATCTTACAGATACAATTACAAGAGACCAATTTAAGAGACCATTCCAAATCTCTCCTTAATCAGTATCTCTGTATGTATGCATGTACACTGTAAAACCTGATTAGTTAGTTCAACTCAAACTGTTGGAGGAAATTGATTATCTTGAATTAGGGCTGAGCGATATAATGATATATATCTGTGATGCAATAAAAAACGTCTGCCGTTTCATATAAAACTGTATCGTTTATATCGGGATTTAAAAGACACCATATTTCTACTTGTCACCGCCCACCTCTCCGACACCATGCACCCTGTGTGCAATAGTGGGTTCCAGTGGTTAGCAGCTAACTGCAAGCTAATGTTTTGGTCATATACTGTAGCCACTACTTGTTTGCCAGGGATGTTGGACTTTTTCCCACTGTGCTGCATCAGACAGGGTAGTCCTCTAACTTCGTTTTAATTGGAGGTAAGTAACGTTAACACCATCTCTCACTAATTATAAAACAGCAAATGCTAAATGACAATGCTAACTTGTCGCTAATAGGAAACATTATATTGTATCTGTCATGACCCGAGTGCCGGTCTCGTTTGCACTCGGGTCATACATTATCTTTTCCAGGCTTTGACAGCAGTGGGTTCCTTCTAGCTCCCCGGCCTCTTATTGTGACAGCGCCCGGTGGAGCTCCCTGCTGTCAAAGTCCACAGCTGTGCTGCATTCGGGGTCATTAGTGACCGGTGTTAAAAGCGGACGCTGAATGCACCCCGATGCAGCAGTCTCTGTTATACTTCGGTCTGTTATACTTCGGACTGTTATACCTCCTGTTATGCTACCTGTGATACTTCCTGACAGAACGTCACATCTGCCCTGTAAGTTATCTGGTTATTATCCTACCCGCACTGTCGTGTGTATTATCCTCTGTTCCTTCACCCCTTCAATAAAACATCACTGCAACTCACCGGTGACTGCTGGCATCTTATAGTGGCTCGCGAGGGCCACCGTGACAGTATCAGTCTATTGTTTCTTTGGTGTAAATTACTACAGAGTTTCTTAATTTTGTCTGAAAAAATATTACTAAAGCTGCAAAAGTGCATGACAGTGGCTGCATACACACTAAATGATTAATAAATTAATCAAAATGTGTTGGAGGAACAAGCTGGTTCTTAATGTAACTTGATTTCTAATAATTTTTAATTAGTCAAGTAGTGATAATGAATAGCTGAAGTCATCTGAAACACACATTAAAAAAAACTATTTTATAACAACACTGCAAAATTAAGAGTGGAAAAAAGATGCATAAAATTAATGACAGATGAATTTGTACAATTGAATTTTCACTATGCAAGTTAAAATGTAGAAAAAGAGATGGTCCTTTTTACTTGTTATTATATATAAACTACAGAACTTACAGAAAAATGTATATTGCAATATACTGTATATCATTATCATCAAATAAAATTACTTACATCATGATATGAAATTTTGGTAATATCGCACAGCCCTACCTTGAATCATTTAAGTTTGTTATCTCAACCATTCAAGCACATCATTTCTTTCAGCTGAGTAAACTGAGTTATATGAAAAGAGTTAACTTAAATGCATCTTCTTCATACTAAACTACCATTCAGGTTTGACCTGCATAACACAACACAAATGGCATAGCCATTTCCTCCATAGGGCAGTGTATGCCCTTGGTGACTGAGGGGCCCCACAAGCCTCAGTGTTAGAGCAGTAATTGCCACCGTGGTACAGCAGGGTGGGGGGAAGCTGTATGGCACTTTTAATCACTGCCATAGCAGTTACATTCATGGTGCCAAACACAAAAGTTATCTAGAACTCAAATATCTCAGCAACAAAAACGTCAACGTTTGTACAACAGTAATGCACAATAAGCTGACAGTCAAACTAAGGAGATTATACTTATTTTCCAAGATTTAACATTTCCCATCAACCCTTGTCGCGACATTATTTTTGAGATATTTAAAAGTACCTACGTATCTTCATTTGATGGTTATGGTCATAATTTTTGAAATCACAAATCAGAGATGAAAATGTCACATTCCCCCATAATAGAAAAAAAAAAAAACATGAACATTTACTTTAATTATGCCATTGTCGAAGTGGTTGATTAATTTTGTGTGTGCTGACTAAACAAGGATTACAAAACTGTGGCTCTTTGAAGATGTTAACTAAATGATGTCAGTTTAGCAGGGGTGTCAAACTCATTCCATGGAGGGCCAAGACCCTGCAGGTTTTACTTCCACCCAGTCTCTTCAACAGGTGTTTTCACTGATCAGCAATCAGTAGGAAGAAATTCAGAGAAATCACCTGTTGAAGACACTGGGTGGAGGTAAAACCTGCAGCGTCTTGGCCCTCCATGGAATGAGTTTGACACCTGTGGTTTAAAGGAACATAAAACAATCTGAATTATTGGTTTATTGGAGCAAAGCCTGATGATTTCAAATCCTGAATAAAAATCAAATGTCAGCAGTCATTTTTAAAGTAATATCAATGGCCAAAACGCAAAACTTCCTTTCTGAAAAATGCACTTTTTTGAGAAAACTAAAAAAAAGCTTTTTGTTTTCTTGCAGAATGCTATATTTAAGGATACCCAGTACATAATACACTGTT
Organism: Pholidichthys leucotaenia; assembly: GCA_020510985.1. Lineage (NCBI taxonomy): Eukaryota > Metazoa > Chordata > Actinopteri > Cichliformes > Pholidichthyidae > Pholidichthys > Pholidichthys leucotaenia. Next base: position 222,878,930 of record CM035841.1, read on the forward strand.
TTGGACTATATTATGTGTTAACAATACCACCTCCTATCTGCACTTTACAAGGCACTAATGCCTAAGTGCATTTTTCAGATAGGAGGTTTTGCTTTTCGGCCATCGATATTCAAGTTAACTCAGATGAAATGAGTAAAATGTAGCAAACTAGAATTATATATACTTACTTAAAATGCCCCCAAAATGCAAGTACACTCGCAGCAACTGAGCTGAGTAAGGTTAAATTTGTAGAAATGAGTGACTCCAGTTATATTTACTTATTTTATTATGAAGTATTTTTTGTTTTTACAGTGTACCTAAACATACTATAACCAGATAAATTTAATTTTGCAGTATTACCCCTCATGGATCGTCATCTTATCGTGGTGGGGGGTTTGCGTGCCCCAGTGATCCCAGGAGCTATGTTGTCTGGGGCATTTTGCCTCTGGTAGGGTCACCCAAGACAAACTGGTCCTGGATGAAGGACCAGACTAAGAACGATCCAACAGACTCTCATGATGAATGCTAGAACAAGGATTCAGTGTACCCCGCTCAGTATGGGGTTACCGGGGCCCCATCCTGGAGCCAGGCCTGGGGGAGGGGCTCGATGGCTAGCATCTGGTGGCCGGGTTTCTGCCCATGGGACCTGACTGGGCTCAGCACAAAGGAGTTACATGGGTCCGCCCTCCAGTGGGCTCACCACCTGCAGGAGGGACTATGGGGTTCCAGTGCTATGTGGATCAGGTGGCGGTCAAAGGCGGAGACCTTGGCAGTCTGATCCCAAGCTTCCTAAACTGGCTTTTGGGATGTGGAATGTCACCTCTCTGGTGGGGAAGGAGCCTGAGCTGGTGCATGAGGTTGAGAGATACAGTACCGGCTAGATATAGTCGGCCTCACCTCAACACACAGCTCCGGTTCCAGAACCAGTCTCCTTGAGAGGGGCTGAAGCTTGGCCTACTCTGGAGTTGCCCCGGGTAAGAGGCAGTGAGCAGGGGTGGATATTCTTGTATCCCCCCACCTTGCTACCTCTATATTGGAGTTTTTCCCTGTGGACGAAATGGTTGTTTCCCTGTGCCTTTGGGTTGGGAAACGGGTCCTGACCATCATTTGTGCTTATGCACCAAATGATGGTTCAGAGTACCCACTCTTTTTGGAGTCTCTGACTGGGGTGCTGGAGAGTGCTCCTCTTGGAGACTCCATTGTCCTATTGGGGGACTTCAATGCGCACGTGGGCAATGACAGTGAAACCTGGAGGGGGGCGATTGGGAGGAACGGCCTGCCCAATCTGAACCCGAGTGGTGTTCAGTTATTGGACTTCTGTGCTAACCACAGTTTGTCCATAACGAACACCATGTTCAAGCATAAGGGTGTCCATATGTGCACCTGGCACCAGGACACCCTAGGTCACAGGTCGATGATCGATTTTATTATCGTGTCATCAGACCTGCGGCCGTATGTCTTGACTCGAGTAAAGAGAGGTGCAGAGCTGTCAACTAATTACCACCTGGTAGTGAGTTGGCTCCGATGGCAGAGGAGGATGCCATTCAGACCTGGTAGACCCAAATGTATAGTGAGGGTGTGCTGGGAATGTCTGGCTGAGGCCCCTGTCCGGGAGGTTTTCAACTCCCACCTCCGGAAGAACTTCAACCACCTTCTGAGGGAGTCTGAATGGGCCATGTTCTCCACCTCCATTGTTGAAGTGGCTGCCCAGCACTGCGGCCGCAAGGTCGTTGGGGCATCTCGTGGTGGTAACCCCCAAACCAAGTGGTGGACACCAGTGGTGAGGGGGGGCCATTAACCTATTGACTGTGGATGTTGCTCTGTTGCGCCATCAGCCCCTAGTGGTCAAGGTTTTTTCAAGAAAATATTCAGTTCAGATGTCAGAGATTTCCAAAGCTATAACTTGAAATTGGTAAGAGATAATGACTTACTGTCAATTAGAAAGATGTAGAATATGATCCAAAGTTTGAGATATGAGTAAATTTACATATCTAATTTGTATAATGCTGGGGCAGCCGTATCGAATTACATAACTTTCAGTCAAAAGTGGACTTTGGACATATTTACACAAAGAATGGTTTTGCTTTTTGTCACCATTTCTTGTGTTGGGCATTTTGTTAGCTTATTTTCAAAGTATATGAACCAGAAAATCAGTACAATGCAGTACAATGTAAACAAAACAATAAACAAACACAGACATTCTTCACTTACCGCTGGTGAAGGGGGCTCACTTCCCCCTTTCTGTGGCATCTTGGCCGTTATTTTCTCTTCTGTCTGGCATTTTTGCTTTCTCTCCCACATCCAGAAACTGATATGATTACCCCACCTGAATTTCGCTTTTATTCCGCCACTATTTATGTTATACGATGACATGGAACCAGCGCGATTGTTGTCTAGTCACATGGCGCTGGAGATGGCAGCAGGTGAACATCAACCAGCTTCCCCCACCCTCTGTTATAACAAAATGTAAACACTTACCCTCATAAGCTAAATAATCTCTTTTTTGAATCATAGTTGGCAAATTTGGGAGCAAATGCTCCTTTGTCCGCAACCGAGTACATCCACAGAGATTGGTAATGTCCATATGTGTTTGTCTAAAAATTTCTTCCTCTCTGATGTAAATAAGGATGCTTCTATGTCCGCCATAAGTCCTCCAAGGCAAGGGCAGTAAGTTATACGTGTCTACCACCTTGTGAGGTAGAATTCTTAGTACAACTGGGGAGTGTTTGGCAGCACTGCGCCTGTCACAGTGGTGGCGCTATCCGTTCATGCAATCAACACTGACTAAGGGTTAAGCTGAAGAAGGAGTCCTATCAAGGTTGGTTGGCTTGTGGGACTCCCGAAGCAGCTGAGGTGTACCAGCAGGCCAAGCAAAGTGCAGCTCGGGTGGTTGCTGAAGCAAAAATTCGGGTATGGGAGGAGTTCAGTGAGGCCATGGAACAAGACTTTCGGTCGGCTTCAAAGAGATTCTGGCAAACTGTCCGGCGGCTCAGGAGGGGGAAGCAGCTCCCTGTCCACACTGTGTATGGCGCAGATGGGGCACTGCTGACTTCGACTGGGAATATCGTTGGGCAGTGGAAGGAATACTTCGAGGATCTCCTCAATCCCACTGACACGCCTTCCACAGAGGAAGCAGGGCTTGTGGACGAGGGGGACGACTCGCCTATCACAGGGGCTGAGGTCACCAAGGTAGTTAAAAATCTCTTTGGTGGCAGGGCCCCGGGCGTGGACAAGATTCGCCCTGAGTACCTCAAAGCCCTGGATGTTGTAGGGCTGTCATGGTTGACATGCCTCTGCAACATTGTGTGGAGGTCGGAGGCAGTGCCTTTGGCATGGCAAACTGGGGTGGTGGTTCCTCTCTACAAAAAAGGGGACCGGAGGGTGTGCTCCAACTTTGAGGGATCACACTCCTCAGCCTCCCTGGGAAGGTCTATGCCATGGTACTGGAGAGGAGAGTCTGACTGTTGGTCAAACCTCTGATTCAGGAGGAGCAATATGGTTTTTGGCCTGGCTGTGGCACATCTGACCAGCTCTTTACCCTCTCAAGAATCCTCGAGGGTTTGTAGGAGTTTGCCCAACCAGTTTACATGTGTTTTGTGGACTTGGAGAAGGTATTCAACCATGTCCCTCATGTTTTTTTTGTGGGGGGTGCTTCGGGAGTATGGGGTATCGGGCTTGTTGTTATGAGCTATTCGGTCTCTGTACGACCGTTGTGAGAGTTTGGTTCGTATTGCCAACACTCGGTCAGACTCATTCCCAGTGAGAGTTGGACTCCGCCAGGGCTGCCCTTTGTCACCGATCCTGTTCATAATTTTTATGGACAGGATTTCTGGGTGCAGCCAGGGAACGGAGGGTGTCATAATTGGTGACCACAGGATCTCATCTCTGTTTGCAGATGATGTTGTCCTGCTGGCTTCATCCAACAATGACCTACAGGTCTTACTGGGATAGTTTGCTGCTGAGTGTGAAGTGGCTGGGATAAGAATCAGTACCTCCAAGTCCATGGTCTTCAGCTGGAAAAAGATGGATTGTCCTCTCCGGGATGGGGACAAACTCCTGCCCCTGTCACGCCGCGCCGCTCATCAGCGGCGCCACCTGCACGCACACCTGCACATCATCAGCGGCGAGGAATATAAGCCGCCTCGCCCTGAGCTTCGGCCTGAAGCCGTCAGACTTCTCTACTCATCATCGTGAGTCAACTTTTCCTTCAGCACGACGCCTTTGGTAAGAAGCCCTTACCTCCTTTGTTTCCAGTCTGCTCCCCTGTGCACAGGTGGATTCCTCGGCGGCGGACAACACTTCTCCCTCGCCATTCCTCGCTGCTGCACCGAGTCCTGCAGGTGGCTGTCTCCCGGGTCCCGTCCTTGTAGTGCCAGTCATCTGTCCCTTGCAAGTAAGCTCCTCTCTCGCACATTCTCCTCCTGTGTTGGTGTGTGCCCGTCACCCTGTGTCTTTGTGCTCTTTCCCATAGGGTTGCCGGCTGTACGGTCTCCTGCCTCTGTGCCCGAAGCAGACGCCGCCACCAATACATTTACATCCCGCAGACACACATCCATTCACCCCTGTTGCTAATAAACTATTTGAACTTCTCTGAGCCTGTGTGTGTGCGTCTCCTGAGCCGTGCGTTATGTCAGTACGGCTTCAGCAGAGCGGCTCGGCAGACGGCGGGCTCGCACACCGGCTTACCAACCTCGAGGCTCGGGTGGATCAGATAGCTTATCAGCAACAGGTGATCCTAAATCAATTGATCATTATTAATAACCGATTGGACCGCCTGGACCCCCAGCAGCCGTTCCCCCCGGCTCATCAGGGTGGCGCGGCTCCTGCCGCTCCAGTGGCCGTCCAGCAGGCTCCGGTAGCACCGGTGCGGCTCACACCCATTCCGACCCCCGCCCGCTTTAGCGGAAAGCTCAGCGGAGCGCGGGGGTTCATCATGCAGTGTGAGTCCGTATTCCACCGCGTGCCCGGAGACTTTCCCTCGGATCATAGTCGGATTGGTTATATAGGGAATCTCCTGGAGGGGCGAGCGTTGACTTGGACCTACGCCGTTATGGCGAGGCCCAGTTACGCCACCCTCACTTATGACCAGTTCGTGAGGCGCTTCCTGGAGGTCTTTGACCATTCACGAACCAAGACGGTCCAGGTCGACCGGCTTCTCGCTCTCCAGCAGGGCAGCCGGTTGGCCGCGGACTACGCGGTCGACTTCCGGGTAGCGGCGGAGGAAGTAGGCTGGGAGGAACGCTCCCTCTGCGGTCTTTTCCTCCGCAGCCTCAATGATGATCTGAGGGATGAACTGGCTGGGCGGGACCTCCCTGAGATGCTAGCGGAGCTGTCTTCCCTTGCCATCAGCTTGGATAACAGGCTGCGCGAGCGTTCCTCGGGGCGGAAGTCGTCATCTTCTCGCCCTCGCGGAGCCTCGTCGCGCCAGCCCCAAGCTCGCCCCCTGGTGACGCCACCACCGTCGCACTCCGAGGAGTCGGAGCCGATGGTGACGGGTTGGACAAAGCTCTCCCCGGCGGAGAGACAACGCCGCCGTGCGTTGAATCTCTGCATGTATTGCGGGGATGATCAACACACGGTAGAGCTTTGTCCACAGAAGCCAAACGGGGGGGTCCGCGAGTCACTGTAGGGGGCCTCGCGGACGTCAATCGGTTAAGTCCCCTCACTCAATTAAAGCTGCCCATCCGTTTCTGCCACAACCCCACTGGGCACCTCACCCACGCACTGGTGGATTCGGGCGCAGAAGGCAGCTTCATTTCACAAAGCCTGGCAACCCGATTGGGCATCCGCTGCCAGGCGCTAAAAGACCCCATCTCCCTGGTCAACCTCTCCCGTGCTTCCTTTGGGAGAGTCACACACCAGACCGTCCCGGTCCCGGTGATCATCTCTGGTAACCACCGGGAGGAAATAACCTTTCTCATCCTGCCCAACTCTGTGTCGCCCGTCATCCTGGGGTATCCCTGGCTACGCCTCCACAACCCTGTCCTGGATTGGAAGTCAGCTGGGGTCTCGGCATGGAGCACGTTCTGCATGGGCACCTGCCTTCAGTCCGCTGCCTGCTCTCCATCCGCTTCTCCCCCCGCTATGGACGCAGCACCCCCGGACCTGTCCCTGGTGCCTCTGGAATTTCACGACCTGGGCATGGTATTCAGTAAGACCAAGGCCATGTCTCTCCCTTCTCATCGGCCCTATGACTGCGCCATCAACCTCCGCCAGGGGGCACCCTTACCTTCTGGTCGGCTCTACAGTCTGTCGGCGCCGGAGAAGGAGACGATGAATGCCTACTTAAAAGAGTCACTGAGTGCTGGGATAATCCGCCCATCGTCTTCACCCGTGGGGGCAGGGTTCTTCTTCGTTGGGAAAAAGGACGGATCCCTCCGTCCTTGCATTGACTATCGGGCCCTAAATGACATCACGGAGAGGGATCGTTACACCCTGCCCCTCATGGACACCGCTTTCCACTCCCTCCAGGGGGCGACCTGGTTCACCAAGCTGGATCTACGCAGCGCATACCACCTCGTCCGGATCCGGGAGGGAGATGAGTGGAAAACAGCCTTCCGTACCCCGAACGGCCACTTTGAATACCTGGTAATGCCGTTCGGGTTGACCAACGCTCCTGCCGTCTTTCAGCGCCTCATCAACGACGTCCTCCGGGACTTCATCGGCCTCTTTGTGTTCGTCTACCTGGATGATATACTCATCTTCTCCAAGTCCAGGGACGAGCACCAGGTCCATGTGAGGCGGGTCCTCCAAAGGCTGCTGGAGAACCGGCTATACGTGAAGGCTGAGAAGTGGGAATTTTTTGCTAGAACAACCTCCTTCCTGGGATTCGTCGTCGCTCACGACCAGGTGCGTCCAGACCCAGAGAAGGTGAAGGCGGTGGTAGAGTGGCCTACACCTGCGTCAAGGAAGCAGGTGCAACAGTTCGTGGGATTCGCGAACTTCTACCGCCGCTTTGTTCCAAACTTCAGCACCATCGTCGGACCGCTGACCCGCCTCACGTCCCCTAAGGTCCCGTTCCGGTGGACCAAAGAGGCCGCAGCTGCTTTTCAGGCGCTGAAGGCGGAGTTCTCCTCCTCCCGGGTCCTTCGCCAGGTCGACCCCACGCTGCAGTGCATCGTGGAGGTGGATGCCTCGGACACAGGAGTGGGGGCGGTGCTATCCCAGCGGTCGCCTGACGACGGCGCCAAAAGGCCCTGCGCCTTCTTCTCCCGGCGCTTGTCCCCGGCGGAGAGAAATTACGACGTGGGGGACAGAGAGCTCCTCGCCATCAAGCTCGCGCTGCAAGAGTGGTGCCACTGGCTAGAGGGGGCGGACCTGCCATTCGTGGTCCTTACGGAACACAAGAACTTGGAATATCTTCGATCTGCCAAGCGCCTGAATGCCCGCCAGGCGCGCTGGTCCTTGTTCTTCGCCAGGTTCCAGTTCTCCATCACCTTCAGGCCTGGCTCTAAGAACGGCCTGCCCGACGCCCTCTCCAGGCAATTTGCCCCCGAGGAGTCGGAGGACACGCTCCACACCATCCTGCCCAGGTCGTGCGTTGTGGGAGCCATCACCTGGGACATAGAGAGCAAGATCCGGAAGGCGCAGGAGGTGGAACCTGACCCTGGCGGCGGACCAGAGGGAAGACTATTCGTGCCATCAGCGGTTCGAGGAGAGGTCATCCACTGGCTACACACCTCCAGGCTCACCTGTCACCCTGGCTCCTCCCGGATGATAGATCTCCTCCAGCGGTCCTTTTGGTGGCCGGGCCTGCGGAGGGATGCGGCCCGCTATGCCCGGGCTTGTCCAATTTGTGCCACCAATAAGTCGGGAAACGCCCCTCCAGCGGGTCTGCTCCAGCCCCTGCCCGTCCCTGGCAGGCCCTGGTCGCACATCGCCCTGGACTTCGTCACCGGACTCCCAGTTTCCAACTCCTACGACACCATCCTGACCATCGTGGATTGCTTCTCCAAGGCGGTGCACTTCGTTCCCCTGCGAGGTCTCCCTACTGCCCTGGAGACGGCGGACCTCCTCATCCAACACGTGGTCAGGCTGCACGGGATTCCGGTGGACGTGGTCTCGGACCGGGGGCCCCAATTTTCCTCTGAGGTTTGGAAGTCGTTTTGTAACGCCATCGGAGCCAAGGTGAGCCTCTCCTCCGGCCATCACCCCCAATCCAACGGGCAGTGTGAGCGGACCAACCAGGAGCTGGAGGCTGCGCTCCGCTGTGTGACTGCATCCAAACCCACGTCCTGGAGTAACCATCTTGCCTGGGTTGAATACGCCCACAACACCGCTCGCTCTTCTGCTACAGGGATGTCCCCCTTCAAGGCGTCCCTGGGTTACGACCCCCCGCTGTTCCCGGCGCAGGAGAGTGAGGTAACTGTCCCGTCAGTTAGGGCGCATCTCAGGCAGTTCCGCTCCATCTGGGCATCTGCGCGTAATGCGCTTTTACGCACAGCGGAGCGCAACAGAACTGTGGCGGACCGGCACAGAAGACCTGCCCCGGCGTACAGAGTTGGGCAACGAGTCTACGTGTCGACCCAGGACATAACATTGAAAGGCGAGAGGAGGAAGCTGGCACAGCGCTTTGTGGGACCCTACCCCATCACCCGGATCATCAACCCAGTGGCTGTGCGCGTGGCTATTCACCCCTCCCTCCGCATCCATCCCACCTTCCACGTGTCTAAGGTGAAGCTGGCAGTCTCCGACCCCCTTTGCCCTCCTCCTGCTGCGCAACCCGCGCCCCGGATGGTTGGTGGCCATCCGGCCTGGGCCGTCTCTTCCATCCTGGACTCCCGGCGCCGGGGTCGTGGGTTGCAGTACTTGGTGGACTGGGAGGGCTACGGGCCTGATCATCGACAGTGGGTGCCCCGGTAGTTTGTGTTAGACCCCTCGCTCATCGCTGATTTCCACCGAGCGCACCCAGAGAAGCCATCGCCAGGAGGCGCTGCTAGAGGGGGGAGTACTGTCACGCCGCGCCGCTCATCAGCGGCGCCACCTGCACGCACACCTGCACATCATCAGCGGCGAGGAATATAAGCCGCCTCGCCCTGAGCTTCGGCCTGAAGCCGTCAGACTTCTCTACTCATCATCGTGAGTCAACTTTTCCTTCAGCACGACGCCTTTGGTAAGAAGCCCTTACCTCCTTTGTTTCCAGTCTGCTCCCCTGTGCACAGGTGGATTCCTCGGCGGCGGACAACACTTCTCCCTCGCCATTCCTCGCTGCTGCACCGAGTCCTGCAGGTGGCTGTCTCCCGGGTCCCGTCCTTGTAGTGCCAGTCATCTGTCCCTTGCAAGTAAGCTCCTCTCTCGCACATTCTCCTCCTATGTTGGTGTGTGCCCGTCACCCTGTGTCTTTGTGCTCTTTCCCATAGGGTTGCCGGCTGTACGGTCTCCTGCCTCTGTGCCCGAAGCAGACGCCGCCACCAATACATTTACATCCCGCAGACACACATCCATTCACCCCTGTTGCTAATAAACTATTTGAACTTCTCTGAGCCTGTGTGTGTGCGTCTCCTGAGCCGTGCGTTATGTCAGCCCCAAGTGGAAGGGTTTAAGTATGTTGGGGTCTTATTCACAAGTGAGGGGAGAATGGAGCGAGAGATTGACAGACGGATCGGAGCAGCATCTGCAGTGATGTGGACGTTGTACCGGTCTGCTGTGGTGAAGAGGGAGCTAAGCTCTAAGGCAAAGCTGTCGATTTACCAGTCAGTCTATGTTCCTACCCTCACCTATGGTCATGAGCTTTGGGTAATGACCTAAAGAATGAGATTGCAGATACAAGCGGCTGAAATGAGCTTTCTTCGTAGGATTACTGTACTCACCCTCAGAGACAGGGTGAGGAGCTCAGTCATCCGGGAGAGGCTCACAGTAGAACTGCTGCTCCTCCACATTGAAAGGAGCCAGTTGAGGTGGTATGGGCATCTGGTCAGGATGCCTCCTTGACGTCTTCCACTTGAGGTGTTTCGGGCACGTCCCACTGGGAGGAGACCCCGGGGCAGACCCAGGACTCAGTGGAGAGACCATGTCTCCCAGCTAGTCTGGAAACGCCTTGGTATCCTCTCTGAAGAGCTGGAGCAGGTAGCTGGGGAGAGGGAAGTCTGGGCTTCTCTGTTTCAACTGCTTCCTCTGTGACCCTGACCTCCGGAAAAGCGGTAGAAGATGGATGGATGGATGGATGCATGAATGGATAGTATTCTATTATTTTTTCCCCAAACGGTAGTATCATCCAATAATTTAATAAACAGAAATACAAATTAATAACTGAAATACTTTAAAATGGTTCCGTCCTGATGCCTTCTGAATGTATTATTGTATTCTACTGTCTTCCACTGCACTGCCAACGGTGATCTACCATTGGGAAATCCTATTTGACATATAGGCACCAGTGTGAACACTGGCCACACTGGAACATATTGGCTGTGTGGTGAATCCCTAATACATACACACATATTGGCCTTAAAAATACACTTTTACAAAGAACTTTATGAAGCAACTGTGCTTTTGTCATTCATAGTTCCCTAGATAAAAAAGAAAACGGTTCTTGAAGAAAAACAGGCAAACATTTATGGCGGTGGGGACCCCAAACACAAAGACAAAACGTGGTGCTCCACCCCGTTCAACGCACCCCCAACACACGCGCGGGCATGCACACACACACACACGCACACCTGAGGGTGACATACCGACAAACTCATTCACCACGTCTTTGACCAGGTGCCCAACTATCGCGTACGCCACCGCCACCACCACCAGGGCCGCCATGACCAAGTAGAGGACCGCTTTGGGCAGCGGCATGGAGTCCCGGGCGGGCGTCCGGTGGTCCGTGTACAGCAGGTCGTTCTCCGAGTATGAGTACTGGAAGACGTGCTCCATGCCCGACGTGTGGTTGGAGTTGAGCGGCGGGTTGCTGGCGCTCTCGGCGCTGTCCGACTGCAGAGAAGTGACCACGGTGGTGGTCACAGCCTCCGCTTTGTCCAAGCTCACTAAGCCGGTGGTTTTATTCATCAGAGGCAGTATCTGAGACAGAAAATAGCTCCAGTCCTTTATGGCACTCGTGTTGCATAGAAACATAGCTTCAGCCATGAAATCACCACCCGAGGGATTCGGTTTGCGGGGTCAACCCGGGCGCAAAAAAAAACAAAACAAAAAAAAAAAACAAGACGCACCGGATTCTGCGGTCCCGCCGTCCTCGGAAGGGTTTGCAGTTTGATGTATAAATCCAGCGGGTTCCGTCAGATGCAAAAGTCTCCCTCCCTCAGATTAAAACTTGCCCAGCTCCCGCTGATAAAGGCACGGGCGCGTCACTCACTGAAGGATGGCGCAGCTTTTACGCACGAATAAAAATAACAGTTGTGCCTCATATCTTTGGTTTATCTCCAAAAGCGAAACAACAGCAATGAGGCGAATACCAACGCCAAGTAAAACCCATAGGGAAAGACCCGCGTCTAGACCCTGCTTGCCTGGAATCCAGGATGCCAAAAACCACATTCACTATAATAAAACAAACAAACAAACAAAAAAAACTGTCCTCTTCCCTCCGGATGGACAGCGAGGACGGAGCAGCCTGCAGCAGCCGCGCCAACGCCTCCACTGCTCACAGCTGCTGTCCCGACAGCGCAGAGCAGGGACACTTCACCCCCCCACCCCCCCCCCACCCCCGACTCCACACTGGGCAGTGTTCTGCTGGAATCAGGGGCGAAAATCCCATTTCACTGTTGGGGTGGGGGACAATAAACAGGAAAATCTGGGAGCTTAATTTTTGAGGGGGACATAAAAAAAAATGCATTTTTTTTTCTGTGTTGTCTGATACTCTCTCAAATGGCTTATATAATGATGTTAGATAATTATGTTGTTCCTTATTAATCCATATCCTACCTCTCTACAGGTTTTTACACGATCAACCAGCAATACCAAAAGTTGTATTGGGTGATCGGTGTCAGTTACACCATATATGATCTAACAAAATGTCTTTGCTCACCATGAACACTGGTCTGATCCCCACCACAGCAGCTTTACAAGAATTTAAAGCTCAAAATAAGTTCTAAAACTAGAAGAACTACCTTAATGAACAACTAAACTACATCAAACTATTCTTCAAAAATATGTATTTATTAACAAGCAACAACAAAACAAAATCTCAATGTCTTAAAACTAGGGCTGTCAAACAATAACATTTTTTAATGTGATTAATCAAGTGATACTGTGAATTAATTTACAGCTATCATGATTAATACCCATCCATTATTACTTATGTTTCTTTTTGTGGAGGCAAAAAGACTCATGACTGAAGAAATGAACAAATATAGACAAAAAATGCATCAAAATAAGCAAAGAAAACAAACACAATTGGCAGCAAAATCTAGAAAAAATGAACAAAAATACACAAACTTTATGGGCAACAGTGTATTTGAACTACTTTTCTACAGCGAAAAATGCTGAAAATATTACTCTACCATACAAAATGTATTATTTACTACATAAACAGAAATGTACCACTCCTTTTTTTTTATCCTGATGATTTTTCATCATCATTGATGCCAGATAAGAAAACAGTTTGTGTCAGCAATGAGGGAATGTGCACTTAAACACATCCTCCTAACTATCTAAAGCGGGGGTCACCAACTAAAACTGCAAAAGTTCCGATAAGTCGGTCTTCCTCCCCAGCCAAGGTCCGAACTAGGTGTGGGAATCTTCAGGCTCCTCATGATTCGATTATGCTTCAGAACTGCAACTTGACTCTAAAACCATTTTCAGTGCATCTTGACGTATTTTTTTTTCTATTCAAGATTTTTCTCTCCCACTGTGTGACAACTTGGCCCTTTTAAAGCAAAGTATTTGCAATGTGTTGTGTGGTGTGTATGTGTGTTTGGCCCTTAGGGCTTGCCGTACCCGCCCTGTGTGGTGTGACATCAGGCGGGCTATGACCAGACTATATATATATATATATATATATATATATATATATATATATAGTTGTGTGTGTGTTTATAATAAAGGTTCAGTTTGCTGCAGGGCATAACTCTGACTCTGACCATCATTTACAGACATAATAGTTTGGCGACGAGGAGGAACTATGGGGGCGTATGGGATACCTTCACCATTATTACCATTTCTGGAATATCCGGGAGAGCCAACAATCCTGTGGCTGAACTGGCTGGCCATGTTCGAGCATTACATCGCGGTGCTGGGCTTAAGTAGAATCAAAAGAGTACAAAGACGAGCACTTCTGGCCCACCATTTTGGCGAAGAAGGTCAGAAAATTCTCTGTATGTTGGGTGAAACGGAGTCTTATGCAGACTCTATCCAGCTGCTGGCTGAATATTTTGCCAAACATAAAAGGCCCACGAAACTGTGGGTAATAGAACTGTTGGTGCCAAAAGAAGCTAAGCTTGCTAGCTCGGGGAAGCTAGCAGCTCAGTCAGTGACTATGGGGAGGTTAGTCACGAAGCTAGGTGCGCGCCAAAATCAAGCTACAAGCTACCAGCTAGATTTCGAGGTAGAACCAGGGCCACGTGTGGGGGAATCCCTGGTCACTGAAGATGGCAAGCCAGCCAGGGAGCTCAGCACGCTGGAGACGGAGCAGCGACAGCCGGGCACAGAGGCAGCACAGCGGAGTACCTTGGACGACGGTGCTTTGCGCAGCGGCGAGTGGCTTGGGTCAATGAGTGACACCAACAAGGGTGATGCTGAAAGTCCCAGGAAGCAGCAGCGACAGCCGGACACAGAGATGGCACAGCGGAGCATCTCGGACGACAGAAAGGAGGTGCCAGGCGCCACGGAGGTTGTGCAGGACCTCAATGCCGGGGCTCAAAGCGCCTTGGATGAGGGTGCTGGGCCTTACAGCAAGGTGCCCAAATTGATGAGTGACATTGACGAGCGGGCGTTAGTTTTCCCCAGAGCTTGGCCACAGGGGGCCGGAGTGTTTGGAGCTACGATGGCGGCAGCTGCAGAGGTGTGGAAGGCAGTCGAGGGTGGACCGACAGGCATGGAGGGACGACGTGCTGGACAGCAGCACTTCGGGTCCAGACGAGAGAGGCGGTTGAGGGTGAGGAGAAGGGGCATTCTCACTAGGGAGGTCGATTTCAATCCCAGGGGCAGACGGCTGCCAGGGGCACGCATGCCGTGGGGCTGCCCTGGGCCTCCTAGCCAGTTTTGCCTTTGGCTGCCCGTGGACATTGGAGTAACATAAATGACGTTACTGTAAATATGTTCATATGGTGCATGTGAATGAATGTGTGTTATTTGGGGATTTTTTTATGTACTTAATATAAAAAAATGCTGATTTTAGTTGTTTTGGGTGAATGTGTTCAGCTATTCTAGTTCACCGTTTCCCTGCTATTTACCTTAGTGCATGATTCAGGTCCTAAATTGGGGTGAGTCTGGATTGTGTGTATGTGTTTTACACTTTTGTAAGGGGGAGGGGAATGTTGTGTGGTGTGTGTGTGTGTGTGTGTGTGTGTGTGTGTGTGTGTTTGGCCCTTAGGGCTAGTCGTACCCGCACTGTGTGGTGTGACGTCCTGCGGGCTATGGCCAGACTGTATATAGTTGTGTGTGTCTATTATAAAGGTTCAGTTCGCTGCATGACATAACTCTGACTCTGACCATCATTTACAGACATAACACAATGACCCATGAATTTATCTCCAACATCTTTTATTAAAACAAATGGAAGAGAAATCTGACACATGGTGGTGTAGTGTTATTTAATTTCTAATTGTGATCAGGTATAAATATTATTTAATTTGTATTATAAGTGTATGTGTGTGGGGACAGATGTTTGGTCCGTCACCGCAAACACTCATACCTAGACAGTAACATACTCATTTTGGGGGCACCAGCTCAAGATTGTGAGCAATTAATTATTAATTAAGCTTTATACCTGGTAAACAAAACATTAATGAATCAGTCTCAAAATATTAGTGAGTTCAATGCTGGGGCTTCGAACATCCACAGACCGGAACAAATTACTCAACAACTTCTCTCATTTTACGGATTTATTTAAATGAAGCTGATTATATGACATCACATTAAAATGATTTGTAAGCAATGAAATGATCAACATTAACCACCACATTACTTGTAACTGGGATAATGAATAACAGAATGTGGACACATCTAACCATGGAACTTTAGTATGAATTTGGAAGAGTTGAAATGAAAAATTATGAATAATATTGGAAGCAAATTTATGAAGAAAATTATAACTAATTATAGAAAAAATTTGGTATTATTCTATGAAAGGAAAAACTTAATTTTAATGAAAAGCTAATTATTAAGTTCTCTAATTCTCTAATCTGATCAGATTTTGAAATCATTTCCAAATCCTGGACAAGTCATTCAGCAGATGGAAATGAAGAGAAATGGGTCATTTTTGCTCATGTGAATCCAGGTTGAAGTCCTGTTGTTGAGGCTCCTCCTGAAGCTTTATTTGCAGATGGTACAAGAACCAGAATATCTTGCCAGCAGATATTTGGACAAAGTTCCGTCACAGGCTGATATTTGATGACGATGAGAAGGCTCCTTTGTCTTCACTCCGTAGGTGTCAGAGCTACTTCAGAAGCTTTTACCGGCAGAGCTGCGTCCGGCGCTTTTGTTGGACAGCGGATTCTCCAGAGTCCAAATAAATTCAGAAATAATTAAAAATCTGATCCGGATAACAAGATTTAGAGGGATAAGATAAATATAAACTCAAACCACAAAAATCCAAATTACTCTGATGTCGTGGTACATGGGTGAAATAGCTTCCAGTGTGATAACAAATTGTCAGTCCTTTGAAAAACACACGGTGAGTTTAAAGAAAGTTTAACAGAATACAGATAGTAATATAAACGCCTAGAAACATGAAGGTTGACTTCATCTGGAAGAATTTCGAGCTCAAAATAAATAATTAATTCCCAGACGTTTAAAGAAAAACATTAAAACGCAGACACTTTCTCAAGACAATAGCAAAACTGAACTGAAGGAGGGCATTTCCCTGTTAAAGACTCAGACAACTTTCACGGGCTTCCGGGGAGTGACTGAAGCCTAAGCCAATAGTCTTCCTTCGCGGCCGGGTTTTGTGAACTTTAGTCCAATGAACAAACAGTTCTTTGTCTGTAACAACCAATAATATTGAGAGAGCTGTTGCTAAGCGGAGACTGGCGGATTCCAGCCATATGACTTAACGAACATTTTGGCAACCTGATATACACATCTTAATACTGAAAATTCATCAATATACTTCTGTATAAAATGTAAACTACTTCAGTGATTCATGACTTTTATACTGGTACTTATACAATTAACATGCAAGAATAAAATAAGATATATTGAAGCATTAAAACATCCATGCGTGCATATAAAATCAAGAAAAAAAAATAATTCTTTCAAGCCCATTATTGATTGTCCACACCGAATATCAGAGTCCATTTGCTTTTCCATGGTGTCCTGAAAAAGAGAATAAACCAAAAATTGAGGGTTTTGTAAAAAGGCAGTCATTAGGGAATGAAGTTTAACTGGTTAACACCAACATGTCCCTGAGTTGCCAGAGGAGGGCAATGTTGAGCTGTGGCTAGTTTCTAGTGACCATATGATGCACTCAAAAATGTCTGTTCTTTGTCACAGCGGTTTATTAGATGTCAAACCGTTTTATTAGCCAATAAAATGGTCTTGAGAAAGGAAGTCCATTTATTTATGAGGGAAACTAATCTGTTCCTTGCACGAGATGGAATCCTTATCTCTCGTACCTCTTTACAAAGGAATGTGTTCTCCACAGTGGTCCTGAGATGAAAAAGCAATTCTTGACTAGCCTTTTCCTGGGTGAAACAATGTCATTAAGATGCAAAGTCTATTTTATAGATGAGAGCCAAGGGAATGATGGTACAGTGAGCAGTGGTGGCCTAATGGTTAGGGATATGGACTGGTGAGCGGAGGGTCACGGATTTGCTCCCTAGACCAGCAGGATTAGATCTGGGTGGGACAGATAGCATAGCAGTGTTTTCCCCACCCTCTCTAACCCCACTGTGGTGCCCCTGAGCAAGGCCGAGCTGCTCAGTGGCCACAGGTCAATATGTGGTTGTACTGGGCAGCTTCCTGGTGTGAAAGTGCAACTGTGTGAATGAACGGGGCGTCCTTGAAAAATAGAGGTTGCTTCTCAGTGGAACTACTCAGTATAAATAAAGGTTATTAAACATGAACATATTTTTGCAACATGTGCTTTTAAGAATTGACATTCTTTCAGAAGACCACAGCTGTCTCCAGACAGGCCAGTATCATTTAACTTGCTTTCACACATTGTTTTAATAAGCTCATGTTTTAGCTGGTTTTAGCTCTATACTAATTTTTTTAGAAAAAAATATTAAATAAGTCTAAAATTCTAAAATCTACAACTAAAATCCTAAAAATGTTTTACAGGAGAACACAAATTAAAATGTATTGCATTTAAAAAGATTAATATCTATAAAACAAAATTTTACAAAAAGTCCACCTCTATACAATATTTTCAGTGCAGAAAAAACTGTTTTAAACTAAGACAAAAAAACGGACACAAAATATAATTCCACATGACAGAATTCCTCAACATTATTTTTATCCCAACAGTAAACCCTGTTGGATGTAGCTGTAACTCCTGGCTACAGCGAGACGGGAGGTGGAACTTTTTATGTTCAGTAGCACACGGAGCTTTTACAGACTTTTTACGTGTTGGCCTTGTGTGTGTGTGTGTGTGTGTGTGTGTGTGTGTGTGTGTGTGTGTGTGTGTGTGTGTGTGTAGTGGGGGGTGCCCGCAGCAAACCTGTCTGATTTTGCAAGTTGCTGTCTGGAGCAGCTGGAGCCCCAGAGTCTCTGCAGAGAGTGGCATTCGTGGTACAGTGAAGAGGGTAGCCTGCAGCAGGCCTCAGGAGGAGAGTGTATGGGATAACGTTTGTGCCAGCAGAACCTGAATTTGAATTTTTATTATTTGAATTTGAATAACTGAATTTGACCCTGAATTAATCAGTTTGAATAATTGCTTTTAACATTTGAATCTGAATGACCTAATTTGAAATTGAATCTATTGGTTTGAATGTGTATTGCAATAAAATTGAAACTGTATTTCATTTACTTGAAAAATTTGGCTCCCTAATTCATTATCAGCGTTCAGGTTCACTGTTTCACTTCTTGTCATACAAATTCAGATTTTTATTTCAGGTTTTTGTGCCACACATCCGGGACCTAGGCTCAGTCAAAACTAGTCGAATGCAGACAGAAAGAACTCTGTTTTACATCTGCAACTCTCGCTTTATGTGCTGTTTACCCATTAAACACCCGCACAGACTTGAGTGGTTCATTCAAAGTGATGTCCAGCAGCCACACGCCAGCTTTGTAAAAGGAATAGTAATAATGACATGTATGAGAAGAGGCATCATGTCTGCATACAAAACATTATTAGCCAGGGCAACAGATTAGCAGAGATTAACAGCAGAGCCTCCATTCAGGTGTCTGGAGGTGTAGCAGGCCAAGAGGTGGTGATTCTGCTGTCAGGACACTACTCTTTCAAAAAACATGCTTTCTGTGAGAGACCTTTCTTCTACACAGCACGGTGGTGCAGTGGTTAGCACTGTTACCTTACAGCTAGAAGGTTCCAGGTTCGAATCCCCAGGCTGGCAGGAGTAGGAACCTTTCTGTGTGGAGTTTGCATGTTCTCCCAGTGGTGCGTGGGTTTACTCTGGGGGCTCCAGTTTCCTCCCACAATCCAAAGACATGCATGTTAGGTTAATTGGTTGTTCTAAATTGTCCCTAGATATCTGTCTCCTATAGGCCCTTAGAATAGAGGGTTAGTGCTAGTGAAGCGCTTTGAGTGGTCTTTGAGACTAGAAAAGTGCTATATAAGTACAGGTCCTAATCCCTTATCCTTACACAAAGTTCAGTGGAGTCAGAAAGTGGATAAAGGTCAGTAACTTGTTCTAATATTGGCTATTCAGCATCATAGAAGACAGAATTATGAAATGCTAATAAGAATGAAGCATTCTGCCTTCTCCAAGTTGCTAAAGCCCCTTTTCTACTAGTACCAATATAGTCCAGAACACCACGGTATGGTTTATTCAGTTCAGTACGCTTTTGTTTTCATTACACCAGAGTACCACTCGAGGTGGGTGGGATTTGTTTACAGGGAGGCGGCACAACCCTCCCGTGATGTAAAACAAGCAATACAGGCAAAACACAAGATGGCAGGATATGAGGGGACTGCAGTCTCTGGCCTTTTTTTTTTTCCAGAGTAAAGGCAAAAAAGGAGAGCCAGAGAAGGCTATAGGCAGCGAGACAAAACACTCTGGAAAAGTACTGGAGCGTTTGGGAAGCCATATAGAGCAGAATAAAGCAGAAGACATGAGGATACAAACTACATCACATATGAAGGTAAGTTAATGATTGCGAATGCTACTTTGCTTTAAGTCTGCTGTACTACATTGTAATGTCGGCAAGTTATTGCTATTAGGTACTAAAATATGTATTCTCTATGTGTGTGTTACAGATGGCTCTCTTGTGGCAAAATTATCACTTCAAACTGTGGGTCTTGGCTTTCAACACAGTGATGAGATGTCACCCCAGCTTCACGAATGTGCAGTGGTGACAGAACTTCAAAATGTCTATAGAAATGCTTAGCTTCCTGTGCAACAAATTGCTCTGATCTGTGTGAAGCTCACAGAGAGACTATTGAGATGTCATGGGATGTACCTACTCCAGCCGGTGGTGTCGTGGCAAAAAGTGATCAGCTGCCAAAACTTGATTGCCAGGTACCATATTGTAGTTATGGGGTTATATTAGCCGTAAAATATATATTTCAACAGGTAAACAATACTGAGTTAGGTATCATATGATATATTTAACAATTATGATGCATTTTAAGCCAAAACAAACTGGATCAAGGATTAAAAGCAACTAAAATAACACAGTCACAAGATTACATGGAGAAATACATGGCTTTACTGGATATATACATGTAGATACTGTAGAAATTTATTTTCTTTGCATCAACAATGTACTATACATGTATTCATTTAGTATTGCACTAGGAATTTTGACAATAAACCTTTGTGCTTTTTACAGATGTGTCTCCACTTTTGTTTTATGTGTGAAGGTTATCACCAAGTGACAAATTAAATACTGAAAGATTGGAAAAGCTGTTGTAGCGTGACCTTGAGTTCCAATTTATTAAAATCATTCTATGCTGAAGGAAAATTGTTTCACCCCAAAAATCTGGACATGAACTGCTTTTCTCAGTCCAAGGACCAGTGCTGTAACCCTATCCATCAGCCATAAAGTTGAAGTTAATCCTTTCTCCAAGACTCTTTGGCAAAGGAATGTTCCTAATCGGCAGATTTACGGTTGACAATGTCCAGACGTGTGGGGAAACAACCAGACAGTTTCACAGTGCTATCTGGTGGACGAATCAGGAATATTTAATTTTTCCCCTTTGGAGTGGAATTTATGGACAATGAACTTACTCAAATCCTTTCTCTTAAGACAGTATCCGTGCCTGAAGACCTGATTGAACTCTGGGGACAGGCAATATGCGTTTCAAATGCTTTTATTGAGATAATTTGATATGATTTTGATATCTCTGCTTTATTTTTCAAGAAGAAATTAATGTTTGCATGCTTACTATTACAAATTAATTACAGTTACAATGTAAAGACATTTTTATGCTCCTTTATTGAGTAGAATATCTTAGTCATTAAAGTTTAAGAAATTTCTGCTTTATTCAGCAACATACTTGAGGAGCATTTCACTCTCAGCTCAAATGTCTCTCCCCCTCCTCTTTCTTTAGGAGACTATAGCTGCACTAAACTGGCCAATAGAACTCCAGACTTCACTGCATTTTCCTTTTTAGGTTGAGTTTATGACCCTTATTGAACGAAGCTCAAATGTAATTGGTTCAACTCAGATTTCATGAAATTCTGCGAGATTCTGCCACACCAAGGACAAAACTTTCCTTTGTGCAGTCTGTTCTGGGGTGTTGGCCGAGTTGTAAGGAGCTTTCTGTGCCCCTCCATTTTTTCTCCTGTCTTCCAAGAATGCCCAGAGTCTTCCAGGCTCTGCAAAAAATCATGTTTCTTTTCTTTAAAATTCAATTTTCTTATTTTAATCTTCTTTTTCTTTAAATCATTGTGCCAGAAAATTTTGTTTGATTTTTCTAAGCTTAGACCAACTCATTTAAACCACCAACATCAGAAGAAATGAATTTGTAACATGTTTTGCCTCCATTTTGGATTTCTGATGAGACTTTTCACAATAAACTAATTCCTTCTTCAGTGCACAAGGGCAGACCTCGCCCAGCTTGCTGGAAACCAGCCTTTGTGATCCTGGGAGTAGGCCATAAGTGTGGTAAGGAGCCTGTCTGCCAGTCTCCCAACAGAATCCAGTGGACCCACCTGCTACCCACTAGGACACAATGATTCTGCTTGGCTGACGGTCTGTTTTTAATTTACCTTAATTCTTCAGAATATTCCTGGTATAAGTTCTTTTAACTTAATTTCATGCAAACCCCTATCAGAATCTCAAAAGGCATGTTGTCTTTCATTAATCTATGTTCTTTTTCAGAGTAAAACAAATTTTCTAAATTTTTATAAAGTTAATTATCATTTTCTTCATAAAATTGCATCCACTTATCTTAACCGATGCTATTTTATGGTTTTCCAATTTCCAGTATACTGACAAATTAAACTATGCTTCATTTGGCTCCACAAATACGTTCGTCAGCCTCCGTCGGTCTATGATGACCATGGAAGAGAATCCTAAACGTCTACTCTGCTGGAACAGCACCGCCTGTGGCTGAACAGACCTGTCACACAGGTTGCACTTGTGGGTGGTCTCCGTGCTGCTGGAGCTGTGGCGGTTCTTCCTGCGGGTCCTTTTTTCATCTGCTGCAGCAGTCAGTCTCTCTTCACCCGCCTTGAGCTGTCTGGTCAGGGTGCCTCTCCATTTGGAGCGGTCCGTTGCAAGGTCCTCCCAGCGCTCTGTGTTGATCTCCAGGGCCTTCATGTCTCTCTTGCAGATGTCTCTAAAGCGCAGCTGTGGGCAGCCAACGTCTCTCCTGCCAGTCGCCAGTTCTCCGTAGAGGACGTCTTTGGGGATTCTGCCATCCTCCATACGGTGAACGTGGCCTAGCCAGCGGAGCCTGCGCTGCCTGAGTAGGGTGAACATGGAGGGAAGGCCGGCGCGGGACAGAACTTCTGTGTTGGGCACTTTGTCCTGCCAGGATATGTCCAGGATGCGGCGAATGCAGCGCAAGTGGAAGGAGTTCAGTCTCTTTTCCTGCCGGGCGTATGTTGTCCACGTCTCACTCCCATAGAGCAGTGTGCTGATGACGCAGGCATTGTACACTGCCATCTTCGTCTTGACAGAGAGTTTGGGATTCTCCCACACTCGCGTGGTGAGGCGAGCGAGTGTGAAGGCGGATTTTCCAATCCTCTTGTCGATCTCTGTATCAAGGGAGAGGTTGCTGCTGATTGTGGACCCCAGGTACATGAACTGATTCACGACCTCCAGCTCGTAGTCATCGATGGTGATGGTTGGTGGTGCTTCCGTGCCTTGCGCCAAGACGTTAGTCTTCTTCAGACTGATGGTAAGCCCGAAGTCCTTGCATGCCTGAGAGAAGCGGTCCATCAGGGTCTGAAGCTCCTGCTGTGTGTGGGTCGCAACTGCAGCGTCGTCTGCGAACAGCATGTCTCTGATTAGAGCCTCGCGTACTTTGGTTCTGGCTTTCAGGCGGGCTAGGTTGAAAAGCCTGCCGTCGGATCTTGTGTGTAGGTAGATTCCCTCTGTTGCTGTGCTGAAGGCATGCCTCAGGAGCATAGCAAAGAAAATCCCAAAGAGGGCTGGCACAAGTACACAGCCCTGTTTCACTCCGCTGTGCATGTTGAATGGCTCTGAGACGTTGCCGTCGTGCTGCACTATCCCCTGCATGTTGGTGTGAAACGATTTGATGAGGCTTTGCAACTTTGGTGGGCATCCTATCTTTGGCAGGATCTTGAAAAAGCCCTCTCTGCTGACCAGATTGAATGCTTTGGTGAGGTCGATGAAGGCGACGTACAGGGGCATGTTCTGTTCTCTGCACTTCTCCTGGAGTTGGCGGATGGAGAATATCATGTCTACCGTCGATCGCTCAGCGCGGAAGCCACACTGAGACTCGGGGTAGACACGTTCGGCAAGCTTCTGTAGATGAACGAGAACAACTCGTGCATAGACTTTGCCAACAACGCTGAGGAGGGAGATGTCCCTGTAGTTGTTGCAGTCGCTTCTCTCCCCTTTGTTTTTGTAGAGGGTGATGATCTTGGCGTCCTTCATGTCCTGTGGTACGGCACCTTCCTTCTAGCACTGGCTGAGGACGTCATGCGATGGCAGCAGTAGGGCGGTCTTGCAGTGCTTGATCAGGTCGGGGGGTACGCCATCGTTGCCGGGTGCCTTGCCAGTGGCCAAGCTATCAATGGCCTTGGTGAGTTCATCGATGGTTGGCTCGGCGTCAAGTTCGTCCATGGATGGCAGGCAGTCGATGGCATCAAGGGCTGACGGTGTCACGATGTTCTGTCTGGAGTAGAGGTCAGAGTAGTGTTCCACCAATCTCTCTATCTGCTTGTTCTTTTCTGTGATCATCTCCCCAGTGGAGGATTTGAGGGGGGCCATCTTGCTCTGAGCCAGGCCAAGTGCTTTCTTGATGTCATCGTACATACCACGGATGTTCCCTGTTATGGCAGCAGTTTGAATGTCTTGGCTGAGCTGAGTCCAGTACTCGTTGGCGCAGTGCCAAGCAGTCTGCTGAACTTTGCTTCTCGCAGCCCTGAGAATCTGGAGATTCTTCTCGTTTGGGTACTTCTTGTACTCAGCAAGTGCTGAGCGCTTGGCTTCAATGACGGGGGTCATCTCGGTCAACTTGGCATCAAACCAGTCCTGTGACTTCAAGGTCTTCCTCCCAAAGGTAGCCAAGGCTGTGCGGTGGATGGTGTTTCGCAGCTCTTCCCACTTCTGCTTTGCAGATTCCCCTTCTTGTGGTACACCATGTTCCTTCTCAAAGGTGGAGGCAAACTGCTCAACAAGTTCTGGTTGGGCCATCTTGCTGGGGTCAATCCGTGCCTTTCCAGGCTGTCTGGCATGATGGAATTTCTTCAGCTGCAGCTTGACCTTGCAACACACCAATGAATGGTCTGTGTCGCAATCTGCACTCTGGAACGAACAGGTGATTAGCACGTTCTTCAGTGAGGTGCGCCTGGTCAGGATCAAGTCCAGCTGGTGCCAGTGCTTTGAGCGCGGATGTCACCAGGAAACCTTGAGTTGGGGCTTGGTCTTGAAGAACGAGTTTGTGATGCACAGATCATGATATGTGCAGAACTCGAGCAGCCACTGTCCGTTGTCGTTCATTCTGCCCACGCCAAATGGTCCAAGACAGGAGGGCCAGGAGTCATGGTCAGCACCCACTCTGGCATTGAAGTCTCCAAGGAGAATGAGTTGTTCAGAGTTGGGGATGATCCTGACAGTTGCTGCGAGATTCTCGTAGAACTCGTCTTTTGCCTCTGGTGTGGCTGTCAGTGTTGGGGCATACACACTGATGAGGGTGACTGGGCCTTGAGTGGTGTTGAGGTGGAGGGTGAGGAGTCATGCAGAGCCATTGCTGCCCGGTTCCACCATCTTCAGCAAGGTGTTCTTCACTGCGAAGCCCACTCCGTGTTCCCTGTGTTTGTCACTGCCCTTTCCCTGCCAGTAGAACGTGTAGTCCTTCTCTCTCAGTGTGCCTGCTTCAGCCAACCGTGTTTCCTGGAGAGTGGCAATATCCACTTCCAGTCTCTTCAGCTCATTATTGATGACGGCAGTCTTCCTGGTGTCGCTGATGTCCTTGAGGTTAGCAGCGAGTCCTGTCATCATAGTACGGACGTTCCAAGTTCCCAGTTTTAGAGTTGGTCTCACAAATACGTGATTCATAAGTAACTCAGTAACAGTCTATAATGCCCATGATACATGTGAATTCTCTGTTTAAAGTTATCCAAATATGTTAACCTATTCTGACATTTCTTATTAAACCATTGGAAGACATATGGGAGTTATTGTTTAATTTCATGTCCATCTTCTTGATTATCAGAGACAAAAACTCACACAAGGGTTTGTTTTGAGACTGACTCATAATTGGTACAAATAAAGAACTGTTAATAAAATTGTCCATTATATGGACTGGTGTCCGTAACGAGGATTTGAGTATAATGAAAGTAAATCTTCATTCCTACTCACATTCATATTTATATTAATACTTGTACCAACATTAAATTATCTACAAAAACCCATAAATCCACTACACTGTCTAAGAACAATCCAGCAGTTTGAGAAATCACTTTTGGTTTGGTGTAAGTCTGTCAACAGAATTATGAGCCATAAAGCAGTTTGTGTTAAAATGTTAAATCCCATTAAACCCTAACTCAGGGGTGTTCAATCATGTGTCATGGAGGGCCAAGA
Organism: Pholidichthys leucotaenia; assembly: GCA_020510985.1. Lineage (NCBI taxonomy): Eukaryota > Metazoa > Chordata > Actinopteri > Cichliformes > Pholidichthyidae > Pholidichthys > Pholidichthys leucotaenia. Next base: position 222,904,349 of record CM035841.1, read on the forward strand.
CCCTGCAGGTTCTCTCTTCAGCAAGTGTTTTCACTGATCAGCAGTCAGTGGAAGAAATTCAGTAGAATCTGGTGTTGAAGACACTGGTTGGAGGTAAAGCCTGCAGGGTCTTGGCCCTCCATGGCACATGACTAGACACCCCTGCCTAACCCATTATTAGAAATTCCAGATGCTAATATGGCCCAGAATTCCTCCATATACTGGTACTATCACTAAAGTGTGCAGTGTCTTCTGCATTGGGACATTCAACAATATAGTCTTCAGTAAATAAAATAATTGTTTTTGGTTACTTTTTCTTTAAAATGAGCCATTTTTTTCAACATCACTGATAAATGGTTTGTACTGTTGATTCTTTTCCCACCAGTGTCTTAACAGACAAAATAGAAAATCATGATGCAAACACATAAGTCACTTAATTGTTTATTATGATCAGCAGCAAATTTCAGATTATTTAGAATGTGGAAAATTCAAACTGTAAAAAAAAAAAAAAAAAAAAACTTAGAATGGGTCACACACACCGGTCATGCTGCCTCACTGAGAAGCAACTGGATGTGCTGCTCACACTGGTCCTGGTTCAGCAGATCTTCACCAGATCTTCAGCCTGCATCTCTGTAAATAGTGACACGAGGTCCGGTTTGGGGTGATCATTTTCCTTTTGCCTAGACGAAAAGAGAGAAATGGGTGGTGGTTAATTAAAGCAAGTATAAAACATATTTGGGAAATACACTTGTTGCTAAAACCCAATGGTGGAATGTGACAAAAAAGTACTTTGTTGTTGTATTTAACCACAATTTTCATGTAGCTGTGCTTCAGTAAAGTAGATTTTACAAGGGCTGGGTTACATTTAAAATCATTTGTTTTTACTGTGGCCTCAGCAATCAGAATGAGTTGATACCTTCAGTTGAATGGAATCTAGTACTTTTAACTGAGGGTGTGCATCCTCGAGCATTGAGTCACTCAATCAAAATATGCAATTTTTATCAATAAAAGTTTAGCCACTGCTCTGTCACTTGCATTGCTAAAATATAAAAGGATGCACTACAATGGGTCTCAAATATTTGTAATGTGTCCTGTTATAGTACTGCATGAGTTTGTTGACGACAGACTATAAACTACATGTGTAAACTAAATTGTAATGGTGACTGAACAACTCCCATCCCCCAAAGTGCAAGATACACTATTATGAATATAACTCACAAAGGATCACACAAGTGATCTAAAAAAAAAAAACTAAACTAAACAAGCGGTTTATTTTACAGTGGCTAGTATTGGATATCCCATTCATTTTCAGTTATTCTAATTAATATTCACACAATCAGAAAAATCTCAGTTCAGTCCCATTCATATTAAGTGGAAATTGTGCTACTTTAATTTTGGCACTTTACCTATACTTTAACTTAAAAAGCAAAGGCTTTGAGTACTTTGTCCACCACTACAAAAAAATAGTGGGATGTGCAGCTTATCAGTCATAACACATTGCTGTGTATTGCTAAACTTTGCCAGTGTCACAGCAGATGCTGGTTGGACTCTAGAACAAAAATACACACAGCTTCAGTACATGCACAGCACAAAAGTGCAACATGTAAAAAAAAAACAAAAAAACACCTTTTCAACCAGGATTATAACTAGTTTATTTCATCAGATGTTGTTGACACAAGCGCAAAATACAAGGAGAGCACGGAGTTAGCATTGATGGCTAACTAGGTAGCTCATTGTCTGCATACAGGAGACAATGTTGTTGTTTCTTCTGTTTCTTCAAAGTGAACTTTCCACTGCTGGGATAAATAAGGTAAAAGATGCATAATATCACATCATATCACATCACTCACAATCCTCTATATCCTAATATCATGGCTTTCAACTGCTGAAGTTGGGTGCTCCCGCGGCCGTAAATTCATTTCGGGTGGCTCCATCTCGTTCCCTCTGGATTCTCTCATCAGCCAAAAGGCACAGAAAATTCTGTTGGACCACGATGTTGATTTCTGTGGGTCTGATTTCTGTGAAGCCATTCTTTCATTGTTGTTTATAGTGACGCTTGCTTGCTGGCTTACTGATGAATCTTTGCAAATGGTGGCTCGAGATTCTGTAATTCAGCCTTAAAATGTCACTCTCATGACATTACGCCCGGACCAATCAGTGGCCTGCAGTCTTTAGACATCACATTTTCAGGTCAGTATGGCATGCTTTGAACCACTCGGAAGAAGGTCCGAAAAATCGGGACCGAAACATTACAGTTCCTAATGGAAAAGCCTACAAAGCATGCCGAACCAAACTGAACAGGGCCAAACAGGTACTAGTGGAAAAGGGGCTTAAGAAGATGGAGACTGTAGTTACTGTGGTTGTCTGTCCTTTAAAATTAGGTTTCAAACTAATAAAGCTGTTAGTAGGTTGGCAAATAAACTGTAGTGTCGTTAGCTTGATAACTAGCCACAGTGAGCTGGTAAGATGCTAATGTCAGAAATTAGCACTTAAAAATGACTTTAGATATAATCTATAGATTATCCATCAAAACTGCCACACTTAAGATTTGTAACAGCCTAATATTACATTTAATGTACTGATAAAAACCACTGTCATAAAACCTATTGTCATATTTGCCTTGTGACAGCAGATGATCAATAACTGTCCAGTTTTGTCTGTTTTATTATTAACTACACAGAGCTCATCCACAATATTAGTGCAATATTGTTTGCATGATAATTTATAATCTGTAACATGTCACATGATGTACAGAAACATCATTGTATTAACATGATGAGCATATTGAGAGCATACCTAGAGCTTCATCAGAATAAATTATTCTGTATTTTCGTGTCAGGTGGGTAAATCTTGCTAAACATAAGCAAAAATCTGTGACATGTATACTGTATTTTATTTTTTAAATAAATGTGTAGTACATGTGAAGAGTAGACTGCTGTGGTAAAATTTCAGCCATAAATACATTAAACTTAATTATTTTTTAAAGATTAATTTCTGAAAAGAAAAGAACCAAGGGTATGAGTCTTTAAGTGAATTTATAATTGTATCTAATATAAATCAGTGTTCACATCATTGTCAACTCAGGCTCAGGAAATATGTATTTCTTTTCTGTTTCCTATATGATTTTATTAGAAGTCAGCAAGTCCTCCATCCAGTAAGACCACAGAGGTTGTTTGTTCCAATACATTTTACTGCAAATCCATAAACCATCCAGATTAGACCCTCAAACATACATAGATATGAGTGTAATACCCCCTTTACACAGAGGTGCAGATCCGGCCAATTTTTGATCTATCAATGATACTTAGTGATCTCCACACTCCACAGTGTCCTCAAACTTTTAACTCAGTTTATAACATACACAGATCTCCCAAACGATCCCTAAGATCAAAAATTGGTCCAACATCTCAAAGATCTCCATGCTGTGTAAAGGGGCGCTAATAGGGTGTAGGTACAAGGTGTAGTACACTGTAGACTCCAGACAGCTTCCTGTTTGATGCCATCATGTGACTGAATTATTTCACTGTAAAAACTCCTGATTTCACCTCTGTCTCCCCTGACAGGGAGGAGATGACCATCAGGATCCTGCTGCTCTTCATCCTGACTACTGGTATCAGTTTCCACCTTAACTTTATCAACTCAAGCACACCTGAACAGATCTGTTCCAGTTCTCAGTGTATGCTGCTCTCTTTTCCAATGTGACAGACTTCCTACCAGGCAGAGGAGAACATCAACATCACACTGGAATGAATGGACCTTCACCTCTAAATATGAGAGACTGAACAGGAGGAATGACTAGAGCACTAGTTTATAAGTTTTTCTAAACAATATTAATGTAAACTTATTCTGCAATCATGTCCTATTCACTAGATTCAACTCAAGAAGTTATTTAAAGAAAATGTAGTAAACAAGTGATCCCTCAAAATTACTTGATGTACTTAATTTAATTGAATTATTAAATAACTAATAAGAATTCACTGAGCCAAAACAAAAAAACTATTAGGAAAAAAAAATCCTGATGCTTTTATTCAAGTATACATGACTGTACTCTTTCAGTATCTTGATTTCACTGATTTTAAATAAATGGGAGTGAAGTTTTTCTCATCATATGTGAAATTATTTTCTAATTGCTTGTATATTCTGGCTCAGTGAATACTGTCACGATGGCCCTCACGGACCATCACAAGACGCCTCAGTCACCAGTGAGTTTGCAGTGATGTTTATTTACAGTGCAGGTTTAGACAGGCATAGGAATACATACAGTGAACAGGTGACGCCTGAGCCGGGGAGCACCCGATGCACCAGACGAGATAATAATTAAGGTAAAGTCACAACGAGCGTACCTTAACGACGGGACTGTTAACAGGTGGGTAACAGGGGATTCCCAAGTCCGTTAACCATGATGAGCAAGAATAACAGGAACACAACAGAGATTAACAGAACGTAGCTGAACATAACAGATGATCATAACAGAGACTGCCGCGTTGGAGGACATTTAGCACCCGCTTATATCTCTGGCGGCTAATGACCCCAACGCGGCACAGCTGCTCCTAATGACAGCGGCGCAGCAGCTGACTTTGACAGCAGGGAGCTCCCCCGGGCGCCTTCACAATAAGAGCCCGAGGAGCTGGAAGGAATCCTCAGCTGCCAAAGCCAGGGAAATAAGATATGAGACCCGAGTGTGGCCAGAACCGACACTCGGGTTATGACAGTACCTCCCCCTCGAGGCCGAGCTCTGAGCGGCCTGAGTAACACCCAAGCCCCCCACCCCCACCCCCCTAGGGCGGGTGGATGGGGCGCTGGCAGGAGGGAGAGAGAAACAACGAGCACATAAATGATGAGACCAACAAGGCTATAAAGGTAGGGGGAGAAAAAAAACCCATAATCCCCAAAAATGTGGGTAACCAGAATAAATTCAAAGTAGGCAATATACCTTTTGGCAAATACAGAGTGACATAAGGTGGAAGAACCCCCCCCCCCCCCACCAAACTCAGAAACAACATGGTGAGCCACAAAAACACAAAACAATCCCCCTCCCCCCCACACACCCCAACAGTCCCACAGACGAGATCAGAACCCTGGGAAGGGTGCAGTCCAGGCCCGGAGGGATGGGGGCAAAAGGTTCGGGGAGTCGTCCGGTAACAAGAGGCCACAGAACAGGGAGGGGAAAAGAGGACAGTTCGGGCGGCCTACCCCAGTCCCATGCTCGGGAGAAGAGAGTTTCAGGCGGCCGGAGCAGGTCGCCGCACAGGAAGACAAATAGGTCGGGGGGCCGACCCAGAGAACCAAACTGACGAGACAGTCCTTCAGGCGGCTGGAGCAGGTCGCCGCACAGGAAGACAAATAGGTCGGGGGGCCGACCCAGAGAACCAAACCAACGAGACAGCCCTTCAGGCGGCCGTCCCGCAACACCAGCCCACCAGAACCGTTGGAAAGAAGCAGCCGGTGGCCCCGCTGAGAAAAGGAGAGATGCGGGGGAACCGGACGGAGCGTTCGGGACCCCAACGGCCCCAGGTGGAGATAGGTAGCGCTCCTCAGGGAGACGAGGAGGATGACGGTGGAGATGAGGGTGACGAAGTAAACGAGCCTGTCCAGCATCCGGTGGCCGGGGATCCGCAGCTCCCTCATCGAATCTAGGACCTGCTGGTGCAGCACCCACGGTGGACCCCGATTGGGCCTCCGGAACCAAACCCACGGTGGACCCCGATTGGGCCTCCGGAGCACTCCCGGTGGACCCCAACTGGACCAGAACAGCACTCCCAGTGGACCTGGTCGGCGTGGCACCAGACTCGACCTCCAACCCCGAAACCGGAACCTCTGGCGCAGCAGGCGAGAGCAGCCCCTCGCCGGCGACCCTGGGAGAAGACTCACACAAGAGAGAAAACCCAGGATCAGGATCACCGGTAGCGCCAGAACCCGGCGAGACAAGCTTGGATGCAGCGGCCGGCTGCACCCGGCTCATCTCCCCTTGAGACAGGCAAAAGTGCTCTAAAAGGTGAAGAAGGAAGATAAAACAGAGCACTTGCCTGAGCTCGGGTTCTGACGCCGTCCAGGACTGCGATGATCCAGGCTCAGAAGTCAGGAGGTCGTCCTCAGGCTCCCACTCAGCTGCGTCGGGCTCTGCAGCTGGCATGATGGTGCGTGCAGCTAGAGAGTCCTCCGGCACCGATGTCCACGCCGGTGGCCCGCACGGCGTGGTGGCAGGAGAATCTCGCCCTGCTGGACTGGACCGCTCCTCCGTGGAACCCCGGGGACGCTTCTTCATCGGCGATGGCTCCACGCTGCAGTCCGCTCTCCTCCTCCGCCCATGGCGTGGCTGCGGAACCGGAACCAGGCTCTCCAGGACCGCAGGCCCCCTCCTCATCCAGCGACGTTGGCCTGACGTCGAGGACCGCTCAGCGGAGGGAGACACAGAGGAAGCAGGGTTAATACTTTCATCCACAGCGGGTGGAGGGAGCTCGGGGGGCTGCATACCCCGAACTCCACCCCTAGGAGTCAGACAAGGCAAAACAATGTCAAAAGGAGAGAAATTATCATGCACTTGCCTTTCCCCTAAGGGTAAGATGGTTCCCGCTGTGGGGGACGTCATTCCTTCCTTTCCCCGCTGGATGGCGACAGAGGGCCCTCTGGGGAGACGAGATGAGGCCACTCGAGGCGGATCCGGGATGGGGCTCGCCGAAACGGAGCTCCCGCGACACACAGCAGCCAGGATAGGCGACGAGGAGGAGGGGGCGACAGCCGGGGTCTGTCGGGCATGGAGCGCTGGCGGGACAGCAGGCGAGGGCCCGGGAGAAGACGAGGCTGCGGGGATTCCCCTCTGACGAGGCGCAGGAGTGACAGCTGTGTGGGGGGTTGAGCCCTTGCGGCGACCCGGAACAGCATCCAGACGGGGTTCTAGCCGAGGTTGGAAGCCGATGTGACGACGGTTCCTTGTAGGGGGTGAGGCAAAGGTGAGGTCCGGAAATCGCCGTTCCTGAGCAGAAACAGCGGCAAGCAAGTCGGCGAACTCAGGAAACTCACGCAGCGCTGGATTCCTCTCCACCAGTCTAACCGCCACCACCACATGCTTCATACACGCTGGAGGATTCCCAGCGGAGCAAGCAGCAGCCACCCGGTCCCAGATCTTGTCTGCTGTCAGCTGCAGCTTCTCTGGGGGAATCCCAAGTGACGACATGCCCGATGGGAAAAGACCTCCGGATGGAGCGAACTCCCGGGCCGGAACGGAGGCAGGAGCGGGATCCCGAAGCGAGGGGCGACGTCTCCTCCGCTTCAGCTTCCTGCCAGGATTTCCCTCCAGCCCTCGGAGTATTTCACGCTGGGTGGCGATGTCATCTCTCCTCACGCTTACCTCTGGATGATTAGTGAAGCGGGTAAGAGAATCCAGAATCTCCTCGGCTAGGTCCAGGTATCTACGAATGTCGCTGGGAGCGTCGAACAGCGTAGCGGTGAAGATGGTGTAGTCTACCTCCTTCAGAACCTCTGCTTGGTGCCTGCCAAGGCGCCGACAACGGCCCCTGGATGACGTCATACTCCCCGCTGCAGACACTCGGACAGGTAGGAATAAACAGTCCACTACTGCAAACTGCACGGTGAATGGCGTCTCAATACAACGCCTCCTCTCCGGGCGTTTGGCGGCAGTCTACTGTCACGATGGCCCTCACGGACCATCACAAGACGCCTCAGTCACCAGTGAGTTTGCAGTGATGTTTATTTACAGTGCAGGTTTAGACAGGCATAGGAATACATACAGTGAACAGGTGACGCCTGAGCCGGGGAGCACCCGATGCACCAGACGAGATAATAATTAAGGTAAAGTCACAACGAGCGTACCTTAACGACGGGACTGTTAACAGGTGGGTAACAGGGGATTCCCAAGTCCGTTAACCATGATGAGCAAGAATAACAGGAACACAACAGAGATTAACAGAACGTAGCTGAACATAACAGATGATCATAACAGAGACTGCCGCGTTGGAGGACATTTAGCACCCGCTTATATCTCTGGCGGCTAATGACCCCAACGCAGCACAGCTGCTCCTAATGACAGCGGCGCAGCAGCTGACTTTGACAGCAAGGAGCTCCCCCGGGCGCCTTCACAATAAGAGCCCGAGGAGCTGGAAGGAATCCTCAGCTGCCAAAGCCAGGGAAATAAGATATGAGACCCGAGTGTGGCCAGAACCGACACTCGGGTTATGACAAATACTTACTGTTTCTACATATGATTTTACTATAATAGAGGGCACATGTAGGTAGTTTTTGTTTTAGTCTATTTTAGTCTTTAGAAACAGAAAACACTTGTCAAATTGCAAAGCTGCAAAATTTAAAAAATGAGTTGCAAACTTATTAAAATAGTTGGAAATGTAGATGAAAAAAGTTAAGCAACAGTGAAGGTGTTACGCACTAATATTTTCTTATTGAAGAAGTTTTTTAGGGGACTAATTTTGTATGTATGCAAGCGAAACATACTGTATAAGGTAATGCTACTTTTACTTGAGTACATTTTTAGCTATTCTACCCATCTCTGTAAACAAGGAGATGTTTTTGGAGTCACATGATTCACATAAATGCCAGTGGGAGTTAAGTTTTAGCACCCTTAACACCATCACATCTCCTTAGAAGTTAAAAAAGAGCTTACTATCTTTCTCCTAATGAAAAGTAATAATTTCAACATAAACTTGTAACTTCTATGCAGATAAATGGATTCGATTATTTTAAATCAAATCCATTAAATAACTATTATAAATAATAATTACCCTGCCTCTCGCCCAAAGATGCTGGGATAGGCTCCAGCCCCCCCGCGACCCAAAAAGGATTAAGCGGTAGAAGATGGATGGATGGATGGATGTTTCTATGCCATTTAAATAATAAATGGCATAGAAATAGAAAATCTGGTAGTGTCTCCTCATAACCCTGTACTCCATCCATCCATCCATCTTCTACCGCTTTTCCGGAGGTCCGGGTCGCGGAGGCAGCAGTTCAAGCAGAGAAGCCCAGACTTCCCTCTCCCCAGCCACCTCTCCCAAGCTTTCTAAACTGGCTTCTATAACCCTGTACTGTCAGACCATTATCTGTTAACCTTTGATTTTACTATTTCTATTTGGCTCCTAAAGAAAAAATATTACTACAGTAGATGCCTCTCAGATGATGTTGTTACCAAATTTATGCAGATTGTTTCCTCTATGCCATGTGTCAACACAACGGAAATAAGCTATAGACAGCTTGCTCCTTCTGCAATTGATAGCATGGTAGATAGTGTTACAGCTTCTCTGCATCAGACTCTAGACATGGTGGCCCCTTTAAAAAAGAAAAAGTCTAATCAGAGATTTCTAACTCCTTGGTTCAACACAGAAACTTGTAGCTTAGAACAGTAGACTCGTCAATTAGAAAGAAAATGGCGCTCCACTAATTCAGATGAAATCTATTTAGCTTGGAGAAATCATCTTTTAATTTATAAAAAATCTCTTAGAAAAGCTAGAACGAGTTATTATTCTGCATTAATAGAAGAGAACAAGAATAATCCCAGGTTTCTTTTCAGCACGGGCTTCTTGGGCTGCACGGTGGCGCAGTGGTTAGCACTGCGGCAGCACAGTTTACCCTTGGCAGGGGGATTGTGGGGATCGTGGGTTCGATCCCAGCCCCCGACCAACAGTGATCTGTCTGGAGTTTGCATGTTCTCCCCGTGTTGCGTGGGTTTACTCCGGGATTTCTCCGGTTTCCTCCCACATGCCAAAAACATGCATGTTAGGTTAATTGGCTGTTCTAAATTGTCCCTAGATATCTGTTTCCTATAGGCCCTTAGAATAGAGGGTTAGTATTAATGAAAGCGCTTTGAGTGGTCTTTGTGACTAGAAAAGCGCTATATAAGTGCAGGTTAGTTAGTTAGTTAGCACTGTAGCCAGGCTGACAAAGAGTCAGGACTCTGTCAATCCTAGCATTCCCTTAGAGCTTACTTGTCAGGACTTTATGAACTTTTTCAATAATAAAATTTCATCTATCAGAAATAAAATCAGTCAGATTCTTCCCACCGTTAACTTAAATACAGTAATTACTACAACTCCTTCAATTGATATCTGTTTTGATGAGTTTACTCCAATTGACCTTTTAGAATTAGATGAGATAATTTCCTCATCCAAGCCTTCAACTTGTCTTTTAGGCCCTATTCCTACCAGGTTATTTAAAAAAGTCTTCCCACTTATTGGTAGCATTATTCTTGAAATAATCAATTCTTCATTAACTTTAGGCCATGTACCGCAAGCTTTTAAAACGGCTGTAATTAAACCCTTACTCGGATTTCTTTATTTATTTATTTCGGATAGATTAAAAGTACGGATTAAAAGAAACAGAATAATATAACAAAGGGGGAAAGAAAATCCAACAAGGTCAAATTAGACAATAACTCCTTTGATAATACAGTTCAATATAAGTTATCCGAAATGGGTGATGGCTGAAGCCGCAGCTTATATTGCCCACCCATATTCCATCCAAGAATTCAAAAGAAAAACAAACAAGAGCGATTACAATTCAGAACAAAGCTAAGACAAAATGTGACAAAAAAAAAACAACTAAGCAACAACACAACGCAGACTGGATATGACAATCCTTGTGTGATTTTATATGTCATCTTGTATATATGTTTGGAGTATTTCATGATTTAGTTTTTGTTTAAGTTGTCCAAGCGTTGTACATGGTTTTAATTCAGGTCCAAAATCGTTCCATAATCTGACTCCTTGCACTGAAACACAGTGTTGCTTGGTGGTAGTTCTCACTGAAGGTTTTTGAAATATACATGTTCCTCTGAAATGATATTGTTTCTCCCTTATTTGGAACAGCTTTTGGATATTTGCGGGCAGTGATAGATTCTTCACTTTAAACATTATTACTGCAGTTTTAAAGTCTGACATAACGTTCGGCTCAGGAGACGCACACACACAGGCTCAGAGTAGTTCAAACCGTTTATTAACAACAGGGATGTTTGGGTGCGTGTCTGCGGAATGTTAATGTGTTGGTGGTGGGCGTCTGCTTCGGACCCAGAGGCAGGAGACCGTTCAGCCAGCAACCCTATGGGAGGAATCAGACACAGGGTGATGAGCACACACCAACACAGGAGGAGAATAGGCGAGGGAGAGAAGCTTACTTGTTTAGGACAGATGACTGGCGCTTCAAGGATGGAAGCCCGGGAGACAGCCACCTGCAGGGCTCGGTGCAGCAGCGAGGAGAGACGAGGGACGGGATAGTCCGCCGCCGAGGAATCCACCTGTGCACAGGGGAGCAGACTAGAGAGATGAGGTAAGTGATCTTCTTACCGGTAACAAGGATGTTGAAGAGAATGTGGTAGAAGCCCATGAAAGGGAAATGAAGTCTACGGCTTCAGACTGAAGCTCAGGGCGAGGCGGCTTATATCCCTCGCCGCTGATGACTGACAGGTGTGTGAGCAGGTGGCGCCGTTGATGAGCGGCGCGGCGTAACAGTACTCCCCCCTCTAGCAGCGCCTCCTGGCGATGGCTTATCCGGGTGCGCTCGGTGGAAGTCCGCGATGAGCGATGGGTCCAACACAAACGACGGGGGCACCCACTGTCGATGCTCGGGCCCATAGCCCTCCCAGTCCACCAAGTATTGCAACCCACGACCCCGGCGCCGGGAGTCCAGGATGGAGGAGACGGACCAGGCCGGATGGCCACCAATCATCCGGGGCGCGGGTTGCGCTGCAGGAGGAGGGCAAAGGGGGTCGGTGACTGCCAGCTTCACCTTCGACACGTGGAAAGTGGGATGGATGCGGAGGGAGGGGGGAATAGCCACGCGCACAGCCACCGGGTTGATGATCCGGGTGATGGGAAAGGGACCCATGAAGCGCTGTGCCAGCTTTCTCCTCTCGCCTTTTAGGGTGACGTCCTGGGTGGAAACGTAGACAAGTTGCCCAACTCTGTACGCCGGGGCAGGTCTTCTACGCCGGTCCGCCACGGTCTTGTTGCGCTCCGCTGTGCGTAAAAGCGCATGACGTGCGGCGGCCCAGGTGGAGCGGAACCGCCTCAGGTGCGCCCTAACTGACGGAACAGTTACCTCGCTCTCCTGTGCTGGAAGCAGCGGGGGGTCGTAACCCAGGGACGCCTTGAAGGGGGACATCCCCGTTGCAGAAGAGCGGGCGGTGTTGTGGGCGTACTCCACCCAGGCGAGATGGTTGCTCCATGACGTCGGCTTGGATCTTGCAACACAGCGGAGCGCAGCCTCCAGCTCCTGATTGGTCCTCTCACACTGCCCGTTAGACTGGGGGTGATGGCCGGAGGAGAGGCTCACCTTGGCTCCGATGGCATTGCAAAAGGACTTCCAAACCTCGGATGAAAATTGGGGGCCCCGGTCCGAGACCACGTCCACCGGAATCCCGTGCAGCCTGACCACGTGTTGGACGAGAAGGCCCGCCGTCTCCAGGGCGATAGGGAGACCTCGCAGGGGGACGAAGTGTGTCGCCTTGGAGAAACGGTCCACGATGGTCAGGATGGTGTTAAAGGAGTTGGAAACGGGGAGTCCGGTGACGAAATCCAGTGCGATGTGCGACCAGGGCCTGCCGGGGACGGGCAGAGGCTGGAGCAGACCCGCTGGAGGGGCATTTCCTGACTTGCTGGTGGCACAGACTGGGCAAGCCCGGGCGTAGCGGGCTGCATCCCTCCGCAGGCCTGGCCACCAAAAAGACCGTTGGAGGAGGCTGATCATCCGGGAGGTGCCGGGATGACAGGTGAGCCGGGAGGTGTGGAGCCAGTGGATGACCTCTCCTCGGACCGCAGATGGGACGAACAGTCTTCCCTTCGGTCCGCCGCCAGGATCAGGTTCCACCTCCTGTGCCTTCCGGATCTTGGCCTCGATATCCCACGAGATGGCTCCCACGACGCACGACCTGGGCAGGATGGAGTGGGGCGTCTCCTCCGATTCCACGGGAGTGAACTGCCTAGAGAGGGCGTCAGGCAGGCCGTTCTTAGAGCCAGGCCTGAAGGTGATGGAAAATTGGAACCTGGCGAAGAACAGAGACCAGCGCGCCTGGCGGGCGTTCAGGCGCTTGGCAGATCGTAAATACTCCAAGTTCTTGTGGTCCGTAAGGACCACAAACGGTAGGTTCGCCCCCTCTAGCCAGTGGCGCCACTCCTGCAGGGCGAGCTTGATGGCCAAGAGCTCTCTGTCCCCCACATCGTAGTTCCTCTCCGCCGGGGACAAGCGCCGGGAGAAGAAGGTGCACGGTCGTTTGGCGCCATCGTCCGGCGACGGCTGGGACAGCACTGCTCCCACTCCCGTGTCCGAGGCGTCCACCTCAACGATGCACTGCAGCGCGGGGTCGACCTGGCGAAGGACCCGGGAGGAGGAGAACTCTGCCTTCAGCGCCTTAAAGGCGGCAGCGACCTCTTCGGTCCACCGGAACGGGACCTTCAGGGACGTGAGGCGGGTCAGTGGCCCAACGATGGAGCTGAAGTTGGGTACAAAGCGGCGGTAGAAATTGGCGAAGCCAACGAACTGTTGCACCTGCTTCCGAGATGCAGGTGTAGGCCACTCCACCACCGCTTTCACCTTCTCTGGGTCTGGGAGCACCTTGTCGTGGGCGATGATAAACCCCAGGAAGGACGTAGTTCTGGCGTAAAATTCACACTTTTCTGCCTTTACGTACAGACGATTCTCCAGCAGTCTTTGGAGGACCCGCCTCACGTGGACCTGGTGCTCGTCCCTGGACTTGGAGAAGATGAGAATATCGTCCAGGTAGACGAACACAAAAAGGCCAATGAAGTCCCGGAGGACGTCATTAATGAGGCGCTGGAAGACTGCAGGAGCGTTGGTCAACCCGAACGGCATGACCAGGTACTCAAGGTGGCCGTTCGGGGTACGGAAGGCTGTCTTCCCCTCATCTCCCTCCCGGATCCGGACGAGGTGGTAAGCGCTGCGTAGATCCAGCTTGGTGAACCAGGTCGCCCCCTGGAGGGAGTGGAAGGCAGTGTCCATGAGGGGCAGGGTGTAACGGTCCTTCTCCGTGATATCATTGAGGGCCCGGTAGTCGATGCAAGGGCGGAGGGACCCATCCTTTTTTCCCACGAAGAAGAACCCTGCCCCCACGGGTGACAATGATGGGCGGATTATCCCGGCGTTTAATGACTCCTTCAGATATGTGTTCATCGTCTCCTTCTCCGGCGCTGACAGGCTGTAGAGCCGACCAGAAGGTAACGGAGCCCCCTGGCGGAGGTTGATGGCACAGTCATAGGGCCGATGAGGGGGAAGAGACATAGCTTTCGCTTTACTGAACTCCATACCCAGGTCGTGAAACTCCGGAGGCACCAGGGACAGGTCCGGGGGTGCAGCGTCCGTCGCGGGGAGAGGAGCGGACGGCGAGCAGGCAGCAGACTGGAGGCAGGTGCCCAGGCAGAATGTACTCCATGCCGATACCCCAGCTGATCTCCAATCCAGGACCGGATTGTGAAGACGGAGCCAGGGATACCCCAGGATGACGGGCGACACAGAGTTGGGAAGGACGTAGAAGGTCATCTCCTCCCGGTGGTTTCCTGAGATGATGACCGGTACGGGGACAGTTTGATGTGTCACTCTCCCAAGGGAGGCACGGGAGAGGTGGACTAGGAAGATGGGAGTGTTGAGTGCCTGGCAGCGGATGCCCAATCGGGTTGCCAGGCTTTGTGAAATGAAGCTGCCTTCTGCGCCCGAATCCACCAGTGCGTGGGTGAGGTGCCCAGTGGGGTTATGGCAGAAACGGATGGGCAGCTTCAATTGGGTGAGTGATCCTAACCAATTGACGTCCGCGAGGCTCCCAACAGTGACTCGCGGACCCCACCGACTGGCTTTCCGTGGACAACGCTCCACGGTGTGTTGGTCGCCTCCGCAATACATGCAGAGGCCCAACTCATGGCGGCGTTGTTTCTCCACAGGGGAAAGTTTAGTCCAGCCCGTCACCATCGGCTCCGACTCCTCGGGGCACGATGCTGGCGGTGCCGCCAGGGGGCGAGCTTGGAACAGGTGCGGCGAGGCTCCACGAGGGCGAGAAGAAGAAGACTTCCGCCCCGAGGAGCGCTCGCGCAGCCTGTTATCCAAACTTACCGCTAAGGACGTCAGCTCCGCTAGCGTCCCAGGGATATCCCGACCAGCCAGTTCATCCCTCAGATCACTATTGAGGCTGCGGAGGAACAGGCCACAGAGGGAGCGTTCCTCCCAGCCCAATTCCTCCGCCGCTACCCGGAAGTCGACCGAGTGGTCCGCTGCCGACCGGTTTCCCTGCTGGAGAGCGAGAAGCCGATCGACCTGGACCGTTTCGGTTTGAGAGTGGTCAAAGACCTCCAGAAAGCGCCTCACGAATTGGTCATAGGTGAGGGTGGCATAACTGGGCCTCGCCATTACGGCGTAGGTCCAAGTTAACGCACGCCCCTCCAGAAGATTCCCTATGTAACCAATTCGGCTGTGATCCGAGGGAAAATCTCCGGGCACACGGTGGAACACGGACTCACACTGCATAATGAACCCCCGCGCTCCGCCGAGCTTACCGCTAAAGCGGGCGGGGGTCGGAATCGGTGTGAGCCGAACCGGTGCCACTGGAGCCGGCTGGGCGGCCGCTGGAACAGCAGGAGCTGCGCCACCCTGGCGAGTCGGGGGGAACGGCTGTTGGGGGTCCAAGCGGTTCAATCGGTTAGTTAATTCTAATAATTGATTAAGAACCACCTGTTGCTGATAAACAATCTGATCCACCCGAGCCTCGAGGATGGTAAACCGGCGTGCGAGCCCGCTGTCTGCCGAGCCGCTCTGCTGAAGCCGTACTGACATAACGTTCGGCTCAGGAGACGCACACACACAGGCTCAGAGTAGTTCAAACCGTTTATTAACAACAGGGATGTTTGGGTGCGTGTCTGCGGAATGTTAATGTGTTGGTGGTGGGCGTCTGCTTCGGACCCAGAGGCAGGAGACCGTTCAGCCAGCAACCCTATGGGAGGAATCAGACACAGGGTGATGAGCACACACCAACACAGGAGGAGAATAGGCGAGGGAGAGAAGCTTACTTGTTTAGGACAGATGACTGGCGCTTCAAGGATGGAAGCCCGGGAGACAGCCACCTGCAGGGCTCGGTGCAGCAGCGAGGAGAGATGAGGGACGGGATAGTCCGCCGCCGAGGAATCCACCTGTGCACAGGGGAGCAGACTAGAGAGATGAGGTAAGTGATCTTCTTACCGGTAACAAGGATGCTGAAGAGAATGTGGTAGAAGCCCATGAAAGGGAAATGAAGTCTACGGCTTCAGACCGAAGCTCAGGGCGAGGCGGCTTATATCCCTCGCCGCTGATGACTGACAGGTGTGTGAGCAGGTGGCGCTGTTGATGAGCGGCGCGGCGTAACAAAGTCAACCAGATCTTTCAACTTGAGAGCTTTTAATTTAAGAAAAAGTTGGTTTGTTGGTTCCCTATAAGCAGCTTTGTTTATTATTGTAATAGCTCTCTTCTGAAGCATAAAGACTGGATATATGTTTGCTTTATATGTATTTCCCCATACTTCAGTACAATATGTCATGTATGGGAGTATTAATGAATGATACAAGGTATATAGTGTGGGTTGATTCAGCAAATATTTCACTCTGTGTAGTATTGCAATTGATTTGGATATTTTACCTTTAATATAATTAATATGTGACTTCCAACACAGTTTATTATCAGTTATTACACCAAGAAATTTAGTTCCGGATACCCTTTCAATCTCTACACCATTTACACTGAGTTTAGATACTAAGTTGTTGTGATGGTTGTTAAAAACTATAAATTTTGTCTTACTTAAATTGAGCGTTAATTTGTTTGAATCAAACCACAGTTTAAGCTTTCCTAATTCCTTTCCGAGTGTATCCAAAAGTTGTTCCAAATTGCTTCCACTGCATAATAAATTAGTGTCATCGGCAAACAATATTAAATCCATTTTTTCTGAAACTTTACATATATCATTTATATACATATTGAATAACAATGGCCCCAAAACTGAACCCTGTGGGACTCCACAAGTAACCTTCAGTAACTGTGAGTTTTTGTTACCAACACATACATACTGATATCTATTCTTTAAGTAACTACATAACCAGGACAGTGCTACTCCCCTAATACCACAATTTTGTAGTTTCTTTAATAATAAATTATGATCCACTGTATCAAATGCTTTTTTAAGATCCAGGAATACCCCAACTGAATACTCTTTATTTTCAACAGCAGTTGATATTTTTTCTATAAATTCCATTAAAGCAAATGCAGTTGTCCTCTTGTGTCTGAACCCATATTGCTGCTCACACAATAAATTATTCTTCAGTATGAAGTTGTCAATTCTCTCATAGAATATTTTTTCAAGTATCTTGGAAAATTGCGGCAATAGTGAAATTGGTCTATAGTTTGAAAGTTCCCCTCTGTCACCCGTCTTGTATATCGGAATTACTTTAGCTATTTTCATTGCGTTGGGAAATATACCTGTTTGGAGAGACAGGTTACAGATATACGTCAGTGGTTTCACTAAGCATTCAATAATAGTTTTGACTAAGAGCATGTCAATACCATCACAGTCCGTAGATGTTTTACTTTTAAACGATTTAACAATTTCAATGACCTCTCTCTCGTCTGTGTTCTTTATGAAAATGGAGTCTTTTATAGCAGTGTTTTTGCTTATTGTATCACCTGTGGGTGCCGTAATGGGTATTTCTCGAGCCAAATTAGGACCAATGTTAACAAAAAAGTTATTAAATTTGTCTGCAGGTGAAGCTGCATTCACACTCTGAGTTGTTTTATTATTTTTTGAAAAATTGGTTGGGTAGCTTGTATTTCTGTTTTTATTTCCAAGAATATTGTTAAGTATTGTCCATGTATTTTTAATATTGTCTCTGTTTTTCTCCAGTTCTTTACTGTAATAGTCTCTTTTACTACATCTTATTATATATGTTAACTTATTTTTGTATGTTTTATACCGCTGCTCTGCTTCGTTTGTCCTTTTCTTTAGAAAAGCTTTATATAATAAATTTTTCTTTTTACACGCCTTTTGTAATCCTTTGGTTAACCATGGCTTATCGGCAAATTTATGTTTAAGCTTTTTCTTTACTAATGGACAATTTTTTTCATAAAGCGTGGTTACAATGTTTATAAATGTGTCATAGGCTTCATTTATATCTGATACATAGACTTTTGTCCAGTCTTGCTTCAGCAAGTCTTCTTTAAAAGAACTGATTGCATTTTGTGATTTGTATCTGAACGATTTTAAAATTTTTCTGTATTGGCCCCCGTGTGGCCATGGATAAGTGCAAAGGTTGGCAAATGGTCACTTATAACATTTATCAATAATCCACTTTCTATTTTCTTATCAATAATATTAACAAACAGGTTGTCAATAAGTGTAGCAGTGTGAACTGTGATTCTACTGGGATGTGTTATTGTGGGATACAGACTCATGCTGTACATAGAATTCATGAACTCTGTAATTACATTTTGTTGATATGGATTTAGTAAATCAGTATTGAAATCTCCACAAATTACTACCATTTTCTTACTAGTAATATTATTGTACAGCTCGACTAATTTATCTCGGAATGTCTCAATGCAAGTTCCCGGCGTTCTATATATACAACTTATAATTAGATTTTTTGTTTTATCTTGGTCAATCTCAACAGTAACACATTCCAACATTTGATATCCCTCTATTGCCATCAGGGGAGCCTGCTCTTCATTAAGCCAAGTTTCAGAGACTGTGATAGCTGTAAATTTTCTGTCTAGCTGTTTTAAATAGTCCTGAATCTGTGGAAAGTTTTTGTTAAGACTTCTGCTGTTGAAGTGTATTATTGATAGTTTACCATCTAGTTGCACTTGACTTTTGAATTGCTTTTCGGTGTAATATTCACAATGATTATGAATATTATTGAAAAAGTGGTTATCAGGATCAATATCATTTTCCATCTCTTGTAGTTTATGTTCAGCATAATGGCATATTTTCAGAGTTTGAATTTCCTCACTCTGTGTCAAATGACTTCCTCCAACTGGGGATAATTGATGTCTACTCAAGTCAGTCATAAATTTTTTTGTTTGTTTTGTTTATTTATTTATTTATTTTAAAAGTACATTGACATGGTATGTCAAAAGAACTATTCTTGCCGTGTTTGTGGATATGGATTTTTATAGTCTCTTAATTTTCTTAATCAGTGTTCATCTGTATTTATTTAAGTCAGTAACATCTCTGATTATTATACTCTTTGCTTCCTCAGGTGTTCCATTTAGTTTGATCCAAACTCTACAATTCCTTGTCCATGTTGCCTGTATCTTATTTTGTCTTTTCAGCATCCATGCTTGCCATGCTATTTCAGCATTAGTTTTTTGTTAGATGTTCATTTAGGTAAACTTTTGTTCCCCGTAGCTTTGTGGCCTGCCTCAGTATGTCATTCTTTACCCTTCTGTTCACAAAGCGCATCACAATTGATTTCTTTGTTTTATTATCTTTTCTGGGTAAAGCATGACAGGCTGAAACTGCATTTGCTTCGACCTTTATATTTCTACTATCAAGGAACTGAAGCACCTGGTTTTCCAGGGAGACTGATTCACTCAGGGGAGCATCCTCTCCTCTCAATCCTGCTGTAGCATGAGCATATGATTGATATTTAATGTCTAGTCCACTTATAATTAAATCATCCATACGAGACTATTGTTCAAGATCCTCGACGCGTCGCTCCAAGTCTGCAATTTTTTTGTCTTTTTCCTTAATTGTTAATTTTAATTCTCGGACTTCTTCCATTAGCTCTATTATTTTAGCCTGCTGACTAATCACTTTGGTCAGTTCTTCTGACAAGAAGTTCAGAGATTTTTTTGATCTCTTCCATTTCCTCCTTCTTTGGTGGCATTTTTACTGACCTGTGGATAGTAAAACAATCTCTGCTGGTGTCGCCAGTATCCGATCCTACCGACCTCGAATCCAGCTGGGCCTCAGCTAGCCCCCTCCGCTGCTAGTCCCGCTGCTTACCGCCACCGTAACCGAGCTCCTGTCCAGCCGGGGTACCGGAAACTCCTCCACCGAGTCCTGCCACCCACCGCCGCTGTAGCCGAGCTCCGATTCTGCTTCTGTCCAGCTGGGGTCCCGGTAGATCCTCCGCTGAGCCCCGCCACCTACCGCCGTCTGCCTCAGTAGTTCCTCCGCCGAGCCCCGCCACTGCAACTGGGCTCCGACTCCGGCTGGGGCCCCGGTGGTCCTCCACTGGTCCCCGTCTCCCACCACCGCTGCAGTTGAACTCCGATCCGGCTCCCGTCCAACTGCTGCCTTGGCTTGTTCCTCCGGAGAGCCCCAATCACTGGGGACAGAGTCGCTTCTCCGGTCTTCTCTGAAGACTCAAAAAGCTAACGCTGGATCCAGGAGTTTTAGCTAACTATCAACCAATCTCTAATCTGCCTTTCACTTCAAAAATCTTAGAAAGAGTTGTTGCTACGCAATTATTTGACCACCTGCAGGGAAATGGTTTACTTGAAGAGTTTCAATCAGGGTTTAGAATCCATCATAGTACTGAAACAGCCTTAGTGAAGGTCACTAATGACCTCCTGATCGCATTTGATAATGGACTTGTTTCTGTATTTGTCCTTTTAGACCTTAGTGCAGCTTTTGATACTATTGATCATAATATTTTGCTTGAGAGACTAGAACACCTTGTTGGACTTCATAGAACTTCGTTGCAGTGGTTTAGATCTTATTTATCTGATAGGTTCCAGTTTGTTCATGTAAATAATGAGTTTTCTTCCAACTCAAAGCTCAGTCATGGAGTTCCACAGGGACCTGTGCTAGGCCCTACTCTTTTTAGTTTATATATGCTTCCGTTAGGCAACATTATTAGAAAGCACTGTATACATTTTCATTGTTATGCAGATGACACACAATTATACCTGTCAATGAAGCCAGATGATAGTAATCAATTAGCCAAGTTGGAAGCCTGTCTTAAGGAAATCAAAGCTTGGATGACTTGTAATTTCCTGCTATTAAATTCAGATAAGACTGAAGTCATTCTTGTTGGTCCAAAAAATCTTAGAAATACCTTTCCAAATCAAACTTTTAGTTTGGATGTGGTTACTCTTTCTCTTAATAGTTCTGTGAGGAACCTTGGAGTTATTTTTGATCAAGATCTGTTTTTCAATTCACATATTAAATTCGTTTCTAAGACTGCCTTCTATCATTTGTGTAATATTGCCAAGATTAGGAGCATCTGGTCTCAGCGTGATGCTGAGAAACTAATCCATGCTTTTGTTAGCTCTAGGTTAGATTATTGTAACTCTTTATTATCAGGTTGTCCTAAAACATCTTTAAAAAGTCTTCAGCTGATCCAAAATGCTGCTGCAAGAGTTTTAACAGGTACTAGAAAGAGAGATCATATCTCTCCGTTTCTGGCCTCCCTTCACTGGTTTCCCATAGAGTTTAGAATTAAGTTTAAAATCTTTTTTCTTACTTACAAAGCTCTAAACAATCAGGCCCCTTTTTATTTAAAAGATCTGATACTACCGTATTATCCTAACAGAGCACTACGCTCCCAAAATGCAGGATTACTTGTAATACCTAGAATCTCCAAAAGTACAATGGGAGGCAGAGCCTTCAGTTATCAAGCTCCTCTCCTGTGGAACCAGCTGCCAATCTGGATTCGGGAGTCAGACTCGATCTCTGTTTTTAAGAATAGGGTTAAAACCTTCCTTTTTGATATAGCCTACAATTAGGGAGGGATCATGTGTCTCTGAACCCTCCCTTAGTTATGCTGCTAATAGGTTTTGACAGCTAGGGGACCTTCAATAATGCACTGGGCTTCACTCCTTTCTTCACTCTCAAAGAAATATTTTTTTTTTTTTTGCTGGTCATTAACATCTGTTTGTTCTCTCCCATAGATTGAGTCCCCATCGTGCTGTTTGCTCTCTACATGTCTGTTCTTCTCATCTTCTCTATCCCCTCAACCCCCAGCCAGTCGCAGCAGATGACTGCCCCTCCCTGCGCCTGGTTCTGCTGGAGGTTTCGTCCTGTTAAAAGGGAGTTTTTCCTCTCCACCGTCGCCAAGTGCTTGCTCACAGGGGATTGCCTGATTGCTGGGGTCTTTCTGCAATTGTGGGGGTTTCCCCTACAGTTGAATGTGCTATGAGATGACTGTTGTTGTGAAATGGTGCTATATAAATAAAGTTGAATTGAATTGAAAATACATCACTCGCCAGAGGAAGACTCAGCCTGTGGAGAGGAGATGAGAGCTGGTTAACAGGAGGAGAGAGATTAGGGAAAGTGGGAAACAAATTGCCACTTACAGGAGTTGAGAAGAATGCCTGGCAGAAAACTCCAGCAGAAATAGATGAACCAGCGGGATGAGGCTGGCAGGTAGTAGGATCGGAGAGGAGCTGGGGATGATGTCTAACTGGGTGGAGACAGGTGGTTGAGGCGGAGATGAGGACGATGAGGCAGGTGAGCGCACAACAATCCCCGGAGACACACCGCACGGACAGCAGCAACCTGAAGGGAGAGAGAAAAGGAGCGGAATTAATTTTCACTTCCTCGGTTTTAAATGCTGAGGCACTGGCTAGTTGTCGGCAGTATACCCAACGAGCCAGTGCTGAAGCATTTGCTTGATGGTCCTTTTATGCGCTGGCAAGGCAGAAGCAGCAGGTGCGTACACTCACGCAGGTGTAATGATTACCTGCGGAGTTGGGAAATCTCTAACAGGAAGGAGGGGGCGCACACTCACCTGAAGATGACAGTGTATGCAGTAAAACAGCAGTATACATAATGCCTGCTTGCATTTTTGAGAGCTTGTGGGCACATATGTAGGTTCCATATGCTTCACATGCTTATTGCTGTATGCTTATTGTTTACTGCACGTCTCAGAGGAACAAAAGGTCTGAACCTCCTAAGGGTAGCAGGAGGATGCAAAGTCTGGCCTTTTGTATGCAGAGAGATGGCCTTGAGGGATTTCCTGACCACCAGGACTTCAGGGGCAGACAGAGAGGAGACCTGAAGGGAGGTGCATTGTGATTTGGGATGTAAAGACAATGTGACTGTGTGCTTTGATGTCCTGGGTATAAAAGGGACAGAGGTGGGGGCATGCCTTTCTCTTTTCCCGTTTTGGATGTTGGAGAATGTGATGATGAATAAAACTGATCTTGAGAAATAAAATCAGTCTCATCTTTCCACACAATCTCCACACTGGTGACCCTACGACGTATTATGAGCGGAGACGAATCTCCCTAGCTAGACTCGCCAGGAGCCGGCCAAACGAATGCAGCCACAGTCCAACTGCCGGACTTCTGGCCGACCAGTCCGCACTCCTGGTTTAACGCAGTCGAGGCACAGTTCCACCTCCGGAGGATTTCGGTAGACGCCACAAAGTTCTACCATGTGGTTGCAAAGCTGGACAACCACACAGCCCAGCGAGTGGAGAGCCTGATCAACCACCCGCCGGAGAGTGACAAGTACAGCACGTTGAAGGCTGCACTCATTCGCCTTTTCACCCCCTCCGTGCAGGTGCGGGCAGAGAGGCTCCTGACGCTTACTGAATTTGAGGGCGACAGACCTGCAGACCTGATGGGGAAGATGTTGAGTTTGAGAGACTCCGAAGATGATAACTTCATCTTCATCCACCTTTTCCTCAGAACCCTACCGTCAAAGGTGAGAGTGACCCTGGCCAATTCACCACTGCTGGCCCGAAAAGACTACCACGAGCTGGGCCAGGAGGCGCAATGACTCGTCGACGCCAGCAAATGGCGTGCGGCTGCGGCTGTGGCAGCGGGTCTAGGCGCAACGTCCGGAGACGGCAGGGGGCCAGAGGCTGCAGCACCAGACTCACCGACGACGGCGGCGGCAGGGGCCGGGAAACACGGAGCAGACGACATCCTTTGCTTCTACCATCGCTGTTTCACAGAGAGGGCATGCAAGTGCATTCCACCGTGCCACTTTAAGCGTTCGGGAAACGCCAAGACCGGGAGTCGGTAGCGGCTGCAGCCCTCGGAGAGGAGAACAAGCTGCTCTACTTGAAGGATGCGAACTCGGGGAGGCATTTCCTCGTGGACACGGGCTCCCAGCTGAGTTTCATCACACCTTCCTACACTGACGGACTGGCGCCTTCCAGTGGTCCCTGGGTGTCAGCAGCGAACGGCTCGGCAATTAAGACCTTCGGTGAGAGGACTCTGCTTCTGTCTTTACACGGCCGCACTTTCGAGTGGACTTTTGTCATAGCGGCAGTCAATTTCAACATGTTAGGGGCTGATTTTTTGTGCTCACATAGTTTGTTGGTCGATCTTGCTAACAGACGCCTGGTTAATGCACTCTCTTTTTCTTCTATCCCCTGTACAGCTCGAGTGGCCCCGCCAACAGCACAAGCCAATGTCACAGCTGCAGGTGGTAAGTTCCACACACTCCTCACTCAGTTCCCAGCACTCACGGTCCCGACATTTTCGGTGACAGTGGCTAAACACGGGGTGGAACATTTTATTACTACCACCGGCCCCCCCCGTTTTCGCAAAAGCTCGGCGCTTGGATTCAGCTAAACTGACCATAGCGCGCAAGGAGTTCGCCAACCTGGAGAGGTTGGGCATCATTAGGCGTTCAAAGAGCCCATGGGCTTCACCACTTCACATGGTCCCGAAAGCTGATGGCTCGTGGCGGCCTTGTGGCGATTTCCGCAGGCTGAACAACGCTACAGCGCACGACCGCTACCCGATTCCGCACATCCAAGATTTTTCAGTTCATTTGGCGGGGGCGCGCATTTTTTCTAAAATAGATTTGGTACGCGGTTACCACCAGGTCCCAGTGCGCGCTGAGGACATACCCAAAACAGCCGTAATAACTCCTTTCGGGCTTTTCGAGTTTTTGCGCATGCCGTTTGGGCTTAAAGGCGCGGCGCAGACGTTCCAACGCATGATGGATGCGGTTTTGCGCGACCTCCCTTTCGTGTTCGTCTACCTGGACGACATATTGGTAGCCAGTGCGTCTGAAGACGAACACGAAAACCACCTCACGGCAGTTTTCCGGAGGTTGGCAGAGCACGGGTTAATAATTAACCCGGCGAAGTGTCAGTTCGGGGTGACGCACATTGATTTTTTGGGGCATCGCGTCTCCCCAGAGGGAGCGGTCCCTCTGCCTGACAAGGTGCGTGCAGTGACAAATTTTCCCCAGCCGCAAACGGTCAAAGCGTTACAGGAGTTTTTGGGAATGGTAAATTTTTATAACCGCTTCCTCCCCCGCGCAGCGCAGCTCATGCAACCATTGTATGCGGCACTAAAAAAACAAAAACTCGACTTCCGGTTATGACTGCCACGTAGGACGGACGTGTCTCGCTCTGCTCTGCTCCTGGAGAAAAAAAATCGGCAAATAACTCTCTCATTTGGGACAGAACGTATCCCAGCATTTGGGCGAGGATATGTCGGCGAAGCCTAAGGCTGGAAAACCAGTTAAAGGAAAAAGCGAGCCGCCGAAACAGTCCAAATTAACGGACTTTCAGGTCTGTGACGCAGCAAATAAAACTCCATATATGGCGGAGGAGGCTGGCAACGGTGCGATGTCTGCGGGGGGAGGCGCAGATGCGCTGATGGCTGCCATGAGTTCAATGAGAGCGGACTTTTCCTCTAGATTTGATGGGATTATGACAGCGTTGGAAGGAATAAGAAAGGAATTGGGTGACTGTGTAGAACGAACGGCGCAGATGGAGCTCCGTCTCGCTAGTGCTGAAGATGACGTCACCCGTCTTCAATTAAAGGTGCGCACTTTGGAAAAAAAAAAAAAAAATCTCTGGAAGATAATATTTTGGATTTGGAATCTCGGTCGAGACAGAATAATTTGAGGCTGGTGGGTCTTCCAGAGGAATCAGAAGGTCGGGACGTATGTTCCTTTCTGGAAAAGTGGATTCCGGAGGTGCTGGGCAGCGAGGAGTTGCAATCAGCAGTGGTTCTGGAAAAAGCACATCGTATTGGCCCACAGAGAGATAAGGGACCGCCGAGGACCTTAATTATGAAGTTTCTTAGCAACAGAGACAGGAAGAAGATCTTCAACGCTGCACGTGCTAAAGGAGAGATTAAACACCAGGACCAGCAGGTGCGGTTCTACCCAGATTTGGCCACAGGAATCCAGCAATTGAGGAAGCAGTTTGATCCCGTACGTAAGGAGCTGCGCAACCTTGGGATTCGTCATGGTGTAATCTATCCTGCGAGACTGCTGACCACGTATGAGGGCAGAACCCACATCTTCAAGACCCCAGAGGAGGCGCAGGAGTTCATCAAGAAGATCAAAGAAGAAGAAGAGACTGGTGGGAGCTAAGCATGAACAAAATATAAGGTAGAATAATTAAGCATTTGCACAGGCATCTGACTGACTTGAAGTAAATAGTAAGTTTACAAAATATAGATTGTATTATATATTAAAAAAACAAAACAAAAACAAAACAAACAAAAAAAAAACTATGATGTACAAAGTTGTTAAAAATTTTGGAGTTAAGTTGGAAAACTACAGAGGAGAGTTAATGTTACGTCATTAAAAGCAGTAGAGTTAGGGTGATTGGGAGGATGAAGAAGGAGTGGCTTTGGCTGATCCTCGTGGGTGTGGAACGGTCGATGGCTATATCGGGAGACAGAATTTTTCTTTTGATTTTGGGGGGTTTGCCACAAGTGTGGGAAGGGGAAATTTGTTTGTGTGTAGTTTGTAGGATGAATGTTCAACCACTCATGTTTTTGCTTCTCTGTATGAGCATGTTTACACTGCAAGGTAATCCCAAACTCCCTATTGATCATAAACCAAAGTGTTAATCTTAATTTAACTTCATGGAATTGCAGAGGTCTACAAAATTTAAAAAAACTTAAACAAGTTATGAATAAAATAAAGGACATGGGTTCAAGAATTGTGTTTTTAATTCAATTCAATTCAATTCAACTTTATTTATATAGCGCCATTTCACAACAACAGTCATCTCATAGCACTATCAACTGTAGGGAGGACCCCCACAGTTGCAGAAAGACCCCAGCAATCAGGCGATCCCCTGTGAGCAAGCACTTGGCGACGGTGGAGAGGAAAAACTCCCTTTTAACAGGAAGAAACCTCCAGCAGAACCAGGCTCAGGGAGGGGCAGTCATCTGCTGCGACTGGCTGGGGGGTGAGGGGATAGAGAAGAAGAAAAGAACAGACATGTAGAGAGCAAACAGCACGATGGGGACTCAATCTATGGGAGAGAACAAACAAATGTTAATGACCAGCAAAAAAAAAAATATTTCATAGAGAGTGAGGAAAGGAGTGAGGCCCAGTGCATTACTGGAGGTCCCCCGGCTGACTAAACCTATTAGCAGCATAACTAAGGGAGGGTTCAGAAAACACATGATCCCTCCCTAATTGTAGGCTATATCAAAAAGGTAGGTTTTAGCCCTATTCTTAAAAACAGAGATCGAGTCTGACTCCCGAATCCAGATTGGCAGCTGATTCCACAGGAGAGGAGCTTGATAACTAAAGGCTCTGCCTCCCATTGTACTTTTGGAGATTCTAGGTATTACAAGTAAACCTGCATTTTGGGAGCGTAGTGCTCTGTTAGGATGATACGGTAGTATCAGATCTTTTAAATAAAAAGGAGCCTGATTGTTTAGAGCTTTGTAAGTAAGAAGAAGGATTTTAAACTTAATTCTAAACTCTATGGGAAGCCAATGAAGGGAGGCCAGAACCGGAGAGATATGATCTCTCTTTCTAGTACCTGTTAAAACTCTTGCTGCAGCATTTTGGATCAGCTGAAGACTTTTTAAAGATGTTTTAGGACAACCTGATAATAAAGAATTACAATAATCTAATCTCGAGCTAACAAAAGCGTGGATCAGCTTCTCAGCATCACTCTGAGACAAGATGCTCCTAATCTTGGCAATATTACGCAAATGATAGAAGGCAGTCTTAGAAACAAATTTAATATGTGAATTGAAGGACAAATCCTGATCAAAAATAACTCCAAGGTTCCTCACAGAGCTATTAAGAGAAAGAGTAACTGCATCCAAACTGAAAGTTTGATTTGGAAAGGAATTTCTAAGTTTTTTTGGACCAACAAGAATGACTTCAGTCTTATCTGAATTTAATAGCAGGAAATTACAAGTCATCCAAACTTTGATTTCCTTAAGACAGGCTTCTAACTTGGCTAATTGATTAGTATCATCTGGCTTCATTGACAGGTATAATTGTGTGTCATCTGCATAACAGTGAAAATGTATACAGTGCTTTCTAATAATGTTGCCTAACGGAAGCATATATAAACTAAAAAGAGTAGGGCCAAGCACAGATCCCTGTGGAACTCCATGACTAAGCTTTGAGCTGAGAGAAAACTCATCATTTACATGAACAAACTGGAACCTATCAGATAAATAAGATCTAAACCATTGCAACGAAGTTCCATTAAGTCCAACATAGTGTTCTAATCTATCAAGTAGAATATTATGATCAATAGTATCAAAAGCTGCACTAAGATCTAAAAGGACAAGTACAGAAACTAGTCCATTATCAGATGCAATGAGAAGGTCGTTAGTGACCTTCGCTAAGGCTGTTTCAGTGCTATGATGGATTCTAAACCCAGATTGAAACTCCTCAAATAAACCATTTCCCTGCAGGTGGTCAAATAATTGCAT
This sequence comes from Pholidichthys leucotaenia, assembly GCA_020510985.1. Taxonomy (NCBI): domain Eukaryota; kingdom Metazoa; phylum Chordata; class Actinopteri; order Cichliformes; family Pholidichthyidae; genus Pholidichthys; species Pholidichthys leucotaenia. The sequence continues at coordinate 222,932,933 of CM035841.1, forward strand.
AGCAACAACTCTTTCTAAGATTTTTGAAATGAAAGGGAGATTAGAGATTGGTCTATAGTTAGCTAAAGCTCCTGGATCTAGCGTTGGCTTTTTGAGTAAGGGTTTAATTACAGCCGTTTTAAAAGCCTGCGGTACATGGCCTAAAGTTAATGAAGAATTGATTATATGAAGAATAAAGCTACCAATAAGTGGGAAGACTTCTTTAAATAACCTGGTAGGAATAGGGTCTAAAAGACAAGTTGAAGGTTTGGATGAGGAAACTATTTTGTCTAACTCACAAAGGTCGATTGGAGTAAACTCATCAAGACAGACATCAATAGAAGGAGTTGTAGTAGTTACAGTATTTAAGTTAACTGTGGGAAGAATCTGATTGATTTTATCTCTGATGGATGAAATTTTATTATTGAAAAAGTTCATAAAGTCCTGACTAGTAAGCTCTAAGGGGATGCTAGGATTGACAGAGTCCTGACTCTTTGTCAACCTGGCTACAGTACTGAAAAGAAACCTGGGATTATTCTTGTTCTCTTCTATTAATGCAGAGTAATAACTCGTTCTAGCTTTTCTAAGAGATTTTTTATAAATTAAAAGATGATTTCTCCAAGCTAAATAGATTTCATCTAAATTAGTAGAGCGCCATTTTCTTTCTAATTGACGAGTCTTCTGTTTTAAGCTACGAGTTTCTGTGTTGAACCAAGGAGTTAAAAATCTCTGATTAGACTTTTTCTTTTTTAAGGGGGCCACCAAGTCTAGAGCCTGATGCAGAGAAGCTGAAACACTATCCACCATGTTATCAATTACAGAAGGAGCAAGCTGTCTATAGCTTATTTCCGTTGTGTTGACACATGGCATAGAGGAAACAATCTGCATAAATTTGGAAACAGCATCATCTGAGAGGCATCTACTGTGATAATATTTTTCTTTAGGAGCCAAATAGTCAGAAATAGTAAAATCAAAGGTTAACAGACAATGGTCTGACAGTACAGGGTTATGAGGAAACACTACCAGATTTTCTATTTCTATGCCATATGTCAGAACAAGGTCCAATGTATGGTGGAGGTAATGAGTAGAATTTCCTACTTTCTGAGAAAACCCAATCGAGTCTAATATTGAATTAAAAGCCACATTAAGGCAGTCACTATCTACATCCACATGTATATTAAAGTCCCCTACTATAATTATTCTATCAGATTTCAGCACTAAATCAGCTAAGAAATCAGGAAATTCGGATAAAAATTCTGAATAGGTTGATGGGGAACGATAAACTATGGCAAATAAAATTGGGTTTAACCTGGAATTGCTAAAGTGTCCAACGCTGAGGACCAGGCCCTCAAAGGAATTATAACATGTTTTTTGCTTTACATTAACTAGTAATTTGGAATGGTAAATTGATGCTACTCCTCCTCCACGACCAGAACTTCTGGGATTTTGACAGTTTAAATAACCAGAGGGAGTTGATTCATTTAAACCAACATAATCCTCTTGTCCTAACCAAGTCTCTGTAAGGGAAATTAAATCAATCTGATGATCAATTAACAGATCATGGACTAACAGAGACTTGGGAGTTAGAGACCTAATATTTAATAAACCACATTTAATTTTTAAATTATGAGGAGGAACAGAGGCCAATTCATTCAATTTAGAGGCTTTATGTTTAATTTGAGTTTTACCAATATTTTGCTTTATCACTTTGGGATGCTTATACATTATATTTTTATTCACTTTGGAGGGAGCAGACAACGATTCTCTGATGGGGAAGACAGGGGCTAAGTTGAGGGGTGGCGGATGAAGAGGAGCTGCAGAGAGGCGTGTAAGACTGCGACTCTGCTTCCTGGTCCCAACTCTGAGTAGTCAGGGTTTTGGAAATTTGGATAAAAAAGATGCCAGATTGTTAGATAAATGAGAAGCACCATCCAAAGTGGGATGAATGCTGTCTCGTCTCATAAGACCAGGTTTTCCCCAAAAAGAGCTCCAATTGTCAATGTAGCCCACGTCATTTTTAGGACACCACACAGACAGCCAGCGGTTCAAGGATGACGAGCGACTAAACATGTCATCACTGGTCAGATTGGGGAGGGGCCCAGAGAATACTACAGTGGCAGACATCGTTTTTGCAAAGTTACACACCGATTCTACATTAAGTTTCGTGACTTCCGACTGCCGGAGACGGATGTCATTAATGCCGGCGTGAATAACAATTGTGGAATATTTACAGTTACTTTTAGCCAGCATTTTCAAATTTGACTCGATGTCGCCTGCTCTGGCCCCAGGAATGCATGTGACTATGGCCGCTGGAGTCTCTAGGTTCACGTTTCTGACTACAGAGTCGCCAATGATCAGAGTTTTTTCCTCAGCGGGTGTGTCGCTGAGCGGGGAAAAACGATTAGAAACGTGAACAGGTTGGTGGTGAACCGGGGCTTTGCGACTAGGCTTCCTTCTCACCGTCACCCACCCAGTCTCCTCGCTGCTGAGGAGAGCCGGGGAACCGGTGACAGGGGGACCTAAGCTAGCTAGCTCCGCTGCAGCTAATGGGCGTCCATCAAGATTAACTGGCGCAGATGGTGTTTCAATGCAGCGGAGCCGGGATTCCAAATCAGACAACCTCGCCTCGAGCGCCTCAAAAAGACAACATTTATTACATTTACCGTTATCACTAAAAGAGGCAGAGGTGTAGCTAAACATCTGACAGAGAGAGCACACCAGAGGAGGAGAGGAAAGAGAGCTAGTAGCCATAGCTAGTGGCTCGAGAGCTGGAGAGCAAACCACACAGGCAGACAGCAAAACAGGAAGTGACGATACGTTACCACAAGGAAGTGACGATTACCACCCAGAGAAACTCAGTTTACAAGTTTACAAGAGTTTACAAGAAACTCATCTGATAGAGGAGGATGTTAAAAGAATTAGGAGTAGATGGCAGGGAAGTGTATTCACCTCTTCATTTTCATCCCGAGCCAGGGGAGTTATGACTCTCATACATAAATCAGTTCCTTTTCAAGTGAAAAATGTAATTGGAGACAAATTTGGAAGATATGTAATCATTCAAGGTTCTTTGCTATTAGAAAATATAAATCTTGTGAACTTATATGGTCCCAATATAGATGATCAGAAGTTCTTTGCTAATTTATTTCTCATCTTATCATCACTTACAGGGCAACATATAATAGCAGGGGATTTTAATTGTACATTGAATCCAGGTGTGGATAGATCAACAGGACTGGATTGTACGCACATTGGATGTAGGATGACTATTAATCATTTTATGAAAGAATTGAGATTGTTAGATATATGGAGAGAAATGAAACCACAAGTTAAAGCCTATTCTTGTTATTCCAGTACCTACAAGACATTCTCACGTATTGATTATTTTTTGATTTCCACAGAATTAAGGTCCAAGATTCAAAACTGCTTTTATGATAACATCGTGATCTCTGATCATGCACCCTGTTGTCTAATATATGTAGATAAAAAATTGACAAAGGAATCAGGTAGATGGCAATTTCAGCATAAATGGCTTCAGGATGAGGAATTTGTCAAGTATATAGAAAAACAGATAGACGAGTTCTTTGACATCAATACTACACAAACATCAGCATGTGTAAAGTGGGAGGCTTTCAAAGCTTTTATTAGGGGACATATTATTAGTTATACAGGATCAAAATCTAAGAAGACTCGAGAGGAGAGAGCTAAATTGGAACATAAAATAAAAAGTCTTCAGGAAAAAGTGTATGCAGGAAGTGACCCAAGGTTGGAGAATGAATTACTGATTTTGAGAGCTGAATACGACAAAAAATCAGCGAATAGAGCTGCCTCGAGTCTTCTAAGATTGAAACAATCTTTTTATGAACAAGGTGAAAAATCAGGAAAATTATTAGCATGGCAGATTAAACAATTGGAAATTAAAACACCAATTACCAGTATTATAAGTAATGGACAGGTAGTTATAGATCCTTTAGAAATTAATAGAGCCTTTAGAGATTACTATGAAAAATTATATGATACCAAAAATGAACCTGATTTAACAAAACTAAATGGGTTTTTGAACGAACTATCTATACCGTGTATTCCAAATGAAAACAGGGAGATATTGGAGTCTAAAATTAGTCAAGAAGAAGTTGGGCTAGCCATTGATAATATGAAATCAGGAAAAAGTGCAGGACCAGATGGTCTTCCAGTTGACCTTTATAAAAAATTTAAGAATAAATTAATAAAACCTTTTTTGGAAATGGTTTTAGAAGCATTTCAAAATAATAATTTACCATCATACATAAATAATGCCTTAATTATACTGCTGCCAAAACCAGGTAAGCCCTCTAATAAATGTGAAAATATGAGACCAATAAGCCTATTAAACGCCGACCTTAAGATAATCTGTAAAATTTTAGCAAGACGAATACAAGAAATTTTACCAAATATTATTAATCGAGATCAGAATGGCTTTATAAAGGGTAGACAAGGCTTCCATAATGTAAGAAGACTATTTAATATTATTTATTTTAATAAAGAAGCACCAGATACAGCTCTCCTATCATTGGACGCCGAAAAGGCCTTTGATAGAGTTGAATGGCCCTTTCTTTTTGAAGTCCTACAAAGGTTTGGACTTGGAAATAATTTCATAAAATGGGTTCAAATAATATACAATAATGCTACAGCAGAAATCCTAACAAATAACAATATTTCAAAACCAATAAAAATCAATAGAGGATGTCGACAAGGCTGTCCACTTTCACCTTTACTGTTTACTATGGCAATTGAACCTTTAGCGATAGCGATACGTTTACATTCACAAATATATGGAATTAAAGTTGGACCAACAGAACATAAAATCTCCCTGTACGCCGATGATATAATTTTGTTTATGTCGAATCTAAAAAAATCAATTCCAACCTTGTTGAATTTAATAAAGAATTTTGGGGAAATATCAGGATATAAAATAAATAAAACTAAATCTTCAATATTAATGCTAAATGAGACCCAGAGAAATTACCCAGCCCCTGAGGTAAATCAATTCAATGTTGTAAATCAGTTTAAATATTTAGGAATCCATATTATGCCTAAGCTAGAATCAGTCGCCAGTGTCAACTATGAAGCCTTAATGTCAGATATCAATGAGTTAACTCAGAGATGGATGTCACTACCAATGTCGATGATCGGGAGAATCAATATACTTAAAAGTAATATTTTACCTAAAATACTTTATTTATTTCAATACATTCCCTTATCACCACCTTTAGATCTATTCTCAAGAATAAAAAAAAAGTTAGTGGAATTTATATGGAACAACAGGAGGGCTAGATTACGTTTGTCTTTATTATATTTACCATTTGATCGTGGAGGTCTGAAATGTCCAAATTTTATGTTGTATTATTGGTCGGCACAACTGAGGTCTATGACATATTATTTTTCATCAAATGATCTCCCTCACTGGACTGAAATGGAATCATACAATTTACCTTTACCTCTTCCCATATTCATATACTCAGATTCGGCAAAAAAATTACAAAAACAAGTTAAAAATCCATTTGTAAAGCATATGATCAAAATATGGTGTGAAGCTAAAAACTATTTAAAAGAACCACAGTTATTGTCACAATTTAGTCCAATATGGGGTAATCAATATTTTAAACCAGGGAGAGCGGACGCTGTATTTAAAGTATGGAATTTAAAAGGGATACAAAAGATTCAGGATTTATATTTGCCATGTGCAGACAACATAATGTCTTTTGAAGAGCTGAGGATCAAATTTAATCTCAATAGAACACATTTTTTTAAATATCTTCAACTTAGAAACTTTATTCGATCAAATCAAAATAAAGCTCTCACTCGACCTATTTACTCATCCTTGGAAAAAATGATGATGAAAGATAGTAAAAGAAAGGGTATTATTTCAGAGTTTTATAACTCATTGACACTATCTTCAAGTGAAAATTCACTGAAAAGATTAAACTACTGGAAAGAAGATCTGCAAATTGAAATTTCAGAGGAACAATGGGAATTGGCTTGTACAGAAGCTCAAACCAAATCAATAAATGCACGCCTTAAATTGATACATTTCAAATGGTTAATGCGGATGTATGTTACACCGGAGGAGTTAAATAGATATAACAAAAATATACCAGATACATGCACAAAATGCATGGAAAGTAAAGGAACCCTATTTCATTGTTTATGGGAATGTAGATTAATAAGAATGTTTTGGGAAGAGGTGAGGGTAACAATTGAAAAAATAATTTCAAAACAAATCATATTGAATCCTAAACTGTTTTTGTTGGGTCTGTACCCAGAAAAGCATAATTTTAATAAAAGTGAAAGAACATTCATAGACCTCAGTTTGCTTAATGCCAAAAAATGTATTGCACTATTATGGAAAAAGACTCATAGACCAGATGTGACTCAATGGTTAAGACAGATGTTAACAAACCTTCCATTAGAAAGAATAACATATATACTGAAATCAAAGGAAATTGTGTTTGAGAATATATGGAGACCTTTTATTGATTATGTAAAAAATTTAAACATAACTCTTGAAGAAGAAGGTGAATGATGTGTGTGGACCTTGTAAATTCCAAACTGGTGAACATAATATGTATACTTATGTATTGGATTGTCTAGACTAAACAGAGGAGCATTGTTGAAGACTTGATTTTGTTGGTGGTTGTTGGTGTTTTTAGTGCATTTTTTTTTTGTAGTACTTTAGTGTTAGTGTTTGATTGTTTGTATCATGTTTGTTAAAAAAAAAAAAAAAGGTTCAATAAAGATATTGTGGAAAAAAAAAACAAAAAAAAACTCACAAATAAAGTCGAATGGTCTCTGGAGCGAGAGCACGCATTTTCCGAAGTCAAAACAGCTCTGGCAAACGCTGCGTTGTTAGCACATCCAGTCCCAGCAGCCCGCATGGCGCTCACTACTAACGCGTCAGATGTGGCCATAGGAGCGGTCGTGGAGCAGTTTGTAGCTGGAGCCTGGCAACCGCTCGCCTTTTTCAGTAAGACCCTGCGCGACAGCGAACGAAAATACAGCGCATTCGACAGAAAGTTGTTAGCTCTCCACTTGGTCATTCGCCACTTCCAGTTCTGGCTGGAAGGACGCCGTTTCACCGCGTTCGTTGACCACAAGCCGCTGACTTTCGCGATGGCCAAGATTTCAGAACCTTGGTCGGGCCGGCAACAGAGACAGCTGACTGTGATATCGGAGTTTACTACCGATATCCAGCATGTGGCGGGTAAGCTTAATGTAGTGGCAGACTGCCTCTCGCGCGCCGTGGGGGCTCCAGCCCACATGGAGGTAAATCTTGCAGCCATGGCCGCAGAGCAAGTTAGCGATGCGGAAGTGCGTGCGGCCCCGGTCCGCGTGGGGATAGACTACACAGCCATGGCCACGGAGCAGGTTAGCGACGCGGATGTGCGCACGCTCCAGTCTGGACCAACAGGGTTAAGGCTGGAGAACAGGATGCTGCAAGACGGTATGCCCCCCCATAATCTGCGACGTCTCCACTGGGCGGCTGCGTCCGGTGGTTCCAGCCGCGTGGCGCCGCCGCGTTTTTGACTCGATTCATTCTCTGGTGCACCCGGGAGTGCGCACATCGGTCAAAATGGTAGGAGAGAAATTTATATGGCCGAGCCTGCGCAAACAAGTTAGAGAGTAGGCGGCAGCCTGCACGGCCTGCCAGTGGGCCAAGGTTCATAGACACACGAAAGCTCCCTTGGAGCCGTTTCACATCCCGGCTAAAACTAACTAACTAACCTGCACTTATATAGCGCTTTTCTAGTCACAAAGACCACTCAAAGCGCTTTCATTAATACTAACCCTCTATTCTAAGGGCCTATAGGAAACAGATATCTAGGGACAATTTAGAACAGCCAATTAACCTAACATGCATGTTTTTGGCATGTGGGAGGAAACCGGAGAAATCCCGGAGTAAACCCACGCAACACGGGGAGAACATGCAAACTCCACACAGATCACTGTTGGTCGGGGGCTGGGATCCAACCCACGATCCCACGATCCCCACAATCCCCCGGCCAAGGGTAAACTGTGCTGCCACAGTGCTAAAAGGTTTGATCATGTCCACGTGGACCTCGTAGGCCCCCTCCCGCCCTCACAAGGGTGCACACATCTTCTGACAATGGTTGACCGCACCACGCGCTGGCCAGAAGTGGTCCCGCTGTCATCAACCACAGCCGAGGAGGTGGCGCGCGCGTTTTTAACAGCATGGGTAGCGCGTTTTGGAGTCCCGTCAGACATTACGTCCGACAGAGGCCCGCAATTTGTTTCCCAACTTTGGTCAGCGATGGCCAGCAGCCTGGGGGCAACGATCCACCGCACGACCGCGTACAACCCGCAGGCTAATGGGAAATGTGAACGTTTTCACAGGTCATTGAAGGCGGCTCTCAGAGCGTCGCTACGGATCCAAATTGGGTGGACAAGCTACCATGGGTTTTATTGGGGTTGCGTTCTGCACCTAAAGAGGATTTAAAAGCCTCCCCAGCCGAGCTAGTTTTCGCACAGCCTCTTCGGCTGCCCGGGGAATTTCTCCCAGATAATCCAGCGCCAGAGTGCACCCCGGCTCAGCGGTTACAGAATAACACGGGCCCGAGCACCCTACCTGGCCCCGTTCACCACAGTTTTCCGCGTGTTTTTGTGCCTAAGGCTTTAACAAATGCGGAGTTTGTTTTTGTCAGACACGATGCCCACCGTCCGCCTTTACGCCCACCTTATGACGGACCATACAGAGTGCTGGAAACAGGGGATAAGCATTTTTTGCTAGATTTGGGGGGCAGAAAAGAAAGGATTGGCATTAATAGGCTCAAACCCGCTTTTGTGGTAGCGGACGAAGTTGTGCAGTTGGCGAAGGCTCCTCAGCGCGGCAGACCCCCTAGAGAGCATTCCCCAGAACACCCACAGAGGTTGACTAACAGTTCTCATCCCCAGGCAGCAGATCCACAGCTGAAAGACGCCGTGGGGGTAGCTTGCTTACAGCAGATATGGGAGAAGGTTGAGACTTAAGGGGCACTTGGACTGATATGTAATGATTTTAGTGTGACATGCAATCTGTGGTTATGTTGTTCCATCTTAGACGTTTGGGGGGGGGGGGTCATGTGGGCACATATGTAGGTTCCATATGCTTCACATGCTTATTGCTGTATGCTTATTGTTTACTGCACGTCTCAGAGGAACAAAAGGTCTGAACCTCCTAAGGGTAGCAGGAGGATGCGAAGTCTGGCCTTTTGTATGCAGAGAGATGGCCTTGAGGGATTTCCTGACCACCAGGACTTCAGGAGCAGACAGACAGGAGACCTGAAGGGGGGTGCATTGTGATTTGGGATGTAAAGACAATGTGACTGTGTGCTTTGATGTCCTGGGTATAAAAGGGACAGAGGTGGGGGCATGCCTTTCTCTTTTCCCGTTTTGGATGTTGGAGAATGTGATGATGAATAAAACTGATCTTGAGAAATAAAATCAGTCTCATCTTTCCACACAATCTCCACAAGCTAATCTTATTATTCCATCTTGTATTAATTGACAAAAATAGAGAAATAAATATTTAAAGGCTCAAAACCAGTTCTTCAGTTATGTGTGCTCTGACCCACACATCACTATAGTCAAGTAAACAGTGTGGTATTACATTTATCTGAAAAGGCACTCCGTGTACTATTGTGATGAAATATTTTGCGATTTTTATGTTTAGGCAATTTCTCAATATAGAGGGCCCATAATTTCATGCTATCTCGCATCACTCCAGCCCGTCTCCCAATAATTTTGCCCTGATTCCAAAACAAATCGCTAGCACCGCACGCCGGGCAGCCCCCTGACCACTGCAACTGACCTGGCCTGGGACCCAAGGCTGCTGGCCGAGCCGAGCTGCCGAGCTACGAAATCTCAAAGGCCAGTGTCCCGCTCTGCTGGATTCAGCTCCGCTCCCACGGCCAGCTGGGGGACGCTCCGCCATGAGGCAGCTCCCCTACACTGCTCACAGAGCACCCCTCACTGCAGCAGAGCAGAGTCATGCGGAGAGGATGGTGGGGGAGCTGGCCATGAGAGCCAGCAGCCTCGGGTTCTGGGCCAGGTTGGTGCTGGCGATTTGCTGTTGAATCACGGCGAAATTATTGGGAGATTGGCCGGAGAGATACAAGGTATATTGTCATCTGTGGATTGGTGAACCAGGTGGTAACAGGGATGGCTATTAGAGTGCCAAAGATCTGAAGAAAATAATGTAAGCCGCGCTTGGTGTGAATCTCCTGGCACCAGTGTTAGCTTGGGGGCTAATAGGCTACTTTTAGCACCCCTTCCATCTACATGACAAACAGCTAGGTGGATCAATAATAGAGTAGCGGGTCTCAAGGATATCGGTGGGTTGGCTTTGTCAAATCTTGACATATGCAATTTACCTGGAAGAGTCAAAAATGTTTTTGGAGTTTCTGGGAGAGAAAAATGAGATAAAGGCTGTGTGGGTTTTTTTTTTTTTTTTAAGAGAATTGACTGTTTTGAAAAATTTTTGTTAATTACGTGACCAATAGACACATTTCAGACAGTTAAAACCTGCAAACAAACCATTTTTCAGTCAGTGACCCCTTTAAAGTCTTACACAGCCAGCCACCAGAGGGCAATTGAGATATGCGGGTTTCACTTGGAGAGCCCTCATGCCATCCATCTTAATATAGTGTCTATGGTTTGAACAGACATTTCAAATTATGGTCACTTGAATAGCAATTGGAAAAAAAGAGGATTTCATAGCTGGTTTTCCACAGCTTGCTGTTTTGTGAATAATTTTTTTTCTCATTTCATATGTAGACTTATGAGGACCCTAGTTTCCAGACTAAAAATGAAACTTGTAACCAAAAATCTAAAGAAAGTCACCCAAAGACTCATAGTGAAATTTTTAGATTTTTAACAAGAGGGCACTCAATGAGCACATACCTCCACCAAGATCTGTCTGTCCACCTGTCTGCCTGCTTGTATGACTTTGAGCAGGATTACACAAAACCTACCAGATGGATTTCAATACAGTTTTCATCCAAGGTGGCCCTTGGGCTACGGACGAACCTATTAGAGTTTGAGGGTGATCTGGGTCAGGATGTGGATTCTAGATCACTTTTTACTTTTTTTAACATCGTGAGATAGGGCCTTGGCAGAGGTATGTGCTTTTGGATCACATCCAAAATTGAATGGGTTCATCCGGAGCCCAAGGACCACCTGTGGTGAAAATTTCACCAAAATCCATCCAGTAGTTTTTGTCATCTTTCCCCGTACAGGGCATAATGACAGACTCAAAATGTGAGGCTACAGTTCACAAGATTTATTATAAAATAAACCCAGCGCAGGGGCTGGAAAACAAAAAGTGAACTAAAGGCACTTTTCCACTAGGGTCAGTTTGGTACGGTTTGGTACGGTTCGGCACCCTTTGTCCGTTTTTCCATTAGGAACCGGAAGTCCTTATGGTTCTGTTTAATTGGAACTGTTCCTATTTCATCGGCACCAATCGAGAGCTAGTCCAAAGTGTACCGGCACTGTTACATCAACCCACTGCTGGCCACTGATTGGTCCGGGCGTAGCGTCACGAGAGTGAGTGGGCGTTACGCCTACTTTCCAGAATCGCTGGCTGGCCTCCATCTGCAATTTTTCGTCCGTGAGCCTGCGAACAAGTGATATTATAAACAGCAAGGTTGTCATAGCCAGGAGCGGCACTGGGGTTAAGCTCCCAGTGTTCATAAAATGCTCCTTATGGCGTGCGTCTCGAAAAGCCTCTGACAACTAAGTCCAACTCCTAGCCTGCCCGTGTGGTTTAGTCTCTAAGCCCGGCGGAACTGCTTTTACTAATAGGAGAAGGGGCGAAGGCGGATCTCTGGCGCCTTAAAACCAGATGCTTCGGGTAGATGGTGGCTCGTCAACCTGGGAAGGTAGCCCATCTAGGGGAAGGTAAACCCTGATTTCAAACCTCCGCTGCCTTGCGGCATACCCGGTCACGGGAAAGGCTTCGGGAGTCAACCCTGAGGAAAAATCCGGAGTCGGAGCCCCTAAGGCAGTTCTATGTTGTGCTCAACATCGTTCTGGCAGCTCCTGCAACGGCGCTGGTGCCAAACTGTAGCAGCCCTGCTGTTCCTTTGGATTCATCAGTGACGTGGAGAGGGGGGACATGCTGCATGGGCAACATCTTATCCTCCATATCTTCCTGCCCAGGCTTGAATCCTACCAACGCCCAACGGTGGAAGGTAGAACACCGGATCACTGGAGAGGACACTCCAGCTTCGCCTTTGGCATAGACAAAACACGGGGAATGACAGTTACCGGTTATAAGCCACCGCTCAATTGGCGTAGAGCTCGGCGCCAGGGGTTATTCCCGACGGTGGGAGGGATCATCGGATCTCACTGGACAGCTACCGCCCGCCTCAAGCTGGGCAGCCCCCAGCCAATAAGGTGATGTCCCGCCACAGCTTGCTTTCCTCATTGGGTGCATGGGGATGAGGAGAAATCAGAACAGCAGGCTGAGAACTTTCGCACCAGGCAAGACAATAAAACAAAAGAGACCAACTCTAAAACTGGGAACTTGGAACGTCCGCACTATGATGACAGGACTCGCTACTAACCTCAAGGACATCAACGACACCAGGAAGACTGCCATCATCAATAATGAGCTGAAGAGACTGGGAGTGGATATCGCCACTCTCCAGGAAACACGGTTGGCTGACGCAGGCACACTGAGAGAGAAGGACTACACGTTCTACTGGCAGGGAAAGGGCAGTGACGAACACAGGGAACACGGAGTGGGCTTTGCAGTGAAGAACACCTTGCTGAAGATGGTGGAACCAAGCAGCACTGGCTCTGCTCGACTCCTCACCCTCCGCCTGAACACCACTCAAGGCCCAGTCACCTTCATCAGTGTGTATGCCCCAACACTGACAGCCACACCAGAGGCAAAAGACGAGTTCTACGAGAATCTCGCAACAACTGTCAGGATTGTCCCCAACTCTGAACAACTCATTCTCCTTGGAGACTTCAATGCCAGAGTGGGTACTGACCACGACTCCTGGCCCTCCTGTCTTGGACCTTTTGGCGTGGGCAGAATGAATGACAACGGACAGCGGCTGCTCGAGTTCTGCACATATCACGATCTGTGCATCACAAACTCGTTCTTCAAGACCAAGCCCCAACACAAGGTTTCCTGGCAACATCCACGCTCAAAGCACTGGCACCAGCTGGACTTGATCCTGACCAGGCGCACCTCACTGAAGAACGTGCTAATCACCCGTTCGTTCCAGAGTGCAGATTGCGACACAGACCGTTCATTGGTGTGTTGCAAGGTCAAGCTGCAGCTGAAGAAATTCCATCGTGCTAGACAACCTGGAAAGGCACAAATTGACACCAGCAAGATGGCTCAACCAGAACTTGTTGAGCAGTTTGCCTCCACCTTTGAGAAGGAACTTGGTGTACCACAAGAAGGAGAATCTGCAAAGCAGAAGTGGGAAGAGCTGCGAAACACCATCCACCGCACAGCCTTGGCTACCTTTGGGAGGAAGACCTCGAAGTCACAGGACTGGTTTGATGCCAAGTTGACCGAGATGACCCCCGTCATTGAAGCCAAGCGCTCAGCACTTGCTGAGTACAAGAAGTACCCAAACGAGAAGAATCTCCAGATTCTCAGGGCTGCGAGAAGCAAAGTTCAGCAGACTGCTCGGCGCTGTGCCAACGAGTACTGGACTCAGCTCAGCCAAGACATTCAAACCGCTGCCATAACAGGGAACATCCGTGGTATGTACGATGGCATCAAGAAAGCACTTGGTCCGGCTCAGAGCAAGACGGCCCCCCTCAAATCCTCCACTGGGGAGATGATCACAGAAAAGAACAAGCAGATGGAGAGATGGGTGGAACACTACTCCGACCTCTACTCCAGACAGAACACCTTGACACCGTCAGCCCTTGATGCCATCGACTGCCTGCCATCCATGGATGAACTTGACGCCGAGCCAACCATCGACGAACTCAGCAAGGCCATTGATAGCTTGGCCGCTGGCAAGGCACCCGGCAACGACGGCATACCCCCCGACCTGATCAAGCACTGCAAGACCGCACTACTGCTGCCATTGCATGACGTCCTCTGCCAGTATTGGAAGGAAGGTGCCGTACCACAGGACATGAGGGACGCCAAGATCATCACCCTCTACAAAAACAAAGGGGAGAGAAGCGACTGCAACAACTACGGGGCATCTCCCTCCTCAGCGTTGTTGGCAGAGTCTACGCACGAGTTGTTCTCGTTCGTCTATAGAAGCTTGCCGAACGTGTCTACCCCGAGTCTCAGTGTGGCTTCCGCGCTGAGCGATCGACGGTAGACATGATATTCTCCATCCGCCAACTCCAGGAGAAATGCAGAGAACAGAACATGCCCCTGTACGTCGCCTTCATCGACCTCACCAAAGCGTTCGATCTGGTCAGCAGAGAGGGCCTTTTCAAGATCCTGCCAAAGATAGGATGCCCACCAAAGTTGCAAAGCCTCATTGAATCGTTTCACACCAACATTGAGGGGATAGTGCAGCACGATGGCAACGTCTCAGAGCCTTTCAACATACGCAGCGGAGTGAAACAGGGCTGTGTACTTGCGCCAACCCTCTTTGGGATTTTCTTTGCTATGCTCCTGAGGCATGCCTTCAGCACAGCAACAGAGGGAATCTACCTGCACACAAGATCTGACGGCAGGCTTTTCAACCTCGCCCACCTGAAAGCCAGAACCAAAGTACGCGAGGCTCTAATCAGAGACATGCTGTTCGCAGACGACGCTGCAGTCGCAACCCACACACAGCAGGAGCTTCAGACCCTTATGGACCGCTTCTCCTAGGCATGCAAGGACTTCGGGCTTACCATCAGCCTGAAGAAGACTAACGTCTTGGCGCAAGGCACGGAAGCACCACCAACCATCACCATTGACGACTACGAGCTGGAGGTCGTGAATCAGTTCACGTACCTGGGGTCCACGATCAGCAACAACCTCTCCCTTAATACAGAGATCAACAAGAGGATTGGAAAATCAGCCTTCACACTCGCTCGCCTCACCACACGAGTGTGGGAGAATCCCAAACTCTCTGTCAAGACGAAGATGGCAGTGTACAACGCCTGCGTCATCAGCACACTGCTCTATGGGAGTGAGACGTGGACAACATACACCCGGCAGGAAAAGAGACTGAACTCCTTCCACTTGCGCTGCATTCGCCACATCCTGGACATATCCTGGCAGGACAAAGTGCCCAACACAGAACTTCTGTCCTGCGCCGGCCTTCCCTCCATGTTCACTCTACTCAGACAGCGCAGGCTCCGCTGGCTAGGCCACGTTCACCGTATGGAGGATGGCAGAATCCCCAAAGACGTCCTCTATGGAGAACTGGCAACTGGCAAGAGAGACGTTGACCGCCCACAGCTGCATTTTAGAGACGTCTGCAAGAGAGACATGAAGGCCCTGGAGATCAACACAGAGCGCTGGGAGGACCTTGCAACGGATCGCTCCAAATGGAGAGGCACCCTGACCAGACAGCTCAAGGTGGGTGAAGAGAGACTGACTGCTGCAGCAGATGAAAAAAGGACCCGCAGGAAGAACCGCCACAGACCCAACAGCACGGAGACCACCCACAAGTGCGACCTGTGTGACAGGGACTGCCATTCGCGCATCGGCCTGTTCAGCCACAGGCGGTGCTGTTCCAGCAGAGTAGACGTTTAGGATTCTCTTCCATGGTCATCATAGACCGACGGAGGCCGACGGTGACAGAATGGCTTAACAGAAATCAGCAGAAAACAACACAGCGGGCCAGCAGAGTTTTCTGTGCGTTTCGGCTGATGAGAGAATGCAGAGGGAAGCAGACTGAGCTTGCAGTGGGGAGCACAAGCAGACACACTAGAAATTACACGGAGACGCACCGGGAATTAGACCCAGCCACCTGAATTGAACTGAATGTACAGCCACGACGCACCCAACTTCAGCAGTTGAAGCCGTGATATTGTGATATACAGGATGGTGAGTGATGTGATATTCATGTTTTATGTTATTTTTTCCAGCAGTGGAAAGTTCACTTAGGACAGACGAAAACTTAACGATGACCTAGCTCAATGCTACGTCCGTCCTTATAGGGCCTTTTCCACTAGCACGCTTTAGCGCGACACGGGACGGCTCAGCACGCTTTGTATGCTTTTCCACAAGCCCCAACACGGTTTAACAGCCGCAATTCTCAGCCCCGCTGCAGGGCAGGGTACAGCAGTGCTGAGCTGTGCCGTGTTGTGACGTTAACAGACTGGTCGCCGCTGATTGGTCAGGTCGTAACCGGCGCTGATTGGTCAGGTTGTAACCGCCCCTCTCCTCCTCCTCTTCTACGAAATCTTCACGACCTTCTCAATAAAGTTTTTGAAAAAAAAAAAAAAAAAAGAATCTTCACGACCTACTCAGCACGCAACCACTGTTGGCGGTTCCTTTTCAGTGTATTGCTGTGCTATTTTTCATTTATTCTCTATCAAAAATGGCTTCGCGTAATAAGGGTGTTCCATGGAGCAGTAAGGAGCTGCAGTGTCTGCTCACTGCATTGTCAGACGAACGTATTCAGCGCGAGTTAGACGGAGCCACCCGGAATGAAAAAATATACCGGGAGGTCTCGACATCGGAGTCCTTTAACGGTGAGTTTTAATTTTTTTTTATTGTGCGTTTTTTCGCAAATATATTCGGTAAGACGCTCAGTTTATTTATGCAATAAAAAAGCTGTTCATTTGTGGATGATGATCGCTGCTTTATTGCAGCACAATGCGGACTAAAGCTTTTATTGTATTTATTCATGTGAACAATACGCTGAAATAAGCTTATGTATTCTTGTTAAAAACTATTGTCTTTTCTGTATATATTTCGTGCTGTATTTTATTGTGTGCATTTTCCTTGTAGAATCATCCCACGCGTCCGCCGCGACAGCCCGTCCGGATTATTCAACCGAGCTTTCCTGACCCACAGCTGGCAGAGACGGATTCATTCTACCGAGCCTCAGCACTCAGTGGTCGGCGTGTATAAAATGTCGATTAACCTTCATGTTGTGTTGCAAAGTTTTTTTTTATTTTAATATTTTGTATATAATAAAATGGAATTGTTTTGGAAAGTGTGGTTTGTCTGTTATAACACTGAATTATAAAACAGTATAATTACATAGAAATTCCATTGCCTAGTCTGATCAAAATGATGCTGAGGGTCAACCATTGTAAAGTTAATGTAATTTTTAACTAGACCAAAAAAGAAATCTTTTTGTACGCTTTCTGTTCTTTTTATTGAAATATCATAAAAAATTAGCACCAAGTCAAAGGTACAAGTATATGTAAATTGAATGTTCTATCGGCATTCCAAATTCAGAGATTTACAATACTTTAGAAGGAGTGTAGCATCATCTAAACGGAAAATAATAATACTGTTGTTCCAAACGTTGACCTGAAGGTGAAAAACATGAATTTTTTTAATTCAGTACATCCAAAATGCCCTAGGATGTGGTGTAGTCCAGTGTGCCACCGTCTCATTATTTAATACGAATAAAAACAAGTTTCAGCTCATTATTTCTAGGTCATTTGGCAGTTAATTCAAAACAAAAGTGACTTGTGTTGTTGCAGCTTAATTATGAGATAAAATTAATTGTGAGATAAAACCACAGAGCGGGCAAGGCAATAATCCTTGGATCCTCCATTTTTTGTCTGGTGTAAATAAGGACTCAGTCCGGTGCATAACATCACGGGAGTGTGGCCCCGCCTCGCTCAGAATCTGCTGCTGCCCCGCAACACTGTGCTAATGGAGACAGAAGCATTCCGAGCTGTACTGAAGTGAATCGAGCCGTACCGAGGTGTGCTGGGCTAGTGGAAAACAGGCTATATGTTGCCTTTTTGTGTTGACAATATCTGATGAAATAAGCTAGTTGTAATTCTGGTTAAAAAGGTGTTTTGTATTTTTTTTACATGTTGCACTTTCGTGCTGTGTATGTACTTAATTTGTGTGTATTTCATTGTAGAGTCCAAACAGGATCTGCTCAGAATGGCAACGTTTTGACACCAATGTACTGTGACAGGTAAACAACACATCATATTTATAGTCAAATCTTTTGCTTTTTAAGTTAAAGTAAAGGTAAAGTGCCAAATTTAAAGTAGCACAATTTCCACTTAATATGAAAGGGACTGAACTGAGATTTATTTGTGTGAATATTAATTACAGAGTAATTGAAAATGAATGGCACATCCAATAATAGCCACCGTAAACCGCTTGTTTATTTATTTTTTTATCAGATCACTTCTGTGATCCTTTATGAGTTGTAGTCATAATAGTGTATCTTGCACCTTGGGGAATGGGAGTTGTTCAGTCACCATTAGAATTTAGTTTATATGTGTAGTCTATAGTATTTCATCTTTAAACTCATGCAGTAAAAGAACACATTACAAATATCTGAGACCCATTGTAGTGCTTCCTTTTATATTTTAGCAATACAAGCACAAAACACCACCCACACTTGAAACCAGGGCGACACAGCGGTGGCTAAACTTTTATTGATCACGTTATTTCACACCATCACAACAACTCAGTATCTAAACTCAGTGTAAATGGTGTAGAGATTGAAAGGGTATCCAAAATTAAAATCCTTGGCATAATAATCAATAAAAAACTGTGTTGGAAGTCACATATTAATTATATTAAAGGTAAAATATGCAAATCAATCGCAATACTGCTCAGAGTGAAATATTTGCTGAATCAACCCACACTATAGACTTTGTATCATTCATTAATACTCCCATACATAACATCCATCCATCCATCTTCTACCGCTTTTCTGGAGGTCTGGGTTGCAGAGGCAGCAGTTCAAGCAGAGAAGCCCAGACTTCCCTCTCCCCAGCCACTTGCTCCAGCTCTTCAGAGGATACCAATACCCATACATGACATATTGTACTGAAGTATGGGGAAACACATATAAAACATATATCCAGTCGTTATGCTTCAGAAGAGAGCTATTAGAATAATAAACAAAGCTGCTTACAGGGAACCAACAAACCCACTTTTTCTTAAATTAAAAGCTCTCAAGTTGAAAGATCTGGTTGCCTTTAAAACTGCAGTAATAATGTTTAAAGTGAAGAATCTATCACTGCCCGCAAATATCCAAAAGTTGTTCCAAATAAGGGAGAAACAATATCATTTCAGAGGAACATGTATATTTCAAAAACCTTCAGTGAGAACTACCACCAAGCAACACTGTGTTTCACTGCAAGGAGTCAGACTGTGGAACGCTTTTGGACCTGAATTAAAATCATGTACAACGCTTGGACAATTTAAACAAAAACTAAAGGAAGAAATACTCCAAACATATATACAAAACGACATGTAAAATCACATAAGGATTATCATATCCAGTCTGTGTTGTGCTGTTGCTTAGTTTTTGTCACGTTTTGTCTTGGCTTTGTTCTGATTTGTAATCACTCTTATTTTATTTTATTTTTGAATTCTTAGATGGAACATGGGTGGGCAATATAAGCTGCGGCTTCAGCCGTCACCCATTTTGGATAAGTTATGTTGAATTGTATAATCCGAGGAGTTGCTGTTTAATTTGACCTTATTGGATTTTTTTTCCCCTTTGTTCTATTATTCTGTTCCTTTCTTTTAATGTAATCTATCTGAAATAAAGATTCATTCATTCATTCATTTCTCAAATATGTTTTAAACTTGCTTTAATTATCCACCACCCATTTCTGTCTTTCATCTAGGCAAGGGGAAAACGATCCACCCAAAACCAGACCTTGCCTCACTATTTAGAGAGATGCAGGCTGAAGAGCTTCTGAACCAGGACCAGTACGAGGGGCCGATCCAGTTGCTTCTCAGTGAGGCAGCGTGGCTGGCGTGTGTGACCCATTCCAGTTTCTTTTTTTTTTTTACAGTTTGAATTTTGCACATTCTAAATAATCTGTAATTTGCTGCTGATTGGAATAAACAATTTAGTGATTTATGTGTTTGCATCATGATTTTCTATTTTGTCTGTTAAGACACCGGTGGGAAAAGAGTCAACAGTACGAACCATTTAACAGTGACTTTGGAAATAATGGCTCATTTTTAAGAAAAGTAACCAAAACAATTATTTGCTGAAGACTGTAAAACAAAATAGAGACATCTGCAAAAGTACAAAGGTTTATTGTCAAAATTCCCAGGGCAATACTACATGAATACATGTATAGTTCACTGTTGATGCAGAGAATATATATTTATACAGTATCTACATGTAGTCAGCAATACTCAATACGATATACATATTTCCAGTTAATCCACATATTTCTCCATGTAACCTTGTGACTGCATTATTTTAATTACTTTTAATCCTGGATCCCTTTGTTTTAGCTTAAAATGCATCATAATTGTTAAATATATCTTATGCCTAACTCAGTACTGTTTACCTGTTGAAATATATATTTAACAGCTCATATGCTACAACTGTATATGGCACCTGATCCATGTTTTGCCACGACACCACTGGCTGGAGCAGATAAATTCCATGACGTCTCAACAGTCTCTCCATGATTTTGACACAGATCAGAGCAATTTGTTGCACAGGAAGCTAAACATTTCTACAGACATTATAGCCACTTGGCGTTTGTGAAGTTGGGGTCACATCACTGTGTTAACGTTAACGCCGACCATTTGAAGCAATATTTTTGCCACAAGAGAGCCATCTGAAACACACACACACAGAATACATATTTTAGTACCTAATATCGATAACTTGCCGGCATTACAATGTTGTACGACGGACTTAAAAGCAAAGTAGCATCAGCAATCATTAGCTTACCGTCATACATAATGTAGTTCGTATCCTCATGTCTTCTCCTTTATACTGCTCTACGGTTTCCTAAATGCTCCAGTACTTTTCCAGAGTGTGTCATATTGCGGGTTTGCCTTCTGTTCTCCGTTTTTGCCTTTATTCTGGCAAAAACAGCCAGAGAACGCAGATGCCACGTATCCTGCCAACTTGTGTTTTGTGTAACGTTACGCTTGATTTATGCCAGTTACGCTTGTTTTACGTAGCAGGAGGGAGAGGGTTGCGCCGCCTCCCTGTAACTATTTCCCACCCACTTCAAATGGGACCTAGTGCAGTGGAAAAACAAAGCAGGCCGAACTGTACTGTCCCGTCCCATACCGAACCATACTGTACTGACCCTAGTGGAAAAGCGCCTTAACAGGCTCGAAAATTTACAGGTGGTGAGGAAACAATCCAGAGCGTCAGCAGACAGGGGATGAGCCTCTAGACTGTTGCAAAGGAAAACAACTGCAGCAACCCGCTGCCCACGAACAGATTCAGGCAATGAAGCAGAGACCATGGCCCCCTCGCACGGAGGAGGTGACACAATGATCCCCTCAGATGAACGCAAAGGGATGTGGACCCCCTCGGATGAGGGAGAAGAGACATAGTCTCCCTCAGACGAGGGCGATGAGACATGGATCTTGACTGAGGGAGATGACCCGCTGTCGACCTCAGACGAAGACCCAGATGAAACCACCTTGGGCGATGAAGAAAAGTTGGAGACTGTCACGAGGCTGAGCGCGGTGCGTCACCAGGCTCAGGCTTTTAATTTATATCTAAGTATTTGCTGTATTTTTCCAGTGTTGTATTATTTTCCTGTGTATTGATTCTAGACGTGTTCTTTGCGGTCAGTTGTTTTATGTTTTCTTGCCCTTATTATTATGATATGATTCTATCAGTATTTTTAGATTCCTGTTATATTTTGGCTCTGTGTTTATATTTTGTTTCCTCGTGGCATGAGCTTCGCACCTGTTTCAGGCACTCCCACCTTGTCATTATCTCGTCCGCGTGCTCTGTGTTAGTAATTAGATCACCTGCCCGCTCATGTGAATCCGCACCTGCCATCGATTATGTTCGCAGTTATTTAAAGACTGTTGTTTTTCCTTCTCACTGCTGCAGTCTTGGTTATACTTCCTCCTTGCCACCAGAACCCCTTCCCGTTCTGGTGAGTTTGTCCCAATATCTATCTGTAAGTTTACCTTGCCATCTGTTTGGATTTTTGCTTTGTTACACTTTGGAACTTTGTGTTTTGTCACTAAATGCCACTAACTGCAGTTCAGCGCATGGGTCGGTCTCTCTGCCCTGAGGGGCAAATCATGACAGAAATAGGCAAGATGGTACAAAAATTGCCAACAGCAGAGACAGGTAGTGAGGGGTCAGCAACTGGTAATTGCTGGAACTGAAACCCCCTGCGGGGAGCAAGGCAAAATGATCAAGATAATGGAGTTCAGAGCACTTTGAGTAGTCTTTGAGACTAGAAAAGCACTATGTAAGTACAGGTCCTTATCCCTAACTGAAACAGTACTTGCCTTGCTCCCTCCTGCTTTGCTACCAGTGGCAACTGATGTGTAGTGAGCGTGGTGTGTGTGTGGCCCTCGGGGTTTGCCGTACCTGGTCTGGGTAGTGACATTAGGCGGGCTGCAGCTGGACTGTTCAGGTTCAGGTTCAGGTTACTTTATTTGTACCCGTAGGTAGATTTGTTTTGCAGTCTGGTGACATCCATATTTACAAGCCACAATTACATTCAACATAAACACAAACACAGGCACACATGAAGCTGACTATAAACATGATAAAAATACTCAAGGCTCCATCAATCAGGGTATAAAGACAAAGAGATGAGAGAAAAACCAGAGATAAGAGAGAAGGGTCATATTAAAAAGTTAAGGACTAGTCAAAGAGGTTAAAAACTCAAAGGTCTAAAACCTAATAAAAGATTTAGAACCCAAATAAAATCCTACAAAAATAAGTAAATATAAAATGGAGTTAATAAATAGGTACCTGAATTATGTGCAATATATTGTTACAACTTGTTCAACTCTTTGACAGCAGCAGGAACAAAGCTGTTTTTGTAACGCTGGGTTTTACTTTTTGGGACAGCAAACCTCCGTCTTGAGGGAAGAAGCTGAAAGTTGCAGTGTAAAGGGTGGGAGTCATCATTTAAAATGGAGGTAGCAATCCTCTGTACCTGTCTGGTGTACAAGGATGTCAGGCTCAGCTGTGACTCACCAAGCAAACGACCAAGCAGACTGTATATAGTTGTGTGTTCTCTAATAAAGAGTTAGCTGGCTGCATGGCATAAGAGAGACTCCGACTATTATTTAACCGACACCATTTTGGCGACGAGGAGAAACTATGGGGGTGTATGGGCTACCTCCACCATTATCACCATTTCTGGAATATCCGGGAGAGCCAATGATCGTGTGGTTGAACTGGCTGGCCATGTTCGAGGGTTACATCGTGGGGCTGGGCTTAAGTAGACTCGACGGAGTACGAAGATGAGCACTTCTGGCCCACCATCTTGGTGAAGAAGGTCGGAAAATTCTCTGTTTGTTGGGAGAAGCGGAGTCTTATGTGGACACTGTCGTGTGGCTGGCCAAATATTTTGCCGAGCATACAAGGACCACGAAGCTGCGGGTAGAAGAGCTGTTGGTGCCAAAAGAAGCTAAGCTAGCTAGCTCGGGGAAGCTAGTGGCTCAGTCAGTGACTATGGGGAAGTTAGCCACGAAGCTAGGTGCACGCCAAAACCAAGCTACCAGCTACCAGCTAGACTTCGAGGTAGAACTGGGGCCATGAGTGGGGGAGCCCCCGGTCACCGAAGATGACAAGCCAGCTGAGGAGCTCAGCACACTAGAGTCAGAGCAGCGACACCCGGGTGCAGAGGCAGTGCAGTGGAGTACCTTGGACGATGGTGCTGGGCGCAGCGACGAGGCGTCTGGATCAACGAGTGACACCAACATGGGTGATGCTAAAAGTCCCGGGAAGCAGCAGTGACAGCCGAACACAGAGACGGCACAGTGGAGGACTTCGGACGACAGAGAGGAGGTGCCGGGTGCCATGGAGGTCGGGAAGGACCTCAGCGCCGGGGCTCAAAGTACCTTGGACGAGGGTGCTGGGCCTTACAGTGAGGTGCCCAAGTCGATGAGTCATAGCAACGAGCAAGCTTCGGTTTTCCCTGGAGTTCGGCCACAGGGGGCCGAAGTGTTCTGGGCTACAGCGGTGGCAGCTGCTGCGGTAACGAAGACGGTCGGGGGCGGACTGACAAGCACGGAGGGACTGCGTGCTGGGCAGCAGCACTGCGGGTCCAGACGAGAGAAGTGGCCGAGGGTGAGGAAAAGAGACATTTTCGCCAGGGAGGTCAGCTTCGATCCCGGGGGCAGGCTGCGGCCATTGGCGCACATGTTGTGGGGCTACCCTGGGCCCCCAAGCCGGTTTTACCCTTGGCTGCCCGTGGACTGTGGTGTAACGTGATAAAAAAAATATTTTTGAATGTAAATATGTCTTTATGGGGTTGTAGTAGCTCATATGTGCATGTATTAAATAGTAATAATAATGAATTTATGTTTGCATGTGTGTTGAACTGTAAGTGTGCTGTACATATGAATGAGTGTGGTGATATGGGATCCGGATCCTAAATTGGGGTGGGTCTGAATTGTGTGTATGTGTTTTACCCTTTTGAAAGGGGGAGGGAAATAATGTGTAGTGAGTGTGGTGTGTGTGTGGCCCTCGGGGTTTACAGTACCCGCCCTGGGTAATGACATCAGGTGGGCTGCGGCCAGACTGTATATAGTTGTGTGTTCTCTGATAGTTAGTTGGCTGCATGGCATAAGAGAGACTCCGACTATTATTTACCAACATAAGAGCGACTCCGGCTGAGCTGTCCTCAGACAAAGACCCAGGGACCCCTAGACCATGTCTAGAATGGTCACATCATAGACTTTCACACAATTTCTCTTTTTCAAAAGCATTGAAAAGTAAGGGTTGGGGATGGTGGATGATACCAAATTTGAACTGCCCTGAAGAATACTAGGGTTCAAATCCTACTGCTCTCAATTCATCATTCCAACATTTGTATTTCACTTCTGGGTTGCAGATTCACTTCTTTTACTCATTAAATGCATATATATCCCCCCATGGACTGCCACCTTATCGTGGTGGAGGGGTTTGAGCACCCGAATGATCCCAGGGGCTATGTTGTTGGGGGCAACTTGCCCCTGGTAGGGCCTCCCAAGACAAACTGGCCCTGGGTGAAGGGCCAGACTAAGAGCGGTCCAGTGGCTCTCCATGAAAAACATTATATCAAGGACTCACTGTACCCAAAGGAGACACATGGGTCCATCCTCCAGTGGGTTCACCACCTGCAAGAATGATCATAGTGCTATGCAAACCAGGCGGAAGTCTGGTCTATACTCTGCCTGGACTGATACCCCAGCGACCTGGATTCCTGGATAAGTGGTAGAAGATGGATGGATGGATGGATGGATGGATGGACATTTATAGGTGCTTAAAACTCCAGTCAGAGGTAGGGTTTGACACTAAAACTAAGGAGGTCACATTTTTCAACTAGAAAAGCACTCGGAGAGCGCAGACCTCCGCCAAGCGCCACAGTTCCCCCCATACAGTGTTTGTGTGTATGTTTTCAGATTCCTTGACCATGAAAACATATGACTAGCAATTGGATTCACAATGATAGGATTAGTGGTTCAGTGGTTATTCACGAAAATCGCATTTTCCGTAATGGCGGTTTTCTTCCGGACGGTGATCCGGATCACCACCAAAATCTAATCATCTGTAGGATACGCCATTTCTGACAATCTCTGAAAATTTCATGAAAATCCGTCCATAACTTTTTGAGTTATCTTGCTAACAAACAAACAAACAGACAAACAGACAGACAGACAGACAGACAGACAAACCAACGCCGATGAACACATAACCTCCTTGGTGGAGGTAAATATATAACTATAAGCTGCAATTCCTGCTGGCAAAGTCTGAGTGTTTTTTATTTTGTTTTTTGTGCAGCACTCCTTGCGGTTTGAGTGTGTCATGTGAACAGGACCGTTTCCACCCCCACCCCGACAGAAAACACACCACATCTAGCACATTTTGAATAACACAGAATAAATGAACTAGATATAAAATGACTAAACACATGATGAAAAACTAGAAAGCACTCCCTACCATTAATACCTATACAAGAATCACTCACTCCACTAAATCCATTATTGATAATATTATTGCTAACATTCGCAATTCCACACTGGTGTCTAGAGTCGTGCTCTCTGAGATTTCTGATCATTTCCCCATTGTTCTGTTTCTTGACCTTGCTGTTAGGCCTTCAATCTCAGGCCATAAACTAAAACTAAAAATACTTAATAATGAAGAAACCTTACAACGAGTGAGTGAGGACTTGCATGTCAAGGAATGGGATAGAATCTACAGTTGTAGTGATGCTGATGCTGCATTTGACGCCTTGACCAAGGAAATAACAGAATCCATCCAGAGGACAATTCCTGTCGACTGTCACAGGTAGTGGTACTATTCAACATCTATGGCTTTCTAAGGGCATACTAAAATCTATTAAGTACAAAAATAAATTACATAAACGCTACATTAAAAATCCAAATATTAACAATAAAAATGAATATACTAAATATAGAAATAAACTAACACATATTATTAGAAAGAGTAAGAGTAATTACTATGCAGAACTTGTAAACACATCACAGGGTGATTCCAAGAAATCCTGGAAAGTACTAAATAAGGTTCTAAATAGGGACCAAAAAACCCCCACACTTCCAAACAATAACGCGGTCAGTAATCTCACCAGTAATGCCACTCTCGCTGATAAATTTAATAATTATTTTGCCTCCATTGGAGAAAAATTATCTAATAAAATCAACCAACCCCAGGCTGCCCCTTTCAAACACTATCTATCAGGAAACTACCCGAATTCTTTCTTCCTGAACCCAACTGATTGTGAGGAAGTCTGGAAAATCATCAAGGACATGAAGAGTGTCAAACTCAGCTGGAGCTGATGAAATTTCCAGCAAAATTTTGAAAAGTATCATTAATTTAATACTGGAACCTCTTACCTACTGCATTAATCTGTCTGTAATCTCCAGAGTAGTACCACAAATAGCAAAAATTGCACAAATTATACCAATTTAGAAATCAGGTGATAAGAATGATTTGACTAATTACACTGGTCAACACCAAATTTATTGTCTAAGTTTTTTTAGCTGATTTAGGACTTTTTTTTTTGATTTTGTATACTTTATTGATCCCCAGGGGGGAAATTGAGGGCATCCACCTGGATGGATTTGATGTGCTGAATCCAAAAATCACATTGGTTTTGCCCAATCAGGTCAATGTTTTGAATTATAGCCACATGTTGTTTTATATGTTTTTGTTTACATGTACAGGTATTTTCGCTTTATATGATGCAAAATTCTTTTTTATGTCTTGAAATTCTATGAATTTTGAACAATGATGACATAACATTCAATTTACATGTACTGACCTTTATATAAAGGTAAGTACATGTACGGTACTAAGTAAGTACAGGTTTTTACTTAGCACCTGATCAAGAGAAACAGATGTCATTTTCGGATTCAGCGGTGCAAAATTGTCTTAAATCAGTTGAAAAAGCACAGACAACTTACAAAAAAATTATTTTTGTAACCCTGTGTTATCATCCAATATCCATTCAGCCTACTCTTTCAAAGGTTTTGGAAAGAGTAGTTTATAACAGGCCAAGTTATCTTGATGAGCTCAACATTATTATCCCATCTCAGTATGGCTTCAAAAAGAAACACACTACCTATATGGCAATACTTGACCTAACTGAAAAAATCAATGATGCACTTAAAAGAGGCAACTATGGCATTGACATTTTTTTAGACCTGTCTAAAGCATTTGATACAATTAACCATGACATCCTAATTAATAAATTACAACATTACGGTATCAGAGGCCTTGCATTAGATTGGTTTATTAAGTATCTGTCTGGAAGACAACAGTATGTTTATATAAATAATCACAAGTCATCATTTAAATCCATCGATCATAGGGTTCCATTTTAGGGCCAGTTCTATTCATTCTGTATATAAATGACATTGCTAACTCCTCGTCTTTACAACATAAAGTACTGTTTGCTGATGACACTAAGTTATTTTTTGGTCACCAGAATCCAAATGAACTTGAAAAGATAATAAATAATGAACTATTGAAAATAGACACCTGGTTTCAGTGTAACAAACTTTCTCTTACTATCAGTAAAACTAATTATATTGTATTCCGTTCCAATAAAAATTTAATTAATGGACAGAATATTACAAGAGTTAGCTCTATAAAATTCTTGGGGGTCCTCATTGACGAATTTCTCAATTTCGACGATCTAACCAGGAAACTGGCCAAATACGCTGCTTTGTTTTGTTAAAGTGAGACTATTTGTTACACAAAATTTGCTTTCTGATGAGTTGTCACTCCAGTGTAATTTTGTTTTATATGTTGATATCACTCCAATCTATCTATAAATTCAAGAAATCTCTGTCTGTGTGTCACAATCACATCATAGGACAGCCTATGATGTGCCTATGATGTTCCTATGATGTCTGCATCGTAGGACATCAAGCCTGGCTTGATGTATTTATGATGTCATATACAGTGATGCCTGCCTGACAGCGTATATCAGGTTCATGTTACTTTATTTGTACCCGTAGGTAGATTTGTTTTGCAGTCTGGTGACATCCATATTTACAAGCCACAAATTACATTCAACATAGACACAAACACAGGCACACATGAAATTGACTATATACATGATAAAAAATACACAAGGCTCCATCAATCAGGGTATAAAAAGGCAAAGAGATGGGAGAAAAACCAGAGGTAAGAGAGAAGAGTCATATTAAAAGTTAAAAACTAGTCAAAGGGGTTAAAAACTCAAAGGTCTAAAACCCAATAAAATATTTAGAACCCAAGTAACATCCTACAAAAATAAGTAAATATAAAATGGAGTTAATAAATAGGTACCTAAATTCTGTGCAATATATTGTTACAGCTTGTTCAACTCTTTGACAGCAGCAGGAACAAAGCTGTTTTTGTAGCGCTGGGTTTTACTTTTTGGGACAGCAAACCTCCGTCTTGAGGGAAGAAGCTGAAAGTTGCAGTGCAAAGGGTGGGAGTCATCATTTAAAATGGAGGTAGCCATCCTCTGTACTTGTCTGGTGTACAGGGATGTCAGGCTCAGCTGTGACTCACCAAGCAAACGACTGGACCATCTAACTACCTGATCCAAGGATTTCCTCTGTTTCAGTTTTATCTGACCAAACCATGACACTAAAGAAAAGGATAAAACAGATTCAATAAAAGCCCAATAAAACATTGTCATTATGGTTCGGTCAATTTGGAAGCGTGCAAGTTTTCTCAAGCAATGCAAATGTTGCTGACCCTTTTTGCCCACCCTTTCACAGTTCTCTTCAAGGTTTAAATTACTATCAATAATCGTCCCAAGATATTTGTAGGATTGTACACATTCGGTGGTCTGGCCTTTTAGTACGGTTACTTTGTGCCTTGGAGTTTTCCTCCTAAAGTCAATAACCATGTCTTTAGTTTTTGTCGTATTCAGCTGCAGGTAGGAATCCTCACACCAGTGAACAAAATCATCAACTACTGGGCCATGGCCACTCTCACCATCCTGGAGGAGACTGACAATAACTGAATCATCAGCATACTTTATAATGTGTCTGTTGTCATGTCTGCTCCGACACATGTTTGTGTACAGGATGAAGAGTAGTGGTGACAACACACACCCCTGAGGAGAGCCAGTAGAAGCGCACTTTAGGTCAGACAATGTACCATTGACCCTTACTCTCTTGCGTCCTGTTGGTTAAGAAATCCAGAATCCAACCCACCAGATTATTGCTCAAATTAAATTGTTGCAGGAGCCTTTCAACTAAGATATGAGGTTGGATTGTATTAAAGGCGGAGGAAAAGTCCACAAATAAAAGCCTGGCTTGTGTCCCATTAAAATCCAGATGTTTAAAAAGCATGTTAAACAGCATGACAGTGGCATCCTCCACTCCTCTGTGAGGCCTATAGGCAAACTGCAGAGGATCCAATGCATGCTCAGTCTGCTTTAGGACCTCACATCTGACCAGTTTTTCAAAAATTTTCATTAAAATTGAAGTCAAAGCAACTGGTCTAAAGTCGTTTACCATTTTAGGACAGCTGGATTTTGGAACGGGAACAACCACGGCTTCTTTCCAGATCTTAGGCACATGTTGTGTCTGTAAGGACTTACTGAAAATGTAATGAAATATAGGACTCAGTTCATGTGCACAGGACTGATATGATGCCTGCCTTGATGTCTATATGAAGTCGTACAGACCACACCGTCCTTGGTGTCTTTATGATGTCATATACAGTGATGCCTGCCTTGATGTCTATATGAAGTCATATAGACCATGATGTCCTAGGCCTGCCTTGATGTCTTTATGATGTCATATAGACCATCAGGACTCACGATGCCATCATATAGACAAAAGGACAATGCCGTCATATACACATTAGGACACAGCACTTTAAACCATGCCCATTTGAAGCAGTAAATCTGGAAATCTTACAAAATAAATATCTTGTCCTCATCACCCAAATAACAATAGGACACACTGCTTTAAACTACACCCATTCCAAGCAGTACATCATGTCTATGTGTCATGATCGTAGCACATCATAGGACGGCCGATGATGTCTGCGTGATGTTCTATGATGCTCCTATGACATCAACATAGGATTTGCGATACCATCATATCGACAATAGGACTGGCTACCTATGATGTAGGCATGAGGTCCTATGATGCCTGCCTTGATGCTTTATGATGTCATATAGACCATCACTCACCAAAGAAGAGATACTCATCACCCAATTAAGAATAGGACACACTAAACCAGGATCAAATGCAGGTATCATAGGACTCGCTATGCCGTCATCAAAGATCATAGGACATAGGACAGCTTCCAAGATCAAACACAGGCATGACTCACAATCACAGGACTCGCTATGACATCATCACAGATCATAGGACTCACTATGACACCATCAAAAATCAAAGGCACGTATCACTGAATGAGTGCTGACGTGCTTGCTTACACCCTTGCTTACACCTGCTTTCTACGGGCATGCAGAAATACTTGCTTGGTTTCTATGGGCATGCACGGGTATGTACTAGTAGTATTTAATAACTTGACTATGTGTCTTGAACTCACCTACTAATTCAATGTAAACAAATGCTGGGATCATGTGCTATATGTCTGTTATGTGTTTGCTTGTTCCTGTACACAAAGACATCAGACTGATTTCTGTCATCATTTTATTGTAGAAATGGGTTCCTTACTAAAAGCTTTAAATAGCTTATTTGGGATGACCCGTTCACACTCCAAAACAATGTGAAAAAAGCCTATTGTATACTGCTAATCATGCTGTTGATAATTCATATTGTAATTCATTCATGCTGTTGATAACACAGGGTTACAAAAATAATTTTTTTGTAAGTTGTCTGTGTTTTTTCAACTGATTTAAGACAATAGTAGACTACATCATCCTAGGTGCGCTACCGAGAGGTTTCGCAGGTCCTTCCTACCTACGGCTGTCAGACTGTATAACCTAAGCAGGGCTGCTCACAGAGATAGCAAAAAAACATGACGACCTAATAGTATTGAATGCAAAAGACACAACAAACTTACACAAATGGTCCCCTCCAGTATACAACTAGGACAATATCAGTCGCTACTGAGGGTGACAATATGTATGGGCACATATTCATACTATGCAGGATAACCAAGTAGACGGTTATGCTGTTTATTGCATCTAGCCACAATGCTCCGCACTGTGTATATATATTAATATATATATGTGTACATATGTATATTCACTGCTCTTATTTTCTTATCTTCTAAATTATTGCTCTGAGTGTTGCTATCCCTGTGCTGTTGCAATCCTGGAATTTCCCCATTGTGGGACTAATAAAGGCTTATCTTATCTTACCTTAATTTGCACCGCTGAATCCGAAAAGGACATCTGTTTCTCTCGATCAGGTGCTAAGTAAAAACCTGTACTTACTTAGTACTTACTTAGTACTGTACATGTACTTACCTTCATATAAAGGTAAGTACATGTAAATTGAATGCTACATCATCATTGTTCAAAATTCAGAGAATTTCAAGACACAAAAAAGAATTTTGCGTCATATAAAGCGAATATACCCATACATGTAAACAAAAAAGTATAAAACAACATGTGGCCATAATTAAAAAAGTTGACCTGATTAAGCAAAACCAATGTGATTTTTGGATTCAGCACATCAAAATTGTCCTAAGTCAGCTAAAAAAAAAACTTAAGACAATAAATTTGGTGTTGACCAGTGTAATTTGTGGTGTGTGTGTGTGTGTGTGTGTGTGTGTGTGTGTGTGTGTGTCTGTGTGTGTGTGTGTGTGTGTGTGTGAGAATAAATTGTTAAATAAACTGTTAAAATAAACTCAGAGAGCACATACCTCTGCCAAGGCTCCTTCCGTCTGCCATGGATCACCTCCAAAATGTAATGGGTTTGTGTGTAGGCCTAGAGCCACTTCTGGTGAAAACTGCATCAAAGTCTGTCCATTAGTTTTGGGAGTATTGTTGATGACACACTGTGAGAAAATAAGAGCCTTGGCTGAGGTATGCATTCTCAGATCATCGCCAAAATGTAATGGGTTTATCTCTAGCCCAAGAACCACCTCTGGTGAAAATTTCATCTAAATCCATTCAGTAGTTTTGGAGTATTGTTGCTAACACTGTGTGAGAAGATGAGAGCCTTGGTGGAGGTATGCATCCTCGGATCATCACCAAAATGTAATGGGTTCCTCTGTAGCCCAAGAACCACCTCTGGTGAAAATGTCATCCAAATCCATCCAATAGTTTTTGTGTAATCCTGCTGCACAAATACAAACAAAGCCCTTGGTAGAGATATATACTCTCAGATCATCACCAAAATCTAATCATCTGTTCCACATGCCTTTCCTGAAAATTTCATCAAAATCCATTCATAACTTTTTGAGTTATGTTGGTAACAGACAAACTAACAGACAAACCAACCAACAAACCAACCAACGCCACCATAAGCATTACCTCCTCCCTTGGCAGAGGTAACAGTGCCACATTTTCCACCTATAGCTGGTGGGTTTTCACTAGTTACCTGGTTTCCTCCCATAGTCCAAAGACATGCATGCTAGGTTAACTGGCACCAGCTATCCATCCATCCATCTTCTACTACTTAATCCTTTTCAAGTCGTGTGTGTGTGTGGGGGGGGGGGGGGCTGGAACCTATCCCAGCATCTTTGGGTGAGAGGCAGGGTACACCCTGGACAGATCGCCAGTCCATCGCAGGGCCAACACAGAGAGACAGACAACCATTCACTTTCACATGGCACCAACTATGGATTCTATAATTGTCCTTAGGGTAGTACAGTGGATATAAAAAGTCTACACACCCCTGTTCAAATGCCAGGTTTTTGTGATGTAGAAAAAAAAATGAGCCCAAGACAAATAATTTCAATTTTTTTTCCACCATTAATGTGACCTATAACCTGTACAACCCAAGTGAAAAACAAACTGAAATCTTTTAAGGGGAAAAATAACGAACTTAAAAGAACCTGGCTGCATAAATAAGCACACCCTTAAATTAACACTTTGATGCAGCACCTTTGACTTTTATTACAGCACTCGGTCTTTTTGGGTAGGAGTCTTATCAGTGTGGCACATCTTGATGTGGCCAACTCTTCTTTGCAAAGATGCTCCAAATCTGTTAGATTGCGAGGGCATCTCCTGTGCACAGCTCTCTTCAGAGCACCCCACAGATGTTCTATCAGATTCAGGTCTGGACTCTGGCTGGGCCATTCCAAAACTTTAATCCTCTTCTGGTGAAGCCATTCTTTTGTTAATTTGGATGTGTGCTTTGGGTCATTGTCACACTGAAAGATAACGTTCCTCTTCATCTTCAACTTTGTAGCAGAAGCCTGAAGGTTTTGTGCCAACACTGACTGCAGTTTGTAACTGTTCATAATTCCCTCCGCCTTGACTAAGGCCCCAGTTCCAGCTGAAGAAAAATAGCCCCAAAGCATGATGGTGCCACAACCATGCTTCACTGTATGTATGGTGTTCTTTTGGTGATGAGCAGTGTTGTGTTTGCACCAAATATACCTTTCGGAATTATGGCCAAAAAATTCAACCTGGATTTCACTGGACCATAACACTTTTCCCACATGCATTTGGGAGATTTCAAATGTGTTTTTGCAAAATGTAGCTGGGCGTGGATGTTTTTCTTTGTAAGACAAGGTTTCCATCTTGCCACCCTACCCAATAGCCTAGACATATGAAGAAGACAGGAGAGTGTTGTCACATGTACTCAACAGTCAGCACTTGCCAGAAATTCCTGCAGCTCCTTCAGTGTTGCTGTCAGCCTCTTGGCAGCCTCCCTGAACAGTTTTCTTCTTGTCTTTTCATCAATTTTGGAGGGATGTTCAGTTCTTGGTAATGTCACTGTTGTGCCATATTTTCTGTACTTGATAATGAGTGTCTTGGCTGTGTTCCATGGTATATTTAATGCCTTGGAATTTTTTTGTACCCTTCTCCTGACTGATACTTTTGAACAATGAGATCCCTCTGATGTTTTGGAAGCTCTCTGCAGACCATGGCTTGTGCTCTAAGATGTAACCACAAAAATTCTGACATAATTACTGGCCCAGGGAACACGCACGCAGGCTCAGGTGAGATTCAAAAGCTTTATTTAACAACAAGGAATGTATGAGTGCGTGTATGCGGAATGTGAATGGTCTGTGGGTGAACGAGGAGCGTCAGGGGCAGAATGGCACACCGTGCAGCCAGGCAACCCTATGGAAAGAGCAGAGACAGGGGTATGAGTTCACCTTCACCATGCGGGGTTAAAGTACTGAAAGTTGCTTACTTGCAGATGGAAAGGTGGCTGGCGTTGGCAAAGGATCTCTTGCCTGGGAGACAGCGCCCTGCTGCACACACGACGAGGAGTGGAAGAGAGGGGAGAGGAGTTGGCGAGGATGGGAGGAATCCGCCGCCAGGGAATCCACCTGTGCACAGGGGAGAGACTGGAAGACAGGTAAGGGGAGATACAGCTTACGTGCTGGTAGAAGAAACTGCAGGTCGGGAAGGAATGATCCTGCGGAGGGATTGAGAGCGTAGATACACAGACGGCTCCAGACCGATGTTCTGGGCCCAGTGGGTTAAATAGCCCGTGATTGACGAGGCGCAGGTGTGCACGCAGCTGAGGCAGATGACTGGGAATGGCAAGTTGTGACAGTACTCCCCCCCCCGAGCAGCGCCTCCCGGCGCTGGCTTATCCGGGTGCGCCCAGTGGAACTCCGTGATGAGATCTTTATCCAGCACAAAGGAAGAGCGCACCCAGGATCTCCACTCCGGGCCATACCCCTCCCAATCCACCAGGTACTGCAGCCCACGACCTCGACGCCGGGAGTCCAGGATGGAGGCAACCCCCCATGCTGGGTGGCCGTCGATCATCATGGGAGGGGGCGGTGCCCTAGGAGGAGGACAGAGTGGGTCGGAGATCACGGGTTTGACCTTGGAAACGTGAAACGTGGGGCAAACACGAAGGGTGGGGGGGAAGGTCAAACACACAGCCACCGGGTTGATTACATTGGAGATGGTGAAGGGCCCGATGAAGCGTGGCACCAGCTTCTTCTTCTCGGCCCTGAGATTAACGTCCCGGGCCAAAAGCCAGACCTGTTGGCCCACCTGGTAACCGGGGGCCGGCTTCCTGTGGCGATTAGCCGTGGTGCTGTTGCGCGCCGCCATCCGGCAGCGCCTCAGGTGTGCCTGGATGGAAGGAATGGCTACCTCACTCTCCTGCTCGGGGAACAAAGGGGGGTCGTAGCCCAATGACGCCCGGAAGGGGGACATCCCGATAGCTGACGACAGTGTTGCGTTGTGGGCATATTCCACCCAGGCCAGGTAAGAGCTCCAGGAGGATGGGTTGGAGGAGGTGACGCAGCGCAGGGCAGCTTCCAGCTTCTGGTTGGCGCGCTCACACTGCCCGTTGGATTGGGGGTGGTGACCGGAGGAGAGACTCACCGTGGCTCCCAGGGCGTTGCAAAAACACCTCCACACTTGGGACACGAACTGGGGCCCCCGATCAGATACAACATCCGTTGGGATCCCGTGCAGTCTGACCACATGTTGAACAAGGAGATCGTCCGTCTCCCATGCTGAAGGGAGACCATGGAGAGGCACAAAGTGAGCGGCCTTGGAGAATCGGTCCACAATAGTCAGGACGGTGTTGTATGAGTTAGAAACGGGGAGGCCAGTAACGAAGTCCAAAGCGATATGTGACCAGGATCTGCCTGGGACCGGCAGGGGATGGAGCAGCCCTGCAGGAGGGGAGTTCGGGATATTGCTCGTAGCGCACTGGGGGCAGGCCCGTACGTAATTGGCGACGTCCTTCTGTAGTCCAGGCCACCAGAAAGAGCGCTGAAGGAGGTCCACCAGTCGGGAGATGCCAGGATGACAGGCGAGCTTGGACGTGTGGGCCCAGTGAATGACATCCCCCCGAACCGCCGATGGCACGAAGAGCCTCCTTGCCGGGCCGCCGCCAGGGTCCGGTTCGGTCTCCTGCGCCCTCTGGATCTTGTCCCTGATGGACCAGAAAACTGCCCCCACAACACACGAGTCAGGCAGGACGGTGTGGTCCTGCTCCTCCGGGGTCTCAGGGGCAAACTGTCTGGACAGTGCGTCGGGTAATCCATTCTTGAAGCCTGGATGGTAGGTGATCGTGAACCGGAAGCGTGTGAAAAACAGAGACCAGTGCGCCTGGCGGGTATTCAGGTGCTTAGCCGACCTCAAATACTCCAGGTTCTTGTGGTCCGTCCAGACCACGAAAGGCTGTGCTGCGCCCTCCAGCCAGTGATGCCACTCCTGCAACGCAAGCTTCACAGCCAGAAGCTCCCTGTCGCCGACGTCATAATTCTGCTCAGTCGCAGACAGGCGCCGGGAGAAGAAGGCGCAGGGGCACTTTACCCCATCCACCGGAGAACGTTGGAACAGAACCGCCCCCAACCCCGTATCAGACGCGTCCACTTCAACCAGACACTGCAGCACGGGGTCAACCTGGGTCAGGACCCGGGAGGAGGAGAACTCCGTCTTCAAGATCTCAAAAGCTGCCGCTGCCTCCTCGGTCCACTGGAAGGGCACCTTGGGAGAGGTGAGGCGGGTCAGGGGGGTGACGATGGCGCTGAAGTTGGGCACAAAACGGCAGTAAAACTTAACAAAGCTGATGAACTGCTGCACCTGTTTCCTGGAAGAGGGAGTGGACCACTCGACCACCGCTTTGATTTTGGTGGGGTCAGGGAGGATCTGATTGCGGGAGATGATGAAACCCAGGAAAGAGGTCATTTAAGAACTCACATTTCTCTGCTTTAACATACAGTCTGTTCTCTAAAAGCCGCTGCAGAACCCGCCTCACATGGGCTTGGTGCTCGTCCCGAGACCTGGAGAAGATCAGGATGTCATCTATGTATACGAATACGAAGACCCCCAGGAAGTCTCGCAGGACGTCGTTAATGAGCCGTTGGAAGATGGCAGGGGCATTGGTGAGCCCAAACGGCATAACCAGGTATTCGAAGTGGCCGCTGGGAGTCCGAAATGCCGTCTTCCACTCATCGCCCTCCCGGATCCGAACGAGATGGTATGCGCCGCGGAGGTCCAGCTTGGTGAACCAGGTGGCCCCCTGGAGGGAGTGGAAGGCAGTGTCCATGAGCGGCAGGGTGTATCTGTCCTTCACCGAAGGGCTGCACGGTGGCGCAGTGGTTAGCACTGCGGCAGCACAGTTTACCCTTGGCCGGGGGATTGTGGGGATCGTGGGATCGTGGGTTCGATCCCAGCCCCCGACCAACAGTGATCTGTGTGGAGTTTGCATGTTCTCCCCGTGTTGCGTGGGTTTACTCCGGGATTTCTCCGGTTTCCTCCCACATGCCAAAAACATGCATGTTAGGTTAATTGGCTGTTCTAAAAATTGTCCCTAGATAACTGTTTCCTATAGGCCCTTAGAATAGAGGGTTAGCATTAATGAAAGCGCTTTGAGTGGTCTTTGTGACTAGAAAAGCGCTATATAAGTGCAGGTTAGTTAGTTAGTTAGTTAGTTCACCGTGATGTCGTTCAGGGCTCGGAAGTCGATGCACGGACGCGGGGACCCATCCTTCTTGGAGACGAAGAAAAACCCGGCTCCGAGTGGAGATGAGGAGGGGCGGATGATGCTGGCGCTGAGCGACTCCCTGATGTATGTGTCCATGGCCTCCCGCTCTGGGGCAGACAGGCTGTAGAGGCGACCGGATGGTAACGGCGCCCCCGGGCAGAGGTTTATGGCGCAGTCATACGGGCGGTGGGGAGGAAGAGACATCGCCTTGGACTTGCTAAAGACGAGCCCCAGATCGTGGAACTCCGGAGGCACCAGGGTAAGGTCCGGAGGAGAAGAGACAGGAGCAGGAAGAGGAGAGGATGGGGCACAAGCCGCAGACTGGAGGCAGGTACCCATGCAAAATGAGCTCCACGAGAGGATGCTTCCAGACTGCCAATCAAGCACGGGGTTGTGGAGGTGCAGCCACAGGTAGCCCAAGATGATGGGGGATGCCGAGGAGGACAGGACAAACAGGCTGAGGTCCTCTCGGTGGTTGCCTGAGACAATGACTGACACCGGCTTGGTGCGATGCGTCACTATTCCCAGGAGCGAACGGGAGAGGGTGACGAGGTTAAGGGGAGTTGGCAATGGTACACAAGGGATGCCCAAGCGGGTTGCCAGGCTCTTGGAAATAAAGTTTTGTTCTGCCCCCGAGTCCACCAGTGCGTGAGTGAAGTGCCCGGTGGAGTTGTGACAGAACCTAATGGGCAGCGAACAATTTGAGAGGGGATTTGGCTGGTTGGCATCCGCAAGGCCCCCTACAGTGACTCGTGGACCCTCCCGTTTGGCTTGATCGGGCAATGCTCCACGGAGTGCTGGTCGCCCCCGCAATACATGCAGAGGCCCAGCTGCTGGCGGCACTGTCTCTCCGCTAGGGGGAGCTTGGTTCGCCCAGCCAACATCGCCTCAGGCTCATCGG
Organism: Pholidichthys leucotaenia; assembly: GCA_020510985.1. Lineage (NCBI taxonomy): Eukaryota > Metazoa > Chordata > Actinopteri > Cichliformes > Pholidichthyidae > Pholidichthys > Pholidichthys leucotaenia. The sequence goes on from CM035841.1 coordinate 222,971,926, forward strand.
CGGACTCCGGAGCAGGTAACGCCAGGGGGCGAGACTGAGAGGCGCGGGAGGGGGTTCCGCGCGAGCGGCTGTAGGACTTCCGCTCGGCGGCCCGCTCTCGCAGCCTGTTATCTAAACTGATTGTCAGGGAGATTAATTCAGACAACCGCCCCGGAAGATCCCGGCTAGCCAACTCAACCCGCAGACTAGGACTGAGGCTGCGGAGGAAGATGCTGCAGAGAGACCCCTCACCCCAGCCAACCTCCTCCGCTGCCACCCGGACATCAACAGCGTAATCGGCCGCCGACCGGCTACCCTGGTGAAGGTTAAGGAGCCGATCGGCTAGGACGCTGTCACGATGGGAGTGGTCAAACACCTCGAGAAAATCCCGCATGAATTGGGCATAGGAGAAGTTCGCGTAGCTGGGCTTCGCCATGACGGCGTAAGCCCAAGCTAACACTCGCCCCTCCAAGAGGTTAGCCACGTACCCAATCTGGCTGTGGTCTGAGGGAAAATCCCCGGGAACGCGCTGAAACACCGACTCACACTGCAGGATGAACCCCCGTGCTTCACCGAGCCTCCCGTTAAAGCGTGTGGGAGTGGGGATTGGAGTGAGCCAGGTGGGCGCTCCCGAGCTAGGCTGGCTAGCCACGGGAAGAGCGGAAGCTGATCTGCCACGATGAGCCGGGGGGAACGCCTGCTGGGGGTCGAGGCGATCCAGCCGGTGAGTAATCGTTGTTAATTGGTTGAGTATCACTTGTTGTTGGTGAGCAATCAAGTCCACCCGAGCCTCGAGGTTGGAAAGACGGCGTGCGAGCCCGCTGTCCGCTGGGCCGCCCTGCTGGAGCCATACTGACATAATTACTGGCCCAGGGAACACGCACGCAGGCTCAGGTGAGATTCAAAAGCTTTATTTAACAACAAGGAATGTATGAGTGCGTGTATGCGGAATGTGAATGGTCTGTGGGTGAACGAGGAGCGTCGGGGGCAGAATGGCACACCGTGCAGCCAGGCAACCCTATGGAAAGAGCAGAGACAGGGGTATGAGTTCACCTTCACCATGCGGGGTTAAAGTACTGAAAGTTGCTTACTTGCAGATGGAACGGTGGCTGGCGTTGGCAAAGGATCTCTTGCCTGGGAGACAGCGCCCTGCTGCGCACACGACGAGGAGTGGAAGAGAGGGGAGAGGAGTTGGCGAGGATGGGAGGAATCCGCCGTCAGGGAATCCACCTGTGCACAGGGGAAAGACTGGAAGACAGGTAAGTGGAGATACAGCTTACGTGCTGGTAGGAGAAACTGCAGGTCGGGAAGGAACGATCCTGCGGAGGGATTGAGAGCGTAGATACACAGACGGCTCCAGACCGATGTTCTGGGCCCAGTGGGTTAAATAGCCCGTGAATGACGAGGCGCAGGTGTGTGCGCAGCTGAGGCAGATGACTGGGAATGGCGAGTTGTGACAAATTCAAAGGATTCAAAGATTTTTATTTGTCAATACTTCTACAGGACATAGAATTGAAATGTCTTTCTCTCTCTCTTAATGGTGTGCACAATATATAAGAAAAGAAGGAGTAAGGATGAAAAACAACAACAGCAGTCAATGTATAGTAATGCTACCCATAGTGCAAATGAAGATAAAAGAAAAACCCAGCATTCCCGTAGTGCAAATAAAGATAAACGATAAAACCCAACAATCCTATATACAGAAAAAGTGGAGCCGTAATACCAGTAACTGCAAGTTCAGTGTGGTAGTGTAGGTGCAGACAGTGACAGATTGGACTGCACAGGATCAATATTTCAATAACAGACAGACAGCAGCACTATGGCATTTGTGCAGATGGTTACAGTAAGGTGCAGGGACATACAGCAGCACATGTGGTACTATTGGTGTGCCAAGTCTTACTGTGCAAACAGCTGAGTGTTACGACCCGAGCGTCGATCTTGTCCACGCTCGGGCCATGTATCATCTCTGCTGGCCTTGACAGCTGTGGATTACATTCTGGCTCCACCGGGCTCTTATTGTGACAGCGCTCGGTGGGGTTTCCGGCTGTCAAGGTCGATCAGCTGTTTGGCATCACTGCTCGTTATCGACCGGCTTTATTAGTGGGCGCTGGTGGCACTTGATTGCTGGAGTATCGTCTAACCTTTCTGGTCCTCGTTCATGTCAGGTTCGTGTTTATATTCTTGTTCATATTCATGGTTAAGGTCGTAGTGGCTGGGGTTAGCCCTACGATCCCCTGTATTCTGTAGTGTGTGTTTTTGCCCACAGCGGCTCATAGTCCTGTATTCGTGTCTTGTGTCTTGTTAATTAAAACATCAAATGCAAAACTCACTGGAGACTTTTGGCGTCTTATGGTGGCCCGCGAGGGTCACTGCATGACAGTATACTCCAGCCAGGATGTCTAAACTGAGACGCCACACCGAGACTCCGTCCCGGTGAGTTTTTGCTGAATTGGACAACTGTTCTTCCTGTCTGGGTACCGTGCTGGAAGCATGCCGTCGCGGAGAGTCCGCGCTCGGAGTCGGAGCGACGGGCTGGCGGATGCCCTCGAGTGCGTGGACGAAATTCTCATCGCTGCCTCCCTCCTCGACTTCCACAGCGACGTGCACCGGTACCTGGACCAAGCTGAGGATGTTCTAAATCATCTTCCCTGCTACGCCGATCACTCTGAGGTTGGCGCGAGGAGAGATGATATCGCCGCACAGCGCGAGATACTCCATGGGCTGGAGGGAAATCCTGGCAGGAAGCCGAAGAGGAGGCATCCCCGCTCCTCACGTCTGGATCCCGTTCCTGCCTCCACTCCGGTCCAGGAGTTCGCTCTGCCCAGGGGTGATCCCCGCCGGAGGGTGTCGTCATTCGGGAATCCCCCAGAGAAGCTCCAACTCAAAGCTGCTTCCATTTGGGACCGAGTGGTGGCCGCTCGTTCCGCAGTTCACCCCACACAGATTATCAAGCATGTGACGGCGGCAGTCAGACTGGTGGAGGGGAATCCTGAATTAAGTGACCTCCCGGAGTTTGCTGACCTCCTCGCCTCTGTCTCCACACAGGAGCGGTGATTCCCGGGCCTCACCTTCGCCTCGCCCTCTGCCAGAAACTGTCGTCACCTCCACAGTCAACCTCAGCAGAATCCCCGGCTGGACCCGCTGCCGGCAAAGCCCGTCAGCGGACCTCTGAGAGCGGCTCCTCCTCGTCCGTCCAGGGGGCCCTCTGTTGCCATTCAGCGGGGAGAAGGAGGAAAAACGTCCCCTACAGCAGGCATCATCCTGCTAAGTGCAAGTTTGTTCTTTACACCATAATTGTAACCTGCCTTGTCTGACTCCTGGGGGCGGAGATCAGGGTTCGCAGCCCCCCGAGCTACCGCCACCTGCTGTAGTTGTGATAACCAAACCTGCTGCCTCTGTGTCTCCCTCTGCTGAGTGGTCCGTGATGCCAGGTCTACGTCGTGGGGTGAGGAGGGGGCCTGCGGTGCTGGAAAGCCTGGATCTGGCCCTGCAGCCACGTCGTGGGCAGCTGAGAAGAGCGGACTGTAGCCTGGAACCTGTGCCGATGATGAAGTGTCCCCGGGTCTCCTCGCCAGAGCGGTCCGAGCCAGTTGAGTTGAGTTGAGAGTTGGAGCCTGCACACGAACTTCTTCGCCCTGAGCCTGGATCGACGGAGTCCTGGACGGCAACAGAACCTGAGTGCAGGCAAGTGCTCCTTCTTGTGTCTCTGTCCCCTGTTTTGGAGCATTTTTGCCTGCCTCTCGGGGAGGCAAGTGAGGGGCAGCTGCCTGCTGCGCCCGAGCTCGTCTCGCTAGGTTCTGTTGCTGCCGGTGATACTGATCCTGGTTCTTCTGTGTGTTCTGAGCTTCTTTGCAGTGTCACCGGCGCGGAGCCAGTCGGGGTCGCTTGAGTTGGAGGTTCCAGGTTCGGGGGTGGAGGTCGTCAGCTGTGCTGCGCCGACCCAGTCGGGGTCCTTCGTGGAGGCTGCTGTGGCCCAATTGGGGTCCGACGTGGGTGCGCCCGAGGCCCAATCGGGGTCCACCGCAGGTGCTGTTCTGGCCCAATCGGGGTCCGACGTGGGTGCAGCCGGGACCCAATCGGGGTCCAGCGGAGGTGCAGCACCGGTGTGGTCCAAGGACGGTGGAGGAGCTGCATACCTTTCGCCGCCGGACGGAGTTCGGGCTCATCCTTGCCTTAATTCCCCTCTTCTGAGTCATCGCCCCTGCTCATCTTCGCCGGGGGCCATGGGGGTCCTGCTACGCTCGCCCCAGCTCTCCCAAGTTTTGTCCTCGCCAGGGGAGCCGCTGTGGGTCGTTTTCCCCCAGTACTGGTGGCTGAGGGATGCAGGTCGGCCGCCTGAGGAACTGTTTCGCCGGTTCGGCGCCTTGGGTCGGCTGCCCGATTTGTCATGTGTATTACTGGGCGACCTGGTTCGGCCACCTGAGGAACTGTTTCGCCGGTTCGGCGCCTCGGGTCGGCCACCCGACATGTTGTGTGTTGCAGTTGCCTCATTTGTCCTGTGTATTTGATTTGGGTATATGGTATTTTTTTTGTCATCGTGCTGTGTATAGTTTTTTTTTTTTCTCTTGCCGGATCTTGACTCTGTTTTGTATTCTAGTTAGTGGGGGTTTTTTTTCTGTACCATGTCTTTACTACATGTTTCATGTATTTTTTTTTTGAGTTGTTTTTTTTTCTGTTTGTCTGTGCCTGGCTTTGTATAGTTGTTTTTCTTGTTTTTTTGCCCTAGTGAGTGTTGTATCTTCTGTTGCTGCCCCCATCCGCCCACCCTGGAGGGGGTGGAGGTGGTGGCATGGATGACTATGGGCGTTCTGGAGCCCGCCCTCGGAGGGAGGGTACTGTTACGACCCGAGCATCGATCTTGTCCGCGCTCGGGCCATGTATCATCTCTGCCGGCCTTGGCAGCATGGATTATATTCTGGCTCCACTGGGCTCTTATTGTGACAGCACTCGGTGGGGTTTCCGGCTGTCAAGGTTGATCAGCTGTTGGGCATCACTGCTTGTTAGCGACCGGCTTTATTTGCGGGCGCTGGCGGCAGTTGATTGCTGGAGTATCGTCTAACCTTCCTGGTCCTCGTTCATGTCAGGTTCGTGTTTATATTCTTGTTCATGTTCATGATTAAGGTCATAGTGGCTGGGGTTAGCCCTACGATCCCTTGTATTCTGTAGTGTGTGTTTTTGCCCACAGCGGCTCATAGTCTTGTATTCGTGTCTTGTGTCTTGTTAATTAAAACATCAAATGCAAAACTCACTGGAGACTTTTGGCGTCTTATGGTGGCCCGTGAGAGTCACCGCATGACACTGAGGCTGAGTTAGTTATTGTGTGGGTGAGTGTGTTATGGTCCAGGGGGATGGGGGGGCAGAGTTCAGGGTCCTGAATGTCAGGAAAAGCCATCTGGAACAGCTGAACTTTATTTGGGGTTAATCAGAGGCACTTTAAATGGTGGCAGGTGTGTGCTGACTCCCATTTAGCATGAGTTTGAATGCAGTTTGATAATTCTGAATGCAGCCACATCCCCAGTTATAACAGGGTGTGCATATTTATGCAACCAGGTAATTGGAAGTTTTTTATTTTTTATTTTTCCCTTAAAAGATTTCAGTTTGCTTTTCAATTGGGTTGTACAGGTTACAGGTCACATTAATGGTGGAAAATGTTTTGAAATGATTTATCTTGGTCTCATTTCTTTACATCACAAAAACCTGGCATTTGAACTGGGGTGTGTAGACTTTTTATATCCACTGTATCTCATGGACTGACAAATGCTGAGGAACAATCTGATGTTGGGGTTTTGTTAGGGTTTTTAAATGGTTATGCAATAATTTGCCAACAGTTTTTACAGTGGCAAACAGTTTTTCTTGTCACAGAAGTAGTTTTTTGACAAGAAAGACTTCCGATCTGTGAGGACAAGAAAATGCCTAAAAATCAAAAGTGGTCAGAGCAATGGCATTCAAGAAGCTAACACTAATGCTAGCTCACAGCAGGATACTCGAAGGCATCAGCACACTCCAAAAGGAAATAATGGAAAAAAATTGCAGTCACTGCTTTTGCCCACTCGGACCAACTTTGTGGTCTACAAGACACTGTGGAAAATATGAACTCCAGGATGGAGTCTACAGTCAGTCGAGTAAAGAAGCTAGAATCAGCGGTGAGTGGCTACTCCGATGCCATTAACACCCTGAAGGCCAAGACGCTAATGATGAAGAGAGAGGTGTCTACTCTAAAGGAGCGCTGTGAGGACCTGGAGGCGAGATCTTGCCACTGCAATATTCAATCAATTGGGTGAAAGAGGGATGGAGAACAGTGAAAGAATGAGTGACTTTGTCGCATGCCTGCTGAAAGAGTCACTGGCCTTCAACTAACCACCGCTCTTGGATTGAGTGCACCGCAAGTCTCCACAGCAAGCCCATGGATGATTATGAGAGATGAGATGAGATGAGATGAGATTCAGCTTTATTGTCATTGCACATGCATGAATACATGCAGCAGCTCGGGAAATAGTTATCAGATGCCATTAAATTACTATGGGGAAAAGGAGGCTATTCTTCACAAGGCAATGGAGCACAGATCAATTACAACAGCAGTGGGTGACAGGCTCTTAGTCCTTCCGAATTATACCCAGGCAGTGAGTCAGTAGTGGGAAGCTTTTACTGAAGTAAGGGCACTGCTGCAAAGCAACAGGCATGCCTGCTATGGTCTTATGTTAATCAGCGACACTGAGGATTACCAACCTGGATGGGGAAAAAGGTCCACAGGTGAAAGACTTTGTAGTGAAAAAAACTAACACTGAAAAGGGGTTAGGCAAAGAAAAACTATGCTGGATTGGTGGCAGACAATAGCGACTGGACTGGTAAAACCCTGTTTATATCCATCCATTTTCTACCACTTTTCCGGAAGTCTGAGTCTTGGAGGCAGCAGTTCAAGCAGAGAAGCCCAGGCTTCCCTCTCCCCCAGCCACCTGTTCCAGCTCTTCAGAGAGGATACCAAGGCATTCCGAGACCAGCTGGGAGACAAAGTCTCTCCAGCGTGTCCTGGGTCTGTCCCAGGGTCTCCTCCCAGTGGGACATGCCCAAAACACCTCAAATGGCAGGCGTCCAGGAGGCGTCCTGATCATATGCCCATACCACCTCAAATGGCTCCTTTCGATGTGGAGGAGGAGCGGTTCTACTCTGAACCTCTCCCGGATGACTGAGCTCCTCACCCTGTCTCTAAGGATGAGTCCAGCAATCCTACGAAGAAAGCTCATTTCAGCCGCTTGTATCCGTGATCTCATTCTTTCGATCATTCCCCAAAGTTCATGACCATAGGTGAGGGTAGGAATGTAGATTGACCAGTAAATCTACAGCTTGCTTTAGAGCTCAGCTCCCTCTTCACCACAACAGGCTGGTACAACGTCCACGTCACTGTAGATGCTGCTCCGATCCATCTGTCAATCTCCTGCTCCATTTTCCCGTCACTCGTGAATGAGACCCAGAGATACAAGTGGGGGCTGAAAAGTTCATAGTGGTCAAATTTGATCAAATGTGGTTTCTTTTTCAACATAGTCTTCCCTTTGATCCATACACTTCCTCCATCGGTGTTGCAGTACTTGGATCCCTGCGGTTGAAAAATAAACCACATTTGGTCAGGTTTGACCACTATGAACTTTTCAGCCTATGAAGTTTTCAGCCCCCCCCCCAATACTTTATACTGTTTACTGTTTATATAATTACTAAAACTAGTACATACATACCCATAGAAACCAAGTATAAGGAAGTATTTCTGCATGCCAGTACAAAGCAGATGAAAGCAAGGGTGTAAGCAAGCACGTCAGCACTCATTCAGTGATGCCTGCCTTTGATATTTGATGGTGTCATAGTGAGTCCTATGATCGTGAGTCATGTCTTCGTTTGATCTTTGAAGATGTCCTATGTCCTATGATCTTTGATGATGTCATAGCAAGTCCAATGATGCCCGCATTTGATCCTGGTTTAAATAAGTGTGTCCTATTCTTAATCGGGTGATGAGTATCTCTTCTTTCCTGTTTCTGGCAACTCCCATTCAGTTCAAGTGCTGTGTCCTATTGGTAATCGGGTGATGAGTATCTCTTCTTTGGTGAGTGATGGTCTATATGACATCATAAAGACATCAAGGCAGGCATCACAGGACCTCATGCCTACATCATAGGTAGCCAGTCCTATTGTTGACGGCATCGCGAGTCCTATAGTGCCTGACAGCTTAGGATCATCATAGGACATCATGCAGTCATCATTAGCCATCCTATGATGTGCTATGATCGTGACACACAGACATGATGTACTGCTTTGAATGGGTGTGGTTTAAAGTAGTGTGTAAGATTAAAAGTTAAGGTTAAAAGTGATGAGTAAGATTTCCAGATTTACACACAAACTGACAGAAATTTCTTGAATTTATAGAGTGAAGGATCATCATAGGAGCCGGTCCCAGACATCATAGGCTGTCCTATGATGTCCTATGACGTGACACACAGACAGACAGACACACAGAGATTTCCTTGAATTTATAGAGTGATTCTGTCTTGCATATTTATTTCTTCATTGGTCTTCCTCTTCGTTTAAGTGTATCAGCATTATTATTATTATTATCGTCATTTTCATTCTCATCATTGTCATCATTGCCTTGGTCTTGTCTCCCCATGACATCGTGACAGAGATTTCTTGAATTATATATAGAGTGATATTCCTTGTCTTCTTGAATTTATAGAGTGATTCTGTCTTGATATTTATTTCTTCACTGGTCTTCCTCTTCGTTTAAGTGTATCAGCTATATTATTATTCTTATTATCGTCATTATCATTCTCATCATTGTCATTATTGCCTTGGTCTTGTCTCCCCATGATATCGTGACAGACAGACATTTCTTGAATTATATATAGAGTGATATTCCTTGTCTCCAGGGCATGGGTCCCAGCCCATATTATTATCATCATCATCATTATCATTATTGCCTTGGTCTTGTCTGCCCTCTGGTCCCCTGTGTGTGATTATCTGTGCAGCCTCGGCCATGCCGTTTTCTGTAACCATGCCCTGCCATCTGTTTGCCCCTGCTTGTTACTGTTCTGTGTTATGTTGCTTACCTGTGTCTATGTGTATGTCTTTTAGCGAGTCCTGCGCGCTGTATGACGTCATATAGACATCCTTCTGAGGTCATAGGAACAGCAGGCTTACGGTTTATCTGACGTCATATAGAGTTCGGTTTATGTGACGTCATATAGACATCAAATAAACGGTCCTATGAACACCGACATCATAGGAACATCATAGGACATCAGGCAGACATCATAGGCTGTCCTATGATGTCCTATGATCGTGACAGACAAGAGATTTCTTCAATTTATATAGTGATGAAGAGTGATAAAGTGCTACATTATATCAACATTGCTCTACGGATCAGAAACCTGGTCCCTCTCCAAATCTATAACAAAACGCTTAGAAGTTTTTGAAATGTGTTGTATGAGGAAAATGATGAAAATTTCCTGGAAAGAAAGAAAAACTAATGATGAGGTCTTCAATATTACAAAGCAACATCATACACAAGTGTAACTGATGTAACGAAAAGAAAAAAAACAGGCATTTTGGTCTTAAAAGACAGTTATTTCCAAACGCAACTTTTAGCAGGCAAAATAGAAGGAAAGAGGAGCAACCAAAGGGCCAACAAAAATGAAAGAATCCGTCAGATTTTAGTAGATGTGTGTGTGTGTGTGTGTGTGTGTGTGTTTGCTGCAGATTTTCTCTTAAAAGTGACCGAGATGAAGACAGCTGACCACGTCGCACTCTTGTCAGGTGTTCCATCCATAAGATAAGATAAGCCTTTATTAGTCCCACAATGGGGAAATTCCAGGATTGCAACAGTACAGGGATAGCAACACTCAGAGCAATAATTAAGAAGATACGGAAGATATAAATAAGAGCAGTGGCTATACGTACATACACATCAATATATAAATAAAGTGCGGAGCATTGTAGCAAGATGGAATAAACAGCATGACCGTCTACTTAGTTATCCTACATAGTATGAATATGTACCCATACATATTGTCACCCTCCGTAGCGACCGATACTGTCCTAGTTGTATACTGGAGGGGACCATTGTGTAAGTCTATTGCATCTTTTGCATTCAATACTATTAGGTTGTCACGTTTTTTTTTGCTATCTCTGCGAGCAGCCCTGCTTAGGTTATACAGTCTGACTGCTGTAGGTAGGAAGGACCTGCGAAACCTCTCGGTAGCGCACCTAGGATGATGTAGTCTGCTGCTAAATGAGCTCCTCAGTGTGTTCAGTATGCACGCTGTACTGAAAATGTTCCACTGTGCTGAGCAGGATGAAACATTTCAACAGTTTTGTCTTAAAATGTGTATGCAAAAAATGGTAAAAAAATGAGTTATGTTTATTTTTACAGTAAAATGTTAGTTAAATTAAGAGAAAAACAAGATAAAGGCTGTATGTTTTTAAAGAGAAGTGAGTGGGAAGGTCTTTGCCAAGGTAGTGGAGAGGAGAGTCCAGCTGTTGGTCGAACCTCGGATTCAGGAGGAGCAATGTCGTTTTCGTCCTGGCCGTGGCACATCGGACCAGCTCTTTACCCTCTCAAGAATCCTTTAGGGTTCGTGGGAATTTGCACAACCAGCTTACATGTGTTTTATGGACTTGGAGAAGGTATTCAACCACATCCCTCGTGGTTTTTTGTGGGGGGTGCTCCAGGAATATGGGGTATCGGGCTTGCTGTCGTGAGCTATTCCGTCTCTGTACAACCATTGTGAGAGTTTGGTTCGTATTGCCAACACTCGGTCGAACTTATTCCCAGTGAGAGTTGGACTCCGTCGGGGCTACCCTTTGTCACCGATCCTGTTTATAATTTTTATGGACAGGATTTCTAGGTGCAGCCAGGGAACGGAGGGTGTCATGCTCGGTGATCACAGGATCTCTTCTCTGTTGTTTGCAGATGATGTTGTCCTGCTAGCTTCATCCAGCAATGACCTACAGGTCTTACTGGGATGGTTTGCTGCTGAGTGTGAAGAGGCTGGGATGAGAATCAACACCTCCAAGTCCGAGTCCATGGTCCTCAGCCGGAAAAAGGTGGATTGTCCTCTTTGGGTTGGGAACAAGCTCCTGCCCCAAGTGCAGAAGTTTAAGTATGTTGGGGTCTTATTCACGAGTGAGGGGAGAATGGAGTGAGAGCTTGACAGACGGATTGGAGCAACATCTGCAGTGATGCGGACATTGTACTGGTCTGTTGTGGTGAAGAGGGAGCTAAGTTTTAAGGCAAAGCTGCCGATTTACCAGTCAATCTCCAGTCGATCGCCCCAAGGGTCTCCCGAGTCGGTGGACGGAGCCACTGTTTGCAGCGGGGGACGATACAGCAGGGAAGAGCTAGCTAGCTGGCTAGCGAGCGCCAACCGCCACCCGGTGCTAAAGGACAAGCTCGACATACCGAGGAACTGTGGCGAAAACGACGCGGGTCCCGGGCTGGAGTTTAGGCGGCGTGCAAGAAATATAAGACAGAATAATAAAGAGCGATGGCAAGAACCAAGCAGACCGCCCGTAAATCTACTGGAGGAAAAAGCCCCCCAGGAAGCAGCTAGCCACCAAGGCTGCTTGAAAAAAGCGCTCCGGCCACCGGCGGAGTGAAGAAGCCTCACCCTTACAGGCCCGGTACCGTGGCTCTGAGAGAGATCCGTCGCTACCAGAAATCCACGGAGCTGCTCATCCGTAGGCTGCCCTTCCAGCGCCTCGTGAGGGAGATCACTCAGGACTTCAAGACCGTCCTGCGCTTCCAGAGCTCCACCGTCATGGCTCTGCAGGAGGCCAGTGAGGCCTACCTGGTGGGTCTCTTCGAGGACACCAACCTGTGCGCCATCCACGCCAAGAGGGTCACCACCATCATGCCCAAAGACATCCAGCTGTCCCGCCGCACCCGCGGAGGGAGAGAGAGCTTAGACTTTCTGCTGCACATTCACCAACCACAATGCTCCGCACTGTGTGTCTCTCTCTCTCTCTCTCTCTCTCTCTCTCTCTCTCTCTCTCTCTCTCTCTCTCTCTATGTATATATATACAGTATATATACTGTATATACTGTATATACAGTATATACAGTATATATACTGTATATATATATATATATATATATATATATATATATATATATATATATATATAGTAATATGTACATATGTAGTATACTAGCTGTTCTTATTTTTTTCTTGCCTTCTGATTGTTGCTCTGAGTGTTGCTATCCCTGTGCTGTTGCAATCCTAGAATTTCCCCATTGTGGGACTAATAAAGGCTTATCCTATCTTATCTTATCTCAATCTACATTCCTACCCTCACCTCTGGTCATGAGCTTTGGGTAATGACTGAAAGAACGAGATTGCAGATACAAGCGACTGAAATGAGCTTTCTTCGTAGGATTGCTGGACTCACCCTCAGATATAGGGTGAGGAGCTCAGTCGTCCGGGAGAGGCTCAGAGTAGAACCACTGCTCCTCGACATTGAAAGGAGACAGTTGAGGTGGTTTTGGGCATCTGATCAGGATGCCTCCTGGATGCCTCGGATGCCTTCTGGATGCCTCCCACTTCAGGTGTTTCGGGCACGTCCCACTGGGAGGAGACCCCAGGGCAGACCCAGGACTCGCTGGAGAGACTATGTCTCTCAGCTGGTCTGGGAACGCCTTGGTATCCTTTCTGAAGAGCTGGAGCAGGTAGCTGGGGAGAGGGAAGTCTGGGCTTCTCTGCTTGAACTGCTGCCTCTGTGACCTGGACCTCCGGAAAAGCGGTATAAGATGGATGGATGGAGTGTTTTGATGTTTTTTTTTCAATAATCACGTTAACAATAGATGCATTTCTGAAGGTTAAAACCTACAAAAACATATTTTTTCAGTGAATGACCCCCTTTAAACTTAAAGCTATTTTGCTTTTTCTGGAAGAAAATGGAAAAGTTGTAGATTCATTTTGTGCTTCTACAGTAGATAGTGAGCCAGAAAAAAAACAATCTGAACATGTGTCTTGACCAGAATATCATCAGTTATCTGTGATGTTCCCTTTACCTCTGAGGATGTGAGGTTCTTGTACTTCTCTTTTCCATCTCTTTTCCCAGGACAATGAACCAGACTCAATTAAGATTACATCAGGCTTTGAAATATCAGCTCAGGGGAAATGTATTGGACTCGTTGACCCTTAAATCAACTGTGGCATGCAATGAGTCATTGCGGATGTCACTGTGGCCCTGAGAGACTCAGCTGTCACTACTGATTGGGACAAATTTTTGTTTCTGGAGGACTTTTAACATGTGCCATCAACAGTCTCAAATAAATGCTATTTGGAATTCTCCAGGACTGTTTCTTGACCCAAGGTTTAGACCCCAAGTAATTTTCCTCAAAACTGCATTCCTGGTGGCCTTTAAAAAAAAAAAAAAAAAGGTTATCTGCTTTATGCATGAAAAGTCACACTCCCAAAACTCCTAAAAATTCATATCTTCTCTCTCATGTCCTCTCCGGAAATATCTTGGAAGTTTTTGCATTTTGTGACTTTTTTTTTTGTTATGGTTGTCAGAGTTCCCTCCTACAAACAGGAAAGATTGACTCCTTCAGTCAGGCAGGACTTAGTGCAAGAAGAATTTATTAAACAAAACAAAAGGCAGTGCAGGGGCTGAACATGTTCAAGCACTTGCTAAGTTTACAAGGCTAACAGGAGTACATACATGACAGGTGCCAAAGGGCCAGTGCTGATGATGTCACTACACCAATGAGTGGGTACGCCAACATAGAGAACTAAATGATTAACTGAAACAGAACAGCTGGGAACTATTAAGGACTACATGATAACATCAAGGAGAGAAACTAAAGAGAGGAAATCAGACCAGAAAAAAGAAAAGAACCTTGCAAAATAAGAGCCGGAGCTAGAAATTAAGAATAAACACAAAATATTAACAATAAAAGAACAGCAAAAATAGTGCAGTGAGTCTAAACAAATAATTAAAAGCATGGACATGGTCGACAACCATGTCCAGATTATGACAGCCCCCCCCCCCCTTTAAGGGTGGATTCCAGAAGCCCTAAAAAACAGGGGGGAAAAAAGGACACACCAAACCGGGCGGGTGGAGGGGGCACAGAACTGGATGGACAGAAACTGCCCACATAAAACAAAAGCAGTCTGTCAATGGACCAATGTCCATGGACTACCCTACGAGGAGGAACAGTTTGTTGGGTGGCTCCCAAACACCATGGGCCACTATGCCGGCACACACCGCGAGTCAGGGGGATATCCATCATCCAGAGTTCATGGCCCACCTAACGAGGACATCCAGAGTATCAGAAGGCTGGCTGAAATCCACGCCCCACCCAGCCAGGGAGCAGAATCTCCCAGGGCATCTACCAAAGTCAGAAGCCAGCTGGGTTGCTGCACAAAACCCCCTAGGAGGCCCACGAAGCGATAACCCAGGAGACAGCTGGAGAGTGTGGATCTCAGGCGATGAAGGCTGGTGAGCATGGAGCTCTGGCGATGAAGACTGGAGAGCGTGGAGCTCAGACAACAGGAGGGTGTGAAGCTCAGATGACAGAAGAGTGTGAAGCTCATATTACAGGAGAGTATGAAGCTCAGATGACAAAGGCTGGAGAGGGTGGAACACTGGTGGCAGGAGAGTGTGAAGTTCAGGTGAAAAAGATTGGAGAGCATAGGGCTTAGGTGACTGGAGCGCATGGACTCAGGCAACAGGAGAGGGTGGAGCTCAGGTGAAGGCTGAAGAACTTGGGTCTCCAGCAACAGAGGCTGAAGAATGTGGTCTCAGACGATGAGAGCTGGACAATGTGGGTCTCAGATGATGAGGGCTTGAGAACTTGGGTCTCAGGTGACGAGGGCTGGAGAACGTGGGTCTCAGATGACGACGGCTAGAGAATGTAGGTCTCAGGCGACTTCTCCCCCGATTTAGCCACCTCGGACGAGGGAGAAGAGCAGGTTGGAATGGGGACACCACTACTGCCAGCAACAGAACCTGGCGGGGAGAGCCCAGAAGCAGATGGGAAGTACAACCGAGTCTCTCCAGCAGAAGCAAGGCAAGACCTCTCTAAAATGGATATTAAAAATACAACGAAGAGGACTTGCCTTAACTCTTACGCTACTGCAGGTGAGAACCCAGGTGGCTCTGCTGCTGAAGCGACAGTGACCTCAAGACACTGCTGGGGTGAACACAACCTCAGGAGATGCTGGTGGTGCAGCGGGCGAGGCATTCTGGGGTACAGCAGCGGACAGAGCCACAGACAAGGAACTCTGATGAGCTGGCGGAGCAACAAATGAGGAAACTGACAGAACAGCAGATGTGGAATCTGGCAGAACAGCAGACGTAGAACTTGTGAACAGAGAAGATGCAGCTGCTGGAGCCCGCTGGAGTGGTGGAAACACAGCTGCAGGAGGAGTGGAGCTTGGGTGAAAGGAGCGGGCCGAGGTAGGTGACAGAGGCCGAGGTGAGGGCTCAGTAGTGGTAGGGGGCAGCCGCTGAGGCCCCTCGCAGGGAACAATGCAAGGCTTCTCTCTAATCTCTAATAGATGTTAAAAGATGAGAAAAAGGTACTTGCTTTTTATCCCGCTCTGCTGCTGCTGAAGACCCAGGTGACTCCACTGCTGGGACGACGGCGACCTCCGAAGATGCTGCTGGGAAGAGGACTACCCCAGAAGTCACTAGCGAAGCAGCGAGTGAGGTGATCAGGAGCCGAGCAGCAGGTGAGGCAGGCTGGAGAGCAGACTCTGATGGTGTGGAGGCGAGGAGAGGAGAAGCGGTAGACAGGGAACACAGAAGAGGAGCTGATAGGGCAACAGGTGTGGAGCTCGGGAGCGAGGAAGCTGATGGGGCAGCAGGCGAAGAGTTCAAGTGAGTACTGGAACACAGGTGAGGAGAGGCTGCTACTGGCACCCTCTGGAGTGGAGGTGACGCAGCTGTAAGAGGAGCAGAGCTCAGAGGACAAGAGAGGGTAGAGACAGATGAGGGTAGGTGAACAGAAGCAGAGGTGGCCACAGACCGATGGTGAGGACTCAGCAGTGGCAGGTGGCAGCCACTGAGGCCCCTCGCTAGGAACAAGGCAAAACCTCTCTCTAATAGATGTTAAAAAATGAGATGGCGGTACTTGCCTTGTATCCCGCTCAGCTGCTACTAAAGACCCAAGCAAATCACTCTGGGTGGCTGAGAAGATTGCCTGGTGGGGAGCAGCTGTGAAGCGGTGAGGTGCTGGAATTGGGCGTGGAGCTGGAGTGAGGAATGAGGTGGTTTCCGGGGCCAGAGAGTGGTGGAGAGGTGGGACCAGAGCTGGAGGGTGACATGAGGAGGGTGTCGGACCCAGGGGACGTTTTACCATCGACACAAGCTTCTGAGGTGTCAAGACTGGTGAGCAGTGTTGGGTAAGTTACTAAAAAATATTAACTAATTACAGCTACTAGTTACTTTACCAATTACTGCATGATTAAAGTAACTGGTTACTTGGAAAAGTAACTTTCACGTTACTTTTAAATGCATACTTAACCCCTTAGCATTCCTGCCAATTTCCAGCCAATGTAAAACATTCTGTGGGTGGAAAACTAGAATTTTAAGAGGCTAAGAAAGAAGATCTTTCATTATTCACCATTACACATTGTTGTCTGTCACACGGATAAGACGAAAACATTGCATGGCCAGATTAGAAAAATTGATCTAAATATTTTTTGTAAGATCGTGGGTCGTGGGTTCGATCCCTGCCCCCGGCCAACAGTGATCTGTGTGGAGTTTGCATGTTCTCCCCGTGTTTGCGTGGGTTTACTCCGGGATTTCTCCGGTTTCCTCCCACATGCCAAAACATGCAGGTTAGGGAGTTAAGGGGCGCTTGCGCACGCAGCGACCGGCAGTGGTGGCTTGTCACCGGACTGCAGAACAAATCTACCTACGGGTACAAAATAAGTCCAAAAAAAAAAGTTTTTTTTTTTTTTTTTTGTCCAGTAAAACAGCTCCTACAACCTGACCTTGGTCTATTGACTTTTTTGTTTTTAATTTGTTCAGACAAGTAGGAGTTAGCACTCTCAGCTGAATGATTTGGTCAGAAGCCATAGAGGGGATGTAAGTAATTATTAGACTCCATATACTCCAACAATTGTGTAGCAACAGTTTTTTTTTCTAAAACTTTGGAGAAAATTGGCAATATACTAACAGACACATACCTGATTTACAGCTCTAGATTTAAATCCCTTACCATTTCAGCCAGTGTCCAGCCAATGTAAAACGTTCCACGAGTGGGACATCTTGCACACACAGCAAGATAATTTAATTAATGGATCACATTACAGGCTTATTAATGTCAGGCTGAAAACAGACTGTTTCAGACAGAGCTTTTAGAACATGTTCAGTCTGCTTTATCCTGTCTTGAGAGTTCTTATTGTGGGAAAAGCTGAAGAAAATCAACATGGTGTTGCCAGTAATTTCCTCATTTTGGAGTAAGAGTTCGCAACATTGCATAAAACTATCTGTTTAGCTTACCTTTATGATCATGGATTTAATTCGATGTGCAGTGATACAAAGAAAATGTCCATTATCCACAGTCCAAACGTCTCCTGTGACAGAAACATGATCCAGTCCCTCAAATTCCTTTTGGAGATCAAAGTCCATTTTTGATTGAATAATTTTTATCCAGGTAGCAAGTAAATGCATTTTAATTTCAGTGGATCACAGTCTGTCTGATGGAAAGTGTCATCATGTCTTCAGTCTGGAACGACGTATCTGGCAATCAATTAGTTTAATTCTTGCTGGGTCACAAACTGTCCAGATGCATACCTGTGCTTGAAATCCAGCCGTGGGTGTTGAGATGAGTATTTCCACTTTACATCCAGCTGTGGCTGTTCAGAATACAGTAGATCCTCTTCACGGTGTTGTCAGCATAGCATAGCACTAGCTTTCTTGGAGCTGAACATTGCCGTAAGTCTCAGCTGGCACTTTAGTTTGTAACCCACCAATATGCTTTTGTCTTTAACCGCGACAAAGGAAAAATAATCTATTACCACAAAAATAAAGTAGCTTCATCTTTTCCTCCACTCAGTAATTAAGACTCAGGCTCTCTGCAACAGGTCATGTCGACTGACGGCTGCGTCAGCTATGTAGGGTCAGTTTGTATATTCATTTATTTGCGCTACAAATATCTATTCATATTAATAAAACGAGTAATGCATCTGATCAGATTTCAGTAACTGTAACTCATTACTGAATTTTTAAACAGTAATTCCATTACACGGCATGTTATTGCAAAAGTAGTGGTGTTACAGTAACGCGTTACTCCCAACACTGCTGGTGAGTGGCAACAACGGAGATTGTAGGAGCCAGGGAACATTTCACCATCGACACAGGCTCCGGAATGATGTAAGAGTCTCTCACAAGTCCGGAGAGTATCCTTTCCAGGTTGGGGATGGATATGAGCAGACCAACCAGTTCTTGGTAGCTGCACAGGCTGGGGTATGCCTCAATCATCTCAGCCACACCGACCAGAAATTTGAGAGCTGCCTCCGGAGTATGTGATGCCCAGGCATCGGAGGCCAGATCCTCAATTATTGGACAGCCTAACATTTACCCTCATCCAGAACAAAGGAGTTATAATCCATACCTGGAGATAGGGTGGCCAGGTTCTAATCAATCAAATGTGGGACAAAGATCGTGTTTGAGTGGGATAATGTGGGACACATTATCAGCTCTCAAGGTGGTATCAAATTTTTATTTACCTGGATTTAAAAAAATGCATAGGTTATGCAAATGTTATCTTCATCTTTATTAACTCCCATCAATAGAGTAATTGCACTCATGGTTTATTTTTTCATTCAAGCATGTTCCAAGTACAGTACCTCTTCTATTTAACAGTTAATGACTAAACTGTGAACAAGATTCCCTTTCTACTACAACTCTGCATAAAGTTTCATTCAAAATAAGACAGGATTATACAGTCCAAACTAATTAGTGTTTTTGCACAAACAAAGAACATCAGTAAAACAGGCTAACAGCTCAAAATGAGTCTGGTTTTAAAGGAATAAAATAAGTCTTTTCAGCTTTGTCCTGCTCACAGTCTATAGTCCACCAAAGTCAACTGCAGCCAGGCCCACACAGTTTGTGCACTTCAGTACCATGGAAAGCAGGCGGCTGAAACAAGATCAGCACCAGCCTGGTATTAAAATCTAGCATAATATATTACACTGTAGGTTGACAATATTCAGTTCTATATTAAATATGAAATTCTCTTTACCTTAGATGTTCTTCTTGACTTTATATTTCTTGTTTGAGTGTGCAGCTTCCAGCAAGGCCTTCTCCTTGAGAGCATAGGTGTAGAATTCCTTACAACTGTATCCAAAGTTGCTCTGAACTTGAATTTCACATTTGATAAGTTCCACAGAGCAGCGGTTGCGTTGATCATTCCATGTTGTATTCATGAGGGAGAACACTCTTTCTCTCCAACAGCAGTACAACATCACTGAAGATTTTTTAGTACATTGCTGTGGAAGGACAGGTAGACTTGGAGCTCCAGGAGGTGTCCTTCACTGTCTTGATCCTTCTTAAATAGCCTCCAAACTGACTCTGGACACTGATCCTCTCCTAGTGATAAGAAATAGCTCTTGATAGCCATCCAGTTGTCATGTAGCCTCTTGACAGCAGGCCATAAACTCAATCATCTTGTTGGTACATGTCTCAAGACAACCTGATATTCTTCTTCCACAAATGCAAAGACAGCTTTCAGTTCTTCCACACATTTTGAAGATGCAGAAAAGTGGCTGTATATTTTGTTCATTATGGACTCAATATCGTCCATTAAAAGGCTGTGTGATGTGTCTAGTGCATTATAGAAGTGTACACTTCTGTCCCACCGCTAGCTAGCCTGCTGTTTACAGCAAGCGAAAAGGGAGCCGAGTGCGTAAGTCTCCTCTGCTAGTACATAGCCTCTCCACAGCAAGCCCCATGCGTACCTCCTTGTGGTAATGGATGGAAACTGGGTACCGTGAGGCCCCAGGCTAAAATGCAGGGACTCGGAGGAGGTTTGGCCCCCAGACTTGCGGTACTCACGGCCCACCGGCGTGTGGACATGCCCTGATACCCATGAACCAAATCCCCAACTATGGGTTAAATAGTATACGGACTACATAGTCCGTTAGGAAAGTCCCCAATGGCGAGTAGTCTACTACTTCGGCAGATGAGGGCAGTGCCTGGCGGGCAGGTGCTAGAGAGGCCGGCCTTGATAAACAAAGCACCCGGCAGCCTGTTGCAGCCAACTTCATGAAAATCGCACATTTCGGCCTGCCAAACCGCGTTGGACATGCTGATGGCCAAGAGCGTGTGCGTGGCCCTCGCGCAGCTACGACCACCCTAAACAAATTCACAAGCGAATGGCTTTCGTCTTCAACTCGGACAATCCCTTCAAGCCCAATGGCGATGGAACTGCGAGTAACGGGGACAGGTTTGGTATGACTGGAAGCCTCTAGCTCGCAGCCACACATTGGCAGCGGATCTAAGATGATCGCCTTCCAATGAACTCTTTCGGTAGCTGGATCCGCGACTGGGCTGGCCTATTGAGGACTCCCGCAGCCCACCCCATATGGGGAGGCCCCTAGAAAAGGTGGGGCAAACATCAGACACTGCAGACTTATCTGGCTAGCATGCCGCAGCTGGCAGATTACCCATCACAGCAGTCGACCTACATATCAAAACCATAAAAACTCAAACTCAACCGCTCTCGACCATCGCCTGGATTCTCAACCACTGATTGGATCTCTCATTACAAAACCCTTCATGCTGGGTGCTTGGAACATCCGCACACTGCAGGACACGAGGAGCAGCAAGCGCCCAGAACGTCGTACAGCTCTGGTATGTAAAGAACTTGCACGCTTTAACATCGACATAGCAGCTCTAAGTGAGACTAGACTTGCTGAGGAAAGCAACATCAAGGAAACTGGATCAAACTACACCATTTTCTGGAAGGGAAAGGATACAGAAGATCCACATATCCATGGTGTAGGCTTTGCCATCCGATCCCAGCTTATGGACCAATACAACCTTGTCCCAACTGCAATCAATGAGCGAATAATGACCATCCGAATCCCGCTCACCCAAAAACGTTTCCTCACTCTGATCTCAGTGTATGCGCCTACACTTACATCTGAAGATGAAAGCAAGACCTCCTTCTATGAACAGCTCACACATACCATTCTGACAGTCCCAGAATCTGACAAGCTTGTTATTCTGGGTGACTTCAATGCCAGAGTTGGCAGTGACCACCAGCTGTGGAAAGGCATCATAGGCCACCATGGTATGGGAAAATGCAATGCAAATGGGGAACTTTTACTGGGCCTTTGTGTCAAACACAATCTTATTGTAACAAACACCCTTTTCCAACTCCCCCATCGCCAGAAGACAACCTGGAAACACCCTCGCTCGAAAAAGTGGCACACCCTCGACTATGTCCTCACAAAAACAAGAGACCGAAATGATTTCTGCATCACGCGATCCATGCCTGGAGCAGATGACTGCTGGACAGATCACTGCCTCCTGATCTCCCGACTCAATATTACGATCCGGCGACCACCAAAGCGCATTTTGGCAAACGTTCCTCACCATCGCTTTGATTGTGACAAGCTCCGCAATCCCCAAATGTTGCAGTCCTTTAGAGAGGCCATTGGTAGAAACATGAATGAATTGAGCCTTCCAGACAATGCCCCAATTGAAGACCGATGAACCACTCTCCGTGATGCATTGACTGCTGCCGCCAAAGAAACGACTGGTCACAAACACAAGAAAAACCAAGACTGGTTCAACGAGAATGATGAAACAATCACTGACCTCATAGAGGCTAAACGCCATGCACGTCTTGCGTTTGAAAATGATCCGTCTGTAAAGAATCAACAGAAACACCAGCAAGCAAATGCGGCATGCCAGAGAGGGATTCGTAAAGCCCAAAACACTTGGTGGCAGCAAAAAGCAGAAGATTTGCAAAAATATGCCGACCAACGGGATATGCACCGTTTTTATGCTGCAACAAAGGAGATCTTTGGCCCCACCAGATCATCTGTGGGCAGCCTAAAAGATGCAAATGGCTCCACCATTATCACAGACACCAAGGGGATCCTTGACCGTTGGAAGTCCCACTTTGAGAGTCTATTAAATGGTCACTTTTGCACCCCTAGTGATCTCCTCTGCAAGACTCCACAACACCCCACTCGCGAGTGGATGTCTACACCACCTTCACTACATGAGCTAAATAAAGCTATAAAGCACATGAAGACAGGCAAAGCACCAGGACCAGATAACATCCCTCTGGAGTTCTATCTTCATGGAGGTCCCGAGGTGAAAAACTATTTAATGCAGCTTTTACTTAAAATATGGGAAACCAAGACGTTACCGTAACTTTAAAAATGCAAATATAGTCACCATTTTCAAGAAAGGAGTTAGAGAGAACTGCAGTAACTACCGCAGCATCTCTCTACTGAGCATTGCAAGCAAGATCTTTACTCGTATCCTTCTCAACCGTCTTCTTGTAGTAGCCGAGGATGTACTTCCTGAGTCCCAATGTGGCTTTAGACCCTCTCGTGGTACAGTAGATATGATATTCTGTGCTCGACAACTCCAGGAAAAGAGCCAAGAACAACAACAACCACTTAAGTTCATCTTCTGGGACCTCAAGAAGGCCTTTGATCGAGTTCCTCGCCCTGCTATGTGGGCTGTTCTTGCTTGTTTTGGATGTCCAGATGATTTCATCGCTCTCATTTGCGCTCTCCACAATGGCATGGTTGGTAGGGTTTGCCACCAGAATACCCTCTCAGACCCTTTTCCCATCACTAGTGGTCTCAAGCAATGATGTGTCCTTGCTCCAACCTGCTTTTCGTTGTATATGGCTGCAATGCTAAATGAAATACCACCTACAACCCCTGGTATCAATCTGCGATACCGCTTGGATGGGGAGTTTTTTAATCTTGCTCGCTTTCGCGCGAAATCCAGAACCTCAGTCGCCAGTGTTCATGAATTGCAGTTTGCAGACGATAATGCCACACTAGCTCAGACTGTTGATGACCTCCAGAGGATAGCTACCATTTATAATGACTCTTATGAGCATTTTGGAATGGAAGTTAACACTGACAAAACCAAAATTCTCAACCAACCAGTACCTGGTCAAACTTCCTCAAGGATCAACCTTAAGATTAACGGAAATCCTGTTGATGAAGTGGAGCATTTCTCTTACCTTGGTAGCATCCTCTCAAAAATACAAACTTGTGCTAAGGACATCGAAAACCACATAAAAGCTGCACACTCCGCATATGGACGCCTTTGTCATCGAGTCTTCAATAATCATGCAATAACCATCCGCACCAAAATCACGGTTTTTCGGGCCGTTGTTCTTTCCACCCTTCTTTACTCCTGTGAAGCCTGGACCTTGTATCGTCGCGATATCAAGCGCCTTGAGAACTTCCAACAGAGAAAGCTCAGACAAATACTTGGCATTCGTTGGGAGGATCGACTTTCAAACAATAAGATTCTCAAGCATGCTCCGCTGCCTAGTGTGGAAGCTACCATCTTGCAGCACCGCCTTCGATGGACAGGACATGTCGTACGGATGGACCCCACCAGACTACCATGAATCATGCTCCAGGGGGAGCTTCAGACAGGAAAAAGACCACATGGTAGGCCAAAACTGCGCTACAAGGACCAACTAAAATGTTCCCTGAAGCAAGCCAACATAGACAAAAGATCTTGGGAACAACTTGCCACCAACAGAGCAGCCTGGAGAAGAAGAACTTGGGAAGGCACAGACTCATTTGAGAGGCACAGAAAACAACAGGATGATGATAAACACAAACGAAGACAAGAAAAGCAAAACTGTGACGACGAAGTGTCACCACTGTTATGGTTCACTGTATATGTGATTATATTGTTTGGGTAATATTTGTAAATGTTAATAATTATTGTTAAGTTTACACATATTATTTTAGGATCTGCTTCTGACTATGTGGAATGCCCTTTTTAGTGAGATAATTGTTATGTTTAATTATTTGGGTAAAACAAGTGGTGATCATTATCCACATACCTTTGCCAGCATGCTCCCTGATGGTGTCCGGGCAAAAGACTCTTTAGGGGTTGAAGGCTTTTTAAAGGATACCAGCAGGAAGGGAGCAAGTGATGGTAAGTTTAGGGGTGATTTAGATTTTGTAAATAGGGGTTAAATTATTTATTGAAGTACTTATGGTGTCTTATTTATACCGTGTTATTTATATATATTTTGTAAATAGGTGGGAAGTTGTTATGGACTTTTAGATGCTATTTGGTATGTGTGAAAAATGGAAAATGTTTATTGTCTTACCTGGGAATATGGTATGTGCTAATTGACTTTGATTATCTCGGATAGTATATAACAGGTGTGGTTATCGTTAAGAGTCAAGGTGGTCATCGATTGATTGATTGTTGATGAAGAGTCGTGTCGGTGTGAAGATATGGTATGTTCGCTGAAGTTGTTACCTGTGAAGTTTTTGAAATAAAATTTGAAAATTGATGATTGACAGCTGCCTCGTCCAGCTTCGTTACATTTGGTGGCAGCGGTAGTCCGTTCCGAGGACAAGACGTAGTCTTTGGTGGAGGTGGTGAAAAGAGCACGGGACGGAAGGATTGATGGCGAGAAGAAAAGTAATGAGGCAAGAGGAGCAATTTGACTCTGATGCAGCTATGGCAGCTGAGGAGCCGGGAGTCAGTGGACTGGGCGAGCTCGAGGAGCTAACGTGCTTAGTAAAGTCCTTGGTTCGTTCGCTGACTGTCAGAGATCGTCAGAGGGAAGAAGAAGCCGCTCTTCAAGACCAAAGGTGGCAGACTGTAGATAATCAAATTCGTCGGGTGCAGTCGCAAGTGGCGGAGTTGAGAGAGGAGTATGGGAGCCGGGCTGAACGCAGTGGTGACAACGACGCTTCGGGGGAAGACCCAGGGTGACGGCCAGTGGGGTCGGCCCGCAGAAGGATGATTTACTGCTGCAGGTGCAGCCGAGGAGAACACGAACGCACCACGAGCCCAGGCTGAATCCGCTCTCTCCCGAGGATGACATCGAGCACTACCTGGCGGCTTTTGAGAGGATCGCTACAGTCTGCCGCTGGCATGAAGAAGAGTGGGCTATCCAGTTGGCTCCTTTACTTACAGGTAAAGCACGGAGTGCGTATGTACTGATGGACATTGCTGACACAGACAATTATAAGAAAGTGAAAGAAGCAATTTTAAATAAGTATGAAATAACACCCGACACCTATAGGAGAAGGTTTCGTGTTCTGGACATTTATCAGGACGAAACCCCCCGTGAACTGTATGTTCGTTTAAAAGACCTGTGTGTGAAATGGATTAAACCAGAGACCTCAACTGTAAAAGACATTATGGAACTAATAATTTTGGAACAGTTTCTGCGAATGGTGAACCCGGAACTGGGAATCTGGATACAAGAGTGGGACCCGAAGACTGCAGAGGGCGCTGCTCGTCTGGCGGAGGTTTTTCTGTCGGCCAGGTCTGGGAGCAGGAGAACGACTCTCGGCCGTGACAGCTCTTTCACTGTGTGGAGTAAGTCTAATGAGGGTGAAAGGGGTGGTCCAGCTCAAAATAGGCTGTATTCCAGGTCCAGTCAAAACACAAATAGCAGATATGAAAGTAGCAAAAAGTCACGTTTTGTTTTGAATAAAGATATACGCCGTTATCAGTGTCATAAGATCGGTCACACTCAGTATTCATGTCCTGCCATAAAGAATGATAAACCCTCATTATTATGCTCAGTTCCAAGACCTACTCTGTCAGCACCAATTCATGGTGAAATATATAAGACTACGGTTCTGCTAAATGGTCAGTGTGAAGAGGCCTTGTTAGACTCCGGTTGTTTCCAGACTGTTGTTTTGCCCAAATTAGTCCTGAGAGATTTATGGAGTGAGACTACAGTTAATATCAGTTGTGTTCATGGGGATAAGAAATTGTACCCGACCGCTGATGTCTATTTAACAGTAGGGGGTCAAACTTATCTCCTTTCTGTAGCTCTTGTGCCTGATTTGCCTTACTCTGTTATTCTTGGCAATGATGTTTCAACTTTGTTGGACATTATACAACAAGTTAGAGATGAACAAACTGAGGGACAGGCAGGTGGTGCTATTGAGCAGAGGCTTGATGCACCTGTTGGAAAAATTTGTAATATGGTGACAACCAGGGTGCAGAGGGCTGCCAATGTTCTACAGGAGTTGCCGTTTTTTGATTCTGAGATAGAAGCAGGCCCTATTAAACAGTCTAAATCCAAGGCTCAGAGGAGAAGAGCAGCGATAACGACCTTTTTATAACAGCGATAACGACCTTTTTATCAGCAACCTACGTCTGAATCTACGTCTCATCCCGGAGCTCTGGAGAACTCCCGACGCTCGGCAGGCTTCCCGGCCGACCGGAAGTGCTCGCAGGCGGCGTAAGGAACGTAAACAAAGGAGGGGTAAGCGCGGTGGGCTAAGAGCTAAGCTAAAGCTAACACCGCACCGGCTATCGCTACCCAGTATTTTCCTTGCTAATGTATGGTCTCTGGCGAGCAAAATGAGTGAACTACGGCTTCGGATCACCAACAGTAAGAAACTTATGAACTGCAATATCATGATTTTTACGGAAACATGGCTTCACAGTGGAATACCCGACAATGCTATCGAGCTAGCCGGCCTACACACGCTCCGGGCAGACAGAGCAGCAGTTGACTCCGGTAAGACAAGAGGGGGGGGATTGTGCATTTATATTAACAAGGCTTGGTGCACGAACTCTGTCACTGTTGAGAGACACTGCTCAGCTAACCTGGAGTTTCTCATGGTTAAATGTAGACCTTTCTATCTGCCACGCGAGTTCACTTGTACCATCATAACAGCCGCTTACATTTCTCCGGATGGTAATGCTAAGCTTGCTATGAAAGAACTGCATGCAGCTATTAGCAAACAACAAACTGCACACCCAGAGGCAGCATTTATTGTGGCGGGTGATTTTAACCACTCTAACCTCAAGACAGTGCTTCCTAAATTCTACCAGCATGTCTCCTGTCACACAAGGGGGGACAAAACATTGGACCATGTTTACACCAATATTGTAGGAGCCTACACAGCAACTCCCCTCCCCCACCTAGGTCAGTCTGATCATTTATCCTTGTTCCTTACCCCCAAGTATGTACCGCTCATCAACCGGGTGAAGCCATCAGTGAGGACCATCAAAGTGTGGCCAGAGGGGGTTGACTCTGTACTCCAGGAGAAGTTTAGGAACATAGACTGGAGTATGTTCACCTCTCAGGCTACCTGTGGCTCCCACATAAACATCATCTCTTACAGCCACTCAGTCCTGGACCATATCAACACCACTATTGACAGTGTCACCACGGAAAGACAGATCACCACGTACCCAAATCAGAAGCCATGGATGAACAGAGAAGTGCGACTTCTGCTAAAAGCACGTAACAATGCCTTTAGATCTGATGATGCACAGGCCTACAGTTCATCCAGGGCAGATCTGAAGAGGGGCATCAAGAAGGCCAAGCACAGCTACAAGCTGAAGGTGGAGGAACATTTTGGGGACTCTGACCCCCGACGTATGTGGCAGGGCATTCAAGCTATCTCTGATTATAAGCCCAGCAACTCCATACCTATAGCCATGACTGTGCCCTTTCTCAATGAGCTAAATAACTTCTATGCTCGTTTTGACAAGGACAACAATGAAAAGAACATCAATTTCCCACCCTCTGATGACCTCCACCACCTCACACTCACCCACACCGACGTCCGTAATGCACTGAGTCATGTCAATGTACGTAAGGCTGCTGGCCCTGATGGCATTCCTGGGCGTGTGCTGAGGGCATGCGCTGAGCAGCTGGCAGGGGTCTTCACAGACATCTTCAATCTGTCCCTGGCCCAGGCCGTGGTACCAGCGTGCTTCAAGACCACTTCAATAGTACCAGTGCCGAAACATTCAACACCATCGTGCCTAAATGACTATCGCCCTGTGGCACTAACACCCATAGTCATGAAGTGCTTTGAGCGACTGGTCTTGGCACAGCTCAAAAAAGGCCTGCCCCCTACACTGGACCCTCATCAGTTTGCCTACCGGAGCAACAGGAGTACAGAGGATGCGGTTTCTACAGCGCTGCACTATGTACTCTCACACCTGGATGACAAGAACACCTACACAAGAATGCTGTTTATTGACTTCAGCTCAGCATTCAACACAGTTATCCCCTCCAAGTTGCTCACCAAACTTGGGGACCTGGGAATCAGTACCTCCACCTGCAACTGGATCATGGATTTTCTGACCAACAGACCCCAGCATGTTAGGTCAGGCCCCAACCGTTCTTCCGTCATCACACTCAACACTGGTGTACCACAGGGCTGTGTGCTCAGCCCATTCCTCTACTCCCTCTACACCCATGACTGCAGGCCTATGTATGGATCCAATTCCATCATAAAGTTCGCAGATGACACCACGGTGATTGGACTCATCAGGGACAACGACGAGTCAGATTACAGGGCAGAGGTTGAGCACTTGGCTACTTGGTGCGCTGACAATAACCTGCTCCTTAACACCAGCAAAACCAAGGAGCTCATAGTGGACTACAGGAAGGAGAGGGAAGAGACACATGACCCCATCCATATCAATGGCATAGCTGTTGAACGTGTCCCCAGCTTCAAATTCCTGGGGACCCACATCTCGGAGGACCTGTCCTGGTCAGTTAACACCACCAGCCTGATCAAGAAGGCCCATCAGCGCCTCTTCTTCTTGAGGACATTGAAGAAGAACCATCTGTCAACTGACATCCTGGGCAACTTCTACCGCTGCGTGATAGAGAGCACCCTGACCAACTGTATCACACTCTGGTATGGGAGCTGCTCTGTAGCTGACCGCAAGGCGCTGCAGCGGGTGGTGAAAACCGCCCAACGCATCACAGGGACTCCACTTCCAGCTATAGAGGACGTCTACAGGAAAAGATGTCTGCGCCGGGCACGCAGCATTCTTAGGGACTCCAACCATCCTGCTCATGGACTGTTCCAGCTTCTCCCCTCCAGAAGACGTTTCAGAAGCCTTCGGACTAGAACCAGCAGGTTTAGGAACAGTTTCTTTCCAACAGCTGTCACGTTATTGAACTTAGTTCCCCGCTGACTCTCTTACAATCATCTTTTACCATCCTCACCTGTACATAACTGCATAACTACATAACTACATCTAACTTATTGCACATTATTTGCACATAACAGTACTTTTAACTTTCTGCACTGCTGCATATATTTGCATATATTTGCTTAAATTGCACATACTGTTAATTACCGTATATACTGCACTGCTGTCCTTTGCACTTCTGATTGGATGCTAAACTGTGTTTCGTTACCTTGTATTCATACATGTGTAATGACAATAAAGTTGAATCTAATCTAATCTAATTTAAGAGATAAGGTGTTAGCTTCAGTAAAGAACTTGGGTGAAGAAACACCACAGCTAAGTCAGTCAGTAGAGTTTGACATCCCTCCTGACATAGCTGCATTGCAGAAAGCTGACCCAGCACTTGGACCATGGTTTGATAAAGTTTCGGAGATTGAGGGTGTGAAACAGGGTAGAACGGATTGTTTGGCTGAGGCCATGTATGTCATTAAAAAGGGCATTTTGTACCAGCAACAAGGTGAAGTTATGGCTATAGCTTTGCCACGGGACCTCACACCACAGATTATGGAACTGGGACATGTTATCCCTTGGGCAGGTCATCTAGCATTTCAAAAGACTTTACAGAGAATTGCTAGAAGGTTTGTGTGGCCGGGAATGTATACCCAGATAAAGGAGTTCTGCACGTCATGTCCAATATGTCAGATTACATCACCTAGGGGAGTAGCCCATGCCTAACTGCACCCATTACCAATTATTGGAACACCATTTGATAGAATAGGGTTGGATGTAGTTGGCCCCCTAGAGAGAAGCTCCTCTGGTAATAAATACATTCTGGTGATTTGTGACTATGCTACTCGGTACCCAGAAGCCTTTCCCCTGAAATCTATCAAGGCTAGGCAGGTTGCCAACTGCCTTATCCAGTTATTTTCAAGGGTAGGCATACCTAGAGAAATTCTAACAGACTGTGGAACAAATTTCTTGTCAAAACTGTTGCAGCAGGTATACAAGCTGTTGGGTATTAAGGGTTTTAAGACCACCCCATATCACCCTCAGACTGATGGACTAGTTGAGCGATTTAATCAGACTCTGAAAAACATGCTGCGGAAATTTGTTTCTGAAATGGGCTCGGATTGGGACCAATGGGTACCATATTTATTATTTGCTTGTCGGGAGGTGCCCCAGGCTTCAACAGGGTTCTCACCTTTTGAACTACTGTATGGTCGTCAGGTGAGGGGCCCGCTGGACTTATTAAAGGAGCACTGGGAGAGTCCACCGAGTGATCAGGACAATGTGGTCTCATACGTCATTAAGATGAGAGAGAAACTGGATCGAATGACTGCTTTGGCTCAGGAGCACATGAGAATGGCGCAGGCCAAACAAAAAACTTGGTATGACAAGAAGGCCAGAAAAAGGGTTTTTCACCCAGGTCAGCAGGTTTTGTTATTGCTGCCCTCGTGTGACAGTAAGCTGTTGGCTCAATGGCAGGGGCCGTATGAAATCTCTAAAAAACTAAGTTCAGTGACGTATGAACTATATATGCCTGACAGGAAGGTAAAACATCAGACCTTCCATATTAACTTGTTGAAAGAGTTTCAGCAGCCTGGTCATCAGCAGCAGCAGCAGCCTGTTCTTCAGGAGACACATCATCAGCTCTTCATTTGTGCGACGGAAATGGATGAGGAGAGAGAACAGTCTTTTCCCACAAATGTGTTAGAGCCGTGTTTATTTCAAGTGTCTCATTTGCAGGTTGGTCAGCAGAGAGAGTTAGAGGCACTGTTAGATCCAGAATTGTTTCAGGAGAGACCTGGTTTCACCACATTGGTGCATCATAAAGTTCATTTGAAAGAAGAAGCTGTTCCACGTAAGAAATCTTACAGGATCCCGGAGCGATTGGTTCCAAAAATGAAGCAGGAGATTGATTTAATGTTGCAGCTGGGAGTGATCGAGGAGTCAGTCAGTGAGTGGTGTAGCCCGATTGTGCTGGTCCCCAAAAAGGATGGCTCGTTAAGATTCTGTATTGACTTCAGATACCTTAATTCAGTATCTAAGTTTGAGTCATACCCCATGCCCCGGATTGATGAACTATTAGAGAAAGTGGGCAGGGCTAGGTTTATTTCTACTCTGGACCTATGCAAGGGGTATTGGCAGGTGGCATTGGCACCAGAAACAAAAGAACTTACAGCCTTTAAAACACCTTATGGCAGTTTCCAATTTAGGGTTATGCCATTTGGCCTTCAGGGGGCACCTGCAACTTTTCAGCGGCTCATGGACCAAGTATTGAGAAGGGTATCGAACTTTGCAGCTGCCTATTTGGATGACGTAGTCATCTATAGTCAGACTTGGGAAGAGCATTTGGTACACCTTGGGCAGGTCCTTCAGTTGATTAAGAGGGCAGGACTGACGATCAATCCACGCAAATGTGTGTTTGGACAGCAGCAGGTGGAGTACCTGGGACATGTGGTTGGTCAGGGGGTCATTAGACCATGAGTAGGTAAAGTGGATGCCATCCGGACCTACCCTGTGCCCACTACTAAGAAGAAGGTACGGTCATTCATGGGAATGGTAGGATGGTACAGTAAGTTTATTCCCCACTTTGCTGAAAGAGCAGCAGTTTTGACTGACCTCACTAAGGCTTCAGCACCAAATAGGGTAAAATGGACAGAGGAGTGTGACAGAGCTTTTGAGGATCTGAAGAGGGCTATTTCTGGTGAGAAGGCTCTCTACAGTCCAGATTTTGCTTGTCCGTTCATTCTGCAGACAGATGCTTCAGGAGTTGGCATTGGAGCAGTACTTCTCCAGGAGGAGAGGGGAGAGAGACACCCAGTACTGTTCTTGAACCGCAAGTTGTTGGACCGGGAGACGAGATACTCTACGGTAGAGAAGGAATGTCTTGCCATGAAATGGGCAATAGGGTCTCTGAAGTACTCTTTACTGGGGCGTCATTTTATGTTGGAAACAGATCATCGGGCCTTACAGTGGTTGAACAGGATGAAGGACATGAACAGTCGTCCTCACAGGGTGGTATGTGTCCCTTCAACCATATAACTTTACTGTTCGGTATGTGGCAGGGAAAACTAACCTTGTGGCAGATGGTCTCTCAAGAGTACATGACTCTTAGAGTATTGTACTCTTGGGAAAAGGGGGGAGGAAATGTGACGACGAAGTGTCACCACTGTTATGGTTCACTGTATATGTGATTATATTGTTTGGGTAATATTTGTAAATGTTAATAATTATTGTTAAGTTTACACATATTATTTTAGGATCTGCTTCTGACTATGTGGAATGGCCTTTTTGATGAGATAATTGTTATGTTTAATTATTTGGGTAAAACAAGTGGTGATCATTATCCACATACCTTTGCCAGCATGCTCCCTGATGGTGTCCGGGCAAAAGACTCTTTAGGGGTTGAAGGCTTTTTAAAGGATACCAACAGGAAGGGAGCATGTGATGGTAAGTTTAGGGGTGATTTAGATTTTGTAAAAAGGGGTTAAATTATTTATTGAATTATTTATGGTGTCTTATTTATTCCGTGTTATTTATATGTATTTTGTAAATAGGTGGGAAGTTGTTATGGACTTTTAGATGCTATTGGGTATGTGTGAAAAATGGAAAATGTTTATTGTCTTACCTGGGGATATGGTATGTGCTAATTGACTTTGATTATCTCAGATAGTATATAACAGGCGTGGTTATCGTTAAGAGTCAAGGTGGTCATCGATTGATTGATTGTTGATGAAGAGTCGTGTCGGTGTGAAGATATGGTATGTTTGCTGAAGTTGTTACCTGTGAAGTTTTGAAATAAAATTTGAAAATTGATGATTGACAGCTGCCTCGTCCAGCTTTGTTACAAAAACCAACCACGTCCCCCACCCACAATAAAATGTGACTTCTGCCCACGACAATTCTATCATAGGCTGGGCCTTCAGAGCCACATCCGCCATTGACATCAATCACAGATGGCAACGTCCTGAAAACTAAGACGAAACCAATGCTCGGACACGAGCTGGAGCCGACGACAGCACAGTGTGAGCCATACAGTTTGCCTTTACAATGCTGCTATTGTCTGCTTTTAGCTTCTGGAAAACATAATTTCTTTTGCCATAGTTTACACTTGCATTATCAGCAGTGAATGCTGAAATCATGTCAAAATGCAGGTCATTTTCTTTCAACTTGTTTGTAATCTGCTGATGTATGGTTGCAGCTGACTCATCACTATCCTCATAAAAGTTGACTATCATGCTTATCAAACCCAACTCTGGTGTCCAATATCTCACAGACAATGGGAACAGTTTTGTAGCTCCATGGGTAGAAGCATCTGTGGCCACTGAAAAAAAGGTGTGTGTGCTTTTGTAGCACCTTGAAGCTGCACCACAGGAGTTTTTAATTCTTGACATGTCTCCACAGAGGCAGGTGCAAGCACATCTGTAACCACAGCCGCTGCTTTTGTACGACCACATGACAGTTTTTTTGTTATTTCAGAGTCTGGAAAAATGACCGGTGGGAGCTTAGTGCCACAGTCTGCTGACCAGTATGCATGAGAATGCTGTACAGTGTGGTAAATGCAAGTTAGCTCAGCAGCTGTTACCTTATCTGCCCGGGAATCATCTTTAGGTTTCAGCAGGAACATATCCATAGACTGGCATGCCTCCCTCTGTGCAGCTCTTTTTCTGTGAGCATCACATGTCCAGTGTCGCTTCACATCATACTCGCCCCCATGAGCGATTGAAAAATTAGTCTGGCATAAAAGGCAAAGCACTCTCTCTGAATTGCCCTCCACTGGCTTCACCCAGCTGTAGATAGTTTGCCATTCTTGGCTGAAGCTGCACTTTCTCTTTTTTGACGTTGTTTCCATATTAGAGTGACATTAGCATAGCTCCAGTTATTGCAGTCCCTCCAAACTTCCTCCGTGGGGGGCAGATTGATACAGTGCAAGGTGTGGCGTAGTTTGACTGACATCAGTCACAGGCCCTGGAATAACAGTCTGCCCTACTTTCCTCACAGCTGCTGTATTTACATCTTGTATATAAAGTGTCCATACAGCCTTTGAAAATTTAGGGCTGTGGGGCAATGTCTCAATTTGCAGGATGACAGAAAACAGGACAAAATGCTGTGTAGTCTCGTACAAAGAGGGACACCTGGTCACCCTACCTGCAGAGTCTGTGGGTGGTGACATACTGTCAGGGTTCCCTCCGACAAATAGAAAAGATTGACTCCTTCAGGCAGGAAGGACTTAGTTCAAGAAGAATTTACTAAACAAAACAAAACAAAACAAAAGGCAGCACAGGGACTGAACATGTACATGTGCTTGCTAGGTAGTGATAGGACAGCAGGCTCTGAAGCTTCGAGCATGCTTCGAGCTTGTCTAGGAAATATTTGGCAAAGCATGTTTCGAGGTGTGAATTGCTGACGTATGTGCTGATGTCGTACCACGTGACTGGGTCAGGAAGCCATTCATGATTTTGCAAGCAACATGAAATAAAGTGAGCAGCGATACACAATGGAAATCCCCGTCCTTCACGTTTTGTGTTGTCATGTTGGACTGTGTAAGGAGTTTGTCACAACCAGTTTTCACTTGGAGGCAGCAGCAAAAAGATGGACTTCTCCCATTTGGGACCATTTTGAGCGCATTTCTCCCAATAAGGTATTTACAGTTATTAAATTGGATACATTTTTCACTAATACAACATATTTTTTGTAATTTATTTATTTTAGATGTATTTTTATTCCCAAGACGAAGTGTCTGTTGTGTTTCATAGAGCTTGGATACAGCATGAACACATTATCTCTGCTGAGGCACTATCATGCTCTGCATATGAAAGGACGACAGAGGTGAACCGACCTCAGGTAAGTCATTTGAAAATGCAATAAGGTAGCATGCATTGTATCATTACATCATCATAGCAGTCTGTCGGGGGCGACATTGACTGCTTCATTTAGGTCTGATCAGATTCCTCCATGCAGCTCTGTCCTTTGCCCTCCACTGTCAGGAACTCCTGACCTTGTAAACCCAGGTGACATCCGAGCCGGTATGAGTTGCTCTCTGACTGACCATTTGATGAAACTGCTTGCAAAATATTTGAGTACGGTACCGCTAGACTAATGCTGGACTAGTAAAAGGTTCTAATAATGTATTATGAAGACTGACAAACATTTTACAATGTGTAGTTAATGATACAAGTACAATGGCATACTAAAATATTTTTCAGGAGACAAGCACACTATAGATGAGGCCTTGGTTGATATGGTCATTAAGGATACTCAGCCCTTAAGTATTGTTGAGGCTGAAGACTTTGGGAAGCTTGTTGAATCCTTGAACCTGAAATACCGTATGTCCTTCCCACAAGGAAGGTGTGTTGATGAGCATTATTATAACCATTAAGCAAATACAGTCATATGAAAAAATTAGGACACCCTGTATAAGCCTGTGTGTGTGTGTGTTTTTTAACATATTTGGACATATGGATCTTTAATATCAATGTTAAAAATACTGGGAAATTCATGTAATACAACTAAACAATTAAAAATGAATGAAAAACTTTGTCAAATTTTCTGTAAAATGTAATTCTAAACAAATAGGAATAAATTAGGACACCCCCATCTTTTTTAGGACACCCCCACATTCATTCCCACTTACAATGGCTAAAATAAATGTTAAAAAATGCAAATCAAAACAAAAACAAGGTTAGACATAGATATGTTAACATTTCTGAATAAAGAACTGAATATTTCAAGGGGTGTCCAAATTATTTCACATGACTGTATATCATGTGTACTAATTTCATTCATTAATATTTGCCATTCCAACTGTCATTTAGGCTCTGAAAGCTATGGTGGAGGCTAGGCACAAAGTCACAATGGAGAAGGCCAAAACCTGCTTACAGAAGACATCTGCAGTGAGCATCACTTCTGATATGTGGTCCTCCATAAATACAGATGCTTATCTTGCCATCACCTGCCATTTTGTGGATGAGAGCAGCAGGCTAGACTCAGTTGTTTTGGGAGACCTACATTTTCCTCAGGCCCACACATCAGAAAATCTGGCAACGGTGATAACGGACCACAAACAAAGTGACATGCCTGGTCACAGATGGCGCTGCCAACATGGGTGCATGTGTCAGGGAGCTCCATCTCCATCACTCCATTTGTGTTGCACACACAGTCAACCTGATGGTTAAGAAGGCACTTGACCAGACCCCGGTGCTGGTTGACATCTGGGTCAAAATTCAGAAAATCGTGGCCTTTTTCAGAAGCAGCACCACTGGAAAGGTACATTTCTTGACTTTGTTACAATGTAATTGATGGCACAGTTTTGTTTTGTTTTTTGTTTCTTCTGCTTTGTCAGCTCAATTCTTAATTTGTGTTTTTTCTTTTAAAGAAAAGGCTAACACAAGTGCAAGAGCAAATGGGTAGGCCAGCCCCTAAAGTGATTCAAGAGGCAGAGACATGGTGGAACAGCACCTACCACATGCTCAAAAGAATTTTTGAACTTAGAGAACCTGTGGGAGCAGCTTTAGCAAGCCTTAGTACAGACATCACCCCAATCTCTTCAGAGGAGTATGGCATTACTGATGCATGTCTACAGGTTATTGCACTATTTAATGATGCCACTGTGGAGCTCTCTGAGGAGAAAAGGGTTTCAGGCTCCAAGGTGATCCCACTGTTTTCTATGCTGGACCACTCACTGGAGGAAGGCGTGAGAAATGCCAGTCCAGTAAGCAGTTCTTTGGCCCAGCAGTTAAAGGTCTGATGACACAATTCTGACTTCATCTAATTTTGCAACACATAATTTCAATATGACAAAATAAGTTGGTCTGTGCAGTTCTAAGTCAAACATCCTTTTTTTCACGTGAATATCCGACGTTTTCATGAGCGCCACGTCACCAATTGCGTCAGTGGCTGGAAACCCCCCCAGCCATGTTGTGACGTCAGCTACAGAACACAGCACTTGGCTGCCCATTGTACACACAGGATGGAAGTGGTAGAAAACACTGACGTTGGTTCCAGCACATGTAGTCTGGAATTGGTTTGTGTTGTTCAATCTTCAGACAATTATAGTTCAGAAGAATGGGATGATAATGAAGAATCTGGGGGCATCAGACCTTACAGATTTGAGCCGTGCCAAGTGGGCATCGTGCCTAGCGAGTCAGACTCAAAGAGTGACAGTGGAGATGCACACATGCCCGCCGCAGCAGCAGCGACAAACACACGGCAGGGGAACACTGAGTGTTATGCTTTTGTTACAGATATTGCAACAAATTATTTGTTCATAAATATAATATATTTAAACCCAATTATTCAATAAAATCATAGCAGTGTATTCTCTGTGGCTCAGGCATCAGGTTTATTATGTATTATCTTTTGAGTTCTTGTTGTTTTTATGCTTTGTACATGTAAATAGTGTGCCGTTTTGACCCACTTTCAGGTGGGCACTGTCCAAGATTTGCCGGTCAGATTACGCCCCCTCTCTCTTTGACAGTCAGCTGTTCATGTTTTTTGTGCATCATCTGCCGTGTTGTCAGCCAGCCAATATTGCCAACACCATCACAACGTGTTAGCCACTCCACACAGCCGTGGTTCTGTTGCGCCCTTGTAGCGATGTTGGCTCTGGGGCGCAACCATGGTTAACACGTTTCCTGTCCATACATTCGCTGGGCGATGTCAGCCCCGAACTCCTACTGTTTGTGTTTCTGTGTATTTTTGTAAGTCTTCACTTTTTGGGATCATTCTTATGTTCAGTACATGTGCTGTGGTGAATCCTGCGCGTAAATCCATTCATCATGACCCTCCATGCGTTCTTATGCAGGGCACGGAGAGGGAGGATGAAATAACGGGGATTTATGTGCAGGGTTCACCACAGCACATTTAATACAGAAAGACAGACAATTCCCAAAAAGGTGAAGACGTACAAAAAACACAAACACACTTACTGAGGGCGTTCGGGGGCCGGCATCGCCCAGCGAACGAATGAGAGGAGACGTGTTAGCCAAAGGTGCACCCCAGAGCTGACATCGCTTCAGGACGCACGAGAACCATGGCAAACATGGAGTGACTAACACGTCGTGAGAGTGCTGAAAATAATGGCAGACTAACAGCACAGATGACAATACTATGGACCAGCAGTGCGTGACTGGCAAATGGCCGCTAAGCACACGCACTGCTGGTGATGGTGTGATGAGAAGCACCTGGGCAAGGACTGGGAAAGATGATGAGCGGGAGCTTGAATCAGCTGGTGATAATGATAGAGGAGACGTGGCCGGACTGGCGAGCGTCAGCATGCGCTCACAGAAAGTGGGTCAAAGCTGCGCGTAAATCCATTAATCTTTCCCCTCCTTGTGCACTCCTCCTGCGTAAAAGCGCGCGAAGAGGCTTATGACACTTGGAGCTGAAACATGTGATGTGGTCTTTCACAGCCTGCTGTTTATCTAAGCCTGCGGCACAACATGAAGGCATAGCCATAAAATTAAAACAAGAAACCAGAGAAACTGTGAGCTACAAAGCTGCTGTCATTCCAGTTAACAACACCGGCATCCGTTCTGTCACTTACGTCATGGAGGTGCTGCCCTTCATTTGGTGGACGGCACCACAGTCCAGTCAGCAGCTGCGGTTTTTTGATGATAACTAGTTTTTGCAGGCGCAGTTGTAAATATTATATTGATCATCGACAATGACTTTTGGGTTTACACTACATACTAAAAAATGTCAAAATCGTGTCATCAGACCTTTAAGTAAACAATTAAGGGAGAGGCTTCACACTCTGCAGTCTGAGTATTATGTCACTAGCTACACTCCTCGACCCCCGGTTTAAGGCCATTGGGTTTTTCAGCCCCACTAAAGCTGCAGACACAGTGAAAAGGCTCACATCAGAATGTGATGGAATTATGCGAAACAGCATTACCCCTCCCCCCTCCACCTCATCATTACCAATGCAACAATCCACATCAGAAGTTTCTCAGCCTGTGACCCAAGGTAAGATATAAAATCAACATGTTTTACTAACTGCATTTATATTAACCACTAACTCCAGTGACATGTAACTTCTGTTTCTGTTTTAGGTAGCACACTGTGGTGTTATCTAGATCAGCGGTCCCCAACCTTTTTGGTACTAGGGACCAGTTTCATGCATGAAAACTTTCCATGGACCGGGTAGAGGTGTGGGGGTTCCAATAACAAAAACCTTTGTCAGTTCGGCGCGTGCAATCTGAAACAATTACACTTTATATTAGGCAATTACAATGATTTTACAGCGTAATATCAATTCACCATAATCAGTGGGAACTCTGTTCTTGTTTTCCTGCAACTAGAATTTTGTTTTTGGCTCATTTTTTCAAGAGTTAGCTTGTGTCACTAATGCGTGAAACGTTGTGCCAGAGTCAAGAGCGGTTGTGAGGCGAGGGCGGAAACAGTTGTTTTTCAAAATAAAATCTCCACAAGACCAATGGAAAAAAATAGCTTTAATATTGACCACAATTTTTTTTTCTTTGCGGCACAGTACCAAATGATCCATGGACCAGTACCGGTCCGGGACCGGGGGTTGGGGACCCCTGATCTAGATGACACTGTAAGCAAAGACACAAAATGTCAGTGCTGATGCAGCAATTGAAGTGCAATGTTACATGACTGAACCCAACAATGGAAGACAACAAGACCCACTAATGTACTGGAAGAGGCAGAAACCTGTCTACCCTACACTGTACAAACTGGCAGTAGCCTTCTTTTGTACACCTGCATCCTCTGTGCCCTGTGAGAGAATATTCTCCAAAGCTGGTGACATAATGGGCGGTGCGGTGACGCAGTGGTTAGCACTGTGGCAGCACAGCGACTCACCCTTGGCCATGGGATCCCTGATTCGATCCCAGCCCCTGACCAACAGTGATCTGTGTGGAGTTTGCATGTTCTCCTTGTGTCTGCGTGGATTTACTCCGGGATTTCTCTGGTTTCCTCCCACAGGCCAAAAACATGCAGGTTAGGTTAACTGGAGACTCTAAAGTGGCCCTAGGTGTGAATGTGTGTGTGTGAATGGTAAAGGGATAGCGTTGTACCGTGGCTGCTTCATCCATCCAGGTGGATGCCCTGAATTTCCCCTCTGGGGATTAATAAAGTATACAAAAAATAATCTCAAAAAAAGAAATCGCCTCAGTCCAAAGACTGTAGGAAAGTTAGTATTTCTGAATAAAAATGTATAAGTAGCACAAGCACACCAAGTAACACAAACACATTCACTGTAACACAAACACACTAATGCCACATTTCCACTATATAGTTCTGCTCTACTCTTTTCTTTTCTTTACTACTTGTTTCTCCCGCGGCTGTGCCTCCATCACAACCGCGGAAAGCCGAGTATTGCTGGGGGTGGGCGGGATTGAGGTGGCGCTACACTCTGCTGACATAAAGGACGCGACCGACTCCTCCACAACAAAGAAAAAAATAGCGGATTACGAGCGGAGGATTTCCACGGTGGTCACTATTCTTCTGTGGGTTTTTAACACAATGAATGTCTTTAACGAGACAAGAGAATTTTACAGGAGAAGACGACGTGGATTGAGACAACACACGTTGGAGCAGGAGAGGAGAATAGCTGTTGCCCAGGAGGAATCTGAAGCAGCTGCATATGAAGCAGAGATCATTCAGAGATCATTTCATTTGTTCAGTGTTGACATAACGCACGGCTCAGGAGACGCACACACACAGGCTTAGAGTAGTTCAAAGAGTTTATTAACAGCAGGGGAGAATGAGTGCGTGTCTGCGGGATGTAAATGTGTTGGTGATGGTGTCAGCTCCAGGCACAGAGGCAGGTGACCGTACAGCCGAGCAACCCTATGGAGAGAGCACAGGGAGAGAGTGACGGGCATACACCAACACAGGAGGAATTTATGGCGAGAGAAGGACTTACTTGGTGGGTCAGGACAGCTGGCACAACAAGGGGGTGAGGCCCGGAAGACAGCCACCTGGGGAGCTCCGTGCAGCAGCGAGGATTGGGCGATGGAGAGGAGATGTCCGCCGCAGGGAAATCCACCTGTGCACAGGGGAGAAGACTGAAGAGAAGAGGTAAGTGATCTTCTTACAACAATGGTTACGCTGAAGGGAAGTATGCTCACAACGGTGAGGGACGAAGTCTGACGGCTTCAGGCCGAGCCTCCGGGCGAGACGGCCTTTATCCCTCGCCGCTGATGATTGTCAGGTGCGTGAGCAGGTGGCGCCGCTGATGAATGGCGCGGCGTGACAGTACTCCCCCCTCTAGCAGCGCCTCCTGGCGATGGCTTATCCGGGTGCGCTCGGTGGAAGTCCGCGATGAGCGATGGGTCCAACACAAACGACGGGGGCACCCATTGTCGATGCTCGGGCCCATAGCCCTCCCAGTCCACCAAGTATTGCAACCCACGACCTCGGCGCCGGGAGTCCAGGATGGAGGAGACGGACCAGGCCGGATGGCCACCAATCATCCGGGGCGCGGGTTGCGCTGCAGGAGGAGGGCAAAGGGGGTCAGTGACTGCCAGTTTCACCTTCGACACATGGAAAGTGGAATGGATGCGGAGGGAGGGGGGAATAGCCACCCGCACAGCCACCGGGTTGATGATCCGGGTGATGGGAAAGGGACCCATGAAACGCTGTGCCAGCTTCCTCCTCTCGCCTTTCAACGTGACGTCCTGGGTAGACACATACACGAGTTGCCCAACTCTGTACGCCGGGGCAGGTCTTCTGTGCCGGTCCGCCACGGTCCTGTTGCGCTCCGCTGTGCGTAAAAGCGCATGACGCGCGGCAGCCCAGGTGGAGCGGAACTGCCTAAGGTGCGCCCTAACGGAGGGGACAGTCACCTCGGTCTCCTGCGCTGGAAACAGCGGGGGGTCGTAACCCAGGGACGCCTTGAAGGGGGACATCCCCGTTGCAGAAGAGCGGGCGGTGTTGTGGGCATACTCCACCCAGGCGAGATGGTTGCTCCAGGACGTCGGCTTGGATCTGGTAACACAGCGGAGCGCAGCCTCCAGCTCCTGATTGGTCCTCTCACACTGCCCGTTAGACTGGGGGTGATGGCC
Organism: Pholidichthys leucotaenia; assembly: GCA_020510985.1. Classification (NCBI taxonomy): domain Eukaryota; kingdom Metazoa; phylum Chordata; class Actinopteri; order Cichliformes; family Pholidichthyidae; genus Pholidichthys; species Pholidichthys leucotaenia. The sequence continues at coordinate 223,014,087 of CM035841.1, forward strand.
GGAGGAGAGGCTCACCTTGGCTCCGATGGCGTTACAAAATGATCTCCAAACCTCGGACGAAAATTGGGGGCCCCGGTCCGAGACCACGTCCACCGGAATCCCGTGCAGCCTGACCACGTGTTGGACGAGGAGGCCCGCCGTCTCCAGGGCAGTAGGGAGACCTCGCAGGGGAATGAAGTGCGCCGCCTTGGAGAAACGGTCCACAATGGTCAGGACGGTGTCAAAGGAGTTGGAAACGGGGAGTCCGGTGACAAAGTCCAGTGCGATGTGCGACCAGGGCCTGCCGGGGACGGGCAGAGGCTGGAGCAGACCCGCTGGGGGGGCATTTCCTGACTTGCTGGTGGCACAGATTGGGCAAGCCCGGGCGTAGCGGGCTGCATCCCTCCGCAGGCCTGGCCACCAAAAGGACCGCTGGAGGAGGCTGATCATCCGAGAGGTGCCGGGATGACAGGTGAGCCGGGAGGTGTGGAGCCAGTGGATGACCTCTCCTCGGACCGCAGATGGGACGAACAGTCTTCCCTCCGGTCCGCCGCCAGGATCAGGTTCCACCTCCTGCGCCTTCCGGATCTTGTCTTCAATGTCCCAAGAGATGGCACCGAGGACGCACGACCTGGGCAGGATAGTGTGGGGCGTCTCCTCAGCCTCCACGGGGGTGAACTGCCTAGAGAGGGCGTCAGGCAGGCCGTTTTTGGAGCCCGGCCTGAAGGTGATCGAGAAGCGGAACCTGGCGAAGAACAAAGACCAGCGCGCCTGGCGGGCATTCAGGCGCTTGGCAGATCGTAAATACTCTAAGTTCTTGTGGTCCGTCAGGACCACAAACGGCAGGTCCGCCCCCTCTAGCCAGTGGCGCCACTCCTGTAAGGCGAGTTTAATGGCCAGGAGCTCTCTGTCCCCCACATCGTAGTTCCTCTCCGCCGGGGACAGGCGCCGGGAGAAGAAGGCGCACGGCCGTTTGGTGCCATCGTCAGGTGACCGCTGGGATAACACTGCTCCCGTGTCCGATGCGTCCACCTCCACAATGCACTGCAGCGCGGGGTCGACCTGGCGAAGGACCCGGGAGGAGGAGAACTCCGCCTTCAGCGCCCTAAAGGCAGCAGCGACCTCTTCAGTCCACCGGAACGGGACCTTCGGGGACGTGAGGCGGGTCAGCGGTCCGACGATCGAGCTGAAATTTGGGACAAAGCGGCGGTAAAAATTGGCGAAGCCAACAAACTGTTGCACCTGCTTCCGGGATGCGGGAGTAGGCCACTCCACCACCGCCTTCACCTTCTCTGGGTCTGGGAGCACCTGATCTTGAGCGATGATGAATCCCAGGAAGGATGTGGTCCTAGCGTAGAATTCGCATTTCTCAGCCTTCACGTACAGACGATTCTCCAGCAGTCTTTGGAGGACCCGCCTCACATGGACCTGGTGCTCGTCCCTGGACCTGGAGAAGATAAGGATGTCATCCAGGTAGACGAACACAAAAAGGCCGATGAAATCCCGGAGGACGTCATTAATGAGGCGCTGAAAGACGGCAGGAGCGTTGGTCAGCCCGAACGGCATGACGAGATACTCAAAGTGGCCGTTCGGGGTACGGAAGGCTGTCTTCCATTCATCTCCCTCCCGGATCCGGACGAGGTGGTAAGCGCTGCGTAAATCCAGCTTGGTAAACCAGGTCGCCCCCTGGAGGGAGTGAAAGGCAGTGTCCATGAGGGGCAGGGTGTAACGGTCCCTCTCAGTGATGTCATTCAGCGCTCGGTAGTCTATGCAGGGGCGGAGGGATCCGTCCTTTTTCCCGACAAAGAAAAACCCTGCCCCCACGGGTGACGACGATGGGCGAATAATCCCAGCGCTCAGAGATTCCTTCAGGTATGTATTCATGGTCTCCTTCTCCGGCGCCGACAGGCTGTAGAGCCGACCAGATGGCAGGGGAGCCCCCTGGCGGAGGTTGATGGCACAGTCATATGGTCGATGCGGGGGAAGAGACATAGCTTTCGATTTGCTAAATACCATACCCAGGTCGTGAAATTCTGGAGGCACCAGTGACAGGTCCGGAGGTGCTGTATCCGCCACAGGGGGAGCCGCGGATGGGGAGCAGGCAGCGGACTGAAGGCAGGTGCCCATACAGAAGGTACTCCATGCCGATACCCCAGCGGACCTCCAGTCCAGGACAGGGTTGTGGAGGCGTAGCCAGGGATACCCCAGGATGACGGGCGACACAGAGTTGGGCAGGACGTAAAATACCATCTCCTCCCGGTGGTTCCCTGAGATGATGACTGGGACGGGCAGGGTTTGGTGAGAAACTCTCCCAAGGGAGGCACGGGAGAGATGGACCAGGGAGATGGGGTGTTTTAATGCCCGACAGCGGATGCCCAATCGGGTTGCCAGGCCTTGTGAAATGAAGCTGCCCTCTGCGCCCGAATCCACCAGTGCGTGGGTGAGGTGCCCAGTGGGGTTGTGGCAAAAACGGATGGGCAGCTTTAATTGAGTGAGGGGACTTTGCCGATTGACGTCCGCGAGGCCCCCTACAGTGACTCGCGGACCCCGCCGTTTGGCCTTTGTGGGCAAAGCTCTATCGTGTGTTGACTGTCTCCGCAATACATGCAGAGACCCAACTCACGGCGGCGCTGTCTCTCTGCCGAGGAGAGCTTTGCCCAGCCCGTCACCATCGGCTCCGACTCCTCGGGGCACGATGGTGGCGGCGTCGCCAGGGGGCGAGCTTGGGGCAGGCGTAGCGGGACTCCCCGAGGGCGAGAAGCAGACGGCTTCCGTCCTGAGGAGCGCTCGCGCAGCCTGTTGTCCAAGCTGATAGCCAGTGAGGTTAGCTCCGCTAACGTTCCGGGGATATCCCGTCCAGCCAGTTCATCCCTTAGATCACTATTGAGGCTGCGGAGAAACAGGCCGCAGAGGGAGCGCTCCTCCCAGCCCAATTCCTCCGCCGCTACCCGGTACTCGATGGCATAATCCGCGGCCGACCGGTTTCCCTGCTGGAGAGCGAGAAGCCGATCGACCTGGACCGCCTCGGAACGAGAATGATCGAACACCTCCAGGAAGCGCCTCACGAACTCGGCATAGGTGAGGGTGGCATAACTGGGTCTCGCCATGATAGCGTAGGCCCAAGTTAGAGCGCGCCCCTCCAGGAGGTTCCCTATGTAGCCGATTCGACTGTGATCTGAGGGAAAGTCTCCGGGCACACGGTCAAACACGGACTCACACTGCATCACAAACCCCCGCGCTCCGCCGAGCTTTCCGCTAAAGCGAGCGGGGGTCGGAATAGGTGTGAGTCGGGCCGGTGCCACTGGAGCTGGCTGGACGGCCACCGGAACAGCAGGAGCTGCGCCACCCTGAGGAGCCGGGGGGAACGGCTGCTGGGGGTCCAGGCGGTCCAATCGGCCAGTGATAATTACTAACTGATTTAGGATGACCTGCTGTTGATAAGCAATTTGATCCACTCTAGCCTCGAGAGTGGTAAGCCGGTGTGCGAGCCCGCCGTCCGCCGAGCCGCTCTGCTGAAGCCGTACTGACATAACGCACGGCTCAGGAGACGCACACACACAGGCTTAGAGTAGTTCAAAGAGTTTATTAACAGCAGGGGAGAATGAGTGCGTGTCTGCGGGATGTAAATGTGTTGGTGATGGTGTCAGCTCCAGGCACAGAGGCAGGTGACCGTACAGCCGAGCAACCCTATGGAGAGAGCACAGGGAGAGAGTGACGGGCATACACCAACACAGGAGGAATTTATGGCGAGAGAAGGACTTACTTGGTGGGTCAGGACAGCTGGCACAACAAGGGGGTGAGGCCCGGAAGACAGCCACCTGGGGAGCTCCGTGCAGCAGCGAGGATTGGGCGATGGAGAGGAGATGTCCGCCGCAGGGAAATCCACCTGTGCACAGGGGAGAAGACTGAAGAGAAGAGGTAAGTGATCTTCTTACAACAATGGTTACGCTGAAGGGAAGTATGCTCACAACGGTGAGGGACGAAGTCTGACGGCTTCAGGCCGAGCCTCCGGGCGAGACGGCCTTTATCCCTCGCCGCTGATGATTGTCAGGTGCGTGAGCAGGTGGCGCCGCTGATGAATGGCGCGGCGTGACAAGTGTTCATGTGCATACATATGTCAAACGTGTTTTTTAAATAAAATGTTGTGCACTTTTCATCTATGTCACCTCTGTTGTTCAAAACGGTTAAATGTTAACAGACAGTTAATTAAATGCTAAAACACCGGAGTAATTTAAAATAATGCAGAAGCTTAATCCTAAACCCCTTTAACTTACCAAATAATTTATAATATTATAAAAAAGCCAATCCAAATCTAGACCCATTTTGTGTATTGTGTAATAATGATACACTGATGATAAACTGACTTCCCAAAAAAAGCAGCAGCTAGACAATGCACTTTTGGTTTGATGGAATTGCCAATTGACCTTGGAATTATACAGTATGTGGAAACTTGTTACACTTCCAGTTAACTTTAACTTACAAAATAATTAAAAATATTATAAAAAAGCCAATCCAAATCTAGGCCCATTTTTTGTATTGTGTATCATTTGAGTATCATTTTACAATCTATTGTTCTTTATAAGGGTTATCTGTTCAGTGGTGGCTAATTACACACTAAAACAACGTAGAAAATGACTGCAAAGAAAATGCTGCAGCTAGACAATTCACTTTTGGTTTGATGGAATTGCCAATTGACCTTGGAATTATATGTGGAAATTTGTTATATTTCCAGTTAACTTTAACTTACCAAATAATTTATAATATTATAAAAAAGCCAATCCAAATCTAGGCCCATTGTGTATCATTTGAGTATCATTTTCCCCATCTATTGTTATTTATAACGGTTATCTGTTCAGTGGTGGCTAATTACACACTAAAACAACGTAGAAATGACTCTAAAAAATGCTGCAGCTAGACAACTCACTTTTGGTTTGATGGAATTGCCAATGAACCTAGAAATTTTATGATGAAACTTTTTTTAATCCTATTAAATACTGTGACATTGTCACACTGCCCAACACCAAATTATAATTTTCTTTTTCAAACCAAAGATCACTATGGATCTATTGAATCACAATAGCATAGGTTTATCATATTCATGTCAACGTTTACAACATCGAAAATGTTATGTTTGGGTTTACATGTATGGGTATTTTCGCTTTATATTATACTAGACTGCTTATAATGTATTGGAATTCTCAGAATTTGGAATGCCGATAGAACATTGAATTCACATGTACTTACCTTTTACCTAATTCGACTTTTACCTTTATCAGTGTCTACTGCTGAATGTAAATTACGCCTGTGCAACTGCTTACAATTTTACTTAAAAACTGTACCCAATGTAGAGCAATGGATACAGCAGTGGTAATATTTATTAAATTTAACAATAACAATTACATTACCATTAAAAATCTTGACACCTTTATGGCTGAACAGCAGGATTAGGGTCATATGAGGCAATGGAATGTGTATGTAATTATTCGCCTTTATCATCCAGTGTTATAATATACAAACCACACTTTTATCCAAAAGACTAACATTTTATTACATTACAAATATTCCCAAAACATGTTTACAAATGGGGAGCTTTCAGTACTTCAACCAGACTGCCAAAATGGTTTAGGAAGGCTCCGTGGAAGGAAGCCGTCTCTGTCAGCTCATCCCTTCTTAATGTGGCTTCCTGCTCCTGGGCTAACTGCAGGTGTCTTTCGCGCTGTTCATGCTGCCGTTGATGCTGTTCGAGCATCCTTTCATGGATCCGCATCTCCTCAGCATGATTCTGGGCCATCAGTGATGCAAGGTCTGCAATGTTGTTGGACCTTTTCAGCTTGCCTATATGAAAGACAGAAGTCATTGTATTTAGATAACACTGGATCAAAACATGTCAGAAAAAATATTATGGAATTAAACTGTTGAAAGCCTGTGGTGGGATGCTTCGTTGCTGTATTTAAGCTCAACTGTCATGTTGCTGCCCCTCAGTAGAGTGGACTGTACAACTTCTGTGGTGCTGTGGTTAGGCCCCCCTTTATTTCAAAAAGGATTAATTGTAAAAAGTATTTTGATTTAATGGGTTATTTTTAAAAGAATTTCTTTGTACTGTGGCCTCATAAATCAGAATGGGTTAATAGTGTTAACTGACTTGAAGAATTTCAATCAAGCATGTTGATTTGAAGTCGGTACATGTGCTCCTTTTTTTTTTGTAAAAATACAACAGTATTTCTACCACCAACACACCTATAACACTGGGCCACTGTGGCTATGAACACCCCTGAATCTAGTATTTTTATAAACGTAGAAAGACATTTTAAATTCCTTATTATGCTTCTATAGAAAATAACAAGCCAGTTTAGAAAGCTTGGGATCAGTCCGCCAAGGTCTCCGCCTTTGACCGCCACCTAATCCACATAGCACCGGACCCCCATGATCCCTCCTGCAGGTGGTGAACCCATTGGAGGGCGGACCCATGTAACTCCTTCGGGCTGAGCCCGGCCGGGTCCCATGGGTGGAAACCCGGCCACCAGACGCTAGCCTTCGAGCCCCTCCCCCAGGCCTGGCTCCAGGGTGGGGCCCCGGTAACCCCATACCGGGCGGGGTACACTGAATCCTTGATATACAATTTATCATGAGAGTCTGTTGGATCGTTCTTAGTCTGGCCCTTCGCCCAGGACCAGTTTGTCTTGGGAGACCCTATCAGAGGCAAATTGCCCCGGACAACATAGCTCTTGGGATCACTGGGGCACGCAAACCCCCCCACCACGATAAGGTGACGATCCATGAGGGGGGAGGACTCACCCTCAGAGATAGGGTGAGGAGCTCAGTCATCCGGGAGAGGCTCAGAGTAGAACCGCTGCTCCTCCACATTGAAAGGAGTCAGTTGAGGTGGTATGGGCATCTGATTAGGATGCCTCCTGGACGCCTCCCACTTGAGGTGTTTCAGGCACGTCCCACTGGGAGGAGACCCCGGGGCAGACCCAGGACTCGGTGGAGAGACTATGTCTCCCAGCTGGTCTGGGAACGCCTTGGTATCTTCTCTGAAGAGCTGGAGCAGGTGGCTGGGGAGAGGGAAGTCTGGGCTTCTCTGCTTGAACTGCTGCCTCCATGACCCGGACCTCCGGAAAAGCGGTAGAAGATGGATGGATGGATGGATGGATAGAAAATAACAATCACATATAAAAACAACCGGGTGGTAATTTTCAGTTTGTTGTGCCTTACCAGCACTTGACCGGGAGATGCCGGATGGTGATGGAGCTGGCGGTCCAGTGAGGCGGACCCCTGGGATTTGAAAACTGTGTATAGAAGGAAAAAACACACAATAAAGCTCACAAACAAAGTGCAACATGTACCGCAAACACAAAACTTTTTAAACAGGATACAATAAGCTTACGTCAGCGTTTTGTTCACGTGAATACTGAAATAAAAGCGTGATTCAGCAGCTTGATGCGAGGTAGCAGCAAGGTACTGAGGTAGCTAGCTATTAGCGGGCTAGCCATCACCACAATTGCCCACAATCAAACAACTTTCTTTATTGCTTAAATAAAGTGCACTTTTGACCGAAAGGCGAGAAGACGGACAATAACAAAACAACACTCACCGTCACCGTTTTCCAATTGCGTGGCCATGTCTGTCACGCCGCGCCATTCATCAGCGGCGCCACCTGCTCACGCACCTGACAATCATCAGCGCCGAGGGATAAAGGCCGTCTCGCCCGGAGGCTCGGCCTGAAGCCGTCAGACTTCGTCCCTCACCGTTGTGAGCATACTTCCCTTCAGCGTCACCATTTTGGTAAGAAGATCGCTTACCTCTTTTCTTCAGTCTTCTCCCCTGTGCACAGGTGGATTCCCCAGCGGCGGACATCTCCACTCCATCGCCCAATCCTCGCTGCTGTACAGAGCTCTCCAGGTGGCTGTCTTCCGGGCTTCGCCCCCTTGTTGTGCCAGCTGTCCTGACCCACCAAGTAAGTCCTTCTCTCGCCATAAATCCCTCCTGTGTTGGTGTATGCCCGTCACCCTCTCCCTGTGCTCTCTCCATAGGGTTGCTCGGCTGTACGGTCACCTGCCTCTGTGCCTGGAGCAGACACCATCACCAACACATTTACATCCCGCAGACACGCACTCACTCACTCCTGCTGTTAATAAACTCTTTGAACTACTCTAAGCCTGTGTGTGTGCGTCTCCTGAGCCGTGCGTTATGTCAGTACGGCTTCAGCCGAGCGGCTCGGCGGACGGCGGGCTCGCACACCGGTTTTCCACTCTCGAGGCTAGAGTGGATCAAATAGCTTATCAACAACAGGTGATCTTTAATCAATTATTGAATTTAACTAACCGGTTGGGCCGCTTGGATCCTCAACAGCCGTTCCCCCCGGCTCGTCAGGGTGGCGCGGCTCCTGCTGTTCCAGCGGCCGTCCAGCCGGCTCCGGTGGCACCGGTTCGGCTCACACCGATTCCGACCCCTGCCCGCTTTAGCGGTAAGCTCGGCGGAGCGCGGGGGTTCATTATGCAGTGTGAGTCCGTGTTCCACCGTGTGCCCGGAGATTTTCCCTCGGATCACAGTCGGATTGGTTACATAGGGAATCTTCTGGAGGGGCGTGCGTTAACTTGGACCTACGCCGTAATGGCGAGGCCCAGTTATGCCACCCTCACCTATGACCAGTTCGTGAGGCGCTTTCTGGAGGTCTTTGACCATTCTCAAACCGAGACGGTCCAGGTCGATCGGCTCCTCGCTCTCCAGCAGGGAGGCCGGTCGGCAGCGGACTACTCGGTCGACTTCCGGGTAGCGGCGGAGGAATTGGGCTGGGAGGAACGCTCCCTCTGTGGCCTGTTCCTCCGCAGCCTCAATAGTGATCTGAGGGATGAACTGGCTGGACGGGATATCCCTGGGACGCTAGCGGAGCTGACATCCTTAGCGATAAGTTTGGATAACAGGCTGCGCGAGCGCTCCTCGGGGCGGAAGTCTTCTTCTTCTCGCCCTCGTGGAGTCTCGCCGCACCTGTTCCAAGCTCGCCCCCTGGCGGCGCCGCCAGCATTGTGCCCCGAGGAGTCGGAGCCGATGGTGACGGGCTGGACCAAGCTTTCCCCTGCGGAGAAACAACGCCGCCGTGAGTTGGGCCTCTGCATGTATTGCGGAGGTGACCAACACACTGTGGAGCGTTGCCCGCGGAAAGCCAGTCGGCGGGGTCCGCGAATCGCTGTAGGGAGCCTCGCGGATCCCAACCGGTTAGACTCTCTCACTCAATTAAAGCTGCCCATCCGTTTTTGCCACAATCCCACTGGGCACCTCACCCACGCACTGGTGGATTCGGGCGCAGAGGGCAGCTTCATTTCACAAGGCCTGGCAACCCGATTGGGCATCCGCTGTCAGGCATTAAAACACCCCATCTCCCTGGTCCATCTCTCCCGTGCCTCCCTTGGGAGAGTTTCTCACCAAACCATGCCTGTCCCAGTCATCATCTCAGGGAACCACCGGGAGGAGATGGTATTTTACGTCCTGCCCAACTCTGTGTCGCCCGTCATCCTGGGGTATCCCTGGCTACGCCTCCACAACCCTGTCCTGGACTGGAGGTCCGCTGGGGTATCGGCATGGAGTACCTTCTGTATGGGCACCTGCCTTCAGTCCGCTGCCTGCTCCCCATCCGCGGCTCCCCCTGTGGCGGATACAGCACCTCCGGACCTGTCACTGGTGCCTCCAGAATTTCACGACCTGGGTATGGTATTTAGCAAATCGAAAGCTATGTCTCTTCCCCCGCATCGACCATATGACTGTGCCATCAACCTCCGCCAGGGGGCTCCCCTGCCATCTGGTCGGCTCTACAGCCTGTCGGCGCCGGAGAAGGAGGCCATGAATACATACCTGAAGGAATCTCTGAGCGCTGGGATTATTCGCCCATCGTCGTCACCCGTGGGGGCAGGGTTTTTCTTTGTCGGGAAAAAGGACGGATCCCTCCGCCCCTGCATAGACTACCGAGCGCTGAATGACATCACTGAGAGGGACCGTTACACCCTGCCCCTCATGGACACTGCCTTTCACTCCCTCCAGGGGGCGACCTGGTTTACCAAGCTGGATTTACGCAGCGCTTACCACCTCGTCCGGATCCGGGAGGGAGATGAATGGAAGACAGCCTTCCGTACCCCGAACGGCCACTTTGAGTATCTCGTCATGCCGTTCGGGCTGACCAACGCTCCTGCCGTCTTTCAGCGCCTCATTAATGACGTCCTCTGGGATTTCATCGGCCTTTTTGTGTTCGTCTACCTGGATGACATCCTTATCTTCTCCAGGTCCAGGGACGAGCACCAGGTCCATGTGAGGCGGGTCCTCCAAAGACTGCTGGAGAATCGTCTGTACGTGAAGGCTGAGAAATGCGAATTCTACGCTAGGACCACATCCTTCCTGGGATTCATCATCGCTCAAGATCAGGTGCTCCCAGACCCAGAGAAGGTGAAGGCGGTGGTGGAGTGGCCTACTCCCGCATCCCGGAAGCAGGTGCAACAGTTTGTTGGCTTCGCCAATTTTTACCGCCGCTTTGTCCCAAATTTCAGCTCGATCGTCGGACCGCTGACCCGCCTCACGTCCCCGAAAGTCCCGTTCCGGTGGACTGAAGAGGTCGCTGCTGCCTTTAGGGCGCTGAAGGCGGAGTTCTCCTCCTCCCGGGTCCTTCGCCAGGTCGACCCCGCGCTGCAGTGCATTGTGGAGGTGGACGCATCGGACACGGGAGTGGGAGCAGTGTTATCCCAGCGGTCACCTGACGATGGCGCCAAACGGCCGTGCGCCTTCTTCTCCCGGCGCCTGTCCCCGGCGGAGAGGAACTACGATGTGGGGGACAGAGAGCTCCTGGCCATTAAACTCGCCTTACAGGAGTGGCGCCACTGGCTAGAGGGGGCGGACCTGCCGTTTGTGGTCCTGACGGACCACAAGAACTTAGAGTATTTACGATCTGCCAAGCGCCTGAATGCCCGCCAGGCGCGCTGGTCTTTGTTCTTCGCCAGGTTCCGCTTCTCGATCACCTTCAGGCCGGGCTCCAAAAACGGCCTGCCTGACGCCCTCTCTAGGCAGTTCACCCCCGTGGAGGCTGAGGAGACGCCCCACACTATCCTGCCCAGGTCGTGCGTCCTCGGTGCCATCTCTTGGGACATTGAAGACAAGATCCGGAAGGCGCAGGAGGTGGAACCTGATCCTGGCGGCGGACCGGAGGGAAGACTGTTCGTCCCATCTGCGGTCCGAGGAGAGGTCATCCACTGGCTCCACACCTCCCGGCTCACCTGTCATCCCGGCACCTCTCGGATGATCAGCCTCCTCCAACGGTCCTTTTGGTGGCCAGGCCTGCGGAGGGATGCAGCCCGCTACGCCCGGGCTTGCCCAATCTGTGCCACCAGCAAGTCGGGAAATGCCCCCCCAGCGGGTCTGCTCCAGCCTCTGCCCGTCCCCGGCAGGCCCTGGTCGCACATCGCACTGGACTTCGTCACCGGACTCCCCGTTTCCAACTCCTTTGACACCGTCCTGACCATTGTGGACCGTTTCTCCAAGGCTGCACACTTCATTCCCCTGCGAGGTCTCCCTACTGCCCTGGAGACGGCGGGCCTCCTCGTCCAACACGTGGTCAGGCTGCACGGGATTCCGGTGGACGTGGTCTCGGACCGGGGTCCCCAATTTTCATCCGAGGTTTGGAGATCCTTTTGTAACGCCATCGGAGCCAAGGTGAGCCTCTCCTCCGGCCATCACCCCCAGTCTAACGGGCAGTGTGAGAGGACCAATCAGGAGCTGGAGGCTGCGCTCCGCTGTGTTACTAGATCCAAGCCGACGTCCTGGAGCAACCATCTCGCCTGGGTGGAGTATGCCCACAACACCGCCCGCTCTTCTGCAACGGGGATGTCCCCCTTCAAGGCGTCCCTGGGTTACGACCCCCCGCTGTTTCCAGCGCAGGAGAACGAGGTGACTGTCCCCTCTGTTAGGGCGCACCTTAGGCAGTTCCGCTCCACCTGGGCTGCCGCGCGTCATGCGCTTTTACGCACGGCGGAGCGCAACAGGACCGTGGCGGACCGGCACAGAAGACCTGCCCCGGCGTACAGAGTTGGGCAACTCGTGTATGTGTCTACCCAGGACGTCACATTAAAAGGCGAGAGGAGGAAGCTGGCACAGCGATTCATGGGTCCCTTTCCCATCACCCGGATCATCAACCCGGTGGCTGTGCGCGTGGCTATTCCCCCCTCCCTCCACATCCATTCCACTTTCCATGTGTCGAAGGTGAAACTGGCAGTCACTGACCCCCTTTGCCCTCCTCCTGCGGCGCAACCCGCGCCCCGGATGATTGGTGGCCATCCGGCCTGGTCCGTCTCCTCCATCCTGGACTCCCGGCGCCGAGGTCGTGGGTTGCAATACCTGGTGGACTGGGAGGGCTATGGGCCCGAGCATCGACAATGGGTGCCCCCGTCGTTTGTGTTGGACCCATCGCTCATCGCGGACTTCCACCGAGCGCACCCGGATAAGCCATCGCCAGGAGGCGCTGCTAGAGGGGGGAGTACTGTCACGCCGCGCCATTCATCAGCGGCGCCACCTGCTCACGCACCTGACAATCATCAGCGGCGAGGGATAAAGGCAGTCTCGCCCGGAGGCTCGGCCTGAAGCCGTCAGACTTCGTCCCTCACCGTTGTGAGCATACTTCCCTTCAGCGTCACCATTTTGGTAAGAAGATCGCTTACCTCTTTTCTTCAGTCTTCTCCCCTGTGCACAGGTGGATTCCCCAGCGGCGGACATCTCCACTCCATCGCCCAATCCTCGCTGCTGTACAGAGCTCTCCAGGTGGCTGTCTTCCGGGCTTCGCCCCCTTGTTGTGCCAGCTGTCCTGACCCACCAAGTAAGTCCTTCTCTCGCCATAAATCCCTCCTGTGTTGGTGTATGCCCGTCACCCTCTCCCTGTGCTCTCTCCATAGGGTTGCTCGGCTGTACGGTCACCTGCCTCTGTGCCTGGAGCAGACACCATCACCAACACATTTACATCCCGCAGACACGCACTCACTCACTCCTGCTGTTAATAAACTCTTTGAACTACTCTAAGCCTGTGTGTGTGCGTCTCCTGAGCCGTGCGTTATGTCAATGTCGAGTCCAAATTCTCTGCCATTGCTAGCAGGCCGGACACTTCCTGGTATATTTTTTCATTGCAAGTTGCCCCATCCAACTCGCTCCGGATGTAGTCATCGGCTACGAGGGACAGAAAAGTCTGCACCTCCTCGTTTGTTCATGGAATAAACTTGCGCGTGGACATCGTTATATGAGAACACAATTGTGAATCCAGTCACCGCGGTTACTCGCTGAAATTACAAATGGCGGTCGTGTAGCTTCAACAGAAAACAGAAAACGGACACGTTTTGTGACGTTACGCCCTGACCAATCAGCGTTTAGCAGTCGATTGACGTCAAATCACACCTCGCTTTTCGCTCAGCTATACCCTGCCTCTGAACAGGCACGAAAATCGTACCGGTTAAACCGTGAGGACTTGGGTGGAAATGGCGAAAAACAGAACCAAGTAAAAAAAAGTAAAGCCAAGGTGATACTGGTGGAAATGGGGCTAAAGTAACACAAGCACATTCACTGTAGTCACCTCAGTTGTATTATTTCGTTTTTCCCTTATGATCATTGATATTTCTTAAAAGACAGCACAGTTATTGAAATGGAAAAAATACACATTAAACCAATAATGCCCTTGCAAAAATCTGCATGTTGTATATGTTTTGTCCACTAGATGGGCTAGTAGAGAAAACGAAGTTTCACATGAGGCCTCATCTATATGAGCCATTTTGATGAAAGGCCTCAAGTCTTCAAGAAGGCCTCAAATAGCCATGACTGTTGCTAGGTTTAGAAGGCTCACAGGGGTACATACATGACGGGTGTTGAAGGGCCAGTGCTGATGATGTTGCCACACCGATGAGTGAGTATGCCAACAGAAATAGAGAACTAAATGATTAACTAACATAGAATAGCTGGGAACTAATTAGGACTAAATGATCACATCAGGGAAAGAAACAGTGGCGTTTTCTCCCAGAAGAACAAGCTTCCCTATTTTTCAGCCTTTGACTGTAATTTTTATTAAGTATATATTACATACAGTATATCATATATAATATATTATCCATCCATCCATCCGTCTTCTTCCGCTTAATCCTTTTCGGGTCGCGGGGGCGCTGGAGCCTATCCCAGCATCTTTGGGCGAGAGACATATACATTTAATAGAAATGGCATCTGATAATATGAAAAACAGTGACCTATCAAAATGCGTATTTACAGTATTGAACGGTTTTGATTGTCACTGACTTGCCAGAAAGAGGTCCCTTCTCATTTCCCAGAGTATCTTAGAATGGGGGAAACAGCGCCTCCGTTACATGTACTGAAATATATGGTGAGATGTGGTATTGCACTACTAGGGGAGGATTTGAGAGCCAGCAAGAGTGAAGATGCTTAGTTTTGGGGAAAAAAAAAATACAAAAATTAACCAATCAAATGAGGCCATAGGCATGCCACTCCCATAGCCATATAATATGGCCACTCCTAGGGTGAGATTAGTCAGTTCTGTGCAAAAGCCAGCCAGCTTAAGTTTGCTGAGCCCACATCAGACCAATCAAATCATAGGGGGTAATTAATGTCAGTGTTTGTGGGAGACCAGTGATTGTGATCTTGCACCATTAGCAAGTACTATTATGGAGAGCCAGGATTTGGAGTTTTTAAATAAAAGGAAAAAAATTCCTTTACGAGGTCCACAAACTCCTCCAGTTTATACTCACTATACCAGCGACCAGCACATCAGCCGAGGGCTCCTTTTCCTGTTTAAAAAGGATAACAAACTTGGTTGGTTATTTTATTGTGATTGCTGACATGCAGAAAAACTGAATCGCTGTGCCTGTGTGTAACCTCATCAGGTGTGGAATTGCATAATTAGTATTTTCAGTATAGTAATTAAACTTTGTAAGTCATGTGTTGTTTATCACGCATGCACCTGATTGTAAAGTGAGAGTGTGCAAGATGCATCTGTAAGACACAACAGAATTGTGTTCCAAAGAGTGAAATTAGCTGATGTATGTAGTGTTACGTTCATGGCCCCCACCCCAGTAGCAAGCAGTGGTCTCATTTCATTTCACTCATCTTCCTCAAAAATTTTCCTCACACCACGCCACTGGAAAGAAACTACTACTTCTTCCTCTTCTTCTTCTTCTTCTTCTTCTTCTTCTTCTTCTTCTTCTTCTTCTTCTGGCAGCTCCCTTTAGGGGTCTCCACAGCAGATCATCTGCCTCCATCTCACCCTATCCCTTTCATCTTCCTCTGTAACGCCAACCCTCTCCATGTCTTCCTTCACTACATCCATGAATCTTCTCTGTGGTCTTCCCCTTTTCCTCTTGCCTGGCAGCTCCATCTTCAACATCCTTTGTCCAATATATCCACTGTCCCTCCTCTGCACATGTCCAAACCATCTCAGTCTTGCCTCTCTTACTTTGTGTCCAAATAACTCAACCTGAGCTGTCCCTCTGAAATACTCATTTCTAATCCTATCTCTCCCAGTCACGCCCAATGAAAATCTGAGCATCTTCAACTCCATCTCCACCTCCTGTCTTTCTGTCAGTGCCACCGTCTCCAAACCATACATCATAGCAGTTCTAACTACGGTCTTGTAAATCTTCCCTTTCACTCTAGCTGCTATCCTTGTGTCACAGATCACCCCTGACACTCGTCTCCACCCACTCCACCCTGCCAGCACTCTCTTCTTCACCTCTCTTGTGCATTTTCCATTGCTTTGGATTGTTGACCCCAGGTATTTAAACTAATCTACCTTCACTCCTTCCATCTTAACCGTTACACCTGTTTCCCTCTCATTCACTCATGTATTCTATCTTGCTTTTACCGTCTTTCAATTCAATTTAATTCAATTCAACTTTATTTATAAAGCACCATTTCACAACAACAGTCATCTCATAGCACTTTCAACTGTAGGGGAAACCCCCACAATTGCAGAAAGACCCCAGCAATCAGGCGATCCCCTGTGAGCAGCACTTGGCAACGGTGGAGAGGAAAAACTCCCCTTTAACAGGAAGAAACCTCTAGCAGAACAAGGCTCAGGGAGGGGCAGTCATCTGCTGCGACTGGTTAGCGGGTGAGGGGATCGAGAAGAGAAAGAAAAGAACAGACATGTGGAGAGCAAATAGCACGACAGGGACTCAATCTATGGGAGAGAACAAACAGATGTTAATGACCAGCAAAAATATTTCATTGAGAATAAAGAAAGAAGTGAAGCCCAGTGCATTGCTGGAGGTCCGCCGGCTGTCTAAACCTATTAACAGCATAACTAAGGGAAGGTTCAGGGGCACATGATCCCTCCCTAATTATAGGCTATATCAAAAAGGAAGGTTTTAACCCTATTCTTTAAAACAGAGATTGAGTCTGACTCCTGAATCCAGATTAGCAGCTGGTTCCAAAGGAGAGGAGCTTGATAACTGAAGGCTCTGTCTCCTATTGTACTTTTGGAGATTCTAGGTATTACAAGTAATCCTGCATTTTGGTAGCGTAGTGCTCTGTTAGGATGATAGGGTTGTATCAGATCTTTTAAGTAAAAAGGGGCCTGCTTATTTAATGCTTTGTAAGTGAGAAGAAGGATTTTAAACTTAATTCTAGATTCTATGGGAAGCTAATGAAGGGAGGCCAGAACCGGAGAGATGTATTCTCCCTTTCTAGTACCTGTTAAAACTCTTGCTGCAGCATTTTGGATCAGCTGAAAACTTTTTGAAGATTTTTTAGGACAACCTGATAATAAAGAGCTACAATAATCTAACCTAGAGCTAACAAAAGTGTGGATTAGTTTCTCAGCATCACTCTGAGACAAGATGCTCCTAATCTTGGCAATATTACCCAGATGATAGAAGGCTGTCTTAAAAACAAGTTTAATATGTGAGCAAAAGAACAGATCTTGATCAAAAATAACTCCAAGGTTCCTCACAGAAATATTAAGCGAAAGAGTAACCACATCCAGACTAAGAGTTTGATTTGGAAAGGCATTTTGACATTGACATTGACATTGATTTTTATTTGAACAGTCTAAAAAAAAAAGAAGAAGAGAATTCAAAACAAAACAAAAGGACAAGCCAAAAATAAAATGTTCAAAGGAGTGGGAAGAAGCCAACGCTTATATAGTCCCACCCCTTTTCCATACCCAACAAATTACAGTATCACTCATAATCATCATTATCCCACAACCACATTCACCATAATACACCCATAGTCAAATTATACAACAAAAATGACACAACAATGACAGTCCATATTGACAACAATACCAATATCCAACAATATTACAACAACAATAAACATACACTTCTGGCATGTTCAATACAAACACAGACAACACTATCACCTTCACAATCACCATAACACAACAACAACCTTCCCTCACTGAAGACACAATGTAACATCACTGCCCTTCATTCTCATACTGCTCAAAAATCATTTCTTTATATGTTGATTTAAATATGTGGATGTTTGGACATTCCATGTACCAAAAGCCAGTTTAGAAAGCTTGGGATCAGTCCGCCAAGGTCTCCGCCTTTGACCGCCACCTGATCCACATAGCACCGGACCCCCATGATCCCTCCTGCAGGTGGTGAGCCCACTGGAGGGCGGACCCATGTAACTCCTTCGGGCTGAGCCCGGCCGGGTCCCATGGGTGGAAACCCGGCCACCAGACGCTAGCCTTCGAGCCCCTCCCCCAGGCCTGGCTCCAGGGTGGGGCCCCGGTAACCCCATACCGGGCGGGGTACACTGAATCCTTGATATACAATTCATGAGAGTCTGTTGGATCGTTCTTAGTCTGGCCCTTCACCCAGGACCAGTTTGTCTTGGGAGACCCTATCAGAGGCAAATTGCCCCGGACAACATAGCTCCTGGGATCACTGGGGCACGCAAACCCCCCCACCACGATAAGGTGATGATCCAATCTCCGTAGGATTGCTGGACTCACCCTGAGAGATAGGCTGAGGAGCTCAGTCATCCGGGAGAGGCTCAGAGTAGAACCGCTGCTCCTCCACATTGAAAGGAGTCAGTTGAGGTGGTATGGGCATCTGATTAGGATGCCTCCTGGACGCCTCCCACTTGAGGTGTTTCAAGCACGTCCCACTGGGAGGAGACCCCGGGGCAGACCCAGGACTCGGTGGAGAGACTATGTCTCCCAGCTGGTCTGGGAACGCCTTGGTATCCTCTCTGAAGAGCTGGAGCAGGTGGCTGGGGAGAGGGAAGTCTGGGCTTCTCTGCTTGAACTGCTGCCTCCGCGACCCGGACCTCCGGAAAAGCGGTAGAAGATGGATGGATGGATGGATGGATGGATGTTTGGACATTGCCTGTGTTTCTCCCCCAACCCATTCCACAATTTTACCCCACACACAGACACACAAAAACTCTTCCGAGTAGATCTTACTAAGTGCATTTTAAATTTTGTATTCCCCCGTAAATTATATTTCCCTTCTCTCTCCCTGAAAAGATTTTGTATATTGTGTGGCAAGAGGTTTTTACTGACTTTAAACATTAATTGTGCTGTGTAATAATGAACCAGATCCCATAATTTCAATAACTTTGAATGTAAAAACAATAAATTAGTATGTTCGAGGTACCCGACTTTGTGTATAACACGGACTGCCCTTTTTTGTAATATTAACAATGAATTAAGTTTACTTTTATAACTGTTACCCCAAACCTCTATACAATAATATATTATATTATTGTATAGAGTGTATATGTATATACTCTATACATTTCTAAGGCTTTCTCGACCAACTAGAATGATTTCAGTCTTATCTGAATTTAACAGCAAGAAATTACAAGTCATCCAAGCTTTGATTTTCTTAAGACAGGCCTCTGACTTAGCTAATTGATTGCTATGATCTGGCTTCATTGACAAGTGTAAAATAAGTGTCATCTGCAAAACAATGAAAATGTATACAGTGCTTCCTAATAATTCAATTCAATTCAATTCAGCTTTATTTATACTGCGCCACATCACAACAGAAGCTGTCTCGTGGCGCCACAGTGCCGAAAAAACAAAAAAAAAAAACACACAGTCTCAGAAAAACCAGCAATCAGACGATCCCCTATGAGCAAGCACTAATGCCTAGTG
This sequence comes from Pholidichthys leucotaenia, assembly GCA_020510985.1. Lineage (NCBI taxonomy): Eukaryota > Metazoa > Chordata > Actinopteri > Cichliformes > Pholidichthyidae > Pholidichthys > Pholidichthys leucotaenia. The sequence goes on from CM035841.1 coordinate 223,033,201, forward strand.
GAAACATTTATAAACTTAAAAGAAGAGGGCCTAGTATGGATCCCTGTGGAACTCCGTGACTGAGCTTTGAGTTGGAAGAAAACTCATTACTGACATGAACAAACTGGAACCTATCAGATAAATAAGATCTAAACCACTGCAACGAAGTTCTATGAAGTCCAACAAGGTGTTCTAGTCTCTCAAGTAAAATATTATGATCGATAGTATCAAAAGCTGCACTAAGGTCTAAAAGGACAAGTACAGAAACAAGTTCATTATCAGATGCGATAAGGAGGTCATTAGTGACCTTCACTAAGGCTGTTTCAGTAGTATGATGGATACTAAACCCAGATTGAAACTCTTCAAATAAACCATTTCCCTGCAAGTGGCCAAATAATTATGTAGCAATAACTCTTTCTAAGATTTTTGAAATGAAAGGGAGATTAGAGATTGGTCTATAGTTAGCTAAAACCCCAGGATCCAGCGTTGGCTTTTTAAGTAAGGGTTTAATTACAGCAGTTTTAAAAACCTGCAGTACATGGCCGAATGTTAATGAAGTATTGATTATTTGAAGAATAGGGCTACCAATAAATGGGAAGACTTCTTTAAGTCTTCTTCTTCGTCGATCGCTAGATGGTCACACCAGCTGCCCTGACGAATGCTGCCGTCCTGCGGAGGTCCCCGAGGTCCCCGTGCAGCTTTTGGTTCAACGATGTGGGGTCAGGCCACGTAGCTCGTCTGAATGCAGCGTGGTCTGGGCAGTACTTCTTTAAATAACCTGGTAGGAATAGGGTCTAAAAGACAAGTTGAAGGTTTGGATGAGGAAATTATTTTATCTAACTCTAAAAGGTCAATTGGAGTAAACTAATCCTAACAGATATCAGTTGAAGGAGTTGTTGTAGTTACTGTATTTTAGTTAACAGTGGGGAAAATCTGACTGATTTTATCTCTGAGAGATGAAATTTTATTATTGAAGAAGTTCATAAAGTCCTGACTTGTGAGCTCTAAGGGAATGCTAGGTTTGACAGAGTCCTGACTCTTTGTCAGCCTGGCGACAGTGCTGAAAAGAAACCTGGGATTATTCTTTTTCCCTTCTATTAATGCGGAATGATAACTTGTTCTAGCTTTCCTAAGAGATTTTTTATAAATTAGAAGTTGATTTCTCCAAGCTAAGTAGAATTAATCTAATTTAGTGGAGCGCATTTTCTTTCTAATTGACAAGTCTTTTGTTTTAAGCTACGGGTTTCTGTGTTGAACCAAGGAGTTAGAGATTAGACTTTTTCTTTTTTAAAGGGGCCACCATGTCTAGGGTCTGATGCTCGGCAGATGCTTGATGTAGAGGGTCCCCGCCTTCCTCTCACTTTCAGTCCTCTTCTCTCCAGAGAATACCTTCACCTCTCCAGGTTCTCTTCCACCTGCTCCCTACTCTCACTACAGATCACAATGTCGTCTGCAAACATCATGGTCCACGGGAAATCCTGCCTGACCTCATCTGTCAGCCTGTCCATCACCATGGCAAACAAGAAGGGGCTCAGAGCCCATCCCTGATATAATCCCACCCCCACCTTGAATCCATCCATCACTACTACAGCACACCTCACCACTGTTACATACATCTCTGCCACTCCTCACTACCTTATACAGTGCCATACTTCCTTTCTTGGCACCCTATCGTATGCTTTCCCTAGATTCACAAAGACACAGTGCAACTCCTTCTGACTTTCTCTATACTTCTCCATCAACACTCTTAAAGCAAACATTGTATCTGTAGTACTCTTTCTTGGCATGAAACCATACTGCTGCTCATTGATTGTCACCTCTCCTCTTAACCTGGCTTCAACAACTCTTTCCCATATTTTCATAGTGTGGCTAATCAACTTTATGCCTCTGTAGTTACTACAGCTGTCACTCTCCAAGATTGGATTAAACAATCTGGTTAAAAAGTTCACTGCCATCTCTCCTAAATATCTCCACACCTCTACAGGTACTGTATGTCATCTCGACCAACCGCCTTTCCATTCTTTATCCTCTTCAAAGCTGCCCTCAGTTCTGCCTTGCTAATCCTCAGGACTTCCTTGTTCACCATCTTTCCTTCATCCATCCTCTTCTCTCAATTTCTTTATTCATCAGCTCTTCAAAGTACTCCTTCCACCTTCTCTACACACTCTCGTCATTTGTTAGTACATTACCATTTCTGTCCTTAATCTAGCTAACCTGCTGCACATCCTTTCCAGCTTGATCTCTCTGTCTAGTCAATCGATACAAGTCCTTTTCTTCTTCCTTAGTTTTTAGCATCTCATACAACTCACTATATGCCTTTTCCTTTGCCTTAGCCACCTCTCTCTTTTTCATGTGCCTAGATTCCAAATTCTCCTGTCTATTTTCTTTATCTCCCTGACTATCCCACTTTTTCTTTGATAACCTCTTCCATTGAACACTTTCCTATACCTCCTCATTCCACCACCAAGTCTCGTCTTCCTTCCACTGTCCAGTGGATACACCACATACTTTTCTATCTGTTTTCCTCTGTGCTTTTGCTATACTTTCCTAGTTATTTGGTAATTCTTCCCTACCACCCAGAGTCTGTATCAACTCCTCCCTGAACTCTGTGCAACCTTCTTCCTTCTGCAACTTCCCCCACTTAATCTTTGGCTCTGCCTTCACTGTTTTCCTCTTCTTGCTTTGCAAAGCCATCCTACAGACTACCATCCGATGCTGTCTAGCTACATTCTGCCCTGCCACCACCTTTCAGTCTCTTATCTCTTTCAGATTTCTCCCACTGCATATGATGTAGTCCACCTATGTGCACCTTCCTCCACTTTTGAAAGTCACCCTATGTTCCTCTCTCTTCTTGAAGTATGTGGTCATCACAGCCATTTCCATCCTTTTAGCAAAATCCACAACCATCTGTCCTTCCACATTTCTCTCCTTAAGACCATACCTACCCAGGGCCTCCTCATCACCTCTGTTCCCTTCACCTACATGTCCATTAAAGTCCACTCCAATCACCACTTTCTCCCCCCTGGGAACACTCTCTACCACTTCATCCAACTTACTGCAGAATTCCTCTTTCTCTTCTACCTGACATCCAACTTGTGGGGCATACACACTGACAACATTCAGCATCACACCTTTGACTTCTAGCTTCAAACTCATGTTTCTGTCTGACTCCCTCTTTACCTCCTGAATACTCTTCACATACTCTTCCTTCAAGATTACTCCTACTCCATTTCTCTTCCTATCTACACCATGGTAGAACAGTTTAAATCCACCTCCAATATTCCTAGCCTTGCTTCCCTTCCATCTGGTTTCTTGAACACACAGTATATCTACCTTTCTTCTCTCCATCATATCAGCCAGCTCTCTGCCTTTACCAGTCATTGTCCCTACATTTAACATCCCTACTCTCACCTCCACAGTTCTACCTTTCCTTTTCTCTCTCTCCCTCCTAACATGCCTTCCCCCTCTCCTCGATCTTCCAGCGGCCCCCTGTCAGTTAACAGCACTGGTGGCGGTCGTTGTTAACCCGGGCCTCGACTGATCCGGTATGAAAGTCTCATTCGTCATGATCTGCATGTTTGATTTGGCAAATGTTTTACATCGGATCCCTTCCTGACACAACCCTCCCGGCACTAGGAGTACCCTGGCTTGTGCACCCCCTGTGGCTGGGTTCAGGGAGAGAAACTAAAGAGAGGAAATCAGACCGGAAAAAACAAAAGAACCTTTCAAAATAAGAGCCAGAGCTAGAAACTAAGAATAAACACAGAATATTAATGATAACAGAACAATAATAACTGTGCAGTTAGTCCAAAAAAATAACCAAACGTGTGGACATGGTTGATGACCATGTCTACATCATGACAATGGTTCTCTCTTTATCACACCATCAGATTATATTTTCGTCAAAAGGCATGTTTCTTCCTCTCCCTAAGTGCTATAACTATCTCATTTTCATCATTCAGATGTAAATTCCGCAAAGGTTGAAGGACAAAGGTTGAACTTTTGTAAGGTGTGTGTCCCATTACATCTGTCATAAAAGTAACACAGCATTTCAGAAAAGGAACATCATACCAACAGTAAAATATTGTGGTCAGATCATGACCAATCAGTCACCACAGTGCTTTGCAAACAGAAAAAAGGAAGTAAAAAGCAACAAATTTGACAAGAAAGAGAGAATAGTGAAGATGTAATGCTTAAAAATTATGCTATAATGTTGCAGTGATTGCGTACGTCTAAAGGATAATTCGGGGAATGCCAGCAGAGACCTGGGGTCTGCCTAAAAATCACCAGTGTTGGAGAAGCAGAGGGCGGAATGCGGTCCTTCTCAGTGAAGGCAGCCCAGCCCGCCCAGTAAGCAATTGACGGTAGTCCCTTTGCAGGACCAGAACTCGCTGTTGCCGATGGCACTCCTCTTGGTGTGCTCGCAGGGCTATCCAAAAATTAAAAATTAATAATAATACCACCATGACTGTGGAGCAGAATGCCCAGATCAACTGCCTATCATATGCTGCCACATGCACGGTTTGACTAAATGATGACCGTCACCAAACTTATACAAAAACGCCTGAAATAAATCATTTTTATTTAAATATTTACTGACAAATGGGTAACGCTGATGCAAGAATTGCAGTCAAACAGGTCATTCTGTTGTGTTTAATGTCAGTGTTTTGTACTTATAATATTCCTAAAATATAAAAGGATGCACTAGAATGGGTCTCAAATATTTGTAAACGTGTCCTGTTATAGTACTGCATGAGTTTATTGATACTATAAACTACACATATAAATTAAAACAATTATAATCATGACTGAACAACTCCCATTACCCAAAGTGTAAGATACAACACTTATAAATAAGTAAATAAATAATAAGCCATAAAAGATCACAGAAATAAGTGATCTGACAAAAAATAAGCAAGGGTTCCGAAACAGTTACTAATATTGGATGTCCCATTCATTTTCAAAAATTCTGTAATTAATATTCCCACAATCAAATAAATCTTAGTGCCGTTCAATTCCTTTTATATTTGTCAAAGTCTAACATGTGAGTGCCTACATATAGGCTACACCTCTTTGTATTCCACTTTCAAACACAGCCTACATTTGGGCCTGTAAAGCTTAATTGAGATACCTGTTTTCAGACAATAATACTTGCTTTCTATTGGCATGCACTAGTACAAATAAATCAAGGCAACTGTGTTCTCAAAACAAGTTATATTTAATAAAGTGGAATGACACAGGAAATAAGTATTGAACACATGAAGAAAAAGAGGTGCAAAAAGGCATAGAAAGCCAAGAAACCAGCTTAAATCCACCAGAATTTAGGAAGCCACTTCATCCCTCATCAATGCAAATTATTTTCAGCTGGTTAAGTCCTGACTGATAGCCTTTTGAAAGGTCTGTGACTATCAGAGTGTCACACCACAAAGAACTCATGATGGGTAGAAGCAAAGAGCTCTCTCTAAACCTTATTTTTGCAAAACATAATGATGGCATAGGTTACAGGTGCATTTGTAAACTACTTAATATTCCAGTGAGCACTGTTGGTGCCATCACTTGGAAGTGGAAAGAACATCATTTTACCATAAACTGGCAATGACCAAGAGCTCCTCAAAATTTCTGACAGAGGAGTCAAAGAATTATCAGAAGAGTTATCCAAGAGCCAAAGACCACTCGTGGAAAGCTCCAGAAAGATCTGGAGTTAGCAGGTACTGTTGTTTCAAAGAAAACAATAAGTAATGCACTCAACCAACATGGGCTCTATGCCTGTTCACCTCACAAGACTCCATAGCTGAAGAAAAAGCATGTTGAAGCTCATTTAAAGTTTGCTGCACAACATTTGCGCAAGCCAGTAAAATACTGGGAATATAGGCTGGTCAGATGAGACCAAAATTAAACTTTTTGAATGCCATGCACACACAGCATGTTTGGAGGAGAAATGGCACTGCACATCAGCCCCAAAACACCATAGGTCAAGGTGTGGGGGTGTTTTTCAGCACAAGGTACAGGCAGACTTCAAAAAAATGAAGGAAAGACTAATGGACAAATGTACCAAGACATTCTTGGTAAGAACTTGCTGCCATCTGCCAAGATGCTGAAGATGAAACGAGGGTGGGCATTTCAGCAAGACAATGATGTCATGATCAGGCAAACGTGCCTCCCCCTCTCTTCCTGTTTTCCCAGCTCCGGAGCTCATCAGCGCACCTGCGTGATTACACACCTGTGCTTCCTGATTCACCTGTGTATTTAAGGCCAGTGTGAAGAACTCTCTGCTGGATTGTTGGGTATTGCTGCCTCAAAACAAGCAGTCAATGTTGTTTGGCAAGTTTATTATTTCTCCCTGTTGTCTTAGCTTTTTGTCTTCTCCTCTCCTCAGGTTTGCTGCCACCTCCAGTGGTGTGTCTCCAGAGCTGTGTGTGCACGTTCGCCTGAACCAAACTACCTTCAAGACAACAGCTTCTCCACCCAGGTCACCCAGTCATTCCTCTTCCTCCTCCTTCCCTGCAGTCTCCAGTTCCCCTTCATCTCTTCCATGCTGGAGTTCACTGCCGGGCTCTCTGCTAGTGTTGTAAGACTCATTCCCTCTGCTGTCATTTCTCCATTGACCATACTCAGTATTCACCATTCCTCTCCTCTCCTTTCTTCTAGGCTGCATGTGGCTCCAGCGTGCATCTGTTTTCTATGTGTATAAGTTGGTGTTTTGGTTGTGGGTTTCATTAATTGCGGTGTATGTACATATTCTTTAAGTTAGCGTGTTTTTATAGGGTTTTTGGGTTTTCATTAAAGTGCACTTAAGCCTCCTCAAAATATTAAATCATGACAGAATGATCCAGCCAGGGTCAAGGCTTAGCGGGCGCTGCTTCAGGTGAACAGTCAGCGGTCTCGCGTTTGGATGCCATGGAGCGATAGGTCATGTTTTTGTCTGAGTAGCTCCAAACTATCACCCAACAATTGGCTACAGTCATGGAGCATTTGCATCAGCTTCCTGGTGCGGCCACTCCCCCTCCCGCTCCTGTTGCCCCAGCAGCTTTTATTATCTGCAGGATCATTTCCGATCTCATGTCTGCCCCCTTTTGGGGGGAGGGGCGATGTAAGGGGTTTCTGTTACACTGTTGGATGTATTTCCAGCAGGTGGAGGGGAAATACAGGGACGATTCATCTAAAATTCAGTTTCTGACCATGACCGAGCACTTAAGTGGGCTCAGTCCACCTTAGGTGGTCTGGAGGGAGCCCAGTATACTTTTCATCAGTTTGTTCAGGAATTCACCCAGGCATTTGATCACACTGAGAGTGAGGGTAATATTGCTAGCCAGTTGCTGGGACTCCGGCAGGGGAGTCAGTCAGTTGCCGACTACTCAGTCGAGTTCCGGGTCGCCGAGGCAGACTCCGAGTGGAATGACGCTGCTCTATGTAGTGTCTTCCTCTGGAGCTTAAATGCCAACATCCGTGACGAACTTGCTATCCGGGTGAACCCCTCCTCTTTAGATGAGCTGATCTCACAGGCAGTGGCCTTAGATAACCAGTTCTGGGAGCATGCTAGGGAGCAGAGGGCCACAGCTTCCTCATCTGCTCCGCGGCGGGTCCCCCCGTCTTCTCACGTAGAGTCCACGGTATCACCTTCAGAGCCGACGGTCCTCGGAAGGACTCGTCTGACTCTGGAGGAGCGCCACCGCCGGGAAAAGATGGGGGTGTGCATGTATTGTGGGGCCACTGATCACGCTATCTCTAAATGCCCAATTCGGCCAAAAGAACCGGCCCGTCAGTAACCATGGGGGGTCTGGCGGGAGGTTCTTCTCAAAATCCCCCCAGCTGTTTTACACTTCCGGCTCTCATCCAGTTATCAGGAGCCGAGTGTAGAATCTCTGTTCTGGTGGATTCTGGGACGGAGCAAAGTTTCATTCACCAGGAACTGATCCAAAGGTTTCAGATTCCCACCAGGATCCTTCCGACACCTGTCAATGTCTCTGCCTTGTCTGGTTGTAGGCTTGCAGCGGTGGCCTGACAAACTGAGCCTATCACAATCATTTTGTCCTGTAACCATTGCGAGACAATCCAGTTCTTTGTGCTGCCGTAATCTTCTGCTCCCATGATTCTGGGGTATCCGTGACTTCACAAACACAATCCAATAATTAACTGAGCCCAGGGCTCAATCTCTTCCTGGAGCCCATTTTGTTTGTTGTCATGCCTTTGTTCGGCTGCTTGCTCACCCTGTCTTCCAATCTCCTCCCCCCTGGCTGAGCCGACGGATCTCAGCCGCATGCCCAAAGTCTACCATGATTTAGGGGAGGTCTTTAGCAAGTCAAGGGCCCTATCTTTGCCACCTCATCTGTCCTGTGACTGCACTATTGACCTCCTTCTGGGCACGTGGCTGCCATCCAGCCGGCTTTACAGTTTATCTGGGCCGGAGAGGGAGGCGATGGAGAGATGCATCAAAGATTCCCTTAGCACCGGCCTTATTCGTCCGTCGTCCGCCCCTCTCGGCATGGTGTTCTTTTTTGTAGGGAAAAGGGTTGGGATTTTACGGCCTTGATTATCGCGAGCTTAATTCCATCACCATTAGGGATAAATACTCGTTGCCCTCATTAATTCAGCCTTTGAACTCCTTCAACAGGCGTGGGTATATACTAAGCTTGAGCTTCAGAACGCATATCATTTGGTACGTATCCGTGAGGGGGATGAGTGGAAGACGGCGTTCAAAACACACCTGGGTCATTTTGAATATCTGGGTATGCCCTTCGGCCTGACCAACGTAGAGAGAAGGACGGTGGCTAAACTGTCATCTCTGCTGGAGTCCGAGTTCCACCCTATGCAGGACATACTGAATGCACTGAGGAGCTCATTTAGCAGCAGACTACATCATCCCAGGTGCACAACCGAGAGGTTTCGCAGGTCCTTCCTACCAACGGCTGTCAGACTGTACAACCTAAGCAGGGCTGCTCGCAGAGATAGCAAAAAGACGTAACAAACTAATAGTTTTTTGAATGCAAAAGATGCAATAGACTTACACAATGGTCCCCCTCCGGCATACAACTAGGAAAATACCGGTCGCTATGGAGAGTGAGAATATGTATGGGCACATAATCATACCACGTAGGATAACTAAGTAGACAGTTGTGCTGTTTCATCCCATCTAGCAACAATGCTCTGCACTGTGTGTGTTTATATATTTACATATTTATTCCATCTAGCTACAATGCTCCACACTGTGTGTTTATATATCTACATATTATTCCATCTAGCTACATTGCTCCGCACTGTGTGTTTACATATTCATATATTTATTCCATCCAGCTACAATGCTCTGCACTGTGCGTCTGTGTGTGTGTATATACTGTATATATTTTATAGTAATATGTACATATGTATATTAGCTGCTCTTGCTTGCTTGTTTTTTTTTTCTTGCCTTCTGATTGTTGCTCTGAGTGTTGCTATCCCTGTGCTGTTGCAATCCTGGAATTTCCCCGTTGTGGGACTAATAAAGGCTTATCTTATCTTATCTTATCTTATCTTAAAGGGAACTGGAGCAAAACTCCCTGGCGAGGACAGCACAAAGGTTATCCTGCTGACCTAAACAGCTGCAGAAAGTGAAGGACATGGCACTTGGGTGCATCTAACGTTTTACCCCACCTGAAACCCTCAGCAAGAGACTGTTTAATATACAGTATATATATATATATATAGTATTGTTACACCTGGAGGGCGAAGTAGAGGCCAAGTGGTGGACTTTTCAGCGGTTTATTGACTTTCTTTTACAACACCAGGCACGGCACTCTGACACGGGACATCACTCGATAACGGCCACATCACTCTTCACCATTTTTCCTTCACACTCTAGAACATTCTCAACTCTTCTTCTCTCGCGCTGTAACATTTAACAGCGTCTCATCACTATCGAGCGCCACCTGTGGCACAAAAGCACTACTGCTTTCACTGACAAACACTTTAAATTAAAACAGTCGAATTTACAGTCCTTTAGTTACATTTCCTATAAATGCTCATCTTTAGATTAGATTAGATTAGATTCAACTTTATTGTCATTACACATGTATGAATACAAAGTAACGAAACACAGTTTAGCATCCAATCAGAAGTGCAAAGGACAGCAGTGCAGTATATACGGTAATTAACAGTATGTGCAATTTAAGCAAATATATGCAGCAGTGCAGAAAGTTAAAAGTACTGTTATGTGCAAATAATGTGCAATAAGTTAGATGTAGTTTTGTAGTTATGCAGTTATGTACAGGTGAGGATGGTAAAAGATGATGGTAAGAGAGTCAGCGGGGAACTAAGTTCAATAACGTGACAGCTGTTGGAAAGAAACTGTTTCTAAACCAGAATGTTTAAACCTAAATGTTTCTTTACCATCAACATTTAAATTACAGTCTTTTAGATACATTTATTAGAAATGTTTATATTAGCCATCAGCATCTAATCAAGAATGTTTTCTGGGGTTTTCTAGAGGTTGTCCAAAATTGAGTTTTTCCTACACTCATTCCTCGAAAATTTAATGTCGACCCGACATTACAAACAACTTTCCCAAAACTCTTTTTTTCACAGTCCACATTTGGTAACCATGTATCTCATGTAAGTAGGGTATTACTAAACAGGAGTCAGAGTTCATTAAAGTCCATAAAGATGCAAACTGGTAATAGTCCATAGTACAGCATGTATCTCCAGTTCCATGCAATACATTCGCAGAAGAGGTCTTTGTGCACAATGACCATCAACCGCTCCTTCCATCATGGTGGGTATCTGCATCTTTCCTGAGAGTAAGGGTACTCAATCTAGTCATAGCCTACCAAATAAACCTTTATGTGATGCCTGTACCTTAGTAACACACTGAAAATCCTTTTTTTTTTTTAAATCAACCATAAAAGTAACTTGGTGATGAGTTTAGTCACTACTCATTTACTTTCCAAAACATTCATGTCTGAACAATGGCTATCTCTAGCTTCTACACACTTTATATTTGTTTTAAACAAATGAAGTGCAAGGTTGGCCTAACTTATCATAAGTAAATATCAATGTCTGTTTTCTCATTCTTGAAGGATACGTTTTAGCAGGGATCTCGACAGGTCCCTCCTGGTCACTGGAACTGGACTCCGACAACGCATCACCCTGGTCCTTGTCTGCCTCAGCTGGATCTAGGGCTACCGGATTGTTGACCTCTGGTGCCAGCTGCACCTGTGTGACGTCATCTGTGTCCTGGTCCTCATCCTCCAGAGTAGTGTCACTGTGCGGGTAGAACTCCGGTGCATCGGCTCTCAGTGGACGGTGATTTTGATCCTTTCCAGCTTGTAATCCGATTATGGCACTCCAGCCCTCTTCATCTTCATCGACCGTGCTGTTTTGTCTGTACACATTCCTTTGCCTTTTAGACTTTCTTTCTCTTGTTTTATTAGAGGCAGGCTCCACTGTTTCCATGGAAAGAAAGTCACAGGGTAGCAAAAGGTTTCTGTGCATGACCCGAGTGCGCCCCTTGCCATCTTTTGGTCTGATTTCATACACTGGACTGTCTGGGTACTTCTTTTGGGTCACTACATACACCTTGTCTTCCCAGAATGATCTTAATTTTCCTGGCCCACCTTTTTTGGTCAAGTTTCGGACCAGTACTCCGGATCCAGGGGGCAACTCAGCACCGTGAACCTTTTTATCGTAAAGGTCTTTACTTCTCATCCCTTTTGTTTTTGTTTGTCAATTGTGTGTCTGCTTGCACTTATACCCGTGAAGAACTTCTAAATATCAGGACTTTCACCCCCACGGACCTCCTCCCAGTTTTTTTAGCCCCTGCCGCCGATCTGGTTCATTGCCTGGCTCGGAAAGTGAGACGGCGGAAGAGAGGTAGACGAGCGGGCGCTCTCGTGCGGCTTCGCAGGAGAGGCTCGCGAATGGCGCTGCCTGGCATATTTCTGTCCAATACCAACTCTCTCTCTAACAAGGTAGATGAACTGAGACTGCTGATGCGTTTTAGGGACCTCGCCTCCTCAGCTGCCCTCTGCTTTACTGAGACCTGGCTCCGGGAAAATATACCGGACAGCGCGCTGCGCCTTGACGGCTTCCAGCTCTTCCGTGCTGATCGTGACACAGAGCTTTCCGGCAAGACCACAGGAGGCGGAGTCTGCTTCTACATCAACTGCAGCTGGTGCTCTGATGTAACGGTAATTTCCAAACACTGTTCTCCCGCCCTGGAATTTCTTGTTATCAACTGCAAGCCTTTTTATTCCCCGCGGGAGTTTGCTTCTTTTATACTGATCGCTGTGTACGCCCCTCCCGACGCGGACACGCGCGAAGCTCAGCGCGTGCTCACGGATCACATTCAACACACAGAGCGGAGTTTCCCAGACTCGCTGATTATTGTGGCTGGCGACTTTAATCAGTGCAATCTGAGCCACGATCTCCCCCGCTACAAACAGTTTATTAAATGCCCCACCAGAGGATTAAACACACTGGATCACTGTTACACCACAGTGAAAGACGCATATCACGCTGTTCCTCGCGCTGCGCTGGGATTATCTGATCACGTGATGGTTCACCTCATTCCCACATACAGACAGAGATTGAAGCTCACTAAACCTGTTGTGAGCACTACGAAGATACGGACCAGTGAAGCTGAGGAGAAGCTGGAAACGTGCATGGAAATATCTGACTGGGGCATGTTTAAAGGAGCCACGCATGATCTGGATGAGTACACGGACACTGTGAACTCATATATCCACTTTTGTGAGGAGAGCATTCTTCCATCACGCACCAGGGTGAGTTACTCTAATGACAAACCCTGGCTCACAGCTAAGCTCAGACAGATCAGGAAGGAGAAGGAAGCAGCGCTGAAAAGTGGAGACAGGGACTGCTACAGGGAGGTTAAATACCGGTTTAACAGAGAGCTGAAGAGGGCTAAATCTGTGTATTCTGAGAGACTCCAGCAGCAGTTCACTGCTAATGATTCGGCTTCCGTGTGGAGAGGACTGAGGTAAATCACCAACTATCGGCCTCAGGCTCCTAAAGGTCAGGATGACAAAGCCCTTTGTCAAAGACTGTCCCAACACTATGCCCGTTTTGACACCTCGTCATCTGTGTCCAACTCCCCCCCTCCCTCCAGCTCCACAGCCTCCACAATCCCTACTTCATTAAAGGCACCCCCCCCTCCTCCCCCCCTGCCCTTATCATCAGTGAGCAGGATGTGCTCAAACAGTTCTCCAGACTGAACCCGCACAAGGCCCCCGGTCCGGACGGCGTGTCTCCCTCCACCCTGAGACACTGTGCGAAACAGCTGGCTCCTGTCTTCACAGACATTTTTAACACCTCCCTTAAGTTATGCCACGTGCCGTCCTGCCTCAAATCCTCCACCATCATCCCTGTCCCCAAGAAGCCACGGATCACTGGACTTAATGACTACAGACCTGTAGCGCTCACCTCTGTAGTCATGAAGTCCTTTGAGCGCCTGGTCCTGTCCCACCTCAAGTCCATCACCACCCCTCTCCTGGACCCGCTGCAGTTTGCCTACCGAGCCAACAGGTCTGTAGACGACGCAGTCAACCTGGCCCTCCACTCCATCCTGCAGCACCTGGACTCCCCAGGAACCTACGCCAGGATCCTGTTTGTGGACTTCAGCTCCGCATTCAACACCATCCGCCCCGCTCTGCTCCGGGACAAGCTGTCCCTGCTCAACGTGCCTGACTCCCTCTGCAGGTGGATCACCGACTTCCTGACGGACCGGAGGCAGCATGTGCGGCTGGGAAAGACTGTCTCAGACTCTACTAGCATCAGCACCGGATCACCCCAGGGCTGTGTACTTTCCCCCCTACTCTTCTCCCTTTACACCTACTCCTGCACCTCCAGCCACCAGTCTGTCAAGTTGATCAAGTTTGCGGACGACACCACCCTCATCGGGCTCATCTCCAACGGCGACGAGTCCGCCTACAGGAGAGAGGTGGCCCAGCTGGCGTCCTGGTGCAACAATAACAACCTGCAGCTGAACGCTCTGAAGACAGTGGAGATGATTGTAGACTTCAGGAAAGTCACTACCCCTCTGCCCCCCCTCACCCTCTCAGGCTCTCCCATCACCACTGCTGATTCCTTCCGCTTCCTAGGCACTACCATCACCAGGGACCTCAAATGGGAGCCGACCATCAGCTCACTCATCAAAAAAGCCCAGCAGAGGATGTTCTTCCTGCGGCAGCTGAGGAAGCTCAAGCTACCCATCAAGATGTTAGTGCAGTTCTACACAGCCATCATCGAGTCCATCCTCACCACCTCCATAACCGTGTGGTACGCAGGAGCCACTGCCAGGGACAGACTAAGGCTGCAGCGCGTCGTGCGCACTGCTGAGAAGGTGATCGGCTGCAAGCTCCCATCTCTCCAGGATCTGTACATCTCAAGGACCCGGAGGCGTGCTGGCCGGATCATAGCCGATCCCTCACACCCTCGTCACGTACTGTTTGCCCCCCTCCCCTCTGGTAGAAGACTTCGGTCCATCCAGACTAAAACCTCCCGTCACATGAACAGCTTCTTCCCCTCTGCCATCAGACTGCTGAACACTAAGTGACTTATTGACTCTCGTGCACTATGTACAGCAGCTCAACCAGACTCATGTCAATCATCACTGTTTTCTTCCTGCATTACCGACTGCACTATATAGTTCTCCACAGTATCTGCTGCTCGCTAATATATTTTAACTGCTGACCAGTATCACTTACTCTTATTCTACACTTTATTGCATGTATAGTTTATTTCTTTTATCGTATCATGTTTAATGTTGCAGCATTGCACCGAGACAAATTCCTAGTTTGTGTACTACATGAACAATGGCAATAAACCTGATTCTGATTCTGATTCTGATTCTGATTCTTCTTTGTTTGCTGTTTTAGAGGCAAGTTTGTAAGCTTCAGCCATTTTAGCTCTCCACTTTTCAGCATAGTCCTGCTGAGAAGCACTCTGCTCTCTTGTTGTGAGGCCAAACATTAGATCAATAGGCAACTTTGGACTACAACCAAATAGCAGAAAATATGGCGCGTACCCCGTAGCCTCACTGCGCGTGCAATTATAGGCATGAACCACTTTTGCCAGAGAAGACTTCCAATCTGCCTTGGCTGCTTCGGGCAAGTTTCTGAGCATTGCCAACAGGGTGCGATTGAATTGTTCCACCTGCCCATTCCTTTGGGGATGGTAGGGCGTTGTTCGGGACCCCTGCACACCACTGTACTCCTGGAGTTTTGCAAAGAGTTTATTTTGGAACTCTATACCCTGATCATGATGGAGACATGTGGGGAAGCCAAATTTGAGGGCAAAATCCCCAAATATCTTCTCAGCAGCAGTATGGGCAGCTTTGTTGCGACAAGGATAAGCCTGGGCAAAGCGAGTGAAGTGGTCCATTAGACCTAGGATATACTCATATCCTCCTTTGCACCTCTCCAAGTGCAGGAAATCAACGGACACCAGTTCGAATGGATACGTGGTGACAATGTTAGTCAGTGGTGCCCCTTGTTATCTTGTTGGGACGTTTATTCTTCAAACAACTGCAAACTTTAGTGATGTAGTGCTCAACATCCCTTTGCATATGAGCCCAATAAAAGCGCTCCCTTATCAAGTTCATCACTCTCTCTACCCCTAAATGGCCCATGTTTTCGTGGAGCTCTTTAAACACGAGCTTGTGAAACTTTTGGGGTAGAAGTAGCTGCTCATGTGATGCTGTTCTCCTGTAAAGCAGTCCATCATCTTCTAGGTACAGTTTGTGTTTTTGCCTGACTAAAGCTGCAATTTTACTGTTCAGCTGCTTTCCACTTCTTGGCCATTGTTTTGACAACACATAACGCAACACCTCTCCAATCACAGAGTCTTCTTCTTGAGCTCTTTTTAGAGCAGTCTTTGATATTTCAGCTACAGAGCTGGCTTCTTGATCTGCTTCACTAATGAGAGTAGAAATGGTGACTGGGCAGAACCATGGTTCATTTTCTTGTGACTTTACCTTGACTGCCTGCGCCACACAGTGCATTACATCAGGATCAACATTTTGTGTGCATTTGTTCATGTACTGCTCCATATCTAGGGGCATACGTGAAAGGCCATCTGCATCTCTGTTTGCTTTCCCAGTGCGGTACTTTATCACAAACTGGAAATCAGCTAGTTCTGCTACCCACCTCTGTGTGGTTGCATTTAACTCTGCGGTGGTGAGCACATACGTTAGGGGATTATTGTCCGTATAGACAGTGAATGGTGGGGAATAGTACAGGTAATCCCGAAACCTCTCACAGATGGCCCACTTCATGGCAAGAAACTCCAGCTTCCCTGAATGAAGGTGGTAGTTCTTCTCTGGATTTGACAGTGTCCTGGAGCCACACGCTATCACCACCAGTTTGCCTTGTTGTCGCTGATATAACACTGCCCCAAGCCCCTCCTGTGAAGCGTCACAGTGCAAAATGAAGGGTTCCTCAAAGTTCGGGTAACCTAACACTGGGGGCTGGGAGAGAAAGTCATCAAGCTGACAGAGTACTGCATGATGCTCAGGGCGCCACCTGATTGCATGGGATGAGGGCAACTGGCCACTTTCTTTCTTTTTGACATGTTTTGTCGAGTTTTTCTTTGCTTTATCTGTGTGGTCGTTAGCAAGAAGGTCGTAAAGAGGCTTTGCTATACGGGAGAAGTTTGGAATATAGCTGCGGTAGTATGAAATAAAGCCTAGCAATTTCCTTAGTTCTCCAACAGTGGAAGGTTGCTGCTGTTTGAAGGTCTGCACCGGGGCAAAGTCCGCAGGGTCCATAGTGTAGCCCTGTTTTGTTACTATTTTACCAAGGAAATGTACCTGCTGCTTGAATAACTCACATTTCCGGGGAGTCAGCTTCACCCCATGGCTTTGATAGCGGTGCAGGACGCTTCTCAGGTCTCGCAAGTGGTCTTCAAAAGTCTGTGAATGAACAAGGTTATCATCGAGGTAAGGCAGACAAATATCATCCCTCAACCCCCACAAACACTCCTCCATAGATCTTTGGAGTGCTGCTGGTGCTGAGGACAAACCAAAGGGAATTCTTACCCACTCGAACAAACCCCAGGGAGTGATAAATGCAGCGAGGAGCCTACTCGACTCTTCCAGGAAACCCTGGTGATATGCCTTCCCTTGGTCGAGGACTGAAAACCACACACTCCCATTTAGACTGTTTAGCATATCTTGTATGCGGGGAATTGGGTGTCTGTCAGGGATAGACTTCTTGTTCAGCTCTCTAAAGTCGCAGCACAAAAGCAGGCCTCCATCTTTCTTTCACACACAGACGACTGGACTGGAATACGATGACTTAGATTTGGTGATCCAGCCCCTGTTAAGCAGGTCTTCTAAATGTTCCTTTACTTCTTTATGAAGTGGTCTGGGAACAGAGATATAAGTCTTTTTGACAGGAGTGGGATCCTTGAGTCGGATTTTCAACTGTAAAGAGGGAATTGTCCCTACATCATACTCATCACAGGAAAGCGCTTGCCGTTCCTCCCGTAGTAGCTGTTTTACTTGCTCTTGTTGTGTGGGCGAGAGATGATCAAGGGGAACTGGGGGGTCCCATATGTCCATAGTCTCTTTGACGGCACAGTTCATTTCGGTCTCTTTCTTCCTTCCGGTTTCACTCATCGTCGGGTCTGCTGTCGCTTGGTTTACAGTAGTGGGTCTAATGTCTGCCGGGTAAGCAGTTTTAACTCTCTGTGTCTGTCCCAAAATGGTCTTAGTGGGCAGCTGGATATCACGGGAAGTACTGTTTGTTATAGGTATTTTGAACATAGATCGCCTCCCTTTCCATAACTGCACCAACCCACTTTGCATCTGCAAACCCTCCGGTAATTGGGTGTACTGACTCGGCTCAAACAAGACGTCTTGTGTGTCTGGAAGTGAGCCTGCCCTGACAAAACCTTTAACTGCTTTGGTTTGGCCAGTAGGGATGGTGACCAACTCACTGCCAACTTTTACCATTCCTTCCCCCAGCCTATCCTCCTCACTTTGCATCACCTTCAAAAATACATCTGTTTTTTTTACAATCAAAGGAGAAGGCTGCACTAACGGCTTCACTGATGGCACAAGGGGGTTCAATGCCCATCTTCAGGACATGGTCAATCACGTTGAACCCAATGATAGGCTGCTCTTCCACTCCATCCTCCTTCACCACTAGCACAGGAACTAAGAGTTCCACCGGTGGGCTACTATCTGTCGGCAGCTTGAAAGTGACTTCGACCCACCCTGAGAATGGAATCGGTGTCTGGTTCACTGCCCTCCCATTCAGAATACTTGGACCCACCAACTCGGCTAAGTCTCTAACGGTGGTGTGTGGCAGGTGCTCCTGTCTCCAGGCGTCATTCATTAAGCAGACCTGTGACCCTGTGTCCCACAATGCTTCTGTCTCTTTATTATCGATGAAGCAGGTTATGACATATTTTTTTCCAACCAAATTGAGCAACTGCAATTGGCGATTAGGGGACAGTAGATTAACACGGACTGTTTCTTCAGGAGGTGCCTCTGCTTTAGCTACCAGCCTTGCTTCCAACCTCCGAATACTGTCAGTAACTAGCTCATACAGTTCTTGTGTGTTAGCTTGTTCTGATGTGGTTGCGACAGTATTGGCCGCCGTGTCTACTTGCCCCGTCCTTTTACTGACATAACGCACGGCTCAGGAGACGCACACACACAGGCTTAGAGTAGTTCAAAGAGTTTATTAACAGCAGGAGTGAATGAGTGTGTGTCTGCGGGATGCAGATGTGTTGGTGGTGGCGTCTGCTTCAGGCACAGAGGCAGATGACCGTTCGGCCGAGCAACCCTATGGAGAGAGCACAGGGAGAGGGTGACGGGCATACACCAACACAGGATGAATTATGGCAAGAGAAGATCTTACCTGAGTTGTCAGGATAGCTGGCACAGCAAGGGGAACGTAGCCCGGGAGACAGCCACCTGGAGAGCTCCGTGCAGCGGCGAAGGATGGGCGATGGAACGGAGATGTCTGCCGCCGGGGAATCCACCTGTGCACAGGGGAGCAGACTGGAGAAGGAGGTAAGGGTTCTTACCCAAAATAGCGATGCTGAAGAAAGGTATGCTCACAGCGGTGAGGAAACGAAGTCTGACGGCTTCAGGCCGAGCCTCCGGGCGAGGCGGCTTTTATCCCTCGCCGCTGATGAGGATCAGGTGTGTGAGCAGGTGGCGCCGCTGATGAACGGCGCGGCGTGACAGTACTCCCCCCTCTAGCAGCGCCTCCTGGCGATGGCTTATCCGGGTGCGCTCGGTGGAAGTCCGCGATGAGCGATGGGTCCAACACAAACGACGGGGGCACCCATTGTCGATGCTCGGGCCCATAGCCCTCCCAGTCCACCAAGTATTGCAACCCACGACCCCGGCGCCGGGAGTCCAGGATGGAGGAGACGGACCAGGCCGGGTGGCCACCAATCATCCGGGGCGCGGGTTGCGCTGCAGGAGGAGGGCAAAGGGGGTCGGTGACTGCCAGCTTCACCTTTGATACGTGGAAGGTGGAATGGATGCGGAGGGAGGGGGGAATAGCCACGCGCACAGCCACCGGGTTGATGATCCGGGTGATGGGGAAGGGACCCATGAAGTGCTGTGCCAGCTTCCTCCTCTCGCCTTTTAGGGTGACGTCCTGGGTGGAAACGTAGACAAGTTGCCCAACTCTGTACGCCGGGGCAGGTCTTCTACGCCGGTCCGCCACGGTCTTGTTGCGCTCCGCTGTGCGTAAAAGCGCATGACGCGCGGCGGCCCAGGTGGAGCGGAACTGCCTCACGTGCGCCCTAACTGACGGAACAGTTACCTCGCTCTCCTGCGCTGGAAGCAGCGGGGGGTCGTAACCCAGGGACGCCTTGAAGGGGGACATCCCCGTTGCAGAAGAGCGGGCGGTGTTGTGGGCGTACTCCACCCAGGCGAGATGGTTGCTCCATGATGTTGGCTTGGATCTTGCAACACAGCGGAGCGCAGCCTCCAGCTCCTGATTGGTCCTCTCACACTGCCCGTTAGACTGGGGGTGATGGCCGGAGGAGAGGCTCACCTTGGCTCCGATGGCGTTACAAAAGGATTTCCAAACCTCGGATGAAAATTGGGGGCCCCGGTCCGAGACCACGTCCACCGGGATCCCATGCAGCCTGACCACGTGTTGGACGAGGAAGCCCGGCGTCTCCAGGGCGGTAGGGAGACCTCGCAGGGGGATGAAGTGTGCCGCCTTGGAGAAACGGTCCACGACGGTCAGGATGGTGTCGAATGAGTTGGAAGCTGGGAGCCCGGTGACGAAATCCAGTGCGATGTGCGACCATGGCCTGCCAGGGACGGGCAGAGGCTGGAGCAGACCCGCTGGAGGGGCGTTTCCCGACTTGCTGGTGGCACAAATTGGACAAGCCCGGGCGTAGCGGGCTGCATCCCTCCGCAGGCCCGGCCACCAAAAGGACCGTTGGAGGAAGCTGATCATCCGAGAGGTGCCGGGATGACAGGTGAGCCGGGAGGTGTGGAGCCAGTGGATGACCTCTCCTCGGACCATAGACGGAACGAACAGTCTTCCCTCCGGTCCGCCGCCAGGATCAGGTTCCACCTCCTGTGCCTTCCGGATCTTGTCCACAATGTCCCAAGAGATAGCTCCCACGACGCACGACCTGGGCAGGATAGTGTGGGGCGTCTCCTCAGCCCCCACGGGGGTGAACTGTCTAGAGAGGGCGTCAGGCAGGCCGTTCTTGGAGCCTGGCCTGAAGGTGATAGAGAACCGGAACCTGGCGAAGAACAGAGACCAGCGCGCCTGGCGGGCATTCAGGCGCTTGGCAGATCGTAGGTACTCTAAATTCTTATGGTCCGTCAAGACCACAAACGGCAGGTCCGCCCCCTCTAGCCAGTGGCGCCACTCCTGTAGGGCGAGTTTAATGGCCAGGAGCTCTCTGTCCCCCACATCATAGTTCCTCTCCGCCGGGGACAGGCGCCGGGAGAAGAAGGCGCACGGTCGCTTGGCGCCATCGTCCGGTGATTGCTGGGATAACACTGCTCCCACTCCCGTGTCCGATGCGTCCACCTCCACAATGCACTGCAGCGCGGGGTCGACCTGGCGAAGGACCCGGGGGGAGGAGAACTCCGCCTTCAGCGCCTTAAAGGCAGTATCGACCTCTTCGGTCCACCGGAACGGGACCTTCGGGGATGTGAGGTGGGTCAGTGGTCCGACGATCCAGCTGAAATTCGGGACAAAACGGCGGTAAAAATTGGCGAAGCCAACAAACTGTTGCACCTGCTTCCGAGATGCGGGAGTAGGCCACTCCACCACCGCCTTCACCTTCTCTGGGTCCGGGAGCACCTGGTCTTGGGCGATGATGAATCCCAGGAAGGATGTGGTCCTAGCGTAAAACTCGCACTTCTCAGCCTTCACGTACAAACGATTCTCCAGCAGTCTTTGAAGGACCCGCCTCACATGGACCCGGTGCTCGTCTCTGGACTGAGAGAAGATCAGAATGTCGTCCAGGTAGACGAACACGAAGAGGCCGATGAAATCCCGGAGGACGTCATTGATGAGGCGCTGAAAGACGGCAGGAGCGTTGGTCAGCCCGAACGGCATGACGAGATACTCAAAGTGGCCGTTCGGGGTACGGAAGGCTGTTTTCCATTCATCTCCCTCCCGGATCCGGACGAGGTGGTAAGCGCTGCGGAGATCCAGCTTGGTAAACCAGGTCGCCCCCTGGAGGGAGTGGAAGGCAGTGTCCATGAGGGGCAGGGTGTAACGGTCCCTCTCAGTGATGTCATTAAGAGCTCGGTAGTCAATACAGGGACGGAGGGAACCGTCCTTCTTCCCTACAAAGAAAAACCCCGCCCCCACGGGTGATGACGATGGGCGGATAATCCCAGCGCTCAGTGATTCCTTCAGGTACGTATTCATGGTCTCCTTCTCCGGCGCCGACAGGCTGTAGAGCCGACCAGATGGCAGGGGAGCCCCCTGGCGGAGGTTGATGGCACAGTCATATGGTCGATGGGGGGAAGAGACATAGCTTTCGATTTGCTAAATACCATACCCAGGTCGTGAAATTCTGGAGGCACCAGTGACAGGTCCGGAGGTGCTGTATCCGCCACAGGGGGAGCCGCGGATGGGGAGCAGGCAGCGGACTGAAGGCATGTGCCCATACAGAAGGTACTCCATGCCGATACCCCAGCGGACCTCCAGTCCAGGACAGGGTTGTGGAGGCGTAGCCAGGGATACCCCAGGATGACGGGCGACACAGAGTTGGGCAGGACGTAAAATACCATCTCCTCCCGGTGGTTCCCTGAGATGATGACTGGGACAGGCATGGTTTGGTGAGAAACTCTCCCAAGGGAGGCACGGGAGAGATGGACCAGGGAGATGGGGTGTTTTAATGCCTGACAGCGGATGCCCAATCGGGTTGCCAGGCCTTGTGAAATGAAGCTGCCCTCTGCGCCCGAATCCACCAGTGCGTGGGTGAGGTGCCCAGTGGGATTGTGGCAAAAACGGATGGGCAGCTTTAATTGAGTGAGAGAGTCTAACCGGTTAGGATCCGCGAGGCTCCCTACAGCGATTCGCGGACCCCGCCGACTGGCTTTCCGCGGGCAACGCTCCACAGTATGTTGGTCACCTCCGCAATACATGCAGAGGCCCAACTCACGGCGGCGTTGTTTCTCCGCAGGGGAAAGCTTGGTCCAGCCCGTCACCATCGGCTCCGACTCCTCGGGGCACAATGCTGGCGGCGCCGCCAGGGGGCGAGCTTGGAACAGGTGCGGCGAGACTCCACGAGGGCGAGAAGAAGAAGACTTCCGCCCCGAGGAGCGCTCGCGCAACCTGTTATCCAAACTTATCGCTAAGGATGTCAGCTCCGCTAGCGTCCCAGGGATATCCCGTCCAGCCAGTTCATCCCTCAGATCACTATTGAGGCTGCGGAGGAACAGGCCACAGAGGGAGCGTTCCTCCCAGCCCAATTCCTCCGCCGCTACCCGGAAGTCGACCGAGTAGTCCGCTGCCGACCGGCCTCCCTGCTGGAGAGCGAGAAGCCGATCGACCTGGACCGTCTCGGTTTGAGAATGGTCAAAGACCTCCAGAAAGCGCCTCACGAACTGGTCATAGGTGAGGGTGGCATAACTGGGCCTCGCCATTACGGCGTAGGTCCAAGTTAACGCACGCCCCTCCAGAAGATTCCCTATGTAACCAATCCGACTGTGATCCGAGGGAAAATCTCCGGGCACACGGTGGAACACGGACTCACACTGCATAATGAACCCCCGCGCTCCGCCGAGCTTACCGCTAAAGCGGGCGGGGGTCGGAATCGGTGTGAGCCGAACCGGTGCCACTGGAGCCGGCTGGACGGCCGCTGGAACAGCAGGAGCCGCGCCACCCTGACGAGCCGGGGGGAACGGCTGTTGAGGATCTAAGCGGCCCAACCGGTTAGTTAAGTTTAATAATTGATTCAGGATAACCTGCTGTTGATAAGCAATCTGATCCACTCTAGCCTCGAGAGTGGTAAACCGGTGTGCGAGCCCGCCGTCCGCCGAGCCGCTCTGCTGAAGCCGTACTGACATAACGCACGGCTCAGGAGACGCACACACACAGGCTTAGAGTAGTTCAAAGAGTTTATTAACAGCAGGAGTGAATGAGTGTGTGTCTGCGGGATGCAGATGTGTTGGTGGTGGCGTCTGCTTCAGGCACAGAGGCAGATGACCGTTCGGCCGAGCAACCCTATGGAGAGAGCACAGGGAGAGGGTGACAGGCATACACCAACACAGGATGAATTATGGCAAGAGAAGATCTTACTTGAGTTGTCAGGATAGCTGGCACAGCAAGGGGAACGTAGCCCGGGAGACAGCCACCTGGAGAGCTCCGTGCAGCGGCGAAGGATGGGCGATGGAACGGAGATGTCCGCCGCCGGGGAATCCACCTGTGCACAGGGGAGCAGACTGGAGAAGGAGGTAAGGGTTCTTACCCAAAATAGCGATGCTGAAGAAAGGTATGCTCACAGCGGTGAGGAAACGAAGTCTGACGGCTTCAGGCCGAGCCTCCGGGCGAGGCGGCTTTTATCCCTCGCCGCTGATGAGGATCAGGTGTGTGAGCAGGTGGCGCCGCTGATGAACGGCGCGGCGTGACATTTTCCAGGTCTCCTTCCTATCCGACATTCCCTTGACATGTGGCTGCTGAATCCACATCTGAAGCAGTGGTCTCACTGATCGCCATTGCTGGTGGACTGACAGCTCTTGCAGCCACGTGTCCTCCTGGCTCTTTGAGCATGACGTGCTCTGGGAGACTCACGTATGGCCTTCTTGATCTCCTCCATGTCACTCTTCAGCTGCGTGACTATGTCCAGGAGCTCAGATTCCGTGCGGGTCATTGTGCTTTGGGATTTAAGGATTTTACCTTTTGTCGAAGGTGAAGGGTGCTCTTGGCCATCCACTCCTTCCACGGTTGCATACTGACCCATCGGGTTTTCCACTCGGCATTCTCGTACTTTGGGTTCTTTTCGTGTGCCTCTTGAATTTTTGGTGTCGTTCCCATTCAAGACTGGCTGCTGCATTCCTCTTAGAAATCAGAAGCTCGTCGGTGATGGCAGGATCCTCCAGATAGCGCTTCAGTTGGTACTTCACATCAGCACTAATCAGTCCCGTTTCCACCACCCTCAGAAACTTCCTCTGAATAAGGTCAGAGCTATACTGCTCTTCCGTGCCAGGCTCTCTGGATGCTGCCAAAAGTCTTTCCTTTAGCTCAATGGCACGAAACAGGAAGTTCTGAGGTAACTCGTTACTGTCTTGTGTGAGGTTTATGAGGCGATGGTACAAGTCAGTCAAACTATCCTCTTTATAATGTCCTCACAGGATGATGCACAGCTGCGGCAGGGTGAGATCTGACTTGATCTCCAGCATATCGCGCAAACTCAATCCGGGACTCACTGCTCTGACAACAGCCTCGATTATCTCAGCCTCACTGTGATTTTTCTTTAGGCCCATCTCAATCTGGTGAATGAGGTTGGAATAAGACAACTTGTCTCTTTGGCCCCTCTCTCCTATCTGACCATTTATCCTAAACTCTCGTTTAATGGTCACTTCTGGTAGTAGGGGCACTGCGGGGACCGCGGGCTGTGTCAGAAAATGGCGAGTCTGTGGCTGAGTGGCCGCGTTATCGGTCAGCCTCGTTATTTCCTCTTCAACCCTTTTAGTTGAATCAAGGAAACTTTCATGCAGAGCGGCATATTGGCTTTGTAAACTTGCGAGTGCCTCTGCCCCCCGGCTCGTGCCGGCCGCTGCCGCCACCTGCGTCGACAGTTTGCCTTGCTTAGCTTCAATAGCACATGCAATTAGCTTTAGCAGAAACGCGCGGGCTACATCCTCCTCTTCGCTTTCAACGGTCTTTTCCACCTCCTCGTTTAACAGTCGTACCAACGTGTACTTTTTAGACGGCTTGGCTGGGTTTATCTTTTCAAACAAACAGACCTCGTTTAGCTGTTCGGCCTGTAATGGCACCAAGGCCTCGCTTATCTTATCTTGTTGTTGCCCCAATTCCATCGTTTCTGCCCTTTTTTTTATTTGCTCAATCACCGTCTTAGGCACAACTGAACCATCCTCTGCTACCAAATTTTGGTACACCCGGAGGGCGAAGAAGAGGCCAAGTGGTGGACTTTTCAGCGGTTTATTGACTTTCTTTTACAACACCAGGCACGACACTCTGACACGGGACATCACTCGATAATGGCCACATCACTCTTCACCATTTTTCCTTCACACTCTAGAACATTCTCAACTCTTCTTCTCTCGCGCTCTAACACTTAACAGCGTCTCATCACTATCGAGCACCACCTGTGGTGCAAAAGCGCTACTGCTTTCACTGACAAACAGTTTAAATTAAAACAGTCCAATTTACAATCCTTTAGCTACATTTCCTATAAATGCTCATCTTTACCATCAACATTTAAATTACAGTCTTTTAGATATATTTATTAGAAATGTTTATATTAGCCATCAGCATCTAATCAAGAATGTTTTCTGGGGTTTTCTAGAGGTTGTCCAAAAATGAGTTTTTCCTACAGTATACTTATTTGGGAAAAAAAGAAAACAACAAATGACTGTTTAACTGTTTCTCTATGTAAGTGTCAGCTGATGACTTGGCGTCCAGTAACGACCTCTGCTAATAGAGAAGCAGGTTGTTTGTTTATCATGACAAGGGGAAAAAATACAAGGGAAAGAAAAGTGTGGTTAGTGTTGTTACCTTATCATCCTCATCATCCTCTAATAATACTTAATATTGGTTATTAAGTTGTTCCAATGCTTATGCACTGTAGAGAATTGTTATGTTTGCTCCTTAATGACACTAACAGTTAGGCAAAATATCTTTATTGCTAAAATAATGCAGCTACTACAGGCTGTTTGGGGTTTTTTTTTAAGAAAGGCTACTGTATATACAGAAATAACATTGCAAACTTCATTTTGAATCACACCTGACACAACACATCACTCCACTGATTACAAACATGATGACACTCCGTACTCTGCGAATACAAGGTTAATTTCATCAGGGAACTCCTCTGTTTGAAGTGGTGATGTCCCCTTTTCAACAGCTTAACACTCTCTGAGTATGCAACGGCTTACAGTGCGTCTCTCCCCTGTACTGCTACCCTGCTTGACCAACAAAGCGAGCAAGTGTTATACCAAGGATCTACATTGTCAAAGGTCATTGAGTCATTGGGCGTATTCGCATTTGGCTGGACACTGGGCAGATCTGTGTACCCCGTTTTGGCAACTGACCATACCCTTATCATGTCGGCAGGGCAGGTGGGCAGGGTGAAGAGAGATGCTTTTCTACCACATGATGCCATTTATGAAGCATGAATGCAATTTCAGATGGAACGTACAGAAGTGAGGTTTTTGTTCGTTGTTTCTTTGAGTGAGAGTGGAAACAAAATGCCTTAGGGATTAAAACACTTAATTGTAGACTACAATTATTTACAAAATTATAACAAAGGATAGAATCGTCCTTGATCGACTAATTACCACCCATAGGGGTGTAGGCCCTATTATAGGAGGTTATTGTTCTACTTCTATCCATGAAAATGATGCAAATGGTCATATTAATACCTCAAGATACTCATAGAAGTTAGTGTTTCTCTTAATGGAGAAGTCTCATCATAAACTTGGTAATGATTTTTATAACTTCAGATTTTTCTTGTGTGAGTCCTTAATATGATGATGAGAATGGTGAGAGGGACGATACTGGCCTGAGGATATTTTTGAAGGTTGCAATATAATTTAAGGCTGTTTCATATTATTTTCTATGTTCTTATTTGACACAGTCTAAAATTGATTTTAATCACTGCACATGTTCACTCTTAATGACATATTCTCCACACATTTTAACTTGCAAAGACACATAACAGCATGTAAATTCTTACACATATTCTTAAATTATTTCATTCACTTTATTTTACTTTTGTTATTTTTCTTTTAATCCTGATGCTTTATTAAGCATCAAGGGGGAATATGATAGAAAAATTCCATATTATCCACATTATTATTGATATTAATAATGTATTATTATATTTGAGAAGTATCATACCTTTCATATGCCATGTTTAATGTTTATATGTGCATTCCATATAGGATAAGTTCATATATTCTTGGCATGTTTCTGTGAGCAATTTCAGAGAGTTCAGACTGAAGACCAGTACAGGGTCAGTACATGCGTAGGGAATGATCTAAGCCTACTTTTTATAATCTCTCTGACATGTCCTGTTTCGGGTCACAGGAATGCACAGGAACTCCTCAGCTTACATAGATTAGTGTTTTATGAACGTTCTGTTAGACTTACATTCTTGTCTCCAGAGTGTCTGTGACATCTGCCCGGATGAGCTTTATCAGGACTGTCCCGTTCTGTCCCTTCCCTTATCCTCATCCTCCCTCTACTTTCTCCTACCTATATATATCAGACTTAGAAGAATGGATCCTTTAGAAATTCTAGGTGTGTCTGAATGTCATGCTTTGTAACCTCTCCCCCAAGTGGCCATTGGGGTGACTCCTTATATTTTTGTAATAAATGTACATAAATCCAATTTTCTGCCTGATTTTTGACTTTGAATAATTTAAGCTCAAAATTATTCTAACAGTTGGCATGATGTTCCTTTTCTGAAATGCTGTTACTTTTACGCCAGATGTAATGGGACACACACCTTCCAAAAAGTTCAACTTTTGTCTCGTCAGTCCACAGAGTATTTTCCCAAAAGTCTTTGGGATCATCAAGATGTTTTCTGGCAAAGCTGAGACAAGACTTTATATTCATTTTGCTCAGCAGTAGTTTTTGTCTTGGAACTCTGCCATGCAGGCCATTTTAGCCCAGTCTCTTTCTTATGGTGGAGTCATGAACACTGACCTTAACTGAGGCAAGTGAGGCCTACAGTTCTTTGGATGTTGTTGTGGGGTCTTTTGTGACCTCTTGGATGAGTCGTCACTGCGCTCTTGGGGTATAATTTTGGTTGGCCGGCCACACCTGGGAAGGTTCACCACTGTTGCATGTTTTCGCCATTTGTGGATAATGGCTCTCACTGTGGTTCACTGGAGTCCCAAAGCTTTAGAAATGGCTAGAATATTGAACTCAGCTTTCCAAAGATGTGATAAACCACAGTTAATTTACGTTTTAACGGGAAGGGGGGCAATCACTTTTTTCCACAGGGCCATGTAGGTTTGGATTTTTTTTTACCCTTAATAATAAACACCTTCAATCAAAAACTGCATTTTTTGTTTACTTGTGTTATCTTTGTCTAATATTTAAATTTGTTTAATGATCTGAAACATTTAAGTGTGACAAGCATACCAAAAAATGAGAAATCAGGAAGGGGGCAAACACCTTTTCACACCACTGTATGTTTAATGAGAAAAATGTTGACATGTTCAATACTTATTTTCCCCGCTGTATATATAGATGGATGGATAAAGTTCTACACAATAGTCTTTGTATGACAAAGGAAGACAAAGGACAGCAAAAAGAGATAAAAACAGGGTTGTAGAGACAAAAATTGGAGAAGAGTAGCATCTGTATTTCTACATTAATCAGCTGGGATTGTGATGTGCAGCAGAGGACACACTCCTGTGATTGAGTCCCGCTGAATAACAAAGAATCCATGTCTGTGCTGCTCTGGCTTATCTGGCTGCCTGATGAAAATTACCCCTCATACTGGACTCATGCACTTTAATCAGTTATGACCCAAACCAGACAAATGTGCGATTCCACCGCCCTGCTCATCCTTTCTCTGCATCCTCCCTCTCTCCCTCCTTCAGGCAGAACAAAGCCCTCTTGAGTCACTGCTTGCCACTCATCCTCACACCCGATGTGACTGAAGTCATTTTTTCTCCATAACAGCATCGAGGTCACTCACTCTTTCTCACTGTGGTAGATATCCAATTCTCAGAAACCTGACAATCAGAAAGTGTATTCACTTTTAGCACATAGTAGATAAAGTGGATATAAAGTCTACACACCCCTATTCAAATGCCAGGTTTTTGTGATGTAAAAAAATGAGACCAAGATAAATCATTTCAAAACTTTCCCCCAATTAATGTGACCTATAACTTGTACAACTCAATTGAAAAACAAACAAATCTTTAAGGGGAAAAATAAAAAATAAAAAACTTACAATAACCTGGTTGCATAAATATGCACGCCCTTAAACTAATACTTTGTTGTAGCACCTTTGGCTTTTATTACAGCACTGTCTTTTTGGGTAGGAGTCTATCAGTGTGGCACATCTTGATGTGGCAATATTTGCCCACTCTTCTTTGCAAAAACACTCCAAATCTGTCAGATTGCAAGGGCATCTCCTGTGCACAGCCCTCTTCAGATCACTCTACAGACATTTGATCTGATTCAGGTCTGGCCTCTGGCTGGGCCATTCCAAAACCTTAATCTTCATCTGGTGAAGCCATTCTTTTGCTGATTTGGATGTGTGCTTTGGGTCATTGCCATGCTGAAAGATGAAGTTCCTCTTCATCTTCAGCTTTCTAGCAGAAGCCTGAAGGTTTTATGCCAATGCTGACTGCTATTTGGAACTATTCATAATTCCCTCCACCTTGACGAAGGCACCAGTTCCAGTTTAAGAAAAACAGGCCCAAAGCATGACGCTGCCATCACCACACTTCACTGTAGGTATAGTGTTCTTTTGGTGATGAACAGTGTTGTGTTTGTGCCAAATATACCTTTTGGAATTATGGCCAAAAAGTTTAACCTTGGTTTCATCGGACCAAAACACATTTTCCCACATGCGTTTGGGAGATTTCAAATGTGTGTTTGCAAAATGTGCCCAGGCTGGGATGTTTTTCTTCGTAAGATAAGGTTTCTGTCTTGCCACCCTACCCCATAGCCCAGACATATGAAGAAGACAGGAGATTGTTGTCACATGTACTAAACAGCCAGTACTTTCCAGAAATTCCTGCAGCTCCTTCAATGTTGCTGTCAGTCTCTTGCGAGCCTCCCTGACCAGTTTTCTTCTCATCTTTTCATGAATTTTGGAGGGACATCCAGTTCTTGGTAATGTCAATGTTGTGCCATATTTTCTCCACTTGGTGACAACTGTCTTCACTGTGTTCCATGGTATATTTAATGCCTTGGAAATTCTTTTGTACCCTTCTTCTGACTGATACCTTTGAACAATGAGATCCTTCTGATGCTTTGGAAGGTCTCTATGGACCATGGCTTATGCTATAAGATGTGACTACAAAAATGTCAGGAAAAGCCTACTAGAACATCTATCCTTCCATCCATCTTCTACTGCTTTTCCGGAGGTCCGGATCGTGGAGGCAGCAGTTCAAGCAGAGAAGCCCAGACTTCCCTCTCCCCAGCCACCTGCTCCAGCTCTTCAGAGAGGATACCAAGACATTCCCAGACCAACTGGGAGACATAGTCTCTCCAGTGAGTCTTGGGTCTGCCCCAGGGTCTCCTCCCAGTGGGACGTGCCCGAAACACCTCAAGTGGGAGGCATCCAGGAGGTAACCTGATCAGATTCCCAAACCATCTCAGCTGGCTCCTTTCAATGTGGAGGAGCAGCAGTTCTACTCTGAGCCTCTCCCGGATGACTGAGTTCCTCACCTTATCTCTGAGGGTGAGTCCAGCAATCCTATGAAGAAAGCTCATTTCAGCTGCTTGTATCTGCGATCTCATTCTTTCGGTCTCTACCCAAAGCTTGTGACCATAGGTGAGGGTAGCAGTGTAGATTGACCGGTAAATCGACAGCTTTGCCTTAGAGCTTAGTTCCCTCTTCACCACAACGGACCGGTACAACGTCCGCATCACTGCAGATGCTGCCCCGATCCGTCTGTCAAGCTCTCGCTCCATTCTCCCCTCACTCGTGAATAAGATCCCAAGATACTTAAACTCCTCCACTTGAACAGCTTAACTTTGTTAGGGGTTAATCAGAGGCACTTTAAACGGTGGCAGGTGTGTGCTGACTGTCATTTAACATGAGTTTGAATGTGATTGGTTAATTCTGAACACAGCGACATCCCCAGTTATAATGGGGTGTGCATATTTATGCAACCAGGTTATTATAAGTTTTTTATTTTTTCCCCTTTAAAGATTTCAGTTTGTTTTTCAGTTGGGTTGTACAGGTTATAGGTCACATTAATGGTGGAAAAAGGTTTGAAATGATTTATCTTGGTCTCATTATTTTACATCACAAAAACCTGGCATTTCAACAAGGTGTGTAGACTTTTTATATCCACTGTACTTACTATGGTCTTTATCTGCAAACCCGTACCCTTTACCATGACATTACCTGTGAACAAACCAGAAGATGTGGCTTTATTAATGAATTTCAGACTGATTCATTTCTTTGATACAAAGTTGGTTTGCACTGAGAATACCACAAAGCACTGCTTCTAATCAGAAGTGGGTACTAACTGATTACATTTACCCAAGTAAATGTGCTCATGTAACTATTTCAGAAAATTATGCTTTGGTGAGTAGTTTTACTTGTGGCTACTTGTTACTTTTACTTCAGTACATTTTTGAAGAAAAAAACTGTACTTTTACTCAAGTACTTTTACTCAGTGCTGCTATTTGATGCATATAGTGCCACAGCTCTGCCCCCCATTGGTAAATCAGATCACTGCATGGTCATGTTAACACCCAAGTATGTCCCCCTTGTGCAAAGGCAGCCTGCTTATACACAGACTGTGAGGAGGTGGACACAGGAGGTTGCTGATGCACTGTAGGACTGCTTCTAGACGACAGACTGGAGCGGACTCTGTGAACCACATGGGGTGGACATAGACAATATGACCAAATGCATCACAGAATACATTAGATTCTGTGAAGACAAGACCATGCCAGCTCAGACTGTACTCTGCTTCTCCAACAACAGACCATGGGTCACCAGTGACCTGAAAGCACTTCTGAACAAAAAGAAGAGAGCTTTTAGGGCTGGAGACAAGGAGAAGCTGAGGGAAGTGCAGCATGAGCTGAGAGAGATGCTGAGGAGGTGCAAGGGCAATTATAGGAGGAGGTTGGAAGAGAAACTCAGGCAAAATAACACTAAAGATGTGTGGGAGGGAATGAAACAAATCACTGGGTACAAGGGAGAGTCAGGCAGCCATCTGGGAGCCAGGAGAGAGCTGAGGAACTGAATCTGTTCTTTAATAGGTTCAACTCACAGTCTGTCACCCGAGCAACACAACCAGACCCCCACACACCCCTCCCTACCCACGCTCCCGTGCAGAACCTCTCTCCATCTCCCTCCTCCTCCTCCTCCTCAGGGGGCACCAGGACCCCCCCCTCACTTCACGGTGACTACAGATCAGGTGGAGAAACAGCTGAAGAGACTCCGTCAGCAGAAGGCTTCGGGCCCGGATGGCATCTCCGCTAGGATCTAAGGACCTGTGCCAACCAACTAGCTCCAGTACTGACACACCTATACAACCTGAGCCTGAGTCTGGAGAAAGTACCGTTGCTGTGGAAGACATCCTGCCTGGTTCCTGTCCCCAAGAAGTCATCTCCATCGGATCTGAATGACTATCGACCAGTTGCCCTCACATCTCATGTGATGAAGGTCCTGGAGAGACTGGTCTTAGCCCACCTGAGGCCGCAGGTGGAGACGTGGCTGGACCCTCTGCAGTTTGCATATCAGCCCCATTTAGGAGTTGAAGATGCTGTCATCTACCTGCTGCAACGAGCCCATCAGCACCTGGATGGTGGAGGAGATACTGTGAGAATCACTTTTTTGATTTCTCCAGTGCCTTTAACACCATCCAGCCACTGCTGCTGGGCGAGAAGCTGCGGGGGATGGGGGTTGACAGCTCTGTGATCTCCTGGATTACCGACTACCTGACAGGCAGACCACAGTTTGTCAGGCTGGGCAGTGTCTTGTCTGGAGTGGTGGCTAGTGATACGGGAGCACCACAGGGGACTGTGCTCTCTCCTTTTCTTTTTACCTTATACACCACGGACTTTCAGTATAACACTGAGTCATGTCACCTGCAAAAATTCTCTGATGACTCAGCTGTTGTGGGGTGTATAAGAGGAGGAGAGGAGGGGGAGTACAGGGCACTGGTAGACAGATTTTTTTTCTCTCGGCGCCACACGAGTAGGCTGCCTTTTGCAACAGCGGCTCGATTCCGAGTCTTTTTCCCTTCCTCTCTCTTTTGATCCGTCTTTTTTTTTCACCCCACTTATATCACGGACACACAGATCGTCCTAAATGTCTCCTGAGCCGGTGGACGGAGCCACTGTTTATAGCAGGATACGATACAGCAGAGAACAGCTGCTAGCATTCAACCGCCACCCGGTCCCATTGGAAAAACTCGACATACCGAGAGAACTGAGGCGAAAACGCCGCGGCTGCCGGGCTGGAGTAAGGCGGAGGACAAAAAATATAAGGTACAGACCCTCCCTTCCATCTGTTGTCATGGGAAATGTACGGTCGATACTGGGAAAGTTAGATGAGCTAGCGGCTATCTCCCGTTATGATAGCACATACCGGGAGTGCTCTCTCCTTTTGTTTACTGAGACGTGGCTAACTGAACTAGCAGCAGATGCTAACATTGAGCTGGAGGGTTTTCACATGATACGAGCTGACCGAACACCAGACAGTGGCAAGGCTAGGGGCGGTGGAGTGATAATGTATGTTAACAACAACTGGTGCAGACCGGGACATATCACTGTTAAACAACGACACTGCAGCAAAGACATTGAGTTGCTAGCTGTTAGCATGAGGCCTACATATCTCCCGAGAGAACACTCACACGTGATCTGCATTGTTGTTTATGCAAATCCGACGGTGAACGCTGGGACAGCACGTGACGTCATCCATTCAGTAACCAGCAGGCTGCAGACAGAACACCCAGATGCTCTTCTCCTCATCTCAGGCGATTTCAACCATGTTTCACTGTCTCCCATTCTACCCACGTTCACCCAGTATGTCACATGCCACACTAGAGACAATAAAACACTGGATTTATTCTACGCAAACACTAAGGAGGCGTACACCTCATCACAACTCCCCCCACTCGGGAGATCGGATCACAACTTGGTTCATCTCCGGCCGGTGTACAAACCCCTAGTGCACAGACAACCTCCGGCCATGCACACTGTGGAGTTATGGTCTGAGGAGACAATGGACACCCTAAAGGGCTGTTTTGAAGCCACCGCCTGGAAGCAGCTCTGCGATCCACATGGTGAGGACATCGATGGCCTCATTCACACCTTCACGGGCTACCTCAGCTTCTGTGTGGACAAATCCGTTCCCACCAAGACCATACGGCGTCACTCAAACAACAAACCCTGGATCAACCCTGAGATAAAAACACTTCTGAGAGAGAAGAAGAGGATCTTCAGGTCAGGGAACAGGGAGATGCTGAAGTCCGTACAGAGGGAGCTGAGGAGAAAGATCAGAGAAGGCAAGGACAGCTTCAGGAAGAAGATGGAGGACAAGCTGCAACAGAGCGACATCAGCGGGGTCTGGAGAAACCTCAAAACCATCTCGGGGCTCCAGAATACCTCCCCCCAGGCCACAGGGGGCAGGGAGTGGGCGAACAACCTGAATCTGTTTTTCAATAGATTTGACCAACCGCCCTCCCCCCTGACTGCACAACAACCACTGCTGCCTCTAAAGAAATCAAGTCCTGCTGCCCACTCCCCACTCCACCAACACCCCCCCCACTCCCAACACACAGCCCCCCATCCTGACCCTGACCAGGACCCAGGTGAGGACGGAGCTGAGGAAGATCAAGGCGAGGAAGGCGCCGGGACCGGACGGCATCAGCGCAAAGCTCCTCAAGTCCTGTGCAGACCAGCTGTGTGGGATTGTGACGTATATCTTCAACATGAGCCTGAAACTGGGGAGGGTACCACAGCTGTGGAAAACATCTTGTGTGGTACCTGTACCAAAAACTTCCCACCCCAAAGACCTGAACAGCTACAGACCGGTGGCCTTGACGTCCCACTTGATGAAGACCCTGGAGAGACTGCTCCTTGCTCACCTCCGCCCCCTGGTGGAACCAGCGATGGATCCACTCCAGTTCGCCTACCAGCATGGCATTGGGGTGGAGGATGCGGTGATCTTCCTCCTTCACCGTTCTCTGTCCCACCTGGAGAAGCCCGGGAATATGGTGAGGATCATGTTCTTTGACTTCTCCAGTGCTTTCAACACCATCCAACCGATGATCCTGAAGGACAAGCTGCTGCGCGCAGGGGTGGACCAGCACCTGTCATCATGGATCCTGGACTACCTCACGAACCGGCCTCAGTTTGTGAGAACCCGGGACTGTGTGTCCGACACGATCATCAGTAGCACGGGGGCCCCCCAGGGAACGGTGCTGGCTCCCTTCCTGTTCACTCTTTATACTGCGGACTTCTCACACAACACAACACACTGCCATCTACAGAAGTTCTCTGATGACTCTGCGATCGTTGGCCTCATCTCCAATGGAGATGAAGCTGAGTACAGAGGGCTTATCCAGGACTTCGTGGACTGGTGCCATCGGAACTGCCTCCAGATCAACGCGAGGAAAACTAAGGAGCTGGTGGTGGACTGCCGCAGGCATGGGCAGCCCCTCACAGTACCAGTAAATATACAGGGAACAGACATCGAGATGGTGACATCCTATAAGTACCTGGGTATTCATCTGAACAATAAACTAGACTGGTCACACAATACTGATGCACTCTACAAGAAGGGACAGCGCAGGCTGTTCCTGCTGAGGAGACTCAGGTCTTTTGGTGTACAAGGGGCGCTGCTGAAGTCATTCTATGACACGGTGGTGGCATCAGCCATCACTTTTGGAGTGGTCTGCTGGGGCAGTGGCATTACTGCAGCCGATAGGAAGAGACTGAACAAACTGATTAAGAAAGCTAGCTCTGTCCTGGGGCAGCGCCTTGATCCGATGGAGGAGATAGGAGAGAGAAGGACGGTGGCTAAACTGTCATCTCTGCTGGAGTCCGAGTTCCACCCTATGCAGGACATACTGAATGCACTGAGGAGCTCATTTAGCAGCAGACTACATCATCCCAGGTGCACAACCGAGAGGTTTCGTAGGTCCTTCCTACCAACGGCTGTCAGACTGTACAACCTAAGCAGGGCTGCTCGCAGAGATAGCAAAAAGACGTAACAAACTAATAGTTTTTTTGAATGCAAAAGATGCAATAGACTTACACAATGGTCCCCTCCGGCATACAACTAGGAACTTACCGGTCGCTATGGAGGGTGAGAATATGTATGGGCACATAATCATACCATGTAGGATAACTAAGTAGACGGTTATGCTGTTTCATTCCATCTAGCAACAATGCTCTGCACTG
Source organism: Pholidichthys leucotaenia (assembly GCA_020510985.1). Taxonomy (NCBI): domain Eukaryota; kingdom Metazoa; phylum Chordata; class Actinopteri; order Cichliformes; family Pholidichthyidae; genus Pholidichthys; species Pholidichthys leucotaenia. The sequence goes on from CM035841.1 coordinate 223,069,926, forward strand.
TGTGTGTTTATATATTTACATATTTATTCCATCTAGCTACAATGCTCAGCACTGGGTGTGTTTATATATTTATATATCTACATATTATTCCATCTAGCTACATTGCTCCGCACTGTGTGTGTTTATATACTTGCATATTTATTCCACCTAGCTGCAATGCTCCGTACTGTGGGTGTTTATATATTTACATATTTATTCCATCTAGCTACAATGCTCTGCACTGTGTGTTCATATATTCATATATTTATTCCATCCAGCTACAATGCTCTGCACTGTGTGTCTGTGTGTGTGTGTATATATATATATTTTATAGTAATACGTACATATGTATATTAGCTGCTCTTGCTTGCTTGTTTTTTGTTTTTTTGTTTTTTTCTTGCCTTCTGATTGTTGCTCTGAGTGTTGCTATCCCTGTGCTGTTGCAATCCTGGAATTTCCCCGTTGTGGGACTAATAAAGGCTTATCTTATCTTATCTTATCTTATCTTATTTGTGGAGTGGACGGAGCAGAATCACCTGAGGTTGAATGTCAGCAAGACCAGGGAGATGGTGATTGACTTCAGGAAGAGGAAGGCTCCTTCTCAGCCACTGCAGATTAGGGGGGAGGATGTGGGAGTGGTTGAAGACTACAAATATCTGGGTGTCAGGATCAGTAGCGGGTTGGACTGGAGATCCAACACCAATGCTGCGCACAAGAAGGGGATGAGCAGACTCTATTTCGTGAGAAAATTGAGATCCTTCAGTGTGTGCAGCAGGATGCTGGAGCTTTTCTACCAGACTGTTGTCGCCAGCGCCATCTTTTTTGCTGCGGTCTGTTGGGGTAGCAGTATCAGGGCCAGAGATACCAACAGACTTGACAAGATTATCAAGAGGGCTGGCTCTGTAATTGGTCTCAGACCGGAGACCTTTGAGACAGTGGTGGAGAGGAGAACACTAAATAAACTGCGATCCATCATGAACAATCCTGATCACCCCCTCCACCACACACTAGGTAGGCAGCGAAGCACTTTCTCCAGTAGACTACTACAGCTTCGTTGTCAAACGGCCAGGTACAGGAAATCTTTCCTGCCACTTGCAATTTCACTGTACAATAACTCACTATGATGTTGTATTCTGGTCATAACTATGCTGCCACACTGCACCTTACAGACTAACTGGTACCTCACATTTCACTCTGCTCTTGATAGTCCTTCTTTGTGCAATGGGATGATTCATGTGTTTATACGGGTCATCATCATATATTAAGCTATGATGTATATAGGTTCTATAGTCGTGTTAGTTTCTTTTTTGCTTTCCATGCGTAATCCCTTTGTCTGTCGTGCGTGTTTCTGTTGTTTGGCTGTCAACTATCATGCTGCTGTTACACTGTAATTTCCCAGTTTGGGATCAATAAAGTACATCTATCTATCTCTCTATCTATCTATCTATCTATCTATCTATCTATCTATCTATCTATCTATCTATCTATCTATCTATCTATCTATTTTTTAATTTTACTGATTTGTTTTCAACTGATTGTTAAAACCAATGTTCTTCTATTCTGGATCATAAAATATTTGATTTATTACTATTTCTTTATATCATTTGCAATACGGTATTTTATTTTCCTCAGATTAACAACCTCACAAAATGGTAGGAGTAAGGACTCAAAATTACAAGAAGGAAAAAAGAAAATTCAGAAATCAAAAGTTGTCAATGTGCAAGAAAAAGTTGCAAAATTATTAGCAAATTAGAAAAGCACTCAGAGAGTGCATACCTCCACCAAGGCTCCTTCTTTTCCTCATGGATGACCTCCAAAATGTAATGGGTTCATGTGTAGGCCATGAGCCACTTCTGGGGAAAATTGCATCAAAGTCTATCCAGTATTTTAGAGTATTCTTGCTAACACACCGTGAGAAGATAAGAGCCTTGGTGGAGGTATGCATTCTCAGATCATCATCAAAATCTAATGGGTTCCTCTCTAGTCCAAGGGCCACCTCTGGTAAAAAATTTTTTTATCCAAATCCATCCAGTAGTTTTTGTGTAATCCTGCTGACAGTCAAACACACAATCAAACCAACACGGATGAAAATATTACTTACTTGGCCGAGGTAAAAATGTACACAGTCATATGATTATCATTTAAATTAGCAAGTTTACAAGAAAAAAGGTTGTTGATGTTGTGAAATTTATATTTGAGCATGCTAAATAAAAACATCATAACACTATGATCATACAAAACACATAGGTACATTTAGCTAGCTTCCAGCACAAAACCAGTTAGTTAAAACATGTTCGTCATGTGGACCATATGTGGAATCAGTACCAGGGAAAAGAGGTTGAAAGTTTTTAATTGACTGAAGGATCTGTGGGCAGACTTTGTCTTGTTCCAGGAAACACGTGTTTCTAAGTCGTATGTAGGTGCATTCACCTCCCCTGAATTTCCCCACATGTATTCAGCCTGCTTTAATTCCAGACAAGTGGGGGGGGTAGCCATATTGACAAACAGAAGAATACATTTTGTTGTTACCAACACTATAGCAGATCCAGAAGGCAGAGTTATAATATTAAAAATCTCAGTTCAAAATCTGGATCTTGTGGGGGACCCAGTCAGTACGTTCTCTACTCAGACTGAATGGCATGGCAGGAGGAGATGCGTAAAAGCTGAGAAACGGATATGCAGGGCAGTTTGTGGTTTTCTCTTTAAGACCGCATGATAATATGTATTCTCCTCTAGCCTGCATAATAATGCGCCGACAGGCTGGGTGACAAAGGGAATTGTCATTGTAAATGTATGTATATTAATGCAAACACCCCAGGTAGAGTGGCGAGTTGTATGGTATAAAAAGAGAGATGCCCGTGACCTGGTTCATACTTCTACTTGTCGACTAATGATAGCAAGAGATTAATAAAGTCTGCTCTGATCCAGCTACTGCACCACCTGCTCATTCCTCTCTCTACAATCTATGTATTGCCAGTGTTTATGGCCCAAATGTTGATGACCCATCCTTTTTTCACACTTTCTTCATTTTTCTTTCTGAGCACTTGGACACTACACTCATAGTAGGAGGAGACTTCAACCTGGTATTGGATCCTGCAACTGACAGGCTCAGTACAGCGGGGAATTGGCAGGCTACTGATACTCTTAGATAATACATGAGTGATTTTGGTCTTTGATGAACAGCACTCATCAGTGCACTACTCATATTGTCGTTTAGACTTTTTCTTAGTTACTAACTCCATTGTGAGGGATATCACAGACACTGAAATTTGCTCTAATCAAGTTATCAGCAATCACCACCTGGTATTTCTTACACTGGTGAATAAAAAAAAAAACAAGGAAAACTAGGAACTGGAAATTTAATACATCCCTACTCAAAGACAAATACTTTATTAATTATTTTAATAAGGAGTCGGAATCATATCTGGGAAACAATGACGTGCCAGAAATATTGCCGCGTGTTCTCTGGGAAGCAGCAAAAGCGGTCAGACGAGGAAAAATAATCTCTTACTGTTCATATAAGAGTTAAAAAAAATAAAAAGCACTAGTACTGAAGTTAGAACAGAAAATCAATGGAGAGTATTTGTGCCGTTTCTCCACAGGAACAGGCACTCAACAATCTGAGAAAATTAAAGCTGGAACTAAAAGTAATTACAAACAAAAGAAAACAGTTTTTAATACAAAGACTATGTCTGGAGAAGTTTGAACATAGCAATAAATCAGGGTGATATCTTTCTAACCAGCTTAAAATGATCTATTTACCTTTTGTTCTTATTAAAGGCAAAAATAGAAAGGAAATGTTTTTACCTTCTTTACATGTTTCAACGGTTCACTGCAGCTTTCCTCAGAAGTGTCAGCTGATTGCTGCGAGGTGTCATTTTATCAGCTGACTTTCATAGGCGGGGCCAGCCCGGCAGACCTGTCAGATTCACCGAGCTGGCCCCACCTACGAAAGTCAGCTGATAAAATGACACCTCGCAGCAATCAGCTGACACTTCTGACGAAGGCTGCAGTGAACAGTCAAAACATGTAAAGAAGGTAAAAACATCTCCTTTCTATTTTTGTCTTTAATAAGAACAAAAGGTAAATAATTAAAAGAAGACAAAATGAACCTACTTGAGCTTAAAATGAAAAAAGAAAAAACAACTATCCACTCTATTAAGGATACGACTGGAAATATCACCCATGACCCTGAAGAAATATATGACTCCCTCAGAAAGTTTGATGAAAACCTCTATTCATCTCAGATTAATCTGTCTGACTCAGAGATAAGTGGATTTCTGGACAATATTAATTTACAACGATTAAACAATAAACAGATTACAGCTCTGGGTTCACCTTTTTTAATATCTGAACTCCAAGAGGTACTTCAGCACATCCCAAATAATAAAGCTCCGGGAGCAGATGGTTTTCCAGTAGAATTCTATATAGAATTCTGGCCTGTGATGGCACCTACTTTCTTTAAAATGGTGAACCAAATTAAAGAAGATAATGTAATCCCTCCAAATATGAACTCAGCTAGCATTATCCTGCTCCTTAAACCCGAAAAAGAACCTACGCTTCCATCCAGCTACCATCTCATCTCACTAAGTTGATTTTTAGATCAACTTAGAATGTTGATCTAAAAAATTGTTGCAAAGCTCTTGCTAGAAGACTGGAAAGGGTAAGTCTGTTTATTATACACCTGGTGTTACGACCCGAGCGTCGATCTTGTCCGCGCTCGGGCCATGTATCATCTCTGCTGGCACTGACAGATGTCGATTACATTCTGGCTCCACCGGGCTCTTATTGTGACAGCACTCGGTGGGGTTTCCGGCTGTCAAGGTCGATCAGCTGTTTGGCATCACTGCTCGTTAGCGACCGGCTTTATTAGCGGGCGCTGGCAGCAGTTGATTGCTGGAGTGTCGTCGAACAAACCTCGTCAGATCTTTGTGAGACATTCTGTCAAACTTCCCTGGTGTATTATCGTCATGCTCAGGTTCGTGTGTTTATTCTCGTCTTTGTTCATGTTTTAGATCATAAGTGGCTGGGGTTAGCCTTATGATCCCATGCTCTACGTTCAGTGTATTTTTTGCCACAGTGTCTCTTAGTTTTGTGTTCATGTCTCGTTAATAAAACACCTTTGCAAAACTCACTGGAGACTTTTGGTGTCTTATGGTGGCCCGCGAGGGTCACCGCTTGACAGTATACTCCAGCCAAGGACGTCTAAATGCCACACTGAGACGTCTTTCACTGTGAGTTTTGCCGTAGGGAGTTTTTCCCCGTAAGTTGGACTTGGTAGAGAGATGCCCGCCCGCGACTGTGGTTTTTGCCTGGAGTGGCTGGAGGAGATTGACGGCTATCTTGCAGAAGCCGCGGCCGATTACCACTTATGCCTCGCCCAGCGGGCCCTGCGCAGTTACCACCTTACCTCTACTCCGGAAGGAAGCGAGAGGTTATCATGGATTGTGGCACAGCATGAATTGATGGCAAAAGCGCTCCAGGAAACCCCTCCACCTCCCGCGAGGACAGCGTCCCTGGCGAGAGTGGAGATTCATAGGCTGGAGGGAAAACCCGGCAGGAGACCAGTGGATCGGAATCCAGCTCCTGTCAGCCGTCCAGTCCCAGCGCCATGTGTTCCTGGGTCCCTCGCCGCACCATTGGCCAGTAGGCCTCATCGCCATGCTCCTACCAAGCCCCAACGAGAATCCCGTCCGGATCCAGCTCCGGGTCATCGGAGGAACCCAGCCTCCCAGTTGGCCGCATCTCCCACGTCACGACAGGAGGGAACCCCCGCAGTCGCCGCCCCCGGGTCATCTGTTCTAGCTGCGCTGTCAGCTTCTCATGCCCATATCGCCCCGGCTGTCATGTTCTCCTCTTCAACGTCATCCCCTGCGGCTGGGAGTGCTGTGAGTCATGCTTCGGCGAGGCCCATCAGCAATCCTTCCCGAGCGGTTCCTCCTCGTCGCCCCGAGGGGCCTGCATTTACCTCCCAGAGGTATAGAAGGAGAACTCCACCCGCTGCAGCAGGCACCATCTTCTCCCCAGGAGGCAGGCAAGTGCAAGTTCATTCATTCCACCATAATTATGATCTGCCTTGTCTGACTTCTGGGGACAGAGTTCGGGGTTCACAGCCCCCCGAGCTCCCACCACCTGCTGTAACTGTAATTCCTAAACCCGCTGCCTCTGTGCCTTCTTCTGCCGAGTGGGCCGCAAACCATTTCTATGTCGCCAGAGGAGGAGGGGGCCTGCAGTGCTGGAAAGCCTGGATCCGGCCCTGCAGCCACGTTGTGGACGGAGGAGAAGAGCGGACTGCGGCCCGGAACCTGTGCTGACGATGAAGCGTCCCGGGCCTCCTCGCCGGAGCGGTCCAAACCAGTGGGTTGAGGGTCCCCTGCCTCCATGCCATACGGGTCATCGGCGTGGACATCAGTGCGAGAGGAACCTCGGGCTGCGGAAACCATCTCGCCAGCTGCGGAGCCCAACGCAGCTGAGTTGGAGACTGCGCGCCCTGAGCCTGGATCGACGGAGTCCTGGATGGCAACAGAACCCGAGTGCAGGCAAGTGCTCCCTCTTGTGTCTCTGTCCCCTGTTTTGGAGCATTTTTGCCTGCCTCTCGGGGAGGCGAGTGATGGGCAGCCGCCTGCTGCGCCCAAGCTCATCTCGCTGGGTTCTGTTGCTGCCGGTGATACTGATCCCCTTTCTTCTGTGTGTTCTGAGCTTCCTTGCAGTGTCACCGGCGCTGAGCCAGTCGGGATTGCTGAGTTGGAGGTTCCAGGTTCGGGGGTGGAGGTCATCAGCGGAGCTGCACCGACCCAGTCAGGGTCCCTCGTGGGTGCTGCTGTGGCCCAATCGGGGCCCGACGTGGGTGCGCCCGAGGCCCAATCGGGGCCCATCGCGGGAGCTGCGTTGGCCCAATCAGGGTCCAGCAGAGGTGCAGCGCTGGTGTGGTCCGAGGACAGTGGAAGAGCGGCAGTCCTTTCGCCGCCCGGCTCGGTATGGGCTCATTTTGGTCTTCTGTCCCCTCTACAGAGTCATTGCTCCTGCGCATCATCGCTGGGGGCCGTGGGGGTCCCTTTTCACTCGCCCCGGCTCTCCCGTGTTTTGTCCTCACCAGGGAGGCCGCCGCGGGCTGTTTTCCCCCGGTACTGGTGGCTGAGGGACGCGGCTCGGCCGCCCGAGGAACTGTTTCGCCGGTTCGCCGCCTTGGGTCGGCCGCCCAATTTGTCATGTGTATTACTGGGCGACCTGGTTCGGCCACCTGAGGAACTGTTTCGCCGGTTCGGTGCCTTGGGTCGGCCACCCGACATGTGTGTTTTTCTGGGCGACCTGGTTCGGCCACCAGAGGAGTGGACTTTCCAGGCCTGGGACTATGATAAGCCGCCCAGTCATGTTCCGCCTCCCATGACCACCCGTCGGCTGTTGGATGCGGGGAGACCGCCTGAACTGTTCCTGTGGCGCTTGGTCTCCGCCACTCGGCATGAACTGTCGGGGGGGGGGGGGGGTAGAGGTAATTTCTTTGTGGTAGTCTGATCCAGTATTTGTTCTGGGGTTTTTTTGCTATCCTGTGTTTTGTCTCTTGTAATTGTTATTTGTGTATTTTGGGAATTTGTGATTTATGTTCTGCAGTTGTCTCATGTGTCCTGTGTGTATTTGATTTGGGTATATGGTATTTTTTATCATCGTGCTTTGTATAGTTGTTTTTTCTTGTTTTTTGCCCTAGTGAGTGTTGTATTTTCTGTTGTCCTGTCTGTGCTATGGCGTTTCATGTACTTTTGGTTTTTTTTCTGGTTGTCTGTGTCCTGTTGTGTCTTGCAGTTGCCTCATTTGTTCTGTGTATTTGATTTGGGTAAATGGTATTTTTTTTGTCATCGTGTTTTGTATAGTTGTTTTGTTTTGTTTTTTTCTCTTGCCGGATCTTGATTCTGTTTTGTGTTCTAGTTAGTGTTGTGGGGGGGGGGGGTTTCTGTACCATGTCTTTACTACGTGTTTCATGTGTTTTTTTTTTTTTGAGTCATTTTTTTTCTTCTGATTGTCTGTGCCTGGCTTTGTATACTGTAGTTGTTTTTCTTGTTTTTTGCCCTAGTGAGTGTTGTATCTTTGGTTATCCTGTCTGTGCTATGGTTTCATGTATTTTTTTTTTTTAGTGTTTTTTTTTTCTCTCTCTCTCTTTGATGGTCTGTGCTGATTCTCGGCTTTTGTCTCTCTCCCGCTGGGTCTGCCCCATCCGCCCACCCTGGAAGGGGTGGGGGGGGTGGCATGGATGACTATGGGCGTTCTGGAGCCCGCCCTCGCAGGGAGGGTACTGTTACGACCCAAGCGTCGATCTTGTCGCTCGTCGATCTTGCGCTCGGGCCATGTATCATCTCTGCCGGCATTGACAGCTGTGGATTACATTCTGGCTCCACGGGGCTCTTATTGTGACAGCGCTCGGTGGGGTTTCCGGCTGTCAAGGTCGATCAGCCGTTTGGCATCACTGCTCATTAGCAACCAGCTTTATTAGCGGGCGCTGGCAGCAGTTGATTGCTGGAGTATCGTCGAACAAACCTCGTCAGATCTTTGTGAGACATTCTGTCAAACTTCCCTGGTGTATTATCGTCATGCTCAGGTTCGTGTGTTTATTCTCGTCTTTGTTCATGTTTTAGATCGTAAGTGGCTGGGGTTAGCCTTATGATCCCATGCTCTATGTTCAGTGTATTTTTGCCACAGTGTCTCTTAGTTTTGTGTTCATGTCTCGTTAATAAAACACCTTTGCAAAACTCACTGGAGACTTTTGGCGTCTTATGGTGGCCTACGAGGGCCACTGCATGACACCTGGATCAAACAGGTTTAATCAAGTCTAGGCACTTGGCTAATCATACACACAGACTATTTAATTTAATAGACAACTGTAAGATTAACAACTTAGACACTACAATATTATCTTTGAATGCATGGAAATTCCTTTTTATGCTGTTAAACAAGTTTGGGTTTGGTTGATCTTTTATAAACTGGATTAAAACACTATATAGCTGACCAGTTGTATCTGTCAGAACAAATGATGAAACTTCTCAAAGCTTTAATCTTCAGAGAGGCATCAGGCAGGGTTGGCTACTCTCTCCCTCACTTTTTACCATCTTTATTGAATCATTAGCAGCAGCAATACGACAAAATGTTGATATTAGAGCTATCCAAACTGGAGAAAAAGAACACTAGTGAAGTCTTTATGCTGAAGATGTATTAATTTTCCTTGAGAACTCACAAAGATCTCTTTTTCAGACAGTGGCACTCATTGAGAAATTTTCATCACTATCAGACTACACTATTAACTGGGGTAAATCAACTGTGTAGGGGAAATTAGTTAAAAGGTACAAAGATTATTTAATTTATACCTATAGGTGTGTGTGGAAACGAAGGTTTGCTTCAGATCCACGCACACACTGGGAAAAAAGTCGTTTTTGGGGGACCAGTCGAAAACTTAAAAATTTATTAATAACTAATCTTTATACCTTCAATCAATCAGTCTCAAATATTCGTGAATTCTCCTGGGTGACTTCAGAAACAGACACAGGAAAAAGAAATTAACAGAAACTTCCATATACCATTTACAGTTTTAATGATCAGACTCAGATTAAATTACATTACATTCAACGGACTTGTTGGTAAGGTGAAATGATCAAGTATCAAGCATCACATTCAACTCGTACCTGATTATTGAGCAAGAGTGTAATCATATTTGTGGAACCAAGGAAACCTTAGTGTGAATTTCTAACTGTGATGAAAATGGAGACTGAAATAACTAACCAAAATATGAAGACAATTGGACACAAATTTTATGAAGAAAATTATAAAAGCTGATAATATGGAAAAAGAAATTCTGGGTTACTCTAATAAAAACGGAATTTAATGAAAAGAGGGATACTATTTCTCTTTAACTCTATAGCTGCGATCAGAGTTATGAACTAGTTCTAAACCTGAGACAAATTATACTTTAAGGCGATGGACATTGCATTACTCAGCAGATGAAACAAAGAAATCTTGCTCACTTGACATTTGTGTTGTCTTCTAGCTGGATCCTTAGCTGAAGCTTTATTTGATGAAACTGGAAATTATCTGCCAGCAGATAATTTCTTCCCAGAGGCAAACAGTCAGGAGCTGAGATCCAACAACGATGATGAGAGGCTGCTGCTGGCTGCTGAAGCAGTATGTCATGTGGACAACATGAGCAGGTTTTTCATTGGCTCTCCCGGGTCCAAATAAATTGCTGAGATAGTTCACAGTCTGATCACAGGCACAGAATCGAAAATACAACAATAATAAAACTTATTATTCAAGCCACGAAATCTAAGTTCTTCAGATGTTTTGGGGATTGGCAAAAACAGCTTCCAGTGTGAGAAAAAAATGATCAGTCCACTTTAAAACACGGTGAGTTACAGAAAATCAATAGAAAAAGTTTAACAGAATAAAATTTTTAAAAAAAATGTCTGTGAACACGGAGTTTCACTCCATATAAAAGAGAGGTTTGAGCTCAAAACAGAAGAAAAGGTATTTTTCCCAGACTGTTGAAAGGAAAGAGAGAATTCAAGGCAGGACACAAAGACAACTTGCACGAACTTTAAGAAAGAACCACTGCCTGAACTAAGAACTGCCTGAACTAGGGCGTTCCTCACTTATACTGAGTAGTTTTTCCGGGGAAAAACTTGACTGACAAAAAAGGGAACCAACTGTCTCTCATCGCGGGAGGTTTGAATGAACTCTGGTCCAATAAGAAAGCAATCCTTTGTCTGTAACCAACCAATAGAATGAAAGGGGGAGTTGTCCAACAGAGACTGGCTGGTGATTGGCTGGCACCAGTCAGATGACTTGAGCAAGCTTTTCAAAAGAGAATGAAACACATCTTGATTAAAATGAAAATTCACTTTATGTGTGTAAGCTAAACTAAATTCAGTGATTCATGACTAATTTTCATTCTTGCTACATTAAACATGCACTTTCATAAACTTGTCCTTCTATAATTAACACGCATTAGAATAAGGTTCATTTAAGCATTTTCAAACATGCAATACATTTAAACCAATGATTAATGAAATATTTCAAACCAGAATGGTATATCAGAGTAATGCTTGATTTTCCAGGGTGTCCTGAAAAAGAAAATAATCTGAGAATTGAGAGTTTTTGTTAAAAGGAAGTCATTTCATCCAGTAACCCCAGTTCAGCCTGCAGAGACAACAGCGAACATATTGCGGAGTTGTCCACCAGGGGGTAATGTTGAGCTGTGGATAATTCCTAGAGACCTGTGGAATGTGGTCCAAGGTATCTGAAAGGTTTCAAACAGTTCTTTAAGCATAAAACTGCCTGATTGGGGAGGAAGTTTTGGGATTTATGAGTGCAGACTAATCCTTTCCTGGCATGAAATGGGATCCTTATCGTCCCTTTTACCATGGAATGTGTTTTCAAACTGTGGTTCTTAGGTGAAGGAAACAATTCTTGACCAGACTTTTGGGTGAAACAATTTCTTTAAGGTGAAGAGTGATTTTATAGATTGGAGAAAAAGGGATTGATGTGACATATCCCCCCTCTGTATCAATGGTGAACTTTGGTCAGCGTTGGTACACATTCTTGGTGGCTGGTTCCAATTGGTGACTCTTGACCCAACTGCTGAGCTAATGGTTCTGATGTCTATAAGCCCTAATCTTGTAAACAGTATCTATTCGTGAGTATAGATCTTTGAGTTTGGTTTACTGGGAAAAAAAAAAAAAAACAACTTCTAGGAATCTTAAAAAATAATTTGAATATGGACAAATTTAAAAATTATAAAACTCAATTCAATTCAATTCAATTCAACTTTATTTATATAGCGCCATTTCACAACAACAGTCATCTCATAGCACTATCAACTGTAGGGGGAACCCCCACAGTTGCAGAAAGACCCCAGCAATCAGGCGATCCTCTGTGAGCAAGCACTTGGCGACGGTGGAGAGGAAAAACTCCCTTTTAACAGGAAGAAACCTCCAGCAGAACCAGGCTCAGGGAGGGGCAGTCATCTGCTGCGACTGGCTGGGGGGTGAGGGGACAAAGAAGATGAAAAGAACAGACATGTAGAGAGCAAACAGCACGATGGGGACTCAATCTATGGGAGAGAACAAACAGATGTTAATGACCAGCAAAAAAAAATATTTCATTGAGAGTGAAGAAAGGAGTGAGGCCCAGTGCATTATTGGAGGTCCCCTGGCTGACTAAACCTATTAGCAGCATAACTAAGGGAGGGTTCAGAAACACATGATCCCTCCCTAATTGTAGGCTATATCAAAAAGGTAGGTTTTAGCCCTATTCTTAAAAACAGAGATCGAGTCTGACTTCCGAATCCAGATTGGCAGCTGGTTCCACAGGAGAGGAGCTTGATAACTGAAGTCTCTGCCTCCCATTGTACTTTTGGAGATTCTAGGTATTACAAGTAATCCTGCATTTTGGGAGCGTAGTGCTCTGTTAGGATAATACAGTAGTATCAGATCTTTTAAATAAAAAGGAGCCTGATTGTTTAGAGCTTTGTAAGTAAGAAGAAGGATTTTAAACTTAATTCTAAACTCTATGGGAAGCCAATGAAGGGAGGCCAGAACCGGAGAGATATGATCTCTCTTTCTAGTACCTGTTAAAACTCTTGATGCAGCATTTTGGATCAGCTGAAGACTTTTTAAAGATGTTTTAGGACAGCCTGATAATAAAGAATTACAATAATCTAATCTTGAGCTAACAAAAGCATGGATCAGTTTCTCAGCATCACTCTGAGACAAGATGCTCCTAATCTTGGCAATATTATGCAAATGATAGAAGGCAGTCTTAGAAACAAATTTAATATGTGAATTGAAGGACAGATCTTGATCAAAAATAATTCCAAGGTTCCTCACAGAGCTATTAAGAGAAAGAGTAATCACATCCAAACTGAAAGTTTGATTTGGAAAGGTATTTCTAAGGTTTTTTTGGACCAACAAGAATGACTTCAGTCTTATCTGAATTTAATAGCAGGAAATTACAAGTCGTCCAAGCTTTGATTTCCTTAAGACAGGCTTCTAACTTGGCTAATTGATTACTATCATCTGGCTTCATTGACAGGTATAATTGTGTGTCATCTGCATAACAATGAAAATGTATACAGTGCTTTCTAATAATGTTGCCTAACGAAAGCATATATAAACTAAAAAGAGTAGGGCCTAGCACAGATCCCTGTGGAACTCCATGATTAAGCTTTGAGTTGAAAGAAAACTCATTATTTACATGAACAAACTGGAACCTATCAGATAAATAAGATCTAAACCACTGCAACGAAGTTCCATTAAGTCCAACATAGTGTTCTAATCTATCAAGTAGAATATTATGATCGATAGTATCAAAAGCTGCACTAAGGTCTAAAAGGACAAGTACAGAAACCAGTCCATTATCAGGTGCGATGAGGAGGTCATTAGTGACCTTCGCTAAGGCTGTTTCAGTACTATGATGGATTCTAAACCCAGATTGAAACTCTTCAAGTAAACCATTTCCCTGCAGGTGGTCAAATAATTGCGTAGCAATAACTCTTTCTAAGATTTTTGAAATGAAAGGGAGATTAGAGATTGGTCTATAGTTAGCTAAAGCTCCTGGATCTAGCGTTGGCTTTTTGAGTAAGGGTTTAATTACAGCCATTTTAAAAGCCTGCGGTACATGGCCTAAAGTTAATGAAGAATTGATTATATGAAGAATAAAGCTACCAATAAGTGGGAAGACTTCTTTAAATAACCTGGTAGGAATAGGGTCTAAAAGACAAGTTGAAGGTTTGGATGAGGAAACTATTTTGTCTAACTCACAAAGGTCGATTGGAGTAAACTCATCAAGACAGACATCAATTGAAGGAGATGTAGTAGTTACAGTATTTAAGTTAACTGTGGGAAGAATCTGATTGATTTTATCTCTGATGGATGAAATTTTATTATTGAAAAAGTTCATAAAGTCCTGACTAGAAGCTCTAAGGGAATGCTAGGATTGACAGAGTCCTGGCTCTTTGTCAACCTGGCTACAGTGCTGAAAAGAAACCTGGGATTATTCTTGTTCTCTTCTATGCAGAATAATAACTCGTTCTAGCTTTTCTAAGAGATTTTTTATAAGTTAAAAGATGATTTCTCCAAGCTGAATCGATTTCATCTAAATTAGTGAGCGCCATTTTCTTTCTAATTGACAAGTCTTCTGTTTTAAGCTACGAGTTTCTGTATTGAACCAATTGCTGCACCTCCCAGGCTCCTACTAACCCAGAGTCGGTCTGACCTGGCCCAATTATCCCTTTTCCCTCAGGTAGTAAAGTTAAAGTAAATACATTGCCATAACACAACACTACCAAAAGGGTACTACACCTAAAGTGAGTAGGGTGAGTGGGTGTTAGTAAGGGTTACACACAAAAATCTGGTGAGCGCAGGTGTTAGTGGGTGTTACCCTGTTATACCCAATTGTACTGCAGTGGTGGTATAGCCCAGTGATATCATACCCTGTGTATTACAGTGGTATACTATTATTATTATTACTGGTTTACAAAATTTGGCGAGCGCAGCCAGGAGCGTGGTGCGTTGCACAACAGATGAGGATTCTGTTTTGACCCCTGACTGAACAGTTTATATACTGCCAAAATGGATTTTGTGGAAAAACATGGTGTTAAAATCCCTAATGCAGTCATTGTCAGTGGTGTTGTTGATAAAGAGAAAGACACAGACATTTTTGAGTTTCTAGAGCAACATGGCACTATTCGTAGGGTGCTTAGCATTAATAATAACTCATCTGACTTTGACAAAAGTCATATTGTAGAGTTCGAGTCTGGATTAAGCATTTCTGGATTAAGCATTGAAGCATTAGCACCTACGGTGCCGTGCTCCTTTCCATCCACTGACAATCCTGAGGTTAAATACTGCATCCAAGCTCTAACTGATGTCTACACTAAAACTGTAGGGGGCAGTGTTACTGAGGCTTATCTTAGCAACCTGAGGGGTTTAGCTAAGCTAAGTGGAAAAAGGTTTTGAAGAGGTATTGCGGGAGGTTATGTCCACAATAGGGAAGTCTATTGAAGCTGCTGAGACAGCTGAAACGGTCTCTGCTGATATTGATCCTGCTTTCCCGACTGTAGAACCCACACAAAGTGGAGTCGCTCCTCCACTCCAAGTTGAAGTGCCTCGCACCTCTAAAACCACTCAAGCACTCTTCCAAAGCCCTCTTAGACCAAACTTAACACCTCAAATGTTGAGTCCAGCTGATTTTAACCCACCCGAGGTTCAGAAAATCGTAGTCGAGCATGTCATTAAACATGCAGAGAAGCTGTCAAACGCCCATTCCTCTTGGAGAAGCAGAGCTTTCTCTGGCAAAACGCCAAGACCGTATACTGAAGCTGACTATGAAACATGGCGTTCACATGTTGACTTGATGATGGAAGATACTTCTTTGTCTGACTTGGAAAAATCTCACAGGATCCTTGAAAGTCTTCTTGCTCCTGCATCTGATGTTATTCGCTCTCTTGGGCCTGAAGCCACCCCTGCTGACTAGCTTAAGCTGTTGGATTCAGCTTTTGGGACTGTTGAAGACGGTGAGGAACTGCTTGTGCGATTCATGAACACTTTCCAAGATTATGGAGAAAAACCCTCTGCATATCTGCATCGTTTGCAGATGGCGCTCAATCTCACAGTGCGTAGAGGCGGTCTAGAGCCACAGGAAGCGAACAAACAGCTTCTCAAGCAGTTTAACAGAGGCTGTTGGGATGATAATCTGCTAAAAGAGCTACAGCTGGAACTAAAAGATAAACATCCACCTGAGTATGCAGAGTTATTGCTTCACCTTCGCACTGTTGAAAATAGACAAGAAGTTAAAAACACGCACATGAAAAAACACTTGGGCGCCACAAAACCAAAAGCAGCCTCCTACGAACAAACAGTCACCGAAACAAATACAAATAGTGAAGTGGAGTCGGACAGTCTGAAAGAACTGAAAAAGCAAGTCGCTGATCTAAAAAGCCAATTAGCTGCTGTCGTGAAACAAAAGAAACAAGCACCACCGAAGAAAGACCCAACTAAGAAATCTGGAAATAAAAAACCTGACCATGCCAAACCTGAAAACTTACCTTCGTCCAGCCGTCCCAATACTAGGCCCAAACCATGGTATTGCTTCAGCTGTGGCGAAGATGGGCATATTGTAGCCACTTGTGAGTCAGAGCCAAACCCTGCACTTGTAGCTGCAAAACGCAAAGAACTAAGAGTAAAAAGACAGATTTGGGACAGTTGGAACCCCCAATCTTCTTTAAAACTGAAGTCTACCCCTGTTGCGGGACAAACAGAGGCTAGTTCAGAGATGACCCGTCCCAAACCAAAAGCTCCATTCAAGACACGTGCTAAACTGAAGTTACACTACAAAACAGACTCCTTTAACTTTCCTAATGGTCTAATTGGTACCAAAAGTACAGCACAAGTGAAAGTGAATGGCTGTACTGTGAACTGTTTGTTAGATACAGGCTCCCAGGTGACTACTGTCCCTGAGTCCTATTACAGACAGTACTTATCCAACCATGAGATTAAGCCACTTTTTGAGCTGTTAGAAGTGGAGGGAGCTAATGGTCAGAGTGTACCTTATTTAGGCTACATTGAAATGTATGTCACTTTCCCAAAAGACTTTCTCGGTATTGAAGCCGAAGTGCCAACACTTGCCTTAGTGGTTCCTGATGTACGTGCAGCTGATCAGTCCTTAGTGTTAATAGGGACAAACACATTAGATGTACTTTACGAGCTGTACTCTGATGCATGTTCTGAACTGCAGCCAACCATGTCACTTGGTTATAAGGCAATGTTAAAAGTCCTTGAGCTACGGCACAGGCAGTCCAAAGATGCTAGCCTTGGTTTAGTGACCATGCGCAACAAAGAGCCACAGTTAGTTCCTGCAGGCTAAACAGTTGTTCTAGATGGCGCTGTAGCTGTGTCAGCCGGCAACAGTGAAAAATCTGTCTTGTTAGAACACCCATTAATGTCAGCCTTACCTGGTGGTATCCTGGTAAAACCATGTCTCATAGACTTACCTGAAAGAGCACCTTACCTTGTTCCAGTTGTACTTACCAATGAATCGGAACATGACGTGACAATCCCTCAGAAGTGTGTCATTGGAGAAATCTGTGCATATCAACGAGTCCTATCGCAAGAACACTCCGTGAAAGTGACAAATTCCAAAACTGAACCAAAGTCCACTCTGAAGTTCAACTTTGACTCTTCCCCCATTAGCGCTGAGTGGAAAGAGCGCCTAACAGAAAGACTCAGTCAAATGCCCGAAGTATTTGCACAAAATGATCTTGACTTTGGCAAAACGGATCAAGTGAAACACACAATCAAATTATCAGATGAAACACCGTTCAAACACAGAGCACGTCCCATACATCCAAATGACCTGGAAGCGGTCCGTAAGCATCTCAAAGAACTCCAACAAGCAGGCGTGATAAGAGAGTCTACTTCCCCATTTTCTTTGCCTATTGTAGTGGTGCGAAAGAAAAATGGTGATGTCCGCCTTTGTATTGATTACAGAAAGCTTAACATGCAGACTGTAAAAGATGCTTACACCCTCTCCAACTTGGAGGAAACGTTTTCCGCCTTGACCGGTTCGCAGTGGTTCTCCGTCCTCGATTTAAAGTCAGGGTACTACCAAATTGAGGTAGAGGAGCTGGACAAACCAAAGACGGCGTTCGTATGTCCCATGGGCTTTTGGGAATTCAATAGAATGCCCCAAGGCATTACAAACGCCCCCAGCATGTTCCAGCGCCTCATGGAGGAATGCATGGGCGACATGAATCTGCATGAGGTGATTGTGTTCCTCGATGACATCACTGTATTCTCCAAGATGCCCGAAGAACATGAGGCTCGCTTAATGAAAGTTTTTAATCACCTAAAAGAGTACGGGCTTAAACTCTCCCCTGAGAAATGCAGATTTTTTCAAACTTCTGTCAGATACCTCGGTCATATTGTGTCCAGTAAAGGAGTTGAGACCGACCCCAAAAAAGTGAAACCCCTAAGTACCTGGCCTGTGCCCCGTGATCTCAAACAGCTCCACTCATTCTTAGGCTTTTCAGGGTACTATAGGCAGTTCATTAAGAACTATTCCAACATCGTTAAGCCCCTCACTGACTTGATAGCAGGCTACCCTCCTTTGCGCAAAAGCACAAAGCCCAAAGCTAAGCCTGCCCAGTACCATGACCCAAAGACACCGTTTGGCGAGCGATGGACTTCTTCCTGTGATCTTGCATTCAAAACCATCATTGAAAAGCTCAGTACTGCGCCTGTCCTGGGTTTCGCTGACCCTCAGTTGCCATATACACTCCATACTGACGCCAGCTCTACAGGGCTTGGCGCCGCCCTCTATTAAGAGCAGGAGGGCCAGACTAGGGTCATAGCTTATGCAAGCCAGAGGTTGTCTAGAAGTGAGTCCCGTTACCCCGCCCATAAATTAGAATTTTTAGCTCTAAAGTGGGCAGTAACAGAGAAGTTCGCAGACTATTTATATGGCAATCATTTTACTGTCGTGACAGACAGTAACCCCCTGACGTACATCTTAACTACTGCTAAGATGGATGCCATGAGTTATAGGTGGCTAGCTGCTCTGTCGACGTTTAACTTTAAGCTCCAATACAGAGCAGGCATGCTTAACTCAGATGCAGACGGCCTCTCTAGATGGCCACATGGCGAGTTACTTAATGACGCAGTGTCCCAAAAGGAGCTTGACCGCATACAGCAGTTCACTCAAACTCACTTGTCTCTTCCTGAAAGCAGTTTGAGTTCCGAGGTAGTGTCTGCTATATGTGAAAAACACCTTGTCTGTAGCTCTCCAGACAACACCTTCCCTTTGGTTCACTCGTTAGCCATCTCTGTAGCCGCCATTCCAGATGGCTATGCCGATGAAGATGGCTGTGGTGGTCTTCCAGTTGTACCCCACATGACTCCTGAACAGATCAAAAACGAACAAAGAACTGACCCCTGTTTAAGAGAAGTGATTGCACAAATTGAAACTGGACTAAAAGTTCCACCAACTGTACGAACTGAACTTCCTGACATCAACCTGTTACTCCGAGAGCTCAGTCAACTTGAAATGTGCAATAACATCCTCTACCGCACTCGTCAAGACGGAGGAAATGTTACTTACCAGCTCGTCTTACCTGAACAGCTCCGCGATTCAGTCTTTCAAAGCCTCCACTGTGACATGGGCCATTTAGGCACAGAGCGTACTTTGGATCTCGCCAGAACAAGGTTCTATTGGCCTCGCATGGCGGCGGATATTGAAAAGAAGATCAAGACATGTAATCGCTGCGTAAGACGTAAAACCGCTCCAGAATGAGCTGCTCCGCTTGTCAACATCAAGTCCACCCAACCGCTCGAACTTGTCTGTATGGATTTCCTGTCCATTGAGCCCGATCAAAGCAACACAAAGGATGTGCTCGTGTTAACTGATCATTTCATGAAGTACGCTATAGCCATCCCTACCAGCAATCAGAAAGCTCAGACCGTTGCAAAGGCACTTTGGGACAACTTTATCGTCCACTACGGGATACCCGAACGGTTACATAGTGATCAGGGTCCTGATTTTGAGTCCCATATTATAAAAGAACTTTGCAAAATCATGGGCATTCGCAAAATCCGGACGACACCCTATCATCCCAGAGGTAACCCGGTAGAACGTTTCAATAGAACGTTATTGAGCATGCTGGGTACTCTGGAGGAAAAGAACAAAACTCATCGGCACAACTATGTGAAACCACTTGTACATGCGTACAATTGTACGAAGAATGACACTACTGGTTTTGCCCCGTATGAGTTAATGTTCGGTCGTCAGCCGAGATTGCCAATCGATCTTGCATTTGGGCTCCCGTTTCACAACAAAAGTTTCAAGTCACATTCCCAGTACATTGAAAAACAGAAGACAACTCTACAAGAAAGCTACAAACTAGCAACAGAAAATGCTAACAAGATGGCTGAAAGAAACAAAGCAAGATTTGATATGCAAGTGAAACCCTCAAAACTAGAACCAGGCAACAGAGTGTTGGTACGTGCAGTCCGCCTCAGAGGCAAGCACAAACTAGCAGACAGGTGGGAAGCTGAAATTCACATTGTGGTGAGCCAAGCAGGTGACTTGCCTGTTTACACTATAAGACCTGAGACAAAAGATGGTCCTGTTCACACCGTTCACCGTGGCCTCTTGCTTCCCTGTGGTTTTCTTGCCCCTGTTGAAGAAGAACATCTCCATCTCCATCTCCATCTTCTACCGCTTTTCCGGAGGTCCGGGTCGTGGAGGCAGCAGTTCAAGCAGAGAAGCCCAGACTTCCCTCTCCCCAGCCACCTGCTCCAGCTCTTCAGAGGGGATACCAAGGCGTTCCCAGACCAGCTGGGAGACATAGTCTCTCCACCGAGTCCTGGGTCTGCCCCGGGGTCTCCTCCCAGTGGGACGTACCTGAAACACCTCAAGTGGGAGGCGTCCAGGAGGCATCCTAATCAGATGCCCATACCACCTCAACTGACTCCTTTCAATGTGGAGGAGCAGCGGTTCTACTCTGAGCCTCTCCCGGATGACTGAGCTCCTCACCTTATCTCTGAGGGTGAGTCCAGCAATCCTACGGAGAAAGCTCATTTCAGCCGCTTGTATCCGCGATCTCGTTCTTTCGGTCATTACCCAAAGCTCGTGACCGTAGGTGAGAGTAGGAACGTAGATTGACTGGTAAATCGACGGCTTTGCCTTAGAACTAAGCTCCCTCTTCACCACAACAGACCGGTACAACGTCCGCATCACTGCAGATGCTGCTCCAATCCGTCTGTCGATCTCTCGCTCCATTTTCCCCTCACTCGTGAACAAGACCCCAAGATACTTAAACTCCTCCACTTGGGGCAGGAGCCTGTCCCCAACCCGGAGAGGACAATCCACCTTTTTCCGGCTGAGGACCATGGACTCGGACTTGGAGATGCTGATTCTCATCCCAGCCGCTTCACACTCAGCGGCAAACCGTCCCAGCAAGAGCTGTAGGTCATTGCTGGATGAAGCCAACAGGACAACATCATCTGCAAACAACAGAGATGAGATCCTGTGGTCACTAAGCATGACACCCTTCATTCCCTGGCTGCACCTAGAAATCCTGTCCATAAAAATTATGAACAGGATCGGTGACAAAGGGCAGCCCTGGCAGAGTCCAACTCTCACTGGGAATGACTCCGACCGAGTGTTGGCTATACGAACCAAACTCTCACAACGGTCGTACAGAGACCGAATAGCTCGTAACAACAAGCCCGATACCCCATACTCCCGAAGCACCCCCCACAAAAATCCACGAGGGACGCGGTCAAATGCCTTCTCCAAGTCCACAAAACACATGTAAACTGGTTGGGCAAACTCCCACGAACCCTCAAGAATTCTCGAGAGGGTAAAGAGCTGGTCCAATGTGCCACGGCCAGGACGAAAACCACATTGCTCCTCCTGAATCCGAGGTTCGACCAACGGCCGGACTCTCCTCTCCAGTACCTTGGCATAGACCTTCCCAGGGAGGCTGAGGAGTGTGATCCCTCTAAAGTTGGAGCACACCCTCCGGTCCCCTTTTTTGAAGAGAGGAACCACCACCCCGGTTTGCCATGCCAAAGGCACTGCCCCCAACCTCCACGCAATGTTGCAGAGGCGTGTCAACCATGACAACCCAACAACATCCAGGGCCTTGAGGTACTCAGGGCGAATCTCGTCCACCCCCGGGGCCCGGCCACCAAGGAGATTTTTAACCACCTTGGCGACCTCAGCCCCTGTGATAGGCGAGTCATCCCCCTCGTCCCCAAACCCTGCTTCCTCTGTGGAAGGCGTATCAGTGGGATTGAGGAGATCCTCGAAGTATTCCTTCCACCGCCCGACGATATCCCCAGTCGAAGTCAACAGTGTCCCATCCGCACCATACACAGTGTGGACGGGGAGCTGCTTTCCCCTCCTGAGCTGCCGAACAGTTTGCCAGAATCTCTTTGAAGCCGACCGAAAGTCTTGTTCCATGGCCTCACCGAACTCCTCCCATACCCGCGTTTTTGCTTCAGCAACCACCCGAGCTGCACTCCGCTTGGCCTGCTGGTACACCTCAGCTGCTTCAGGAGTCCCACAAGCCAACCAAGCTTGATAGGACTCCTTCTTCAGCTTAATGGCCCCCCTCACCACTGGTGTCCACCACTTGGTTTGGGGGTTGCCACCACGAGATGCACCGACCACCTTGCGGCCGCAGCTCTGGGCCGCCGCTTCAACAACAGAGGTGGAGAACATGGCCCATTCAGACTCCATGTCTCCAGACTCCCTCGGAGTGTGGTTGAAGTTCTTCCGGAGGTGGGAGTTGAAGACCTCCCGGACAGGGGCCTCAGCCAGACGCTCCCAGCACACCCTCACTATACGTTTGGGTCTACCAGGTCTGAATGGCTTCCTCCCCTGCCATCAGATCCAACTCACCACCAGGTGGTGATCAGTTGACAGCTCTGCACCTCTCTTTACTCGGGTGTCCAAGACATACGGTCGCAGGTCTGATGATACGATAACAAAATCGATCATCGACCTGCGACCTAGGGTGTCCTGGTGCCAGGTGCACATATGGACACCCTTATGCTTGAACATGATGTTCGTTATGGACAGACTGTGGTTAGCACAGAAGTCCAATAACTGAACACCACTCGGGTTCAGATCGGGCAGGCCGTTCCTCCCAATCACCCCTCTCCAGGTTTCACTGTCGTTGCCCACGTGCGCACTGAAGTCCCCCAGTAGGACAATGGAGTCTCCAGGAGGAGTACCCTCCAGCACCCCAGTCACAGACTCCAAAAAGGGTGGGTACTCTGAAACATCATTTGGTGCATAGGTACAAATGATGGTCAGGACCCGTTTCCCAACCCGAAGGCGCAGGGAAGCAACCCTTTCGTCCACCGGGGAAAACTCCAATATAGAGGCAGCAAGGTGGGGCGATACAAGAATACCCACCCCTGCTCGTCGCCTCTCGCCCGGGGCAACTCCAGAAAAGGCCAAGCTCCAGCCCCTCTCCAGGAGACTGGTTCCGGAACCGGAGCTGTGTGTTGAGGTGGGGCCGGCTATATCTAGCCGGTATCGCTCAACCTCGTACACCAGCTCAGGCTCCTTCCCCACCAGAGAGGTGACATTCCACGTACCAAAAGCCAGTTTAGAAAGCTTGGGATCAGTCCGCCAAGGTCTCCGCCTTTGACCGCCACCTAATCCACATAGCACTGGACCCCCATGATCCCTCCTGCAGGTGGTGAACCCACTGGAGGGCGGACCCATGTAACTCCTTCAGGCTGAGCCCAGCCGGGTCCCATGGGTGGAAACCCGGCCACCAGACTCTAGCCTTCGAGCCCCTCCCCCAGGCCTGGCTCCAGGGTGGGGCCCCGGTAACCCCATACCGGGCGGGGTACACTGAATCCTTGATATACAATTTATCATGAGAGTCTGTTGGATCGTTCTTAGTCTGGCCCTTCACCCAGGACCAGTTTGTCTTGGGAGACCCTATCAGAGGCAAATTGCCCCCGGACAGCATAGCTCCTGGGATCACTGGGGCACACAAACCCCCCCACCACGATAAGGTGACGATCCATGAGGAGGTGAAGAAGAACATGTCCAACCAAAACGTGTCCGCAAACCTAAGACAAGATAATCACCTGAACAAAGTGATGAATGTGAGAATTCAGAACCGGAAAATTAAGATGTCTATTGGTACAGAGAAGAACCAATCCAAACACCCATAAAGCTCACTCGAGTTTATGAAATTCCCCATTCAAAGACAATGTTTAAAAAAGACATTCCTGCTGAAACTCACTTACCTGAGAATGACAACCAAATAGAAAATGACAATTCACCTGGATGTGACAACTTACCAAATGATGGAGACCTGGAGGAAACTGAAACAAATGTGGAACCATCGAGCAATGAGAATGGAACTGAAAGTGAAACCAACTTACCTGATAAAAGTACCTGTGATGAACCTGTGGAAGAAAAAGAACCTGAAAAGAAAGTCCCACAGACTGTGAGACGCTCCGAGAGGACAACCTCCCAGCCAGAAAGATTACAGTATAGTCAGTTGGGAAACCCTCTCCTAACTGTTGCCCAGTCCCTGTTTCAAGGATTAAACCTGGCTTTTACCAGAGCCTTAACAGAGTCAGATCCTAAGATTATTCCCATGAACACTAGTTCTCCCGTCAATACCATTTAGCTAATCCCATGCAAAGGGACTTGCATGATTCTAAGGGGGGATAGTGTAACCCAGTGTTAAAAACGTGGATGGAATTATGAATGTCAATACCGCTTTAAGAAGAAGGGGGGACATTCATTTCACAATGGGAATACATAATTTGAATATGAATATTTAAATAAATATATATTCATAAATAGGAACATTTTCTAGAAGGTTCTGATAAACTTCCTAGTGTTGTGTGTTGATATTTTGAGTAACCAATGGCTGTGCCATTGCTGGGTCACGCCACCCAATGGGTTAAGCGCTCTCTCCCTGAGTCTGGGATGACTTGCATTTTTGGCTCAGTCGCGCCAGACGACAAAAGACACAGACCAGAGAGAGAGACGGTCCTTGGTGATATGGCGATGCTAGCGTGCTGGTAGCAGCCTTTGCCTGGATAAAACCCTTGAAATTGATTGGGATCCAAAGGCTGCCGATGCCGTTGAGCGCGGGAACCCCATTGAAGCACGAGCCACTTAGCATGGTCAGGTTCTGTTCTTTTTTTTTCTTCCTTTGGACTGGTTTGACCAGAGTGTGGATTCTCCAAATCTGGATGGCGAGCTGAAGCCCGAACCCTAGAAACTGCTAGAGGTGACCCCACTGGTCACCTGGAACTGATACAACAAGAACTGTGAATATTGTAAATATAATTTGGAGTATTTTGTTTTTATTTTTTCTATGTTATCACGCTATGTATTTATTTTTGTGTATATAATTGGAAATAATATACATAGTTGCAAGTTCCATATACGGCTGTGTATGTGTCGTCTGTTGCTGCACCTCCCAGGCTCCTACGAACCCAGAGTCGGTCTGACCTGGCCCAATTATCCCTTTTCCCTCAGGTAGTAAAGTTAAGGTAAATACATTGCCATAACACAACACTACCGAAAGGTTACTACACCTAAAGTGAGTAGGGTGAGTGGGTGTTAGTAAGGGTTACACACAAAAATCTGGCGAGCGCAGGTGTTTGTGGATGTTACCCTGTCCCCCAATTACCCAGTGCTATTAATTACCCAGTAGTATACAGTGAGTGGTATACCGGTATATTGTTACACTAGCAAGATAAATCACTGTTTTTGTTAGAATTTCAACTTCTACACTGCAAGTAAGTTTCTAGAAGGTTTAGTAAAGGTATAGAAAACCAACCGACCCAACAGGCATGACATGCATGCTGCTGATTCTGTGAAACTGAATCATTAACTGAAAGGGGCGTGTTCAAAAAAATAGCAGTGCTGAGTTCACTTAGTAAGGTCATTGATTCTGTGAAAAATAAAATAGGTGTTAAACAGGTGGCCCTTATTTAAGGATCAAGGCAACTGACGCTGCATATGCTGGCTGTGCATTTGTCCTTGAAAAACAGAGTAAAATGGGTCGTTCAAGACACTGTTCAGAAGAAGCGCGTTCTTTGATTAAGAAATTAATAAAAGAGGGGGAAACCTATAAAGAAGTGCAGAAAATGATAGGCTGTTCAGCTAAAATGATATCAAACACTTTAAAATGGCAGCCAAAACCAGAAAGGCAAGGAAGAAAAAGAAAAACGACTATTCGAATGGATCGGAGAATAACCAAACTGGCAAAGGCTCAGCCAATGATCAGCTCCAGGAGGATCAAAGAAGATCTAAGGTTGCCTGTGAGTACTGTAACAATCAGACGACGTCTATGTGAAGCCAAGCTACCAGCAAGAAGCCCCCGCAAAGTCCCATTGTTAAAAAAAAGACATGTGCTGAAGCGGTTACAATTTGCCAAAGAACACACTAACTGGCCTAAAAAGAAATGGCGTAATATTTTGTGGACTGATGAGAGTGAGATTGTTCTTTTTGGGTCTAAGGGCCACAGACAGTTTGTCAGACGTCCTGCAAACACTGAATTCAAGCCACAGTACACAGTGAAGACGGTGAAACATGGTGGTGCAAGCATCATGATATGGGGATGTTTCTCGTACTATGGTGTTGGTCCTATTTATCGCATACCAGGGATCATGGATCAGTTTGAGTACATCAGAATACTGGAAGAAGTCATGTTGCCGTATGCTGAAGAGGAAATGCCTTTGAAATGGGTGTTTCAACAAGACAATGACCCCAAACACACTAAAGACAGATGTCAACACTGCTATTTTTTTGAACATTATATTTCTTGACTTTCTGTAAAATATTATCAAATTCAATTACTTTTTCCAATTTTCTTGCTTTGAAATAGAATGTGCAGTGTCCCCAATGCATTTGTGTTCATTAAAATACAATTTATTTGAAGAATTTTGATGTTTATTCACATTTTTCAACACACTGCTATTATTTTGAACACAACTGTTTGTAACTCAGTGGACACATCTTAAAGGGGCAGTACATGAAAAGCGCCAGATTAATATATAAAAAAAATTCAAAAAATTCCTACATCCAGATCATGATCCGAATCAACACCAAAATCTAATCATCTGTTCCTTGTGCCATTGCACACCTTTCCTGAAAATTTCATCAAAATTTGTTGATAACTTTTTGAGTTAATGTTGCTAACAGACACACCAACTCCACTAAAAACATTTCCTCCATCCTCCCTTGGCAGAGGTAATAAAGTATTAAAAGTTATTACAAGAGGAGTCTATAAATAATATACAGTACATAGATATGTACTGTATAAAGCTCTTTTTGGCAAAGTAAATCTGTTTGGCACAATAAGGGAAGCAGATTTCTGTTCTGCTTACCTAACTGCTTGATAGGACAAGGGAAAAAAATAAAAAATAAAAAATAAAACCATCATAACATGCCCAATTGGATGATTAAAAAAATCTGTATAAATTCAATAAAAAAAATCTAATAAACCCACTTAAAAGTTAATGAAACATATTCTGCAAGGATTGTAATAAATCACCTTATTTTTTTGGTGTGCATGTGTATAATAAGATATATTTAACAATTATGATGCATTTTCAAGCCAAAACAAATCTGATCTAGGATTAAAAGCAATTAAAATAATAGTCACAAGGTTACATGGAGTAATACATGGATTTGCTGGATATATACATGTAGATACTGTATAAATGTATATTCTCTGCATCAACAATGTACTATGCATGTATTCATTTAGTATTGCACTGGGAATTTTGACAATAAACCTTTGTACTTTTTGCAGATCTGTCTCCACTTTTGTTTTATGTGTGAAGGTTACCACCAAGTGACATAAAATTAAATACTAAAAGACTGGAAAAGCTGTCTAAGAACAATCCAGCAGTTTGAGAAATCATTTTTGGTTTGGTGTAAGTCTGTCAACAGAATTATGAGCCATAAAGCAGTTTGTGTTAAAATGTTAAATCCCATTAAACCCTAACCCAGGGGTGTCCAATCATGTGCCATGGAGGGTCAAGACCCTGCAGGTTCACTCTTCTACCCAGTCTCTTCAGCAGGTGTTTTCACTGATCAGCAGTCAGTGGAAGAAATTCAGTGGAATCTGCTGTTGGAGACACTGGTTGGAGGTAAAGCCTGCAGGGTCTTGGCCCTCCAAGGCACATGATTGTACACCCCTGCCCTAACCCATTATTAGGAAATTCAGATACTAATATGGTCCAGAATTCCTCCATATACTGGTACTATCACTAAAGTGTGCAGTGTCTTCTGCACTGGCACATCCAAAATACAGTCTTCAGTAAATAAAATCATTGTTTTTGGTTACTTTTTCTTAAAATGAGCCATTATTTTCAACATCACTGATAAATGGTTTGTACTGTTGACTATTTTCCCACCGGTGTCTTAACAGACAAAATAGAAAATCATGATACAAACACATAAGTCACTAAATTGTTTATTACAATCAGCAGCAAAATCCATATTATTTAGTATGTGCAAAATTCAAACTCTAAACCGTAAAAAAAAAAAAAAAAAAACTTAGAATGGGTCACACACACCGGCCACGCTGCCTCATTGAGAAGCTACTGGATATGCTACTCACACTGATCCTGGTTCAACAGATTTTCAGCCTGCATTTCTGTAAATAGTGACGCAAGGGCCGGTTTGGGATGGATCGTTTTCCTCTTGCCTAGACGAAAGACAGAAATGGGTGGTGGATAATTAAAACAAGTCTAAAACATATTTGGGAAATACATTTGTTGCTAAAAGCCAGTGGTGGAATGTGACAAAAAAGTGCTTCGTTGTTGTATTTAACCACAATTTTCATGTAGTTGCGCTTCAGTAAAGAAGATTTTACAAGGGCTGCGTTTCATTTAAAATTGTTTTTTACTGTGGCCTCAGCAATCAGAATGAGTTGATACCTTCACTTGAATGGAATCTAGTACTTTAACTGAGGGTGTGCATCCCTGAGTATGGAGTCACTCAGTCAAAATATGTAATTTTTGTCAATAAAAGTTTAGCCACCAGTCGGTCACCACTGTGTCTTTTCTTGCCCTTGCTTCAAGTGTGGGCAGTGTTTTGTACTTTTATTGCTAAAATATAAAAGGATGCACTACAATGGGTCTCAAATATTTGTAATGTGTCCTGCTATAGTACTGCATGAGTTTATTGATGATAGACTATAAACTAAATTAAATTTAAATCACCCTTTATTGTCATTCAACCATACAACCAATTATGTAAAGTAGAACGAAATTGTGTTTTTCCTATCTACAGTGTTAATCACACACACACCCCATGTGTAGAATCAGAGGACCGCTGCCATGCAAGGCGCCGCCACAGATTTCCCTCCTCCATTCCATTATTGCTGAGCACCAAGCTGGACGGCAGGAAGTTCCGCTTTTATATGGTCTTCAGCATGACCCGGCTGGGATTTGAACCCCTGCCTCCTGGGTGTGGGGCGGATGCTCTACCAACTGAGCCACCACTCCGGTAAACTACACATACAGACCAAATTATAATGGCGAATGAACAACTCCCGTTCCCCAAAGTGCAAGATACACTATTATGAATATAACTCATAAAAGGTCACACAAGTGATCTGACAAAAAAATAAACAAGCAGTTCTTAAACAGTGGCTAATATTGGATGTCCCATTCACTTTCAATTATTCTGTAATTAATATTCACACAATCAAATAAATCTCACTTCAGTCCCTTTCCTATTAAGTGGAAATTGTGCTACTTTAGTTTTGGCACTTTATCTATACGTTAACTTAAAACGCAAAGGATTTGAGTACTTGAGTCCACCACTACTAAAAAAACAACAGGGTGTGCAACTTACCAGTCATAACACATTGCCGTGTCGTGCTACATTGTGGTGTCAAAGCAGATGCTGGTTGGACTCTGGAACGAAAATACACACAACTTAAGTACATGCACACCATGAAAGTGCAACATGTAAAAAAAACACTTTTTTAACCAGAATTTAGCCAGAGTTTTTTAACCGGAGTTAGCACTGATGGCTAACTAGCTAGCTCATTCTCTGCAGACATGAGACAATGGTGTTGTTTATTCAAAGTGAGCTTTCCACCGCTGGGATAAATAATGTAAAAGATGCATAATGTCACATCATATCACATCACTCACCATCCTCTATATCCTAATGTCACGGCTTTCAACTGCCGTGATAGGGTAGTTCTATTATTTACCGGCCAGTGGCCATAAATGCATTTCGAGTGGCTCCATCTAGTTCAGGGGTCGGCAACCCGCGGCTCTTTCATCCCTCTGCTGCGGCTCCCTGTGGCTTTGGAAAATAAATAATGAGTATTTAATTAAAATGTATTTTATTTTAGTTCATTAGTTTTTAAAATGTAATTCTAAATTTGAAGATTATGGTGATCTTGTAAAATCTAAAAAAAAACGTGTTAAAGTTTAATCACCGTCAGCGAAAAATCAACACGATTACATAAGCACTCGGCGCTTCCCCGGAAGTCGTCTCCCGCGATAACCCGGATGTGTTGTGTTCAAGCTACTGCTGTATTGCAGTAGCTTGACAGCCCTGCGATTGGATAGTTGCAAACGATTGGACCAATCAAATGGCTCGTTGTATGCTTTTTCAAAGATTCATGGCGGCGTGTTCTCAGGGATGTGATTTTCTGCTAATTCGCCGGATTCCGCTTTATTTTATCTTCCAGGAAGATAAAGTACCTTAAGTACGTTAGCGGCTTGTGGTCCACGAACGCAGTGAAGCTGCGCCCTTTCAGGCAGGACTGGAAGTGGCGTATGGCCACTTCCGGTAATCGGTATGGCCAGGTGGAGAGTCATTAACTCTACAACGGCTGTATGAGCTGGGCTGGCGAGAGGGAGGAAACGGTAATAAAAGTTAACCATCCCCTTTTATGATTCCAAACAGTTTGAAATTGACAGTGCACAGTGGACATTGACTCATAACTTTTGAATATTTCTAAGACTTGGCTACATCAGTGATTGTGCAAAATGAACAGCTCAAGACTCAATGGAGATTGAAACTGGTGATCTGAAATGAATGCTGAAATTATAAAAAGTAATGGTATGTTGGAATTTTATTTCTATTATGGAACAGATAAAATTAACTGATTTTGATTTGATCAAGTGTTAAAGCATGTGATGGATAATGCTTGTTGGAATATTTTAGGAATGCTATCTTCTTGGAACATAAGTCAATATTATACATTAATAAGTGTCACGCACGGCTCTAGGGAGCCACGCAATAAGAGCCAAGAGCGAGCCAGTGAGTCGTGATGTTTTATTAAAGGTGAGGGATGAGGGATGAGGAGAGCACAGATACTCATACAGTGGTACACTCACAGGTTGCACAGCGCAGGAGCAGGGAGCTCGTACCGGACATAGGGGTAACAAGACATACATACTCACAGCGGGTTACAATCACAGGAATGCTGTAAAGGGAGTAGAGGCTGACACCAGACGAAGGGGCTTCAGCCTAGCAGTGCTTATGTCGCAGTCCCGAGTCATCGAGGCTGCTCCTATTTATTCTCATTGGCAGCGCCCCAGCTGATGAGGATTAATTGGCCCCAGCCGTCCGTAATGCTGCCAGCTGGGAGCCTGCTGAGACGCTGCTCAATGAGACGCAGGGATGAAGGGACACATGGGCTGAGCGCTGAGACGGCATCTCATCCCATGGTGACAATAAGTGGCATTCAGCTGTTTGTTTTATGTCATTTAAGCACAGTTCTGGTACTTAAAAATCATAAAAACCCAGGAGCTTCGGGGGGCTTTGCCCCCCTTGCCCCCCACCCCACCCCACCCCACCAGGGCTCTGCCCCGGACCCCGCTGGGGAACTGTGTCCCCCAGACCCCCTGCTGAATTTTCAGATAATTTCCCCAACCCCAAATCACATTGCTGGTTCGTGTTGGAATTCTGAGCTTTCGGTATTGTTTTCAGCGGAATTATGAGATTTTTATCGAAGGATCAGGAGTCATCAGTGCTAGAAATAGCACTCTCCTTTCAACCCAATGTCAACCTTCAACCCAATGTCTTTTTTTTTCGGAGTTCAAAATGTTTTTGTTGCATACAGAAATGTAATTTTGTTTTCTCTGCAGGAGTTCCCTGATTTCATAAATGCAACACATTATAGTTTGTTTATACATAGCATAAAGGGAAAAAAAGTTATATGCAGTGTTATTTCATTTTAAGTGTCAAAAGGGTTTTTGTTGCTCCCAGTGTTTTCTTTTCTGTGGGAAACGGGTCCAAATGGCTCTTTGAGTGGTAAAGGTTGCTGACCCCTGATCTAGTTCCTTCTGAATTCTCTCATCAGCCAAAGGCACAGAAAAGTCTGCTGGACCATGGTGTTGATTTCTGTGAGCCATTGTATCACTGTTGTTTATACTGATGCTTGTTTACTGGCTCACGGACGAATCTTTGCAAATGGGGGCTCGAGATTCTGTTGAAGATGTCGCTCTCATGACGTTACACCCTGACCAATCAGTGGCCTGCAGTCTGTTGACGTCACATTTTCAGCTCGACTCAGTTCACTTGGAACCTGAATCAGATGGATACGAAAAAAGTACCTGGAAGCTGGTACCAGGTACTAATGGAAAAGCCTACAAAGCGCGCCGAGTTGAAGTGTGTAGAGCCAAACAGGTACTAGAGGAAAAGGGCCATTTGATACAAGCAAGGGGGCTCCAGGGAAATACAGGTTAAAAACACTATAGCACTTCTCATTGTTGCTCCAATTAAATTCAAATAAAAATAATATCAGTAAGATTTATAACAAGTAAGCAGGCTGCAAATGTTTCCTTTCAAACTCAAAGAGCATTGTTGTTTTGTATGGAACATTTGACTTGACAAAGAGGACGGATTTAGATACATTTTTATCATAACAGACTTACCAGTTGAAGAGTTAGCTTTGTTAAAACAAGTCTTAAAGGGAGATCCTTACAGAGGAATAAAGAGAGATGTTGCTACTTATTGCGATTTCACTCTTGGCCTTGAACAGGCAGGGAAATGTAATTTGTAAGGACTATCTGTAGCAGCAGTTTAACCATGGTTGTTGTCAAGGTCGCTCTGTCTTTCTCATGTCAGATCTTAATCCTCGACAAGCCTTAGGTGAGCTGAGCTTCTGTGGATTCACTATCTGCACGTACCCTGATGATCCTTATCTACAGCCTCTTCGCCCTTTAACATGACATTTCCCATGAAATGGAATTCTGAGACAAAAGCAATGCTTAAAGCTCTCAGGCAACAGCAGTTTAAGATTCATGAGTAGATTAATGTATTGCAGTGTTTTTCAACGTTATCTGAGCCGAGGAACCCTTTTTACATTGAAAAAAAAAATCTTGTGGCACCCCACCAACCAAAAAGGTTACAAAATGACACATCGCCTATTACAACATATGCAATGACAAGTAAGTAAGTAAGTAAATTTTATTCATATAGCACCTTTCACAGATATAAAATCACAAAGTGCTTCACAAAACAGCTAAAATAAAATACATAAAATACAGACAGGGAAAATTTTAAAAAAGCCACAGTAAAATACAATAAATAAAAACAACCCTTTTCTTTAGCTAAAAGCCTGTTTTAAAAG
This sequence comes from Pholidichthys leucotaenia, assembly GCA_020510985.1. Classification (NCBI taxonomy): domain Eukaryota; kingdom Metazoa; phylum Chordata; class Actinopteri; order Cichliformes; family Pholidichthyidae; genus Pholidichthys; species Pholidichthys leucotaenia. The sequence goes on from CM035841.1 coordinate 223,103,050, forward strand.
AAAAGTCTTTAGCTGCTTTTTTAAATACATCCACACTAGCTAGGCAACGAAGAGAAAAGGAAAGAGCATCCCACAGCTTAGGTGCAACTACTTTAAAGAAGTGCTCACCTCGTGCTTTGAAATGAGTTTTTGGGACCATAAGTAACATTTGGCCTGCTGACCTCAGACTATGAGTAGGGGTATGGGGCTGTAGCAGGTCTGAGATATAAGGATGGGCTTGTCCATGCAAGGCTCTGAAAGTTAAGGTCAAGATTTTCAAATGTATTCTAAAATTCACTGGTAACCAATACAGAGAGGCTTAAATAGGCATAATATGAGCCTGTTTGCATGTTCCAATTAAAAGCCTTGCAGCAGAGTTCTGAGCAGTCTGAATGTGGTCAAGTTCCTTCTTATTTAAAAAGGTAAAAAGACTATTACAAAAGTCCAGACGCGAGGACAAAAAAGCATGGATAATCATCTCCAATTCAACCCTGGGCAAAAGGGATTTCAGTTTGGAAATTTTATAAAGATGGAAAAAAGCAGTTCTTTATTAACTGTTTAGAATGATGCTCCAAAGACATTGCTGAATGAAAAATAGCACCTAGGTTACAAACACAGGGCTGGACAGAAGATGCAAAAGGACCTACCGTATGTGCTGTTTTATTAAAGGAATGACAATGACAATTTAGTCTTGTAATTAGTTTATCCTCAGTATAAGGCCTGGGCCTGTTTAGTTGAACACAAAGCTGATATCCTGGCAGGAACTCAAGAAAGGAATATATGAAGCTCCTCCCCCAGGCAGGTTTAAAGCATGTGTGTCACCTGCAGAGGTGGGTAATCCCAGGTCCAAAGAGTAAAAATCCAATCGCATATTTGTTCCAGCCATTGACTAATCCAGCTGATTCTGATAAGCACAGATCTTGAAGAGGTGTGCTTATTAGAATCAGCTGGGCTAGTCAAGGGCTGGAACAAATATGCGATTGGACTTTTACTCTTTGGACCTGGAATTACCCACCTCTGGTCACCTGTGCTTATAAAGCCTTATTTTAAATCAGACTCCTGATATTTCCTAGTAAAAGCACCTTTTTTTTCCTGCATAGTGCAGGCTCTTCTGCTGTCTCATCAGTGGGTCTTTTCCTCTTTCCAAAGAAACTCTCTAACGATGACTGATTTTTATTCATTTTAGCTTGCTAGCTTGCTAATGTCTGAACAATGTCAAGTCAATTGCTGACAGTGGCAGGTGTGTCAGGACCATACAGACGCATACAGACACTTCGGGCAAAAGGAAGAGAAAGATTTCCTCATCATTTTTCAAACTAAAACGCCCAACAGACTTTTATATAAATTGTAACTACTTTCAACATTTTTCTCATAAATTAGCCACCTTTTTGTCTTAAATGTGGAATCTTTTTCACATATTGTAAATTTGCTATCCTTGTGAATTTGCAACATTTTTCTCCAAACCGTTCAACTTTTTCTCGAGATCACACATCAGATCACTAATTAATCTATTTTCAAACTTTCTATCAAATAAGGGTAGGAATCTCTAGCCATGTCATTATTCAATTTGATTATGATGAGGGTTGCAATTATAAACATTTTCAATACACCTCTTTTTCCTGTTCAGGATTTCTTTTTCTTTTCTCTCTGTGTGACTATTTGGTAGCTTCAAGGCAAAGTATAATGACCCATAATGAATTTACTTCAATTTTTTTTTTTTTTTTGTCAGTAAAACAAATTGATGACAAGTCAACTGGATTATTACATGTACTGTGCATTACCTGTAGTGTTGGGAGTAACGCGTTACTGTGCAGCGTGGTGGTGGAGTGGTTAGCACTGTGGCAGCAGAGCAACTCACCCTTGGCCAGGGGATCTTGGGTTTGATCCCCGACCAACAATGATTTGTGTGGAGTTTGCATGTTCTCCCCATGTCTGCATGAGTTTACTCCGGGATTTCTCCGGTTTCCTCCCACATGCCAAAAAAACATGCAGGTTAGGTTAATTGGAGACTTTAAAGTGGCCCCAGGTGTGAATGTGTGTGTGAATGGTGAAAGGGTTGGGTGCCGCACTAGTGGCTGCCTCATCCACTCATGTGGATTCCCTGTAATTTTCCCATTGTGGGACTAATAAAGGAATCTAAAATCTGTAACGCCACTACTTTTGTGGTAATGTGCTGTGTAATGAAATTATTGTTTAAAATTTCAGTAATACGTTACAGTTACTGAAATTTGATCAGATGTGTTACTGGTTACTTATTTTAATATGGATAGATATTTTCAGTGCAAATAAATGAATATACAAACTGACCCTACCGTAGCTGAGACATACTGTAGCCGTCAGTCGACGTGACCTGTTGCAGAGAGCCGAGTCTTCACTACTGAGCAGAGGAAAAGATGAAGCTACTTTGTTTTTGTGGAAATAGATTATTTCACCTTTGTCACGGTTAAGGACAAAAGCATATTGGTGGGTTGCAAGCTAAAGTGCCAGTTGAGACCTACTGCAGTCTTCAGAAGCGCCTGAAAACAGCAACAAAGCTCCAACAAAGCTAGTGCTAAGGAACGGCTAACTATGCTAACAACACTGTGTAAGTGGATCTATTCTATGTAACTGTATCTGAACAGCTATGGCTGGATGTAAAGTGGAAATACGCTTGTCTCAACAGCCATGGCTGGATTTCAAGCACAGGTATGCATCTGGACAGTTTGTGACCCAACAAGAATTAAACCAACTGATTATCAGATACATCGATAGAGACTGAAGACGTGATAACAGTCACTTTCTATCAGACAGGTGAGACTGTGATCCACTAAAGTTAAAGCACATTTAGTTGCTACTTGGATAAAGATTATTCAAAAATTGATTTTGATCTCCAAAAGTAATTTGAGGGACTGGATCATATCTCTGTCACAGCAGACATTTGGACTGTGGATAATGGATATTTTCTTTGGATCACTGCACATTGGATTAATCCATAATCATAAAGGTAAGATAAACATGGACAGCTTTATGCAGTGTTGCCAACTCTCACTCCAAAATAAGGAAATTACTGGCAATATCATGTTGATTTTCTTCAGATTTTTCCCACAACAAGAGCTCCCAAGGCAGGTTAAAGCAGACTGAACATGTTCTAAAAGCTCTGTCTGAAACAGTCTGTTTTAAACCTGACATTAATAATAATGTAATCCATTAATTAAATTAGCTTGATATGTGTGCAAGATGATTTAAGTATGCATTTAAAAGTAATGTGAGTTACTTTTCCAAGTAACTAGTTACTTTAATCATGCAGTAATTGGTAAAGTAACAATTACTTGTGAAAAGAAGTAACTAGTAACTGTAATTAGTTACTATTTTTTAGTAACTTGCCCAACACTGATCACCCACCACAGATACTACAGTATCTGGTTACTTCCTTTTCAGCTCTGGCTGAACTCTGAGCATTCAACAATCAGTTCTTTGACATTTGTGCATTGATTCAGAATCTTCTACATACAGTATACGTGTGATGATTTGATGCATCTAAAAAATGATTATCCCCATCACTACTATCAACCATCATCAAATCCTCCTTAAACATCTGAATTTTTCAAATTACTCTCTAGTCTTTGTGTTTCTTTCAAGAAACAACCTTTCCGCTTCTGTATTCCTGAGTCATCTTGAGGATATCTGTGTAATCATGTCAAGAAGAGGTCAACCTTCATCTACTGCCTCATTTGTCCCTTCTGCAGGTAAATAGGAGACTGAGCTTTATTGATTTTCCACCAGTGAAATGAAAATGACCTGGTGTATTTCGAGGAACTCTATCAAATTCAGGGCATCCCGCTCAAACTGTAAGTCAAAGGGTCAGCAGTATTCTAGACATCTCCTAATTTGACATGTAAATGGCAAGCCTTCCAACAAATAATTGCTAGACAAAACAGAACTCCAGGCTGAGAATCTTATTACTTTTTCACGCAGATTGTATGTGGATGTTTTTGTTATTTCAGCATCCTAAGAACAGTATGTCCATGCCCCATCTTTATCACTCTGGTTTGAATCTGCAACTCCAAGCACATATTTTGCTCGACAGCTCTCTTTAGGTGTTTGTTATTGTCACTGCTCCCAGGAGGCATAAAACATAGATAAAACTAACTTAGTCTGTGGTCAAACAGTTTTTTTCATTTCATTAAGATAAGACAATCCTTTATTAATCACATGATGGAGAAATTACTGGACTGCAGCAGCAAATGTATTTGTGCAAAGTAATAGTAGTATTATGTGCAGTCTCTAATGCAGATTGTAAAGTCTAACAGAAGCAGGCTGGAAGGACCTGCAAATCCTCTCCCTCTTGCACTTTAGCTGGAGCAGCCTGCTGCTAAACGAGCTGCTCAGTGCACTTGGCAGGTCCTGCATGGGGTGGGACTCAGACTTCAGCAGAAATGATAGCTTAGCCACCATCCTCCTCTCTCCTACCACCTCCACTTGGTCGAGACTGCACCCCAGAACAGAACTGGCCTTCTTGATCAGCCTGTTCAGTTTCTTCCTGTTGGCAGCCGTGATGCTGCTGCTCCAGCAGACCACTCCATACAGGATGGCTGATGCCACCACCGGGTCGCAGAAAGTCTTCAGGAGACATTAAATAAAAAATGTTATGCAAACCGAAAAGCTGAAGTTCCCCTTAAAAATCCGTGTCATGTTTAATTTAAAATACCATTTGTTTTTGATAATTATAGACTTCATTTAAAAGGCAAGTTTTACCAGTTTAGATTATGGACTGAGTCACTCTGTGGGCTGGTCTATTCTTAAATAGCCACATTAAAAGAATTGGCTACACTGATTATTTTGCCTGCTGATCATTTTCACATCTTTTATCCTGCACTGTTAAATGATCACAAAGACACAAAGGAGAATCTAAACGAATATAAGAAAATGAAATTCATATTCATAGGCTGAAACTTTTTACAAGATTTCTCATTAGGGAAAATAAGACACTAAATTTTAGCCCTATCCAGTGGTGCTTTAAAGATTGTGAACCCTTTAGAACTTTCTACATTTCTGCATAAATATGACCTAAAATATCATCAGATTTTCACAAAGTCCTAAAAGTTGATAAAGAGAACTCAGTTAAATAAATGAGACAAAAATGTTTGTGAATCTCTAGGATTTGCAGGTAATTTGAAGGTGAAATTACACAGGTGTTTTCAGTCAATGGGACGACTGTCAGGTGTGAGTGGGCACCCTGTTTTAATTAAAGAACATTGATCTGTCAAAATGTCAACACATGTTTGTGGAAGTGTATCATGACATGAACAATGGAGATTTCTGAGGACCTCCGAAAAAAGGTTGTTGATGCTCATCAGGCTGGAAAAGGTTACAAAACCACCTCCAAAGAGTTTGGACTCCACCAATCCACAGTAAAACAGATTGTGCACAAATGGAGAAAATTTAAAGTGACACTCGGGCAAAAATCAAGTATTTTTCTGTTAACATGTGTGTAACATGTTTTTGTGACTTACAAGACATCTCATGAGCAAATTCAGTCCCAACTGTCAAGTTTGTGTTTTTCTCCTGTGAAATTCCAGTTAGGCAAAAAAGACTTGCTTAGACAAAGCGTTTCTAGCCAGTAAGTCCATGGGGGGGGGGGGGGGGGGGCTGAAAAGTTCATTGTGGTCAAATTTGACCAAATGTGGTTTGTTTTTCAACCGCAGGGATCCAAGAGCTGCAACACCGATGGAAGAAGTGTGTGGCCCGAAGACGAGACTATGTTGAAAAATAAACCACACTTGCTCAAATTTGACCACTATGAACACTATGAACTTTAATGTTATAACCAATCAGGATAAGCACTGGGCATGACTACAGACCTGTATGAGCAAGAAATCCTCTTCTTTTAAATTACATGTCTTACCCACAGACATGAAAATACTACAGGAATGATTAATTTTATTTGGAAAAACCTCAGTGTCCCTGCACAAATACAAAAGAGAGGACACTGGTTTGCAGCCTGCATTTCACCCTGCATGCTGGGGGAGACGGAGGAACGGGAGGCACACAGTCAGAAGGCCGAACCAGAGATAGATGTCTGCTTTTAGGGGAATGAAAGCACCAAGACTGCCACCTGTCCATGTGTGGCTCACCCCAGTCGTTGCGGTCATGGTTCCACGGTGGCAGGTAGGCGCACCAGACCACCGGCCCCCAGCGAGCTGCCCTTGATGAGATGCTCTCAGCTCACTTTGCCAGCGGACAGGGTGCCACGCCACTCACTGGGAGATCCTCAGCGAGTGGGCAACCAGAGACCAGCAGGAAGCACTCCCTGTATGCTTAGGCATACAAAGCTTTTGCCGTGAGAATGAGAGTGTTTAGCTTTGAGTTAGAAAAAGATGTTGAGGAACTAGGATGTGTTAAATGGGAGGGCCCTGGGTCCCTCAGTCTAGCTGCAGAAGGAAACTGTAAATCGGTTTGTAAAGTAGTCCTAGAGCAGCCACTCCCTAGTGAAATCTTAGTGGTTGAACTCCTAGCCCTGAACCCACTTCCTGCTGCTGTTCTATTGCAGTCTATGGTGATGCCAAGTAATGCTGTAGATACTAATCAGTTCACACTTTTGCTTCAGAATGAGTCCCTGAGACATGTAATTATTACAGATGGCACAGTTGTAGGTTGCCTATGTGTTACTGATGTTGTTGCACAGTGTCTAATCAGCAGCTACTATCTGAGGAGTTTGATGCCACTTCAGTTGACTTTGTTGAATCAACTGTTCCAAAAGAGTGGAAAGCAATGCTTAGACAGAAATTGTCTGAAAGAGTAGCTGTCTTCTCACTGCATGAACTAGATGTGGGATTAGCTAAAGGGGTTGAACATTTTATTTGTACAGTATGTCAGGCCCATGATCATTTTGTCAATGCTCCAGACCCATAGCTCCTACAGATATTGATGATGTACGCTGTCATATCCAAAAAGTTGTTTGCTGCAGGTATCATAACATTCTAAAAGTTAGTTTTTTGTACTAGATAGTCAGGGTGGAGAATCTCCAGTGTGTCACTTGCAACTGTTCAGGAAACACTTTCTTTTTCACCCACTACGGTTGCACAGTTTAGTCTGTGTCTGTAATTTAGAGGTGGTGACAGCATTTTTGTGAATGGGCAAGTTTACTTGGTTGTAGCATCCAGTAGTGCATATTGTCAGTGTTCTCTGTTGTGCAGTGTTTTTATGGGTGAGTACGTGCCTGTTCGGGATTCATGAGGGTGGTGAGCGTCTGAATTGGTTTGTAATTTTGTTGTGGTGTTTTTTGCTGTATTTGAGCGTGAGTTAATTTCTTCTAGTTCAAATCAAATCAAATTTGATTTGAACTAGATTTGAACTAGTTGTTGTTAAAGTTGTTGCACCTGTGTTAATTAACTTTTGCACATCAGTCCGGGTTGTGCTTGTGCATGTTGGCATTTATGCAAATCCCATTTTTGTCAGGTTGGTTGTGGAAGAATTTCTATGTTCTCCTTCTGAGGAAGGGTTGGAGTGGTCTTCATGGGAGCATCTTGTTAAAATAGCAGAGTGGTATGAGTTGGATGTGGGGGACAAACGGTCAAAGGAAAATATGAAACAGTTTATGAAAGTAAATCTGCTGGATAAAGGTGTCCTCACACCTGCAACTCAGGCCGAGGCTTCTGCTCAGTGCTTCTGTGTTGGGTTCAGCTGGGGATGTTACTGGGTTAACTTTTGAACAGCTTAAGAAGTTGTTATTGAAAATGGAGTTAAATAAACTGAAATTAGAACTGGTGGTTCTGAAATTAGAACTGGTGGTTCTGGTGCAGACCTAGGTGGAATGCCTGGCCGTGCACACGCTTTCGATGTGTCTTCTAATTTGTGGTTAGTTCCTCAGTTTTTTGAATCGGACCCAGCCATGTTTTTCTCTCTGTTTGAGCAGGTTGCCAAGAGTTGGGCCTGGTCTGACTCATAGCACGTGTTACAACTCCAGTGTAAAGGAAAAGTGCAGGAGGCCCGTTCTGCACTCGGAGAGGCAGACAGTCAGGTCTATGCTTCTGTTAAGGCTGCTGTTTTAATAGCAAACAAGCTGGTACTGGAGGCCTACCACCAAAAGTTTTGCTCGTGGAAAAAAATCTAGTAAGCACACATACATGGAATTCACGAGAGAGCTCATCACTGACTTTTATAGGTGGTGTAATTCACTCCATGTTCATACATGGCTTTGTGTGATCTTGTAATCTTAGAACAATTTAAATTGCCCACATTGCAGCATACATTAATGAACACAAAGTGAAAACCGTCATCGAAACAGTTACTCTGGCAGATGAGTATGCCTCAATTACAGAGCTCAGTTTTTTTTGGCCTGTAAACAGGTGTTATTGGCACCTCACAGACAGACTGTACATGGAGAGGCTCAACACACAGGTTTCCTGAATTAAGATAACCTACTGGAGTCGCCAACACACCAGGTTTAACCTGCACGTCACTAAATTTGTTTTTAGGTTTAACAGGACAATCAGCTTTTCACTGCCCATACCTTCACAATAATTGTAGGTTTTATTTGAATCAAAACACAGACTCTGCTGAATATTTCGTTGTCTCCATCTTTTACCTGGTGGAGAAAAGTCTTCTCTATACACCGACGCATTATGATCAACACTCTTGCGCTTTAACTGGCAAGATTTCATGGACAGATCACACGCCCCTAGTGGCACATTGCAGCACTGCACCTGTCAAGTGACATGACGTGCAGAAACACTGCCCAGCTGTGCTGAGGATTTGTACTGATTATGCCTGTTCACAAGGTGGCAGACACATGTTGGAGGAATCATGGCTGACACGGAATACACCACACAGGAAGAAATTCTTCTTCTTCTCTCAGAAACCGACAAAAAAAGAAGAAGACAATCCAATATGGATGCTACCCATCGCTGTCGATGGACTGAAATGGAGCATTTGCTGGATCAATCGCACCGGTTCGGCAGCGTTTTATAACCAAAACTGAGCTGGGATAAATCACAAGATTCATGTGAGGCTTTCTGGATGTGGGAGAGAAAGCAAAATTGCCTGGCAGAAGACAAAATAAGGACCGTGGATGACGAAAATGGACGAATAAAAAGACCCAACGAGGGGTCGGTCTGATTGTTTTTTTATCGGCTGTGTATATTCTCCTGATTTTCTGCTTCATATAGATAGATAGATAGATAGATAGATAGATACTTTATTTCGAACAAAAAAGTATAACAAAAACAAAGCAAATGACAAATGCAATAAAGTAACAGTATACAGTGCTGAAAGGGAGAAGGAAGAAGTGAACACTTATTAATTCCTTCTCCTCTTTTCCATAAATGCACCCATGTGAATTATATACAAATTACCACATTTAAGACCCCAAGTAAACAATTAACTGTATTTTGTACATATCAACATTAATACCCATCCATCCTAACATACATTGATGTCCATACATCAAAACCAGCCTCAAACAACACAGATATACACAGTGCTGTCCCACCCACCATTCCATAGTGTCCCATAGTGTCCCAGAGTGAGCATAGTGAATCGTACATATAAATACTATACTTTAAAGATAAGAAAAAACCAAAACAAGAAACTGTGACAAAAAGCAGAACCATTCCCTGTGTAAATATGTCCAAAGTCCACTTTTGACTGACAGTTGTGTAATTCGATATCACTGCCGTGGCATTATGCAAATTAGATGTGTAAACTTATTACTATCTGAAACTTTGGATCATATTCTACATCTTTCTAATTGACAGTAAATTATTATCTCTTCCCACTTTCAAGTTATAGCCTTGGAAATCTCTGACATCTGATCTGAATATTTTCTTGACAAAAATCTTGACCACGCTTGACCACTAGGGGTTAGGCGCCATTTAGCGCCTGTGAGAGTTAAGAGGTTGCCCACTGGAGCACTCAGATTTTTCAGCACACCCACCCTTGGTTTATAAGGACTGCCTAATATGGTCAAAATAATATACAGTGGTGTGAAAAAGTGTGGTTTATCACATCTTTGGAAAGCTGAATTCAATTTCTCTAGCCATACCCAGGCCTGATTACTGCCACACCTGTTCTCAGTCAAGAAATCACTTAAAAAGGACCTGCCTGACAAAGTGAAGTAGACGAAAAGATCCTTAAAATCTAGACATCATGCTGCAATCCAAAGCAATTCAGGAAAAAATGAGAAAAAAGTATTTGAGATCTATCAGGCTGGAAAAGGTTCTAAAGCTTTGGGACTCCAGCTTTGGGACTTTTGGGACTCCAGCAAACCACAGTGAAAGCCATTATAGACTTTCATTATTGGGACGGCAGTGGCTCAGGAGGTAGAGCGGGTCGTCCAATAACCGGATGGTTGGCGGTTTGAATCCCGCTCTCCCCAGATATCCTGCCCTTGTGTCCCTGGGCAAGACACTTTACCCACCTTGCCTCTAGCGTCCATAACACTGGGTATGAATGTGTATAAATGTTCAGTGGTGGCCGGAGAGGCCGTTGGTGCGGATTGGCAGCCACATTTCCCTCAGCCTGCCCCAGGGCAGCTGTGGCTACAGTAGTAGCTTGCCACTACCATTGTCTGTCTGGAGTGAATGAATAATATATCTGTTTGTAATTACAAACAGATTACCATTACATCCGGTGTAAAAGCAACACAGCATTTCAGAAAAGGAACATCATACCAACAGTAAAATATGGTGATGGTAGTGTGATGGTCTGGGACTGTTTTGCTGCTTCAGGACCTGGAAGACTTGCTGTGGTAAATAAAACCGTGAATTCTGCTGTCTAGAAGGACAAAGTCCAGTTATCTGTCCGTGACCTCAAGGTGAAGCGCACTTGGGTTCTGCAGCAGAACAATGATCTAAAACACACCAGCAAGTCCACCTCTGAATGGCTTAAGTAAAACAAAATGAAGACTTTGGAGTGGCCTAGTCAAAGTCCTGACCTGAATCCGATTGAGATGCTGTGGCATGACCTTTAAAAGGCAGTTCATGCTCGAAAACCTTCCAATGTGGCTGAATTACAACAATTCTGCAAAGATGAGTTTGCCAAAATTCCTCCACAGCGCTGTAAAAGATTCACTGCCAGTTATCGCAAACGCTGGATTGCAGTTGTTGCTGCTCAGGGTGGCCCAGTCAGTTATTAGGTTTAGGGGGCAATCATTTTTTCACACAGGGCCATGTAGGTTTGGATTTTTTCCCCTTAATAATAAACACCTTCATTTAAAAACTGCATTTTGTGTTTACTTGTGTTATCTTTGTCTAATATTTAAATTTGTTTGATGATCTGAAACATTTAAGTGTGACAAACATACAAAAAAATGAGAAATCAGGAAGGGGGCAAACACTTTTTCACACCACTGTACGGACAGATAAATACACATGAAAAACAAATATACCTCTGGCACTTTATTTCTTCTTTCCAATTTTTAAAGAGACGGGAGTTAGATTTGCTTTGTACCATATGTGTTAGTATTCTGCAAGGGCAAGCAGCAGAGCTAGCTAGTAGCTAGCTTTTCAGGGGCATCCATCTTGATTTCAGAGTTGCAGAGATAAGCGACAAAGGACTGAATGAAATAATGATTAACAACATCAATATGAACCAACAAACTGTAATTAAACTTATTACTTGTTGCGTTACTTGAACCCAAGATGTTGACAGATATGGACTGTAATCAAATATAAAGCAAAATACAAACAAAGTTGAGATAGGACGTATTTGCAGACTACAAAACAAAATGTATAAGTAAATGTGGATAAATTGATGTAATAACAAAAAAGCACTTTATAGTGAGTGGGACCAATGTTGTCTGGACTTGACTGGAAGTGAACTGACTGGCAGCACAGAAAGAGGAAATATGTCATGAAAAGTGCAAGAGGTCTATAAGAATAGATACATTTTTGAAGTATGCCTCAAGTGGTTACTGTAGGAACTGCAGGGATTGGTACTTCCATACTGTTATGTCCACAAACCTGATATTGAAGACAGACGAGTAGGCTGTGCTGGAACTGAACTTTATTACAAAACTCTCAGTAGTACAATACACATAGATGAGTGCTCAGCTCCTAACTGTGGCTTAGCGGGGCGAGTCACCAAAGAGACCAAAACATGGCCGACTCTCCCTTGTAAAGGTCGGCGCAATGATGACACCAGCCGGCCACGTAAACACACCGCTCACTGCCCTAAATCCCTTCATAACATTCATCCCCCCTCCCTTGGAAAAAACACAGAACACTTTATTAATTGTAACCCTCCTCAATTTAGCATAACATTTAAACTGCTGAACTAGGATCAGCGGGTGGACCCCCGCTAGACCCAATGCAGCTGAGTGGATTATTCTGCCACTTTGCCAACCATGTTCTTACTTAAACAGTCACTTTTTTTTACAGTGTTCCATGGGGAAGCCGGTTCTGCTGGAGGGGCCTTGTAGCGGGCCCGCAGTGGATGCGCCCTGGAGATGCTGGGTCCCCCGGATCAAGACCAATCTTCACAATGTTGTGGCCCAGGTCCTGCGCTGCACCAACTGACTCCTGCGAAGCCTCGCCATCTGGAGCAGCCACTTGAATGTGCCGGAGATGGTTTGCGTGCCGCATCAAACCATCTGTCAATCTGAAGCACGCTGGTGGTCCCAGCTGCGCCATGATCCTCAGAGGTGTCCGCAGTCTCAGAGAAGGTGACTTTACCAGCCACAGACCAAGTCGATCCTTCGTGCGCACTCGTACCCAGTCCATCACCTAAAGAGGCACTTTGCTCGGTCTCACATGCCCTTGAGGTCGTGGTGATGCTACGTTTACTTCCGTCATTGTGTTGGTCATGGACTCTTCACCCAACACCCCCACAGCAGTCTCTGGGGTCCAAAGTTGGTCATGGGTACTGAAGACGTCCGGTGTCTCTTCTGTGTTGTTCACCTTCACAGACGCTTCATCCGTCGGTTCAGCTGTGGCTCCCGTAGACTGGTGCAAGATGGTGCCCATCGACGAGGATGACTTTGCTCATTCCGTTCACAAATGCCAACTTTTTCTCCTTTTTTGCATGTTTGCTGCTCTTTCTATAGTGCATAAAGGTCATGCGTTGCTAACATACGACGAACAGACACTACTGGACATCGCCAAGACAAGCAGTCAAATGGAATTTACTGGCTTCATACCACCCAATCTGCAATGCATTGTGTGGCCACACATTGATCAGCACCATCCACAAGAAGGGCCCAAAACACTAAGCCCACGTGAGCACGCTGACCCCAAGAGAGCACATCAGAGGCGGCGCCCGAGATGAGGTAAAATAGGAGGGCTACATGTTAGGCTCAAGGCTCTCGCCAGCCGATCACCATTGCCCAGCCTGTTGCTGGCAAACATACAGTCTCTGGAAAATAAGCTAGACGAACTAAGAGCAAGGATTGAAGACCAGCGGGAGATAAGAGAGTGCTGTGCCGTAATTTTCTGTGAGACCTGACTCTCGGATAGAATCCCGGAGTGCGCCATTCAGCTGCAGACCCACTCAACACATTGGGCAGACAGAACTGGAGCTTTGGGTAAGACGAGGGGAGGGGGTGTACAGTATGTGTGTTTATAAACAACTCGTGGTGTGGAGAGGTGCAGACTGTTTACAAGCACTGTTCACCTGATGTGGAGTTTTTACTGCTGAAATGCCGTCCCTATTGTCTACCGAGGGAATTTACTGCTGTGTTTCTGGCCACTGTTTACATTCGCCCACAAAGCAACTATACAGTAGCACTAAGCAAACTTCATGACGTCATCAACGCAGTAGAGATGACCCATCCCGATGCTGTTTTTATTGTTACTGGTGACTTTAACCAGTCCATTCTACAGACTGTACTCCCCAAATATCACCAGCATGTGGACATTCCCACCCTTGATAAAAGCACACTGGATCATGTTTACTCCAACATATGCGGTGCTTACAGAGTGGCACCCCGCCCCCACTTCGGGCAGTCAGATCACATCTCCCTGTTTATGTGCCCAGCCTACATACAAAAGCTGAAACAAACAAACCCTGTTATTAAGTAAATTAAACGCTGGACTCCAGAGGCTGAGAGCACCCTGCAAGACTGTTTTGCCTGTACAAACTGGGATGTGTTTAAAGCTGATACCATCGTACTCACCATAAAAGTCAGGAAGTTCCCCAACCAGAAGCCCTGGATCGACAGTCAAGTACATCAGATGCTGCGTGCTCGCTCTCTTGCATTTAAATCAGGCAATGAGGTTGAGTACAAAGTTGCAAAGTATGGACTGAGGAAGGCTATAATGACAGCCAAGAGGCAGCACAGGGAAAAGCTGGACAGCCTCTACTCCACTCCAGACCCGGGGCGCATGTGGCAAGGCCTCTGTAGCATCCAGTCAAAATTGAGAAGGCCAGAACTGATGGTTAAATGACTTTATTGCCGTCCGTGTCATCAACCAACGTAAGAGCTATGGCAAGAACAAAATTGACAATAATTACCATGTGACTGTTTCAACCGTTACATAGCTCATACATTAGTAACCTTTTCTGTTAGCATAACTAATTTACAACTTTACAATAAACATTTTCTGTACAATCACTAACCTTGTTCCCTTATTGACTGAAGCTAAAATCCTTGCCATTTTTATCCTTTTCCGTAGTCTTTTCTTCACTTTTCCCTTAACCTTTTCTTGCTTTTCTTTGCGTCTTTCTTTTGTACGTCAAGTTGATTTCCGTTACCTGACTTCCGCTCACAAGGAAGTTACCAAAATAAAAGCATATCCTTGCATCGTAATTACTATACATGTAAATAGAGCTAACCTTATTTTGTCTACCTTTACACTCCCACCAAATTATTTGCTGTCACACATATAAAACACAAATAATTTCTTCAAATTACTTAACAAAAACAATAACTTTGTAAACATGTTATAAGTACAACTTTCAACATTTCAAAACACCCTTTAGCATTCTACATTTACTTTTCCTAATCTTCTAATAGCAGAACTAACTTATGAACTGGGCGTTCTACTATAGACATTTTATTCACACGCTGACCCTTTTTGGTAAGATTTCTGTCTGCAAAAGTGATTTTGACCTTTCTGACAAGTCCATCTGTGTCTTTTACAGTGTCCAAGATTCGTCCAAGTTTCCACTGAGATCGTGGTTGCGTTTCATCTTTGTCCATTACTATGTCTCCTATTTGCATGTTCCTTTTTGGAGTGTGCCATCTTTGTCTGACCATGATGTTTTGAAGGTACTCCTTTTTCCATCTGCTCCAAAACTGTTTGAGTAAGTACTGTACTTGACGTCATCGTTTTTGTGCATACAATTCTTCCTTAACGAACTGTCCGGGGGGAGGCAGAGCAGTTGAGGTTTTCATTGTGACAAGATGATTTGGAGTTAGTGGCTCCAAACTGTTTGGATTATTGAGATTGTCTGTTGTTAAGGGGCGGCTGTTTACTATTGCAGCTGCTTCATAGAAGAAGGTTCTGAGTGAAGAATCAGTGAGTCGACCTGGTGTGAGAGCCAATGTTGCATTAAGAACGCTTCTCACAGTCCATATTTGCCGTTCCCATACTCCACCTGCGTGACTAGCATGAGGTGTGTTTAGGACAAAATCACATTGTTTCTCTGCAAGGAAGGATGTCAGTTTGTCAGTGTCTATTTCACTTTGTGCTGCGTTCAGTTCATTTTTGTCACCTACAAAGTTAGTACCCTGATCACATTTTATTTGCCTGACAGAGCCTCTTAAAGCAATAAAGCATCTGAGTCCATTTATAAAGGCGTCTGTCGATAGGTCCTCTAACATTTCAATATGAACTGCACGTGAATAGAAACATGTGAGAAGGAGGCCATATCTTTTGTATTCCTGTCATGCTTGTTTGGTCTGGAACAGGCCAAAAACGTCCATACCACAGTATGTGAAAGGTGGAGAGAGCTCAATTCTTTCTGTGGGCAGATCTCTCATTTTTTGTCCTTCCACAGGTTTCCTTTGTTTCCGACAAAACACACACTGGCGAATGTAGGATGCAACTGTTTGACTTAACCTTGGAATCCAATAGCCACTGGATCGTATCTCATTCATTGTGAAGCCTTTTCCCTGATGGTTGACCCTTTCGTGACAGTGAGTAATTATCAGTTTTGTGATGTGATGTTCTCTGGGAATGACTGTTGGATGTTTGAATGAGTTGGGAAGAGAAGAGTGCCGTAGCCTTCCTCCCACCTTGAGCACATTGTCCTTGTCCAAGAAAACATCCAAGTTGTACATTTTGTTGTTCTTTGGTAGTTGTTTGCCTTTGCTTAATGTCTCTATTTCGTTTTGATATGCTTGTCTTTGTAAATCTCTGATAATCACAGTTTCTGCATTTTGTCTTTCAGTTACAGTAGTAAGTGTCTTTGATTTGTTTTTGAGCAGATAACATCTAAGACGTGCTACTGCACTGACTGCACGGGACCAGGATGAGAACTTTGTGAAGCGGTCACTAAGACTTGGATGTTCAACAGTTTGTGTGCTTAGTGTCTGCACTTTTCTCACCTCTGGGTCTCCTACTGGACGTTCAATAGTCTCTTTTGTGGGAAGCCGTATCTCCTTTTCCCACAGGAACTGAGGGCCTGTGAGCCAGTTGGATGAAAGCAGTTCATTTACTGATGTACCCCTGGATGCCATGTCTGCAGGGTTTTCGATGATAGGCACATAAAACC
Source organism: Pholidichthys leucotaenia (assembly GCA_020510985.1). NCBI lineage: Eukaryota > Metazoa > Chordata > Actinopteri > Cichliformes > Pholidichthyidae > Pholidichthys > Pholidichthys leucotaenia. The sequence continues at coordinate 223,119,661 of CM035841.1, forward strand.
ATTGTTGTGGAGTGGTACTGTTGTGGATTTTCTGCACTCTATTAGCAACAAACGTGTGAAAGCGTCTCGCTTTGTTATTTATGTATCCTAGAGTGACCTTTGAGTCTGTCCAAAAGAACTCCTCGACGTTGTTATAGAGCAGTTCCTCTTTTAGTATGTTGCTCACGGCAACTGACATTGCGGCTGCGGTAAGTTCTAACCTTGGGATTGTGGTGACCTTTGTGGGAGAGACATGTGCTTTGCCCATGATGAAGGTACAGTGAACATCTTTGTTTTTGTTTATGAGTCTGAGATAAGAACATTGTCCATATCCTGTGGTGTTTGCATCGGAAAAGTGATGTATTTCTCTTTTCACTACATCTCCAAAATCTGCAGGAACATAACATCTGTTTATTTGCAGTTTTTTCAGGTTGTGTAGGTCCCCTTTCCAGCACTCCCACCGTGGCCTAAGAAGTTCAGGTAGTGGGTCATCCCAGTCCGTTCCTTGACGACACATCTCTTGGAGAATTCCTTTGCCATTGAGCACATAGGGAGCAATGAATCCAAGGGGGTCGTATATTGCTGCGACTGTGGACAAGATGCCACGCCTGGTTGGTGGTTGGTCTTTCAGTGTGATGTTGAATGTAAAGCAATCTTTCTCCACATTCCAATAAGTGCCAAGTGCTCTTTCTATTTGTGTTTCACCAAATGTTAAGTCTTTTGTTTTAGTATTCGTTGCATGCTCTGAAGTTGGAATACTGTTTAGAACGTCAGTGTTGTTGGACACAAACTTGTGTAACCTTAGTCCACCTTTTGCACATAGTTCACATGGTTCCTTCGCCAGTTCAGTAGCATCGCTTACCGTCTCTGCGCTGGTGACTCCGTCATCTACATAGAAGTCTCTGGTTATGAACTGTGAGCCTACAGGATATGCAAGGCTGTTCTCTTTGGCTAAACATTTGAGTCCATAGTTCGCACAGCCAGGCAATGAGATGGCGCCAAAGAGGTATACTGTCATCCTGTATGCTTGTGGTTGGCTGTTTATGTCTCCATCTTTCCACCATAAGAAGCGCAAGTAGTTGTGATCATTTTCTTTGACTTGGAACTGGTGAAACATTTTTTCAACGTCGCACATCAGAGCTACTTGGTGCTTTCTGAAGCACACAAGAACACCAGTTAGATTGTTAATCATGTCGGGACCATTCAGTAAATGTTCGTTAGGACAGGTACCTTTGTGCTTTGCAGAGCAGTCGAAGACAACGTGCAACCAATCGGGTTTCTTTGGATGATAGATGCCGTGGTGCGGTATGTACCATGTCTCACCAGGCGGTCCATAATCATCAGTCTCTTCGACATCACCTCTTTTGATGATGTCACTCATGTATTTCATGTAATCCTCTTTGTATTTTTCATCCTTCATGAATTTACGTTTGATCTGGTTGAGTCTGTTTTTAGCGAGTTGTCTGTTATCTGGCATTTGTGGCCTTTCTTTAAACGGCAATGGCATTTTATAATGTCCATTTTCAGTTTGTGTTATGCCTTGCTCAAGTTTCTGGAGGAACACTAAATCTTCTTGTGACACAGTTTTTTTCATTTCTGTCAGTCTCTTTAAAATCTCTTTCCAAAGCACGTATTGCATCTGCTGGAGTGGAGGGAGGGATTTCCTTAACGGTCACTAGATGACAGAGACTGCTTGCCATGTCTGTTTCATTGCAAGGTACCAAGTTGCCAACTATGCTCCATCCTAAGTCAGTTTGAATGGCATAGGGCTCATTTTCTTTGCCTAAGATTACTTGTTTGGGTGCGAGAGCTCTAGGACCAATGAGGAGACTTACTTCACAACTGAGGAGTGGGGGGACTCATCTACAATAAGCAGCAAGTGACTCCACAGTTTTGCTGTTTCACATGTTGGTATGTGTTCTCTGTTGGCAGGTATGTAGTCTTTTGTGTATGCAGTGGGGAGCTTTATGACTGTGGCTGAGTTATAACCTCTCACCAAGAGATCAGATACCTTTCCACTGTTTACAACTGCATTTTTACCCATCATAGTAGTCAGTTTCAGCTTTACTGGACAAACATTTGCCTGCAGTTCATGTGTCACATCTTGATCAATGAAGACAGTGTCGCTCTGCGTGTCTAATAACGCATAGACCAATTTTTCCTTGTGTGGATTGGTAGAAGTTGACAGCCACACTGGAACTATCATTGAGGTGTTGACTGTCTGCTCAAATCTGGCAACATTAAGTGACATGGCTGTTGCTGTTTCAGGTGAGTTACTTTGAGTTGCGTTATGTGTACTCACATGTGCTTCTCTTTGTTGACTGTTACTGTAGTTCTCATCGTGAAGACAGGTTGGGTGTCTCTTTGTGCAGGTTTCACAAGTGAGGCGGCGTTTGCAGTCCTTTGCACTGTGTCCTTGTTTTAAACAACCATAACAAAGTTTATTGTCTTTCACATGTTTCTTTCTGTTTTTTAGAGGCATTTTCAAGAGGTCTGGGCACTTGTGGAGCTGATGAGCGTCCGGGCATAATGTGCAAGGAGAGCAGTTAGGTGTTTTTGTTACTGTCCGTCTGCCACTTTGTTCAGTGGTGTTTGTGTTAAATACAGTTGCCTTGTTCCTTTTGATTTCCTTTGTGTTCCTTTTATCACTGTTTGTTTCAGTGCCGCAAAGTGCGTGAATGGAGGTGACTGGGTTGCAAGCGGCTTCAGCTTCTAATGAGAGGAAGGATGCAAAATCACTGAAGCTTGGAAACTCACCACCTTCCATTAAAGTCTTTGTAACCTGCCTGTTCCATCTTGCGTTTATCCAGTCCGGTAGCTTGTGCAACAGTTTTTGATTTTCTTCACAGTCATCAAGTATTTGTAATCCTTTTACATGTGGAATAGCGAGCATGCATGCATTTATGAAATCTGCAAAGGTCCTTAGTCCTTCAGCATCTCTAGGCTGCACCTTTAGCCAGTTTGAGAGCTTTTCTCTAAATGCCTTCTGTATCATGAATGGCTGGCCGTATCTTTGGTTTAGTTTGTTCCAAGCATCGTTATATGCCTCTTCATCGTTTCTAAAGAAAGTTCCTTCAAGGCATTTGCGAGCTGGGCCAGTTACATATCGTTTCAAATAGTACAGTTTATCTGCTGCTGAGATGCCCCTTTGTTCAATCAGTGACATAAATGTAGATTTCCTTTCAATAAACCTTACTGGTTCACCACTAAACACTGTTGGCTCTGGTGTAGGAAGTCTGTTCATTTTTATGTTGTCTTGAACTGCTTGTGCGATTGAGTGACACTAGGGGTAGCTGTTTGCTCAGGAATGAAAGTGGGTGCTGTTGTGGGAGGTTTGGGTGTAAATTTTGGGCTCATCTGTTCGCCTTTTATTGACTGTACATCACCCACCTGTGATAACTCTCTGTCATATGCTTCAAACCTGGCTCGAGCTGCTTTCATATCCTTCTGTGCTTTCAAATGTTCCAACTCTGATGTTTGAATTGCAATCCTTTCTCTTTGCCTTTGTTCTTCTTTTGCAAACTCATACTCAGCCTCTTTTGCTGCTAGTTCTGCCACTGCATCGGCTTGTTTTACGGTAAGGTGAGAAGCTGAGGACTGTTGACTGTGATTTGATGCTGCGGCTGATCCATATATGGACAGAGCATAGTCGTGCTCTAAAAGTCCACGTAAACGAATTCTTTCACGCTCTGCATCAAAATCTCCATCGACACCATTTATTCTTTCCAGAATTATTCTTACAATGTCATGAGTAACTGCATCACATGCATCAGTCTTTCTCCTTATATCAGCTGAAGGTGCCATTTGGTTTCTTATTTCTGAGTACAGCTTTAGGACATCATCTCTCTTTAGTTCTAACATGTCTGCAAGTTCTGCCATCTCCTTTTCAGTGATATCGGACTTTAACATTTCTCTTGTTTCACGTACTTGCATTTTCCATTGTTCATAAAGAGTTAATAGCCTTTTTTCCTTTTTACTCATTTCTTCCTTTTGATATGTTATCATCTTCTCTGTCTGTATTTTAACTCTTTCAGAATGTCTTGGCAAATCTGACATGCTTTGGGCCTTACTTAGAAGCTCACTTAATACAGTGATCCCTCGCTACTTCACGCCTCACCTTTCGCGCCCTCACTGCATCGCGGATTTTTCAAAAATATTCATCAAAAATTCAAAATTGAGAAAAAATGGGCGGGCGCTAGCAGAAGGCAGGGAGACTACATTAGAACATCAGGTATCAACACGGAGAGCCCGCACAACTCAAAATCCACCTCTCTGTTCGCTGTTCTCGTGTTGGCTCGGCTCGGGAATCTCGCAAGCTGATTAGCCGAGACGTTTTACCCAGCTTCTCCCCCTGCCGAGCGCCCATACCGAGCGAAGGAAGACCGCATTCATTGTTCTTTATCGCTCGTATTGCTTAGTCTCGCCGCGTGGAACTTTTCGCTGTTCTCTTGTGCCTTTTTGTGCGAAATAGTCTTCCCGTCAAGCTACTACGCCGCTTCCTGCAGCTTCTCCAGCTCTATCGGAAGCTGCCCTCGACGATCCTGCGCCTCTTGCACCTGACGATGAGGCGTCACCTGAGGAGCAGTAAAGCTCTCATTAACCTGTGCAGTAAATCATCTTCATCTTGAGTTACGTATCTTGTTATAAGAATAAAAGAGTTCTAAAAACATATTTATGTACACTTTATTTACATCTACGTATGTATGTACACTTACACACACACACACACACACACACACACACACACGTATCATATGAGAGAGAGAGTGAGAGAATGAACATACGTATTATTTATGGGTGACGTCATTAGGGGTGACGCTACTTCGCGGTTTTTCACTTTTCGCGGTCGGTTCTGGAACCCATTAACCGCGATAAGTGAGGGATCACTGTATTTGTTCTTTGCATGTGATTGAATCTTTAATGTCTTGTCTATCCTCACTTTCATCTTTAAGTGAATCCTTTAAATCTTGAATTTCTTGTTGTAAACTTGTGATCTGTTCATTTATGTCCATTTCACTTACTGATGCAGCTTGTAAACCTCCCATTTTGAGCTCTTTTCATTGAACCGTTTTATTTTCTGACCAACTTTTGCCATCTGCTGGACGTCGCGGGTATTACCATGGAACCTTGAGACCACGTTGTGCAGCATGTGGTGGCGGTCAAGCTCTTACTGTATCATCCAGTCAATATTGAGAAGGCCAGAACTGATGGTTAAATGACTTTATTGCCGTCCGTGTCATCAACCAACGTAATAATTACCATGTGACTGTTTCAACCTTTACATAGCTCATACATTAGTAACCTTTTCTGTTAGCATAACTAATTTACAACTTTACAATAAACATTTTCTGTACAATCACTAACCTTGTCCTCTTATCGACTGAAGCTAAAATCCTTGCCGTTTTTATCCTTTTCCGTAGTCTTTTCTCCGTTTTGCCCTTAACCTTTTCTTGCTTTTCTTTGCGTCTTTCTTTTGTACGTCAAGTTGATTTCCGTTACCTGACTTCCGCTCACGACGAAGTTACCAAAATAAAAGCATATCCTTGCATCGTAATTACTATACATGTAAATAGAGCTAACCTTACTTTGTCTACCTTTACAGCCTGCAACACATCACAGGCTACAAGAGGACCAACAGCAGCACCACAAGCTTCACAGACAGACTGCAGGATGATCCCAACATCTTTTACACCCGCTTTGAGACCACCAGCTACAGTACAGAGAAGAGACACGCACCCAGGCACCTTCCCCCTCCACTAACAGTCTCACCAGGCCAGGTAAACAAAGCACTGAGGAATATCAGCCCCCGCAAGGCAGAAGGACCAGGCAACTTTCCTGGGCAGGCCCTCAGAGCATGCATTGCTGAGCTGACTGACATTCTCACATCTATCTTCAACTGCTCCCTCAACCAGAACATTGTCCCCTCCTGCTTCAAAACCACAACCATCATCCCTCTCCCCAAAAGGAGCCCGCAGACCTTTCTGAATGATTACAGACCGGTAGCACTCACTCCAATCATCATGAAGTGCTTCGAGAGAGTGGTGCTGCCCCTCATTTAGGACAGCATACCGGATACCCTGGACCCCCTACAGTACGCCTACCGACCCAACAGGTCCACCTCAGATGCCATTGCTGCAGCACTCTATTACTCTCTCTGCCACCTGGAAGATAAAGACTCCTACATTAGGATGCTCTTTGTCGACTACAGCTCTGCCTTCAACACGATCATCCCCCACAAACTCACCGACAAACTGTCTTCACTTGGCCTGCACCCCACCCTCTGCGACTGGCTACTGGACTTTCTAACTGGAAGGCCCCAGACTGTCAGGATGGGTAACAGGACCTCAGCCAGCATCATCATGAATACAGGTGTCCAACAGGGTTGTGTTCTCAGCCTCATCCTCTACAGCCTCTTCACCCATGACTGTGTTGCCTCCCACAAGGACAATATCATCTTAAAGTTTGCGGATGACACAGCAGTGATAGGACGCATCACTGGTGATGACGAAACATCCTACAGGAGGGAGGTGGTCAGCCTGGTGTCGTGGTGTGAGGACAACAACCTCCTCATCCTCAACATGGACAAGACAAAGGAGATGATAGTGGACATGAGGAAGAGGAGGAGGAGACCCCACCAGCCGCTGTTCATCCGGGAGCTTGAGGTGGAGAGGGTGAGCAACTTTAAATACCTTGGCATCCACATCAGCGAGGACCTTACGTGGACATACAGCACTACAGAGCTGGTTAAGAGAGCTCAACAGCAGCTGTACTTTCTGAGGAGGCTGCTGTTGAAGCAGTTTAGAATTTCCCCCAGGATCCTCAACAACTTCTACAGCTGCATCATCGAGAGCATCCTGACTAACTGCATCACTGCATGGTATGACAGCACTACTGCCCTGGACCACAAACGCCTGCAGAGAGTGGTGAAGACAGTGGAGAAGGTCATCAGGACTCCACTCCCCTCTCTGCAGAGCATCTACCACTGCAGAGTCCAAAGGAGAGCTGACACCATCCTCCGGGACCCCACTCACCCCCAGTCTGATGTCCATATCAACTCTGCTGCTAATTATCATGTACAGTCTACTGATATTATTATTACAGAGAAATTCACATACTGGGTGCTAATTTGTAATTTGTATACTGCTCATTTGCACACTGTACATAGGCTTATGCCATCTCAGGTTCATATCATATCTGATATCAACATATCATTGTCCACTATAGTCACCCAGGGAATTTCAAATTTCATTCTTCTTGTTTCCTCTAGTTATTCTGTGGTTTGGTTCTGTGTTATTACCTCATTAGTATTGTTGTGTACCTATTACCTTGGCATTCATTCGAAGAGCAGAGTAAGAATTTCATTGCTTAGGAAATGTTGCATTTCTTAACTGTGCACATGATAATAAAGTCTTTGAATCCTGAATCTTGAATCTGAGCGAGGATACTGAAGCAGTCCGGCTCCTCTTCTCCTTTGTCTGATGTGTTTTGTTGTTGTTGTTGTTGTTGTTGTTGTGCCATGTCATGCGTCCATGCCAGGTTGCTGTGCCCCGAGGTTCTCTGTGAGCACGGGCTCTCTCTCCTGCAATTCTGCAGCGGCCTCCATAGTCTCCAGCTGGGCGAGGATCTGAGGCAAGTCCTGCCGTTGCACCTCCCGCCCCCCGGGCAACTCTCCTCCTGTGCGCTCGGGACGGTTGGTTTGTCATTAGCGTCACCCTTTACAATCTCATCCTGCACCACGTCATCATCATCAATGCAAGTTATGTCCCACTTGCCATAGCCTGACAAGTTGATCCAGTCACCGTCGCGGATGGTGAAATCCAGTCGGTTGAAGAGGTCACATCCCATTATGTTTTCACCATGTGAACACTGTACTTGAAACTCGAAATCATAAACAATCTTTGACTTGTAGTAGACCATTAGCATGATAAGATAAGCCTTTACTGGGTCACAATGGAGAAATTCCAGACATTGTCCCAACGTTGCTAACTTTGTGACCACCATATCCATACAGTGCCGCTGGTTTTCTTCTAATTGGGTGGTTGGGGAAAATTTTCTTCACTGTGGCCCAATTCAGCATCGACTTAACTACCGCAGTGTCGAGTAGCAGCGGTACAGTCATGTCATCCAATTCAACCACGCCGTATGCGTATGAATTAATTTCAGGGCTTACCGCGTGGATGGTGATCGTTGGGGGGCGGCTTTGCTTGCTTGGCAGACCCCATGGCATCGGTAACCGGCACATTTTGGCAAAATGGTTGTACCTCCCCACTTGTTACATCATTGTTCTCTTGCTGGGCAAAAACGTGCTCTCTCATGGTGCATCGGGGAACCACAGTTACCACCCCTAGGGCCTCTCGAAGCAGCCCTGGTCCTTCGGTCCACAGTGTTAGCCTCAAACTCCTCTGCCATGTCCCCATATTCCTCCATGCCCACTGCACTGGTTAGCGGTGACTGTCTTGGTTGTCGTTGCTTTTGGCGCACACCTAGCTCTGATGCTAACCGGTCTGCTGACTCCAGTTGGAATGCTAGCTCAATGGTGTAGCATCATCTCACTTTGGCTCAGCAATAATTATTCTTCTGCTTAAAGACATTTTGTTTCACCCAGGAGTAACACAGTCAAAAACTGATTTTCTCCTCCAGGCCACAGCTGAAATCCCATTCCTTTGCTAAAACCAGTCTAAAAGAATTCAACCTATTTCCTCCGGTGCCCCTTTATTGCCCCCATAAACATGCAACAGACCTGGCCACACAGATCCACAACTCAGTTAATTTCCTTAAACTCTGGGACATACTGGATTTAACCAGTGAACTTTAAAGTACATTATTACAAACTCAATTCTAAACCTTCAGGACTATGAAAGGCAAATGGACTCTGATGTTTTTAATGTGGAAAATCAATAATATGTGTGAAATGCATTAATCTGTGATTTTATATATATGCATGCTAAAAATGTTTAAATGAATGTTTATTCCTGCATGTTGATTTAGAAGCACTGCTTATAAGATACATTAAGGTTAGTTTAGTTATACATAAGTGTGTAAAAGCATATTCCAATGTATTTAAAATTGTGTGTATTCATGTGGACCGATATCCCATTTCACCTAGTCTTCACGGAGCCCCAGCTTCTTCATCCTATTGGTCCCTCGCAGACAAAGCCTGTCATTGGACAAAAGCTCATCAAGCCCGCCCATGAAGGACGCTCATTGGCTGAGATTCCGGTCAACCCGGAAGCCCGCGAAAGCTCAACAGAATTTATAAAAGTAGCAAAACCCCCTGCTACTTCCTCTTTCACCAATTTTGGATTCACCTCTTTCGGCTCGTTCTTTCTGCCCTCTTCTTTCGACGTGCTTTTTGGCTCTTTCGCCTCCGTTCGTCTCTCTTCATTGTCTATTGTCTACACACAGCAACAATGAACTTTGGGAAGAACAAAGACTTCTACCACGTGTCACTTTTCTGAACACAGAGCAGATAACTCGTAATTTGTTTATGTAACTTTGTATTTTAATGTCTCTTTCTTTTTCTCTTAAATGCCTAGGAATTCCTATTTCTTTGAGCTCAATTCTTAATCGGAGTTAAACTCCAATTTTTATTTATCACTTTTTCTTTGTTAAACTTTCTGTAAAACCACCGTTTGTTTTAATTTTAATGTAAGTTTTAATCTTGACTTTATTTTTATAATATTTTTCTTGACCAATCACACACCAGAAGCTATTATTTTTATCTAAAGTCCGAAACTCTTTAATTTGAGAATCGGATTAGATATCTTTAATTAATTATTATCGAAGGCCTCTGAGGAGACGCAGCTCTCATCACACGCTGAAGAAATGTCGGCACCATCTGGCTCCGATCCAAGTTACAACTGTGGGTCATACAGCCAAAATCCAGCCACTTCGACCGCTTGACTTTAAAGGTCGAACTGTGGACCCTGAAATATCTGCGGGCAGATATTTCCCCTAACATCCACGAAATCTTGGGCTGAGGACGACGAAAGCACGTTGACCAGATCATCGAGGAATCACGTGAGCTGCAACTTTAATTCATCTGCTGAATTAAACGTCTGAGGTTTGGTAATAATTTGTATATCTAATCAGATGCAAATTAAGAAGCCATTAACATAACTCTTCTTTTCATTAAAATTCTGTTTTTATTTTCTTAAGATTAATCCAGGACTTTTCATATAATTAGTAAACTTTCTCCATGTGTTGTTTCCATAATCTGTTAACTCAAACTGATAGAAATTCATTTCTCAGTTTAACCCTGGTTCCAAAAATATTGACATTGTTAATCTATCATTTACAAGATTAATTTTATGATTAATGAAATTACTGCAATGTCTGTTAATCGTTTCATTTAATAAATATGTGAAAATGAGAGAAGTTGTTGAGAATTTATTTCATTCTGAGTCTGTTTCAAGCACAGGTATCGAATTCACAGAAAATTTTTTGAGACTGATTATTAATTAATTTATTGAGTGATTAAACAGGTATAAAGTGAAATTAAAATTGCTTCTTAAAGATAGAAGCTGGTGCCCCTACGAGTGTTATTAACTTTTCTGGTGTATATGAAACGAGATTCGATCTCAGATTCCAATACATCAATATAAATTAAATAATTTATACCTGATCATATTTATTAATTTCATATTTTCTTCTACAATGGTGTTAGGTAGCATCATGTTGTTTGGCACCATTAGCATCTTAGCCCTTAGCCTCGGGTTGTTTGTGTGCTTGGCCAATTGGTCCTGCACCATCTTGTCCTCTAACAGTCCAAATCGGTACATGCTAGCCAGCTGTCTCAAATCAATGATGAATTGTTGGGTGGACTCACCAATTCCCTCTGGCAGAATCTTATACGGCAAGCTAGCACGTTGTCTGGCGTAGCAAAGTAGCTAGCGAATAGTTCCACAGTATCTACATACGAGTCCATCGAACCAAGCGTGTGAAAAATCCTCTGACTTTCTATGCCAGGCATGGGCAAACTACGGCCCGGGGGCCATATGCGGCTCATTAAGCTTTTTAATCCAGCCTGCCGAACTTGAAGAAATTATATTAATAAGCCTTGTTAATGTTTTATTTTCCCTGCAATTCTCACATTTTCCCACTAGATGACGCACTCTAGATACACTGACCTTTGTTGAGATGCGGCGTATTACTCCACGTTTGCGCTTTACTCTTTGACCCCTCAGCCCTTCTGTAAAGATCAGCGGACCTAAGAAAAGGAAAGTGGACAGCAAATGTCGAGTGTTTAATAAGGAGTGGACAACTAAATATTTTTTCACCGAACACCGATCAACTGCAGTATGCCTGATATGCCAAGAGACTGTCGCAGTTTTTAAAGAATATAACATCAGCCGGCACTTTGCCACAAAGCATGCTAACTATGCTAGCAAGCTGTCAATGAAAGAACGGGAGGCTGCTGCTCAGAGGTTGGCAGCTAATTTACAGACTCAACAAAATTTTTTTCACCGTCAGACTGTCATTCAAGAGTCAAGTACCAAGGCGAGTTTAAACTGAATGACTTTTATGCTTCACTTAATGAAGCCGCGTTTCCAAACCTCCAGAGGACGGCACAGAAGATGCTGGCGTTGCTCGGCTCGACTTGTGTGTGTGAACAGATGTTCAGTGTCATGAACATCAACAAAGCCAGCCACAGATCCAAGTTAACAGACCAACACCTCAGATCCATCCTGAGAATCGCCACATTGAAAGGAGTCAGTTGAGGTGGTATGGGCAGCTGATTAGGATGCCTCCTGGACGCCTCCCACTTGAGGTGTTTTGGGCACGTCCCACTGGGAGGAGACCCCGGGGCAGACCCAGGACTCGGTGGAGAGACTATGTCTCCCAGCTGGTCTGGGAACGCCTTGGTATCCTCTCTGAAGAGCTGGAGCAGGTGGCTGGGGAGAGGGAAGTCTGGGCTTCTCTGCTTGAACTGCTGCCTCCGCGACCCGGACCTCCAGAAAAGTGGTAGAAGATGGATGGATGGATGGATGGATGGATGGATGGGAAGGATGTTAATAATTAACAACTTGGTTTCCAGTGGACTATGGTATAACAGTCCCCATAATAGTCCCCCCCCCCGCCCCCAGACAATCTACTGAAGCAGATACTGGGTCCCACAGTGTGTTTTGCTTCTGCCAAAAGAGCAGGGGGAACAAGAACTGGCGCACTTAGTCAGCCGAGTGGCATCCTACACACTCCAATTTATCCACAGGTTTCTCACTGGCTCTCAGGATGTGGTCTGGAGGCCTGTGGCCAGCAGTATTTTAAAACAGGTCAATGGACTAGGTCTTGATTCCTCACTCTTTTAAATGGATCCTGACTGTTTTAACCTATCCACTCTGCCTACCTTTTATCAGAACATTTTTAAAATATGGAATTTGTTTTCATGGAAGAGACTGGAACCTACTCTCTCGCTGCACTGGCTATTGGAGGACCCCCTGATCTTCAGGGCTAGATTGGTACTTAGGTCCCTGACTGCCCTGACGCACATGTTGGTTTCTTCTGGCAGTACTACACTGCGTAGGATAGTAGATGTAGCAGGACCAGTGTTGGACAATGTTCCAGCAGCATCTGAAGCTCTTGGCATCAAGTCTGCACGCCTTGTGAGCAAAGTTTTGGAGTTGTGGTGGCTCACATTGACAGCTGAGGAGAGGAAGTTGGTGCGGGATTATTGCCATAAGAGAGAAGAACCTGATGAAGGTGACCTGTTTCCTAATTTGGGTTCTGCTGTGAGATTGCAGAGTGCAGACGGACCCATGTTGCATATTAAATGCACAAATCTTTACTCAGCAAAAACTAAACTGTTTGATTACTATTGTGTAAAGGCATTTAATAGAAGGCAGTTAAATGACAGAGTTTACATGGTGTGGAGGAAGGGACTGAGGGTCACAAACAATGTCAAACCAGTGTGGAGGGTCCTTTACAAACCCCCTCTACACAAAAGAGCAGGTGATCTCCACTGGAAGATTCTGCATGGAGCTGTGGTCATCAACTCCTTTATTTCCCACATCAATCCTGGAACGTGTAAAGATTGTGATTTCTGTGGGTCAACTGAAACCATTTTTCATTGTTTTGTGCCCTAGACTGAAACCACTGTTCATGCTCTTAAGCAACATTTTTATGAGTTTTAATGTAATTTGGTCTAACATGATTTTTGTATTTGGTGCTGGATACAAACAAATCAATGCAATGAAATGGCAGCTCCCACATTTTTTATTTGGTCAAGCAAAATTTGCCATTTCCATGAGCAGGAATAGGAAGCAGGGTCAAGAGGTTACGATGCTGTTCACTTCCATGGTTAGAGGCCAAATTCAGATGGAGTTCAAATTTTATAAAGCTATGGACAATCTAGAGGATTTCAATTCTAAGTGGTGTTATGGGAATATAATCTGTCCTGTGTCAGAAAATGTGGTCATCTTTCGTCCCTCTTTTGGGTAAGCCTCTGATTTAACAGCTTTGTTTTCTTTTGTTTTTTGGTTACTTGTTCACATTGGCTTGTTTGTGATTATGAATGATTGTAAATAAAGTTGGTTTTTGAAAATCAAAATCAAACATCTCTCTCTCTCTCACTGTCTGATCAAAAAGGTGGTGTCTTAATTATTTTAAACCTTCTATAAGTTAGTTGCATAATTATCTGAATCCACCAAACAGATAATTCTTTTAATTTTTTTTTCTATTTTGTCCAAACCAACTAAAGTAGTGACTAAAATCATTTTTCCTTATTTTTCCTCTAATTCACCATATTTTCATTGTTCTCATTCAACATAAACTGTTCGTTATTCCTCTCAAATTACACTCAGAGATCAAAGTTCTGTAGGTTATTCAGTAACTGCCATCTCTATAGTAGTTTTTCCCTGGTTTATTCTACCATTGAATCATTTGCGTTTTGTGTTATTTGTTGTTTGTTCGCCTTGTGTGTTTTTTTCCTGTGTGCGCTTGTAAACGCATTTAACCTCTGCTTTATAATCAGTAGTCATGTAAATAAATAGTTAATCGTTCCACGTAAACGTGTCAAAATATATTCCAACAACAAGCCATGGGTCACTAAATCAGCTAAATCCTGCTTACAGAGGAAAGCACTGGCCTTTAAACAGGGAGTTGTTTCTGAGCTGCAGGTTGCCACAAAATTGCTGAAGTCTTAAATTTTGAGAGCAAAACAGAATTATAAATCAGAACTGGAAAGCAAGATGGCAACAAAGAAGCTTGGTTCAGCCTGGACCAGTATGAAAACTATTGCAAGCCTTCAGAGCACAGAGCACAGTAATTGTGTGTTTTTAGATGGTTTCAATTCAGACACAGAGCTGGCTAATGCTCTTAATTGTTTTTATGGTCGTTTTGATTCCTTTGATTTTAGCACAGAAACTCAAGATTTGAAACAGAAACTCAAAGACAATCAGCACTTTAATATTGAGGTGCAGGACATTAAAAGGGCGTTCTGTGCTGTAAAAATGAACAAAAGTCAGGGCCCTGATAATATATGTGGACACTTGGTAAAGTCTTGTGTACATGAACTGAGTCCTGTGTTTCACTGCATTTTTAATAAGTCCTTACAGACACAACATGTGCCTAAGGTCTGGAAAGATGCTGTGGTTGTCCCTGTTCCAAAATCCAGTTGTCCTAAAACGGTAAATGATTTTAGACCAGTTGCTTTGACTTCAATTTTAATGAAAACTTTTGAAAAACTGGTCAGATTTGAGGTCCTAAAGCAGACTGAGCATGCATTGGATCCTCTGCAGTTTGCCTATAGGCCCCACAGAGGAGTGGAGGATGCCACTGTCACTCTGTTTAACATGCTTTTTAAACATCTGGATTTTAATGGGACACACGCCAGGCTTTTATTTGTGGACTTTTCTTCCGCTTTTAATACAATCCAACCTCATATTTTAGTTGAAAGTCTCCTGCAACAATTTGACTTGAGTAATAATCTGGTGGGTTGGATTCTGGATTTTTTAACCAACAGGACACAGAGCGTAAGGGTCAATGGTACATTGTCTGACCAAAAGTGTTCTTCTACTGGCTTTCCTCAGGGGTGTGTGTTGTCACCACTACTCTTCATCCTGTACACAAACATGTGTCGGAGCAGACATGACAACAGACACAGTATAAAGTATGCTGATGGTTCAGTTGTTGTCAGTCTCCTTCAGGATGGTGAGAGTGGCCACGGCCCAGTAGTTGATGATTTTGTTCGCTGGTGTGAGGATTCCTACCTACAGCTGAATACGACAAAAACTAAAGATATGATTATTGACTTTAGGAGGAAAACTCCCGGGCACAAAGTCACTGTACTTAAAGGCCAGACCATTGAATGTGTGCAATCTTACAAATATCTTGGACAATTATTGATAGTAATTTAAACTTTGAAGAGAACTGTGAAAGGGTATGCAAAAAGGGTCAGCAACATTTGCATTGTTTCAGGAAACTTGCACCCTTCCAAACTGACCGAACCTTAATGACAATGTTTTATTGGGCTTTTATTGAATCTGTTTTATCCTTTTCTTTAGTGTCGTGGTTTGGTCAGGTAAAACTGAAACAGAGGAAATCCTTGGACCAGGTAGTTAGATGGTCCAGTCGCTTGCTTGGTGAGTCACAGCTGAGCCTGACATCCCTGTACACCAGACAGGTACAGAGGATTGCTACCTCCATTCTAAATGATGACTCCCACCCTTTGCACTGCCACTTTAAGCTTCTTCCCTCCAGATAGAGGTTTGTTGTCCCTAAATGTAAAACCCAGTGCTACAAAAACAGCTTTGCTCCTGCTGCTGTCAAAGAGTTGAATAAGATGTAGCAATATATTGCACATAATTTAGTTATCTATTTATTAATTTTTATTTTATATTTATTTATTTTTGTAGGTTTTTTATTTGGATTCCAAATCTTTTATTGGGTTTTAGACTTTTATTGAGTTTTTAATCTCTTTGACTAAGTTTTTAGCTTTTTAATATGACCCTTCTCTCTTCTCTCTTTGTTTTTTTTCTTATCGCTTTGTCTTATATCCTGATTGGTGGAGCCTTGAGTATCGTGTTTATAGTCAGCTTCATATGTGTCTGTGTTTGTGTTCATGTTGAATGTAATTGTGGTTTGTAAATATGTGTCTAAAAGGATGTCACCTGACTGCAAAACAAATCTACCTACGGGTACAAATAAAGTAACCTGAACCTGAACCTAATCATACCTGATCGTGTCTGTGGATTCTGTGATTAAGATGAGAAGTCATGAGGTCAGTTCACAGTAAGAACCCCAATCATATTAAAGCATTGTGTTTATACACAAAACGCTACACATGCTCAGCTTGAAAAAATATTTTCACCAGCATGATTCTTGTCTAGACTCTGGGTAGAATCTAGTGTTTTCTGCTGACACCACCAGCCAGTAAGAGATTTTCCCCTGAAACTTAATGGGGATTCACCATTTTTTCAAATTAACTTCCTTAGGGCTTTTCTAGGACAACTGGCAACAAACAATCAAGCAAAGCTGCTAGTGTGTGTGAATGCTTGAATGTATCTGTCCCACAGCTGAACCCAGAGGCACAGCACATCTGGCACAGGGAGGTCCCCTCAGCAAAGCTAATCATCCAAACCATTTCTGTTTGATAACTGTTATCTATCTTTGTCTCTTGTGGATGAATGAATGCCTGTTGTTGCAGAAGGCTTGAAGGAAGTGATAAGACGTGAGCCTTTTGTCTTTTCTGTTTGACATTTAATGGACAGAGACACATTTTAACAATTCTGAAAAAGCCCATATATCCCATACTATACTGATAAAATAGCTTCCATCAGTGAGAGGAAATGCTTTTCTTTTTTAAGTTTTCTTTTTTAACTGTCCACCCATTTCCAGGCCACATACATGCCAACATGGGTTGTTGCCTTCCTTGTATGTTTGTTCGATTTATCACCAATCAGACATGCTGATGATTAGGAGTGGGAAACCCTTTTACCACCTGAGGTAGATGTTCTGCAGGATTAGACCAAAGGTATCTTTTTCAATAGTCATCTTACACCCCAAGTGCACCCAACCTTTTTGCCTTATTACATCTGGTATAGGCTTCAGCCACCCATGGCCTTCATGTACACCTTTTGCACTCAAATACCACACGTCTGGTTTCAGAACACACAGATGCTCAAGGCCATGCTCAGGTATGTAAAACGTGGCCTTCCCAACCAAAGACGAAAGATATGTGATTCATAATCTCATGGGTTTTGCAATCATTAAAGTCTGATTGCTAATGAAGGAAAATCTTCTAAAGAAACTTTCTCCCTTAAATAAATATTGTTGCACTGGAGTTCTGCCCGCACTGCGAGTCCCATTTCTTCCTCATCTGCTGGAGGTTGTATCTGACAAAATTATGCCACCAGACGTGGACTCACTGAGAGAGTCTGGCAGAAAGAGAAGGAAGTGGAACCGCAACGAGCGAGAGGTGGTAGGCACGGTGGAGGATCTGGTGACCGCCGCTCGAAGCATCTCTTCCTCGGAGGACATTTGGGATTGCAGCGGGGGAGTAGCGAACTTGATGACAGCTAGACCAAGTTTGTATTCCCACCCCCGGATTCAGAGACTGGCGCTCCCTCTGCTCCCTCCATTACCAAGTGTCTCCTCCTCACCAGAGCCAGCTTTCTGGTCACCTGTGTTATGTATGGAAATACCTGGGTAAAGGATGAGGCAGGATGATGGTTGGTGAACACAGCTTTATTGAAGGAACTATTTACAGCAGTAGCACAGTATGCACCCAGCGCAGGCATCCGGCAAAAGAGGCTGCAAGATGGTACCCTTGCCTTATATACAGGACAGTGCAGTGGCACGACCTGGAAAGACTGGTTTTAGCCCACCTGAGGCCGCAGGTGAAGATGTGGCTGGACCCTCTGCAGTTTGCATATCAGCCCCACTTAGGAGTTGTGCTTTACCTATCTACATTTAGGAGTTGTGCTTTATCTAACGAGATTGTGCTTTACCTATCTACAGTGTCAATCACACACACCCCAGTGCAGAATCATAGGGCCGCTGCCATGCAAGGCGCCGCCACAGATTTCCCTCCTCTATTCCATTATTGCTGAGCACCAAGCTGGATAGCAGGAAGTTCCACTTTTATATGGTCTTCGGCATGACCCGGCCGGGATTTGAACCCCTGCCTCCCAGGTGTGGGGCGGATGCTCTACCAACTGAGCCACCACTCCGGTAAGGATGGAGGAGGAGACATTAAACCCCCCGTGCTCCCGCCGGAGGAGGGAGGAGAGTTGGGTACCCAGAGGCACGTGGTGCGACAGCTGGGGCAAGGCCACGCGCCGCGCTTAGGTCGGAGTTCCGCGGCGGCGGGCGCACTGGACCGCCGGCCCCCAGCAAGCTCCACGACGGGCACCCCTCAGCCCCCGGGAGGGACCGCCGAGACAGAGATGGCTCGGACGGGGGCCGGCGGTGGCCGAGACGCCGTGCCAGCCGGCCCTCCTCCTTCCCTCCCGGCGGAGGGACTGGGACAGAGAGCCAGGCAGAGCCTCGAGAGACTCCCCCCTCCCCCACACAGGGGATCTCAATTAGTTACCCAGCTGTCCTGTGTTTGTTAATTTCTGTGTCCTTATATATACCCGATGTTTTCATTTCTCCCCATGCCCCGTGGCATCTTTGCAGAGCATTTCTCTTCAGTTCCTCATCATCTGTAATTGTTTAGTCATTGTTTTTTGTGTTTGACAGCTCCTGAGCTGCATTTATTTTCTCCGTTAAATAAACATTGTTGCACTGGAGTTCTGCCTGCACTGCGGGTCCCATTTCTTCCTCATCTGCCGGAGGTTGTATCTGACAGTCTTAGTTGTGTATTGGAGGGGACAATCTCTATTGTGCAAAGTTGTGACGTTTAATACGGCCTCTATGAGTAGCACCAGTTAGATTATAAAGTCTGACAGCTGTAGGTAGGAAGGACCTGCAGAACCTCTCCCTCGATGGCACAGCCTGTCACTAAATGAGCTCCTCAATGCATTCAGCGTGACCCACATGGGGTGGGACTCAGACTCAAGCAGAGAAGACAGCTTGGCTACCATCCTCCTCTCTCCTATCTCCTCCACTGGGTCGAGGCAGCACCCTAGAACAGAGCTGGCTTTTTTGATCAGCCTGTTCAGTCTGTTCCTGTCGGCTGCCATGATGCCGCTGCCCCAGCAGACCACTCCAAACATGATGGCTGATGCCACCACCAAATCATAGAAGGTCTTCAGGAGTGCCTCCGCACTCCAAAAGACCTGAGTTTCCTCAGGAGGAACAGTCTGTGCTGCCCCTTCTTGAAGAGCATGTTGGTGTTGTGTGTCCGGTCTAGTTTATTGTTCAGGTGAACACCTAGGTACTTGTAAGATGTCACCATCTCATTGTCTGTTCCCTGAATGCTTACTGGTGTTGTAGGGGGTTATTCATGCCTGCGGCAGCCTTCCACAGCTTCCTTGGTTTTCCTCGCATTGATCTGGAGGCAGTTCCATAGGCACCAGTCCACAAAGTCCTGTATAAGTCCTTTGTACTCTCCGTCATCACCATTGGCGATGAGGCCAACGATCACAGAGTCATCAGAGAACTTCTGTAGATGGCAGTGTGGTGTATTGTGTGAAAAGTCAGCAGTGTAGAGAGTGAACAGGAAGGGAGCCAGAACTGTTCCCGGGGAAGGGGGTGGGGGGCTGTACTACAGATGATGGTGTCAGACATACTGTCCTGGATTGTCATAAACTGTGGTCAGTCTGTGAGATAGTCCAGGATCCATGATGATATGTGCTGGTCCACCCCTGCACACAGCAGTTTTTCCCTCAGGACCACTGGTTGGATGGTGTTGAAAGCACTGGAAAAATCAGAGAACATGATCCTCACAGTGCTCCCAGGTTTCTCCAGGTGGGACAGGGAACGATGTAGGAGGAAGATCACTGCATCCTCCACCCCGATGCCATGCTGGTAGGCAAACTGAAGTGGGTCCATCACTGGTCCCACCAGGGAGCAGAGGTGGGCGAGGAGTAGCCTCTGCAGAGTCTTCATCTGGTGTGATGTGAGGACCATTGGTCTGTGGGTGTTCAGGTCCTTGGGGTGCAAAGTCTTCAGCATGGGTACCACGCAGGATGTTTTCCACAGCTGTGGTACCCTCCGCAGCTTCAGGTTCAGACTAAGGATGTGCTCCACAATCCCACACAGCTGGTCTGCACAGGACTTGAGGAGCCTCAAGCTTATGCTTTCCTGCTGAAAGGGAGTTTTTCCTGTCCACCATCTGTGGAGTGCTTGCTCACAGGGGATCACCTGATTGCTGGGGTCTTTCTGCAATTGTGGGGGTTTCCCCTGCAGTTGAAAGTGCTATGAGATGACTGTTGTTGTGAAATGGTGCTATATAAATAAAGTTGAAATGAATTGAATTGAATTATTCCTCCTGTTGGTGGTCTTGGGACTTTGGCCGACCACTTGATGAACATTTTTCTGTTTGTTTTTTTTGTGTCCTTGTTTTGCTCCACTGTGTCTTTGTCCCCCTCCTCCCACACAATTGAGGTGTTCTTTGTTCTGTTTTTGGGCATCTGGAATCTGCCCTTAAGGAGGGACACTGTTATGATCTGGACATTCTGTCCATGCTTTATTTTTTGAACTATTTTCACAATTCTTTTATCATTAGTAGTTTGTGAATCCCTAATTTCTTATTTCAGTTATTGTTTTCTAGTCTCTCCCATCATCCTCCCATTCCTCCAGCCACTCATGTGCATTTTCATTTGATCTTAATTAGTTACCCAGCTGTCCTGTGTTTGTTAATTTTTGTGTCCTTGTATATACCCGATGTTTTCATTTCTCCCCGTGCCCCGTGGCATCTTTGCAGAGCATTTCTCTTCAGTTCCTCATCATCTGTAATTGTTTAGTCATTGTTTTTTGTGTTTGACAGCTCCTGAGCTGCATTTATTTTCTCCCTTAAATAAACATTGTTGCACTGGAGTTCTGCCTGCACTGCGGGTCCCATTTCTTCCTCATCTGCCGGAGGTTGTATCTGACAGTCTTAGTTGTGTATTGGAGGGGACAATCTCTACTATGCAAAGTTGTGACGTTTAATACGGCCTCTATGACTAGCACTGGTTAGATTATAAAGTCTGACAGCTGTAGGTAGGAAGGACCTGCAGAACCTCTCCCTCGATGGCACAGCCTGTCACTAAATGAGCTCCTCAATGCATTCAGCGTGACCCACACGGGGTGGGCAAGACAGCAGAGAAGACAGCTTGGCTACCATCCTCCTCTCTCCTATCTCCTCCACTGGGTCGAGGCAGCACCCCAGAACAGAGCTGGCTTTTTTGATCAGCCTGTTCAGTCTGTTCCTGTCGACTGCCGTGATGCCGCTGCCCCAGCAGACCACTCCAAACATGATGGCTGATGCCACCACCAAATCGTAGAAGGTCTTCAGGAGTACCTCTCGCACTCCAAAAGACCTGAGTCTCCTCAGGAGGAACAGTCTGCGCTGCCCCTTCTTGTAAAGCATGTTGGTGTTGTGTGTCCAGTCCAGTTTATTGTTCAGGTGAACACCTAGGTACTTGTATGATGTCACCATCTCATTGTCTGTTCCCCGATGCCATGCTGGTAGGCAAATTGAAGTGGGTCCATCACTGGTCCCACCAGGGGGCAGAGGTGGGCGAGGAGTAGCCTCTGCAGAGTCTTCATCTGGTGTGATGTAAGGACCATTGGTCTGTGGGTGTTCAGGTCCTTGGGGTGCAAAGTCTTCAGCATGAGTACCACGCAGGATGTTTTCCACAGCTGTGGTACCCTCCGCAGCTTCAGGCTCAGACTAAGGATGTGCTCCACAATCCCACATAGCTGGTCTGCACAGGACTTGAGGAGCCTCAAGCTTATGCTGTCCAGACCTGCAGCCTTCCTCACCTTGAACTTCTTCAGCTCAGCTCTCACCTGGGCCTTAGTGAGGGACAGACTGGGGCAGGGGAGCTGTGTGCTGGGAGGGGGCAGGGTGTTGGGTCTGATCGGGGGAAAAACAGCATGGGATGTGCACTGAGCTGGGGGATGTAAGGGGGGTGGAGGGGGCAGTGGACAGTGGGACTAGATAAAGGTGGAAGCAGCAGAGGGAGGTGGGCAGGCAGAGAAGAGAGTGGTTGGTCAAACCTGTTAAAAAACAGGTTGAGGTCATTCACCCACTCCCTACCCCCCACGGCCTGGGAGGAGGTATTCTGATGCCCAGAGATACACTACCGTTCAAAAGTTTGGGGTCACCTCAGACAATTTTGTGTTTTCCATGAAAAGTCACACTTTTATTTACCACCATGAGTTGTAAAATGAATAGAAAATATAGTCAAGACATTGACAAGGTTAGAAATAATGATTTGTATTTGAAATAATAATTTTTTCCTTCAAACTTTGCTTTCATCAAAGAATCCTGCATTTGCAGCAATTACAGCATTGCAGACCTAACATGATTGCACAAGGGTTTTCTAATCATCCATTAGCCTTCTGATGCAATGAGCAAACACATTGTACCACTAGAACACTGGAGTGATAGTTGCTGGAAATGGGCCTCTATACACCTATGTAGATATTGCACGAAAAACCAGACATTTGCAGCTAGAATAGTCATTTACCACATTAGCAATGTATAGAGTGTATTTCTGATTAGTTTAAAGTTATCTTCATTGAAAAAAAGTGCTTTTCTTTCAAAAATAAGGAAATTTCTAAGTGACCCCAAACTTTTGAACGGTAGTGTAGGTTTGAGGCCTCTCCAGACACTGCTGATGTCACTCTGCTTCAGCTTTTCCTCTATCTTCTTCCTGTAACTGTCCTTCCCATCTCAGATCTTCCTCCTTAGCTCCCTCTGTACGGACTTCATCTCCTCTTTGTTTCCTGGTCTGAAGATCCTTTTCTTCTCCTTCAGCAGCGTCTTTATCCCAGGGTTGAGTCAGGGTTTGTTGTTTCAGAAACACTGCATGTTCTTGGTGGGTATGGTGTTCTCCACACAGAAGTTGATGTAATCTGTGATGGAGTGTGTGAGGCCATCAATGTCCTCACCATGTGGATTACAGAGCTGCTCCCACGCAGTGGATTCAAAACAGTCCTTCAGAGCGTCCTCTGCCTCCTCAGACCATATCTTCACTGTGCGGGTAACAGGAGGTTGTCTTTGTACCAGGGGTTGGTACACAGGCAGGAGGTGAACTAGGTTGTGATCAGATCTTCCAAGGGGGCAGAAGGGTGATGAGGTGTGAGCCTCCTTGGTGTTTGCATAAAATAAGTGCAGTGTTTTTATTTTCTCTGGTGTGGCATGTGACATACTGGTTGAAAGTGGGCAGAGTGGACGATAGGGAAGCGTGGTTAAAATCACCAGAGATGAGTTGGTAAGCAGTGCGGTGTTGAGTCTGTAGTCTGCTGCTGACTGAGTGGATGATGTCACATGCTGCCTCAGCGATTGCAGAGGGCAGTACATAAATAGCAGTCAGGATGATGTGTGAGATCTCTCTGGGGAGATATGCCAGTTGCATACATGCTAATGGCTAACAACTCAATCTCCTAGCTACAGTGTTGTTCTTTAATCGTGATGTGCCCAGGATTACACCATCTGTTGTTTACAAACACTGCCAGCCCCCCGCCTCTGCTCTTGCCACTATCTAGTTTCCAATCTGCCGGTATTAAGATAAGATAAGATAAGATATGCCTTTATTAGTCCCACAATGGGGAAATTCCAGGATTGCAACAGCACAGGGATAGCAACACTCAGAGCAACAATCAGAAGGCAAGAAAAAACAAGAACAGCTAGTAAACATATGTACATATTACTATATATATATATATATATATATATATATATATATAGACACACAGTGCGGAGCATTATGGTTGGTGAATGTGCAGCAGAAAGTCTAAGCTCTCTCTCCGCAGATGCGGCGGGCCAGCCGGAAGTCTTTGGGCATGATGGTGACCCTCTTAGCGAAGAAGAGACCCACCAGGTAGGCCTTGCTGGCCTCCTGCCGAGCCATGACGGTGGATCTCTGGAAGCGCAGGTCGGTCTTGAAGTCCTGAGTGATCTCCCTCACCAGGCGCTGGAAGGGCAGCTTACGGATGAGCAGCTCCGTGGATTTCTGGTAGCAACGGATCTCTCTCAGAGCCACGGTACCGGGCCTGTAACGGTGAGGCTTCTTTACTCCGCCAGTGGCCGGAACGCTTTTCCGAGCAGCCTTGGTGGCTAGCTGCTTCCTGGGGGGCTTTTTCCTCCAGTAGATTTTACGGGTGGTCTGCTTGGTTCTTGCCATCGCTCTTTATTATTCTGTCTTATATTTCTTGCACGCCGCCTAAACTCCAGCCTGGCACCCGCGTCGTTTTCGCTACAGTTCCCGGTATGTCGAGTTTCTCCATTAGCCCGGGTGGTGGTTGAGTGCTAGCTAGCACTAGCTCTTCCTGCTGTATCGTCTCCTGCTGTAAACAGTGGCTCCGTCCGCCGACTCGGGAGACCTTTGGGGCGATCTGTGTGTCCGTGATATATATATAGAGTGAAAGGTGTAGAAAGAAGAAGGAAGATAAAAAAAAGGCTATTGCAACAGGCAGCCAACTCGTGTGGCGCCGCCGGTCCAGCGGAACCGGAACCGGAAAAAAAAATATTAAGTGGAAACCCTCCAGTCCGTCAGAGGAATTTGCCAAAACCCCATGTTTGCATCCAGCTTACTAAAACTTCTAGCTCCAGCCAGCATTTCCAGCTCGTTCAGTTTGATGAGATCGACGCATATGCACATGGCACCCATCTTCTTGGGCACCACCATGTTGCCAGTGCACCAGTCTGTTGGCTCCTCGACTCTGCATATCACCCCGAGGCCTTCCATGTGGGACAGTTCTTTCTTCACTTTTTCAATCAGCGGCAATGGGATCCTCCTTGGTGTTTTGAGTGAGAACAGTTGAGACCCTGGTTTCAGCTTTATGGCGTATGACTGGCACACTTCTCCGAGTACGCTGCATATTTTGGGGTAGGTTTATTTTAGTGTCTCCATTGTAACACTGTCTAGGTGTGCAACAAGGCCCAGCCTACAGCTCACAGGTCTTCTTAGCAAGGCATTGTGCAGATGACAGACTATGTACACATCTTCCATCACCTCTTTCTCACCTCTTCTCAGCAGCAGTTTGGCGACGCCACAACATCAAGTGGACTCCTTCCTGATCCCAGGAGTGGCTTCGTTGCTTTGCAGAGCATGGGTGGATTGTCCTGGTGTATTTTCTGGAACACAGTGTGTGGCAGGACTGTGACATTGGCACCTGTGTCGATTTTAAAAATCACAATACTGTCATGGATGTTGATGTTAACCATCCAGGGATGGCCATCTGTCATGACGCTGCCGAGGAAGATGGCATCCACCTCCTCTTCAACTTCATGCACAGATTTGGGCGCCCTACACACATGACTGTAATGTCCCTTTTTCTCACATGCATGACATTTCCCTTCATTAGCAGGACAATCTCATTTTGGATGGGATGGAGAACTGCCACATTTATGACACTGCGACTGTGCGAATTTCTCTTTGCTGTTCTGGGCACTGTGTGGCTTATTAGCATGCTGAGGCTTATTATTAGCAGGCTTGCTTTTCTTGTACACTGACTCTATCCACACACTTAGCATCACTTGTCTGTGCTTTAGCGTCACCTCACAGAGAAGCTTGCTGCTTTTTCACCTCCTTGCTTTGATGCACCATCCTGACAGCTTTATCCAACATCAGTTCTGCATTTAGCTGCATGCGTTCAGACAGCCCCTTATCTAACAGCCCAACAACAAGTAGGTCTCTAATTAATTTATCATGTAGCACCCCATAGTTGCAGTGCTCTGCTCGTGCATATAATGCAGTAACAAACAAATCCACAGACTTTCCTTCTCTCTGCTTGTACATATTAAACTTGGCATGCTCATAAATTGTTTTTCTTGACCACAAAGAAGCTTTGGAAGCCGTCACGCACCCCCTTGTATGTGTCTCTTTCAGCAGCCGACAGAGTTAGCCCACGTAAAATATAATCCGCTTCATCCTCCATGCAATAAGTCAACGTGTTGACTTGATTCTCTTCCAAACTTACATTGAAGTTACTTGCTCGGCTAAATCTTTCAAATCTCCGGATCCATTTGTCTCACTCTTAAGGCTGTGAGAAGTTGAGGGATTTCAGGTGGCTGGATATTCAACATAGCGCACGGTCCCGGCCCAGCTACGACTCTCTGTGCAGGTGCTACCACTGTTGCTAGCTGCTGGTTTCCACTGTTAGCATCTCCTTCTTGGCTCATCCTGTCCTTCTCTCTCTCCCTCTCCAAGGGCTTAAAATGATCCTTTGACAGGCTTCTTCACTCTACGCCAACTACAGGACTTCTGCCACCATGTCGCATTATTAAAACAATCGCGGGAGTCCAACTGCATGTGTAGTGTGAGTTTTTATTAAGTAAGCACATGTGCTACTCTCATCAGCTGCTCTGCTCTGCGTTGCTCAGTCGCACTCTATCTACGTCATCCTCCAGGACTCTGCAGTTCTCTCTCTCTGTACGTCACAGTCACACCACACCTAAAACTCTCAGAAGTGAAAATAAATTGCACATTTTGTATTAACATGGTGGTATTGCAATGTTTTAAAAATATCGACTCCAAAATATCGAACAGCTGGTATTGAAGTATCAGTACTAGAGTATCAATATGCCCATCCTTACACGGCAACACCCACTGTTGAGAAGAGTTTAAACATAGGTGCTTAGAGTCTCCAAAAGTCTCCAATAACATCAGAAAAAATTGCTAGATTTGTCGCTAGTCGCTTTTTTGAAAAAGAGTCGCTAGAGGGATCTGAAAACTTAAATATAGAGGCTAAGTTAGTAACACTGAGTAGCTCCTTCAGCTCACCACTTCACTTTTTCCGGCTGTCCTAATTGTGTGAGCGTGAGCTCCACCTCCAATGGGAAGCATGCAGAGGGACAGAGTATTGCGACCTGCTGAAATGTTGGCGAATTATGTAAAGAAACGCACACACATAAAGCACAACTTATTGTGGTCAGAAAACTTATTGTGGTCATTTTTTCTATTAATTGTGTCAGCTGTTATTATTACAAGACTATTCAAAACAAAAAAAAAATGGTGAGATCAAGAATAAACTAAATTACTGCCTCTACAAGAAATTGAGTAAATAAAATACCTAGACTGGCCCTTCAAAGTCAGCATTTTTGGAGCCCATGTTTATGGCTTTGGAAAAGTTTAATTTTTTTAGCATCCTGCTTCTGCTGTAGTCCTCCGTCACAGATGCAAAAATGGAAACCTCCAGTATAGGATTGTTTTGTTGAATAGCTCTTCCAGGTTGCCTGTCCAATGATGAAACACAAATGTTTCTACTACTTTTTCCTCATCAGATGTCCTTGTAAGGGAAAATGGTCTTTTCACAGCTTTCTCTCAATGTGTTAGAAAGACAAAATCTGTTCTCTGAAAATTTAATTATCACAAACTGTGAGTTGGAAGAGTTGGAGCTTGTACAGACAGCCGTCTTGTACAGTTACAGATGGAGATTCCCCCAATCTCAGCACACACCAACAAAGACGGAGCTTGTGTTAGTTAAACTACGGTCACAAATACCCTTACAAACGGCTGCAAACACCGTACGAACAATTTTAGGACCATTTTGTACAGCCTTCTTAAGGTGGCCGTAGGAGAAGCCAGCATTTGTAGACTGTTAGTAAGTTCGTGACCAGGTCAGTGGTCTTGTCCAAGATTTGTACGAATGCCCCATGAAAACCCCTCATCGTAGGGCGGCCGTACGAATGCCATAGGACTAACGTAAGAACTATGCAAGATGTTGGCCGTAAGTATGCCTCAAGAACACCTTAAGTTGTTCTTGATGGCCCCTCTGCCATAAATGCCCCTCAGGGCAGGAATGAAGACCCAAATGCTGGACTGTGAGTTGCTGACGTTTAATCAAAAACACAAAATACAGACACAAAAAAAAAAAAAAAAAAAACACTTACAGGGCTCAAGTCAAAAAAGCAGGTTATGATGAGGAAGAATAGCCCGCGGCTAAGGCGTGCGGAAACACAGCATGGGACACACATTAGGATTACAAATAACTAGACGTGGAACTTACATTTGAATACTGGGAGAAAACACATAGAACTAACGTCTAAACTTCATGAAGGGCGCTGTGCTGAACTGTAGAGCAGCAACCCTTAAATAGGGCAAAAAGGAATAAACCAAATGATAATCAGGTGTGGGTAATGAGCGAGGATAAAAAGACCAAACTAATGACAGCTGTAACAGCCTGCAAACTTGAGCTAACAGAGGAAGTAAACACAGGTGGGTGTCAACATAAAAGTACAGACTGGGATGGATAATACTAAATCATGATACAGAGCATGAACAAAGAACATACAAAGACTAGGACCAGATAACAGTAAATGACAATACTAATAAATATGTACTTCAAAAAGGAAACTAAGGTGAGGGCAAAGAAGGCTCATAAACAAACACAGGCAGATACATATATAATACAAAACCTGATGGCCAAGGATGCATAATATAAACAACAAGAAAATTGACCTAAACTAAGAATGGAAACTTTCATAAGCAGAAACCATTAGCAAACTCAAATAACATAATACATCCCAAACCAACCAGAATAAATACTTAACTAAAGTGGAAAAATAACAGAAAATAATCAGACTAACAAAGGAGCGTGAGCATGGTTCCCCAGCTGTGCTCCGCATTATGACACCCTTACAGCAGTGGTAGGAAATGCCATACAAATCCCCATTCCTACGGAGATTCATACATTGTGCATAAGGCCGTAGGGAGGTGCTCATGAGGCAGAAGTATGCCATTAGTGCGGCAATTGTACTGACAAAATGTGCCAAAAGTCAAAAGATCTTTCTACCAGCGACTTGAGAGTGCCATGAACTGCACAAAAATTTTCATAAGATGGCAGTAAGTATGCCATAGGAAGATCCCAAGGCACCTTTACGAAGAACGTAAGAACTCTAGGGACATCGTATGACAAAAAAGCATCTCATTTCTCAAGAATGCCTCAAGTTGTGCTTGCGAATTGAATGGCAGCCGCACGAAACTATGCCTCCCTCCATAAATGTGAACTCCAAAATTCGAAGGAACTGGGAAATTCTTATGAACCCATCGTTCATAAGAATCTTTGTGACCGTAGCTTTAAGAAAGAAATCCCTTAATTTTATAAAGCTACATTCTTCCCTTTTAACTGTACACATGGGTTCACTTTGTCAGTTGTCAAGGGTGTTACTGGGTCCTCACAAAAATCTTAGATTTGACTTAGAAAAACTAATTGGAGAACCTTGTATTACACTGTGAGAACCGATGTGTTCTGAAGAGCACTGTAATCACTGTTATTAGCTGTAATTCATAATGAAGGTCCAGTAATGTAATGGCAAAGTTTGCTCTCTGACTGCTTTATAATGTTATTCTGTTGAATGGCCCATTATGATCTACCAAGGTATTCATATGATGCATGGTATCCTTTTTTCCTTTAATTTTTCTAATCCACCCACTCCTCCTAACATGAGTACAGAAAACTAGTCAGTGATGAAAGATTAAAAACTTGAGGTTGATTTCCGAACTCGCATAATCAGTATTTCCCTCATCCACCTGGTTAAAGGAAGCGTGACTTTACATGTCAAGTGACATCTTAAAGTGCTTACAGTGAGTCTATTATTCATTCACTCCAGACAGACATTGATAGTGGTAATCTACCTCTGTAGCCACAGCTGCCCTGGGGCAGACTGACAGAAATGTGGCTGCCAATCCGTGCCAGCGACCTCTCCGAACACTACCAAACATTTATACACATTCATACCCAGTGTCATGGTCACTGGAGGCAAGGTGGGTAAAGTGTCTTGCCCAGGGACACAATGGCAGGATGACTGGGGAGAGCGGGATTCGAACCGTAAACCCTCTGGATATTGGACGACCCGCTCTAACTCCTGAGCCACTGCCGCCCACATTTCCCTCCTCTGTTCCATTTTTGCTGAGCACCAAGCTAGACAGCAGGAAGTTCCATTTTTACATGGTCTTTGGTATGACCCGGCCGGGACTTGAACTCCAACCTCCCAGATGTGGGGCAGATGTTCTACCTCTAGGCCACCACACTGAGCTTTCAATGTAATGTTTTTGCTGGTCATTAATATCTGTTTGTTCTCTCCCATAGATTGAGTCCCTGTCATGCTGTTTTTGCTCTCCATGTCTTTTCTTTTCTTCTTCTTCTCTATTCTCTCACCCCCCAGCCAGTCGTAGCAGATGACTGCCCCTCCTTGAGCCTGGTTCTGCTGAAGGTTTCTTCCTGCTAAAAGGGAGTTTTTCGTCTCCACCATTTGTGCTTGCTTACAGGGGATCGCTTGATTGCTGGGGTCTTTCTGCAATTGTGGAGTTTTCCCCTATGGTTTGAAAGTGCTATGAGATGACTGTTGTTGTGAAATGGTCCTACGTATATAAACAGTGTTGGAAGTAACGCACTGTAATGCCACTACTTTTGCAGTAGTAACAAAATTACTGTTTAAAAATTCAGTAATGTGCTACAGTTACTGAAATTTGATCAGATGTGTTACTCGTTTCATTAATATGGATAGATATTTTTAGTGCAAATAAATACAAACTGACTATGTAGCTGACACAGCCGTCAGTCAACATAACCTGTTGCAAACAGC
This sequence comes from Pholidichthys leucotaenia, assembly GCA_020510985.1. Taxonomy (NCBI): domain Eukaryota; kingdom Metazoa; phylum Chordata; class Actinopteri; order Cichliformes; family Pholidichthyidae; genus Pholidichthys; species Pholidichthys leucotaenia. The sequence goes on from CM035841.1 coordinate 223,150,262, forward strand.
CTCCTCACTCCTGAGCGGAGGAAAAGATGAAGCTACTTTGTTTTTGTGGAAATAGACAGATTATTTTCCCATAGTCACAGTTAAGGGACCGGATCATGTCTCTGTCACAGCAGACATTTGGACTGTGGATGATGGACATTTTCTTTGGATCACTGCACATCGGATTAAATCCATAATATAAAGGTAAGAAACATTGACAGCTTTATGCAGTGTTGCCAACTCACTCTTTTGGAGGGATTCTCACTCTTTTTCCCTCTCTCACACCACAAACCTATTTCTCACTCCAAAATGAGGAAATTACTGGCAATTTTGTGTTGATTTCCTTTAGATTTTTCCCACAATAAGAGCTCTCAAGGCAGGATAAAGCAGGCTGAACATGTTCTAAATGTTCTGTCTGAATCAGTCTGTTTTCAGCCTGACATTAATAAGCCCAAAATGTAATGCAATAATTAAAATATCTTGCTATCTTGCTATGTGTGCAGGGCGGCGTGGTGGAGGAGTGGTTAGCACTGCGGCAGCACAGCAGCTCACCCTTGGCCGCAGGATCCTGGATTCGATCCCACCCCCCGACCAACAGTGATTCGTGTGGAGTTTGCATGTTCTCCCCGTGTCTGCGTGGGTTTACTCCGGGATTTCTCCAGTTTCCTCCCACATGCCAAAAACATGCAAGTTAGGTTAATTGGCATCAAAATTGGGGTTTCTAAATTGTCCTTAGGTATGACTGTGAGAGTGAATGGTTGTCTGTCTCTCTGTGTTGGCCCTGCGATGGACTGGTGATCTGTCCATGGTGTACCCTGCCTCTCGCCCAAAAGTTGCTGGGATAGGCTCCAGCCCCCCCGCGACCCAAAAAGGATTAAGCGGAAGAAGATGGATGGATGGATGGGCTATGTGTGCAAGATAATTTAATTATGCATTTAAAGGTAACATGAAAATTACTTTTCCAAGTAGCTAGTTACTTTAATCATGCAGTAATTGATAAGTAACTCAGTTACTTTTGGAAAGAAGTAACTAGTAACTGTAATTAGTTACTACTTTTTAGTAACTTGCCCAACATACCGGAGTGGTGGCTGAGTTGGTAGAGCATCCGCCCCACACCCGGGAGGTAGGGGTTCAAATCCCGGCCGAGTCATGCCAAAGACCATATAAAAGTGGAACTTCCTGCCGTCCAGCTTGGTGCTCAGCAATAAATGGAATGGAGGAGGGAATTCTGTGGCGGCGCCTTGCATGGCAGCAGCCCTCTGATTATGCACTTGGGGTGTGTGTGATTGACACTGTAGATAGGTAAAGCACAATCTCGTTCTGCTGTACATGATTGGTTGTACGGTTGAATGACAATAAGGGTGATTTAATTAATTTAATTTAATTTAGGTGGATTGTCCTCTCTGGGTTGGAGACAAGCTCCTGCCCCAAGTGGAGGAGTTTAAGTATCTCAGGGTCTCATTCACGAGCGAGAGGAGAATGGCGTGCGAGATTGACAGACAGATCAGAGCAGCCTCTGCACTGATGCGGACATTGTATCGGTCTATTGTAGTGAAGAGGGAGCTGAGCTCTAAAGCAAAGCTGTCGAGTTACCAGTCAATCTACATTCCTACCCTCACCTATGGTCGTGAGCTTTGAATAATGACCAAAAAAATGAGATTGCAGCTACAAGTGGCTGAAATGAGCTTTCTCCGTAGCATTGCTGGACTCACCCTTAGAAATAGGGTGAGGAGCTCAGTCATCCGGGAGAGGCTCAGAGTAGAACCACTGCTCCTCCACATTAAAAAGGAGCCAGCTGAGGTGGTTTGGGCATCTGATCAGGATGCCTCCTGGCCGCCTCCCACTTAAGGTGTTTCGGGCACATCCAACAGGGAGGAGACCCTGGGGCAGACCCAGGACACGCTGGAGAGACTACGTCTCCTAGCTGGCCTGGGAACGTCTTGGTATCCTCTCTGAAGAGCTGGAGCAGGTGACCGGGGAGAGGGAAGTTTGGGCTTCTCTGCTTGAGCGGCTGCCTCCGTGAACCGGACCTCCGGAAAAGTGATAGAAAATGGATGGATGGATGAATTACAATTCTGAGATGGTGTCATTTGGCACAGGTTGGCACAAACCTTGGAAAAACGTCTATAACTTTTGAATGCTTCAGCACAGAAATGTCATCTTTTTTTATTATTGGGCAGATAGAACCATGTCTGTGAGTCTGGCTGGTTTTGCATCTTCTTCAGCTTCCCTGTAATGTGGAGTTCCACATGGCTCAATTTTAGGGCCCTTGCTTTTCTCCCTGTACTTACCTCCACTGGGTTCAATCCTTAGAAAGCATGGTATCTCCTTCCACTGTTACGCTGATGACTGTCAGATTTATGTACCATTAAAGCAGAGGGAAGCCTTCTCAATTAAACCACTTCTTGCATGTCTTGATGACATTAAAGCTTGGATGGCTTTAAACTGATAGAAAAATTCTATATTATCTACATTATTATTGATATTAATAATGTATATTATATTTCAGAAGTATCATACCTTTCATATTCCATGTTTAATGTTTATATGTGCATGCCATATAGGATAAGTTCATATATTCTTGGCATGTTTCTGTGAGCAATTTCAGAGAATTTAGACTGAAGCTCAGTACAGGATCAGTACATGCATAGGGAATGATCTAAGCCACTCTTATAATCTCTTTGACATGTCCTGTTTCGGGTCACAGGAATGCACAGGAACTCCTCAGCCTGTTCAGATCAGTTCTATAGATTTGGTATATTGACATTCTGTTAGTTTTATGGACCTCATGTGCATGTCTCCAGAGCGTCTGTGACGTTTCCCCGGATAATCTTTGATTATCAGGACTGTCCCGTTCTGTCCTCTCCTACACACACACACACACACACACACACACACACACACACACACACACACACACACACACATATATATATATATATATATATATGAATCAGAATCTGCTTTATTGGCCAAGTATGCACAACACATACAAGGAATTTCACTTTGGCTAAAAACTTGCTCTCGTTGTTCAGGTGGAGGATTTAAATAAGGATTCAATGACAACAGAGTATGTACAGTAAATTACAGTCTGTCCACGTTTCTATAAAAGGATGCAAATATATACAGGAATATATGCAGTTATTTACTCAGACTAACCACACTTTGCAGAAATATATGAAAAAATATACAGTCACACAGTATTTCAATGTGAACTCAGATTCAGTGATATAATGTGAATGAAGTAAAAAGCAGTGTGAGAGTTATGTGCAATGTAATAATGGATGAAAAGTCATGAGTACAGCAACAGGTAGGACTAGGTGAATGTTAGGAGTTCATCAGAGTGATGGCTTGAGGAAAGAAACTGTTCCTGTGACGGGTGGTTTTGACCTTCAGTGATCTGTAACGACGACCAGAAGATAAAAGTTCAAACAGTTTGTGGCCGGGGTGTGATGGGTCAGCACAGATGTTTCCCGCCCGTTTCCTGGTTATGGACCGATATAAGTTCTCAATGGAGGGTAGGTCGGTACCAATGATCCTCTCCGCAGACTTAACGATCCGCTGCAGTCTGGTCTTGTCCTGTTTAGTGGCAGATCCAAACCAGACAATGATGGAAAAGCAGAGGACAGATTGGATGATGGCGGTGTAGAAGACAACCAGCAGCTCCTGAGGCAAGTCAAACTTCTTGAGCTGACACAGAAAAAACAACCTCTGCTGGGCCTTTTTCCGGACAGTGTCTATATGGGAGGACCACTTCAGGTTCCGGGAGATTGTGGTACCCAGAAACTTGAAGGAGTCCACAGTGGACACTGTGCTGTTGAGGATGGTGAGTGGGGGGAATGAAGGGGGGTGTCGCCTGAAATCCACAGTCATCTCCACCGTTTTGAGTCCATCTCCACCAATGGTCTCCTGTAGTTGGTGATATTCCGTAGGCCTCTCCAGACAGAAGCAGAGTTGTTGGCTGAGAAGTTTTTTTGTAACTTCACACTGTAGCTCCTCTTAGCAAGCCTGATCTCCTTCGTCAGCATGTTTCTGGCCCGCTTGTACAGAGTCCAGTCACCAGTCCTGTAGGCCTCCTCCTTGGTCTGACGTAGCTGCTTCAGTTTAGGAATGAACCAGGGTTTATTGTTGTTGTATGTGCAGAAGGTCTTGGTCTGCACACACATGTCCTCGCAGAAACAGATGTATGACGTCACAGTGTCAGTGAGTTCATTTAGGTTAATGGCTGCAGCTTCAAAAACACTCCAATCTGTACAGTCAAAGCAGGCTTGTAACTCCAGCTTTGATTCCTCAGTCCATTTTTTCACAGTCCTTACAACAGACTTGGAAGTTTTTAGTTTCTGTCTGTATGTTGGAATAAGATGGAGCAGACAGTGGTCAGAAAAACCCAGAGCTGCACGGGGGACGGCATGATAGGCGTTTCTTAAAACTGTGTAACAGTGGTCAAGTGTATTTGTGTCCCTGGTGGGACATTTAATATGCTGTCTGTATTTAGGAAGCTCATTTGTGAGATTAGCTCTATTGAAATCACCCAGAATGATAAGCAGAGAGTCTGGATGTTTTTCCTCCACGTCTACTATCTGGTCAGCGAGGTGCTGCAGTGCCTCCGTTGTACAAGCAGCAGGTGGGATATAAATTCCGACCAGAATAAACGAGGAGAACTCTCGCGGTGAATAAAAGGGTTTATAGTTTATGAACAGTGACTCTAGGTTAGGGCTACAAAACTTCTTCAACACTGTGGCATCAGTACACCAACCTTCGTTTATGTAGAAGCAGATTCCACCACCCTTAGTCTTTCCAGAGAATTCTCGGCTCCGATCAGTGCGAAACAGTTGGAATCCATTCAGGCGCACCGCGCTGTCCGGGATGTGTTCACTCAGCCAGGACTCCGTGAAACAAAGGGCGCCAGATCTGCTAAAACCCAGTTTTTGTGAGTCAGGAGCAGCAGTTCATCCATTTTGTTCGCCAAAGAGTGGATATTTGCCAGATGGATCGATGGGAGTGGCGTGCGAAATCCTCGTTTCTTCAACCTGACTAGCGCACCGGCACATTTACCACGCCACCTTCGTTTCCGGCCAGCGCCAATAGCCGCTGCTCCCACAGCTAAGATTGACTGAAAAAACTTCAGATCAGCAGCAGAAACTGGCGGAGAAGTTGCATTGGGAGGTAGTCTGAGTGAAAGTAGTTCCTCCCTTGAATAGGTGACTCGGACAGAAGAGCAGAAGTCCAAAAAAACACACAAAATTATCAAAAACATCAGAGAGCAGAAGCCAGTGGCTGCCATCCGTGGCGCCATCTTGGATTTTTTTTATATCAGAACTAAAGAAATGAATCCTTTAGAGATTCTAGGTGTGTCTGAATGCCATGCTTTGTAATCTCTCCCCCAAGTGTCCATTGGGGTAACACCTTATACATTTTTGTAATAAATGTACATAAATCCAACTTTCCGCCTGATTTTTGACTTTGAATAATTTAAGCTCAAAATTATTCTAACATTTTTGTGCCCGAACAGTGGATCCACATATCTCCATCTTTCCGGCACCTCTGCTTGATTTCAGCAAGTGCACAGCTGATAAAAAGACCTTCCCAGGCTGAGTGAGAAAAAAAAAAAGGCTCAGTGTTACTGCAGTGAAGGCATGTCAAACTGGGGCACTGGGACTGACTGGGTGATGGATCTGAGAATCCTACAGGCGGCTTGGATGTAAGTACATTTGTTGTTGTTGTTTATGGATAAAAGATAGTGAGATTACCCGGACCGATTGAACATCGCAGATGCTGTTTGGGTGCATTTATTATGGCTTGATTGCTGGGTCATTCCTGCCCATGGTGAGCGATACTGCAATAATCCCTTGGGAGGAACAAGATTTTCCTCTGCAAACGGTGAGCATTATTGCAAGACCCAGGGAGGCTTGTTTTAAGGCTATCGTTCTGTTACTCTGCTAAACAGCTGCCCGACAGTAACCTTGAAGAGATAACAGAACTGTGCTCTGTGTGTGTGTGTGTGTGTGTGTGTGTGTGTGTGTGTGTGTGTGTGTGTGTGTGTGTGTGTGTGTGTTGTATGTGTGGGCCCTTGTGTTTAACAGTGAGTGAGAAGAAGAGAAAAGAGGAGTGAGAAGAAAAACAAAAATCTATGTATGGGTATTTTTGCAAAGTTTTGGGGTTTTACTTTTTTTCAGTCTAACTTTGTGGGTTTTCACTCTAATGTTGCGTACATGATGAACTATTTACATATTTTTAAAGCCAATATTTTAAAGCCAATATATCGGGCAGCACGGTGGTGCAGTGGTTAGCACTGTTGCCTTACAGCTAGAAGGTTCCTGGTTCGAATCCCCAGGCTGGCAGGGGTTGGAACCTTTCTGTGTGGAGTTTGCATGTTCTCCCTGTGCTGCGTGGGTTTACTCCGGGGGCTCAGGTTTCCTCCCACAATCCAAAGACATGCATGTTAGGTTAATTGGTTGTTCTAAATTGTCCCTAGATATCTGTTTCCTATAGGCCTTTGAATAGAGGGTTAGTACTAGTGAAAGCGCTTTGAGTGGTCTTTGTGACTAGAAAAGCGCTATATAAGTGCAGGTTAGTAGTAGTAGTAATATTTTCATTTCCTCCAGTTTTTCCTTTGGAAAATGAAAAACATTGAGCTACTTTTTTCAATTTTTTGACGTCTCACTGACTTTTATTGACTCAATTGCCTTATTTCTCTAATTGAAGCATAACAGTGAACTTTACAGGGAAAAAAGGACACAGGACTAACGACCAGCCTCTGGGACCCGGCCTCGCCACTGTTCGTGCCTCCCTCGTCGAGACCACAGGCGCATAGAACATCTAAGTTAAGTACAATTGCTTGAATCTTAATCACTGCTACCAGCATGACAATGATGAAATTAACTGAAAATTACAGTATCATGCTGTCACCTAATAATGCCTAATCACTGAAGGCTTTGTGTAGACATTATATTACATGATTCAAAGCACAGAAGAGGTTGATGATAACTGTGTTTGTGCATGTGATTTGCCAGAGTCTACTGACTATCAAACACAGGTTTTGATAATTCTATGTCATAATGTTGCTTTGTTTCAATAATACTAAACTCACTTTTTAATAAATGGCATATGCAATCTTATTTATATTTTTGATCCTCAGTCTGTCCATGTAGAAGGAAAAAAAATAATATAGCTTGTGTCAGACTGACCTAGATAAGGTGATGGTAAACAGACGGAATCAGCATTCAAAGGACTCAGATGTTTGTAATAAAAAGAAGGACGCTCAAGGTCTGATGGATTTTAGGACATTAAAAAAAAACAACAAAAAAACATAGATTGTGTTCCTGTGCCATAAATTCCTGAAAACAGATTAGGTCTACACCTGCAGTTACTAATTCTAAATGCTGCATTGGTTTAAGGCTTCTAATATATGACACTGTTTTGTTTAAACATAATCCTAAACTAGTGATTACCCATGTCAATTGGTAAAACATTTACTGATTCACAGAATATTTAGCGAATACTTGCTGTGAATAGCAAAAACACATTCAAATTGTGGAAGCTTTAGGTGTAATTTAAAGGCTTTTCTGCTATTCTTCATTCTTCATTTTTCAACAGGAAAGGGAAAGCATTCACAAATTTTTTTAGCTTTCACCAGGAATTAGATTTGCCAAATTAACAAGGAATCATAACATCACCATTACCTTTCAATTTAATAAATCCTTGGTGACATATGCAGTATGTAATAAAATAATAAAAAACAATAATTCACTCGTGTTTCTTAACATTACACGTTATAATAAACAGTGGGATAAACAACTGGGATAAACATTTAAGGGACACAAAACGATGATAACTGGAACATTAGTAAAATCAATTTATGAGGTGATAAAATTTGCACTCCTGTTGATGTAAATACTGACGTACGGACGGGGAAGCCGTGAGGTTTCCCCAAATTTTTCTTTGCAGGATGGCACCGACATTTGATCTTTGTGGGAGATGGGAGGAGGCCGGACAGTGTGTGGGTGACGGGCTCATTGGCTGAGGGAGCGACAGTGACCACAGGTGAAAGGAACTCTCAGTTGACAAGCATTTTTTGAAGCTAAGTAGAACAAATGACATTGCAAATGACATGAAGCATAACAATTTAAATGACTCTGAATTTAAAAATGTAGTGTTCATATGACTTCACACTGCAAGATACATCTGATGCCACTCACCACATAATGGTGTGACAATATCACATTTCAGAAATGTGACAGTAATAAGGAATGTGTTTTCTGTGCTCCCGGTACTTAGCCGTGCTGGGCCTCAGGACTACAGTCCACCCCATAATTTACCAAGGAATATATAAAATGAAGCATTCCTTGTACAAAATTAATCCAAATTCTAATTAGGCAATATGCCCACCTTTCCATTGACTGAAGGAGTGTGACACAACCTTTCACAAGGATTCACTTACACAAACTCAACCTGTCAGTGTTCAACTGGACAGACAGATGTGATCTAAGTGACTAACTCAGAATGGTCGCTCTAAATGCTAAATCACATCAAATCTGCACAGACAGCTATATTACTTTTTAGACTAAGTCAAGTGGCGACACGCACAGAAGCTATGACTATTGAAACCTCATTTTGAAGGAGCTATACTACTCACAAATTTTCATCTAAATTAACTGTGTAACACATAAAAAGTGGTAACATGCTTCCTTCTAGTAAAAAGACAATACCCATCAAGCAAATACCCTGTAACTTTGCTGCTTGTACGTCTCCATGCATCGGAGGGGGGGGGGGGCAAAGAAATTAATTAGCAAAAATAATTAGCAATCCTCAGAAAAATAGATAATACATAAAAATGATCAATAAATGATCAATAATGAAGAGAAAAATATAAATGGAACTGCTTGGACTGGGCACATGCGCACGCAGTGACCGGCAGCTGGTGGAAAAAGTCCGTCGTCTGTGTGTTTGTTTTTATGTACTTTTATGTGTTTTTACGAAATCCTCTGTGTCGTTTCTACCCTGGAATGTTTGTGGACTGTATGGCGAAGAGCTCCCTGGTTCCAACAACATGGACTTCCTCCCCTCTCTTGCACTGCTGCTACTTTTCCTCCGGCTCTTTGTCTATGAGGTAAACGTGACCGGCATCATGGCGGGCAGAATACATTATTCCAGGGACATGCTGCTGCATTTAAACACAGTTGATGCAGCGGCTGTGATTGAGCCTAAGCCGCAACTGCCGGACTTTATTTTGAGAGACGGACACAGCGGTGAAAAGAGAGACGGGAGAGACGGCAGAAGGAAACGCGGAAAGCGTGGAGGTGTGAAATTGCGCCTGAGAGGACGTCAGTTTGGTAACATTCCTCTTCCTTCTATGATTTTTGGGAACGTACAGTCTCTGAGAAACAAGGTGGATGAAATTCAAGGGAATGTACGCTACCAGAAGGACTTTAAGAACTGCTGTGTCATGGCTTTCACCAAATCTTGGCTTACTGCACATGACCGAGACGCAGACCTGTGGATTGACGGCTTTGGAGCCCCACTGCGCTCAGATCGGCAGGAAGAGGTAACGGGGAAACATCAGGGGGGCGGCGTATGTTTATGGGTGTTTTTATTTATTAGGGGTCCAATGTGTGACATTGGTGGCAAAATTTAAAATTGATCAAATCTGCACATGGAATTGACTAATCACTATCCAGGTTTATGAAACTATTAACTATTTTCGTAACGGCATTCGCGTTCAGGAACTCTTGAGGATGAGCGCTCACTTCAACTACTTGTAAATGGAGACGTAAACGGGACACTCGGGCTTTTGTTTCCCCGTGTGCCAATGCACTTTGCAATGGCACACGTTTTACACGAAACAACTTCAACACTTCCAGTATTTTTCACGCATCAAAACTCATCAACAGCTACATTTTCATGACATATTAAGATGTGATAACGTGTATACATACCTTCAAATTCTCCCTGTTTGTTGGATAAGACGTAAAATCACAAAAGGCGTAAATGTGGGACACGGAAGTTTGGACCTTCGATAACTTCAATATAAAGTGACCACGGTTAATCCTCTCCACATGGGTTGAGCACATCCGGGGTAGAGAAAATAAAAGTGCTTTCCCAGGGTGCTCACCTCGCCAGACGGGGCTGCGCGCGGCCGACCAAGACCGAAGACGTAAATTTTTTAAAGGACACCATATTCGATGTGTCATAAATGTTTGAGATTTTATTGAAATATTCTACATCTGAGCTTCACAAAGACTGATCTCCTTTTTACGTGTATGGTTTGGGATTTGAAAGGTGCAAAGTGAAAAGCATCAGCACTTCCTGTTTTCTGGTTACTTTACCAAATAACTTGCATGTTGCTGCGTAAATTTGGGGACACGGAAATTTACGTCGTACGAGTAAATTTGCAGGGGTCGCTGTACAAAAACCATAGATCCGATCACATTGGGGAATGTTTTATTTTGAATTTGCATTACAACTCTGTTATCTCTTGCATTTTGAGTAGAAAGAGTTACTCAGAGATCACGTTACAGTACTTTGAAATTGATGCGATTTTCATGTCACACAAAAACTGGGAAAAATGAGGGGACACGACCAATAGTTTCGATTCTAACGGCAAAATCAATGATTTTTTTTAAAAATTGCAATGCAAGTCTGAAACTCTTTTATGTTCCCTTGCATATTATAAAAACGAAACCGACATCTGCAAATTACAGAAAAAGAGAGAGCGCTTGAAAGTCGGATACCCCTGATATAGTGCACTGGACCCCCCCCCCACCAAAAAAAACCCACCCTTATACATTAATAAGCAGTACTGCACATCTGTCACGGTCAGAGAGCGCATCTGTACACCCGATGTGGAGCTGCTGTCTGTGTCACTACACCCCTTTTATTTGCCTCGCGAGTTCCCCCAGCTTTTCATCACAACTGTTTACATTCACCCGAGGGCAGACGCTGACTCCGTCTCCAGCTCCATCTTTGATGTGATCCAGCGGCTGCAAACAATTTCTCCAGAGGCGCCAAACTTCATTCTTGGGGATTTTAACCATGTTTCTTTAAAGAAGACACTTAAAAACTTTTATCAGTATGTCTCCTGCCCAACCAGGCAAAAAAAGACATTGGACCTGTGCTATGGATCCATAGAGAGGGCTTATAAATCACTCCCCCTTCCTCCTGTAGGATCCTCAGATCACAACTGTGTACATTTGCTGCCCACATATAAAACTGCTCTCAGAAGAGGCAAGGCGGAGACGAGAGACATTGATGTGTGGACAGAAGATTCAGTGCACAGCCTCCAGGAATGCTTTGACTGTACAGACTGGGAGATGTTCACAGTGGCCTGCGGGGATGATTTGGACTCTTTGGTGGACGTCACATGCTCATACATGGCTTTCTGTAAAAATGAGATCGTTCCATGTAAACGTGTCAAAATATATCCCAACAACAAACCATGGGTTACAAAATCAGTTAAATCCTGCTTACAGAGGAAAGCACTTGCCTTTAAACAGGGGTCTGTTTCTGAGCTACAGGTTGCCACAAAAGAGCTGAAGTCCGAAATTTTAAGAGCAAAACAGAATTATAAATCAGAATTGGAAAGCAAGATGGCAACAAAGAAACTTGGTTCAGCCTGGGCCAGTATGAAAACTATTGCAGGCCTTCAGAGCACAGAGCGCAGTAATCGTGTGTTTTTAGATGGTTTTAATTCAGACACAGAGCTGGCTAATGCTCTTAATTGTTTTTATGGTCGTTTTGACTCCTTTGATTTTAGCACTGAAACCCAAGATTTGAAACAGAAACTCAAAAACAATCAGCACTTTAATATTGAGGTGCAGGATGTTAAAAGGGAGTTCTGCGCTGTAAAAGTGAACAAAAGTCAGGGCCCTGATAATATATGTGGGTGCTTGGTAAAGTCCTGTGCACATGAACTGAGTCCTATATTTCATTACATTTTCAATAAGTCCTTACAGACACAACATGTGCCTAAGATCTGGAAAGAAGCCGTGGTTGTTCCTGTTCCAAAATCCAGCTGTCCTAAAACGGTAAACGACCATTCGCTTTGACTTCAATTTTAATGAAAATTTTTGAAAAACTGGTCAGATGTGAGGTCCTAAAGCAGACTGAGCATGCATTGGATCCTCTGCAGTTTGCCTATAGGCCTCACAGAGGAGTGGGGGATGCCACTGTCACTCTGTTTAACATGCTTTTTAAACATCTGGATTTTAATGGGACACACGCCAGACTTTTATGTGTGGACTTTTCCTCCGCCTTTAATACAATCCAACCTCATATCTTAGTTGAAAGGCTCCTGCAACAATTTGATTTGAGCAATAATCTGGTGGGTTGGATTCTGGATTTCTTAACCAACAGGATGCAGAGAGTAAGGGTCAATGGTACATTGTCTGACCTAAAGTGCTCTCCTACTGGCTCTCCTCAGGAGTGTGTGTTGTCACCACTACTCTTCATCCTGTACACAAACATGTGTCAGAGCAGACATGACAACAGACACATTATAAAGTATGCTGATGACTCAATTATTGTCAGTCTCCTCCAGGTTGGTGAGAGTGGCCACGGCCCAGTAGTTGATGATTTTGTTCACTGGTGTGAGGATTCCTACCTGCAGCTGAATACGACAAAAACTAAAGACATGATTATTGACTTTAGGAGGAAAAATCCCAGGCACAAAGTCACCGTACTAAAAGGCCAGACCACCGAATGTGTACAATCCTACAAATATCTTGGGACGATTATTGATAGTAATTTAAACTTTGAAGAGAACTGTGAAAGGGTGTGCAAAAAGGGTCAGCAACATTTGCATTGCTTGAGAAAACTTGCACGCTTCCAAATTGACCAACCCATAATGACAATGTTTTATCGGGCTTTTATTGAATCTGTTTTATCCTTTTCTTTAGTGTCATGGTTTGGTCAGATAAAACTGAAACAGAGGAAATCCTTGGATCAGGTAGTTAGATGGTCCAGTCGTTTGCTGGGTGAGCCACAGCTGAGCCTGACATCCCTGTACACCAGACAAGTACAGAGGATGGCTACCTCCATTTTAAATGATGACTCCAACCCTTTGCACTGCAACTTTCAGCTTCTTCCCTCAAGACGGAGGTTTGCTGTCCCAAAAAGTAGAACCCAGCGCTTCAAAAACAGCTTTGTTCCTGCTGCTGTCAAAGAGTTGAACAAGCTGTAACAATATATTGCACATAATTTAGGTACCTATTTATTTTACTTATTTTTGTAGGATGTTACTTGGGTTCTAAATATTTTATTGGGTTTTAGACCTTTGAGTTTTTAACCTCTTTGACTAGTTTTTAACTTTTAATATGACCCTTCTCTCTTACCTCTGGTTTTTTTTTTCTCCCATCTCTTTGTCTTTTTATACCCTGATTGATGGAGCCTTGAGTATTTTTATCATGTTTATAGTCAGCTTCATATGTGCCTGTGTTTGTGTCTATGTTGAATGTAATTTGTGGTTTGTAAATATGGATGTCACCAGACTGCAAAACAAATCTACCTATAGGTACAAATAAAGTAACCTGAACCTGGTAATGAAATCACAACATTCAATAGGAGAAGTTAAAAGTTACATCAATAAATTTTCAGATATTTAAGAAAATATCTGCAGATTATTGTAAGAGAAATATCATGTTTATAAGAAACAAGGTAAACTGATAAGGAAGAAAACCATGCAAATTTATGAGAAAAGTTCCAAATGTCGAAGAAAAGTCCAACTTGTGCTGAATTTATGTTTACTGTGAGACTTAATTTAGAATCTTCTACAAAGACAATACAGATTCTTACTCAATTAAGAGAACAATGCTTTAGGGAGCTCAAAGCAAAATAATTTGACCTTCCCTGCATAAACTTAGTCTTTTCAAAACCTTTGCATGGATCTCATTGAACTAAATAAGAGTGAAGGTAAAAATGTTGAGAAATTATTTACACACTTATTGAACATACAAAGGCTTTCCCCTACACTAATTTAAATATTGCTATGGTGACACTGAAACCCTTAACTGAAACAATATCAAGATTTAAAACAGCTGAAACGATTTACTTAGATAATGGAAATGGAATACACTTTGTAAATCAAATCATGTCACATTTAAGTGCAGTTCCTAAATTATTAGTACCAAACATTTACTTAGGAAACCACTTAGCTTACCATCAACTATCTACAGGATGAGTATAATACACAAATAAGAAAAATAGGGAAATTGTGAATGGCAAACCCTATTATTGAAGCCATTTAACTTAGGTGATGAAGAAGGGTTTCTGGGTGATTGTATGCAAAGAATGACAACTGACAGCGATGTCATCCATACTGCCCTTCCCAGGAGGGACCATGTGACGAAGGAACCATGGGAGGTGCGCCCATCTCTTGAGCAAACCAGGGGATCTGGTCATTAAAAGGAACTGGACCAAAACTCCCTAGCAAGAACAGTACAAAGGTTATCCTGCTGAAATATATATATATATATATATATATATATATATATATATATATATATATACACTACCATTCAAAAGTTTGGGGTCACCCAGACAATTATTTTGTGTTTTCCATGAAAAGTCACACTTATTTACCACCATGAGTTGTAAAATGAATAGAAAATATAGTCAAGACATTGACAAGGTTAGAAATAATGATTTGTATTTGAAATAATAATTTTTTCCAGATACTCAACCTGCTCAAAGGAAGGTCAGTTTTATAGCTTCTCTAACCAGCTAAACTGTTTTCAGCTGTGCTAACATGATTGCACAAGGGTTTTCTAATCATCCATTAGCCTTCTGATGCAATGAGCAAACACATTGTACCATTAGAACACTGGAGTGATAGTTGCTGGAAATGGACCTCTATACACCTATGTAGATATTGCACCAAAAACCAGACATTTGCAGCTAGAATAGTCATTTATCACATTAGCAATGTATATTAGATATTAGAGTGTATTTCTGATTAGTTTAAAGTTATCTTCATTGAAAAAAACAGTGCTTTTCTTTCAAAAATAAGGAAATTTTTAAGTGACCCCAAACTTTTGAACGGTAGTGTATATTGTATACTTATTTGGAAAAAAACATCAACAAATGACTGTTTAACTGTTTCTCTATGCAAGTGTCAGCTGATGACTTGGCGTCCAGTAATGACCTCTGCTAATGGAGAAGCAGGCTGTCTGTTTATCATGACAAGGGAAAAAATGCAAGGGAAGGAAAAGTGTAGTTAGTGATGTTACCTTATCATCCTCATCATCCCCTAGTAATACTTAACATTGGTTATTAAGTTGTTCCATTGCTTATACATTGTAGAGAATTGTTGTTTGCTCCTTAATAACACTAACAGTTAGGCAAAATATCTTTTATTGCTAAAATAATGCAGCTACTACAGGCTGTTGGGTTTTTTTTTTAAGAGAGGCTATATACAGAAATAACATAGCAAACTTCACTTTGAATCACACCTGTCATACCACTTGTCACTCCACTGATTAGAAACATGATGATACTCCTTACTCTGTGAATGCAAGGTTAAATTTCATCAGGGAGCTCCTCTTTTTGAAGTGGTGATGTCCCCTTTCCAGTAGCTTAACACTCTCTGAGTATGCAACGGCTTACAGTACGTCTCTCCCCTGTACTGCTACCCTGCTTGACCAACGATGCGAGCAAGTGTTATACCAAGGATCTACATTGTCAAAGGTCATTGAGTCATTGGGCATATTTGTATTTGGCCAGGACACTGGGCAGATCTGTGTACCCCGTTTTGGCAACTGACCGTACCCTCATCATGTCGGCAGGGCAGATGGGCAGGGTGAAGAGAGATGCTTTTCTACCACATGATGCCACTTATGAAGCATGAATGCAATTTCAGGTGGAAAGTACAGGAGTGAGGTTTTTTGTTCATTGTTTCTTTGAGTAAGAATGGAAACAAAATACCTTAGGGATTAATTAAAAATTAAATCACCCTTATTGTCATTCAACTGTACAACCAATCATGTACAGTAGAACGAGATTGTGTTTTACCTATCTACTGTGTTAATCACACACACCCCAAGTGCAGAATCAGAGGGCCGCTGCCATGCAAGGCACCGCCACAAATTTCCCTCCTCCATTCCATTATTGCTGAGCACCAAGCTGGACGGCAGGAAGTTCCACTTTTATATGGTCTTCGGCATGACCCGGTCGGGATTTGAACCCCTGCCTCCCGGGTGTGGGGCGGATGCTTTACCAACTGAGCCACCACTTAATTGCAGACTACAATTGTTTACAAAATTATAACAAAGGATAGAATGGTCCTTGATCGACTAATTACCACCCATTGGTGTGGAGGCCCTATTATGGGAGATTATTGTTTTACTTCTATCCATGAAAATGATAAAAATGGTCATATTAATACCTCAGATACTCATAGAAGTTAGTGTTTCTCTTAATGGAGAAGTTTCATCATAAACTTGGTAATGATTTTTATAACTTCAGATTTTTCTTGTGTGAGTCCTTAATATGATGATGAGGATGTTTTTGAAGGTTGCAATATAATTTAAGGCTGTTTTTAAGGCTGTTTCATATTATTTTCTATGGTCTTATTTGACACAGTCTATAATTAATTTTAATCACTGCCCATGTTCACTCTTAATGACATATTCTATACACGTTTTTAACTTGCAAGGACACATAACAGCATGTAAATTCTTACACATATCCTTACATTAACTCATTCACTTTATTTTACTTTTGTTATTTTTCTTTTAATCCTGATGCTTTATTAAGCATCAAGGGGGAATATGATAGAAAAATTCTAAATTATCTACATTATTATTGATATTAATGTATTATTATATTCGAGAAGTATCATACCTTTCATATGCCATGTTTAATGTTTATATGTGCATGCCATATAGGATAAGTTCATATACGGTGCGGAAAAAAGTATTTAGTCAGCCACCAATTGTGCAAGTTCTCCCACTTAAAAGATGAGAGAGGTCTCCAATTTTCATCATAGGTATACCTCAACTGTGAGAGACAAAATGAGAAAAAAAAAAAAAATCCAGAAAATCACATTGAAGGATTTTTAATGCATTAACTGGTAAATTCCACGGTAAAATAAGTATTTGGTCAATAACAAAAGTTCATCTCAATACTAACTAACTAACCTGCACTTATATAGCGCTTTTCTAGTCACAAAGACCACTCAAAGCGCTTTCATTAATACTAACCCTCTATTCTAAGGGCCTATAGGAAACAGATATCTAGGGACAATTTAGAACAGCCAATTAACCTAACATGCATGTCTTTGGCATGTGGGAGGAAACCGGAGAAATCCCGGAGTAAACCCACGAAACACGGGGAGAACATGCAAACTCCACACAGATCACTGTTGGTCGGGGGCTGGGATCAAACCCACGATCCCACGATCCCCACAATCCCCCGGCCAAGGGTAAACTGTGCTGCCGCAGTGCTAACCACTGCGCCACCGTGCAGCCACAATACTTTGTTATATACCCTTTGTTGGCAATGACAGAGGTCACACGTTTTCTGTAAGTCTTCACAAGGTTTTCACACACTGTTGCTGGTATTTTGGCCCATTCCTCCATGCAGATCTCCTCTAGAGCAGTGATGTTTTGGGGCTGTCGCTGGGCAACACGGACTTTCAACTCCCTCCAAAGATTTTCTATGGGGTTGAGATCTGGAGACTGGCTAGGCCACTCCAGGACCTTGAAATGCTTCTTACGAAGCCGCTCCTTCGTTGCCCGGGCGGTGTGTTTGGGATCATTGTCATGCTGAAAGACCCAGCCATGTTTCATCTTCAATGCCCTTGCTGGTGGAAGGAGGTTTTCACTCAAAATCTCACGATACATGGCCCCATTCATTCTTTCCTTTACAAGGATCAGTCGTCCTGGTCCCTTTGCAGAAAAACAGCCCCAAAGTATAATGTTTTCACCCCCATGCTTCACAGTAGGTATGGTGTTCTTTCTCCTCCAAACACGACAAGTTGAGTTTTTACAATAAAGTTCTATTTTGGTTTCATCTGACCATATGACATTCTCCCAATCCTCTTCTGGATCATCCAAATGCTCTCTAGTAAACTTCAGACGGGCCTGGACATGTACTGGCTTAAGCAGGGGGACACGTCTGGCACTGCAGGATTTGAGTCCCTGGCGGCATAGTGTGTTACTGATGGTAGCCTTTGTTACTTTGGTCCCAGCTCTCTGCAGGTCATTCACTAGGTCCCCCCCGTGTGGTTCTGGGATTTTTGCTCACCGTTCTCGTGATCATTTTGACCTCACGGGGTGAGATCTTGCATGGAGCCCCAGATCAAGGGAGATTATCATTGGTCTTGTATGTCTTCCATTTTCTAATAATTGCTCCCACAGTTGATTTCTTCATACCAAGCTGCTTACCTATTGCAGATTCAATCTTCCCAGCCTGGTGCAGGTCTACAATTTTGTTTCTGGTGTCCTTTGACAGCTCTTTGGTCTTGGCCATAGTGGAGTTTGGAGTCTGACTGTTTGAGGTTGTGGATAGGTGTCTTTTATACTGATAACGAGTTCAAACAGGTGCCATTAATACAGGTATCGAGTGGAGGACAGAGGAGCCTCTTAAAGAAGAAGTTACAGGTCTGTGAGAGCCAGAAATCTTGCTTGTTTGTAGGTGACCAAATACTTATTTTACCAAGGAATTTGCCAATTAATTCATTAAAAATCCTTCAATGTGATTTTCTGGATTTTTTTTTTCTCATTTTGTCTCTCATAGTTGAGGTATACCTATGATGAAAATTGGAGACGTCTCTCATCTTTAAAATGGGAGAACTTGCACAATTGGTGGCTGACTAAATACTTTTTTGCCCCACTGTATTCTTGGCATGTTTCTGTGAGCAATTTCAGAGAGTTCAGACTGAAGCTCAGTACAGGATCAGTACATGCGTAAGGAATGATCTAAGCCACTCTTATAATCTCTTTGACATGTCCTGTTTCGGGTCACAGGAATGCACAGGGACTCCTCAGCCTGTACAGATCAGTTCTATAGATTTGGTATATAGACATTCTGTTAGTTTTATGGACCTCATGTGCATGTCTCCAGAGCGTCTGTGACGTTTCCCCGGATAAGCTTTGATTATCAGGACTGTCCCGTTCTGTCCCTTCCCTTATCAATTCAATTCAATTCAATTCAGCTTTATTTATAATGCGCCACATCACAACAAAAGCCGTCTTGTGGCACCACAGTGCAGATAAAAAAAAAAAAATTACAGTCACAGAAAGACCCAGCAATCAGACGATCCCCTATGAGCAAGCACTAGGCGACAGTGGAGAGGAAAAACTCCCATTTGGAAGGAAGAAACCTCTAACAGAACCAGGCTCAGGGAGGGGCAGCCGTCCGCTGCAACTGGCTGGGGATGAGGGGATAGGGAGGATGGAAAGGACAGACATAAAGAACATAGCAGTAAGATGCCAAGTACAATATTGGAGATCAACCAGCAGTATGGATCAGATAACAATAGAACAAGAGTGGGGTTAAAAGACACAAATACCCTCCTTAAATGAAAGATATAGTAAAAAGGAAGGATTTTACCCTGTTCTTAAAGACAGAGACCGAGTCTGACTCCCGGACCCAGAGTGGTAACTGGTTCCTGTCACATGGTCTGTGCGCCGATGCCATCCACGCTGAGACCATATTCCTCCTCAGCCCGGCTCTTACTTTGACAGCGTCTCAGCGGGCCTCCAGCTGTCAAGCTCTATGGGACGGCTGGAGGCCAATTACCTCTCATCAGCTGAGGCGCTGTCAACTACTATAAAAGGGAGCAGTCCTGATTATTCAGTGCTGTGACCTCACGCATATTATCCACGCTCTTCTCCGGTGTGGATAAGGCTGGAACCCCTACGTCCGGCTCCAGTCCCCCTCTCATCATCATTTGTAAGTGTACCTTTGTATTATTGTTTGTGTTTTGCCCCACAAGGCTATTTTCCTTTGTTCCTTTCCTAATTGTTAATAAACAACGCAAACTCACCGGTCAGCCCTTGGCTCTTATTTATGGCTCGCAAGAGCCATACGTAACAGTAGGTCACAGCCAGTGAGTTGCCGGCTGCTGTGAGTCTGCTAATTGGACTTTGTTCTTCCCTGTCTGGGTGTCAACTCTGGGAGCATGCCGTCTCCCAGGAGCCGCATTCGGCGCCTGGGTAATGAGCTAGCGACCGCCCTGGAGTATGTCGATGGGACGCTCCTCACCGCCACCTTCTACGACAATCCCAACGACATACGCTGGCACCTAGACTACGCTGAGGTTCTCCTGGACAATCTTCCTCGCTACACCGACCACCCTGAAGTCTGCGCGAGGAGAAATGACATCGCCTCACAACGTGAGATACTCCGTGGGCTGGAGGGAAATCCCGGCAGGAAGCCGAAGAGGAGGAGTCGTCACCCTTCGCTTCGGGATCCCGATCCTGCCTCCGTTCCGGCCCAGGAGTTCGCACCATCCAGAGGTCTTTCCCCGTCGGGCATGATGTCACTCGGGAATCCCCCGGAGGAGCTGCAGCTGACAGCTATCAAGATCCGAGACCGAGTGGCTGCTGCTCGCTCAGCGGTTCATCCATCTGTCATCATTAAGCATGTGACGGCGGCAGTTAGACTGGTGGAGAGGAATCCAGAGTTGCGTGAGTTCCCTGAGTTTGCCGACCCGCTCGCCTCTGTCTCTGCACAGGAACGGCGATTCCCGGATCTCACCTTCGCCTCGCCCCCTGCAAGAAACTGTCATCACACCGGCTGTCAACCTCAGCATGAATCCCGTCCGGATCCAGTTCCGGGTTGCTGCAGGGGCTCAATTCCCCACACAGCTGTCACTCCTGCGCCTCGTCAGAGGGGAAACCCCGCAGCCTCGTCTCCCGAGCCATCTTCTCCTGCTGTTACGTCAGTGTCCCGTGCCCGGCTCGTCTCGGCTGTCGCCCCCTCCTCCTCGACGCATTCTCCGGTCGCTGTGTGTGCTCAGAGTCCTGGCCCGGCAAGCTCCGTCCCGGAACCATCTCGAGCGGCTCCCTGTCGTCCTCCCAGGGGGCCCTCTGTCACCGTCCAGCGGGAAAAGGGAGGAGCAACTTCCGCCACAGCAGACCCCACTCAGCCTCCAGGAGACAGGCAAGTCCAAGTTCATTCACTCTCTCACTATTGTGATTTGCTCTGTCAGACTCCTGGAGGTGGAGTTCGGGGTTCGCAGCTCCCCGAGCTCCCACCACCTGCTGTGGCTTTAATTATTAATCCCACATCCTCTGTGTCTCCCTCCGATGAGTGGTCCTCGACGCCAGGCCAACGTCGCTGGATGAGGAGGGGGCCTGCGGTTCTGGAGAGCCTGGTTCCGGTTCCGCAGCTACGCCGTGGGCGGAGAAGGAGAGCGGACTGCAGCGTGGAACCTGCGCCGACAAGGAAGCGTCCCCAGGTCTCCACGGAGGAGCGGTCCAGTCCAGCGGGTCGAGGTTCTCCTGCCACCACGCCGTGTGGGCCATCGGCGTGGGCATTGGTGCCGGAGGACTCGCAAGCTGCGCGCACCATCATGCCAGCTGCGGAGCCCGACACAGCTGAGTGGGAGCCTGATGACGACCTCCTGCCATCTGAGCCCGGATCTTCGCAGTCCTGGACGGCGTCAGGACCCGAGATCAGGCAAGTGCTCTGTTTTGTCTTTCCCCTTTATATCTTAGAGCATTTTAGCCTGTCTCTTGGGGAGACGAGCTTGGTGCAGCCGCCCTCTGCGTCCGAGCTTATCTTGCCGGGTTCTGGCGCTGCTGGTGATCCTGATCCCGGTTCTTCTCTCTCTCCTGAGCCTTCTCCCAGGGTCGCCGTCGAGGAGCTGCTTTCGCCTGCTGTGCCAGAGGTTCCAGGTTCGAGGTTGGAGGTCGGTTCTGGTGCGGCGCCGACCCAATCAGGGTCCGACGCGGGTGCTACCGAGACCCAATCGGGGTCCGTCGCAGGAGCAGCCGCGACCCAATCGGGGTCCGACAAGGGTGCAGCACCAGTGGCATCCAGGTTCGGTGAGGGAGCTGCAGATCCCCTACCATCGGACACTGGACCGGATCATCATCATCTTCATCCCCCTCTTCACCGTTGTCATCATCGTCACCCTCATTATCCCCCCAAGCTTTCTCCACCAGGGCTCATATGGACCTCTCACTGTCGGCCCGGCTCGCCCTCACTATCTCTCTCCACAGGGAAGCCGTTGCCTTTCTCTCCCCTATGGGCCTGGTGGCTGAGCGATGCGGGTCAGCCGCCAGAGGGACTGCCGTACCCATTCGGCTCTTTGGTTCGGCCACTCGACTCATTGGACTCTGTTCGGCGGTCTGGTCCGGCTGCCTGAAGTACTGTTTTTCCTGGCCTGGGATTCGGGTAGGCCGCCTGAACATTTCCTGTCACCCCTGTTGGCGGTTTGGACGCTGGGTGCGGGGAGACCCCCCGAACTGAATCATTTCTGCCGTTATTCCTGTGCCTAGTCCTTTGTGGTTTTGTGAGTGTGCAGGTATATAATTTCTTATAGTCATATCATGGTTAGCGTGCTTTTTTTTCTCCCCCTCCTGTTGAGGGTTGTCCTGTATCTGTGGATTTCGCCTTAAGAGCCTCAGCTCTCCTTTTAGGTCTCCTAGGGTTGTTTTTCTTTGGGTCTTGTCAACATGTTATGGCATTTTATGGAGTATTGTGGTTTTCTTTTTTTTCCTTCTCCCATACTCTGTAATTGCCTCGTTTGTCCCCTGCCTATGTAGTGTTTTTTTTCTTTCCCCTCCGTCCGCATATTAGCATTTTATGGAGTATTGTGCCTTTTTTTCCCCATACTCCGTAATTGCTTCATTTGTCCCCTGCCAATGTTGTGTCTTTTTTTTTTTTTTCCCTCTGGCTGCATATTATTAGCATTTTATGGAGTATTGTGCCTTTTTTCCCCCCCATACTCTGTAATTGCTTCATTTGTTCCCTGCTAACGTTGGGTTTTTTCTCTCCTTTTCCCAATTCACGCCCTCCTGGCCTACGCCCCATCCGCCCACCCTAGGTGGTGGGGGGGGGGCGCTTGGGTGTTACTAGCCGTTCGGAGCCCGGCCTTGAGGGGGGGGTTCTGTCACATGGTTTGTGCGCCGATGCCATCCACGCTCAGACCATATTCCTCCTCAGCCCAGCTCTTACTTTGACAGCGTCTCAGCGGGCCTCCAGCTGTCAAGCTCTATGGGACGGCTGGAGGCCAATTACCTCTCATCAGCTGAGGCGCTGTCAACTACTATAAAAGGGAGCAGTCCTGATTATTCAGTGCTGTGACCTCGCGCATATTATCCACGCTCTTCTCCGGTGTGGATAAGGCTGGAACCCCTACGTCTGGCTCCAGTCCCCCTCTCATCATCATTTGTAAGTGTACCTTTGTATTATTGTTTGTGTTTTGCCCCACGAGGCTATTTTCCTTTGTTCCTTTCCTTGTTGTTAATGAACAACGCAAACTCACCAGTCAGCCCTTGGCTCTTATTTATGGCTCGCAAGAGCCATACGTAACAGTTCCAGAGAGAAGGGGTTTGGTAGCAGAAGGCTCTGCCTCCCACTGTACTTTTGGAGATTCTGGGCACCACAAGTAAGCCAGCATTTTGGGAGCGTAATGCTCTGTTAGGATGGTAAGGTAATATCAGATCTTTTATATATTGGGGGGCCAGATTGTTAAGAGCTTTGAAAGTAAGAAGAAGGATTTTAAACTTGATTCTGAATTCAATGGGAAGCCAATGGAGGAAGGACAGAACCAGGGAAATATGATCTATTTTTCTAGAACCAGTTAAAACTCTAGCAGCAGCATTTTGAATCAATTGAAGACTTTTTAAAGATACTCTAGGACAACCAGATAATAGCGAATTACAATAATCTAATCACGAACTGACAAAGGCGTGAATCAGTTTCTCAGCATCACCCAGAGACAAGATGCTCCTGATCTTAGCAATATTGCACAGATGATATAAGGCGGTCCTAGAAACAGTTTTAATATGTGAATTAAAGGACAAATCCTGGTCAAAAATCACTCCAAGGTTCCTCACACAACTGTTCACAATGAGAGTGGCAGCATCTAAATTAAGGGCACAATCTGAAAAGGAATTTCTAAGATGTTTTGGGCCAACAACAATGACTTCAGTCTTATCAGAGTTCAATAGTAAAAAATTACAAGTCAGCCAAGCTTTGATGTCCTTAAGACAGGCATCTAGCTTGGCCAACTGATCACAATCATCGGGCTTCATTGACAGGTATAGTTGTGTGTCATCAGCGTAACAATGAAAATGTATACAGTGCTTTCTGATGATATTGCCCAGCGGGAGCATATATAGACTAAAAAGAGTAGGGCCCAGCACAGATCCCTGTGGAACTCCGTGAGTGAGCTTAGAGCTGGAAGAAAATCCATCATTGATATGGACAAACTAAAATCTATCAGACAAATAAGATCTAAACCACTGCAACGGAGTTCCACTGAGTCCAACAAAGTGTTCCAATCTATCAAGTAGAATGGCATGATCAATAGTGTCAAAGGCTGCACTAAGATCTAAAAGAACAAGAACAGAGACAAGTCCATTATCAGATGCAGTCAGGAGGTCATTAGAGACCTTCACTAAGGCAGTTTCAGTGCTGTGATGAGCTCTGAACCCAGATTGAAACACCTCAAACAAACCAACTCCCTGCAAATGGTCAGATAATTGCACAGCAACAACTCTTTCCAGGATTTTTGAAATGAAAGGCAAATTGGAGATTGGTCGATAATTGGCCAAAACTCCAGGATCGAGCGTCGGTTTTTTAAGTAAAGGTTTAATTACAGCAGTTTTAAAAGCCAGTGGAACATAACCCAGAGCTAAAGAAGAATTAATGATAAGAAGAATACGGCTACTAATAATTGGGAAAATAATTTTAAATAACCTGGAAGGAATAGGGTCCAGAAGGCAAGATGAAGGCTTAGAAGAGAAAACTACCCTATCCAACTCCAAGAGGTCGATTGGAGTAAATCTATCCAAGCAGATATCAATTGAGGGAGCAGCAGTAGTTAATGTACTAGAGTTTACGGTAGGAAGAATCTGACTAATTTCATCTCTAATAGATAAAATTTTAAGATTGAAATAGTTCAGAAAGTCCTGACTAGAAAGCTCAGGGGGGATGCAAGGATTGACCGAGTCATGGCTCTTTGTAAGCCTGGCTACAGTGTTGAAGAGAAACCTGGGGTTATTCTTGTTTGCTTCTATTAATGCAGAATAATAGCTTGATCTAGCTTTTCTAAGAGATTTTTTTTATAGATTAAGAGATGATTTCTCCACGCCAAGTAGAATTCATCTGAATTAGTTGAACGCCATTTTCTTTCCAATTGACGAGCCTTCTGTTTCAAGCCACGAGTTTCTGAGTTAAACCAAGGAGTAAGAAATCTCTGGTTAGACTTTTTTCTTTTTTAAAGGGGCTACCAAATCTAGAGTCCGATGCAGAGAGGCAGTAACACCATCAACCATGCTATCAATCACGAATGGAGCAGACTCTCCATCACTTATTTCAGGTGTTTCTGTTGTGTTGACCCATGGCATAGAGAAGACAATCTGCAAAAATTTAGCAACAACATCATCAGAAAGACATCTGCTGTAGTAGTATTTTTCTTTAGGAAATAAGTGATCAGAGATAATGAAATCAAAAATTAACAGACAATGGTCAGACAGTACAGGATTATGAGGAGACACAACCAGATTTTCGATATCTATACCATATGTCAAAACAAGGTCCAATGTATGGTGGAAATAATGGGTAGAATTTTTTACTTTTTGGGAAAACCCCATTGAGTCTAAAATTGAATTGAAAGCCTTATTAAGACAGTCACTTTCAACATCAACATGTATATTAAAGTCCCCTACAATAATTATTCTATCAGCTTTCAGCACCAAATCAGCTAAAAATTCGGCAAATTCCGATAGAAACTCTGAATAGGCCGTGGGAGGACAATAAACTATGGCAAAGAGAACTGGGATCAAGCCAAGATTGCCAGCAGGCCCCACACTGAGGACCAAACCTTCAAAGGAATTAAAACATAATTTCTGCTTAACATTAACCAGCAATTTAGGATGGAAAATTGCTGCCACTCCACCACCACAACCAGAACCTCTGGGGTTATGACAGTTTAAATACCCAGAGGGAGTTGATTCATTCAGACCAACATAATCATCAAGCCCGAGCCAGGTCTCTGTGAGGGATAGTAGATCGATCTGATGATCGATTAATAGATCATGGACCAGAAGAGACTTAGAAGATAGAGACCTAATGTTTAATAAGCCACATTTAATTTTTAAACTTTGGGGGGGAAGAGAGGCCAAATTATTAATTGTATTAATTTTAGAGACTTGAGGCTGGATTAGAATTTTCCCAACATTTTGTTTAATCAATCTGGGGAGTTTATGCATTCTATTTTTTTTTAACTTTTTTATTAGCTTTAAAGGGAGCAGAAAAAGGTTCTCTAAGGGACGAGAGAGGGGCAAAGTTGAAGGGTGGTGGATGAGGAAGAGCTGCAGAAGTGCGTGTGTTTTTCAGGTTGTGTTGTATTTGTCCTGGGTTACAATATTTAGGGTAACGAGAGACAGACTCAGTCTCTGAAGGATTATAACTAACTAACTAACTAACCTGCACTTATATAGCGCTTTTCTAGTCACAAAGACCACTCAAAGCGCTTTCATTAATACTAACCCTCTATTCTAAGGGCCTATAGGAAACAGATATCTAGGGACAATTTAGAACAGCCAATTAACCTAACATGCATGTTTTTGGCATGTGGGAGGAAACCGGAGAAATCCCGGAGTAAACCCACGCAACACGGGGAGAACATGCAAACTCCACACAGATCACTGTTGGTCGGGGGCTGGGATCGAACCCATGATCCCACGATCCCCACAATCCCCCGGCCAAGGGTAAACTGTGCTGCCTCAGTGCTAACCACTGCGCCACCGTGCAGCCCTTATAAAACAAAGGCTGATCCAAACGGTAAAGACCACCCGAGTTAACGGGATCGATACAATATGTGGGAACAGGACCAAAAAAGGGCAGATTGGCAAACCCAGAAACTTCAGAGTGAGTAAACACACCAAATTTCAGTCACTGTACCAGAAAACACCGAATAAAATAGAAAAGATTGTCTATTAAAACACGTGCACCAAGTCTATTTGGGTGGATGCCATCAGGCCTCATAAGTGATGGGCGGTTCCAAAATAAATTGAAATTGTCAACAAAACCAATGTTAAAAATAGGACAAGTAAAACACAGCCAAGAATTAAGGCTGAGAGTTCTACTAAAACGATTACAGCCTCGTCTGAGAGGTGCCAAAGGCCCAGAGATGAGCGCACGTCTGCCACAGTTCATAAGAGTGGACAGAAGGCTCCTGAAGTCACTTTTTAAAATCTCAGATGCTTCATCTGGGATGTTATTGCATCCCACATGCACAACGACAGTTTGTACGTGAGGGAATTCATTCAACAGGTCAGGGATAAGAGCCTCAATATCAGAGATTCTAGCCCCGGGAAAAAATCGAGTAACACAGTACCTGCTTCTGACGTTCCTCACGATCGAGTCACCAATTGCCAGCGTCGTCTGGGGGTGGGGGGGGGTTGTCGGTGGATTCTGATGTGGAGAGAAATTCTGAAGAGGATGATGTTGTTGTTGCGAAGGCCGGGAGATGCGCTCTTTTCTTCTATCTGGAGCAGGTGTGTAGTTACACCACCACCCTGTGTGGTCTTTATCCTCATCGTCCCTCACCTTTCTCCTACCTATATATATCAGACCTAAAAAAAATGAATCCTTTAGAGATTCTAGGTGTGTCTGAATGCCATGCTTTGCAATCTCTCCCCCAAGTGGCCATTGGAGTGACACCTTATATATTTTTGTAATAAATGTACATAAATCCAACTTTCCGCCTGAGTTTTGACTTTGAATAATTTAAGCTCAAAATTATTCTAACAAACTTTTAAAATTTTAATGAAAAGAAGACTGAAATGATGGTGTTTGGACCCAGTGGCTCATGTGAGTCCCCCCTGTTGACTTGGGCCCCTTGGCACAGTTTGTTAAGACAGCTGTTACTAATCTGGGTTTTAGATTAAATTGTCAAATTGGTGCAGCAGTCAAATCCAGCTTTTTTCATTTGAGGCAGCTGGCAAAGGTTAAACCCTTTCTTTTAAGGCAGCACTTTGAAACAGTAATCCATGCCTTCATTACATTTCAGCTGGATTACTGTAACGCACTTTATTACTGTAACGCACATTCTTCCCTCTCACAGCTCCAGTTGGTTCAAAATGCCACTGCACATCTTTTAACTGTAACACATAAGAGGGACCACATTACACCCATTTTAGCTTCCCTTCACTTCATGCATGCAGAAAACCCCAAGGCACAACAATAACAACCGGCACAGAAACTGTTCACGACATTGCACAACAAATCACATTAGATGGGAGAGAGGAGGAACCAGACTGCTTCCGTACCCATGCTCAACATCAGTCTACGGAGGTTACAACTGAGCCGATGGGTGAAGAGTCCGCTACAACGAACAACACGGGAGAGACGCCGGACACCTTCCGTACCCACAACCAGCCTCAGACTATGGAAACAGCAACGGCAAAGTCGGGTGAAGGGTCTGGAACAAATACGGTAACAACAGAACCGCTATGGCACAACGGAGATCCTAATCCAGATGAGCATGCAGTGCCATTGTGATCACAGGACTGGGTTCGAGTCCACACCTGCGAGAGACCAGGACGGCAACTGACCAGGCCACAGCCAACGAGACAACGGGCACCGCTGAGGGTCGTGGCGAAACTGGGATCGGCGTGCTTTTGGCTGACAGACAGTTTGGTTCGGCACGCAAAACAACTATGGCGTGTCCAGGTGGCTGCTCCAGACGGCGAGGCTTCGAGGGAGTTAGCTGCCACTGTGTGGGACCCGGGCCCCAACGTCATGAAGATCGGTCCTAGCTCCAGGGAAGTGTTCATCATGAGCCCGCTACAAGGCCCCTCTGGCAGAACTGCTTTCACTATGGAAGACTGTAAAAAAAAAAAAAAAAAAAAAAAGACTGGTTGTCTAGATAGAAGCATGGCTGAAACAGGTGACAGAATAACCCACCCAGCAGCGTTGGGTCCAACAGTGGTCTATCTGCTGACCCTAGTTCCAAGTTCTAATTAAGTTCCAATTGTTGAGCGTGTTGAATAAAAACATGTCGAGTATTTTGAATAAAAGTGTTGAATATATAGGCTTATAAATGTACCAAACTGGGGAGGGCTAATGGATTAAAATATGTTCTGTGTTTTGCAAGGGGGGAAGAATATAGTGCAAGAATATGGGTATATACGGAGTGGAACGCGGCCTGCAGTTGATGTCACCACACGAGTATATATTGGGCGTTCCGCCATCTCATGGATGTTAGAATGCGGGTTCATGTTAGAGTACAGGTGTGCATGTCCAGAGCTATGATTGAGTGTACACGTGCTTACTACTACAACAACTTGTAATAAAGTTCAGTTCGAGCACAGCTTCTTTGTCCGTCTTCATTCCAGGTTTGTGGACATAACAGTTTGCACACGCTGTCTACTTTTGAGAATTTTCTGGAGAGTATTCTAGATAGTTTTGCCATTTTTGATATGTTGAGAACTTTAATAAACCTGCAAGTGAAGACAGCAATCATATTTATCCACTCCCATGTTCATAACAGTATAACAAACTTGAAAAATTACCGACTTAAGGTACAGTATATCTGTATGGAAAAACTTGTGATTAACGCATTATTAATTGCGATTAACTTAACATTCCAAAAGATTAATCACAATTAAAAATTTTATTCGTCCAACTCCACCACCTTGTACATTCACTGCTGTTTACAGCCTGTCAGTGCTAACTTTCCATTCTCAGCATGCAACACATAACTTGCAACACGGACTCCAGTCCAGTGCACAGTGCTCCCTCACTCTTGTACAACCACTTGCACAGAACATCACTTAGGTTTCGATTAAAGCTCCCTCTGCTGGCGGAGACTGGTGGTACAGCTGTGGACTAAACTATTTAGCACCTCAGAGCATATCCATCGTTATTAATACAAAATTCAGTCTCTCGGCCACTTCATTCAGTCAGGGTGAATTTCATTATGACATTATTTAACGAGAAATTTTAAAAAATGCAACACAAAAACTTTTGATTCCAGGCTTTTTGAGAGCCCCTCCCTGCTGTGGGCCCTGGGTAAACAGTACCCTTTCTCCCCCCCAGTCCAACGCCCCTGCGCACAGGCTTTACAGGGGGCGTGTGTGACGAACCCAGCCCTATCAGGTATCGTTAAGTTCAGAAATTAACTGTCTAGATGACACATCTGTAATCAGCATACTCAGCACAAACTGGCTCATTCGGTTCACATTAGCTGTGGGGCTGGTCCTTCATGCTAAGTGGGCACTCACTGAGTATTGAAGGCTGTGAAAACACAAAGGAAGGGCCGATTGGTTCAAATGAGGTATCAATCAAATCTAGACTGTCACATGAGTCTTTTGGGCTTCAGTTTACATCACTATCGCTATGGGAAATGTAGTTTTTATAGTATGTAAACAAAAAAAAGGTAGTGTGGCGGATGATTAAAGTGTCACCCGGTGTGGAGGCACAGAATAAGTGCAGGCAGGACACGGCGAACTGAAGTTTAAAAGAGTGTTTTATTCATCCTCCAACACGAGGGTCACTCCAGCGCTGTGGGAGCGCGCTGGAGCGAGCCCTCTGTCTCTAGTCAGCAAACAGGCAATGCGTGTGATCAAAAAGAGAGTAAGAGCGAGAGCAAGCGATATGGTTGACTTATATACCCAGCTAGACAATGCATGCATGGCACATTAGCATCACAGTAACTGCAGGAAGGCATGGACATTTGCATTAGAGTCACACATATCAATAGCAGGATTACTGGCGCAGGGATTAGACAAAGAGAGGCTGCCTATTGATATCAGTCCATACATCTCACTGTTCTGCTAATTGCTCCAGCTGAGCGCTCTGCTTGTCCGTAGGCTGTGGGGGTCGCCCACAGTAGGAAGTTAGCTGGCTGGATTTCAAACAATACTACAATTTTATTGGCATTGTCCCCTGTAATCATCTAGATGGACAATAAATCTTATTCAAATGGATCTATTGGACTCCAAGAAAGCTTCATTGGTGAGTAAATGCTATGTTGTGCTAGCTCGTTTCAAGCTCTATTTAATTTCAGTGTTATAACTTTATCTATTCTAAGCTTTCAAATGATGTAAGGCATGACTATCCACTCTCAACATGTTTGCCACACTTTTCTGCAGCAGAAAACTATACCAAACTATACCTGGGGGCGTAAAATAGCCAAGGCCAGACTATACCCCTCCAGGCCAGAATATGCCCCTCTTGTGTAAAGAGGTTTTGATTGTATTTACACAGTATATTTACAACACAACACGTCACCATGTCATGATATCACTACGTTAGGTTACCTTACATTATTATCAGCTGATCTGACCACTTTTTTCCATTTTGTAAAATGACATACAGCAGGGAAAATAAGTATTGAACACATCAACATTTTTCTCATTAAACATATTTCTGATGGAGCCATTGACCTGAGATTTTCACCAGTTATCAGTAACAACCCAAGTAATCTATACATACAAAGAAAGAAACTGTGCTGACAAAACAACTTATATTTAATAAAGTAGAATGACACAAGGAATAAGTATTGAATACATGAAGAAAAAGAGGTGCGAAAAGGCATTGAAACCCAAGAAACCAGGTCAAACTCCTCCGAATTTAGGAAGTCATCCCATCCCCCATCAGTGTAAATTAATTTCAGCTGGTTTAGTCCTGACTGATAGCTTTTAAAAAGGTCTGTGAATATCAGATTGCAATACCACAAATAACTCATGATGTGTAGAAACAAAGAGCTCTCTCTAGACCTTTGCAACTTTATTGTTGCAAAACATAATGATGGCATTGGTTACAGGTGCATTTCTAAACTGCTGAATGTTCCAGTGAGCACTGTTGGAGCGATTATTTGGAAGTGGAAAGAACATCATTTTACCATAAATCGGCCAGGGCCAGGAGCTCCTCACAAGATTTCTGACAGAGGAGTCAAAAGAATTATCAGAAGAGTTGTCCAAGAGCCAAAGACCACTCATGGAGACCTCCAGAAAGACCTGGAGTTAGCAGGTACTGCTATTTCAAAGGAAACAATAAGTAATGCACTCAACCGACATGGGCTCTATGCCCGCTCACCTCGCAAGACTCCGTTGCTGAAGAAAAAGCATGTTGAAGCGCATTTAAAGTTTGCTGCACAACATTTGGGCAAACCAATAAAATACTGGGAGAATACTGTATACTCTGGTCAGATGAGACCAAAATTGAACTTTTTGGATGCCACAACACAGCATGTTTGGAGGAGAAATGGCACTGCACATCAGCCCAAAAAACACCATACCAGCAGTGAAGTTTGGAGGTGGAAGCATCATGGTGTGGGGTGTTTTTCAGTACACGATACAGACAGACTTCATATAATTGAAGAAAAGATGAATGGACAAATGAAGAGAGACATCCTTGATAAGAACCTGTTGCCATCTGCCAAGATGCTGAAGATGAAACAAGGGCGCACATTTCAGCAAGACAATGATCCCAAACACACAGCCAAGGAGACTCTCAACTGGCTCCAGAGAAGAAAAATAAAGCTGCTAAAATGGCCCAGTCAGTCACCTGACCTGAATCCAACTGAAAATCTATGGCACGAACTGAAGATCAGAGTTCATAGAAGACACCCAAGGAACCTTAAGATTTGAAGACATTTCATGTGGAAGAATGGGCTAATATCACTCCTGAACAATGCCTGCACCTAGTTACTCCATACAGAAGGCATCTGGAAGCTGTTATTACCAACAAAGGCTTTTCTACAAAATATTAAATGAATTTCACCAAACATGTTCAATACTTATTCCCTTTGTCATTCCACTTTACTAATTATAACTTGCCTTGATTTCTTTGTATGTATGGATTACTTGGATTAATACCCCCTGTGGATCTACGATCTACCTCCCTTTGGGACCGGCAGGGGATAAAAAAAATTAAGTAATTCTTGTATATATCACACAACACTGCTTATATCATGGTGGAGCATAAATTGGCGTTGGCCATAACATACCCGGGGTATAATCTAGCCTAGGCCACTTTAACCCCAGGTATAGTCTGGACTGGGAGTATACTGTGGCCTGTTACAGCGGGATATCGGAATGTTAAGGGGTTTTAAACATGGACATAAAACATGGACATACTATAGTTTCAGGATCTGAAAAGGCCAATATTGAAATATCTCAAAACTGTATTTTGTGTAGTCAACAACAGGAAGTTACTTTTATTGAATTAACATAACTTTGCTAAACATGAGAAAGTAGGTCACTTTAAGCCATCTACTAATTTATTCTGAAAGGCCCTAACTAACCACCTATTCTAATGTCAAGAAATGAGAAATTTTGATAAAAGTTCATGTTTCAAGAAGAAACAAAAGCTATACTGGATCCCTTTGGGATGACAATAAATCTTTTGTTATTTATAACGATGTTTCACTGTTCATTATGAGTCTCATTCTCCATAATGATGCCATTCATCAGCCTCTGCAGGACAAACACTGTTGTTGCTCTCATGCAACTGTGGGGATTGCAACAGTATAATATCTCAGTTGTTTCTAACCATGATTTAAAGCAAGTTCCCGGTAACTTCAGTCCTTTAAGTCCCCCAGTTCATCTCCTTCCATTTAACCTCCTCATTCTGCAAATTGATGCAAGTGAACAGGAGGAAGAAAAAAAAACAAGACTGAACAGAATGTCACTGCAATAAAAAAAAATGCTCAGTAATTTGGATTTACTGACAGCAATCACACTGGTGTAATTTTATTGGAATGACACTGATGAAAATAAGTGGCATCACAGCATATAACTAAAAATAAATCTCTTCCTCAGTATTGGAGCCAGAATCAGAAACATCAGTGATCTACCCAACAACCAATTTACATTTTTATTATAGAATACATTTGGTGTTGGGTTGGTGTGACGAGTCCTTTGTTTTCATCAGTCTGTGTAGTAATGCAGCGCTATGAAAACACCAAGTGAAAGTGTTAATTGTTTGTGGGAGCAGAGGGTAGTGATACCATTAGATGGTGTTGGGTAAGAAAAAGCTGAGGTATGGTCATTAAAAAGGCTCTAACCAACAATATTTAAAGACCAGGGGCCTTGTGTACAAAGGGTGTGTGTGTACAACAAAATCTTGGCGTACACCCTTTTCCATGCAAAATTTCAGCTGTATCAGGAATGAAATGACTGTGGAAGTGTGCGCAGCCCCACACCGTCTTCATGCTTGGCGTACGCACAATTCTACAGTTATTGGTCTGTTGGCGACAGAGGGGATGCTGGCAAGCTGTTAATGGTGTGAAAACAATTATTGTACACAGCAGAAACACATGATGAACAAGTAGTGCAGCCACATGGAATCAGCCCCCCCCCCCCACAGTGCTTTTCTTGTCCATTTATCTGTCTGTTTTACGCTTTATGTTGTTGCCACAATAGCATCTGCATTTTTCATCAGATTGACTTCAAATTTATATAAAAGCTTTAACTCATCAATACCATTGGACAAGCTGGATTTTGAGATCAATATAATGACAGGTTTTATTTGTTGGGCGGGGGGGTGGTCTAATTTTTCAGTCTGACACTATTTCCTTTGGCTACATGCCAGGTTTATATTGGCATCAGATGCATTACATTGTTCAGCAAGAACGCTGAGATGGGGATACATGGGGTATGTGGGTTTACTCACTAAGGTTCTTTCATTTGTTGTCTATTTTTTCTGTACCCTCATCACACCTCAGTAGGTTTATTTTATCAGTCTTTGGCTTTTATTATATTCATATCTGTTGCAATTCTCTGTGTCTCAGTGGTGATCTGTACATGTACCCTTGCTTCCTTTTCATTTTAAAATAGCTGGGCAAAGCTCCACCCCATTTGCAACAATGATTTAGACAAGTGCTTTACAATATGATGGATAGATATTTTAAGACTTGATTCAAATTTGCTTCCATTTATTTGGCACTGCTAATGTTAGAATACTCCTAACAAAAAAACATATAGTCGTGTGAAAAAATTAGGACACCCTGTATAAGCCTGTGTATTTTTTTTAAACATATTTGGACATATGGATATTTAATATCAATGTTAAAAATACTGGGAGAGTCATGTAATACAACTAAACAATTAAAAATGAATTAAAGACTTTTTTCAAATTTTCTGTAAAATGTAATTCTAAACAAATAGTGAGGAATAAATTAGGACACCGCCCATCTTTTTTAGGATACCCCCACATTCATTCCCACTTAAAATGGTTAAAATAAATGTTAAAAAATGCAAATAAAAACAAAAACAAGGTTTGACATAGATAGGTGAACATTTCTTAATAAAGAACTGAATATTTAATGGGGTGTCCTAATTTTTTCACATGACTAGTTTGTGCTTTATTCTGCACACTAACTTCTGTTTAACAGAACTCCTATGACTAGTTTAGAATTTCTAATTAACCAAGTATGTATATCACTGGACTATGAGAGGAACCCAGGTTTCCAGACTTGCTAGTCTTGCTCGACACACTGGGTATTTTCTTAATTTTTTCCTCCTTTTCTCAGACCCATTTTGGATGGTGGGAATATTAGCAAGCTAAACACTCTCAAAAAAAAACCAAAAAAAAAAAAAAACCAGAGAGACCCATTAGCATGCTAAACAGATTAAAAAATTGTTTGCTACACCAAACAATGTAACATTAGCAGGTTAAACGTTGGGAAATACAGCAACTTAAGCAAATTAAACCAGTGCAAAGTATGAACAGCCTTGCAGTGATGCCCTGAGCAGGGTGCTGGCTCACCTCTGAGGTGGGCAATTAACCCACTGGCAAGGGTCCTACCAAACAGACTAGCAAGGTGAAGTGCAAGTAGAATGAGTAGGTGCAACTGAGTAGCATGTTTTATACCCTCTAGGAAGGGCGGAGCTCCCTGGGTATGAGGCAGTCTCATTGGCCTTGACAGGCATGTTGGTAAATATTCTTCAGGTTGGTAATGCAGGGAGAGCAGTCCCCGTAGTCATGTGTTGTACAGAGTTAACTGACCGAAAAAGAACAAACAGGCACCTTGCCACCACATCTATGTGTATGTTTTCAGAACCAATATTCAGATTTTGTTTTTCTTCACACTTCCCCCATTTGATCGCCTTGTTATTTGTAATAAAATTGTAATAAAAGTAAGAAAAACAATTGTAGTGACTGGGACATTATTAGAGTATTATTGTTCATTTTAGGGAAAGAAAGCATTTGGAATTTACTACCTGCTACATTTAACAGAAATTGCAATCTTTCCTAATTTCTAACTAAACTAATTTTGCAGACATAGGATTTTTTTTTTTTTTTTTTAAGAAAAAAAACTCATACATTGATACAACGGTGCAGAAAGGAGGGCTCCCCAATGTATCGGAGTGTTTGGAGCACACAGTGTCATGATCCGCTCTGCGCACCTGCTGCCCTCGTTATCTCCACAGCTGCTCGCACACCTGTTCATCCTATCTAGTGGCCTATTTAAGCAGTGCTGCCCTCTGGTCTGCATGGAGATGTCAATGCTCCCATGATCTGGCAAGACCTCTTCGCCTACACTACTCATCCTGGTTTGGAGTTCCGCCTCCTCTGCTTCATCCTTCTCATCGCTTCTCCAGGGTGTCTGAATTCCCCACCAGCAAGTAAGCCTTCATCTTCTCCTGCACTCTCCGTTCCTCTCCATCTCCCCTGTGCACAGGTGGAAGCCTCCTGGCGGCGGACTTCCTCCTCCTGGCAGCGGACCTGAGCACAGCCTGCACCTCTCCTATACAGTACAACCTGCACCTCACCTACACTGTACAAATCTGCACCTCTTCACCTCAATGGCAGCGGCAGCTTTGACACGGAGCAACTGGACTGGAGCCTCGGGAGTTCTTCAGCACCTCAGCTCTCCTGCCTGCTCGTAAGACAGCACATTCTCTGGTACGACCCTCCATACCTCAAACACTCATCCATCTGTCTGTGTTTCCTCCTAGGGTTGCCAGTCGGAACGGCGCTCTGCTCGCCCTGCTGCTACACTCCTACACGCACGCACACACCCATACTCACTCTTCTTATAATAAAAAATAATTGTGTTTATTCTGAGTCCACGTCTGTTCCTGGGTCACCCAATCATGTCACACAGGAGTAGTCACACAGCTGATCAGGGAAGCCAGAGAAAACAAAGGCGACCTGGTTTTGCTGTAGTTAGACCGGTCGAATGCATATGGGTCCATACCACACAAGCTTGTGGAAGAAGCATTGTGCTGGCACCACCTCCCAGGGAAGTTAGGAGACCTCCTTCTTGACTACAACAATGGTTTCAGTCTGAGAGTCTCAGCTGGGCCAGCAAGCTCCAACTGGCAAAAGCTGGAGAAGGGGATCATTACTGGTGTACTATCTCAGCAATCCTGTTCGCATTAGCTATGAACATGATGCTGCAATCCACTGATATTCAGAGCAGAGGGCTCCTCACCAAGTCCTGAGTCCAACAGCCACCTATTAGGGATGATTTGACTGTAACAACACCACACGTCCCAGGGTGTCGTTGGATCCTGTGGGACCTGAATGAGCTTTAAACCAGCAAAATCCAGATCCCTCCTGTTGAAGAAAGGGAAGGTTACTGATAAGTTCCACTTCACACTTGGAAGCACCCGGATACCTTCTATCAAAGAGAAGCCAGAGAAGAGTCTGGACAAAATCTTCGACTGCAACCTGAGAGATACAGCATCTATCCGCTCAACTAACCAAGAGCTAGAGGCCTGATTGGCCATAGTACAGATTGGGCCTGCCAGGCAAGTTTAAGGCATGGGTATACCAACATGGGATACTCCCAAAGATTCTCTGGTGTGATGATTAGGTGAGCGTGTGCCCCCTCCCCTCCTGTGTTTTTTTTTCCCTCTGCCTGTTTCCCGGCTCCGGAGTTGATTACGCTCACCTGCATGATTGTGCACACCTGCTGTTACTTCATCTACCAGCTTTAAAAAGTCAGTCTGCGAGTGCTTCTTCACTGAACCGCTGGGTTGCTGCCATCTCAGCGGTGTGTTACTCTGGGGCTGCGCACGCTCACCTGAACCCTCATCTCATCAAGACAACTCCTACTCTACCCAGGTCAACCAACTACCCCACTCCATCCTGCCATCTTCCCCTTCACCTGTCTGTCTTACTGGTGTTTTCCCCACCAGCTCCTTCACCATTGCACGCTGGGTCCCACAGCCGGGCCCTCTGCTTATAAGTCTCTCCCTTCTTTTCCCTCTTCTCCTTTCTCGATCAAAATTCACTATTAATCATTTCTCCTCTTCTTCTCTTTCATAGACTGTGTGCTCCACCAGCATGCGCTTTATTGTTTTATTGTTGCTTATAGTTTTGTGGTTATTTATTAGTTTGTTGTAAAATTAAATGGTTAAATGGTTTCACCTGAGTCTGATTGTTCTTCTGGTGTTGTCACTCTCCGCTTGAGTATCTGGCTTATAAATCATGACACTCTGGGCCTCCTTGGTCTTTGAAAGCCACCACTCCACCAGAGTGGTGGCTTTGTGGCTTTGTGTCAGTGTTCATGAAATGTGAAATGTGAGCGGCAGTGGCTCAGGGGGTAGAGCAGGTCATCTAATAATGTGGCATGAATGTGTACAAATATTCGTTTGTGGTCGGAGAGGCCGTTAGCACGGATTGGCAGCCACATTTCCGTCAGTCTGCCCCAAGGCAGCTGTGGCTACAGTAGTAGCTTACTATTACCATTGTCTGTCTGTGGAGTGAAGGAATAATGTATCCATTGTAAAGCATCTTTGAGTGTCTATGAAAAGCATTATATACAGCTGGGAAAATAAGTATTGAACATGTCAACATTTTTCTCATTAAACATATTTCTGATGGAGCCATTGACCTGAGATTTTTATCAGATATCAGTAGCAACCCAAGTAATTCAAACATACAAAGAAATCAAGGCAAATGTGTTCACAAAACAAGTTATATTTAATGAAGTGGAATGACATGAGGAACAAGTATTGAACACGTTTGGTGAAATTCATTTAATATTTAGTAGAAAAGCCTCCCAGCGCTCTGTGTTGATATCCAGGGCCTTCATGTCTCTCTTGCAGACGTCTCTAAAGCGCAGCTGTGGGCGGCCAACGTCTCTCCTGCCAGTTGCCAGTTCTCCATAGAGGACGTCTTTGGGGATTCTGCCATCCTCCATACGGTGAACGTGGCCTAGCCAGCGGAGCCTCCGCTGCCTGAGTAGAGTGAACATGGAGGGAAGGCCGGCGCGGGACAGAACTTCTGTGTTGGGCACTTTGTCCTGCCAGGATATGTCCAGGATGTGGCGAATGCAGCGCAAGTGGAAGGAGTTCAGTCTCTTTTCCTGCCGGGCGTATGTTGTCCACGTCTCACTCCCATAGAGCAGTGTGCTGATGACGCAGGCGTTGTACACTGCCATCTTCGTCTTGACAGAGAGTTTGGGATTCTCCCACACTTGTGTGGTGAGGCGAGCGAGTGTGAAGGCTGATTTTCCAATCCTCTTGTTGATCTCTGTATCAAGGGAGAGGTTGTTGCTGATCGTGGACCCCAGGTACGTGAACTGATTCACGACCTCCAGCTTGTAGTCATCAATGGTGATGGTTGGTGGTGCTTCCGTGCCTTGCGCCAAGACATAAATATATATATATATATATACATAAATATATAATATTGCAGAAATCTGCATACAAGCTTCTGCTGTTGAAGTGGATGAGTGACAATTTTCCATCTGTTTTTATATTATGATTATATTGTTGATCAGTGAAATAGCTGCAATTGTTATTAATAGTAACACAAAAGTTATTTTCTGGGTCTGTATCATTCTCAAAACCATTTACATTACGATCATTGTATTGGAATATTTCCAGCTCCTGTGTATCTTCTTCAGAATTCTTGTGAGAAATATCGTGTCCAGAGGCACACGAGTTAGTTCTTCCAGTGTGTGTCATGGTGAGGTGTGAAGTAGCTCATTACCTTGTAAACCGTGTCAATCACTGATATTTGTACAGTTGCTGGATATTCTTAATAACCAGTATTTTGGCCTCTTCAGGTGTTCCATTCAGTTTAATAAACACTATACAATTTGCAATACCATCTGCAGTGGAACTGACCACTGCAAGAGCCTCCTCCCTTTGAAAAAGACCATCGCTTTGATCAGGGCCAGGGAAAAACCATCAGCTGTTGCCAGGTCCACCTCCCCTGGGCTACTTGTGTCGGCAAAAGACTGGGACCTAAGGGTAGACCTTGGGAAATGACTAAAGTTCCCAGAACAGGTACCTGTAAAGACACTCAGGCCAGATCTGGTTCTGATCTCAACAACCTCTAAGCAGGTTGTTCTCCTGGAGCTCACTGTCCCCCGGGAGGACCGGATTGAGGAGGCCAATGAGAGGAAGAGAGCCAAATACAGTGGTGAGAAAAAGGGTTTGTCCCCTTTCTGATTTTTCATTTTTTCTCTGTTTGTCACACTTACTGTAAATGTTTCAGATCATCAAACAAATTTAAATATTAGACAAAGATAACACAGGTAAACAAAAAATGCAGTTTTTAAATGAAGGTGTTTATTATTAAGGGTAAAAAAAAATCCAACCCTACATGGCCCTGCGTGAAAAAGTGATTCCCCCCCCCCCCCCATTAAAACATAAATTAACTGTGGTTTATCACATCTTTGGAAAGCCGAGTTCAATTTCTCTAGCCACACCCAGGCCTGATTACTGCCACACCTGTTCTCAATCAAGAAATCACTTAAATAGAACCTGTCTGACAAAGTGAAGTAGACCAAAAGATCCTCAAAAGCTAGACATCATGCTGTGATCCAAAGAAATTCAGGAACAAAGGAGAAACAACGTAATTGAGATCTATCAGTCCGGAAAAGGTTATAAAGCCATTTCTAAAGTTTGGGACTCCAGAAAACCACAGTGAGAGCCATTATCCACAAATGATGAAAACATGGAACAATGTTGAACCTTCCCAGGAGTGGCTGACCGACCAAAATTACCCCAAGAGCGCAGCAACGACTCATCCAAGAGGTCACAAAACACCCCGCAACAACATCGAAAGAACTGCAGACCTCACTTGCCTCAGTTAAGGTCAGTGTTCGTGACTCCACCATAAGAAAGAGACTGGGCAAAAATGGCCTGCATGGCAGAGTTCCAAGACAAAAACCACCGCTGAGCAAAAAGAACATAAAGGCTTGTCTCAGTTTTGCCAGAAAACATCTTGATAAGCCCCAAGAAAATACTCTGTCGACTGGCAAGACAAAAGTTGAACTTTTTGGAAGGTGTGTGTCCCATTACATCTGGTGTAGAAATAACACACATTTCAGAAAAGGAACATCATACCAACATTAAAATATGGTGGTGGTAGTGTGATGGTCTGGGGCTGTTTTGCTGCTTCAGGACCTGGAAGACTTGCTGTGGTAAATGGAACCATGAATTCTGCTGTCTACCAAAAAATCCTGAAGGAGAATGTCCGGCCATCTGTTCGTGACCTCAAGCTGAAGCGCACTTGGCTTCTGCAGCAGGACAATGATCCAGAACACACCAGCAAGTCCACCTGTGAGTGGCTTAAGAAAAACAAAATGAAGACTTTGGAGTGGCCCAGTCAAAGTCCTGACCTGAATCCAATTGAGATGCTGTGGCATGACCTTAAAAAGGCAGTTCATGCTCGAAAACCTTCCAATGTGGCTGAATTACAACAATTCTGCAAAGATGAGTGAGCCAAAATTCCTCCACAGTGCTGTAAAAGACTCACTGCTAACTATTGCAAATGCTTGATTGCAGTTGTTGCTGCTAAGGGTGGCCCAACCAGTTATCAGGTTTAGGGGGCAATCACTTTTTCACACAGGGCCATGTAGGTTTGGATTTTTTTCCCCTTAATCATAAACACCTTCATTTAAAAACTGCATTTTGTGTTTACTTGTGTTATCTTTGTCTAATATTTAAATTTGTTTGATAATCTGAAACATTTAAGTATGGCAAACATAGAAACAAATGAGATATCAGGAAGGGGGAAAACACTTTTTCACACCACTGTATGCTGAGCTGGTGGAGCAATGCCGACACAGTGGGGATGTGTGTTGTGTGGGGATTTGTCCTTTGAGGCTTGCTGTAGCCAGCGCCAGACTGCCACACCGTGGTGTCACTTGTTGAAGGCTTTTGATGCCTATATCATCGCAGCTGGCCTGGGCAACGCTGATGAAAAAAGACAGAAGAGCGTCCTGATTCATTGCTTGGGAAAAGAAGGACAGCGAGTGCTTCACGCCCTGGGCAGCACAGACTCATTGGGCAAGTGCTTGAGCCTAATGGACAGGTGGTTTTACCAAAAAGTGTAACATCACGGCGCGGAGAATCAAATTCTTCATTCGCTGCCAGGAAGTGGGTGAGTCCACACAACATTATCTTATGGAGCTCCGAAAGCTCACAAGCATGTGCGCCTTTGGGCCATTAGAAGAGGAGCTAATTCGGGATAAGCTAGCATGTAGCACAAGCAACGAGTGGCTAAAGGAGAAGCTATTGCTAACGGAGGACAATTTTGCACTGTCAGGTGATGCAGATGGCTAGTCAAATTGAATCTGCCATCCAGCTAGGAAAGCAGATTCTAGCTAAGGAACAGTTAGCCGACTAAGTTCCCTTTCCACGCCAGGCCAATAGCAACCCAGCTATCCACTCGGGGCGGACTTCCACACAGATGCGGACCATGGCACGGACAGGAACGGGAACCCAGGGACTGTGTGGTGGATGTGGCTCTTCTCTTCACTGGATGGGCTTGTCTGCCTGCCCCGCTAGGGGGGGGAAAGTGCTACAACTGCAGTCAAGCTAGCCACCTGGCTAGGGTTTGTGCCACCACCGACAAGACAGTGGATTCAGGACTCGTGAGTGTAGCCTCAGTGTGTGTAGCAGGCACCAAGAATTGGCCGCTAAAATGGTATGTGGACATGCTACTCATGGTTGATTTGGGTGCTGCAAAATCCATACTAAGCGTGTCCACGGTAAGAAAACTTTATTCTAAAAAGGCTATTGTAGTGGGTGCTGTGAATATGTTTGGCTATGGATATGCAAAGATTGGCATGGTGGGCACGGTCAGTTTCTCTGTGGTGTGTGGGCCAAAGAGTATTCCCACGTTCACCTTTCAGGTTTCGCACTGCAGGGCTGACTTGTTTGGTATTGACTTATTGGGAGAGTTAGGATTCT
Source organism: Pholidichthys leucotaenia (assembly GCA_020510985.1). Classification (NCBI taxonomy): domain Eukaryota; kingdom Metazoa; phylum Chordata; class Actinopteri; order Cichliformes; family Pholidichthyidae; genus Pholidichthys; species Pholidichthys leucotaenia. Next base: position 223,193,533 of record CM035841.1, read on the forward strand.
CCATTACAGACCCAGCGGGCTCCACGGTGCTGACTGTTTCTCCTGGGTGGCATGTTTGCTGGCAAGCGCTGTTTGCGGGCTTGGGCTGCGTGACGGCTTTCAGCCACCGTCCACTCATCAACCCAAGTGTGACGCCCAAAATTCAACCTCTTTGTCAGCTACCACTTGCCCTGCAGGACAACATCACAGCAGAGCTGAACAAGCTACTGAGCACCGGTACTATCTAGAGAGTGGATGCCTCACCAGGGATCTCAAATATTGTGGTGGCCAAGAAGAAGACGGGTGGCATCCAACCGTGCATTGACCTCAGAATGGTTAACAAAGCAGTCATTCTGGATAAATATCTACTGCCCACGATGGAGGAACTCACTGCGATGTTCAGTGGCTCCAAGGTGTTTTCGAAACTGGACCTCCATCAAGGTTATCTACAAGTGCTCCTCCACCTGGCCAGCCACAATCTGACGGCATTTGTGACCCACATCGGCATTTTCAGATACAGTATACCCACATGCCTTTTGGCCTGAGTTTGGCGCCGAGCTGTTTTCAGAAAATCCTGTCCATGATTCTCGCCAGTCTCAAGGGTGTGGTGGTGTATCTGGATAGCATCATGGTACATGGCGCATCACAGGTGGCACACAACGAACGTTTGGAATGAGTGATGAAGGTGCTGCTAGAACATGGGGTTACGCTAAATGGGGAAAAGTGCATCTTCACAGCTGAATCCATTGAGTTTATGGGATTTTGGCTGTCGGCTGAGGGCCTGAGGCCCCTGCACTTGAATGTGGAGGCAGTCCTGCGATTTCTGGACTCCACAACGCCTGCATAAATCTCCTCATTCTTCGGCATGGCAAACTTCTACCGACATTTCATTCCCCATTATTCAGAGACTACTGAACTTCTCAAAGCCCTCTTAAAGCAAAACGCTCCGTGGCAATGGACTCCGGCCTGCTCACCGGCGGTCGCTTAACTGAAATCTCAACTCACCTCCCCACTGGTGTTAGCCCATTTTGACCCCAAATGCCCCACTTTTGTGACTTGTGATGCATCTGGTTCGGCAGTAGGGGCGGTCATATCTCAACTTCAAAATGGTACGGAATGCCTGGTGGCGTTCGCTTCCAGGTCCCTCACATCGGCTGAACAGAGGTACGTGATGGATGAGAGAGAAGTGCTTGTGTGTGTTTGGGCATGTGAACGGTGGCATACCTACCTCTATGGATGTCATTTCACCCTATGCATGGACCATAGGGCACTGACGACCTTGCTGGAGATGACTGGCTCGGGACACAGACCCCTGTGGATCCACAGGTGGGCAGAATGACTACGAGCCTACAACTTCACTACTCAGTTCACCCCAGGCAGAGAAAACATGGTGGCAGACCTGTCCCGTGCCACAGTCAGCACTGTGCAGCCTGACGACTGTGATTCCTTGGAGGCGGACCTGATCAGCTCACTCCAAGAACCCCTCAGGAACACGGTGTCACTTCAGGAACTCTAGGCGGAGTTGGAATGGGACCCGATTTTGTCACAGCTGTGCTCGCACATCGGGGTGGGGGGGGTGGGGGGTTGGCCAACAAAAATGCAGGAAGACCTGGCACCTTTTCACAGGTTCGGGGATGAACTGAGCTGCTGGAATGACGTGTGCATGGCAAGGAGACACTGCATGTAGAGTCTGGTGTCGCTGGGAACTCGCATCTTGGCCATGGTCCATGAGGGTCATCTGGGGGTGGTTAGGGTGAAACAACACTGCAGAGATTCGGTTTGGTGGCCAGGTATTGACAAAGACATTGAGACTATGGTTAAGAACTGTGTACCGTGTTTGGAGAGCAGGAAAACCGGAGTGCCACCTTCCCCACCCCTGCGACCGCTACAATACCCAAAGGGCCCCAGGAAGCACATCCAATAGCGCCGATCGAGGACTACGTCATCAGTTTTCGCGCTGGTAGTCACGTGGTACACAGCAGTAGACAAGGTCGGACAAACAAAACCCTGTCCTACCGGTGGAGCAATAGCGAGTGATACTGCATTGCCACTTGTAAAACTGTTAGAAAGCGGAAGTTATTTTTCAGTGCTGCATTAAACCTCATCTTACGTAACTTTGTCTTTCCGTTACAGACCTGCAGAGATAAAGTACAACAGTTTCTTGTATCTGAAACGGCTTCAAGATAAAAAAAAAAGCACCTCTGAACAACCATCGCGCAGCGGCGAAAGACAACGATATACTAGGAATAGGAACATTTTGTCCCGCAGTTGTGCACGTCGGGATTCATCTACGAGGAGGCTTGCAAACAAAAGAAAAAGAGCTTTCTGCTGCGCGCCCGCCGAGGACAACAGAAACCTGCCTTGCTCCATTCACGCAATGCAGTGGCCCAGAAAGTTTGTCCTACTTCAGCCAAGTAAAAACACGGATGCGCAGTAGTGAAAGCTATTTTTAGCACTTTGGCAAGCTCCTCGATCGGTGCTATTGGACATCTGTGGCGAGTTACACACAGCCCCTGTGAACAGCCATTTCCTGCTGGTGGCTTACGATCTGTTTTCAAAATGGCCGGAGGTGTTGCCCACTGGTTTGGTCATGACGAATGTTGTCACCGGTTTCCTCTCATTGCTTTTTGCTAGGTGGGGGGTTCCAAACGCCATTACAATGGACAATGGTCCACAGTTCATCTCTGGGGGTTTTGAGGAGTTTTTGAGGGAAAGGGGCGTGGAGCACATTAGAACTGAGTTTTATCATCCTCAAACTAATGGGGGTGTGGAACGTTTCAACAAGATGCTCAAAAATGGCCTGCGGGCTCATCTGGTGGACAGCTTCCTGTTCTCTGATGCCCTTCAGAACATGCCCATCCATTACAGGCGACGACCCATGCCACGACAGGGTGTTCTTCAGTGAAGCTCATGCTAGGACGTGTACTACATCTGCCCCTGGATCGGCTGAGGCCCCCCACAGCCCACCCCCGACCCCCTCTCCGGCGGACACAGAACCATCATGAGATCGGGTCCTCATTCAACAGTGGAGAATGAAACAGCGCTTAGACAAGAAGCATAGGGCAAGGGCTCATGAACTCAGTGTGTCGGACTGGGTCAGGATCAGGCACCCCAACCGTACGCACAAGGTACAGCCGTTCTGGACGAGACCACTGCAAATCGAGAAGTGGCTGGGCCCGAACAAGTTCCGGCTCTCAGACAGGTCACGATGGCATTCCAGCCACCTCATGAAATCGTCGCCAGCCCAGGATCCGGGAGCTGCAGCGGACGAGATGGACATGGGTTGGGACGTGAATGATGAGACTCTGGGGGGTGCCCGGGTACGGCCGACGGAGCCTAGAGCAGGTCCTTCACCTGTGAGGTGCTCGGCTAGAACCTGTCAGAGGCCTAAGCACCTGAAAGACTTTGTGGTTGGACTGGGTTTAGCTAGTATGTGTTGGCCTTGGGTGGCAGAATAATCCACCTCAACACGGGGGCATACTGGCAGTCTACCCAGATGCCCAGTTAGTTCACTGTTCTATGCATGTGTTTTGGGGTGTTTACTTGCTAATTTTTTTTAAAAAAAAATTTTTTCGGGGGGGGGTGATTTGTTTAACGTGGTTCTATGCTTTGTGAAGCGGGGGAATGTTGTGTGGGGATTTGGCCTTTGAGGCTTGCTGTAGCTGTAGCCGGCGCCGTAACATGGTGACATCAGACGGGCTACAGCCAGTGTGTGTATAAGTGAAACTTATGCCAATAAAGTTCAGTTTGTTGCTCCGCATAGCATGGCTCACCTCTCACTTTTTTAGTACATAACAGGTGGCACATAAGATGCAAACCCATCGAGGTGGGCTGCAGGAGGTTCACAGGCCAGTCCCTCTGCAGGATCTATAACATGCTGGGTATCACAGGGGCCAGGAGGCAGAGGGCCATCAAGGAGGCCACAGAGGCAGCACAAGTTTCCTCACGGTGACTGTGGATCAAAACAGGAGATCCATGGGTAACACTTCCTGGACACAAGCAGTGGCTTTATCACCCCCTGTTGGGTCACCCGGGTTAGAATATATGATGTTTGAAAGACCTGAAACACTCGAGGACCCCAGGTAACATCACTGATGATGTGTCCAGGTTGCATCACTATGTGGTGTATATTATAAGTTAACTAAATTAATTTGGGGGATTTATTTATTTATTGCAGACAGAGGATTTTTTAACTATTAATGTATTTTTAATAAGAACATGTATTTAAAGCTTGGATGTAGTATCTACCTCACGCAGCCTCTGAACAGCTACCTGTACCCCACAGGTGGGTGGGGGCAAAACTGTTGTGAGTAAAAGGGAGAATACTGAGGGTGATGTAGTCGGTTTTCAGAATCTGGCAGGGCCAGGGAGTCCTATCTCATTCTGACAAGGTCCTAAATGTCTGCTTGTCTAAAGGCTGCGGTTTCAATTTCCCTCCTCTGCAACCCTACAGAGGACAAACTACAGCTGCCACAACCAGCAGTGTCACAGATTCCAATCTAAACTCTAATGAAGTGAGGGACTGTCACGCTCTGTGTGTGTGTGCGTGTGTGTGTGTGTGGGGGGGGGGGGTGCTTGCGCGCACGCGTGTGTGTGTGCAGTATAATAATATGAGTTTGTCTTTTCTTAATTCTTTACAAAACCAGCATGAATTGGTGCAGTAATCTCTGGATGACTCATTCACTTGTATAACAAAGCAAATTAAAATGTGGTCCCTTCAGAAGATTTAATTATTTGACTCAGTATAGATAACCATAACATAAAACAGTCTGTGGTGACTGAATTATTGGTTTGCAGATGGACATTCAGTTGAAACCAGAAGTTTACGTACACTCTATAAAAAGGCATAGTGTAACCTTCTTTTTCCTCACTGTCTGACATTATTAGACTAAACTTTTCCTGCTTTAGGTCAGTTAGGATTACCAAAATTAGCTTTAGTTTTATTTGCTAAATATTTTTTATATTTGCTGAACAATTTTCAAGAGATTTTTTAAAATTTTATTAGTTTCTTGAAAGTCAGAAGTTATACATTTCTTTAGTATTTGGTAGCATTGCCTTTAAACTGTCTGACTGGGCAGGGACGGACTTAGTCCATTTGGGGCCTAAGGCAAAGACAGAAATGGGGCCCTGCTTTTTCTTTGTTCTACACTTTCTTTTCACTTTTTTGGGAATGACTTACTGAAAATGTTCTGTAGAAAAAGAAGTTTAAAGTGACACTATGTGAGGAAAAAGGCCAAAGTTACAAGAAAAATCTGCATATTAGTGAGAAAGTCTTAAAATTTTGTGGAAAATGCCATTCAGAAGTCTAAAGAGGAAAATTTACATGGAAAAAATAAAAGAATAATTGCATTGCTTTTTGAAAAAATATCTCCAAACCAACTGCAATGATGTTTATGGTGGTGGTGGTGGGGGGGGGGGGGGAGTTAACAGTTTGCACATTTTCAGCTCAAGTAACTTAATTATCTAGTGACATCCTGTTTTTGTATTGAAGTGGTTGACTAACCTCAAATCTTAACAAATGCATTAAATGTAGACTCTTGTGTATTATTTAAAAATATAAATAAATTCACATTGAAGATCTGTTGTTTGTTTACACATACCTGCAGCTGTGGGGGTCCCCCCTACAGTTGATAGTGCTATGAGATGACTGTTGTTGTGAAATGGCGCTATATAAATAAAGTTGAATTGAATTGAATACCCACATTTGCCAGCAGGGTCCTGTTCACGTCTGTTACTGGTCCATTTTAAAGAGGCATCCATTGTGCTCCCTCTTCTGTACTATGTAGACACTAGGGAGAATATATCACACAAAAAAATTAGGATAAATACAAAAAATATTAAACAGGCCCTCTCTGAACTAAATAGCAACGCTCTTTGCACCCTAACTGCAACCCTAAGCACCCCAAGTGGGCCCCAGGATCCAATCTGTACACGTACATTTTCAATCTAGTGATTTACAAACTGATTCATAATTTTCTAAAGCCTCATTCAGAACATTATAGTCCAACATACCTATTCTGTGGATTTTCATCTGGGGCAGCCAGCAATGACAAGCAGCAGTGGTGAAAAAGAGAAGCCCTTTGAAAGCAGAAATGGAGCCAATACCTTCTCTGGGTAAGCTTAGTTGTCATATTTTTTCTAAATACATATATACATATGTATATATTCTTTTACACTTCTTGGTGACTATAATGTTCTGAATGAGGCTTCAGGAAATTATGAATCACTTTAAAAATCACTGTATTGAAAATGTACTTGTACGTGTACAAACTGGATCCTGGGGTCCACTTGGGGTGCTCACTTGGTCAGGGGTCCACTTGACCTCATCCCATCTACAACAGGCACTGCCACCTCCTTGTTAGCGACAGATAGCTCATCATTAGCATGAGCATCCACGATGGTAGCATTGCTCCCTGTCTGCTCCTCCTCGGGAGAGTTAGCCTCCTCATGGTTTGAAGAAAAAAATGGTTGTTACTTTCTGAATCTTCAGTAAAAATTTTCTGTGTTCTTCTTTGTTTCGTCTTTTCTCTGCACTGCTCGGATAACTTTTCATTCTGCTGGGTCTCTTCCACACGTCAGTTGTACGGTTTGTTTGCAATCGTAATCACAGACACGCATGCGCATGCCTTGGAGATAACATGGAACAGTCCAACAGTCTGAGGAGAAGGGGGAAGGAAGTTATGTTCATGTTTTGATTTGGCGTTTTTATAAATATCCGTGTTTCTATATTTTGTCGGACATCACGTTAAATATGCTAAGCATTAAAAAAAAAAAAAAAAAAATATATATATATATATATATTGCTCCTAGTAGATTGGGGCCCCTAGCAGGTCGGAGCCTAAGGCAACCGCCTACCTTTGCCTAATGGTAAGTCCGCCTCTGTGACTGGGGTCAAATGTTTTGGGTATCCTTCCACAAGCTTCTCGCAATAGTTTGCTGGAATTTTGGGCCATTCTTCCTGATAGAACTGGTGGACTGAATCAGATTTGTAGGTCTCGCACATATCTTTTCAGCTCTGCCCACAAATTTTCTATGGGATTGAGATCAGTGTTTTGTGATGGCCACTCCAAAACATTGACTTGTAGAAGATGTGCTCAAATGACGAGGCTGAGTTTAGTCATAAACCAGCTTTATTTGACAGAACACAGCTTCTAGCATTCTCAAAGCAGGAAAGAGAAAGAATCATATCTCAACACCCTTTTATACGTTTCCAGCATCAGGATTCAAGTCACATGGTGTCTTCAGTAAACATACAGTTACAAAGCATCCCTTTGAAGCTTCACCTATTGTCTCTCATTTCCTGATGAACCGGAATTCTCTCCGGGGCATCTTCTGTGGGACAAAGAGACAAATCTCACACTTCCTTGTTATCTTCTGCAGATTCGAGTTCTCTGTCCTTGCAGACGTGACACCCCACAATACACATGCAGTCCTGTCTCTGTGGCAACGTGAGCCCACAATGTGTGTCGGCCACACTACCCCCCCCAAACGTCTAGTAAGGCAAAACCTGCATGGCATAACAAAAAAAAAAAAAGAAAACACAAAACACTCTATACATCGCTAATCAATCTACCAACTGCCTAGGTTTTAACCTTCTGCCGAATCTGCTGCAACCTGGCTTGGCTGCACCTGCAACATCTCTCTGCACCTGTGGATTAAAGCTGTTAGCACCTTTCTGTGAAGACTTTGGAGAATGTCCTCTCGGCGGCCTGCCACGGCGGGGGGGCCTCGCGAGCTGCACCTCCTCGTCAGCCAGAACAAAAGCGGGTTTGAGCCTGTTTATGCAATTCAGCTCCCTTCTGCCCCCTAAATCTAGCAGAAAATGCTTCTGCCCGGTCTCCAGCACTCGAAACGGTCCGTCGTAAAACGGCCGCAAACTTGGACGCTGAGCATCATGTTTAACAAAAACAAACTCTGCATTTTTTAAAGCCTTTGGCACAAAAACGTGTGGGAAACTGTGATGGACCGGGCCAGGGAGCGTGTTTGCTCCTGAGCCGCTCTGCCACGGCTGAGCAGGGGGGCCATTAGGTGCGGGATTATCGGGAAGAAATTCCCCCGGCAAACGGAGCGGTTGTGCAAAAACTAATTCAGCCGGGGAAGCATGCCAATCTTCCTTAGGTGCAGAACGCAACCCCAATAAAACCCATGGAAGTTTGTCTACCCAATTTGTATCCGTTAGCGACGCTCTGAGGGCTGCTTTCAATGACCTGTGAAAGCGTTCGCATAAACCATTAGCCTGGGGGTTATACGCGGTGGTGCGATGAATCTTCACCCCCAAGCTGCGGGCCATCGATGACCATAGCTCGGAAATAAATTGGGGACCCCTGTCGGACGTTATGTCTGACGGTACACCAAAACGCGCAACCCACGCTGCTAAAAATGCTCGCGCAACTTCTTCTGCTGTGGTTGATGTCAGAGGAATCGCCTCTGGCCAGCGCGTGGTGTGATCTACCATCGTCAAAAGATGTGTGTGCCCATGTGATAACGGAAGCGGACCGACCAAGTCAACATGCACATGATCAAAACGCTTAGCGGGGATGTGAAAAAGTTCTAACGGGGCCTTAGTGTGTCTGTGTATTTTGGCTCGCTGACACGCTACGCAGGCTGCCGCCCACTCCTTGACCTGTTTGCGCAACCCGGGCCAAACAAATTTCTCCCCCACCAATTTGATCGATGCGCGCACCCCCGGGTGTGCGAGAGAATGGACCAAGTCAAAAACGCGGCGACGCCATGCGGCTGGCACCACGGGGCGGGGCCGTCCCGTGGAGACATCGCAGATTAGTGGGGGCATACCGTTTTGTTGCACCCTGTGCTCCAGCCTTAACCCTGTTGGTCCAGACTGGAGCGCACGCACGTCCGCGTTGTTAACCTGCTCCGCAGCCATGGCTGCATAATCTAACCCAACACAGACCGGGGCTGCGCGCGCTCCCACGTCGCTGCCCGGGCCCGCGGCCATGGCTACAGAGTCTGCCCCTATGGGGCTTGGCGGTGCTACTGCACGCGAGAGGCAGTCTGCCACAACATTGTGTTTACCCGCGACATGTTGAATATCAGTAGTGAACTCCGATATTGCGGCTAGTTGCCTTTGTTGCCGGCCTGACCAGGGTTCTGAAATTTTGGCCATCGCAAACGTTAGCGGTTTATGATCCACAAAAGCGGTGAAACGTCGCCCCTCTAACCAGAACTGAAAATGACGGATGGCCAAGTGTAGGGCCAAAAGCTCCCTGTCAAACGCGCTGTATTTCCGTTCACTATCGCGCAAAGTCCTGCTGAAAAACGCGAGGGGTTGCCAGGTACCTGCCACAAACTGTTCAACTACCGCCCCCACCGCTACATCGGAAGCGTCAGTGGTGAGCGCCATGCGGGCCGTTGGAACTGGGTGCGCTAACAAAACTGCGTTTGCCAGGGCTGATTTGACCTGGGCAAAAGCGCGCTCCCGCTCCGGAGACCATTCAACTTTATTTGCGGGCTTTTGTTTTTTTAACGCGGTGTACAATGGCTGCATGAGTCGTGCTGCGCTTGGGAGGAATCGGTTGTAAAAATTAACCATCCCTAGAAACTCCTGAAGCGCCTTGACCGTTTGAGGTTGCGGAAAATCCGTTATGGCACGCACTTTATTTGGAAGGGGAACCGCTCCCTCTGCCGAAACGCGATGTCCCAAAAAATCAATCTGCGCCACCCCAAACTGGCACTTCGCTGGGTTAACTATTAACCCGTGCTCTGCCAGCCTCCGGAAAACTGCTGTGAGGTGTTTTTCATGTTCGCCTTCGGACGCGCTGGCTACCAAAATATCGTCCAAATAAACGAACACGAAAGGCAGGTCGCGTAAAACTGCATCCATCATGCGTTGGAAAGTCTGCGCGGCCCCCTTGAGGCCAAAAGGCATGCGCAAGAACTCAAAAAGGCCGAAAGGAGTTATGACCGCTGTTTTGGGTACATCCTGCGCGCGCACTGGAACCTGGTGGTAGCCGCGCACCAAGTCTATTTTAGAAAAAATGCGCACCCCCGCCAAATGAACAGAAAAATCCTGAATGTGCGGAATTGGGTAGCGGTAATGAGCTGAAACGTTGTTCAACCTGCGGAAATCGCCGCAAGGTCGCCACGAGCCGTCAGCCTTTGGGACCATGTGTAACGGTGAAGCCCAAGGGCTCTTGGAGCGTCTAACAATGCCTAGTTTTTCCAGATTAGTGAACTCCTCGCGCGCGATGGCCAGTTTAGCTGGGTCCAAGCGCCGAGCTTTTGCAAAAACGGGAGGGCCTGTGGTTGTTATGAAATGTTCTACCCCATGTTTGGCCACCGTTGCCGAAAACGTGGGGACTGTGAGTGCTGGGAACTGAGCAAGCAAAGTGTGAAACTTACCACCTGCAGCTGAGACGCTGGCATGTGCAGTTGGCGGGGCCACCCGAGCTGTGCAGGGAATAGAATGAAAGGACAGTGCATTAATCAGACGTCTATTAGCAAGGTCAACCAATAAACCATGTGAGCACAAAAAATCAGCCCCTAACATGTTGAAACTGACTGCTGCTACAATAAATGTCCACTCAAATGAACGGCCCTGTAAGGACAGAAGCATGGTCCTCTCACCGAACGTTTTAATCGTGGAGCCGTTCGCTGCTGACACTGACACCCAAGGGGCTTTAGAAGGTGACAGCCGTTCCGCGTAGGTGGGTGTGATGAAGCTCAGCTGAGAGCCCGTGTCCACGAGGAACTGGTTCCCCGAGCGTGCATCCGTCAGGTAAAGCAGCCTGTTCTCGTTGCCGAGGGTCGCAGCTGCTACCGGCCCTCGGTCTTGGCGTTTCCCTGGCGCTTAAAGTCGCACGGTGGGACGCACCTGTGCGCTCTCTCTGCAAAACGGCGGTGGTAGAAGCACGGGCCGTCCTCCGCTCCGCGTCGTCTGGCTCCCGTCGCCGCCGCCATTGGTGTGTCTGGCGCCGCGGCCGCTGGACCTGCGCTGTCTCCGGACGCCGTTCCCGGACTGGCCGCCGCGGCCGAAACCGCGTTCCGCTTGTGGGCGTCGATCAACCGCTGCGTCTCTTTGCTCAACCCATGGTAGTCTCGCCTGGCCAATCGGGGCGACTCTGCCAGGGCCACTCTCACTGCTGGTGGTAGGGTTCGGAGGAAAAGGTGGGCGAAAATGAATTCGCCATCCTCAGAGGCTTTGAGCTGCAGCATCTTCACCATCAGGTCCGCAGGTCTATCGTTTTCTGCCTCCGTCAGCGCCAGGAGTCCCTCTGCTCGTTGTTGGACTGAGGGGGTGAAATGGCTGATCAGCGCATCCTTCAATGCGCTGTACTTGTTGCTGTCTGGTGGATGGTTAACCAGATCCTCCACTCTCTGGACCGTGTCGCTGTCCAGCTTCGCTACCACGTGGTAGAATCTTGTGTCGTCGTTGGAGATTCTCCAGAGGTTGAACTGCGCCTCGACTGCGCTAAACCATGAGCGCGGGCTGTGCTGCCAGAAATCGGGCAGCCGGATCGTGGAGGCGGCCATCAGGCTGGCTTCCGCCGAGCCCCGCTCGGGAGAATTCTGTCTGCTCATTTTCCGTCGTAGGTCACCAGTGTAGAAGATGTGCTCAAATGACGAGGCTGAGTTTAGTCATAAACCAGCTTTATTTGACAGAACACAGCTTCTAGCATTCTCAAAGCAGGAAAGAGAAAGAATCATATCTCAACACCCTTTTATACGTTTCCAGCATCAGGATTCAAGTCACATGGTGTCTTCAGTAAACATACAGTTACAAAGCATCCCTTTGAAGCTTCACCTATTGTCTCTCATTTCCTGATGAACCGGAATTCTCTCCGGGGCATCTTCTGTGGGACAAAGAGACAAATCTCACACTTCCTTGTTATCTTCTGCAGATTCGAGTTCTCTGTCCTTGCAGACGTGACACCCCACAATACACATGCAGTCCTGTCTCTGTGGCAACGTGAGCCCACAATGTGTGTCGGCCACAGACTTGTCACTTTGTAACTAAGTCACTTTGTAACTAATTTAGCAGTATGCCTAGGGTCATCGTCCAATTGGAAGGCCTATTTGCCTCCAAGTTTAACTTTCTGCCTGATGTCTTGAGATGTTGCTTCAATATTTCCACAATGTTTTTTCCTCATGATTCCACCTGTTTTGTGAAGTGCACCAGTCCCTCCTGTAGCAAAACACCCCCACAATATGATGCTGCCACCCCCGACAGTTGGAATGGTGTTCTCAGGCTTGCAAGCTTCCCTCTTTTTCCTACAAATGTAACAATGGTCATTATGGCCAAACAGTTCAATTTAAGTTTCATCAGACCACAGAACATGTCTCCAAAAATTAAGGTCTTCATCTCTGTATGTATTTGCTAACTGTCATGGCCTGAGCGCCGATCCCGTCCGCGCTCGGGTCATGCAGTATTTTTCCTCCCGTTCGATAGTATTTCTTATGGTCCCGCAGGGCTCTTATTCTGACAGCGTCTCTGCGGGGCTTCCGGCTGTCAGAGCGGAGCTGGCTGTGACCGCTGGAATCAATGGAGTTGATGACTGCCTCATCAGCTGTTTCATCCCTGGCCCTATTTAAGGGAGCAACTTTGGTTACTCCGGGCTGCGACCTCGTCTGACATCGTCTGCCTTCCAGTCTGGTTTCCCTAACCCCGAAGCCAGTTCTTCCCAGCGTTCGGTTCCGTCCCCGCTGATCATATGTAAGTGTTGTGTCTTGCTTTTATTTGTGTTTTTCCCCACGAGGCTTATTATTTTGTCATTCTGTCTTTATTTAATAAATGTACAAACTCAACGGCTGCCTGCAGCGTCTCATTAGCGGTCCGTGAGGGCCGCACCATAACACTAACTGTAACCTGGCTTTTTTATGTTGCTTTAGAGTAATGTCTTCTTCCTCGCTGAGTGGTCTTTCAGCCCATGTTGGTACAGGACTCGTTTCACTGTGAATACTGACACTCTTTTACCAGCTTCAGCCAACATCTTCACAAGGTCTTTTGCTTTTGTTCTGGGGTTGATACGCACATTTTGCACTAAAACACGTTCATCTCTGGTACACAGAACCTGGCTTCTTCCTGAGCGGTATGATGGCTTGACATTCCTATGGTGTTTGTACTTGCATGTAATTGTTTGAACAAATGAACGTGGCACCCTCAGGCATCTCAGAATTGTACCCAAGGATGAACCAAACTTGTGGAGGTCCACAGTTCTCTTCCTGATATCTTGGCTGATTTCTTTTGATTTTTCCCATGATGTCACACACAACAAAGCAGTGTGTATCTTAAAATAAATCAAAAGATGCACCTCCCATTAACTTAAATGTTGTCGGTTAACCTATCAGAAGCTTCCAAAGCCAGGACATCATCATCTGGGCTTTCCCAAATTGTTAAAAGGCATATTAATCTTAGTGTATGTAAATTTCTGACTTTTAAGAAGTCCATCCATCTTCTACCACTTTTCCGGAGGTCCAGGTCATGGAGGCAGCAGCTCAAGCAGAGAACCCCAGACTTCCTTCTCCCCAGCCACCTGCTCCAGCCCTTTGGAGAGGATACCAAGATGTTCCCAGGCCAGCTGGGAGACATTCTTCAGCGTGTCTTGGGTCTGCCCCAGACCTCCTCCCAGTGGGACATGCCCGGAACACCTTAAGTGGGAGGCATCCACGAGGCATCCTGATCAGATGCCCAAACCACCTCAACTGGCTCTTTTCAATGTGAAGGAGCAGTGGTTCTACTCTGAGTCTCTCCTGGATGACTGAGCTCCTCACCCTATCTCTAAGGGTGCCCAGCAATCCAATGAAGAAAGCTCATTTCAGCCACTTGTATCTGCGATTTCATTCTTTCAGTCAATACCCAAAGCTCATGACCATGGGTGAGGGTAGGAACATAGATTGAAAGATAAATCGACGGCTTTGCATTAGAGCTCAGCTCCCTCTTCACCACGGCAGGTACAACATCCATATCACTGCAGATGCTGCTCTGATCCGTCTGTCAATGTCCTGCTCCATTCTCCCCTCATTCATGAATAAGACCCCGAGATACTTAAACTCCTCCACTTGGGGCAGGACCTTGTCCTCAACCCGGAGAGGACAATCCACCCTTTTCCAGCTGAGCACCATGGACTTGGACTTGGAGGTGCTGATTCTCATCCCAGCCACTTCACACTCAGTAGCAAACCGTCCCACCAAGACCTTTAGATCATTGCGAGATTAAACCAACAGGACATCATCTGCAAACAGCAGAGATGAGATCCTATGGTCACCGAACATGACACCCTTCATTCCTTGGCTACGCTGAGAAATCCTGTCCATAAAAATTATGAACAGGACCGGTGACAAAGGGCAGCTCTGACGGAGCCCAGCCCTCACTGGAAATGAGTCAGACTGAGTGTTGGCAATAAGAACCAAACTCTCACAATGGTCGCATATAGACCGGATAGCTTGTAACAACAAGCCCAATACCCCATACTCCTAAAGGACCCCTACAAAAAACCATAAGGGATGTGGTCGAATGCCTTCTCCATATCCACAAAGCACATGTAGACTGGTTGGGCAAACTCCCACGAACCCTAGAGGATTCTTGGGAGGGTAAAGAGCTGGGCCGATGTGCCACGGCCAGGACGAAAACCACATTGTTCCTCCTGAATCCGAGGTTTGACCAATGGTCGGACTCTCCTCTCCAGTACTCTGGCATAGACCTTTCCAGGGAGGCTGAGAAGTGTGATCCCCCTAAAGTAGGAACACACCTTCTGGACCCCCTTCTAAAAGAGTGGAACCACCACCCTGGTTTGCCATACCAAAGGTACTGTCCCCGACGTCCACGCAATGTTGCAGAGGCATGTCAGCTATGACAGCCCTACAACATGCAGGGCCTTGAGGTACTCAGGGCGACTTCACTTCGGCGTCCTCAGCCCCTGTGATGGGCGAGTAAACCCGTTCGTCCTCAGGCTCTGCTTCCTCTGCGGAAGGAGTGTCAGTGGGATTGAGGAGATCCTCAAAGTATTCCTTCCACTGCCTGATGATATCCCCCGTCAAAGTAAGCAGTGTCCCATCCGCACCATACACAGTGTGGACAGGGAGCTGCTTCCCCCTCCTGAGTTGCCGGACAGTTTACCAGAATCTCTTTGAGGTTGACCGAAATCTTGTTCCACAGCTTGAGCTTTTATTACTTTGAAAAGAATTCTAAAAAATATTTATCAAATACCAAAGTTATTTAGCAAATGGAAACGATTTTGGTAATCCCAGCTGACCTAAAACAGGAAAAGTTTTGTCTGATTTAATGTCAGACAGTGAGAAAAAAAGGCCATGTGTCTTTTTATACAGTGTACTGTATGTCAATAACTGTATCTAGAGGTGTGCAGTTAATACTCAAGTAGAGTATTTTTATTGCAATATACCTTTTTTGCTCCAATTCCACAAATCTCTAGACTTACAAAAATCTGTACTTTTACTGCTTGCTGAAACTGTTCTGTGCACTTCTGGTAATTTTGTCATTTAAACTAATTGAAATCATTGTTGAAATAACTGTTCTTCTATTTGCTCAGTAAAAAACAAACAAGGAAAACATTCAAATCTGAATAAAGCAATGCAAATTTATATTGAAAAAATATCACAAGTCGCCAATTAAAAGAAAAATGTGTCAATTATAAAAAAAAAATCTTGAAGTAACAGTTTTTTTTTTCTTGTTAACATTTCTGTAACATGATTTTTATGACTTACAAGACATATCAAGCGTGAAATCACTCAAATGTCTCATGTCTGCGATTTTTTGCAGTGAAATTTCAGTTAAGCTCCTCCCCTTGGAAAACAGCAAGTTTTAACAGAACATTTTTGGTGACGTTATTATAACAGGTTTGTAGTGTTTAGCCAATCAGGGCACAAGAACTGTCTCTGACCTAACTGAAGTTAGCCTCCAGGGCCACTTAGCATTTTTGGACAACTGCTTTGAAAACTTGACTCAAATTAAGATGGGTTTTACTATTAAACTGCTTTTAAGGACCACTGTAGTTTCAGTCATTATCCTGGGCCACCATACGTACAACTGGGCATGTCCTTCAACTGGTAAGTCTTTTTATCACAGGATTTATTCTGTTTAATGTAGTTCTAGCCACCATTAGCCTTGTGGGATGTGGGGAGGCCCATTCACAAATCCTGGCTTTTGAAGGAAGAGGAAAAGTGAAAGAATTTTGACATGAAACTAAGACAATGAAAGGTTTTTATGTAGAAAAATAGACAAAAGATACCATTTTAGACAATATAGATTTGTTTTTATAGAGGATTTATATCCACCAAAGTCTGTCTTTAAATTTGTGAGAAAAAACTCACAAATTCAATGTCTCAATATTTTTTTCTTAGAATTTAGCAACTTTTTCCTCATAAATTTGTGGTTTCTCCTAATATTTTTCCTCATAAGTATTTTTTTTCCTCATAAATTTGAGAGTTTTTCTTGTAAATCCAAGACTTGGAAATGTAAACAGTACCAATACACAATGCTGGCATTGTGTGTGGTTAGTATACGGAGCAAAATACAAGCTAACTGGACAAGAAGCTGCTCAAAACGCATAAAACAAAGACATAAAAGGAAAAAAAATCATACTGTACAGTGTTTCCCCTAGGTTTACAGCCTGGGGGGGGGGCAGCGTGGTCGACAACGACAAACTTAAAGGAATCATGGTGTTCATAAGTTCCTTTTACTAACAACCGTTTCTTTTATTGACAACCGTTTCTTTTAATAACAACCATTTATTTTAATTACAACAGTCAGTATAAATAAAAACTGTAAAAAATAAAACAGTTATTGAACAAAACATCAGAATTTTGAGAAAAAGTTACATCAAGGACCCAGTGTACCAAAAGGAGCCACATGGGTCGACTCTCCAGAGGGCTCACCACCTGCAGGAGGGATCATGGGGAACATGGTGCTATGTGAACCAGACAAAAGTCTGGGCTACTCTGCCTGGACTGATGCCCCCATGACCAAACACAACAGGGGAAAACACAGAGGACAAAAATTAACAAAAGGGGTGGACATGGTCTAAAACCATGTCCAGGTCATGACAGATGTAGTGAAGGAAGGCATGGAGAAGGTTGGTGCTAGAGGAAGATGCAAGGGATAGGGTGAGATGGAGGCAGATGATCTGTTCTGGCGACCCCTAAGGGGAGCAGCCAAAAGAAGAAGAAGTAGAATAAAAAATACTGGTGGCTGCCAGTGGTACCCCTCAGCCTCTTTCTTTGTTGTTGATATGTAGTTTATACGGCAATTTGACCTTCACCTTTGATCTTGTGATCCCAAAACCATAGTGATAGTTCAAGGCCATTCCCACTGATTGATGGTTGGCAAAAACACCTGCTGAAGAGACTGGGTGGAAGTAAAATGTGCCAGGTCTTTGCCCAGAATGGAGTGAGTGTCATAAATTGGCCTCTCCGGGACAGGGAGGAAGACCCAGGCGCTGAACCGTGAGTTACTAGTGAATTTAATAAACACAAAATTTAATAACATACAACACTACAACAGCTTGGTAGGCAGGAGATAAAGGAGACAAGGATGTGTGGAAGTGCCAAGGAAGACAGGGCTCACATCTAGGGAAAAATTGGAGAATTGCCTGGAAGGAACCAGGCTGGAGCGTGCAGGAACGCCAGGGAAAAACAGCAAAAATGGAGCACACCCGTCGAACACTGAGAAACACACAGTCAATACAGCGAATAAGAGACACGAGGCTTGCGTCTGACTGAAGAGTAGAGTGCAGCAACCAGTGGCATTGCAATGCCCTATAAATAAGGCACAGAAGAATTGAATCAAATGATTACCGGTGTGGGTACAGAGCAAGGAAAATCATCACTATTAAAACAAGAAATCTCTGTGTGTGTGTCTGTGTGTCTGTCACATTTATAGGACGTCATAGAACGGCTTATGATCTCTGCCTGATCATCATAGGATGTCCTATGAACTCAGGCATCATAGGACTTGCGATGCCGTCATAAAGACGAACTCAGGCATCATAGGACTCGCGATGCCGTCATAAAGATATGATGTCTATATGACGGCACATAGACAAATGTGTCTTTATGATGTCATATAGACCATCACTCACGATGCCTAGACTAATGTGTCTTTAGATAGAGTAGTTTATTTGACAGGGACAGTGCAATAAACATAGACAATTAATCAATGACAATCAATCTGATGTGTTGCACATAGAGTGTATAGCTATTAGCTAATTTGCAACTCTTGTCCCTGGATGGGCTTTAGAAAAGAGAATCAAGTAAAGAAAAAAAAATACACAATAACCACATACATCAATGCAAAAAAGATTATAAATACATAATTATAAATATTATAAATATTATAAATACACAAATATAACAACCTGACTCACATTTGCCTATTTCAGGCCTCTCTCCCTTCGTCACTCACTATAAACAAACACATTCATTCCTTCCCTTCATTCACTCTCACCTTGCAGACAATCAATTCATACATGAGTACATTCTTGTTTATTTTTCAGCCAGTTTTTAACCTTTTTAGTGAATGTTTTAAAGTCCGTTATTATTTTAATTACATTTGGCATTGTGTTCCAGATGTGACTGCCCTTTATAGAGAAAGCTGTTTGTCCAAATGTGGTTCTCAGAATCAGAATCAGAATCAGGTTTATTGCCATTGTTCATGTAGTACACAAACTAGGAATTTGTCTCCGTGTGGTTTGGCTTCCGTGTGGAGAGGACTGAGGCAGATCACCAACTATCGGCCTCAGGCTCCTAAAGGTCAGGATGACAAAGCCCTTTGTCAGAGACTGTCCCAACACTATGCCCGTTTTGACACCTCGTCATCTGTGTCCAACTCCCCCCCTCCCTCCAGCTCCACAGCCTCCACATTCCCTACTTCATTTAAGGCACCCCCCCCCTCCTCCCCCCCTCCCCTTATCATCAGTGAGCAGGATGTGCTCAAACAGTTCTCCAGACTGAACCCGCGCAAGGCCCCCGGCCCAGACGGCGTGTCTCCCTCCACCCTGAGACTCTGTGCGAAACAGCTGGCTCCTGTATTCACAGACATTTTTAACACCTCCCTTAAGTTATGCCACGTGCCATCCTGCCTCAAATCCTCCACCATCATCCCTGTCCCCAAGAAGCCACGGATCACTGGACTTAATGACTACAGACCTGTAGCGCTCACCTCTGTAGTCATGAAGTCCTTTGAGCGCCTGGTCCTGTCCCACCTCAAGTCCATCACCACCCCTCTCCTGGACCCGCTGCAGTTTGCCTACCGAGCCAACAGGTCTGTAGACGATGCAGTCAACCTGGCCCTCCACTCCATCCTGCAGCACCTGGACTCCCCGGGAACCTACGCCAGGATCCTGTTTGTGGACTTCAGCTCCGCATTCAACACCATCCGCCCCGCTCTGCTCCGGGACAAGCTGTCCCTGCTCAACGTGCCTGACTCCCTCTGCAGGTGGATCATCGACTTCCTGACGGACCGGAGGCAGCATGTGCGGCTGGGAAAGACTGTCTCAGACTATACTAGCATCAGCACCGGATCACCCCAGGGCTGTGTACTTTCCCCCCTACTCTTCTCCCTTTACACCAACTCCTGCACCTCCAGCCACCAGTCTGTCAAGTTGATCAAGTTTGCGGACGACACCACCCTCATCGGGCTCATCTCCAACGGCGACGAGTCCGCCTACAGGAGAGAGGTGGCCCAGCTGGCGTCCTGGTGCAGCAATAACAACCTGCAGCTGAACGCTCTGAAGACAGTGGAGATGATTGTAGACTTCAGGAAAGTCACTACTCCTCTGCCCCCCCTCACCCTCTCAGGCTCTCCCATCACCACTGCTGATTCCTTCCGCTTCCTAGGCACTACCATCACCAGGGACCTCAAATGGGAGCTTGGTTCTGCGGTGGAATATTTTACAGTTATTGTTAACAGAACTCCTGGTGGCTCTGCTGCTGTCCTGTCTTTGGACGAAACCAGCAAGTGGCTCGGGTGCTGATTTATGGAAACATTTGAACGTTAATTTCAGAAAACAGAGGTCAATGAAACTCTCAAAACTCAATAGGTTGTATTTTTTTAAAACATTACAGTGATGCCACCTAATGGGCTTTTTGTCCAAGATTTTTAGGGTTTGATTATATAATGAACCTATATGTCTTATTGTGGAAGGGGCTGCTTGAGCCCAGACTGTCAAACAGTATGATATATGAGAAAAAACCATAGAATGCATATACAGTACAGCTGCTTCGTAAGGTATGTAATATCTAATTAATTTAAAGCAGTTCAGATTTTTTTTTACTGTTTTTCAAATTTTCTTTATATGAAGATTAAATTTGAGTTGAGGATCTAGTACAATGCCGAGGTATTTGAATTCTGTAGCTAAACTGATGTCATGATCATGTATATTAACTTTAAAACGTTGCAGGTTACATTTTTTGATTGAAAAGCACATTGAGACTGTTTTCTGAAGGTTCAGCAATAGATGTTCTGGAGGAGCCACTCTTGGACATCAACCATACTTGTAGACAGTACATCTGCAGCCTGTGCTGGAGTCTTGGCAGCTGTGTAAATAACTGCATCATCTGCATAAAGTTGGCACGTTGCAGCTGAGCAGTGTAACGGCAAGTCATTAATAAAAATGCTGAAAAGTAAAGGACCAAGAATGGACCCTTGTGGGATACCCATACGGTTGTTTAAAAATGAGGATTTATCCTGGTGAACTTTTACACACTGTTCTCTATTCTGGAGATAAGATGCAAACCATTCTAATGTATCTGGGGAGAAGTTAAAAGATACCATTTTGGATAAAAGCAAACTGTGGTTTACAGTATCGAAAGCCTTTTTGAGATCTAGAAAAACAGCTCCTACCACATTACCCCTGTCCAAGGACTGTTTGACGTTTTCAATAAGGCAACAATTTGCTGTTTCTGTTGAGTATCCTGATCTAAAACCAAATTGATGTGGATGAAGAAGTTGACTGTCTTGTAAATATTCAATCAGCTGTGTAGCTACAACTTTTTCAAGAACCTTAGACAGGACTGGTAAAATAGAGATTGGGCGGTAATTGCATATATCGTCTTTACTGCCTGATTTATGAACTGGTATGACGACAGCTTTTTTCCAGCCAGATGGAAATGTACTAGACCTAATGGAGAGATTAATGAGATGAGTCAGTGGTTTGATTAATATTTTGCTGTGCATTTTGAGAAAGGAGGTGCTCATATTGTAGATATCATTAGTTTTTGAGTTTGACAGTGTTTTAACAATACCAGCAATTAACTCCTCATTTACCTCATCGATGTGAAAAGAATCTGTTGGAAGTATGGAATTTGTGTTGTTGAGCACATTTGGCAGCACAAAAATTTTTGTTAATTCTTCCACTGACTCCACAAAGTATGAATTAAATTCATTTGCCAAAGTAGCCTTGTCACTGACGGTCTTGCCATTGATTCTAAGTTCCTTTACCCCCTTCTGATCGTTTTTTTTATTAGTTACGTTATTTAAATGCCTCCATAGGGAACTGTTGTTACCCTTTGCATGATCTATCAGTTTATTGTAATAAGATACTTTTGATTTTCGCAGCTCTTGTACCACTTTATTTCTTAAACTTTTGTACACAAGGTGATCATTTTGTAGTTTAGAGGTTAATGATGTTTTCAATGCATAGTCTCGCCTCTTCATAAGTTTTCTTATTTCATTATTTAACCATGGTAGGCTAATCTTCTGTTGTCTACTTTTAATTTGCTTTGTAATTTTTTCTATAGACTTTGTGATTGTTGCAGTTATAAAATTACAACAATCATCTACTTCATATATTGACATGAGCTGCTCCCAATTTTGATTCTCTAAGTAATGTTCAAACTCCTCATTTTTTGATTTGGGAATAATAAAATTTGATTTGTCAATATCGACTCCCCCAAAATACTGTAGTCGCTTTTTAGTAAGTTTTCTGACAGCAAGAACCATGTTATGATCTGAGAGACCAGTTACAAGATTATAGGTTCTGGTTATTCGTTCTGGTTTATTAGTAAATACCATGTCAATAAGTGTTCTGGATTGTTTGGTTATCCTGGTGGGTCCTTTGATCATTTGTTGGTAATTAAATTTAGTCATGAGGCTTTTCAGTTTCTGTTTGTCCTTTTTATCAGACCAGTTAATATTAAAGTCACCATGAATTATTGTTTCTCTGTTCTTCTCAAGTTGTTTAACCAGATCACTTAATTCATTATAAAAGGAAGAATTGTGTGACGGTGGGTTGTACACTACTGCAATGTTGAAATTCATTACCGGAGAGAGACATACATTAACAGCTAAACATTCGAGTGACGTATTCAAATCAACCAATTGACATTTATATTTCTCTTTGATGTAAATTAAAACACCTCCTCCCCTCCCTACCTGCCTGTCTTTTCTAAAACACTGATAGCCCGCAATGTTGATCATATTAGTGTCTATGTTCCTGTGTAGCCAGCTTTCTGAGAGACAAAGGTAGTCCAGATTTGAGTCCAACAGCAACACCGAAATCTCATCTCTTTTGGGGATTATGCTCCGTATGTTTAAATGTCCGCCGAGGATCCCCTTTGGTTTAGCCTTTGTGTCCCAAAGAACTCGTGCATGATTAACAGTTTGGAAAAATAAATGTTGTTTTTGCTTTTGTACAGCTCGGTTTTGTGCTAACCCAGTGGTCTGCTGTTTAATAGTGGCAGGTCCAGGGTTAAGGTGAATATCTCCTGCCAGAAGTAGCAGTACTAACAGTACTTTAACTGTATACCCTCTGCCATATTGTGATTTTTGCTTAACAGCCATGTTTGCCTTGTTTTGGAAGGTTTTTCTCAGGGCTTTTAAAGACCACATAGAGTACAGGGTGAGATGTCCATGCCCAAATCCATATAAATAAAACTTTTTAACTTCACCTTTAGTTGAGTTTGCCGGAAAATCCTTCTTGTTGCAGGTCCAGACACACAAAGACAAAACGAAGAGGAAGTAGATAAGCAGAGAAGGCTTAGAAGTGGTGCCCATCAGCCCACTTTTTAATCCGGTGGCAGCCATCTTCAGTCTTTCTTGGAAAGAAAAAGAAAAAGAAAAATCTGTGGATAGTAAAATAAATTCTGCTTATGTCGCCAGTATCCGATCCGATCGTCCTCGAATCCAGCTGGGCCTCAGCTAGCCAACTAGCCCCTTCCGCTGCTGGTCCCGCTGCTCATGGCCGCCGTAACCGAGCTCCTGTCCCGCTCCTCCAACCGAGTCTCGTCGCACACCGCCGCTGCCACCGAGCTCCGCTGGGGTCACGGTATGATGTCATATGGCTCAAAATTGGCAAGGTGAATAAGTCACAGGGCCATGGCCAATTCTACATTGCCACGAACAGAGTTGCCAGATCAAGCAGTCATCGTATTGTTGCTCAAGATGAAGAAACTAAGCAAAAGTGTTGCTTTCTCAGCACTGTTGTTTTTAAAGAGGTGCTGACACAGTAAAAATGTGTAACCTTGAAGAATGCCAGTCTACACTACAAATGTGTAAAATGCCAATCAAAGTGCTGATTTCCTCCGGGTGCTCCGGTTTCTTGGTTTCTACAGGCATGCACGGGCCTTCCTGACCAGGGTCAAAAGCCACTTTTTGCTCAGATCCTGCCCATGAACTGGAATTACAACGCACTTATCCCTCAACCAGTGGTCTGAACCAAGAAGAAGAAGACCCACCAGATGGACAGCAATAGAATGAGGAGAACTGCTGCACATCAGAAAAGATGCCATGAACATGTAACGCCTCAAGTTCCAGCAGTACGCCGTAGGCATGACTGTGAACAACACAGCCGTCTGAGACAGGCGGAGACCCTTCAGCAACAGGCATGCAGAAATACTTGCTTATACTTGGTTTCTACGGACATGGACGGGCATGCACGGGTAAGTACTAGTCAGACTAACATCAGACAGCTGAGATGAACCTGGAACCTGAGCTAATAACGGAAGTAAACAATGAGCACTGTCAAAGTAAAAACACAACAGGATAAGACAAAAGGTCACTGGCTACAAATATAGAATGATTACAAAATAAGACACACCAGAGAATATAAAATGGGAAAATAACCAACAAAGTGAAGCCAAAATACAAAACCCAAGAGATGCAAACACTGGAAACTAATATCAATATCACACAAGGTGGACTGGAGGAAAAGGTGAGGGGCTCATGTCTAACAGGTAGATAATATTTATACTATGAAACAAGGTGGTCAAGGATGCCTAATGTGACCGACAGAATAATAACATGACTAAGAACACAAACTTACATAAACAGAAACAACTGGCAAACTCCAAACACATGATACATCCAAAACCACACATAAGGTCAAATAATAACACTGAGATGAGAAAGAACAAGAAATAATCAGAAATGAACTGAAAGCACGAGCACGGTGAGCACACCGTGTTCAGCATCATGACAGTGAGTTTGACATCCCTGATCTAAAGTGAACTCCGATCATGACAGCTTGTTTAACACGGGATTTGTGATGGCCAAAAGGCATGCACAAGCAAAAATGCACACAATAATAATGGTGCTTGGCAATAAGGAATGCATAACTCACAGTATTTTAGAGAGCTTAAATGGGGAAGAGAAGATGTTGGGCTGAAAAATTGAGCTGAATGTTTTCACATAGTGTGCACGAAAGCAACACACAGACATGAATGGGTTTGAAACAGATATTTTCATAAGCCCATACTCCTCCTTTTTTTCTATGCAGTGAAAAACTGCTGTTTCTTCAAATTATCTGGAATAGTCCATGCCACAGGTGGCTAGCCTGTATTTAATTGTCCTCAGATTAATACATTCAACAGAAAAAGAATGCCTGAGTGTGTGTCCCTCATCACAGGACAGAACACGTGCACACGCGAACGGACAAAAGATCCATCAAGGGATATGGTTGAGGACACAGATATGACAGACCACATGTGGACAGAACAATAGGCTACTCTGTCACAGCATAGAGGTTTGTAGGTTACGTAAAACACCTAGGGGCAGATTTACTAAAGCAGTGCAAATTAGCGAGTGTGCAAATTAGACAGAGCGCCGAAGGGAGTGGCTAATTTTTTGCCAGTGATCTACTAACAATATGCAAAATTGTGAACACAGACGCAGTCACTTCATGTCAATAATGCCCACCCATCCACCAAGAGCACCGCAAAATTGTGTACAGGCACACCTTATGAGGAAGCGGGTCATCCACAAAGGCACAGCCAGTTCGGAGGAGCATAAAATAGTTTTTTAAGCTTTTGCTTAATCGTAAACCCCAATAAAATAGTTTATTTTTGTTCGTCATATATCAGAGTTTTGATTTTCATTTCACATGGCAGACTCCTTTGTTTCATATACTGTATATAAATTAAGGCCAACTCATGAATAAAATGATTATTGACCAATGTGCTTATTTTATTTACACAAGAACCATCAAGATGATCTGATGGAGACTTTGGGGTTTTATTATGTGAATAACTTTGTTTTTAAAAAAATCTACAGGTCTCCCAGTCCATGACTTTTCATAAATACTGCATGTGCGTTTTATTTTTTTCTGAAGTCTGGAACATAATTAAATTAAATACACACAATTTCACTTATTCCTCAGACAGCCACAGCAGTGACTGCTGTCATTGAGTTACTTCGATGCTGCAATGTCAGGGTACATATGGATCAGTGCTCTTTTTGTCCACTCCAGGTAGGAATCCATCCATCCATCTTCTACCGTTTTTCCGGAGGTCCAGGTCGTGGAAGCAGCAGTTCAAGCAGAGAAGCCCTTCCCTCTCCCCACCCACCTGCTCCAGCTCTTCAGAGAGGATACCAAGGCGTTCCCAGACCAGCTGGAAGACATAGTCTCTCCAGCGAGTCCTGGGTCTACCCCGGGGTCTCCTCCCAGTGAGATGTGCCCGAAACACCTCAAGTGGGAGGCGTCCAGGAAGCATCCTGATCAGATGCCCATACCACCTCGACTGGCTCCTTTCAATGTGGAGAAGCAGCGGTTCTACTCTGAGTCTCTCCCGGACGAC
Source organism: Pholidichthys leucotaenia (assembly GCA_020510985.1). Lineage (NCBI taxonomy): Eukaryota > Metazoa > Chordata > Actinopteri > Cichliformes > Pholidichthyidae > Pholidichthys > Pholidichthys leucotaenia. The sequence continues at coordinate 223,219,492 of CM035841.1, forward strand.
TGAGCTCCTCACCCTATCTCTTAGGGTGAGTGCAGCAATCCTACGAAGAAAGCTCATTTCAGCCGCTTGTATCCGCGACCTCATTCTTTTGGTCATTACCCAAAGCTCATGACCATAGGTGAGGGTAGGAATGTAGACTGACCGGTAAATCGACAGCTTTGCCTTAGAACTTAGTTCCCTCTTCACCACAACAGAACGGTACAACATCCGAGACCGGTACAACGTCCGTCCAGGTAGGAAGGACTGTACTATTTTATGGATACAAATTCATTGTTTAGGAAAGCTTTTTCGTTTTATTTATTTGACCTTTATTTTACCAGGTAAAATATTTGAGAGCAATTTTCATCAGGGATGTCCTGGTGTGTCATTGTACAATATGTACTTAATGTTTGCTTTTATTCTTTTTATTAATCCTATTTGTGTAGAGATTTTTCCCTGATATGTAAGGTGCATTATAAATGAAATGAAATAAATAAATAATAATAATAATTATTATTATTATTATTATTACTCATTATCATCTCACTTCCGCCCTCCAGAGAGAGCAGACGCTTTTTCCTTTGCTCCTGTTCCCTGTCTCTCCCTCCCTAACTGACTGGATCCCAGCTTTTTTTTTTTTTTTTTTTTTTTGTTACTTATTTGTACCCGTAGGTAGACTTGGTTTGCAGTCTGGTGACAAGCCACCGGCTGCTGGTCGCTGCGTGCGCGAGCGCCCTAAACCTACATGTTTTTGGTGTGCGGGAGGAAACCGGACAAATCCCGGAGTAAACCCGCGCAACACAGGGAGAACATGCAAACTCCACACAGCTCACTGTTGGTCGGGGGCTGGGATCGAACCCACAATCTCATGATCCCCGCGGTCCCCCGGCCGAGGGTAAAACTGTGCTGCCACAGTGCTAAACCACTGCGCCACCGTGCAGCTTGCTATTGTCTGTGTCTGCGTGGCTCTCTACTGGTGATTCATCCTAACGAAATTATGGATTTAATAAGCTGGGCTTTGAACGCAATTGACACTGTCTTCTCAACGAGGAAATCGGGTCCGGGGGAGCCCATCTGTCCTGCAGGTACTGCTGCTGCGGGTTACATTAAAGATACATACAATTGGAAACTTATGTGTCTGTGCGATCTTTCAATTGAAGATATAGAAGATATATATCTATTTGGAGCTACGGTCTCAGGACTTCTACTGATCGGCTTTGGGATAGTCCTGGTGTATCGCAAATTAAAGAAGATGGACAGAGCTTATCAAAAAGCTGACCCTGCGAAGCTCTTTCATCAATTCGACCAGCTGGGGAGGACTCTGATAGCGGCTAATGGAGAACTGTACAGGAAAATTGAAAACATCACGGTGGCGCTAAGAGCTCTCCAGGATATGATTTCAAAGCCTGGCAACGATGGAATTGGAGCACTGAATCCGTAAGAGAATGGAAAGTTTTCCTCTGAAGTCAGTGCTTATTCGACCTGTTTTCGGCGCCCTCAGCATTCAGTCCTCCTGATGAACAACAGTATAAATGTTGATTTTCCCCTTCATAAACATTTGGCGAACAGTATCTGGACTCTCAAGGACAGCCATGTGTCTGACTCAAAGAATTTCCATCTGCCGTGCTCAAGGACATGTGCCTCTGACTTTCAGACACTAGTCATAACATCTGCTGAGAGAAAGATCTTTGCTGTTCACCAGTAACTGATAACTGCCACCCTTGCATCCAACACACACACGACTGACCCATTTATACTGATGAAAGACACACATCCACTGTTCTCTCTACTGTTGCCGTTTGTTAAGTGTGATTCATTGTCTGCTAATTGTGCACCGAGGGTTTTTTTTCTGGGTGATCATAATTCGGCTCACTTGAGCTTATTTGAGCTTACGAGCGTTATTTTGATTAACTATGTTTTTTTCTCTCTACCTACTGTTTTGTTCCCTGACCCTTGCCCTCTATTCCCCTCCTGTTGACAGGCGCCTCCATGGCTTGCCGCGTCATTGGGAAGCGCCTATCAGGCGCGCCCAATGTCAAGTCAAATTCCTCGTATGTTTACTTGTTTACTTGTAAATATGCTTTGCAATAAACTTTATTTTGATTCTGATTCTGATTATTAGGCTATATATAAACAAAAGAAATTTTTAAAAATCCTCTGCCAGCTGATGTCCAGTTCAGCACATCGATCTCTGTGAGATCATTTCTGTTTATATAATCTGTTCTGTCATGCCAAATCAAGTCACGCGCAGGGAGAAGCTTCTGTCTCTTCGGCCACATGCCCTCGGTTCTCGCTGGTGTCTCCTGGCATCAGGCGCAGATGAATTAAGACAAGGTTTTTTGGGGCGTTAAATCCTGGCACATTTAGCAGGAGACTGACAACTGCAAACCTTAGTAAGTCACCTTGCACCAGTCATTTAAATACTCCCCTCCCTCAAATTTGCGCTTTGACATGACATCTCCCACAAATACATATGCAATGAGGCCAGGCGCAAAATTAACATAGTCCACACCTTTCCAACGCTAATTTTGCCCTGCGCCCTTTAGTAAATCTCAACAGTACTTTTTTAACGCCAAAACAGGGTTTTGAGATGGTGCAGCACATTAGTAAATCTGCCCCTTAGACTGATAGTTCCATTCTTATCCCTCTCTGAGGAGTGCACATTCCCTGTTCGTTCATTCATTCATTTCCCTAAAAATACACACATTAATGCCTAATAAGTCCGTGATTAAAATGAAAATCTGGATTGAATAAAAAAAACATCAAGTGCATTATATTACTATAATTAAAATGACAGATGATTATATTACAACTGTTCTAACACTGTCCATTAAAATAACTGAAAATCCTAGCATATGGTGTTTTTCTTCATGTACTCTTTTCTTTTAAAATCTGCATGATTTCAAAAAACATGCTGCTGAAATAGCATTAATGAATGCACTTCTGATGATAGACCTCCTTTTTACTGATCAGAAGCACATTGGCATAAAATGCACCAAATTACTGATGCAATGACTCTGTGCTGCTGTCACACCTCTTTGAAAGAAGGTCCCTTCTTGTAGCGCAAAGTGGGCGCAAAAAGGGAAAAACGGTCTATGTGCAGGTAGAAACTATCAAAAGCACGGATGCAAGGTGAGAAGTGCAGTGGAAAAGTTCACTGTTGACTGGTGGTAATAGGGCCCTTGGTCTCATTTACACTCTGTTCTCAGTCTGATATTACAGTGCATCTGGAAAGTATTCACAGTACTTCACTTTTTCCACATTTTTTTATGTTACAGCCTTATTCCAGAAGAGATTAAATTCATTTTTTTTCTACACACAATACCCCATAATGACAACGGAGAAAAAAAATGAGATTTTTGCAAATTTATTAAAAATAAAAAACTAAGAAATCACATGTACTGTACATAAGTATTCACAGCCTTTGCCATGAAGCTCAAAATTGAGCTCAGGTGCATCCTGTTTCTACTGATCATCCTTCACATATTTCTACAGCTTAATTGAAGTCCATCTGTGGTAAATTCAGTTGATTGGACATGATTTGGAAAGGCACACACCTGTAAGGTCCTACAGTTGACAGTGCATGTCAGAGCACAAACCAAGCACGAAGTCAAAGGAATTGTCTGTAGACCTCCAAGACAGGATTGGCTTGAGGCACAAATCTGGGAAAAGATACAGAAAAATTTCTGCTGCTTTGAAGGTCCAAATGAGCACAGTGGCCTCCATCATCCGTAAATGGAGGAAGTTCGGAACCACCAGGACTCTTCCTAGAGCTGGCCGGCCATCTAAACTGAGCAATCAGGGGAGAAGGGCCTTAGTCAGGGAGGTGACCAAGAATCCAATGGTCACTCTGTCAGAGCCCAAGCATTCCTCTGTAGAGAGAGGAGAACCTTCCAGAAGGACAACCATCTCTGCAGCAATCCACCAATCAGACCTGTATGGTAGAGTGGCCAGATGGAATCCACTCCTTAGTACAATGCACATGGCAGCCTGCCTGGAGTTTGCCAAAAGGCACCTGAAGGACTCTCAGACCATGAGAAACAAAATTCTCTGGTCTGATGAGACAAAGATTGAACCTTTTACCATGAGTGCCAGGCATCATTTTTGGAGGAAACCAGGCATCGTTCATAACCATGCCAATGTTGGTAGCAGCATCCTGCTGTGGAGATGTTTTTCAGCGGCAGGAACTGGGAGACTAGTCAAGATAGTGGGAAAGATGAATGCAGCAATGTACAGAGACATCCTGGATAAAAACCTGCTCCAGAGCACTCTTGACTTCAGACTGGGGCTACGGTTCATCTTTCACAGGACAACGACCCTAAGCACACAGCAAAGATATCAAAGGAGTGGCTTCACGACAACTCTGTGAATGTCCTTGAGTGGCCCAGCCAGAGGCCAGACCGATGCTTTCCATCCAACCTGATGGAGCTTAAGAGGTGCTGCAAAGAGAAATGGGCCAAACTGCCCAAAGATAGATGTGCCAAGCTTGTGGCATCATATTCAAAAAGACTTGAAGCTGTAATTGCTTCCAAAGGTACATCAGCAAAGTATTGAGCAAAGGCTGTGAGTACTTACTTGGGGGGGGGGGGGGGGGACGACCCTTTTTTTTCCCATCTCATGGGAAATATATATATATTTAGATTTCATGTCTTAAGACATGAAATCTAAATATATATTATATATTATTATTAACAATATAATATATAATATTATATATATACTGTATATATACGTATATATAATATATTATTATATTATAATTATTATATTATATATATTATATATAATGTATTATATAATATACAGTATATTATATAATATAATAATATATTATTATTATTATATTTTTAATAAATTTGCAAAAATTTAAAAAAAAACTTTTTTCACATTGTCATTATGGGGTATTGTGTGTAAAATTTTGAAGAAAAACTGAATTTAATCCCTTTTGGAATAAGTCTGTAACATAACAAAATGTGGAAAAAGTGAAGCGCTGTGAATACTTTCCAGATGCACTGTAGTTTGGTCATGACTACAACACTAGATACATTGTAAGCCTTTAAAGGTAAATCAGAGAAGACATTAAACCTGTGCCTTCGTTCACATCCTTTGTATTTTCACAGCAAAAGTACCACAGTGCAACACATAAATGTTGGCTAACCCTGTTTTCCTTTAATCTATTGAAACAGATGATAAAAATGTATGTATCACAGGGCAATGCATCAGATAAAAAAAGTGCTGCTGATGGCAATTAGTTCTTCTGGAGATGAGCAGTCATGTGATAGTGATAGTACTGAAGGAGAAATGGAGGCACTAGATTTCATGCCTGGCTCTCAGCCACTATCTCACAGCTCTAGAGTGTACTAAAAGAGAGTTATAATGTTACTGAAGACCTCCAGTCATGCGTTTCATTGACTCTCACCTTCAATGCTGTCGTAAAAGACACTTGCAGTAAGGTAAATAACATGGATGTTGAAGTGAATGAAACATAAGTAAATTGCAACTGAACCTGGGGCCACAGATATGGCAACATCAGAAAACAAGATGGCAAAGCACAAACTGTCATTACATAAAATCTACCCATAAACCAATAGAATGTTGATTAACAGAAGCAGGTAAAATGGAAATCCAAAAGATGAAATCGTCTTATCTGTGATGGAACTTTATAAAGACACTAAAAGTTCATTTTGTCCACATTATCTAAAAAGCAGTAACTTTCCAATTAGATGAGAACCTTTCCCTCAAAATGCAATCTCTTTTTTACTCAGTACCTTGTAGGGCTTCAGTGGCTTCATTAAAATATGGATAAAAATGGGATCAAACAGAGATTTGCTTCAAACTTCATTAAAAGTTTTGTACCTGGGTTTATTTTCTACGTTTCTGCAGCAGGTTTTATGCTAGTGTTGAATTAATTACAAGATTATTATATCTTTAACAATTATTAAGTTACAATTTTGTATTGTTAACTGGAGTAGATAGCAAAGATTTCTATACCATATGCCATTTTGCCTTAAGCTTCAGATACATGTAGTAATATTTTTGTCATTTTTGATGTTTTGTACCTCTTTGCATAGGTAAGCATTGAGTATGCCGTTACTTCAGTCAGTGGTTTTCTTAATCAGAAGTGAAGGTCAATTTATTGGGTCACCTCAAAGTTCAGAGTGTTTAAAATCAGCAAATGCCAGCTTTGCATTGTGAAAGGTTAATTCTGCTGTACTTCTTAAAAGATTTTGAATTTCATTTCATGCTCTGTGGTCACCATATTGCTGCTAGTCCCCTTCTGTGTAGCTGCCTGGAAAATGAGAGTTTTGGTTCTGGCAAAGTCAGGGATTTCTAAAGCCATGTTCCCACCGTAAAGTACAGGAACCTGTTAGAAGAACTTACGAAAAAAAAAAAAAAACTATTTCAGGGATTACGCAGTTTTTAAAGCCTTTTTATTCATCAAACTTCTACTTGGATGAAAAGTTGCTTAGATTAATCTAGAGGTACATATATTCATATCAAAGCATCTGAGTATTCACCTCTTTGTTTTGTATGTATTGAATGAGTACAGCTTTAATGCAGTGGTCCAACACAAACCTACCGATCATGTGTCGCACCCACCCAGAGGCTCAGGTGCAATATATGCTAGAAAGGGACTGTAAGAGACCCATAGGGTGAAAACAGGAGACAACAGATGACTGGATAGAGCAATCCAGCTTGCTACTGATGGAACCTCCTGAGGCACTGACAATCAGCTGTTGGAGAAGGGAAAGCCAACACTAATGTAGAATGTAGCCAGACAACACACAAGGGACGTAACAAATCAGTTCAGTCTTTTTTTTTTTTTTTTTTTTTTTACAAAACTGCACAGTCAGTCCCTTCTGAGAGGGGGAAATCCCAAAACCCATGAGGTGGAGGACCTCCCCCCACCATCCCAGATAGCCGGGCAAAGACCATCCCTGACCTCACAGGAGGATGCGCCTTCTTGGGAGGCCAACCAAAATCCAGGGTTGACTAAGCAGGAGAAAAGAGTATCCAAGGAAGCTGGCCCAAGTCCAAGGCTGTCCTAGCAGGACTAGTCAGCTATCTAGGCTTGAGGATGGGGAGTTCCACTCTTGGAGCTCCCAGAGAAGCTGACAGAGGTTGCTGCACCAAGACTGTGTCTGGCATCTCCGCAGATGGCATCCTTGGCTGTACCACTGCGGAGCTCAGTAATACAGTGGCAGAGATCTGCCAACCAGCCACAGCAACCTGTTGACCAGGAGACGAGCCAATAACCAGATGACCAGGACATCACCCGGAGACCACCCCCAATGCCACCCCCCAACGAGGATCCCGAGACGGCACCCATCTCTGACGAGAACCCCAAAGGGAGAAGGAACATCCTCAAAAGAGGAAGAAGGGACATCTTTAGGCAAGTGGAATGAGATGACCTCGGGTGAGGGGAATGAGACAACCTTGGGGGAGGGAGCAGAGACAGATCTCGAGACGCCATCCATCTCTGACGAGAACCCCAAGGGTAAAAGAGACATCCTCAGGAGGGGGAGAAGGGACATCCTCAGGCAAGGGAAATGAGATGACTTCAGGCGAAGGAGCAGAGAAATAGATCTCAGGCGAGGGAACAGAGACGTGGACTTCGGGTGAGGGAGCAGAGACATGAACCTCGGGCAAGGGAGCAGAAACATGAACCTTGGGCAAGGGAACAGAGAAAGACATTGGTAAAGTGGAACCAATATTGGCAGCAGCAGAGACAGGTGGCAAGGGGTCAGCAACAGATGGTAGCTGAAACTGGAACCCCTTGCCGGGAGCAAGGCAAGACATACCGTGTGAAGGTGTTAAAGACAGAAATAACACTTGCCTTGCTCCCTCCTGCTCTGCTGCCGATGAAAAACCAGGCTGAGCTGCAGTAGGCGAGATGTCCTCAGGCAAAGCTGCAGGCAAGGTGACCTTGGATGGAGTCGCTGATGAGAAGGAGACCATCACCTCCATCATTGGAGAGGAGGAAAAGACCTCAGGAGGAGACCTCGGGGCAAAGGTCTCCGGCAAAGACCCAGGAGAGATGACCTCCAACGAGGGAGATGAGATAACCTTGAGTGAGGGAGATGACTCACCACTGACCTCAAATGAAGGAGATGAGACAATCTCTGGGGAGGACCCAGGGAAGACGACCTCTGGAAAAGACCCTGATGAAATAACCAACAGCATGGGACATGCCCCACCACTGACCTTGGACAAGGGAGATGAGACGATCTCGGGCAAGGGGGATGCCCCACTGTTGACCTCAAATGAGGAAGATGAGACAAACTTTTGATGTGTAGTTAATGATCACCTCTTTTACTCAGAATGGTTGAAGGGAAAAAATATTTTCCAGAAGTGTGTCTGTGTGTAATCAAATCACAGACACTGAAATCCTGATGTAAAAATATGCAATTTTGTAAAATTGTAAAAAGCCATAAAACCAGTATTTTTGATTCCCTGGCCTTGGCAGGATAAAATCAGGATTTTCATCATGTTTTGCAATCACTTTGAAGGAAATGCCTCAAATTTTATGTTTTTACTCATATCTCATTGATTTATTCATTTTATATGGTTTCCGACTAAGCAACAAACATGCCTCATGACACAAACAAGAAAAAATGAGGAATTTTCATAATTTCTGTCAAATTTCAGGATTACAGGCCACTGTGACAAAAAAATCTAAAAAAAAAAATGGAAAATTTGTTCTGATTCAATTCAATTCAATTCAATTCAATTCAATTCAACTTTATTTATATAGCGCCATTTCACAACAACAGTCATCTCATAGCACTATCAACTGTAGGGAGGACCCCCACAGTTGCAGAAAGACCCCAGCAATCAGGCGATCCCCTGTGAGCAAGCACTTGGCGACGGTGGAGAGGAAAAACTCCCTTTTAACAGGAAGAAACCTCCAGCAGAACCAGGCTCAGGGAGGGGCAGTCATCTGCTGCGACTGGCTGGGGGGTGAGGGGATAGAGAAGAAGAAAAGAACAGACATGTAGAGAGCAAACAGCACGATGGGGACTCAATCTATGGGAGAGAACAAACAAATGTTAATGACCAGCAAAAAAAAAAATATTTCATAGAGAGTGAGGAAAGGAGTGAGGCCCAGTGCATTACTGGAGGTCCCCCGGCTGACTAAACCTATTAGCAGCATAACTAAGGGAGGGTTCAGAAAACACATGATCCCTCCCTAATTGTAGGCTATATCAAAAAGGTAGGTTTTAGCCCTATTCTTAAAAACAGAGATCGAGTCTGACTCCCGAATCCAGATTGGCAGCTGATTCCACAGGAGAGGAGCTTGATAACTGAAGGCTCTGCCTCCCATTGTACTTTTGGAGATTCTAGGTATTACAAGTAAACCTGCATTTTGGGAGCGTAGTGCTCTGTTAGGATGATACGGTAGTATCAGATCTTTTAAATAAAAAGGAGCCTGATTGTTTAGAGCTTTGTAAGTAAGAAGAAGGATTTTAAACTTAATTCTAAACTCTATGGGAAGCCAATGAAGGGAGGCCAGAACCGGAAAGATATGATCTCTCTTTCTAGTACCTGTTAAAACTCTTGCTGCAGCATTTTGGATCAGCTGAAGACTTTTTAAAGATGTTTTAGGACAACCTGATAATAAAGAATTACAATAATCTAATCTCGAGCTAACAAAAGCGTGGATCAGCTTCTCAGCATCACTCTGAGACAAGATGCTCCTAATCTTGGCAATATTACGCAAATGATAGAAGGCAGTCTTAGAAACAAATTTAATATGTGAATTGAAGGACAAATCCTGATCAAAAATAACTCCAAGGTTCCTCACAGAGCTATTAAGAGAAAGAGTAACTGCATCCAAACTGAAAGTTTGATTTGGAAAGGAATTTCTAAGGTTTTTTGGACCAACAAGAATGACTTCAGTCTTATCTGAATTTAATAGCAGGAAATTACAAGTCATCCAAACTTTGATTTCCTTAAGACAGGCTTCTAACTTGGCTAATTGATTAGTATCATCTGGCTTCATTGACAGGTATAATTGTGTGTCATCTGCATAACAGTGAAAATGTATACAGTGCTTTCTAATAATGTTGCCTAACGGAAGCATATATAAACTAAAAAGAGTAGGGCCAAGCACAGATCCCTGTGGAACTCCATGACTAAGCTTTGAGCTGAGAGAAAACTCATCATTTACATGAACAAACTGGAACCTATCAGATAAATAAGATCTAAACCACTGCAACGAAGTTCCATTAAGTCCAACATAGTGTTCTAATCTATCAAGTAGAATATTATGATCAATAGTATCAAAAGCTGCACTAAGATCTAAAAGGACAAGTACAGAAACTAGTCCATTATCAGATGCAATGAGGAGGTCATTAGTGACCTTCGCTAAGGCTGTTTCAGTGCTATGATGGATTCTAAACCCAGATTGAAACTCCTCAAATAAACCATTTCCCTGCAGGTGGTCAAATAATTGCATAGCAACAACTCTTTCTAAGATTTTTGAAATGAAAGGGAGATTAGAGATTGGTCTATAGTTAGCTAAAGCTCCTGGATCTAGCGTTGGCTTTTTGAGTAAGGGTTTAATTACAGCCGTTTTAAAAGCCTGCGGTACATGGCCTAAAGTTAATGAAGAATTGATTATATGAAGAATAAAGCTACCAATAAGTGGGAAGACTTCTTTAAATAACCTGGTAGGAATAGGGTCTAAAAGACAAGTTGAAGGTTTGGATGAGGAAACTATTTTGTCTAACTCACAAAGGTCGATTGGAGTAAACTCATCAAGACAGACATCAATAGAAGGAGTTGTAGTAGTTACAGTATTTAAGTTAACTGTGGGAAGAATCTGATTGATTTTATCTCTGATGGATGAAATTTTATTATTGAAAAAGTTCATAAAGTCCTGACTAGTAAGCTCTAAGGGAATGCTAGGATTGACAGAGTCCTGACTCTTTGTCAACCTGGCTACAGTACTGAAAAGAAACCTGGGATTATTCTTGTTCTCTTCTATTAATGCAGAGTAATAACTCGTTCTAGCTTTTCTAAGAGATTTTTTATAAATTAAAAGATGATTTCTCCAAGCTAAATAGATTTCATCTAAATTAGTAGAGCGCCATTTTCTTTCTAATTGACGAGTCTTCTGTTTTAAGCTACGAGTTTCTGTGTTGAACCAAGGAGTTAAAAATCTCTGATTAGACTTTTTCTTTTTTAAGGGGGCCACCAAGTCTAGAGCCTGATGTAGAGAAGCTGAAACACTATCCACCATGTTATCAATTACAGAAGGAGCAAGCTGTCTATAGCTTATTTCCGTTGTGTTGACACATGGCATAGAGGAAACAATCTGCATAAATTTGGAAACAGCATCATCTGAGAGGCATCTACTGTGATAATATTTTTCTTTAGGAGCCAAATAGTCAGAAATAGTAAAATCAAAGGTTAACAGACAATGGTCTGACAGTACAGGGTTATGAGGAGACACTACCAGATTTTCTATTTCTATGCCATATGTCAGAACAAGGTCCAATGTATGGTGGAGGTAATGAGTAGAATTTCCTACTTTCTGAGAAAACCCAATCGAGTCTAATATTGAATTAAAAGCCACATTAAGGCAGTCACTATCTACATCCACATGTATATTAAAGTCCCCTACTATAATTATTCTATCAGATTTCAGCACTAAATCAGCTAAGAAATCAGGAAATTCGGATAAAAATTCTGAATAGGTTGATGGGGGACGATAAACTATGGCAAATAAAATTGGGTTTAACCTAGAATTGCTAAAGTGCCCAATACTGAGGACCAGGCCCTCAAAGGAATTATAACATGTTTTTTGCTTTACATTAACTAGTAATTTGGAATGGTAAATTGCTGCTACTCCTCCTCCACGACCAGAACTTCTGGGATTTTGACAGTTTAAATAACCAGAGGGAGTTGATTCATTTAAACCAACATAATCCTCTTGTCCTAACCAAGTCTCTGTAAGGGAAATTAAATCAATCTGATGATCAATTAACAGATCATGGACTAACAGAGACTTGGGAGTTAGAGACCTAATATTTAATAAACCACATTTAATTTTTAAATTATGAGGAGGAACAGAGGCCAAATCATTCAATTTAGAGGCTTTATGTTTAATTTGAGTTTTACCAATATTTTGCTTTATCACTTTGGGATGCTTATACATTATATTTTTATTTACTTTGGAGGGAGCAGACAATGATTCTCTGATGGGGAAGACAGGGGCTAAGTTGAGGGGTGGCGGATGAAGAGGAGCTGCAGAGAGGCGTGTAAGACTGCGACTCTGCTTCCTGGTCCCAACTCTGAGTAGTCATGGTTTTGGAAATTTGGATAAAAAAGATGCCAGATTGTTAGATAAATGAGAAGCACCATCCAAAGTGGGATGAATGCTGTCTCGTCTCATATGATATGGTTAGAAAGGACTGTTGCCTGCATGTTCATGACAAAATGAGATTGTGTGTGTGTGTGTGTGTGAGAGGTTCAGGTTACTTTATTTGTACCCGTAGGTAGATTTGTCTGTGTGTACCTGTGTACTGTTCTGTGTGTGTATGTGTGTACCTGTGCGTGTTTGTATTTGTATTTCATCAGATAATCCGTACCCCCTCTATTTCTCTCCTCTGATACACACACACACACACACACACACACACACACACACACACACACACACACACACACAACACATGCAAGATATTTCAGAGGAAGTGACTGTCTTTCTGATTCATGTCTTGAAGTCCATCCATCCATCCATCCATCCATCCACCCATCCATCCATCCTCTACCGTTCAGAAGTGGAAGATCGTCGAGAAGGTCCAGCTTGTGGGGGGAGCAGTCCAAGCAAAGAAACCCAGACTGCCATCCAATTCACATAGCACCATGGTTCCCATGATTCAGGTCCAGGTTCAGGTTACTTTATTTGTACCTGTAGGTAGATTTGTTTTGCAGTCTAGTGACATCCATATTTACAAACCACAATTACATTCAACATAAACACAAACACAGGCACACATGAAGCTGACTATAAACATGATAAAAATACTCAAGGCTCCATCAATTAGGATATAAAGACAAAGAGATGAGAGAAAAACCAGAGATAAGAGAGAAGGGTCATATTAAAAAGTTGAAGACTAATCAAAGAGGTTAAAAACTCAAAGGTCTAAAACCCAATAAAAGATTTAGAACCCAAATAAAATCCTACAAAAATAAGTAAATATAAAATGGAGTTAATAAATAGGTACCTAAATTATGTGCAATATATTTTTACAACTTGTTCAACTCTTTGACAGCAGCAGGAACAAAGCTGTTTTTGTAGCGCTGGGTTTTACTTTTTGGGACAGCAAATCTCCGTCTTGAGGGAAGAAGCTGAAAGTTGCAGTGCAAAGGGTGGGAGTCACCATTTAAAATGGAGGTAGCAATCCTCTGTACCTGTCTGGTGTACAAGGATGTCAGGCTCAGCTGTGACTCACCAAGCAAACGACTGCCAGGGCTGCTTTAACCTCCGAGAACGCCCGCTCTCGCTCCGGGGTCCATTCGACCCCATCCGCGGGTTTCTGTCTCTTGAGCGCGGCATACAATGGTTGCATGAGCTGCGCCGCGTGGGGAAGGAAACGGTTATAAAAGTTCACCATCCCCAAAAATTCCTGCAGCGCCCTGACCGTCTGAGGCCGGGGGAAATCTGCCACGGCGCACACTTTGTCGGGCAACGGGATTGCTCCTTCCGGAGAGACACGGTGCCCCAAAAAATCAATCTCCATCATGCCAAACTGGCATTTCGCTGGGTTGATTATTAACCCGTGCTCCTCCAGCCTCCGGAAAACCGTCCTGAGGTGGGTTTCGTGTTCGTCTTCGGACGCACTGGCTACCAGGATATCGTCCAGGTAGACGAACACGAACGGGAGATCGCGCAGCACTGCATCCATCATGTGCTGGAATGTCTGTGCCGCCCCTTTTAACCTGAATGGCATGCACAGGAACTCGAATAAACCAAACGGAGTGATTACCGCTGTTTTGGGTACGTCCTCCGCGCGCACTGGGACTTGGTGGTAACCGTGGACCAGGTCTATTTTGGAAAAAATGCACGCTCCGGCAAGGTGAACGGAAAAATCCTGTATGTGGGGAATCGGGTAGCGGTCGTGCGCTGTGGTGCTGTTCAATCTGCGGAAATCACCGCACGGTCGCCATGATCCCTCAGCCTTAGGGACCATGTGTAGCGGGGATGCCCATGGACTGTTTGAACGCCTGATGATGCCCTACCTTTCCAGGTTGGCAAACTCCTCGCGTGCTATGGCCAGTTTAGCTGCGTCCAAGTGCCGAGGTCTTGCAAAAACGGGCGGCCCAGTGGTGGTGATAAAGTGCTCCACCCCGTGTTTAGCGATGGCCGCTGAAAACGTCGGGACCATGAGTGCTGGGAACTGAGTGAGCAGTGCGTGGAACTTACCGCCTGGAGCTGTGATGTTGGCTTGTGCTGTTGGCTGGGTCGCTCAAGCTATACAGGGGAGAGAGTCAAAGGACAGTGCATTAACCAGGCGCCTGTTAGCAACATCAACCAGTAAACCATGTGCACACAGAAAATCAGCCCCCAGGGTATGGTAATTCAGTGTTGCTACGACAAAAGTCCACTCGTATGTATGGCCGTGTAGAGATAAGATCAGTGTCCTCTCACCAAAGGTCTTAATTTCTGAGCCGTTTACTGCCAACATCCCAGGGCCGCTAGGTCCTGCCAGCCGATCAGCGTAGGTCGGCAGGATGATGCTCCTCTGGGCTCCGGTGTCCACGAGGAAACGCCTCCCCGAGCGCGCGTCCGTCATGTAGAGCAGCTTGTTCTCTTTGCCGAGGGTCGCAGCTGCTGCCGACTGCCGGCCTTGGCGTTTTCCCGAGCACTTGAATTGGCACGGTGGCGCACATCTGCGTGCGTTCTCTCCGAAGCGGTGGTAGTAGAAACAGAGCGTGTCTCTCTGGCGCTCCTTGGCCCCCACTGCTGCTACCGTCGGTGGCTCCTCGCCTCCTCTGGTCGTCTCGCTGGGCTCCGCCGCCGCCGCGTTGACTGTGATCGCCCTGGTGGTGAGGATGATCTTGTCTGCTTCCTGGGCTAGCGCACGGTAGTCACGGGCGGCCAGCAACGGCGAATTGGCCAGAACCGCTCTCGCCTCTGTTGGAAGGTTCCGGAGGAAAAGGTGGGCGAACAGAAAGTCCCCATCATCCGTGCCCATTAACACCAGCATCTTCTCCACCAGGTCGACGGCCGAACCATCTCCTAACTCGGTCCGTCTCAGGAGCCTCTCCGCTCTCTCACATTCCGAGGGCGTGTAGCGCCGGGTGAGCGCAGCCTTGAGCACCTCGTATTTGTTGCGGGCTGGTGGCTGATCAAGCAGGCTCGCTACCTGCTGAGCTGTGCGGGCATCCAGCGCTGCGACCACATGGTAGAATCTGGTGTTGTCTGCCGTTACTCCCCGGAGGGCGAACTGGGCCTCGGTGTGGTGGAACCAAGAGCGCGGGTTGTGCTGCCAGAAGTCTGGTAGCTTGACTGAAACCGCACACGCGTTGCTGGGGGCTCCAGTCCGGGCTGTCTGTGGGATGGCTGCTGCATCGCTGGGCTTCCCGACTGGGCCAGCTCCGGCGTTCTTGCCTCGTGTTCCATAATACGTCTTGGGTCACCAGTGTGGAGTGTGTAAAATAAGAGGCAGATTCATGGCAGACGGTTTATTACACACTTCACATCTCTCAAGCACAGAACAGAATGAATGATCTCAACAAGCTCTCCTCTATTCACTCAAATCACTCTTCACAGGTTTCATGGCAATTTACATTACACTGCATTCAACCCCCTATGTCCCTGACTACTTCCAGCTATCTCGCCAGGAACTCCCTGGGCATTGTTCTCCCACACTTATTCACTGTCTCCCTCTGAGATGCTAAATAATCTGACTTCCTCAAGGTCCTACAGGACCATCTAACTACCTGATCCAAGGATTTCCTCTGTTTCAGTTTTATCTGATCAAACGATGACACTAAAGAAAAGGATAAAACAGATTCAATAAAAGCCCGATAAAACATTGTCATTATGGTTCGGTCAATTTGGAAGCGTGCAAGTTTCCTCAAACAATGCAAATGTTGCTGACCCTTTATGCACACCCTTTCACAGTTCTCTTCAAAGTTTAGATTACTATCAATAATCATCCCAAGATATTTGTAGGATTGTACACATTCAGTGGTCTGACCTTTCAGTACGGTGACTTTGTGCCTGGGAGTTTTCCTCCTAAAGTCAATAATCATATCTTTAGTTTTTGTCGTATTCAGCTGCAGGTAGGAATCCTCACACCAGTGAACAAAATCATCAACTACTGGGCCGTGACCACTCTCACCATCCTGGAGGAGACTGACAATAACTGAATCATCAGCATACTTTATAATGTGTCTGTTGTCATGTCTGCTCCGACACGTTTGTGTACAGGATGAAGAGTCGTGGTGACAACACACACCCCTGAGGAGAGCCAGTAGAAGAGCACTTTAGGTCAGACAATGTACCATTGACCCTTACTCTCTGCGTCCTGTTGGTTAAGAAATCCAGAATCCAACCCACCAGATTATTGCTCAAATCAAATTGTTGCAGGAGCCTTTCAACTAAAATATGAGGTTGGATTGTATTAAAGGCGGAGGAAAAGTCCACAATTAAAAGCCTGGCATGTGTCCCATTAACCTCTTGCACTCCGGTGTACCGCGGGCGGGCACGTCTCTACGTCCTAGAGCGCACTGAAAAAAAAAAGTTGCATTTCCGTTCTTCCACTACAGACACAGCCGCGAACACAGTTGTGGTTCCCTCACGTCCTTGTAGCAATTCCGGCTGCGGGACACCAGACTGGCTACACATGCCTCTTCACTCGTTCGCTGGGCGATGCTGGCCCCTGAACGCCAACTGTAAGTGTTCTTCTGTATTTTTTGTAAGTCTTCACCTTTAGGAACTGTCATTAGTCTT
The DNA here is from genome assembly GCA_020510985.1 of Pholidichthys leucotaenia. Taxonomy (NCBI): domain Eukaryota; kingdom Metazoa; phylum Chordata; class Actinopteri; order Cichliformes; family Pholidichthyidae; genus Pholidichthys; species Pholidichthys leucotaenia. The sequence continues at coordinate 223,236,440 of CM035841.1, forward strand.
TATGTTAATAAATGTGTGTTGGTGTGCCCTTGCATGTAAATCCTCGTTATTCCTTCCCTCTCCGTGTGCTGCATAAAAGCGCACGTGAGGGTTCATGACAGAAAGACCCAGCCAGAAAGGAGGATTTAGCGGGTACACTCACACATCCTTTTTTTCCTTCCCTTTTTGTGTGTCATTTTTTGGGACTGACCTGTGTTGGAGTTGGCCATGGATTCGGCAGCCCGAAGTTATCCTTTGAGCTTGGGATGGGAGTGCTGCCGAGCGTTAATAAACATTGACGGGCTCATCACATTGGCCAGCGTATATTCTACCCCGGAGGACATACTCTGGTATGTAGGTCTGGCGGAGGCAGAGGTCCGACGGTGCCCTCAGCTTGCTTGGCATGCCGAGAGAACGGAGAGGATTACCCGGCTGGCAGCGCTGTGGCGTGGGTGCAGTGAAGTTAGTTAGTTAATTCCCTTCACACCATGTTGGTGTATGGGGCGGCACCTATCTCCGTTTCTCTGACCCTAGGCCACACAGCTACTGTAAGTAGTAAAAGCTACAGCGGGGGAGCAGTCCTCTGGTAGCTCTGTGCGTAACTTTACTTTTCCCGTTCCATTATGCGGAGCACCACGCTAGAAGGCAGAAAGTACCATTTTTATATGGTCTTTGGTATGACCCAGCCGGGATTTGAACCCCTGCCTCCCGAGTGTGGGGCGGATGCTCTACCAACTGAGCCACCACTCACTGGGTGCAGTGAAAGGGTGAGGAAATCCCCTCAGAAGACCGAGCTTGCGTAGATGGGGAAGCACTCCCGGGGCTCCATTCTTCCTGCTTCCCGCCAGAGCAAGATGCCTGCTCCAGTTCCGGCTCACCCAGCTCCAGCACCCAGCATTCAACGTCGTCCTGTGAGGAGGCGCCAGGAGAAGCCTTCTCCATCTGCAGCCATCATCCCTCCAGCTCCTGCGAGGTCTAACGGGGCTGTCCCAGGAATGCCCACCTCCGTCACCAGGGAGACAACTCCTCCACCTTAGACGGAGAGGGAGGGAAATCAGCCTGCTGCAGCTGGGCACAACAAACTTCGGGAGAACAGGCAAGTGTTTTTTCATTCCATTCAACTTAATTATGAAGAACCTTGTCTGTCTCCCAAGGGAGAGGCCCAGCCTCAGCAGTTCACTGGGTCCTCTCCTCTGGCTGCAGTCATAAACTTATCCCATATTCCCTCTGTGTCTCCTTCCTCTTTCCCTGAGTGCCTGTCAGTTCTAGAACTGAGTCGCCAGACAGTGGAGGAGTTTGGGGCCCTGGATGATCCTGCCCAGGGGCCCACACGGGGGTGTTTTCCTGTAGCCATGCCGGTGGAATCTCCAGCATTGGAGCTGCTGCAGGAGTTTAAAGAGACTGCAATGACCATCTCGCCTGCTGTAGATGCTTCTGCAGCGGAGTGGGAGCCAGAGATGGACCTCCTCAAGGTCGGACCCAGGATGTCAACGCCAAGTTCGATGGGGTTCTTGATGGCGGTGGAGCTCCAGTTCAGGCAAGTTCTCTCTGTTTTATTTCTCATGCCAGTATTGGAGAGATCTTGCCTGACTCTAGGTGATGGGAGTCAGGTGCAGCCCTTGGCGGCATCTAAACTCACTTCGCCCAGCTCCGCCACTGCCGGCAACCCTAACCACTTTTCTTCTCCTGCTGTCTCTGAGCCTTTGTTTAGGGTCTCTGGAGAGAGTGTGAAGCCACCAGAAGTCGCTGAGGGTCCGGTCCAGCCAGAGGAGGATGCTGCTGCTCCAGCTCCTCCTGTCAAGGTCAGCAGGGCTCCCCCCATTGACTGCCTCCTCAGCCTGGTGCTCCTGCGGGTTGGCCCACTTACCATGGGGGCAGCAGGGGTCCAACTGGGCTCCACTGTGGGTGCCACATGGTTTCAGCCAGAGTCCACCGCAGGTGCTACACGGCTCCAGCCGGAGTCCACCGTGGGTGCTACAAGGCTCCAGCCGGAGTCCACCACGGGTGCTACATGGCTCCAGCCAGAGTCCACCGTGGGTGTTGCAGAGCTCCAGCTGGGAGCCACCGCGGGTGCAGCGTTGGCCCGGTCGGGATCCACCACGGGTGCAGCTGTGTCCCAGTCTGGGACCATCGAGGGTGCTGCCGGTCATCCTGAGGACGCCGGGGTCGTTACTCCTCAGCCTGACGCCATCGTGGTCCCCTTCTCTTCCCAGTCTGACACCGTGGGGGTTCCCTCCCTGCGGTCTGGTCACCCACCAGAGAGCCTCCCGGTGGGCAGGCCACCTCCTGCTCCATCCCCCTGGTCCTGGTGGCTCTACAACGTTGGCCGACTGCCTGAGGGACTGAGTCTCTGGGCCAGATGGCCCATGTTTTCCAGCAGGCCACCGGACTCTGTTCACCGGACTCCCTGCTGGGCCTGGGACTCTGGGCGGCCTCCCGAGCCTCCATGCCTTTGGACTTGGGGGGGTAATTGTGGGCCCTGGGCGGGGTATTGTGTTCCCTCCTTCTTGTTCCCTCTACCTCCCACCCTGAGGTTATTTTTTGTTGCTGTTCCTGTTGGGGGGAAGGGGGGGTCTTCGGAATGTTATCTTCGGTGTCTGGGCCGGCTTGGTTTCTCCGGCTCGGTCCTGACCTCCCTGTGGGTTTAGGTGCTGCTATTTACGTGTGTTTACTATGTATTTCAGTGTGCTTGCTTTACCATAGTCTCTGCTCTTTGGCCGGCAGCTGTGAGCCAGCTCTCTTTGGCTCACTCTCCTGTGAGTGTACTTAAGCAGCTTTTTGCCAGTCACGCACTGCTGGGTCTTTGACTGACTGATTGTGTGTTTCATTAGTGAACTGTCAACTCCATTACCACATGTAGCTACTCCGCATTTATCGTGGTTGTCCTTGCAGTGATTCCGGCTGCAGAATGCCAGCGTGGCTACACATGCCTCTTTACGCATTTGCTGGGTGATGCCAGCCCCCAAACACCAACTGTAAGTGTTCTTCTGTATTTTTTTGTAAGTCTTCACCTTTAGGAACTGTTTGTCATTAGTCTTTATGTTAATAAATGTGTGTTGGTGTACCCTTGTACGTAAATCCTCGTTATTCCTCCCCTCTCCGTGTGCTGCGTAAAAGTCCATGGGAAGGGTCATGACATAAAGAGGCTTCAGTTGATCCAAAATGCTGCAGCTAGAGTTTTAACAGGTACTAGGAAGAGAGATCATATCCTTCCAGTTTTAGCCTCCCTTCATTGGCTTCCTGTAGAATCTAGAATTAATTTTAAAATCCTTCTCCTCAATTATAAAGCTCTAAATGATCAGACACCCTCTTATCTTAAAGACCTTGGAGCACCTTATTATCCTAAAAGAGCACTGTGCTCCCAAAATGAGGGACTACTTGTAATACCTAGAATTTTTAAAGGTACAATGGGAGGTAACCAGCTGCCAATCTGGATTCGAGAAACAGACTCAATCTCTGTTTTTAAGAATAGGGTTAAAATTTTCCTTTCTGACCACGTGGAAACCATCCCCACCTTCAGGTTCCTGGGCACCCACATCTCCTCTGACCTCTCCTGGACTGTCAACACCAAGGCCCTGGTGAAGAAAGCCCAGCAGTGGCTGCACTTCCTCCGTGTCCTGAGGAAGAACAAACTGGACTAGAAGCTGCTGCTGGCCTTCTACCGCTGCTCAGTGGAGAGCGTGCTCACCTACTGTCTGGGTGTGTGGTATGCCAGCTCCACAGCCGAAAACAGGAAGGCTGTGCAGAGGGTCATCAACACCACCCAAAAAATCAGCAGCAGCCCTCTGCCCTCCCTGGAGGGCATCTCCAGATCCTCCTGTCTCAGAAGGATCAAGGCCATCACAGGAGACCTCTCACATCCCACCCACCATCTGTTTCACCTGCTCCCCTTTGGACGACAGTTCAGATCAATCAGGTCCCACACCTCCAGACTGACAAACAGTTTCTTCCCCTGGGCCATCCAAACTGCAAACAGTCAGAGGCCCCACCCCCTCCCTCTGAATGGTCTCATGCACAGTACTGAAGTCCTTTTCAATTATCATAATAACACACCTGTCCTTGCATTCTGCATTTTCATGTACATTGACCCATCCGTGAAACTATTACCATTCCTGTGAATATTTTCCATAATCCTTGGGCCATTTTATTCAATCGTGTGCTCTGCACTCCACACTCTTATGTACATAGTTCCATCCATGAAGCCACTACCATACCTGTGTATATACCTGTTAGATGGTGGGCCAAGTGCGTTTTTTGTGTCATTGATCAATCCGCATCGGGGGAGTACGCTATTTTTTAAATATAGTCTTCTCTATTTTTGTTAAATTGAGAAAATTTGTTGGTAGCCTCGGTTTGACCATTTTTTTTTAATAAACTTATTTGTCAGTCCTCTCCAGCATCTTTCAGAGTAACACTAACTCACGAACCAATCAGGTTGCAGTTTTAACCCCCAGGTGAGCACATACACAAATCATGTTTGAGTTAATCAGGACCCCGAGAGTAAAATATACCGGTCTTTCTGACAGCTGATTTATTAATAAGAATTAATTTCTCAAAAAACCCAAAGCAGTAAAGACTGTAACGATTTGTACCTCCTTTAAAACTGTTGAACTGATTTTACTTCACTCCTTTTTTCTACATATTTATTTGATTCTGGTTTATTACAGTATTATTTTCTGTTTCCTGTATTCCATTGTACATAATCTTAACTGATTACGTGTATGCACTGATTTTTTTGTACTTTATTTGTTCTTCACTAAAGTTTAAAAATATAAGAATGTCTATAACTAGCTAAAAAAGTATTACATAGGTTGAAGTAAACAACCAGACAAGTGCAAAATTAAAGAACATAATATATTTATTAACCACTTGCACTCCGTTGTTCCGCGGGCGGGCAAGTCTCTGCGTCCTAAGGCGCACGAGGGTGCACGAGAGTGCGCTCGTGCGCCCTCGTGCGCATGACGCATGATAAGGATATTGATGGTGATGGTGTAGGTGGTGTGCCCTCCAAGCGCCACTGAAAAAAAAATCTGCAAACACAGCCGCGAACAGATTAGTTCATCTGATTGACCTCTCATTTGACTAATAAGAGCCTTGAATTGGGTTTCTGAAACCTTGATGAACCAATGAATGAAAACCTAGGAAGGAGGACCCGTCTCCCAACGCTTTGAATGCAGTGAGCCAATTGAAGCAGAGAAGTTCGTGAGCTGTTTTTTTTTAAGGCTGGGTGAAGACTGACTGCTGGAGCGGATCAAAAAAGGACACAGGAAGAGCTCCACAGACCCAGCAGCATGGAGACCATCCACAAATGCAACCTGTGTGACAGGGAGTGCCATTCGTGGATCGGCATGTTCGGCCCCAGGCGGTGCTTATTTTGTATTGGTTCCAAAAGAGTAGACGTTATGATTTCTTCCATGGTCATCATAGACCGACGGAGGCTGACGACGAAGGCTGAGTGACACACACGCCTTTGCCAGTCTTTTTTTAATTACTACTGTTATTTGTTTTGAAAAATCGTTCGCCAAAAACCGCAATCACGGAAGCACAAAACCGCAATAATGGAATTATGTTTTGATCGAGTCGCGAGACCAGAACCAGAGCGGACCAGCGTCGCGTTCGTCTCACAATGAGGAGACAAGTTCGCCCAGACTCCGCTGTGAAGAGGTAAGGTGTTATAAGCTAAATTATTCTCTATCCCTGAAAATTGTAATCCAAAATGACTTTTGACCGATCAGTAAATTACAGCTGTGCGGTTCACGAAGTCTGAAGTTCGTGCGCCGCGGTACAAGGGGTTGCTTGCAGTGTACAGGCTGTGAACGCCCCCCCACCCCCGCTATTCTTCTGCAGCGAGGGGGGGGGGAGCCGCGGTGACTGCACTGCTGTCCTACATCACCACATAAGGCTAATCCGTTGTGTAGCGATGGCTAAAGTCTATCCTCTGTAGCGAGCGGGGGGGGGACAACCCCCCCACACACACACAGTAGCGAGGGGGGGGGGGGCCGCTGTGACAACGTTGCTGTAGAAACATGCAACGAGTGTAATCTCATGTAGCGAGGGCCGAACTCTGTCCTTGGTAGCGGGGGGGGGACGACCCCCCCCACACACACACACAGACACAGCCCTGAGTGTAACCTTTCCTTTGAGCCTAAAATGAAGATTCTACATTGAATTATTCAAAAGTTACAGACGTTTTTCCAAACTGTGCCATTTGGCACAATTTGGCACAGTTCCAAAACGCCTGGGAACAGCCTGAGAATAAAGCTGTGTAAAATATTCATTTTTTGTGGTATTGTTACCAAATTTGGATCTCAGCTGGATAACACTTGGTTCTACATTTCTGTTGCATTTTCCAGCCGGATCGGACAGCTGTGTGTTATTTACAAGCATTTGTATCCAAAAAAACACTGTGTCCAATTTTTTTTTCTTCAAGTTCAGTATGTTTAGATGACTGTAACTCAGTGGCCGGAGCACGTAGAGAGATTATGTTTTTTTTGCCAAAAAATTCAAAGTGTTTTCTTTTAAATGAGACCAACCCCATGAAGATGCTGCAAAGGGCTGAAGAACAGCTTTCGATTTACTTTGGGCACATTATTTTTTGGAATTTTTAGGAAAATTGCCCGGAGTGCAAGTGGTTAATAAGCCCTGATTCATTACCTCAGATCATTACATAGATTATTCTGTTTATTTTTTGAAAAAAAAAGCCATAAGACTATTTAATCACAACATCTTTATCAAATTTAATATTGATTCATAATCGACTGTTACACCAGCATCATTTGCGTATTTAAATCTGATCAGAATGTCATCCCACCCAGTTTATTGTCTTGGTATGGCCCTATCTTTGTTGGTAATGTTCCTTATGTCAAATCAGACGATCTGTAGAGCGCTGCATATGTAAATACAATTCAATATTCAGATAGGAGCGTTCTCTGGACGTTGTGAATCTTGATACAAAGAAAAGCGAAATAACTGAAAAGACATACAAAAAATTAATGACCGAAAGAACAATTATAAAAAGAACAAACTCGTTCTGCTATACATGATTAGTTGTACGGTTGAATGACAATAAGGGTGATTTAATTTAACCCCTTGCACTCCGGGCAATTTTCCTAAAAACGCCAAAAAATAATGTGCCCAAAGTAAATCGAAAGCTGTTCTTCAACCCTTTGCAGCATCTTCATGGGGTTGGTCTCATTTAAAAGAAAACACTTTGAATTTTTTGGCAAAAAAAACATGATCTCTCTACGTGCTCCAGCCATTGAGTAACAGTCATCTAAACATACTGAACTTGAAGAAAATAAATTTGGCCACGGTGTTTTTTTGGATACAAATGCTTGCAAGTAACACACAGCTGTCTGATCCGGCTGGAAAATGCAACAGAAATGTAGAACCAAGTGTTATCCAAATTTTGTAACAATACCACAAAAAATGAATATTTTATACAGCTTTGTTCTCAGGCTGTTCCCAGGTGTTTTGGAACTGTGCCAAATTGTGCCAAATGGCACAGTTTGGAAAAACGTCTGTAACTTTTGAATAATTCTATGTAGAATCTTCATTTTGGGCTCTAATGAAAGGTCACATTCAGGGCTGTGTCACATTCAGGGTTGTCCCCCCCCCGCTACAAAGGACGGAGTTCGGCCCTCGCTACATGACGGATTACACTCGTTGCATGTTTCCACAGCAACGCTGTCACAGCGGCTTCCCCCCCTTGCTACTGTGTGGGGGTGTGGGGGGGGGGGTGTCCCCCCTCTCGCTACAGAGGACGGCCATCGCTACATGATGGAATAGACTCATATGGCTATGTGGCGACCGCTGCGCAGTCAGCGCGGCTTCCCCCCGCAGACCGGGGGGCGTTCGGACTGTGAACGCCCCCCCCCGCTCCTCTTCTGCAGCGGGGGGGGGGGGGGGCGTTCACGGTCCGAACGGTCCGAACACGGCAAATGAACCGTTTATCGCGGCACACGCACTTCGTACTTCGTGCGCCATACAGTTGTAATTTACCGATCGGTCAAAAGTCATTTTTGGATTACAGTTTTCAGGGAGAAATAATAATTTAGCTTATAACACCTTACCTCTTCACAGCAGCAGAGTCCTGGCGAACTTCTCTTCCCCTTTGTCAGACGAACGCGACGCTGGTCCGCTTGTGGATCCCGGTCAAAACATAATTCCAATATTGCGGTTTTGGTGAATGATTTACGACCTTTGTCGTCGGCCTCCGTCGGTCTATGATGACGGAAGAGAATCCTAAACGTCTATTCTGCTGGAATGAGTGCAGGTCCCACTTGTGGGTGTTCTCCATGCTGCTGGGTCTGTAGCAGGTTCGTCCAGCGTCCATTTTTTCATTTGCTGCAACAGTAAATCTCTTTTCACCCAGCCCGAACTTCTGTGCTTCAATTGGCTCCTGCATTCACAGTAGGCGGGTCCTCCTTCCTAGATTTTCATTCATTGGTTCTTCAAGGTTTCAGAAACCCAATTCAAGGCTCTTATTAGTCGAATGAGAGGTCAATCAGATGAACTAATCTGTTCGCGGCTGTGTCTACAGCTTTTTTTTTTCAGTGGCGCTTGGACGCCAACACCTAACTACATCACCATCATGAGGACCATGCGTCCGAGAGTGCACGAGGACACACGAGTGCGCCCTCCCGCACCCTAGGACGCAGAGACTTGCCCGCCCGCGGAACAACGGAGCGCAAGTGGTTAATTTAATTAATTAATGACCGAAAGAACAAGATCGCGGATACAAGCGGCTGAAATGAGCTTTCTCCGTAGGATTGCTGGACTCACCCTCAGAGATAGAGTGAGGAGCTCAGTCATCCGGGAGAGGCTCAGAGTAGAACCGCTGCTCCTCCACATTGAAAGGAGTCAGTTGAGGTGGTATGGGCATCTGATCAGGATGCCTCCTGGACGCCTCCCATTTGAGGTGTTTCAGGCACATCCCACTGGGAGGAGACCCCGGGGCAGACCCAGGACTCAGTGGAGACACTATGTCTCCCAGCTGGTCTGGGAACGCCTTGGTATCCTCTCTGAAGAGCTGGAGCAGGTGGCTGGGGAAAGGGAAGTCTGGGCTTCTCTGCTTGAACTGCTGCCTCCGCGACCCGGACCTCCGGAAAAGTGGTAGAAGATGGATGGATGGATGGATGGACATACAAAAATATAAGCTGCTTGACAGTCACACTTCAGATGCGCCAGTCCACACAGGCTTTCATAGACAATGCTACATGCAGTATACTAATAAAAGAAGTATTGAGAGAGCCCAAAAAATGAGACAAAAATCAGCTTAAGCGAATGATGAGTAAACAGGTTTAATCTGATTAACTCCAGCTAAACTGACCATGTACATTAATGACTAAACATTAATAGTCACTTTAAGACAAGACAAAAAGACACTGATGCAGACAGGTCCAGGAGATAGATCGATAGATAGATAGATAGATAGATAGATAGATAGATAGATAGATAGATAGATAGATAGATAGATAGATAGATAGATAGCTGTACTTTATTGATCCCAAACGTCAGAAATGTCTGAACAGCTGGAATTACCTGGAGAACAGAAGAGAAAATGTTAACACAATGTAGCTAGTTATCTTTAGAATGAATATTTTTGCACTGACTTCTTTTGGTTGTCTGATGCGGATATGTTGAGTTGGCTGTTTAATATTGAGACTTTTGCTTTGGCAAGATTTAAACAAGAGGCATGGCAACTGAGGCAGTCTACTCTGTATCCAACATGGAAGTTTCTTTTATATGATGTGTTAATGTAACGGAATGTATCTCTTTTTTTTTTTTTTTTTTTAATTTGATGAACTGTATATGTGGATTTGTGGCCATCAATGTTATTTGTGTTATAGTGTCTTGTAAGCCCATAAGGGCACCATTGGTATTAGTATTAGCGATCATTAGCTTACCTTCATATGTGATCTAGTTCGTATCCTCATGTCTTCTGCTGCTCCATGGCTTCCTGAACTCTCCAGTATTTTTCCAGTGTTTCGTCTCGCCCCTGTAGCCTTTTCTGGCTCTCCTTTTTTGCCTTTACGCTGACAAAAAGCCAGCAAGCAGCAGGCTCACCTCGATATCCAGCTTGTGTTTTTCTTGTCACACACAAACAATATCATGGGAGTGTCGGGCCACCTTGCTGTAAAGATTTCACTCACTTAAGGTGGTATTCAGTCGTAACGGAAAACGAACAACACTGTGGCAAGTCGGACTGAGTACGTGCTAGTGGAATTATTATTATTCTCAACACAGGGTCCACACTATTTGCCGTCCAAAATTGCAGAAAACAGTGTGGCACATGACCACTGATGTCTCGTGCAGCCCCTTTATAGTAGATACACCTTTTTGCTAAACTTTTTACAAATTATTACAAAAAAAATCTATAAAACAAGAACTAAAGCATAAAAAGATAAACAACATGGAAAAAAGACACTGCTCCAAAACATACAGTAAAACACAGAACAGTTTTGGTGCTGGCCTGATGCAGGTGTATGCTGGTTTGTTTTGTTTTTTTTAGTTTTTTTTTCTCAGCAGGGATTCTTTCACACCAGCAGGACAATGCCAAAAACGTGTAATTATTTATTTAGCAATATGCTATACAGTACAAGGGACAATCGGGAGCAGCGTTTGGTTCTAGTATTAACTATGGAGATCTGTAACACGAAAAGAAAATACAGGGACATAAATATAATGTTATTATGCTTACCAGGTTGACAAAAATACAGCCTTATCAGCCCATCTTCCTTTCACATTTACTTCTGACAATGACACAGATCATTGGTCGAATTCAAGTCAGGTGATAACAGAGCACTGTTTTGATTGGTTAAGTGTATAGTGGTCCTTAGTGTTCGCCTCAGTGCCGCCTTATCGGGTTTTGTAACTAAAGTTTAATTTTCATAAAAATATGCACATACTCAGCCTGCCAACAGATTCATGTTTTGAAAAATATGCATTAGCATATCTGTGAAAATCAGCTACTCTCTGGATAGCGATGGATCATCTCAAAAACTAAAGTAGATAGAGCTTTAATTTTTTTTCTTTTTCTTTTTTTTTTTGCATGTTTGTCACACTTAAACTTTTTTTTTTCAGGTCATCAAACAAATTAAGATATTAGACAAAGATAACACAAGTAAACACAAAATGCAGTTTTTAAATTAAGGTGTTTATTATTAAGGGGAAAAAAAACAACAACAAAAAAAACCTACACGGCCCTGTGCTGCCTCCGCAACTAGGACCTCCGGAAAAGCGGTAGAAGATGGATGGATGGCGGGATGGATGACCCTGGGTGAAAAAGTGATTCCTCCCCCCCCCCATTAAAACATAAATTAACTGTGGTTTATCACATCTTTGGAAAGATGAGTTCAATTTCTCGAGCCACGCCCATGCCTGATTACTGCTACACCTGTTCTCAATCAAGAAATCACTTAAATAGGACCTGCCTGAAAAAGTGAAGTAAACCAAAGGATCCTCAAAAGCTAGACATCATGCTGCAATCCAAAGAAATTCAGGAACAAATGAGAAACAAAGTAATTGAGATCTATCAGTCTGGAAAAGGTTTTAAAGCCATTTCTAAAGCTTTTGGACTCCAGCGAACCACATTAAGAGCCATTATCCACAAATGGCAAAAACCTGGAACAGTGGTGAACCTTCCCAGGAGTGGGCGCCTGACCAAAATTACCCCAAGAGTGTGGTGACAGCTCATCCAAGAGGTCACAAGAGACCCCACAACAACAGCCAAAGCACTGCAGGCCTCACTTGCCTCAGTTAAGATCAGTGTTCATGACTCCACCATAAGAAAGAGACTGGACAAAAATAACCTGCATGGCAGAGTTCCAAGACAAAAACCAGTGATGAGCAAAAAGAACAAAAGGTTCGTCTCAGTTTTGCCAGAAAAAATCTTGATGATCCCCAAGACTTTTGGGAAAATACTCTGTGGACTGACGAGACAAAAACTTTTTGGAAGGTGTGTGTCCCATTCCATCTTGCATAAAAGTAACACAGCATTTCAGAAAAGGACCATCACACCAACAGTAAAATATGGTGGTGGTAGTGTGATGGTCTGGGGCTGTTTTGTTGCTTGAGAACCAGGAAGACTTGCTGTGGTAAATGGAGCCATGAATTGTGCTGTTTACCAAAAAATCCTGAAGAAGAATGTGTCACAATCTGAGCACGGGGGATCTCACCATTTCTTTGCTTTTTGTTTTTCCTTATTTGTATAATATTGTATTTTGTAGCTCTTTCCCTGTGATGTTATTTCTAGTCTGTTTTCACATATTCGGTATTGTTTCTCTGTATGATTTATTTTCCTGTTTATGTTCAGTGTAGTTTTGTTATTTACATATTTTGTGTTTTTTGTCTTTATTTGTTTCCACTTTATTTTTGCCAGTGTCTTCTCTTTCTTTCTCTCTTGGGGGATTGCAGTCATCAAGGGTGTGGGCGGTGCTCCTGTCAAACTGTCAGCCCTGCCTCCTCTCCTCATGACTCATAGCTGATTGTCATTTTCTCCCCAGCCCACTCATGTGACTCACACCGGGAACTATTTGTGTTTGATTGTTTCTAGCCTTATTTAAGGGCTGTTATTTTCATTTCTCTTTTCTGGAATCTTAAGTTCTCTACCCTCTTCTCCACCAGAGCCCAGCCCTTGTTCTGGTGAGGAAATTTGTAAGTTTACTTTGCTTGTCTTCTTGGGATTTTGTGTTTGAGCTGTGTTTTGGATTTTGTGTCTGGTTGTCTTAATAAATTTCACATACTGCAGTCCTGTGCATAGGTCTCACCTCTCTGCCCCGAGGGGCAATTCATGACAGAATGTCTGGCCATCTGTTCATGACCTCAAGCTGAAGCACACTTGGGTTCTGCAGCAGGACAATGATCCAAAACACACCAGCAAGTCCATCTCTGAATGGCTTAAGAAAAACAAAATGAAGACTTTGGAGTAGCCTAGTAAAAGTCCTGACCTGAATCCCATCGAGATGCTGTGGCATGACATTATAAAGGTGGTTCATGCTCGAAAACCCTCCAACGTGGCTGAATTACAATTCTGCAAAGATGACTGGTCCAAAATTCCTCCACAGTGCTGTAAAAGACTCATTGCCAGTTATCGCAAACGCTTGATTGTAGTTGTTGCTGCTAAGGGTGGCCCAAGCAGTTATTAGGTTTAGGGGGCAATCACTTTTTCACACAGGGCCATGTAGGTTTGGATTTTTTTTTCTCTTAATAATTAACACCTTCATTTAAAAATTGCATTTTGGGTTTACTCACAGTGCCATAGAGTGCGGCTGCACTAAGACCTGTACTGTAATACCAACTGTTCTGTGATGATCGGGCGAGCACGCTCCCCCTCCCTTTCTGTGGGAGGTTCCTCATCTGTTTCCCGGCTCTACAGGTTATCAACGCACCTGCGTGAGTGGACGTACCTGCTGCCTCTTCACTGCCAGCGCTTAAAAGGATCTGCTTGTAAACACTTCGATTCAGGTTCGTTGGGTACTGCTGCCTGAGGATTAGGTTAAGAATTGTGCCATTTGGAACTCAGCCTAATTTTCCTTTTCCTCCTTTCTCCCCAGGTTTCTGCCATCTCAGCGGTACATCCCTGGGATTGTGGTGCACTTGCCTGTCTCCTCATCTTCATCTCCCTGGACTATTCTGTCCACTCGGTCAGATTCCCCACAGCTCTTCTCCTCACTACGTACCCTGCCAGCTCAGTCCTGCTGGTTCCCTCTCCTCCTCACTGGGTTCCTCTCCGCTCATCTGTTGTAAGATAACTCCAGCTGTCATTCATTATCCCCAGGTTGATTCCTCATTCCTAACCAGCTCTCGTTTCCCCTTCTTCCACAGGCTGTGTGTTCCCTCTGTGTGTGCCGCTTTTCTCTCCAGTTGTGTTCTTTTCCAATAAAGTTGTGTTTAACATTTTTTACTCTGTGTCTGAGTGACTTCTCTGGTGTTAGCTGCCCTGCATGTGAACTTATTTCTTACGGTCATGACACGTTCAATATAATAAAGTTTGAGTTCCAGCACAGCTACTCTCTCCACTGGTCATTCCAGGTTTCCGGACATAACATTTGGTGACGAGAGTTAAACCATGGTAGCATGCTTGAGGCCATCACAGTCGTTTCTGGAAAACCCCGACGAACCACTTGTTCCTTGGCCGTGCTGGCTCGCGGCTTTTGAAACCTACATGGGCAGTGCGGTGGCGGAGTGGTTAGCACTGCGGCAGCACAGCAACTCACCCTTGGCCAGGGGATCCTGGGTTCGCTCCCAGCCCCCGACCAACAGTGATCTGTGTGGAGTTTGCATGTTCTCCCCGTGTCTGCGTGGGTTTACTCCGGGATTTCTCCGGTTTCCTCCCACATGCCAAAAACGTGCAAGTTAGGTTAATTGGCATCAAACTGGGGATTCTAAATTGTAGAAGGCAAATGTATTTTCAGCACGTTAGGACCAACAGACTCGTATGCTGATGCTGTTGAACTGCTACTTAGCTACTTTGCTACACCCGACAACGTGCTGGCACAGTGCATGAGGTTTCGCCAATGGTGACAAAAGGCTGAGCCCGCCAACTGGAGAGGGCCCCGAGTTAGACACCGTGGGACAGCAGGGCACCACGGAGCTAATCCGTAACAAGCTAACTGAAGAGCACAGCACAGAGAGTGAACACAGAGCAAAAGGAGAATACAGCACTGAGAGTGACCACAGCACAGGGGGTGAACACGACACAGAGAACGAACACAATACAGAGCAAGAGCAGCGACCAGACTCGCCTCCATTCCTCATCCAGCATGAGCTTCAGGAAGCCATTGCAGAGCTGCAGGAGAGGGAGCCTGCGTCTATCGGGAATGACGACAATGAGAATACAGCCATCCCGTGCGTATAGGAGGAACGCTGCCCGGAGAGGGGACAGCGACCAGACTCGCCTCTGATCCTCACCAGGCATGAGCTTCAGACAGCCGCCGTGAAGCCGCAGGTGAGGGGGTTCGTGGAGAACCGGGACCCCGGTGACCAAAGATGGCCTGGCGTGCGTCCCGTTACAGACAACAGCGACATCACCATCACCCCGACCGCAACCAGCACCAAGTGAAAGAGAGAAGGAACCAGACTGCTTCCAAATCCAATGCACAGCACCAGTCTACAGGAGCCGCAGCTGAATCACTGGATGAAGAGTCTGTGATTGTAAAGAAAGCAGCAGAAGTGCTGGATGTCTTCTGGAGCCACGACCAGCATCGGCCTCCAGGGACCATCACTGTAGCACTGGATGAGCAGTCCGTGACCCAGCAGGATGTAACAGAACTACCACAGCCTGATGGATGCCCAACAGCAAACGTGAGAGCCACACTCTCACAACCAGAACACCGAATGCAGCCATAAAGAGCACCACTTACAGTGATGAACTGGGTTCAGGTCCGTGGAACCAAGTGACCAGGCTCACTGTCAGCCGTAACATCGTCACCACCACTGACACGTATGAAGATCACGGCACAACTGAGACCAGCAGCCGTTCAGATGGCAGATGGATTGAGATAGCAGGTCAGCCGTCTGCGGAAGGTGAGAACAATAACCATGGATCGAGGTGCAGAATTGGAGCATGGCTGGTGTGGGATCCAGGCTGGGACATTGCTGATGAGTGGGCCGTGGCTCCAGAGGGATGGCACCTGAGCCTGCTGAAACTGGCAACTCCGGGGGCGAGTCCACCACGGGCTTGCCACAAGGTCCCTCCAGCAGAACTGTCTTCCCTATGGAAGAGATTGAGAAAAAAGGAATGGTTAGCTACAGATGCGGCTGCCAGCTAAAGAGTGGCAGAATAACCCACTCAGCCGCACTGGGCTACGCAGTGGTCCACCTGCTAGCCCTAGGTAGGGTTCTTAATGTTTATTGTACCAAATTGGGGAGGGTTAAAATCTGGCCATATGTTCTGTGTTTTTCCAAGGGTGGGTGGGTGAATGTTGTTAAGGGGTTAACAGGGAGTGGCGTGATGATGCAGCCAGCTGGTGACATCATCACGCCAGCCCACATAGGGAGAGAGTCGGCCATCTTAGGCCCCTCTCGACTCGCAGTGTCATAGAGTGTGGCAGCACTGAGACCTGTACTGTAATACCAACTGTTCAATATAATGAAGTTCGAGTTCCAGCACAGCTACTCTTTCCATTGGTCATTCCAGGTTTCCGGACATAACACTCTCTACGAAAAAAGACATAACTTACTCAACTGTGGGTTTCAATTTACGCATTTCATCATCCACTTTAACAGTTAAAATATCTACAACATATTTTACGTGAAAAATTACCTTTTAAATTGACAAGCATCATATGAGTAATTCATGGCAAAATTTGATAAGGATTGAAAAATAATTTCTCTCTTGTCATTCCCTCCGATACAGATTTTTTCAGAAGTTAGGTTCCATATGCTGAAGTAGAGGGAGCGGGACTTGGGCTGTCCATGACAATTAACATAATGTGATGTATGTCAAATCTATTAGCATTACTTTTGATTGGAAAGTGGGTGGAACATCTACATACAGTTTTAAGCCCCTGGATTGCTTAGAAAAGCATTGAAGGGCCAGCCCGATGTGTAAAAAAAATCAACACTATTTAGGAGAAATCCTGACTTTGATGCAAGAAATACAGCAAGAAATTCAGACATTATGACAGTACTATTATCATATGTAATAAATGCACAATATCATTTGTTAATTGTGAAAAAAATATATATATTGTAGACAATGTTACTCAGATTTAATTAGTTAACATACCTAATGTTATTAATATACAAACCCATGTTAGAATAATTAAAATTGATCAAATATGCTTCCATAAATACATTAACACTAATGCTAATACCTGTCATTGCCATTGCCCGACTTTGATAATAGATCAGATCTGGGTAATAATAATTCATTTTAATCTTGTTTGTCCAATTAATAAACACATGACATCTCATTGCCGGAGTGAGGAGAAGACTGACACTAATAACTGACAAAAGACAAGAATGTAGGATAGATGAGGACACGACATCTGGCCCTTTCACGCCTCATTGAGTTGATGGAATACTAATAAAATCCATATGACAACAGCATACTAAGTGGGCAATTAATATTCTAAAATATTCTTGCAGTGCTTGTCGAGAAGACCTGTTTGAGGTTTCCTAGCAGGCAAACTGATGCCATTATCTCTCTGGTCAAGTGATGTCCTTATTAACCTCTTTGCCTGGGCAGCATTTCTGACAAACCAGCAGACTCTGCTGGACACACAGAGAAGGCATAGTTGCCATTTGTTGTCCCGCTGCCTGACAAAAGATCTGACATCAGCTAAATAATCTCTTCTGGAACTTTGCTTCTTGTGAGCCACATGCCCACCAAGAGCTAATTGATCAATGTGGAGTTAAATCCTAAAGCCCAGAGCCTTAAAGAGCCACCATTATGCTCTTTTATCACATGTTGACAATTCTTAAAGGTGTTAGAGTGAACTGTTAGGGCGGCAGTGGCTCAGGAGGTAGAGCAGGTCATCCAATAACCAGATGGTTGGCGGTTCAAATCCCGTTCTCCCCAGATATCCTGCCATTGTGTCCCCTGGGCAAGACACTTTACCTACCTTGCCTCCAGTGTCCATAACACTGGGTATAAATGTTCGGTGGTGGCCGGAGAGGCCATTGGCATTGATTGGCACCTATGTTTCCATGAGCCTGCCCCAAGGCAGCTGTGGCTACAGCAGTAGATTACCACTACCATTGTCTGTGTGGAGTGAATAATGTATCTATTTGTAAAAATGTCTATGATAAAGCGGTATATAAATCTGATGCATTATTATTATGCTTTGGTTAAAGCAATGCAGGATTTAATCATTGATGAACTACTGTACACACAAGGAAGGAGCTCTCTTCTAAACTTAACTGTAGCATAATTATGTTAAATTATAATTAATGTATGACATAAATCAAAACCAAACTGTGTCTCACAATGTGTTTAATTCATTCATCTTCTACCACTTAATCCTTTTCAGGTAGTGGGGGGCTGAAGCTTATCCCAGTGTCTCTGGGCGAGAGGCAGGGTACACCCTGGACAGATTGCCAGTCCATGGCAGGGCCAATACAGAGAGACAGACAACCATTCACTCACACATTCATACCTAAGGACAGTTTAAAATCCCCAGTTGATGCCAATTGACCTAACCAGCTCAATGTGCAGCGGTTAGAACTGTGGCAGCACAGCAAGAAGGTCACGGGTTCGATCCCACCCCTGACCATCGGTGACCCTTCTGTGTGGAGTTTGCATGTTCTCTCCGTGTCTGTGTGGGCTTCCTCCCTCAGGCCAAAGACATGCAGGTTAGGTTAACTGATAATACAGTTGTTGTTTTTTTTACCACAAAATACTTTTTAGAAAAACGTTACAGAAAAAACTACAATGCAAATCTTACTGAAATTTGGAATGTTTGAAAAACTACTGATTACATTTAAGTAATCAGTAGTTAATCATTTAAGTAAGATAAGTTTTTTTTTTTTTAAGAAAAATTTTGGCCATGGATGGAGTAATTTTGAAGTATTATTTTAATAACACACATACACAATGGAACCACATAAAAGATTTGAACCTTAATATGAATTTAACATTCAAGTTATAAGAATTAACTGTCATTTGTCAGTAAATGTGATTATCTTCTGTCAAATTTTCACTTTACTTTTTCTTTTTTTTCCCTTCAAATTCCATTTCTCATCAGTTTGGGACTTTACTACTGTTTAGCTCATTCCAGTGAAGTGTGACATCTGTCGTCCATCTGTCCACCTTTCACAAGAATTGCTACTCCTCCTCAGCAATTATCCCGATGGTCACCAAACTCACTCACAAAGATCGCCAGGTGGATCTGTATCCAGGATGTGCTCAAGTTCAAAGTCAAAGGTCAGAAGATCTGGAAACTTATGTGATTTCAGAAAAATCAATACTCCTCCCATGCAATTGCCCTAATTCTCAACAAATTCACATACAATCATCCTCAGGTTTGTCCGCATCTACGCTGAACTTAAGGTCATTTTCAAAGGGGGGCTGCACGGTGGCGCAGTGGTTAGCACTGTGGCAGCACAGTTTTACCCTCAGCCGGGGGATCGCGGGGACCGTGAGATCGTGGGTTCAATCCCTGCCCCCAGCCAACAGTGATCTGTGTGGAGTTTGCATGTTCTCCCCGTGTTTGCATGGGTTTACTCCAGGATTTCTCCGGTTTCCTCCCACATGCCAAAAACATGCAGGTTAGGGAGTTAAGGGGCACTTGCGCACGCAGCGACCGGCAGCTGGTGGTTTGTCACCAGACTGTAAAACAAATCTACCTACGGGTACAAAATAAGTAATAAAAAAAAAAAAAAGGGTAGGAGATCTGGGCATTTAAGATTTCATGAAAATTGTTATTCCTCCTAGGCAATTTCCCCAGTGTTAGGCAAACTCATGCACAATGATCGTCAAGTGGGTCTGCATGTAGGCTATGGTCAAGGATAATGTCAAGGTCAAAGGTCAGGAGATCTGCACACTCTCAGGGTGATTTCATCAGGCCAGAATGAGCTACTCCATCACTGATGGTCTGGTTCTTTTAACCCCTTGCACTCTGGTCAATTTCCCTAAAAACGCCAAAAAATAACGTACCCAAAGTAAATCAAAAGCTGTTCTTCAACCCTTTGCAGCATCTTCATGGGGTTGGTCTCATTTAAAAGAAAACACTTTGAATTTTTTGGCAAAACAGTCATAATCTCTCTAAGTGCTCCTGCCATTGAGTAACAGTCATCTAAACATACTGAACTTGAAGAAAATAAATTTCGCCTGGGTGTTTTTTTGGATACAAATGCTTGCAAATAACACACAGCTGTCAGATCCAGCTGGAAAATGCAACAGAAATGTAGAACCAAGTGTTATCAAGCTGAGGTCCAAATTTGGTAACAATACCACAAAAAATGAATATATTACACAGCTTTTTTCTCAGGTTGTTCCTAGGCGTTTTTGAACTGTGCCAAACTGTGCCAAATGGCACAGTTTGGCACAGTTTGGAAAAACGTCTAGAACTTTTGAATGCTTCAACATAGAAGCTTCATCTTGGGCTCTAATGAAAGGTGACACTCAGGGCTATCTTGTTAGCTATCCAGAAACACTGTCAGTAGTAATGACGCACAGAAAATGAAGTTTCAATTCTAAACACGCTTTACTGAATAAAAATGTCAATATACAAAACATACTATTTACAAACAACAAATTCAATTCAATTCAACTTTATTTATATAGCGCCATTTCACAACAACAGTCATCTCATAGCACTATCAACTGTAGGGGGAACCCCCACAGTTGCAGAAAGACCCCAGCAATCAGGCGATCCCCTGTGAGCAAGCACATGGCGACGGGATATTTTACAAGTTGACAGCAATACCCTCTCAATCAAATATAATTTTCTAATCCTACTCATCATCATACTGATTCCCAGAAAATGTGTCAAAATTTTGCTGAGGCGGTCATGCATATCCGTGCCTCTCTTCTGCTCACTGGCCTCTTCTGCTGCTGGGCTGCTGAGGTGAAGGGCCCAGCTGATCAGGAGAAACTTTGTCCTGGTCATTACATTCTTGGGGAAAGGAAGGCTGTACAGGTGTCCCCCTCGCCAGTAATCACTGAAGGTTTTGCACTTGACTATACCCATGTAAATAATCAGGCCAAAAAATGAGAGCAGGTCGGAGCGTGTGAGGTCAATCCAGGGGCTGGTGGGTGTGTTGCAGTTTGCAGAGCCATGTAGGTTGGTGTTCTCAACAATGTGGTCTAGCACAGATGGAGTGAAAAATGACTCAAACACCTGAACGGGGGTGTATGAAGCTGTTGTAATTAGCTGAGGTCCAGGTGGATTTTTGGGATGAAAAATGGGCTGTGGTGGAATGATGTCAGGGGTGTCGGAATCATGCCACCTCTCCTCAGCTGATGAAGGGCCGGCCGATGTCCCAGGCTGAGGGCTGCCATCACCACTCTCACCTCCTCTTCCTCTCCTGCTACCTCCTCTTCCTCTCCCTCTTCCTCTCCTTCCTCTTCCTCTCCCCAGTGGTGTCCCTCTTTTTGGGGTAGGGGCTTCCTCTTCTGACGAGCTCGCCTGCAGCTCCCTTCTTCTGCGCTTGCTGGCAGAGTGCTCGTCTGGCACCCACTCCTCACCAGAGTCTTCATCTGAAGTTTGTCTATTATGTGGAAATAAAGTCATTTACAAAGTTCAATTTTTATTTTTCACTATTCTCCTATTTTCCCAGAGTTCACATACACAGCACAGTTCCTATTTTGTTTTTTTTTTGTTTTTTTACAAGAAAAAATAGCCTAAAGTGTAATAAAAATTATACTAAAACATTATTACATTTCTAGAGGGTAACAAACAACCCACTGGGAGGAGACCCCGGGGCAGACCCAGGACTCGGTGGAGAGACTAGGTCTCCCAGCTGGTCTGAGAACGCCTTGGTATCCTCTCTGGAGAGCTGGAGCAGGTGGCTGGGGAGAGGGAAGTCTGGGCTTCTCTGCTTGAACTGCTGCCTCCGCGACTCGGACCTCCGGAAAAGCGGTAGAAGATGGATGGATGGATGGATGGATAACAAACAACCCCCCCCCACACACACACACACAAAAACATGCCACGTAAAAAATGTGTGGCCTTTTTTACAAGAAAAAATTGCCTACAGTGCAATAAAAATTATGCTAAAATATCTATCTGCAATGCAGAGGATAACACCCCCCACCCCGCCCCGCTACAGAGGAACTCTGCACACCAAAAAACTTGTGGCCATGACACACCGTTGGAATTACCGATCGGTCAAAAGTGATTTTTATTACTATTTTCATCGATAAAGAATAATTTAGCTTATAACACTTACCTGTCCACAGCAGCAGTAAGTTCCTCATTGTCAGACGAACATGAAGCTGGTCCGGTTGTAACGGACTCGTGCTTCTGGTCACCCGACCCGGTCAAAACATCTCCGCTTCCACGCTTGCGGTTTTGGCGAACCATTTTTCCAAACAAATAATCCAAAAAAGACTGGCTGATGCTACAGGTTCCGCACAGGTCTCAATGTCAGTCACCCAGCGGCTTAGCAAAAGAGATTTTATGCAAGGAGACGCACGTCAACTGTCAAACTTCTCTGCTTCAATTGGCTCGTATTCGCAGCCGTTGGTAGGCAGGTCCTTCTTGCTAGGTTTTCAGTCATTGGTTCTTCAAGGTTTCAGAAACCCAATTCAAGGCTCTTATTAGAGGTCAATCAAATCTAAACCAATCATACACTCCTTTGGCTTTCTGTTCACGGCTGTGTGAAAAGAAAGCTGAACAATGCAGCTTTTTTTTTTTTCCGTGCGCACTGAGACGCACAGCGTCTGAGTGCGCACTGAGACACACAGTGCGTTCTAGGACACACGAGGGCGCACTGGGACGCAGAGACATGCCCGCCCGCGGTACACCGGAGTGCAAGAGGTTAAAATTGTGGGGATTTTCTGTTAAATTTGTAGTTTCACCTTTAAATTTGTCGTTAGTTTCTGAAATCTGTGACTTTGGGGTAACTAATTTTGAAAGTAAAATTAAGCAGCCAACAGGGCTACCTATTGTCATGAACCCGGAACACAATAGCAAAGTTTTGGATTAGGAAGTCTGTCTCTTTTCAAACAGCTCCTCACTGTGGACATTAAGGTACAAAATCATAACACGATTCTCACATATTAAAAGAAACTAACAATTACTGTAATTAACTGTTAAAAGAACAGTGCTAAAGCAGAGTGATGCATAGCTTTATTGTAGGATTCATTTTACTCTTACTTTCTTGAAAATATTTTTATGTAAAATCTTTACTCTTACTGAAGTACATTTGATTTCACACACAGTTTGAAAACACATTTGAAAACTGATAAAGTATTGAGCAAAAGCTCAATACTGGGTGGTGTCCCGATGGGATCACCACCTTATCGTGGTGGGGCACTTTGCGCGTCTCCATGACCCCTAGAGCTATGTCGGCCGGAGTCTCGTACTCCTGGCAGGGTCACCCAAGCCGAACAGGTCGAAGGGTAGAGGCCAGACTAAGAGTGATCCTGAAGATGAAGACCTCAGCGGTAGAGCAGGCAGAAGCTGGTAGTAATGATAAACACCACAATGGCTGTAAAAGCGGACGAAGGCTAAGGGAGCACACCCTGACAAAAAAGCAAGCTGGTGGTGGCACGCTTTGAGGCAGTTTCCCAAAAACCTGGATTCCGGCAGCCTCCTGCAGTTGTGAGAAGATAGCGGTCGTCTAGGGTCTCCCTTGCCACTGGAACCATCTTCTCTACAATCAAGGTAGTGGCATCGGGATAAGCGCACCCCCCATGCTACTCTAAAAACCATCACTGCACTGGTATCTTCTTTAACTGAGTCTCCGACCTCTAAAGTCTGGCGGCGATGGAGCATCCAGTAACGGGGGCAGGTTTGAATGAGCTGGAAGCTCCTAGCTGGAACTCTGCACGTCAGCGGCACAGGACAACGGTCGTTAGCAGTTGGGATTGAGTGGCAGCTGCTTCCGGCAGACCCCTGTGTGTCTGAGCAGCCCTATTTAGGGACCACACTGCTCACCCCAACTAGGGAAAGGCCCAACTGGGGAAATTGCCCACTCAGCACAGCACCCGGATAGGAAACCGCACCTGTCGGGACATTCCACTATGTGGTCGAAAAACAAAAACAATACCATTTAGAATTGTAGCATGGAACATAAGGACACTCCTGGATGCTAGTCCAGACAGACCACAGCGCAGAACAGCACTTGTTGCCAGCGAGCTGAAGTGCTACAATGTGGATGTGGCAGCACTCAGTGAGACCAGACTCCTCGAGGAAGGCTCACTCAATGAAGTAGGAGAGGGTTATACATTCTTTTGGAAAGGATACCCCATTGGCGGACAACTCCTTCATGGAGTTGGTTTTGCAATCAAGAACAGCCTCCTGCACAAGCTCACAGAATCACCAGTGGGTGTCAGTGAAAGGCTCATGACTCTTTGCATTCCCCTTGCAAAATGCAGGTACAGTGGGGCAAAAAAGTATTTAGTCTGCCACCAATTGTGCAAGTTCTCCCACTGTAAAAGATGAGAGAGGTTTCCAATTTTCATTATAGGTATACCTCAACTATGAGAGACAAAATGAGAAAAAAAAAAAATCCAGAAAATCACATTGTCTGATTTTTAAAGAATTTATTTGCAAATTATGGTGGAAAATAAGTATTTGGTCAATAACAAAAGTTCATCTCAATACTTTGTTATATACCCTTTGTTGGCAATGACAGAGGTCAAATGTTTTCTGAAAGTCTTCACAAGGTTTTCACACACTGTTGCTGGTATTTTGGCCCATTCCTCCATGCAGATCTCCTCTAGAGCAATGATGTTTTGGGGCTGTCGCTGGGCAACACAGACTATCAACTCCCTCCAAAGATTTTCTATGGGGTTGAGATCTGGGGACTGGCTAGGCCACTCCAGGACCTTGAAATGCTTCTTACGAAGCCACTCCTTCGTTGCCCGGGTGGTGTGTTTGGGATCATTGTCATGCTGAAAGACCCAGCCACATTTCATCTTCAATGCCCTTGCTGATGGAAGGAGGTTTTCACTCAAAATCTCACGATACATGGCCCCATTCATTCTTTCCTTTACACGGATCAGTCGTCCTGGTCCCTTTGCAGAAAAACAGCCCCAAAGCATGATGTTTCCACACCCATGCTTCACAGTAGGTATGGTGTTCTTTGGATGCAACTCAGCATTCTTTCTCCTCCAAACACAACAAGTTGAGTTTTTACCAAAAAGTTCTATTTTGGTTTCATCTGACCATATGGCATTCTCCCAGTCCTTTTCTGGATCATCCAAATGCTCTCTAGCAAACTTCAGACGGGCCTGGACATGTACTGGCTTAAGCAGGGGGACACGTCTGGCACTGTTGTTGGCACATTGTTGTTTTGGGGGCTTTTTCAGCATTTGTGCTCTGCGCTCTGGGAAAAAAAAAAAAGCCTGTGCCCTGTATTGCAGCAACAGCTTGTCAGCTCAGCACTTCCGCTTTTCCTGTGGTCAGACTTTCTACTTATTTGTTAATAGCAGTATCTAAATAACAGTGGACAAGAAATGTATCCTAGCATTGGTAGCAACTCTGGATGCAAAATATGATGACACAGAAAACAGGAGTCTTGAGTACAAACTGTACCAGTGTCCTATGTCCCACCCTTCCTTATTCTGATTGGCTGCTTAGAAAGGTCTGACATTGACGAGCTCAGCTGCAGTCTGAAAAGTTGAACTTTTTTCAACTTTGAGCACCCTGAGCGCCGTGACAAAAAACGGTCACCGCCGAGAGCATTTCAGCACCGAGGGCGCTCAGCACTGCAAACACTGGACTACATAGAGAATAAAAAGAAAATAGTCACGCACAGCGGAAAAAACGTGTTTGGTGGAGACACAGCTTTATTCAGACAGCATCAATTCCAAGACCTACCCAGCAGATTTTGGGCCAACTCTGAAGTACCTATCCCTGATCAGGGACCTACTTTGGCCCCAACGACTTCTGAACTCTTCCCCTGACAGGAAGGTTCTTGTAGTGGAGACACACACCATGGGGAAGTTCCTAATTCCTGTTGTGTAAGTACTCAACTAATTCTCTGGGGTGACTACTTTTTCTTGTACTCAAGTAGGGCTGTGCAATATGACCAAAATTTCATATCATGATATACAGTATACTACCGTTCAAAAGTTTAGGGTCACCCAGACAATTATTTTGTGTTTTCCATGAAAAGTCACACTTATTTACCACCATGAGTTGTAAAATGAATAGAAAATATAGTCAAGACATTGACAAGGTTAGAAATAATGATTTGTATTTGAAATAAGATTTTTTTCCTTCAAACTTTGCTTTCATCAAAGAATCCTCCATTTGCAGCAATTACAGCATTGCAGACCTAACATGATTGCACAAGGGTTTTCTAATCATCCATTAGCCTTCTGACACAATGAGCAAACACATTGTACCATTAGAACACTGGAGTGATAGTTGCTGGAAATGGGCCTCTATAGACCTATCTAGATATTGCACCAAAAACCAGACATTTGCAGCTATAATAGTCATTTACCACATTAGCAATGTATAGAGTGTATTTCTGATTAGTTTAAAGTTATCTTCATTGAAAAAAAGTGCTTTTCTTTCAAAAATAAGGAAATTTCTAAGTGACCCCAAACTTTTGAACGGTAGTGTAAGTAATCTTATTTGATGATAACAATATCATGCTATACATTTTCTGGAAATTCTATAGTTTAGATATAATGATCACATAAAAATGACCATCTGTTTTTCTACATTTTAAATTACATACTGAAAAAAATCAGTTGTACAAATTCATGTCATTAATTTTATGCACCTTTTTTCCGTCTTAATTTTGCAGTGTTGTTATAAAATTGTTTTTCAATGTGCATTTGAGATGACTTCAACTTTATTTGTTATCACTACTTTACTAATTAAAAATGATTAGAAATCAAGTTACATTAAGAGCCAGTCTGTTCCTCCAACACGTTTTAATTTATTATTTAGTTAGTGTGTATGCAGCCACTGTCACGCACTTTTGCCACTTTAGTACCTTTTTTTAGACAAAATTAAGAAACTCAGCAGCAATTTAAACCAAAGAAACAGTGGTCTGACACACTATAATGTTTCCTATTAGTGACAAGTTGGCATAGTCATTTAGCGTTTACTGTTTTATAATTAGAGAGAGATGGTGTTAACATTACTTACTGTAGTTTAGTTATTTATAATATAATGTAAGGCACGGGGTGGTGGCTCCTCCTTCAGGTCACACCACCACCCATTACTATAAAAGGGCTGCAGGCAGGAGGGGCGGTCTCTTTTGGCCATCCTCTGCCTGGCGGCTGTGTGGGTTGCACCTGTGCCCTCCTTTAATAAATGTATGTTCGGTTCGACACTTGGCCTCGTCCTTGGCTCCATATACAGACATAACATTTAGGCGACGAGGATAAAAAAGGATTAAGAAGGTATGGACGCGTGTGGGTCTAGGGTTCAGTTGTTTCTGGAGCTCCCGGGTGGGCCACCTGTTCCCTGGCCGAGGTGGTGCACTGTCTTCCTGGCTTACATGGTGGTGCTAAACCCGGGGAGAATGGACAGGCTGAGGGTAAGCACGTTGTTGGTGCACAGTTTGGGAACTGGAGGCCAGCAGATACTGAGCACGCTTGGTGGTTCAGACAGCTTTGAGGACGTGGCCGAGCTGATGGCGGGCAATTTTCATGCCCTGCACAATGTCACCATGCAGAGGAGCAGGTTTTGACAGCCTTGCCAACAGCTGGAGTTCTCCGTTACTACACAAGTAGCGGACCTGGACAGCAATGGGAGTGTGGAAGAAGACACGGGAGATGCCAACGCTGTAAATTTGAGGTCTGCCCTGGGGAAGCCCATGCGTATGGGCTGCAGGTCTGTGAAGTACCACTTCAAGGCCAGAGACTGTCCAGCAAGAATGAGGCGCTGTGGCAAGTGTGGTCGCCTGCGTCATTTTGCCAGGGTATGCCGCATGTTCGAGCGAGGAAGTCCGCAGTATAACCGCCCCAACGGTTGTCCACACTGTGTCCCCGAGCACCAGTGGTTACACGTTCTGCGCAGTGGAGTTGGATGGTGTGGAGGTGCCATTGCTGATCGACACGGGAGCAGTGAGTTCCCTGCTGAATTGGACTACTGTAGAACGATTTTTCCCACACTACAGGATTGGAGGTGACCCAGCACTGCTTTGTGGATATGGAGGAGGATGGCTGGCCACGGTGGGAATGCTGAGACTGACGGCTCGATACAGATCAGTGAAGGTGTCTGACCTGGAGTTCACCATGACGGCCCAGGGTGACAACATAATGGGCTGCAACCTTTTATATGGTTTGGGCTTTGCCATTAAATGCGGTGCTGGAGAGGAGTGGTCGGGTTGTGGACTGTGGGACCGACAGACTCCAACAGTGGAAGACGATGCAGTGTGGGATTAAGAACTGCCTGGCACCCCGGAAAGTGAGCAGGACCAGTATCACTCAGGGCCATCGCAGGAAGGTCCCTGTGCTGGAGCCCAGATCGCCCGGGACGAGGGTACTGGGCGGCACGGCGGGACACCTGTGACGGCAGGCAATGCCAAGGAGCTGGTTCCATTTGTTCCCGGAGTTCGGCTGAGGTGGGCCGGTGAACAGGGAGCCACGACGGTGATGGCTGCAGCGGATTCAAAAGAGGTCAGGGCCAGACCAGTAGGCACGGCGATGCAACGTGCTACACAGAGACCCTGCAAGCTGAGCAAAGCCCCTCTGGGAGTCATGGACTGAATTCGGGAGGAGGGTCGACCACGGCAGGTATGGACCGGTCGGCGGTTGGAGGAGCACCAGGGACGGTTACGTGTCGTGGCCAGATGAGAGAACGCTCATCTCCAGCTGCCAGATGGTTCGTGGGGGCACCTGAACGAACTATGGCATGCCCGGGAGGGGACTGAGGGACGTGGGCCTGGACGAGCGGAGCAGCTGGTGGTGGTGAAGAAGAGACCCACCAGTGCTGAGGCGACCTGCTGCGGCCCGGGAGGCTGGCTGCCTCCAGGGGCGGACTGATGACAGGGCGGACCAGGGGGTCCACAGACTTGTTTTCTCCAGCCGCATGTATATAGGTTGATTATTGTGCATGTGTTTGGAATGTTGTATTATAAGTTGGTTGTTATGCTTCTGTTCAGAATGATTTGTTGTTTATGTATGTAGTTCTAGGGGATTATTTTGTGTATTTTATTTTAGTTTAGGAACACGGCGGTCATTTTAATTTGTAGATAGACTTTTGTTTTAGTACAAGTGGCAAAATAATCCACTTTACTGTGTGGGGTGGGACAGCAGTCCACCCCCCCCCTAGTTTAGTTGTTTTAGTATGAACATGTTAGGCCACTTATGTTATGTTGTTTGTCATCTTAGTGCATGATTTCGGCCCTAAATTGGAGTGGGTCTGAATTGTGTGTGTGTTTTGGACTTCTGTGGGGGAGGGGGGGTACTTATTTATAATAAAATACGAGGCACGGGGTGGTGGCTCCGCCTTCCAGTCACGCCACCACCCATTACTATAAAAGGGCTGCAGGCAGGAGGGGCGGTCTCTTTTGGCCATCCTCTGCCTGGCGGCTGTATGGGTTGCACCTGCGCCCTCCTTTAATAAACGTATGTTCGGTTTGACACTTGGCCTCGTCCTTGGCTCCATATACTGTACAGACATAACACTTACCTCCAATTAAAACGAGGTTAGAGGACAATCCTTTCTGATGCAGCACGGTGGGGAACAGTCCCACATCCCTGGTAAACACAAGTAGTGGCTATATGACCAGGACATAAGCTTGGAGTTGCAGTGGGGCAAAAAAGTATTTAGTCAGCCACCAATTGTGCAAGTTCTCCCACTTAGAAGATGAGAGAGGTCTCCAATTTTCATCATAGGTATACCTCAACTATGAGAGACAAAATGAGAAAAAAAATCCAGAAAATCACATTGTCTGATTTTTAAAGAATTTATTTGCAAATTGTGGTGGAAAATAAGTATTTGGTCAATAACAAAAGTTCATCTCAATACTTTGTTATATACCCTTTGTTGGCAATGACAGAGGTCAAACGTTTTCTGTAAGTCTTCACAAGGTTTTCACACACTGTTGCTGGTATTTTGGCCCATTCTTCCATGTAGATCTCCTCTAGAGTAGTGATGTTTTGGGTCTGTTGCTGGGCAACACGGACTTTCAACTCCTTCCAAAGATTTTCTATGGGGTTGAGATGTGGAGACTGGCTAGGCCACTCCAGGACCTTGAAATGCTTCTTACGAAGCCACTCCTTCGTTGTCCAGGCGGTGTGTTTGGGATCATTGTCATGCTGAAAGACCCAGCCACGTTTCATCTTCAATGTCCTTGCTGATGGAAGGAGGTTTTCACTCAAAATCTCACGATACATGGCCCCATTCATTCTTTCCTTTACACGGATCAGTCGTCCTGGTCCCTTTGCAGAAAAACAGCCCCAAAGCATGATGTTTCCACACCCATGATTCACAGTAGGTATGGTGTTCTTTGGATGCAACTCAGCATTCTTTCTCCTCCAAACACGACAAGTTGAGTTTTTACCAAAAAGTTCTATTTTGGTTTCATCTGGCCATATGACATTCTCCCAATCCTCTTCTGGATCATCCAAATGCTCTCTAGCAAACTTCAGACGGGCCTGGACATGTACTGGCTTAAGCAGGGGGACACGTCTGGCACTGCAGGATTTGAGTCCCTGGCGGCGTAGTGTGTTACTGATGTAGCCTTTGTTACTTTGATCCCAGCTCTCTGCAGGTCATTCACTAGGTCCCCCCGTGTGGTTCTGGGATTTTTGCTCACCATTCTCATGATCATTTTGACCCCATGGGGTGAGATCTTGCGTGGAGCCCCAGATCGAGGGAGATTATCAGTGGTCTTGTATGTCTTCCATTTTCTAATAATTGCTCCCACAGTTGATTTCTTCACACCAAGCTGCTTACCTATTGCAGATTCAGTCTTCCCAGCCTGGTGCATGTCTACAATTTTGTTTCTGGTGTCCTTTGACAGCTCTTTGGTCTTGGCCATAGTGGAGTTTGGAGTCTGACTGTTTGAGGTTGTGGACAGGTGTCTTTTATACTGATAACGAGTTCAAACAGGTGCCATTAATACAGGTAACGAGTTGAGGACAGAGGAGCCTCTTAAAGAAGTTACAGGTCTGTGAGAGCCAGAAATCTTGCTTGTTTGTAGGTGACCAAATACTTATTTTCCACCATAATTTGCAAATTCTTTAAACATCAGACAATGTGATTTTCTGGATTTTTTTTTCTCATTTTGTCTCTCATAGTTGAGGTATACCTATGATGAAAATTGGAGACCTCTCTCATCTTTTAAGTGGGAGAACTTGCACAATTGGTGGCTGACTAAATACTTTTTTGCCCCACTGTAGCTGCTGTGCAAACCACCAGAACCCACACACCTGGCACACTGCCGGGGAGATGCGAGGTGCTGACAAGAAGAAACGGGGTATGTGTCTTTTAAGATAAGATAAGATAAGATAAGATAAGCCTTTATTAGTCCCACAACGGGGAAATTCCAGGATTGCAACAGCACAGGGATAGCAACACTCAGAGCAACAATCAGAAGGCAAGAAAAAAAAAAACAAGCAAGAGCAGCTGATATACATATGTACATATTACTATAAAATATATATATACACACACACACACACAGACACACAGTGCAGAGCATTGTAGCTGGATGGAATAAATATATGAATATATGAACACACAGTGCAGAGCATTGTAGCTAGATGGAATAAATATGTAAATATATAAACACCCACAGTACGGAGCATTGCAGCTAGGTGGAATAAATATGCAAGTATATAAACACACACAGTGCGGAGCAATGTAGCTAGATGGAATAATATGTAGATATATAAAAACACAGTGCGGAGCATTGTAGCTAGATGGAATAAATATATAGATATATAAATATAAACACACCCAGTGCTGAGCATTGTAGCTAGATGGAATAAATATATAGATATATAAATATAAACACACCCAGTGCAGAGCATTGTAGCTAGATGGAATAAATATGTAAATATATAAACACACACAGTGCAGAGCATTGTTGCTAGGTGGGATGAAACAGCATAACCGTCTATTTAGTTATCCTACATGGTATGATTATGTGCCCATACATATTCTCACCCTCCATAGCGACCGGTATGTTCCTAGTTGTATGCCGGAGAGGACCATTGTGTAAGTCTATTGCATCTTTTGCATTCAAAAAAAACTTTTACATCCCGATATAAACGATATAGTTTTATATGAAACAGTAGGTTTTTTTTATTGCATCACCGATATATATATCGTCATATTGCACAGCCTTATGCTCAAGTAATTATTTTTCTGGGGGTAATGATACTTTTATTTGAGTACAATTTCTGACTACTCTACCCACCTTTGATTACAAGACTGTTACAGTAGTTGCCTTAACCCCTGCCATGGTGTGAGGTAGGACCACCATTTTTGTGCTATAACCAAATTAAATGATTCATTCATATTGTTTGTCTTTCATCTGAGATGTCAAAAAAAATGCCTTCAAAAGCTGTGACAATCTATTTTGAGGTCTTTCATCAAATTACTACTGTAGTAATATTGATTTTAGAGAAGAAACATATTCATTTTTAACACCAACACTCATGGTGCATTTCATTTTCATCTTAATTTGGTCTTTTTACAGTCTTTTTGTGGTCTTTTTATTTAACTGCGTCTCTGACACAGTGAGACACCTTTGTCTAACTGACCACAGACTGCAGGGTTTAAGATGTGCTGTGCAGGTGTATTTGACCATTTTAGTCTGGTTTGCAGGCTGTTCTGTGGCCATGGATGATATTATCTGCAGAGCTGTCGTCCCAGGTCAGAGCCGGGCTGCATCATAGCGCGCTGCCTTTTGAGGCAAAAAAAAAGCAGGTCACTTTGAAAGCTACAGGCTCTCCCTGTCCACCGCAGAGGGGTCAGGCAAAAGCAATTTGCATTTTAACACGAGGAACAGTGTGTCACTGCGGCACGGGCTTCCTGTAGAGAGAAGCGGAGCCCTCCCATCAAATCTGACACCGCTTTAATAGAGAGACATGACTACGCTTGAGTCAGCTGCCAAATGAAAAACTGGATTTATAATCCTCTACTGATCCATGGGGTATATTTATTACATTATGTAAGGCTGTTATTCATTCTTGTTTATTTGCCTTAAAGTGGTGGATTGTCCTCTCTGGGTTTGCGACGAGCTCCTACCCCAAGTGGAGGAGTTTAAAACTCTTTTTCCACTAATGCCTACTTAGCCCTACTCGCCTCGACTCAGCGCGCTTTGTAGGGTTTTCCATTAGTACCTGGTACCTCGTACCCGGTACTTTTTTCGGACCTACTTCATTGAGGTTCCAACCATGCTGAGTCGAGCTGAAAATGTGATGTCAACAAGCTGCAGGCCACTGATTGGTCAGGGCGTAATGTCATGAGAGCGACGTCTTCACCAGAATCTTCAGCCGCCATTTGCAAATTCTTCACCAGCGAGCGATTGAGCATGCAATGACGATAGAAATGGCTTTGCAGAACCATGGCCCAACAGATTTTTCTGTGCCTTTTGGCTGATGAGAGACTCCAGAGGGAGCTACATGGAGCCACCCGAAATGAATTTACAGCGACTAACCGGCAAATAACGGCAGGTACACTGGTGTCGACCTGACTGTTATGTCCACAAACCTGGCATAAAAAAGACGGACGAGGATGCTGCACTGGAACTGGGCTTTATTAAAGAACTGAGCACAGTACAATATATGCAGTTCGCAGTGGAGTTGTGCGGGCAAGAGCACTTCTAATGGCAGACGCTCAAATATATATGTGCTGGTGTGATGACACAGCCGGAAGGTGACGTCATCACACCGCATACCATAATAAAACCCACTATAGCATTCCCCCACCCTTTACAAAACACAAAACATATCCAACTAAAACCGTCCCCAATTTGATACATAGAAACCCCCAATAAACACACTAAAATAAGAAAAACTTCAAACATACCAAACAACCTAAAACTAGGGCCTTTGGGTGGTCTACCACAAAGCCCAGCACAGCTAAGTGGGGTATTCTGCCACTTTGGGGGTTTTTTTGTTTTAGTTTTTTTTTACAGGTGCGCTCCTACCTAAATAGCCTTTTTTTTCTGAACAGTCTTCCATGGGAGGAACAGTTCTGCCTGAGGGGTTTTGTGGTGGCCCCATGGCAGCCTCCTCCCTGGAGTTTGAAACAAGCCTATGGCGGCCTCCTCCCTGGAGCTGTCGGACCCCCAGGGTCAGTCTTCATGATGCTGAGGCCTGGGTCCCACACTGCGGTAGCCGACTCCCGCGAAGCCTCGCCGTCTGAATCCACCACCCGGACACGCCGTAGTTGGTTCTCGCACCAAACCGAACCCTCTGTCAGCCGAGAGCACGTTGTCCTCAGCTTCGCCACGATCCTCAGCAGCGCCTGTTGTTCCACTGGCTGTGATCTGGTCAGTCGCCATCCCGGTCTCCCGCCGGCATGAACCCGAACCCAGTCCATGACATGGAGCGGCGCTTTACTTGTTTTCATGCATTGTCGTTTTGCTCCCAGTGGCTCTGCGTACTTGTTCGGCTTGGAATCTCCATCGTGCTGCGGCAGTTCCGTAGTCATCATGTACTGTACATTGTGGACCCTTCGCCCGCTGTCTCCGCTGTCGGTCGAGGCTCGTCATGGGTACGGAAGGTATCTGGTGCCTCACCAGTGTCGCTTGTTGAAGCGGACTCTTCACCCGTTGACTCGGTTGTAACCTCCATAGCTTGCTGAGCGCAGGTACGGGAGCAGTCCGGTTCTTCCTCTCTGCCGTCTGAAATGCTCTCCTGTGTCACATCATGCATTGTGTTTGTGCTTGGTTGTCGCTGCTGTGACTCAGGGCTCTCTGCATGCTCGGGCCCCCCTTCCGGGCGGCTCTCCTCCTGAGAGCATGAAGTGGACGTTTTGGTGTCGGCGCCATTCATAATTACTTTGTCGGTGTCGTTCCCGATGGGCACTGGCTCCCTCTCCTCCTGAGCACACGGGATGGATGGAGCGTTGTCGGCGCTGTTCCGTATTACCTCATCCCACACCACGACGTCATCATTCAGGTCTGCTGTGCCCCAACTGCTGCATCCGGACCATTCAAACCCAGCGCTGTCGCTGAAAGCGAAACCCAGTCCATAAAAAAGGTCACATCCCATAATATTGTCACCACACGCTGTCACCTGGAACGTGAAGTCGTACACAAGTTTAAGTTTACAGCAAACAGTCATTTCCACCGTTCCGACATTGCACAGTCTGTGACCATCATATCCATATAGCGCTGGGCTCTCCTTGATTTTGTGGTTAGGGAAAAACTTTTTCACCGTCGCCCAGTTTAACATCGACCACACCGCTGCTGTGTCAAGCAGAAGTGGTATAGCTATTTCGTCTAATTCAACCATGCTGTATTGGGAAAAAACACCACTGAAATCCATGGTGGGATGGGACTGTCAGTTTGCTGAATAATTTCATGAACCAATGCACAGTTTTTCCCTGTGTGCAGTGAAAAACTCTGTCTACTGTTTCTTCAAAAGATTTGGACTATATTACAGGGTATACTGTATGTGGAAAATTTGTGTTTTGCTGTCCTCAGATTAAACAATTTAGGAAAGCCCAGATCATGATGTCATAGCTTTGGAAGCTTCTGATGGGCTAATAGACAACATCTGTGTTAATTAGAGGCACACATGTGAATGCATTTTAAGGCACACCTCAAACCACACAACTTTCTTAGGCTGCATTAAAACCAGGATAGTCTGGGGGTCTTGATTCAACTGGGCAGGGAATGCCGAGAATTTTCACACTTCGTTTGGTTTGGTTTGCATTCACACTGCAGTGGACCAAACTGCCTGGACAACGTCACGCAGTTACAACAACTGCTCGTTTGGGGCGCTGTAGCCAAAACCACCACTGACCACGAAGAAAGAATCTCGGTGAAGAAGAAAAATCAGGCTCATCAATTGGGCAGGACCAAAAACAGAAATCTGTTCCCTTCAGCTGGGTTGTTTGTCCGCCATAAACGAGACATTTTTTAACTTTTCTTTTTTAACTTTTCTCCTCGGCTTTATCCGGTAAAAGGATTTCTCAGATTCGCGCGGTTGTCTTTATTGTTATTTTCTACTCAAAAATATACTACAGTAAAACCCACTTCCTCTTCTCAGACTACGTGTTGCTATGGCTACACAAATACCGAAGGGCACTTACGCCCTTTGGTCTGCTGAATAGTCCATTTGGATTCACACTGTAAGTGGCGCACACCAGACTTTGTTTGCAAGAGAATCAAGACCCCCATTTTCAGGGGAACCAGGCTTTGCTTGTTTGGTGCGCACCAGAGTTCCAACGCGCATTCAGACTGCACCAAACGAACCGAACTATCCGCGAAAACCACTGTTTGGTCCTTTGGTCTTGACCAAATGCAAAATGTGCATATCAACCCCAGAACAAAAGCAAAAGACCTTGTGAATATGCTGGCTGAAGCTGGTAAAAGAGTTTTATTATCCAAAGTGAAACAAGTAGTGTACCAACATGGACTGAAAGGACTCTCAGTGAGGAAGAAGCCATTACTCTCAAAGCTACATAAAAGAATCAGATTACAGTTTGCAAATAAACACAGAGACAAAGGCCTCAATTTTTGGAGACATGTCCTGTGGTCTGATGAAACTAAAATGGAACTGTTTGGCGATAATGACTATTGTTACATTTGGAGGAAAAAGAGGGAAGCTTGTAAGCCTGAGAATAACATCCCTACTGTGAAGTACGGGGGTGGCAGCATCATGTTGTAGGAGTGTTTTGCTGCAAGAAGGACTGGTGCACTTCACAAAATAGATGGCATCATGAGGAAAGCATATTATGAGGAAATATTGAAGCAACATCTCAAGACATCAGCCAGAAAGTTAAAGGTTGGGTGCAAATGGGTCTTCCAAATGGACTATAACCCTAAGCATACCGCCAAATTAGTTACAAAGTGGCTTAAGGACAACAAAGTCAATGTTTTGGAGTGACCATCACAAAGCCCTGTTCTCAATCCCATAGAAGATTTGCAGGGAGAGCTGAAAAGACGTGTTCTAGCAAGGTGGCCTACAAATCTGATTCAGTTCCACCAGTTCTGGCAGGAGGAATGGGCCAAAATTCCAGCAAGCTATTGTGAGAAGCTTGTGGAAAGATACTCAAAACATTTGAAGACATACAGTTTAAAGGCAACGCTACCAAAGTCTAAGGAAATTAATGTTAACTTCTGACTTTGAAGAAAGTAATAATAAATTCTCTGAAAAATTATTTAGCAAACATACAAATTATTTAGCCAATAGAAATAACTTTGGTCATCCTAAATGACCTAAAACAGGAAATGTTTAATATAATTTAATGTCAGATAGTGAGGGAAAAAAAAGGTTATGTTGTGGTGACCCACCACAATCTACATGGACATTCAATCTTCACACTCAGCTAGCCGGTAGGAAGCAGAGGACAATTTGCATACGGACAGAGAGCCCCTAGGAGACAATCAGAGCAATGGACTATTGTTATACATCCCCGGATTAAGGAGAGGAAGTCTGGGTGCCAGTTGGTCACGCGATTGATATGTATTGACTGATATGTATATCAATATGCAAATGTGCCATGCATTCTCTCTGTGTGTCTGTGCATTCTCTCTGTCTGTATAAAAGAGCTTGCTATACATGCCTCAATAGCACACACAGCACAACACAGCGCACAGCACTACAGTGTGTCTCATGATGTTGTAGGAAAATAAAGCTCTGCAACCTCTCAGCTCGTTGTACCTCGCCTGAACTTATTTTTCCTCCACACTGGTGACCCTTGACGAAGAATGGAACATGAGGCGAACACCCTGGAGATGACCCCGACCGGGAAAGCCCCAGCACGCGTCATGGTGCGACCCTCGCCTGATCTCTTCCCTCCACATTGACATGACGAGAGAGAATGACCGTCTGCTCCCTCTCACCGCGCTGTGGACACAGAGGACCAGAGAACGCCTGCGAACTCTTCATCCTTACCGGAGCACGCTCTCCGGAGCGCAGCACTGGGACCAAAACACACCATGAACGACACAAGCAAATGAAGGAAGCAGCCTGAACGGGGACAATCATCGACGCCTACTGCGTTGATTTCCACCGAGCTCCCCGACTCTGACTAAACTCTGGACAGCGGACCGCCCGTGCACAGAAGCCCCGCACGCACACAGCAGGATTACAAGGCCAGCGCAACTGCCAGTTATGTGGTCATGGCGCCAAGCGCGCACCACACACAGAGACAAACCAGCTCCACAGACTGATACATCGTCCTCCACCGCTGCACATGCCCGAGAAAAACAGCCGATCGCCACCCTCGGAACCTTCAGGGCTGCTCACGCACCTGGAGCAGACGTGCAACCTGCACACAGGACTTTGTATGGGTTTCTCAACCACGGCGCACAAGGGGAATTTAGCCGATTGCTTTCCCCCATGACTTTAGGGCTGCTTCCCACACCTAAAAGCCAAACCGCCTCACACCCTCACACAGCTGCAGTTGTTTCACAGCTGCTACGCATCATTGGGGAATTTGGCCGCTCGCCTTCCCCACATCCTCGCTGGATCGAGCCGCGGGAGGAGTCAGATAAAATGTTTTTTTCACAGCCGCTGTGGATCTCCGCCAGGTTTACCGGGAAAGTCCCTCACCATCACGGATCCACACGCAATTTTTGCGCTGCCCAGACACCTTTGACGTCCCGGGCCGGCACTCACTTACTCCTACCCTCCTCCCCCTCCTCCTCCTCAGCGCTTTTCCCGCACCTCACTCCCTAAAGCCAGCCGATCACCGTCTTGTTCCATTTCGCACAAAACGCGCCGCCCGTGCGCCCACGATCCACGGCCATTCAACGTGCTGGAATCCGGAGCTGGAGCCAAACGACGGGGGGATGGGGGGGGTCACAACCCCTGCTGAGTGTTCTGGGGGGAGCCCTGTGGTGACCCACCACAATCTACATGGACATTCAATCTTCACACTCAGCTAGCCAGTAGGAAGCAGAGGACAATTTGCATACGGACAGAGAGCCCTAGGAGACGGTCAGAAAATGTACTATTGTTATACATCCCTGGATTAAGGAGAGGAAGTCCGGGCGCCAGTTGGTCACGCGATTGATATGTATTGACTGATATGTATATCAATATGCAAATGTGCCATGCATTCTCTCTCTTTGTATAACATGTATAAAAGAGCTTGCTATACATGCCTCAATAGCACACACAGCACAACACAGTGCACAGCACTACAGTGTGTCGCATGATGTTGGAGGAAAATAAAACTCTGCAACCTCACAGCTCGTCGTACCTCACCTGAACTTATTTTTCCTCCACAATGTGTCTTTTTATACAGTTTATGTAAACTTCTGGTTTCAACTGAATCCTTTACAGAATGATGTCAGCTTTTAAAGCAGTGCCACCTGAGGAATCAAAGGTCACGGGCATTCAATGTTGGTTTTCAGTCTGGCCACTTTCGTGCAAAAATTTCTCCAGATTCTATGAAGCTCAGAGGCCTTGGTTGGAACACTTTTATGCAATTGTCCACAAAGTGGTGAACCTCACCCCATCACCCCATAATATGGATAGGTATGGTAGTGGTTTCACGGATCGGTCAATATACATGAACGTACAGAGTGCAAAGACAGGTGTGATTATTATGATAACTGAAAAGGTCCTCAGTTCTGTGCATGTGAGCGTTTGGAGGGAGGGGGGTGATGCCTCTGACTGTTTACAGTCTGGATGGCCCAGGGGAAGAAACTGTTTGTCAGTCTGGAGGTGTGGGACCTGATTGATCTGAACCGTCGTCCAGAGGGAAGCAGGTCAGACAGGTGATGGGTGGGATGTGAGGGGTCACCTGTGATGGCCTTGATCTTTCTGAGACAGGAGGATCTGGAGATGTCCTCCAGGGAGGGCAGAGGGCCGCTGGTGATTTTTTTGGGGCAGTGTTGATGACCCTCTGCACAGCCTTCCTGTTCTCAGCCGTGGAGCCGGCATACCACACACCCAGACAGTAGGTGAGCATGCTCTCCACTGAGCAGCAGTAGGCCAGCAACAGCTTCTGGTCCAGGTTGTTCTTCCTCAGGACATGGAGGAAGTGTTGCCACTGCTGGGCTTTGGGGTTGACAGGTCAGGAGAGGTCAGAGGAGATGTGAGTGTCCAGGAACCTGAAGGTGGGGACGGTCTCCATGCCATCGCTGTTTATGAGGGAAGGGCTTCCTTCTTGCCTTGAGAGAGAGCAGTCGCATTTCTTCCCTCCTCTCGTCTGCCTTCCTGACCTATTCCCAGCTTTGCAATGTTGCGTTTTTGTCTGTGTTTAGTCGCTCTTCTTCTGCTGAATCTTAATCTAAATGGAAATTATGGATTTGGAAGCGGCTTAAATGTGCTATTGTCACTATTTTTCAACAAGAATCGGGCCAAGGGGGAGCCCAAGAATTGGAACCTGCGAGGAGACTCATGGACATTGGAATTCATGCGTCTGTGGAAACATTATTGGTTATGATCTCAGGACTTCTATTTTTGGCTGTGAAGTTCCCTGATGCATCAGAAATTGAAGGAAGGTGAGAGAGCTGATCAAAGCGGACCCGGCAAGCTCCTTCATCAAATTCGACCAGTTGGGGAAGGCACGAGTAGCGGCAAACGGTGAACTGAATGACAGTGATTCAGTGGAGGAATACATCTGGAGCCCTGTGCTTTCCATGGAAAAACAGTTTAAGCCTGCACATATGAAAGCACAGAATTGCACGGGTGAGGACAAATTCTATTCTCTGAGTGCACTGTGCTGATTTGATTTGACCTTGTTTGGTGCCCCGTGTTTACATTCCTCCTGATTAAGATAAGCGGAAGGACCGGCTCTTAACCCAAACAATCGACAATCAGTTGTTGTCGTATCAGCGGATTTGGACCCTCAAGGACAGTGCCCATGTGCCTTCTGCAAGCAAGAGAGATAGACTCTGGACTTGTTTATAAGTCACATGATTATAACATCTATCCACTGCCAGGAGGCGCCCTCTGCTGCTCACTAACAACTGTCACATCTACACTACACAATGCATACAACATTACATGCATACAATACACTGCCTCTCAACTTTTGTGTGATCTCCTGCTAAATGTCTGCTAAATGTGCATTGAGGGTTTTTTTGCCTGCAATCAAAATTTCGCTCACTTGTTGAGCGCCATTTTGATAAAACATGTTTTTTTCTCTCGCCTACTGTGTCATATCCATTCCCTCTTTCTTTTTTTTCCTTTCTTCTTTATGACTGGCGCCTAGCCTGCCCCGGCCTTGGATGCGCTCTGCAGAGCGTGCCCAAATGCCAAGTCACGTTTCGTTACCTTGTATTCATACATGTGTAATGACAATAAAGTTGAATCTCATCATCTCATCATCTCAAGGGGGAGGGGGGTCCTGTCTGTTGTTTTTGAAGTCCAGTATGAGTTCTTTGGTTTTTTGGACATTCAGTTTCAGGTTGTTTGCTTGGCACCACAGAAGCAGACTCTCCACCTCCGCCCTGTATGCTTTCTCATTGTCATCAGTGATGAGCCCAACCAAGGTGGTATCATTCATGTACTTCATGATGACCGTGGTTGGGTGGGCTGGAATACAGTCAAAAGTGTACAGGGAGTACAGTAGAGGGCTTAGCACACAGTTTTTTCGCTTTTCAACCTATATTCCCTGGGAGAATATAGGAATATAGGTTGAAAAGGATTTGCAGGTCATTGTATTTTGTTTTCATTTACGTTTTACACAACGTTCCAACTTTATTGGAACTGGGGTTTGTATAAAAACAATAACTTGTGAGCTGTGCAACCACCAGTTTTGTTGTATGTGTGTGAAATGCCAATAAATCTATTCTGTTCTATATTGTGCTCATTGTGATGCTTAGGAACTATTAGGTGCTGGTATAGTTGGGGGACTATTTTCCTCAGCAGAGCAAAGCAATGAACAAATAAATTGTGTTTGTTGTACTGTTGCATCATAGCAATATCAGACATGAGCCTGTGCTGTTGTCTGAGGGATATCCGAATGCTATGATATGTTAAGCTGCAAAATGCCACAGACAACACTCCCTCTTATATAACACTGCTTAATTCAATGGCTTTTAGTGGTTGGAGGAACCTGACATAGCAGATGGTAAACAAGAAGCAATCTTTAGACACAAAAAACACAGAGGGACTGACAGATAATTACCCTTACATCTAGACAGCATAATCAGAATCACCAGTCAGTCTAAAAAGCCTGTTTCTGGGCTGTGGGATGAGACATACACAACCTCAAAAGTTTGCCAGACTGACTTTAACTTTTAGTGGGGGGGGGGGGGGGGGGGTTGTCCTTTAATGTGACCCTTGAAGGACGCTGTTGCATAACATGTTTCCCTTGTGTCAAGCTGAAGACATTTATAAAAATGTTAAAAAATGTTAAACAACGCTGCCACCACTGGTGATGGATGACTTAGAGCATGGCCCAGAATGCTGGAGAACCAGGACGTGATGCTGTGATGCACCCCCCCCCCCCACATACACACACATACACACACACAGATCCCACAAGATATGCTGCCATGTTCAGGCCCCATTGATTAAATCCACACAGGTGAAGGTTAACAAGACTGAGACAACCTATTAAATAATCAATTCATCATTCTGAGATTCATCCAGGTATTGAACATTTT
Organism: Pholidichthys leucotaenia; assembly: GCA_020510985.1. NCBI lineage: Eukaryota > Metazoa > Chordata > Actinopteri > Cichliformes > Pholidichthyidae > Pholidichthys > Pholidichthys leucotaenia. The sequence continues at coordinate 223,278,707 of CM035841.1, forward strand.
TTCTACAAAACATCTTAAACAATCAAAACATCCTAAACTACACCCATACTAACAAGGCTATGTACAAGACAGATAAAAGTTTTGATTAAAAGAAGAATAATTCTACTTGTATTTTCCTCCTTGTATAATTTGCCAGCTTGATCTCATCTGAGCCATTGAGCTGGGTGCATGTTTAGATAGCCTGGATATCCATTATCGTGGAGGCAAACTTGATTTGAAAGTTCAGCAGAAGAATTACTCAGGAAGAGAGGAAGGCGCCATGATTCTGCCCACTTCCCTCCCACCCACAGTCCCCGTCGCTGCTCTTTAATAAGGCTGCTAATCAATTAAGGCATGTGGACTGAAAAAAAGGATTGCTCCAGCAGAGACAGAAATGAGTCAGACAGGCTGGCAAGTGGGACACTGGAGTGACAAACAAACTTAACAATTTTTTGTGTGTGTTTCACATGATCTGGCACAACATAACAGTAACCATGTAAAGAATTATTCAGAAATAAAATAAAACAGAAATCATTGGCAGTGAAAAAGAACGAAACAGAAAAAAAGAAAGAACAGAGATTCACCCCGAGAATCTCAAGGCTTTGGATATTGTGGGGCTGTCCTGGTTGACACGCCTCTGCAACATCACGTGGAAGCTGGGGACAGTACCTTTGGCATGGCAAACTGAGGTGGTGGTTCTTCTCTTTAAGAAGACAGACTGGAGAGTGTGTTCCAGCTTTAGAGGGATCACACTCCTCTGCCTCCCTGTGAAGGTCTATGTCAAGGTACTGAAGAGGAGAGTCCAATCGTTGGTCAAGCCTTGGATTCAGGAGGAACAATGTGGTTTTCATCATGGTTGTGGCACAACAGATGGACTCTTCGCCCTATCAAGGATTCTTGAGAGCTTGTGGGAGTTTGCCCAATCAGTCTACATGTATTTTGTGGACTTGGAGAAAACATTCAACTGCATCATTTGTGGATTTTTGTAGGGGGTGCTTTGGGAGAATGGGGTATCAGGCTCATTGCTACAAGCTGTCTAGACTCTGTACAATTGTTGCAAGAGTTTGGTTCGTATTGCCAACAATCAGTCAAACTTGCTCCCAGTGAGAGTTAGCTGACTTTTGTTACTGATCCTGTTCATAATATTTATGGATGTATTTAGTAACCAGAGGATCTCGTCTCTGCTGTTTGCAGATGATGTTTTCCTGTTGGCTTCATCCAGCAATGACCTACAGGTCTTAGTTGGACGGTTTGCTAATTAGTGTGAAGTGGCGGCAATGAGAATAAGTACCATCGAGTTCGAGTTTATGGTGCTCAGCCGGAAAAGGGTGGATTGTCCTCTCAGGGTTGGGGACGAGCTCCTGCCCCAAGTGAAGGAGTTTAAGTATTTTGGGGTCTTATTCACAAGTGAGGGAAAAATGGAGCGGGAGACTGACAGATGGATGGGAGCAGCATCTGCGTGATGCGGACGTTGTATCGGTCTGTCATGGTGAAGAAGGAGTTAGCCCTAAAGCAAAGCTGTCGATTTACCTCTCAGTCTATGTTCCTACCGTCATCTATGGTCATGAATGCTGAGTAATGACCGAAAGAATGCGATCACGGATACAAATGGCTGAAATGAGCTTTCTCCAGGTTGCTGAGCTCAACCTTAAAGACCCTTATAGGCTGAGGAGCTCAGTTATCCAGGAAAGGCTCAGAATTGAGCTGCTGCTCCTCCACATGGAAAGGAGCCAGTTAAGGTGGTTTGGGCATCTAATTAGGATGCCTCTTGGACCCCTTCCACTTGAGGTGTTTCAAGCACATCCCACTGGGAGGAGACCCCAGGGTAGACCCAGGATACACTGGAAAGACCACGTCTTCCAGCTGGCCTTGGAACGCCTTGGTGTCCCCTGTGAAGAGCTGGATGAGCTGGCTGGGGAGATGGAAGTCTGGGCTTCTCTACTTGGGACTGCTGCCTCCACAACCTGGATCCCCAGAAAAGCAGTGAAAAATGGATGAATGGAAATAGAAAGCTTCCTTCCTCTCATATATGACAATATTGCTTCTCCAGAGAAACTCCCATAATTCAAAGTTATCAGATTGCCTTTGAAATGCAACCCACATACACAGCCAACAGACCACACACAATGTCCACCCATATTACTATGACCTGGCAATCCACACCTGACAAAAAAAAAAAACTGGTGAACAAGGTGGTAACAGGGAGCTATTAGAGTGACTAAGATCTGAGGAAAATAATATAAATCGTGCTTGGCGCGAGTCTCCTGGTACCAGTATTAGCTGGGGGGCTAATAGGCTACCTATAGTACCCCTTCCATTTAGATGACAGACAGCTAGGTGGGCTGATAATAGAGCAGTGGGCGGGTCTGAAGGACAGCAGTGGGTTGGCTTTGTCACATCATGACGTATACGATTTACCTGGGAGAGACAAAAACATTTCTGGCGTTTCTGGGAAAGAAAAATGAGATAAAGGCTGTGTTTTTTAAGAGAATTGACTGTTTTGGTATTTTTTTTGGATAATTATGTGACCAGCAGACACATTTCATACAGAGTCCTCAAGGCAGCCTAAAGAAGACTGAACATGTTCTCACACTTATTCTGAGGTAAAGAAGTGTATGTGTTGGGAAAAAAAAAATGTTTATGTGTATGGTGCACATGCACACTCCACCCATACCCCCCACCCAGTCGTCCCCGTCTGCAATTCCCCCAAAATGTCACTCCAAGCTTTTTTGAAAAGTTAGCAACTCTGCACATATTATAAGAAACCACCCAGAGTTACTGTGATTAAAGATTATTAACATTGTTGAATTGGAAAGATACATATCCAGCAAAGCGTCTAAGTGCAGTTATCATACATAATATAGGATATTGTCACAAATGGGGCATGACCAGGGACCGTGCCCAGGCTTGATGTTCATATTAGTCTTTGCTTTTTTCACAGTATCATTATTATTCTGGTTATGATTATCATTATTATGATTAAGCGCCCCCATGTTGCCTGATCAATGTCTCTCATGTCATGTCACCCCCTGTTGTCTGTGTCTTTTGGTTGTCTTTTGTGTTTGGTTATATCTTATGATCTCGGTTTATATCCCACAATAACACATTCCAGTAGAATCACAGTTCACACTGCTATACTTATTGATAACCTTAATATTATTGAATAGAAAGTGGATTATTGATAAATGACATAAGTGAACATTTGCCAGTCTTTGCACTTATCCATGGCCACACAGGGGCCAATACAGAAAAAACTTTAAAATCTTTCAGATACAAATCACAAAATGCAATCAGTTCTTCTAAAGAAGACCTGCTGAAGCAAGACTGGACAAAAGTCTATGTATCAGATGTAAATGAAGGCTATGACACATTCATGAACATTGTAACCACTCTTTATGAAAAAAATTGTCCATTAGTAAAGAAAAAGCTTAAACAGAAGTTTGTCGACAAGCATGGTTAACCAAAGGATTACAAAAAGCGTGTATAAAGAAAAATTCATTATATAAAGCTTTTCTAGAGAAAAGGACAAAAGAAGCAGAGCAGCGGTATAAAACATACAAAAATAACCTAATATATATAATGAAATGTACAGACGTGGACAAAATTGTTGGTACCCCTCTGTTAATGAAAGAAAAACCCACAATGGTCAAAGAAATAACTTGAATCTGACAAAAGTGGTAATAAATAAAAAGTCTATGAAAATTAACCAATGAAAATCAGACAATGCTTTTGAATTGTGGTTCAACAGAATTATTTTAAAAAAACAAACTCATGAAACAGGCCTGGACAAAAATGATGGTACCTTTAACTTAATATTTTGCTGCACAACCTTTTGAGGCAATCACTGCAATCAAACGATTCCTGTAACTGTCAATGAGACTTCTGCACCTCTCACCAGGTATTTTGGCCCACTCCTCATGAGCAAACTGCTCCAGTTGTCTCAGGTTTGAAGGCTGCCTTCTACAGACGGCATGTTTCAGCTTCTTCCACAGATGTTCAATAGGATTTAGATCAGGGCTCATAGAAGGCCACTTTAGAATAGTCCAATGTTTCACTCTTAGCCATTCTTGGGTGTTTTTAGCTGTGTGTTTTGGGTCATTATCCTGTTGCAAGACCCATGACCTGTGACTGAGTCCAAGCTGTCTGACACTGGGCAGCACATTTCTCTCTAGAATACCTTGATAGTCTTGAGATTTCATTGTACCCTGCACAGATTTAAGACACCCTGTGCCAGATGCAGCAAAGCAGCCCAGAACATAACAGAACCTCCTCCATGTTTCACAGTAGGTACAGTGTTCTTTTCTTGGTATGCTTCATTTTTGCGTCTGTGAACATAGAGCTGATGTGCCTTGCCAAAAAGTTCCAGTTTTGTCTCGTCTGTCCATAGGACATTCTCCCAGAAGCTTTGTGGCTTGTCAACATGCAGTTTGGCAAATTCCAGTCTGGCTTTTTTATGATTTGTTTTCAACAGTGGTGTCCTCCTTGGTCGTCTCCCATGAAGTCCACTTTGGCTCAAACAACGACGGATGGTGCGATCTGACGCTGATGTACCTTGACCTTGGAGTTCACCATGAATGTGTTTAGAGGTTGTTCTGTGCTCTTTTGTTACCATTCGTATTATCCATCTCCTCCTGCGGCCACATCCAGGGAGGCTGGCTACAGTCCCGTGGATCTTAAATTTCTGAATAATATGTGCAACTGTATTCACAGGAACATCAAGCTGCTTGGAGATGGTCTTACAGCCTTTACCTTTAACATGCTTGTAAATAATTTTCTTTCTAATCTCCTGAGACAACTCGCTCCTTTGCTTCCTCTGGTCCATGTTTAGTGTGATACACACCATGTCACCAAACAGCACAGTGACTACTTGTCACCCTTTAAATCAAAATCAAATCAAATCACCCTTTATTGTCATTCAACTGTACAACCAATCATGTACAGTAGAACGAAATTGTGTTTTACCTATCTACTGTGTTAATCACACACACCCCAAGTGCAGAATCAGACGGCCGCTGCCATGCAAGGCGCCGCCACAAATTTCCCTCCTCCATTCCATTTTTGCTGAGCACCAAGCTGGACGGCAGGAAATTCCACTTTTATATGGTCTTCGGCATGACCCGGCTGGGATTTGAACCCCTGCCTCCCGGGTGTGGGGTGGATGCTCTACCAACTGAGCCACCACTCCAGTAATAGGTAAATAGGTCGACTGACTGATTACAAGTTTGTAGACACCTGTGATGTTAATTAGAGGACACATCTTGGTTGAACATGTCCCTATGGTCACATTATTTTTAGTCTTTTCTAGGGGTACCATCATTTTTGTCCAGGCCTGCTTCATGAGTTTGTTTTTTAAAATAATTCTGTTGAACCACAATTCAAAAGCATTGTCTGATTTTCATTGGTTAATTTTCATAGACTTTTTATTTATTACCACTTTTGTCAGATTCAAGTTATTTCTTTGACCATTGTGGGTTTTTCTTTCATTAACAGAGGGGTACCAACAATTTTGTCCACGTCTTAGTAAAAGAGACTATTACAGTAAAGAACTGGAGAAAAACAGAGATGACATTAAAAATACATGGACAATACTTAACAATATTCTTGAAAATAAAAACAGAAATGCAAGCTACCCAACCAATCTTTCAAAAAAAAAAATGACTCAGAGTGTGAATGCAGTCTCACCTGCAGATGAATTTAATAATTTTTTTGTTAACATTGGTCCTAATTTGGCTCGAGAAATATCCATCACGGCACCTACAGGTGATACAATAAGCAAAAACATTCCATTTTCATAAAGAACACAGACGACAGTGAGGTCATTGAAATTGTTGAATCATTTAAAAGTAAAACATCTACGGATTGTGATGGTATTGACATGCTTTTAGTCAAAACTATCATTGAATGCTTAGTGACGCCACTGACATATATTTGTAACCTGTCTCTCCAAACAGGTATATTTCCCAGTGCAATGAAAATAGCTAAAGTAATTCCGATATATAAGACGGGTGACAAAGGGGAACTTTCAAACTATAGACCTATTCCACTATTGTTCCAATTTTCCAAGATACTTGAAAAAATATTCTGTGAGAGAATTGACAACTTCATAATGAAGAATAATTTGTTGTGTGAGCAGCAATATGGGTTCAGACACAAGAGGACAACTGCATTTGCTCTAATGGAATTTATAGAAAAAATATCAACTGCCAGTGAAAATAAAGAGTATTCAGTTGGGGTATTCCTGGATCTTATAAAAGCATTTGATACAGTGGATCATAAATTATTATTAAAGAAACTACAGAATTATGGTATTAGGGGGGTAACACTGTCCTGGTTATGTAGTTACTTAAAGAACAGATATCAGTATGTAGCTATGTGTAGGTAGCAAAAACTCACAGTTACTGAAGGTTACTTGTGGAGTCCCACAGGGTTCAGTTTTGGGGCCATTGTTATTCAATATGTATATAAATGATATATGTAAAGTCTCAGAAAAAATGGATTTAATATTGTTTGCAGATAACACTAATTTATTATGCAGTGGAAGCAATTTGGAACAACTTTTAGATACACTCGAAAAGGAATTAGGAAAGCTTAAGCTGTGGTTTGATTCAAACAAATTAACGCTCAATTTAAGACAAAATTTATGATTTTTAACAACCATCACAACAACTCAGTATCTAAACTCAGTGTAAATGGTGTAGTGATTGAAAGGGTATCCGAAATTAAATTTCTTGGAGTAATAATTGATAATAAACTGTGTTGGAAGTCGCATATTAATTATATTAAAGGTAAAATATCCAAATCAATCGCAATACTACACAGAGTGAAATATTTGCTGAATCAACCCACACTATATACTTTGTATCATTCATTAATACTCCCATACATGACATATTGTACTGAAGTATGGGGAAATACATATAAAACAAACATATATCCAGTCTTTATGCTTCAGAAGAGAGCTATTAGAATAATAAACAAAGCTGCTTACAGGGAATCAACAAACCCACTTTTTCTTAAATTAAAAGCTCTCAAGTTGAAAGATCTGGTTGATTTTAAAACTGCAGTAATAATGTTTAAAGTGAAGAATCTATCACTGCCCGCAAATATCCAAAAGTTGTTCCAAATAAGGGAGAAACAATATCATTTCAGAGGAACATGTATATTTCAAAAACCTTCAGTGAGAACCACCACCAAGCAACACTGTGTTTCAGTGCAAGGAGTCAAGACTGTGGAATGCTTTTGGACCTGAATTAAAATCATGTACAACGCTTGGACAATTTAAACAAAAACTAAAGGAAGAAATACTCCAAACACATATACAAGATGACATGTAAAATCACATAAGAATTATCATATTCAGTCTGTGTAGTGCTGTTGCTTAGGTTTTTTTTTTTTTTTTGTCACGTTTTGTCTTAGCTTTGTTCTGAATTGCATTTGCTCCTGTTTTGTTTTTCTTTTGAATTCTTGGATGGAATATGGTTAGGCAGTATAAGCTGTGGTTTCAGCCATCACCCATTTCGGATAACTTATGTTGAACTGTATAATCAGAGGAGTTATTGTTTAATATGACCTTGTTAGATTTTTTTCCCCTTTGTTATATTATTCTGTTCCTTTCTTTTAATGTTTACTTTTAATCTATCCGAAATAAAGATTCATCCATTCATTCATTTTTACTGTTTAGTATTGTTGTCCCGCATGTTCTTTATCATGTCCCCTGTGCATCCCCTGTCTGAGAGTCAGTGTAGCCCCGTCCGTCCTGTTTTCCTCACCTGCTGGTTTTGATTGTCCGCCCAAGCTGTTTCATGTTTGCAACTAGCTATTCCCCTATTTATGTCAGTTTTTGCAAGTGCTCTGTCTGGCGTCCTTGTCGTTGTACACTGATGTTCTCCCTATGATTAACGTTCCATGTAAGTTTGCCTCGCTAAGTTTTGGGTTCAGTCCCCATGCTGCATTTTTTTTTTTTGTCATGAGTATTTCTGTTTATAAATAATTATTTTGCATCATACCTCTGTCTGCGTCCATGAGCTCTGCTTTGAAATGCTCATCTGCCCGGAGGGCAGAGTATGACAGTAAAGCGTCAGCAAACAAGGACTCAGCAGGCAGGCCGGCGGCCAGTGGTTCTGACTTAAAAGAGTGGTGGGCAGTTTGGAATTCCAGTCCCTCGTCTTGAACACTCCCACCTCCTGCACATTGAGGAAGCTGTTACTCGCCTGGACGTTGCCATGAAGTTTGTGGAGAGGTTCCACAGCCTGCAGTTCTGCCCCGAGGTGAAGGAGCTGCTCGCCTCCACTTGCAGCCACATCCGCCAGACATTTTTGGAGCTGGCCCCGCACCCTTCAGCCACGGAACCCTCACCAGCCCTGCAGCCACCACACGGGGTGGAGGAGAGTTTACCGTTAATGCTGGCTCACATGACAGCTGCAACGCCAGTTCCCACAACACCGGTTCCCATGGTAGCTGTAGTGCCAGTTCCACGTCATCCTTCATTTGCAGTGCCGGCTCTCTCATCTGCTGTGGGGGTGCCCATGCCCATTGCCCCAGCACCATTCACTGCTTCCACTCTGAACTCGTCTCCATCAGCAACAGCAGAGCAGCAGAACAGGCAATTACAGACTCATTTTCTTTTACCACCTAATGAGATGTCTTGTTTCAGGTGAGGGGTCTCAGCAGCAGCCCCCTTCTGCTTCTGAGCCACCACCTCCTGCATCTGCTGTCATTCCTGTTTGTGTGCTGTCACCTACCTTGGTCTCCCTGTTTTTCTCTGAGGTGCATGCCGCAGCTCCAGCAGTCCCCGAGGTGCACATCACTGCTCCAGTACTCTCCGTGGTTGATGTTCCCCACCAGCAGCTTCTCAGTGTGGTCAGCGCCCCCCAGTCGACTCCAAGTGGGATCATTGCTCCTCAGTCACTGTTAGCTCCTGCACTGAAGGTTTCTCTGGTACTGTCCCTACAGCAACGGACGCCTCTGTTGCTACCTCTAGAGCGAGCAATTTCTATGCTATTTTCTGTACTAAGAGCTCCACTGTTACCATCTGCTGAGCTCTCAGATTCTATGTTGTTGTTCCCCCAGCAAACAATTCCTTTGTGGTCTCAAAGTCAAAGAGCTTCTTTGTGGTCTCTAGAGCAAAAAGCCTCAATGTCATCTCCTAGGGTTAAAACCCCCATGTTTTCTTTTGAACAAGAGGCTTCTATGTTATCTTCTTGGTTTAAAACAGGGGTCACCAACGCGGTGCCCGTGGGCACCAAGTCGCCCGCAAGGACCACATGAGTCGCCCACAGGCCTGTTCTAAAAATAGCACAACTCGCAAGTGAGCTGCGTCTGAGATGTAATTTTTTCTGCCGCTATTTTTTAAAATCACACTTGCATTTATATAGATTTTAAAATGACAAGGTCTTAAAAATAAAAAAAAATGAAAATATGTTTATTATACGTAAAGTTAAGGTGAACTCTGACCTAGTTCAAAGGTCAGTATTGTGCGCATGACAAAACCTTAGCGCTTGTGGAGCGTAAGCTAGCGGCCAGTGAAGATGGTGAGCGGAGTGCAGTTTCCTAGCCCAAAAACATGGCAAAAAAAATTCAAAGTGAGCGGGAGGAAGAGTTCTTTTTTTACTACCATGAAAGGAAGCTGCATGTGTTTCATTTGCGGGGCAACTGTTGCGACGGCGTTGCGGCACTATGTGGAGCGACGCTTCACCCCACGTCATGAAACTGCTGCCCACTCTCAGTGCTTGTTTAGCGTCTTCTCATGAAAGGACAGTGCTGGTTATTACTCAAGCATAATTCTTGGCAAGAACTGTATGGATATAATTCCAGTGAAGAAGAACACACAAAAGTGTGTTTATTAAATGTAACAGATTTTGAGCAGAATTGCAGCAGATTTGTTCAGTTAAAAATGTGATAAGATTTATTTAATATGAAAGATGATTTTTCTTAAATGTTGCATAACTTTTTCAAACATGGTTCAACATAGTTCATGAATTAAAAGGGTTTAGTTTTTTATGGTTAAAAGGGACTGGTGAAAACTGGACATTTTTTTAATGAAATGTAGAAGTGAGCATCTGAACAATTGCTGAGATTAATAAAAATAAAGTGTTGAATATTGATCTTGTCTGTTACCCACTCTAAGTTATTGATAATTATTTATTTATGTGTGTGTGTGTGTGTATATATATATATATATATATATATATATATACAATTTGTTATTTTAGAGGAGTGTGTCAAGCTGGTGCCCTTCACATGACTCGATACCCATGAAGTAGCTCTTGGTTTCAAAAAGGTTGGTGACCCCTGGTTTAAAACCTTTATGTTATTTTCTCCTGAGTCAAAGATGCCTGTGTTGCTATTTTTTCCTGAGGTTAGAGTCTCTGTGTTATCATTATCTCCTGAATATGATGTTTCTGTGATGTTGTCCTCGGTTCAAGAGACCCCTATGCTATCTCCTGTGCTAAAGGCTCCTGAGCTCGGCGCTCCCATGGCACCGTCTTCACCCCTCTGGTGACCCTTGGACTTTGGTAGGCCACCCAACAAATCGTGTTTTTATGTCTGGTGGGCCTGGGACTCTGGCAGGCCACCAGATTCATCATGTTCCTCCTACTGGTGGTAGTGGGACTTTGGCCGACCACCTGATGGACATTGTTGCCTTTGTTTATGTTTTGTTTTTCCCACTGTGCCATGCCCACCTCTCCATCCTCCTGCCCATCTTGGTGTTGCTACGTTGTTTTTTTATTTGTTTAGGGGTGTCTGGAAGCCACCCCCTTAAAAGAGGGGCTGCACGGTGGCACAGTGGTTTAGCACTGCGGCAGCACAGTTTACCCTCGGCCGGGGGATCGCGAGATTGTGGGTTCGATCCCAGCCCCCGACCAACAGTGAGCTGTGTGGAGTTTGCATGTTCTCCCCGTGTTGCATGGGTTTACTCCGGGATTTCTCCGGTTTCCTCCCGCATACCAAAAACATGTAGGTTTAGGGCGCTCGCGCACGCAGCGACCGGCAGCCGGTGGCTTGTCACCAGACTGCAAACCAAATCTACCTACGGGTACAAATAAGTAACAAAAAAAAAAAAAAAAAAAAAAAAAAAAAATTATGTCACAATCGGGGCACAGCCAGGGACTGTGCCCATGCTCTATGTTCATGTTAGTCTTTGCTTTTTTGACAGTATCATTATTATTCTGGTTATTCATTCATTCATTCATCTTCTTCCGCTTAATCCTTTTCAGGTCACGGGGGAGCTGGAGCCAATCCCAGCATCTTTGGGCGAGAGGCAGGGTACACCCTGGACAGATCGCCAGTCCATCGCAGGGCCAACTCAGAGAGACAGACAACCATTCACTCTCACAGTCATACCTAAGGACAATTTAGAATCCCCAGTTTTGATGCCAGTTAACCAAACTTGCATGTTTTTGGCATGTGGGAGGAAACCGGAGAAATCTCGGAGTAAACCCACGCAGACACGGGTAGAACATGCAAACTCCACACAGATCACTGTTGGTCTGGGGCTGGGATGGAACCCAGGATCCCCCGGCCAAGGGTGAGTTGCTGTGCTGCCGCAGTGCTAACCACTCCGTCACCGTGCCGCCCTATTCTGGTTATGATTATCATTATTATTATTAAGTGCCTCTGTGTTCCCTGATCATTGTCTGTCATGTCATGTCATCCCCTGTTGTCTGTCTTTTGAATGTCTTTTGTATTTGGTTATATTTTATGATCTCGGTTTATTTTTTTAGGGGTAGCGCGGTGGCGGAGTGGTTAGCACTGCGGCAGCACAGCAATTCACCCTTGGCCAGGGGATCCTGGGCTCGATCCCAGCCCCCAACCAACAGTGATCTGTGTGGAGTTTGCATGTTCTCCTCGTGTCTGCGTGGGTTTACACTGGGATTCCTCTGGTTTCCTCCCACATGCCAAAAGCATGCAAGTTAGGTTAATTGGCATCAAAACTGGGGATTCTAAATTGTCCTTAGGTATGACTGTGAGAGTGAATAGTTGTCTGTCTCTCTGTGTTGGCCCTGTGATGGACTGGCAATCTGTCCAGGGTGTACCCTGCCTCTCGGCCAAAGATGCTGGGATAGGCTCCAGTCTTCCCCCAACCCAAAAAGGATTAAGTGGAAGAAGATTGATGAATGGTTTATTTTTAATGTTTAGTATTGTTGTCCTGCATGTTCTTTGTCATGTCTCCTGTACATCCCCTGTCTTGAGTGTCAGTGCAGCCCTGCCCATCCTGTTTTCCTCACCTGCTGCCCTTGATTGTCCACCCAAGCTGTCTCATGTTTGCAATTAGTTATTCCCCTATTTATGTCAGTTTTTGCATGTGCTCTGTCTGATGTCCTCGTCGTTGTACCCCGATGTTCTCCCTGACTATGATTAAAGGAATCCTGTACTGGTCATTATAACAACATTAATCCTGCTTTAGGTATTACTTATAAAGCAAAAATGTGTTTATTCAGTAAAAATAACCCCCTAGAGTCAGTATATTGAATAAGTTTATCCCATGAAAATCATTTGGTCAAAACCAATAGGGAGCAGCCATTGCCGGCCGGAAGTGACGTACAGTCATTTCCGGCTTTACTGCGGATGAGTAAACATGTTTCCCGCAGACGAGTAAACGCGTTCAGCAGATGCTCAGTGGGTTGAGATCCGAGTTGAAAACAGCGCAAAATCTGCAGATGTATACTACACAAACCGTCCTTGGAAATGGCCTTTATTGACAGCATGATCCGCAGTTACCTCCGAGGACCAACAGCTGAAGGGGACCTGACGAACAGGCAAGTTCCCAGTCAAGTAACTTCAGAAAACATTGAATAAATCTTGATATACCAGAATTTTATTTCATTAAATTATATGCAGGTAGATTTGCTTGTACATGGTTGTCAAAATTATATAAAATTCTGATGTTGGAACTTTGTTGACTGTTATACTGCAGCCCAGTCAGTTGCACAAAGCAACAACTGTGTGTCACTACGGTGCTGAAACTGGCCACGGAGGAGGTAAGATGTTGCTGACCATGACTGATTGAGAGAGCAGCGACTTGAAACTTATTTGTACTTATATTTGAGAAGGAATCATGACCAAAATTACTGGATGGAACCACTAGCATCATATTTGATCCTTTGAAATAACTTTTGATTAAAATTCACTACAGGTACCCTTTAACGTTCCATGTTAAGTATGCCTCGCTAAGTTTTGAGTTCAGCCCCCATGCTGCATTTTCTTTGTCATGAGTATTTCTGTTAATAAATAATTATTTTGCACCATACCTCTGCCTGCCCCCTTGAGTTTTGTTACCAAACGCTCATCTGCCCTGAGGGCAGAGCACGACAGATATAGTAACCCACTGAATCCCTATTGTTTGATCAAATTGCTTCGGTGGAACTATATGTTTGCATAATTGGATGTAATGTATAAAGCTCATTCTGTTTATTTTTACCTCTGCCAAGAGGAGGAGGTAATGGTTTTAGTGGCGTTGGTTAATTGGTTTGTCTGTCTGTTAGCAACATAACTCAAAAAGTTCTGAAGGGATTTTGATGAAATTTTCAGGAAAGGTGTGTATTGGCACGGGAAACAGATGATTAGATTTTGGTGGTGATCCAGATCACGATGTGGATGCAGGATTTTTTTTTTTTAAATAATAATATGGAGCTTCCCCTTTAACCTTTTGAGTGTGAGTATTTGTGTGTCCCTAGTGGCAGAGCGCGGCGCTGCGCCTGTCATCTCACTTTGACATGATCGGCTGCATTGGGGATTTGTACTGATTTGTACTGATCTGCCAGTTTCAGAAGGTGGCAGACATCCGTTGGAGGACTCAATGGATGACACGTAATACACCAAAGAAGAACGCCTCATTTCCTTTTCCTGTTTTTAGCATTTTAGCCCAGAAAGCCAATATGGCTGCCGTCCGTCATCATGCACCGTCACTTAGTTGGCTTTGTACGCAGAAAATAGCCGTGGGATACAAGCAAAATTTATGTGGGATAATCATAAGACTTTGTAGATGTGATAGAGAGCGTAAATGACCGACAGAATGCAAAATAATGACCATGATGGGTGAAAACGCAGCAACCACAGCAGCGAGCAAGTCCCCTTAGCCGCCAGTAAGTGAGGAATTTCTGTGTTTTTTTTAATATTGTACTGATTTCTTGTTCATATACTTTGAAGATAAGATGATGAGGTACCTCTGTACAAAAAACGGTGTCAAAAGACTGAACCATTCTTTGTGTAAATACATCCAAAGTCCAGTTTTGACTGAGTTATGGAATTTAAAGAGGTGCCGTGACATTTTGCAAATTAGATGCGTAAATTTATTCCTATCTGAAACTTTGGATCATATTTTACATCATTCTAATTGACAGTAAGCCTTTATTTCTTACCACTTTCAAGTTATAGCCTTGGAAATCTGAACTATTTTATTAACAAAAAATATTTACCACCCTTGACCACTAGGGGTTATGTCACAATTCGGGGACAGACACAGTCAAAGAGGACGTATCCACGGAGTTATAATCACCTCCGCACCCATACACAGTATGTGATGGTTGACATCGTTTCATCTGAAGACACCGACAAAAAGCAAGCAAACTGCAGTTTATGAACAGATTTTGATGACATTTTCAGGAATATATGTAATGGCATGAGGAACACAGTACCGGCAGACAAGAAAAGGACGTCTTGCGAGGCACGTTACCCACACGGTATGTAAGCACACAGGACTGGACAAAGTTTCATTTTTATTACTTCTGCCAAGAGGAGGAGCTATTGTTTTTGCCTGATGTCGTGCCAAAAAGTACACTGTAATTGTCCATTGTTGACGCATAGTATTTGTCTTTATATAGTATTGTAAGGTCAGAGCTGTGATAAGATGTGGGGGGGGGGGGGAGAATCTCCCGGCATACTTTGCACCACGGGGTATTCAAAGACTGTTATTATTCTTGTGTTCTGAGTGTTATTGCTGCACTGTGGGGGCACAGAGAAAGGAGTTTTCCACCCAGAGCCGGGGGCCGGGGGGAGAGATGGATAAAAGGACAGAAGGGTTTTAGATGTAACAAAAGGGAGCCATCGACCCCCGTGGTGACAGGAGTCACACCGGAGTTCGCAGGGGAGTGATAGTATGTTGATGTGCCAGACATGCTTTGTGTACTGTGTGCAATGTCTTTTATCCCCGAGTCTGCGAGGCGGGAATAAAGAGGTATAAAGGTGAGAGCCCACAGACCCAGGGACATGATATTGTTTTCTGTGATGGAGGACTGAATAAAGTTCATGTGTCATCCAGCTTGCTGTCTCGTCTGATTTCATCCTCCACACTGGTGACCTTCAGACGTGTAATGGAGAATGAGCTGAGCACCTCCGCGGAGACACCCCAGAGGGAGCACACCAGCGCGGCATGCGTTGTTACAGTCAGGGTCCCGGACTTTTGGTTCCACAATCCAACCCCTTGGTTTTTACATGTGGAAGCCCAATTCGCACTCCGCAGGATCTCTACAGACGACATGAAATATCATCATGTGGTCGCTGCACTGGATGTGCGGGCCACACCGCAAGTAACATGCCTGCTCCAAGAACCGCCAGCCCAAGGGAAATATGACGTGCTCAAGCAGATGCTGCTTCAACGTTACACCCTTTCGGACGGGGAGAGAGCAGAAAAACTCCTCACGCGCTCAAAGTTTGGTGACAGATCAGCTGTGGATCTGATAGAGAGCATGTTAGCGCTGATGGGGAAGGAAGACGGCTCTTTCCTGTTCACCCACCTCTTCCTCAGAAACCTACCAGCTACAGCGAGAGCGATCCTCGCTAACACATCACTGCTGGCGACCAGGAACTACCGTGCGCTGACGCAAGAAGCAGTCTGCATCATCCTGCATGCAGCATCACTGGAACCCATGGAGGAATCCAGCAGGGTCGAGGAGCCGACAATAGTGGCTGGGACAGCCACCAGGAGACGCAGGAACGGGTCATTGTGTTTTTATCATTGCCATTTTGGCAAGGAAGCGCAACGTTGTCTGCCACCATGCTACTTCAAGAAAGCCAGTAAACGAGATGGCCAGTGATCAGTGGTAGCTGCTACCATTGACGACAGGAACAAGCTGCTTTTCATCATGGACACACGTTCTGGGAGATGTTTTTTTGGTGGACTCTGGCTCCTAGAAGAGCCTCATTTGGCTGGTCAGCATGAACAAGCTTGCAGAAGGCAGCGGCCCTGAGCTTACAGCCACCAATGGATCCCACATCAAGACGTTTGGTGAAAGGACGCTGATTGTGTGCTTACACGGACGCAATTTCCAGTGGAATTTTGTGATAGTTGCATGTTCGATCCCCGTTTTAGGTGTTGATTTTTTATGTGCTTATGGACTGTTAGTTGATGTTGCCAAAAGATGTTTAGTGGACGCTGTCTCTTTTTCCTCCTTGCCCTGCACAACTCGGGGAGTTGAGCCACCAACACACGCTAACATTCTAGCTCCAGGATGTAAGTACCAGCATTTGCTTTCACAGTTCCTAGCACTCACAGTTCCCACTTTTTCCATGACAGTAACCAAACACGGGGTCGAGCATTTCATAACTACAAAAGGTCCACCAGTTTTCGTGCGCCCTCGGTGCCTTGACGAGGTTAAATTAGCCAGCATGTGTGAAGAGTTTGCTAACTTAGAGCAGCTAGGCATCATTAGGTGCTCCAATAGCCCATGGGCATCTCCACTACACATGGTGCCCAAGGCTGATGGGTCGTGGTGACCTGGCGGCGATCTCCGGCACTTGAAAAATGCCACTGAACACGACCGGTATCCCTTCCCGCACATCAAGGATTTTTCCATACACCTGGCCAAGATGCATGTTTTTCAAAAGTAGGCCTGATCCACAGTTACCACCAGGTCCCGGTGTGCACGGAGGACGTTCCCACTTTTCAAGTTTTTACATATGCCATTCGGGTTAAAGGGTGCGGTGCAAACTTTCCAAAGAATGATGGACGTGGTGCTCCATGGTGCCCTTTGTTTTTGTCTACTTAGATGACATTTTGGTAGCTAGCGCGTTGGAGGAGGAGCACCTCGACCATCTTAAACAAGTTTTCCAGCAGCTGAAAGTGCACAGGCTTATCGTTAACCCGGCAAAGTGCCAGTTTGGGATGCCGGTGATTGATTTTTTGGGCCACCACATCTCGCCAGAGGGCATGATTCTACTGCCAGATAAAATGCACGCGGTGTCAGATTTTCTGCATCCAAAGACCGTGAGGGTGCTGCAGGAATTTTCGGGGAATGGTCAATTTTTACAACTGTTTCCTCCCCCGGGAAGCCCAACTGTTGCAGCCACTGTACAGCGCGCTCAAAAAAAAGAAGCCCACGGAGAACATTGACTGGACCCCCAAGTGGGTCCAGGCTTTCACAAACACTGAAACAGCGCTCGCTAATGCGGCTTTGCTAGCCCACCCCACCCCATCAGTGCGTATAGCACTCACCACAGATGTGTCTGACATTGCCATAGGGGTAGTGGTGGAGCAGTACGTCTCCGGTTCGTGGCAGCCACTTGCGTTTTTCAGCTGTATTTTGCATGACAACGAATGCAAATACAGTACGTTTGACCGAGAGTTGCTGGCTCTCCACCTGGCGATGCGCCATTTCCAGTTCTGGCTGGAGAGGTGCGAGTTCTTTGCGTTCGTTGATCATAAATCACTAACGTACGCAATGTCCAAAGTCTCGGAACCGTGGTCAGCTCGGCAGCAATGACATTTGGCTGCAATCTCGGAATTCATGACTGACATTCAACACGTAGCCGGAAAGCTTAATGTCCTGGCTGACTACCTGTCACATGCGTTAGTCTCCCTGGTCTACATGAGAATCATCTCCACAGTACCGTTATAATTGTTATAAATCTGATTGTGATAGTGTTGTTTTCCCTGTGTGTGAGAGATGTGTCTGTGTCACCCGCAGTGAGGTGAGTGTTTGTGTGAATGACCTCCCCTCTGTTTTGTATAATTTGGCGGTGATGAAATAAATGTCTACTATGTTCCCAATCCTCTCTCATCATTGTGTGAACCCGTGAAATGTCACACTGGTGTCAGAAGTGGGATGGTGAGAGATGGAAGTGAAAATCAAGGCAGCAATTCAACAGCTCAAACAGCTCATCACCCAAATGGAAATGGACAGCAGTGCAGACAAGCCAGTTCCCAGGGCTGCTTGCAGCAAAGAATGGGGAAGAGGACTGGACGGAGCAAGCGCGTCCTGTTTTCTGCCTTTTTCAAGGCAGGATGGGGAGCTCCAGCAGGGGAACTACGATCCAGTGATCCCACCGCAGCCAAGAGCAAAGATCAGCACAGAGGCAACTGTCCCAAAACCAGCACTGCTGACCCGCTAACCAGCCAAGCTTCCCCACTTTGATGGCGAAACTTTGCTCGATGACTACCTTGTCTAGGTTGAACTGGCCATTACGCTCAACAGCTGGACACCTGAAGAGATAGCTGTGCAGGTCGCACTGGTTCTGGAGGGCGGAGCTCTCTACACACTGTCCGATCTCCAGCCTGAGGAATGTGCTACAGGGAGCGCTTTGGGAGGACGATCCACGCTGACCATATCCGGAAACAGCTGGCCAGCCGCCACTGACACGATGAAGAAAGTCTGGGGTCCTACGCAGCAGTTGCCAGGCTGCTGACATGACACGGCTACCCGGACTTCGAGCGGGAGGCGGTGAAGAAGCTTGCCCTCCAGAATTTCATCCGAGGGCTCCACCCGGCCTGGCTCCAAGAACACATCCAGATTCATGCCGCGAGGAATGCTCCCGCTGCGGGGAGGCAGGCCACATCGCGCTCCACTGCCCTGCACCTACCCCGCGACAACCAGCCTCCTCACCAGCTTAAATCCTGGAGCAAAGTGGCACAGACGGGGACCTGCCACCTCTCACAGACATCGAACTTTCACCACATCTGGGCCGACTTGCACACTCGCTGGGGCTGTACCTGCAGTGCAGCCTAGACGGCACTCCAAACCGGGCACTGATCGACACCAGTTCCACAATCCCCCTGGTCCAATCTGGAGCGCTACCCAGTACAGATGAACTCAGACTGCAAGGGTCGGAATGCACCAGGCGCTGCATCACCACAGCCACCGGTGAGTGCACCAGATTGGGAGGGTGACGAGGACTTATCGTGGGAGTGGCCGGTCAGAACATGAACCACCCTTCTGGCTGGCTGACATCCAGGGCCCCTGCATCATTGAACTAGATCTGCTCACAGTATGGGGCACGAAGATCGACACCGCCAGCTCTTCTCTCCTTATGGGGGCCAGGACCATCATGCGGCAAGAGCCAGATGGGGAACCAGGGGACTTGCGCAATCGAGGGGCCAGTGCTGTCAGCGCAGGCTAAGGATCATGACCCAGCAGTCTCATGGTCTTTCCAGACTGCTGCAGCCTGGGATAGTGCAGTTCTCCCCAGCAATTACATCACAGAGCCCCTCTGCGCGCAGCAACTTCAGGTCGAGCAGGATAGAGACCCTGTCACCTCCTAGGTCTGGCAGTGGCTGGACATGGACTAGCGGCCCACCTGGGAATCTGTGTCTGCGCTGGACCCAGAGACCAAGGAGCTGCATTCCCAGTGGTCCAGCCTCTGCTGTCATGAGGGTGTCATCTACTGGCGGTGGCAAGCTCCAGCTGGGCAGCGTCACATCTGGTAGCTGCTGGTCCCGCAATGGCTTTGCCCCAAGGTGCTCCAGTTGGTCCATAGGTCGGTGGGGATGGGCCACTTCGGGGTGAAGAAGCCTCTGCAGCATCTTTGGGCCCAGTTCTACTGGCCAGGGTGTCATCCGGATGTGATGCTCCATGGCCACCACTGTAACACCTGCACAGCTCAGAAAGGACCGACTCAGTGCTCCCACGCCCCCTTGCAGCAGTACGACGTGGATGGCAAACCAGGGTTGGATTATTTGTTTTGGCTTGAGAGAATATCTTCACACGGTACACGAGCTGGCTCGGGAGACCCTGGGAGTGGCGGGGAGTCAACAGAAGTGAGCGTACGATTCCTGTTGCCAGGGGAGGGACTTTGCACCCGGGGATCAAGTCTGGGTTTTCTGCCCAGAGCAGAAAAAGGGACTGTCACCAAAGTTGGCGAGCCACTGGTCGGGACCATGCATGGTCCTACAGAGACTGTCAGATGTAGTGTACAGGGTGAGGCTGCAGAAGAGGAAGCGGGTGGTGGTGCTTCATTGTGACCGCCTCACCCCGTACCAGCCAGCTGCCCCACGGGTGGCCAACCCCGAGGCCCCATCCCGACCGGGCACCCTGGCCGAGGCTTGGATGGACACTAACAGGCCCGTGCATGCTATCCACCACCAATAGTGGGCGTCTCAATACTTGGACAGGTTTGAGTTGGACTTATTGTTCTGGGAACAGAAACCGGTCCGGGGGGAAAGTGTAGTGTTGGGGCTGTGATAATGTAATGTAATGCAATGTGCTTTATTTATATAGCCCTTTAAAACAACCTGTAGGTGACCAAAGTGCTTTACAGAAAGCTTAAACAGCACTAGAAACACACACAGCATAAAAACAAATTACATAAGCAAAGGGATAAACATAAATACCTAAAAAAAATAAAAATAAAGACAAGATGAACAGAATAATGAGAATAAATGTCACCACTACTGGGTATTAAAAGCCATCCTGACCAAATACATTTTAAGTTTTGATTTAAAAAGGGCCAGCTCAGAGATAGCACATAGGTCAGGAGGGAGATTATTCCAGAGCCTGGGGGCCACAACAGAAAAGACTTGGTCGCCCCAGTGTTTATACCTTGACTTGGGCACCTCCAGCAAGAGCTGATTGGATGACCTCAAAGCTCTGCCTTGGTCATGGACAGCTAAAATCTCAGATAAGTAAGCCGGAGCAAGGCCATTAAGAGCTTTAAAAACAAAGAGTAAAAGTTTAAAATTAATTTTAAAATGGACTGGAAGCCAATGAAGTGAATAAAGAATTGGTGTAATGTGCTCTCATCTAGTTGTGTTGGTTAAAAGACAGGCCACTGCATTTTGCACAAGTTAAAGGCAGCTGAGAGAGGACTGAGAGACGCCAACATAAAGTGCATTGCAGTATTCAAGTCGAGAAGTGATTAAAGCATGGATGGCTATCTCAAGGTCATGGCGGCTCAGGAAAGGTTTGGCTTTGGATAACAGACGTAACTGATAACAGCTCATCTTGACTACATTGTCAATCTGTTTATCAAATTTTTAATGGCTGTCCAAAATCACCATCAGATTTCTGACAGCTGAACTGAGCCTTAAAGACAGGATACCAAAGCCAGCCATTACAGTATCCACAAACACAATACATTCTGTTTTTTTCTTCATTTAAGTGGAGAAAATTTTGGCTTAACCACAACTTAATGTCAGTGATGCGGTCCAATAAAACACTTTGTGAGTCAGTTTGTTCTGGGTTCAAAGGTAAATAAAGCTGCAAATCATCCACATAACAGTGGAAAGACATGTTGTGCCTGGCTATTATTGACTTGAGTGGCAGCATATATAATGAAAACAGAAAGGGCCAAGGATAGAGCCCTGTGGGACCCCACAGGAAAGAGAGGCAATGGATGAAGACGTGCCACCTATCACTACAGAAAAAGTTCTGTTAAATAAGTAGGATTCAAACCACTAAAGTGCAGTGTTATGGATGCCAACATGGTGATTCAGGCATAACAGAAGGACAGTATGGTCCACCGTGTCAAAGGCTGCTGTAAGATCTAGCAATACTAAAACAATGGGGAACTTGGCATCAACAGACATCATAATATCATTGTGCACCTTCAGCAGGGCAGACTTAGTGTTGTGACGAGCTCTAAACCCAGATTGAAACTTCTCAAAAATAGAGTTGTTTTCTAAAAAAGATTGCAATTGTATAAAAACAACTTTTTCTAAAACCTTAGATAAAAAAGGCAAATGAGAAACAGATCTAAAATTAGATAAAACTGAAGGGTCAAGGTGAGCTTTTTTTAAGAAGGGGCCTAACCACAGCATGTTTAAAAGCAGGTGGGACAAATAATGAACTAAGACAGGAATTAATAAAAACCAAAAGACCAGGCCCTACAGTATAAGATAAGATAAGCCTTTATTAGTCCCACAATGGGGAAATTCCAGGATTGCAACAGCACAGGGATAGCAACACTCAGAGCAAAAATCAGAAGGCAAGAAAAAACAAGAGCAGCTATTATACATATGTACATATTACTATAAATATATATATATATATATATATATATATATATATATATATAGACACACAGTGCGGAGCATTGTGGTTGGTGGATGTGCAGCAGAAAGGCTAAGCTCTCTCTCCGCAGATGCAGCGGGCCAGCTGGATGTCTTTGGGCATGATGGTGACCCTCTTGGCGTGGATGGCGCACCGGTTGGTGTCCTCGAAGGGATCCACCAGGTAGGCCTCGCTGGCCTCCTGCAGAGCCATGACGGCGGAGCTCTGGAAGCGCAGGTCGGTCTTGAAGTCCTGAGCGATCTCCCTCACCAGGCGCTGGAAGGGCAGCTTACGGATGAGCAGCTCCGTGGATTTCTGGTAGCGACGGATCTCTCTCAGAGCCACGGTACCAGGCCTGTAGCAGTGAGGCTTCTTCACTCCGCCGGTGGCCGGAGCGCTTTTCCGAGCAGCCTTGGTGGCCAGCTGCTTCCTGGGGGCTTTTCCTCCAGTGGATTTACGGGCGGTCTGCTTGGTTCTTGCCATCGCTCTTTATTATTCTGTCTTATATTTCTTGCACGCCACCTAAACTCCAGCCCGGCACCCGCGTTGTTTTCGCTTCAGTTCTCCCGGTATGTCGAGTTTCTCCGTTAGCACCGGGTGGCGGTTGAGTGCTAGCTAGCTCTTTCCTGCTGTATCGTCTCCTGCTGTAAACAGTGGCTCCGTCCGCCGACTCGGGAGACCTTTGGGGCGATCTGTGTGTCCGTGATATATATAGAGTGAAAGGTGTAGAAAGAAGAAGGAAGATAAAAAAAAAAAAAAAAAAAAGCAGTTGCAAAAGGCAGCCAACTCGTGTGGCGCCGTAAAGTATTAAGTTCCCTTTAACTGCCCTAGGTGCCATGTGGTGCCTGGGGAAACGCAAGGCAACTCAAGCCCCCCCCCCCCCCAGTGATCAAGAGTGGTAAAAAAATTTCTCAATAAAATAGTTCAGATTTCCAAGGCTATAACTTGAAAGTTACAAGAGATAATGGCTTACTGTCAATTAGAAAGATGTAGAATATGATCTAAAGTTTCAGATAGGAATAAATTTACGCATCTAATTTGCATAATGTCACAGCAGCTAAATAAATTACATAACTCAGTCAAAAGTGGACTTTGGACACATTTGCATAAAGAATGGTCCGTTTTGTTTGAGGGTTTTGTTTTGTTTTTTTTATGCCGATTTGTCTACAGGGGTATGTTTTTTATCTAATCTTCAAAGTATATGAACCAGAAAATCAATAAAATGTCAAAAAAAAAATATATTTCTCTTACCTGTTGCCGGGTGGGGGGGCTCACCCGCCCACGTGACCGGTCCGTTTTCGTCCATCGTAGTCAATGTTTGTGTGTTTGCTCAGCGATTTACACTGTGTACCACATCTACAAACTCTTATGATTACCCCATGTGAATTCCGTTTGTATTACATGGTTATTTTCCCTGTAAAATGCAGTTTTCCTGTGAGAATGCATGACGATCGCGGGTGCCACCATCTTGGTACTGGTAGCTCAGTTTTTCGTCCATCGTGGTCAATGTATTGCGCTTACTTAGTAATTTACACCGGTGTACCACATTTACAAAATTTTATGATTATCCCACATGAATTTCATTTGTATTATGCAGCTATTTTTCCCATTTCATGCAGTTTCAGTCATCATCACGGCAGCAACGACCAAACATGGCGGCATCCACATTGGTGTGTGAGCTCAAAGCGGAAAAAGAAAGAAGAATAATGAGGATGTCTTCTTCTTTGCTGTATTCCATGTCAGCCATGATTCCTTCGGCTCATGTCTGCCACCTTCTAAACTGTCAGATCAATAGATTAGTACAAATTCTCAGTATAGCCGGAGGACGTCAATAAGTTGACATGTGCAGTTGCTGCACTGTGCCACTGGGGGCGCGCGACCCATCCATGTAATCTGGGTAGTTAAAGGGTTAAAAACCCTTTTCAATATTCCAGCGGGAACAACATCCAGTGAGCAATTTGTAGGCTTCAGAGACTTCACTATATCCCACTGCACGGTGGCGCAGTGGTTAGCACTGCGGCAGCACAGTTTACCCTTGGCCGGGGGATTGTGGGGATCGTGGGTTCGATCCCAGCCCCCGACCAACAGTGATCTGTGTGGAGTTTGCATGTTCTCCCCGTGTTGCGTGGGTTTACTCCAGGATTTCTCCGGTTTCCTCCCACATGCCAAAAACATGCATGTTAGGTTAATTGGCTGTTCTAAATTGTCCCTAGATATTTGTTTCCTATAGGCCCTTAGAATAGAGGGTTAGTATTAATGAAAGCGCTTTGAGTGGTCTTTGTGACTAGAAAAGCGCTATATAAGTGCAGGTTAGTTAGTTAGTTAGTATATCAGTAAGTGATGATAAAGACACCAACTCAAACTTCTCATTCACAGCAGAGTAACCCGGGACAACAGACAAGCTCCCATTAAAACTGTTATTAATAGCTCATCTGACAGAGTCCACTTTATCAACAAAAAAGTGAAGAAAAGTCTCACATGTCGTAACCGAAGCATCTGTTACAGTCTGAGAGCATGGGTTTATAAAAGAGTTAATTGTGTTAAATAGCACTCTAGCACAGTGACTGCTGCTGGAAATAATATCAGAGAGATACTGACATTTTGCCTTTTGCACGGTCCTCTGTAATCAGCAAGACAGTCCCTAAAAATTTTCAGAGACACATTTGTCCTTTTTCCATCTCCGTTCAGCCAGCCTGACCCGTTGTCTAATGGCACTGGTAGTGTCGTTTAGCCAAGGATCTGTTTTCGGTTTAGCGGATTTAAGCCAAAATGGGGCAATAGTGTCCAAAATCCCAGAGCAGGTGGTGTGAAAGGAGGAAAGAATATTATCTGGATGGGAAGAGAAAAGTCCATTCAAGGCAAAAAACTGCAAATCCCTAAAAGCAGCAGTAAACTCCTCTGGTGTTGAAGAAGTGATGATGCGATGCCAGCATGATGGAACCATGGGGAGAGAAGCCCCCTGCCCAGGGATTCTCCCGGCATATTTTGTGCCTCGGGGGATTCAAAGACTCAAATAATTCTTGTGTTCTGAGCGTTATTGTTGTAACGTTATAATTGCATTATAAGTCTGGTTGTGATAGTGTTGTTTTCCCTGTGTGTGAGAGATTACGTGTCTGTGTCACCCTGAGTGAGGTGAGTGTCTGTGTGAATGACCTCCCCTCTGTTCTACGTAATTTGGCAGTGATGAAATAAATGCCTACTACAGTGGGGCAAAAAAGTATGTAGTCAGCCACCAATTGTGCAAGTTCTCCCACTTAAAAGATGAGAGAGGTCTCCAATTTTCATCATAGGTATACCTCAACTATGAGAGACAAAATGAGGAAAAAAAATCCAGAAAATCACATTGAAGGATTTTTAATGAATTAATTGGTAAATTCCTCAGTAAAATAAGTATTTGGTCACCTACAAACAAGCAAGATTTCTGGCTCTCACAGACCTGTAACTTCTTTAAGAGGCTCCTCTGTCCTCCACTTGTTACCTGTATTAATGGCACCTGTTTGAACTCGTTATCAGTATAAAAGACATCTGTCCACAACCTCAAACAGTCAGACTCCAAACTCCACTATGGCCAAGACCAAAGAGCTGTCAAAGGACACCAGAAACAAAATTGTAGACTTGCACCAGGCTGGGAAGACTGAATCTGCAATAGGTAAGCAGCTTGGTGTGAAGAAATCAACTGTGGGAGCAATTATTAGAAAATGGAAGACATACAAGACCACTGATAATCTCCCTCGATCTGGGGCTCCACGCAAGATCTCACCCTGCAAAAATCCCAGAACCACATGGGGGGACCTAGTGAATGACCTGCAGAGAGCTGGGACCAAAGTAACAAAGGCTACATCAGAAACACACTACGCCACCAGGGACTCAAATCCTGCAGTGCCAGACGTGTCCCCCTGCTTAAGCCAGTACATGTCCAGGCCCGTCTGAAGTTTGCTAGAGAGCATTTGGATGATCCAGAAGAGGATTGGGAGAATGTCATATGGTCAGATGAAACCAAAATAGAACTTTTTGGTAAAAACTCAACTTGTCGTGTTTGGAGGAGAAAGAACACCATACCTACTGTGAAGCATGGGTGTGGAAACATCATACTTTGGGGCTGTTTTTCTGCAAAGGGACCAGGACGACTGATCCGTGTAAAGGAAAGAATTATGGCTGTGTTGTGAGACATGTATATGTTGGACACTGCATATGTGATTTAACCACGATGAAGGAGAGCCAGCCCCCTGCGGTGCGGAGCCACAGAGCCTGGACCCCCTGCGGAGGACAGGGGACAGAAGACTTCCTGACCACTGAGGCTCGGGAAGAGAGAAGGGGGAGTTATGTAAATAAAAGGCTAATGAATGTGAATAAAGAGACTTTGATATAGATGTGTGATTTCCCCCGCGAGGGAAATGGTTTGATGTGAGAAGGTTTAAATGAGAGAACTTTGGTGTGTTCACTCTCTTTGTTCGCTGCTCAAGAATAAGAGCAGACAGTGGAATGATTTCTTGAATAAACTGAAATGAAAGACAATTCGGTTTCGTTATTCAAGTCTCCCCACATTGGTGACTGACGACGTTGAGAATGAACGAAGAAATTCTCAGGGTCCCGGACTCACAGCGCTCAGAGCTGGCGAGCGCAGTGGCCGTTAAGCTGCCTGATTTCTGGCAGGATAACCCACGGTCGTGGTTTCTGCAAGCAGAGTCGCAGTTCGCGCTCGCAGGAGTAACGGTGGATGACACTAAGTTCCACCATGTCATCGCTAAACTGGACAACAGCACAGCTCGGTGCGTGCAAAGCTTGGTGGAGCAGCCACCCGCGACCGACAGGTACAGCAAGCTGAAATCCACCCTCATCAAGTTTTTCACCCCCTCGGCTGAAGTGAGGGCGAGGAGGATCCTGTCTTTGCTAGACCAAGGTGGACACAGGCCGAGCGCCCTGATGGAGGAGATGATACAGCTGAGAGGGTTGGACAACGATGATTTCATTTTTCAGTTCATCTTCCTCTCCAACCTCCCGGCGCATGCGAGAAGCAAGCTGGCCGGCAAAAAGTGTCACACCCTGGAGGAGTTCCGGGAGCTGGCCCAGGAGGCAGACGGGATCCTGGACGCCTGCGGCGGGCAAGCAACCACAGCAGCGACCCGAGACAGCGGGGAGCCAGAGGCGGCAGAACCAGACTGGCCGACGATGGCGGCAACACGGCCGCGACGAGGGGGAGCCAATAGCCCGGCGACAGAGGCGCGGGCACGACACAGCGGAGGAGAAGATCTCTGCTTTTACCATCGGAGGTTCGCAGAGAAGGCACGCAGGTGTGTGCCGCCCTGCATCTTCAGGAGTTCGGGAAACGGCAAGACCGGGGGTCGCTAGCAGCTTCGACCCTCGGAGAACGCAACAAGCTGCTCTACATCACGGATGCGCGCTCCGGACGAGTGTTCCTCATTGACACCGGAGCACAAGTGAGCTTCATCACCCCAACATACGCGGACCGGGTAGCTGGACCCCACGGTGACGGAGCTACAGCGGCAAATGGCTCGAACATCAACACCTACGGGAGAAGGACCTTGCCTTTATGCTTACATGGCCGCACATATGAATGGACTTTTGTAGTAGCGGCGGTGAGTTTCAACATGTTGGGCGCGGATTTTTTGTGTTCACACAATCTGTTAGTTGATCTTGCTAATAGACGGCTGGTAAATGCACTCTCTTTTTACTCTCTCCCCTGTTCAGCTCGAGTGTCCCCGCCACCAGTACAGACCCACGTCGCTACAGCAGGTGGTAAGTTTCACACACTCCTCACCCAATTTCCAGCGCTCACTGTGCCCACTTTTTCAGCGACGGTCGCGAAGCACGGGGTGAAACACTTCATCCCCACTTCTGGTCCTCCCGTGTTTGCAAAAGCTCGGCGCTTGGATGCAGTTAAGCTCGCCATTGCGCGCGAGGAGTTCGCCAGCCTGGAGAGGCTGGGCATCGTTTGTAGGTCGAAGAGCCCGTGGGCTTCGCCGCTGCACATGGTACCGAAAGCCGATGGCTCCTGGAGACCGTGCGGGGATTACCGCAGGCTAAACAACGCTACGGCACACGATCGTTATCCCATCCCGCACATTCAGGATTTTTCGGTGCACCTGGCGGGGGCGCGCATTTTTTCAAAGATTGATCTAGTTCGCGGCTATCACCAAGTCCCGGTCCAACCGGAGGACATTCCTAAAACAGCGGTAATAACCCCGTTCGGACTTTTCGAATTTTTACGCATGCCGTTTGGTCTCAAAGGGGCGGCGCAAACATTTCAGCGGATGATGGATGCCGTGTTACGCGATCTCCCTTTCGTGTTTGTGTACCTCGACGACATTTTGGTCGCGAGTACTTCAGAGGACGAACACGAAATGCACCTCACAGCAGTTTTTAGGAGGCTGGGAGAGCACGGCTTAATAGTTAACCCAGCCAAGTGCCAGTTCGGCGTTGAGCGGATTGATTTTTTGGGTCACCGCGTCTCCCCGGAGGGAGCGGTTCCGTTACCAGAGAAAGTACGCGCGGTAGCGGATTTTCCCCGTCCACAAACGGTCAAATCACTACAGGAATTCTTGGGGATGGTGAATTTTTATAACCGGTTCCTGCCCCACGCAGCTCAAATCATGCAACCGTTATATGCCGCGCTCAAAAAACAAAAGCCGACCCAGGCGGTCGAATGGTCCCCGGAGCGGGAGCGCGCGTTCACAGAGGTTAAAAAAGCCTTGGCTGACGCTGCGCTCCTGGCCCACCCAGACCCTGCAGCACGTATCGCGCTGACGACAGACGCTTCAGATTTAGCCATAGGGGCCGTTATTGAGCAACAGGTAGCCGGAGTTTGGCAGCCTTTGGCTTTCTTTAGCAAATCTTTAAGCGCGGCTGAGCGAAAATACAGCGCGTTTGACAGAGAACTGTTGGCGCTGCATTTGGCTATTCGTCATTTCCAGTTCTGGCTGGAAGGACGGTGCTTCACCGCTTATGTGGACCACAAGCCGCTCACATACGCCATGGCCAAAATTTCAGATCCGTGGTCCGGCAGGCAGCAGAGGCAGCTGGCCGCAATCTCGGAATTTACCACTGACATTAGGCACGTCGCGGGCAAATTCAATGTAGTAGCGGATTGTCTCTCACGCGCGTTCACGACCCCGACACGCGCAGAGGCAGAACGGGCCACCGTGACCGCGCCGCAGGAGAGCGGCACGGTGGCGCGCGCAGCCCCGGTGCACGTGGGTATAGATTACGCAGCCATGGCAGCGGACCAGGGGGCGGACGCAGACGTGCGCGCGCTCCAGTCTGGACCAACAGGGTTGAGGCTGGAGAGCAAGTGTTTACAAACCGGTATGCCCCCCCTGATCTGCGACATGTCGACGGGGCGCCCGCGTCCGGTGGTTCCGGCCACGTGGCGCCGCCGTGTTTTTGACTCGGTCCACTCACTGGCGCACCCGGGGGTGCGCGCGTCGGTGAAACTAGTGGCGGAAAAGTTTGTTTGGCCGTGCCTGCGCAAGCACGTGAAGGAATGGGCAAAAACCTGCATTTCCTGTCAACGGGCCAAAATTCACAGGCACACAAGAGCCCCGTTAGAACCGTTCCGCATTCCGGCCAGAAGGTTCGACCATGTGCACGTCGACCTTGTGGGCCCCCTACCGGCATCACAGGGGTTCACGTATCTTTTGACAATGGTGGACCGCACCACACGTTGGCCGGAAGTGGTCCCACTTGCGACGACCACGGCCGCGGAGGTGGCTCGCGTTTTTTTAACGGCTTGGGTGGCGCGCTTCGGGGTTCCGTCGGACATTACGTCCGATAGAGGACCGCAATTCATCTCTGAGCTGTGGTCAGCGATGGCCAACGGCTTAGGAGCCAAAATTCACCGCACTACGGCTTACCACCCTCAGGCTAATGGTTTATGCGAGCGTTTTCATAGGTCTTTGAAGGCAGCACTCAGAGCGTCGCTCACGGATGCAGATTGGGTAAATAAACTCCCTTGGGTTTTATTAGGGTTGCGTTCTGCGCCTAAAGAGGACTTAGACGCCTCCCCAGCGGAGCTGGTATTCGCACAAACTCTGAGGCTGCCGGGCGAGTTTTTACCAGAGCACCCAGAGCCCCCACCTCTCTCTGCTCTGGGACCGTTAGTTGGCACGGGGGCAGACACGCTCCCGGGTCCGGTTCATCACGCTTTTCCACGAGTTTTCGTCCCCAAGGCTTTGAAAAATGCCGATTTCGTTTTTGTCAGGCGCGAAGCCCTTAAAGCAACGCTCAAACCACCTTACGAAGGGCCATTTCGAGTGCTGGAGGCAGGTGATAAGCAATTTGTGCTAGATTTTGGGGACAGAAAAGAGACAGTCAGTATTGACAGACTAAAACCTGCTTTTGTCATGAAGGACGTGTCTGTACCGGTCGCGGTGGCGCCTCGACGAGGCAGGCCCCCGCAGAGGGCAATTAACCACTCTCTTCCTCAGTCAACAGACCCGGAGCAGAACAGCACCGCAGGCAAGGCGGGGCCAACGCACAGCAGATTCGGCAGACGGCTGAAGCCCAAGCGGCGCACAGACTGAATGTTGGTGTTGATTATTCAGTAGTGAGTAAGGTGCTATTAAATTTTGGGAATTAGTCTGTTCTTCATCGTTTGGGGGGGGGTTATATGGCTGTGTTGTGAGACATGTATATGTTGGACACTGCATATGTGATTTAACCACGATGAAGGAGAGCCAGCCCCCTGCGGTGCGGAGCCACAGAGCCTGGACCCCCTGCGGAGGACAGGGGACAGAAGACTTCCTGACCACTGAGGCTCGGGAAGAGAGAAGGGGGAGTTATGTAAATAAAAGGCTAATGAATGTGAATAAAGAGACTTTGATATAGATGTGTGATTTCCCCCGCGAGGGAAATGGTTTGATGTGAGAAGGTTTAAATGAGAGAACTTTGGTGTGTTCACTCTCTTTGTTCGCTGCTCAAGAATAAGAGCAGACAGTGGAATGATTTCTTGAATAAACTGAAATGAAAGACAATTCGGTTTCGTTATTCAAGTCTCCCCACAGAATGAATGGGGCCATGTATCGTGAGATTTTGAGTGAAAACCTCCTTCCACCAACAAGGGCATTGAA
Organism: Pholidichthys leucotaenia; assembly: GCA_020510985.1. NCBI lineage: Eukaryota > Metazoa > Chordata > Actinopteri > Cichliformes > Pholidichthyidae > Pholidichthys > Pholidichthys leucotaenia. The sequence continues at coordinate 223,309,971 of CM035841.1, forward strand.
GATGAAACATGGCTGGGTCTTTCAGCATGACAATGATCCCAAACACACCGCCCGGGCAACAAAGGAGTGGCTTCATAAGAAGCATTTCAAGGTCCAGGAGTGGCCTAGCCAATCTCCAGATCTCAACCCCATAGAAAATCTTTGGAGGGAGTTGAATGTCTGTGTTGCCCAGCGACAGCCCCAAAACATCACTGCTCTAGAGGAGATCTGCATGGAGGAATGGGCCAAAATACCAGCAACAGTGTGTGAAAACCTTGTGAACACTTACAGAAAACGTTTGACCTCTGTCATTGCCAACAAAGGGTATATAACAAAGTATTGAGATGAACTTTTGTTATTGACCAAATACTTATTTTTCCGAGGAATTTACCAATTAATTCATTAAAAATCCTTCAATGTGATTTTCTGGATTTTTTTTTTCTTTTTTTGTCTTTCATAGTTGAGGTATACCTATGATGAAAATTGGAGACCTCTCTCATCTTTTAAGTGGGAGAACTTGCACAATTGGTGGTTGACTAAATACTTTTTTACCCCACTGTATGTTCCAAATCCTCTCTCATCATTGTGTGAACCCGTGAAACGTCACAGTATCTACATGTATATATCCAGTAAATCTATGTATTTTTCCATGTAACCTTGTGACTGCATTATTTTAATTGCTTTTAATTCTACATCAAGTTTGTTTCCGGATCAAAATGTATCATAAGTGTTAAATATATCTTATTATACCTAACTCAGTACTGTTTACCTGTTGAAATATATATTTTATGGCTAATATAACCCCATAACTACAATATGGCACCTGGCGATCAAGTTTTGGCAGCTGATCACTTTTCGCAGCTGATCACTTTTCGCCATGACATCGGCATTGCTTTGTCTGTCTGTCTCTTAGCAACATTACTCCAAATTTATGAAAGGATTTTGATGAAATTTCCAGGAAAGGTGTGTAATGGCATGGGGAAAAGATGATTACATTTTTGTGGTCATCTGGATCACCACCTGGATCCAGAAATTTGTACCTGGATCCAGGAATTTTTAGGAAAAATCAGAATCAGCTTGGTTAAATTTTACTTTTGCTGGTACATCAGAATTTCTGTAGCTAAGTTACCTAATACTATTTATTTGTTATTTCAATAAATCTTGTAGAAGGAAACTTGAATTAGTATTTTTCATCAATATCAAATGCAGAAATGTTGCATTTAGAAAACTGCTGCATTTCATGAGCTGCTTGCCGGAGGTCTATGCTCTCCGACTGCTTTTCTAGTTGTTTTTGTCTGCTAGCAGGATCACGCAAAAACTCATAGATGGATTTGGATGACATTTTCAAAGGAGGTGGCCCTTGGCCCAGAGATGAACTCATTACATTTTGGAGGTGATCCGTGAGTGCATACCTCCTCCAAAGCCCTATTTCGCAATGGACAGACAAAGGGAAGGAGGGAGAGAGCCTTGGCGGAGGTATGCACTCTCTGAGTGTCCTCTAGTTAAAAATGTTCTTAACGTGTGTAGGCACACACATGCCACTCATTCTAGAAAAAAAAAAGTTAATTGTAGTGGTTGTGTCCAATCTCTCCTGGACTGCTCTTAATATTTGTGAGCAGCATGCAAGCTCGGACACAGTGGGATTAATTTCTCAGAACCACCAGATGGACCTTTGAGGATTCCTCCACCAGTGAGCAGTGTCTCGGTCTGGTTCTGATGCCTCTCTGCTCTCAGCAGCAGGCCACCTCCCTGCAGCTGCTTTGGTGCTGCTTGTTTGATCACACAGATCTGGACTTGGCATTTGACTTTCACACTTGAGCTGCGACAGGACATTTAAAGGGGCCTGTGACGTGGAGGGACTGACAATGGCGTGAAGAATGAGTGGCCATTTCCATGGTTATTAGGGCTGTTTAATAACTTAATTCTTACAATTCAAACCTAGGATTGCTCTGCTCCCATGACTGTAGCTGGCGCCAATCCAGACTCCAGACAAAACGTGTACAGTGGTTTCCCCCCTCCCACTTTATTCTATGAAAAGATTAGAGGGCTGCAGAACTTATTGACTCTGATTTCTCCTCCAGGTATAGAGTAATTAATGTAATTAGACACTCTATCTCTGTTCAGGCCTCTTATCAAGCCTGTTTTCTTATCTCTTCTGGAAATTTAATTAGAAAAATCTTTCCAATTAATGATTTTGTGAAATTAAACTTAACTTCAACCAGATGATTCCCTTGTTAACTGTTAGCCGGAGGCACTCAAAGAGAGGAGCTATGTTTGGAAAGGAACACCAGCTTACATCATTTCATTTCTCCAACTCCATTAATCAGTGTCTTTTAAAAGGTACTCAAAAATTTAAAAGTACTTTTTTTTTGAGAATTTTCCATCTAAAAATGTCTCCAAAGTTACTAGGTAAAATCTAAAACATCAAAAAAGGAAATGTGACAGGACAGATGTTGGAGATTTTGCTGAAAGAACGGAAATGGCTGTGTTGAACACATTTCAAGAAGAGAGAAGAACATAGGGTGACTTACAAGAGTGGAGGAAGGTGTACACAGGTGGACTACATTTTATGCAGAAGCAGAAATCTGAAAGAGATAGGAGACTGTAAGTCATCTGTAGAATGACTTTGGAAACCAAGAAGAGGAAGAGAGTGAAGGCAGAGCCACAGATTACGTGGGGGGAGTTACAGAAGGAAGAAAGTCGCACAGAGTTCAGGAAGGAGTTGATACAGGCTCTGGGTGGTAGGGAAGAATTACCAGATGACTGGGAAAGTACAGCAAAAGTATTGAGGGAAATGCGTAGAAAGGTATGTGGTGTATCCACTGGACAGAGGAAGGAAGACAAGGAGACTTGATGGTGGAATGAGGAGGTACAGGAAAGTATCCGAAGGAAGAGGTTAGCAAAGAAAAAGTGGGATAGTCAGGGGGATGAAAAAAGTAGATAGGAGTATTTGGAATCTAGGCATGTGGCAAAGAGAGAGGTAGCAAAGGAAAAGGATAAGGCATATAGTGAGTTGTATGAGAGGTTGGACACTAAGGAAGGAGAAAAAGACTTGTGTTGATTGGCTAGACAGAGAGAGATCAAGCAGAAAAGGATGTGCAGCAGGTTAGGCTGATTAATTACAGAGAAGGTAATGTCCTAACGAGTGACTTGAGGGTGCTGGGAAGGTGGAAGGAATATTCTGAGGAGCTGATGAATGAAGAAAAAGAGAGAGGAGGATGGATGAAGGAAAAATGGTGAACCTGGAAGGTCTAAGGATTAGCAAGGTGGAAGTGAGGGCAGCTTTGAAGAGGATGAAGAATAGAAAGGTGGTTGGTCCAGATGACATACCTGTGGAGGTATGGAGATGTTTAGGAGAGATGGCGTTGGACTTTTTATCCAGATTGTTTAACACAATCTTGGAGAGGGAGAGGATGCCTGAGGAGTGGAAAAGAAGTGTTATGGTACCAGTTTTCAAGAACAAAGGTGATGATCAGAGCTGTAGTAACTACAGAGGCATAAAGTTGATCAGACACACTATGAAGATATGGGAAAGAGTTGTTGAAGCCAGGTTAAGAGGAGAGGTGACAGTCAGTGAGCAGCAGTACGGTTAATGTCAAGAAAGAGTACTACAGACACAATGTTTGCTCTAAGAGTGCTGATGGAAAAGTATAGAGAAGGTCAGAAGGAGTTGCACAGTGTCTCTGTGAATCTAGAGAAAGCATATGATAGGGTGCCAAGAGAGAAAGTGTGGTACTGCATGAGGAAGTCAGGAGTGGCAGAGAAGTATGTGAGGGTGGTGTAGGACATGTATGAGGACAGCGAGATGGTGGTGAGGTGTGCTGTAGGAGTGACAGATGGATTCAAGGTGGGGGTGGGATTACATCAGGGATCAGCTCTGAGCCCCTTGTTTCTATGGTGATGGACAGGCTGACAGACGAGGTCAGGCAGGAGTGTCTGTGGACCATGATGTTTGCAGACGGCAATGTGATCTGTAGTGAGAGAAGGGAGCAGGTGGAAGAGAACCCAAAGAGGTGGAGGTATGCTCTGGAGAGAAGGGGAATGAAAGTCAGTCGAAGCAAGACAGAATAAATGTGTGTGAATGAGAGGGAGGCAGGTGTAACGGTGAAGATGGAAGGAGTAGAGGTAGTAAAAGTAGATGAGTTTAAATACCTGGTGTCAACCATCCAAAGCAATGGGAGGTGAAGAAGAGAGTGTAGACAGGGTGGAGACAAGTGTTAGGGGTGGGTGGTTTGTGACTGAAGGATAGCAGCTTGCGTGGAAGGGAAGATGTACAAGATGGCAGTGAGACCTACTTTGATATATGGTTTGGAGATGGTGGTGCTGACAAAAAGACAGGAAGTGGAGCTGGAGGTGGCAGAGTAGAAGATGCTAAGATTTTCATTGGGAGTGACTAGGAGGGACAGGATTAGAAACAAGTATATCAGAGGGACAGCTCAGGTTGAGCGGTTTGGAGACAAAGTAAGAGAGGCAAGGCTGAGATGGTTTGGGCATGTGCTGAGGAGGGATAGTAGAGATACTGGACAAAGGATGTTGAAGATGGAGCTGCCAGGCAGGAGATAAACAGGAAGACCACAGAGAAGATGTAGTGAAGAAGGACATGGAGAGGGTTGGTGTTACAGAGGAAGATGTGAGAGATAGGGTGAGATGGAGGCAGATGATCTGCTGTGTGAAGAAGAAGGTTTACCTCCACAGGTGAGAACTATTTTACTAGTTACAGAACTTTTTAGCTGTAACTGCTTGAGTTGGAGAATGAAGGAATTTCAAACACAACAGACTGTGCCAAAAACTTTAAATTTCACGAGTCAGCCTGCCTGAACTCATTATAAAATGTTCAAGAATGCAGATTCAAATGAATTTAGATGATTGCTGATAGCACTACTTTTTGCTTTCAGGATTAATTTTTCTTTTCTTGATCATAAAATGCCATATGAAGCCAAATTGGGAGTATCCTGTCACCTTACGTCTTTATCTTTGATCCACACAGGTGCCCCAAGCACTGAAAGATAAACTCAGCTTTTTTTCCCCCAGAAAGGCGTGTATGAGGGCAGAGATAAGGCCGAGCTCTCCTCAGCTGTCAGAGAGCAGCTGTCTAAGTGGCAGTTCTCCTCTCTGAGAACAGAAGACCAAGTGACAGTTCCTGATGGCTCTGTCAGAGGGACGCTGAATCGATATGAGATCGCTCAGCTGTTTCTGAAAACTCACGTTCCGCAGAAATTACTAGGTTTTTCTGCTGCTCCACACATTTGCTGATGTAAATGACCCAAGGACGGTACGCTAAAAAGGCTATGACAGCTGTGCCATTGGGCAGTATGGTGAAACAGTGGCTAGCATTGTTGCCTCACAGTTAGAATGTTCCAAGTTTGAATCCCTAGGCTGGCAGGGGTGGGAACCCTTTTCTGTGGAGTTTGCATGCGCTCCATGTGTTGTGTGGGTTTACTCTGGGAGCTCCAGTTTCCTAGCACAATCCAAAGACATGAATGTTAGGTTAATTGGTGATTCTAAATTGTCAATAGCTGACTGTCTCTGATAGGCCCTTAGAATAGAGGGTTAGTGTAGCTACTAGTTAAGTGCTTTGAGTGGTCTTTGTAACTAGAAAAAGTGCTATATAAGTACAGGTCCTTATCTCTTATCTGTCTCTGATAGGCCCTTAGAATAGGAGGCAGTTGTGGCCTAATGGTTAGGGATGTGGACAAGTAACTGGAAGGTCGCTGTTTCAATCCCTGGACCGGCAGGATCAGATCTGGGTGGGACATTAACAAGTATGCCATAGTTAGTTCTGGACTACCAATTTGATTGGATAACATTCATCCCATATAGTCAACTGTGATACAGCTGCAATCAGTTATTCAACCCCCATAGCATTTTAGGGTTATTGGCAAAATTTAAAATTTTTCAGGTGTTGGCAAGAAACAAATTAGACAAGAACACTTTAAATAGTTAAATAAAATTAATATTACAAGCATTTTATCCAAATTCAACACTAAATCCTACTTTCAATGACTGCAGTCTCCAAATTATTCAACCTCCTGAATAGAATTCCCCATAAGAGCACACATATGCAAATTAGGTGTGGTCTCAAGTACACCTGATGCAACCAATCAAAGACTTCATTAGTTGCATCAGGTGTGCTTGAGATAAAACACCTCAAATACCTGGACTGTTGACAGTGACATTTAGAAATATGGCTGTGTAAAGAGAACTGTCCAGAAAGTTCTGCCCTTCTTTCAGCTGCTCCCTTTAGGGGTCTCCACAGCAGATCATCTGTCTCTAGCTCACCCTATCCCTTGCATCTTCCTCTGTAACACCAACCCTCTCCATGTCCTCCTTCACTACATCTATAAATCTTCTGTGGTCTTCCTCTTTTCCTCCTGCCTGGCAGCTCCATCTTCAACATCCTTTGTCCAATATGTCCACTATCCCTCCTCTGCAAATGTCCAAACCATCTCAGTCGACTCTCTTATTTTGTCTCCAAACTGCTCAACCTGAACTCTTCCTCTGATATACTCATTTCTAATCCTGTCCTTCCTAGTCACTCCCAATGAAAATCACCTCCAGCTTCACCTCCTGTCTTTTTGTCAGCGCCACCATCTCCAAACCGTACAACGCAGCTGGTCTGACTACCATCTTGTAAATCTTCCCTTTCAATCTTGCTGCTCCATTTCTGTCACAAATCACCTCTGACACTTGTCTCCACCCACTCCACCCTGTCTGTAGTCTCTTCTTCATCTCTCTTGTGCATTTTCCATTGCTTTGGATGGTTGACCCCAGGTATTTAAACTCCTCTACTTTCACTACCTCTACTCCTTCCATCTTCATCGTTACACCTGCCTTCCTCTCATTCACACTCATGTATTCTGTCTTGCTTTTTACTGACTTTCATTCCTCTTCTCTCCAGAGTGTACCTCCACCTCTCCAGGTTCTCTTCCACCTGCTCCCTACTGTCACTACAGATCACAATGTCGTCTGCAAACATCATGGTCTGCATCCTGCAAGCATCCTGTCTGGCCTCATCTCTCAGCCTGTCCATCACCATGGTAAACAAGCGGGGGCTCAGAGCCAATCCCTGATGTAACCCCCACCCCCACCTTGAATCCATCTGTCACTCCTACAGCATACCTCACCACAGTCTCACTGTCCTCATACATGTCCTGTACCACCCTCACATACTTCTCTGCTACTCCTGACTTCCTCATACAGTACCATACTTCCTCTCTTGGCACCCTATCAAATGATTTCTCTAGATCCACAAAGACACAGTGCAACTCCTTCTGACCTTCTCTATACTTTTCCATCAAGACTCTTAAAGCAAACATTACATCTGTAGTACTTTTTCTTGGCATGAAATCATACTGCTGGTCACTGATTGTCACCTCTCCTCTTAATGTGGCTTCAACAACTTTTTCCCATATCTTCATAGTGTAGCTGATCAACTTTATGTCTGTGTAGTTGCTACAGTTCTGAGCACCACCTTTATTCTTGAAAATGGAAAATGTCTCTACCTCTAGGCCACCACCAGAATGGTGGCCTAGAGGTAGAGCATCTGCCCCACAACCGGGAGGTCGGGATTCAAGTCTCGGCCGGGTCATGCCAAAGACCACATAAAAATGGAACTTCCTGCCGTCCAGCTTGGTACTCAGCAAAAATGGAACGGAGGAGGGAAATGTGGGTGGCAGTAGCTCAGGAGGTAGAGTGGGTCATCTAATAACCAATAATAATAACCAATAATAGCCATCCTACCTTTGTGTCCCTGGGCAAGACACTTTACCCATCTTGCCTCCAGTGTCCGTGACACTGGGGATGAATGTATATAAATTATGGTAGTGGTTGCGGAGGCCGTTGGTGCAGATTGGCAGCCACATTTCCGTCAGTCTGACGCAGGGCAGCTGTTGCTACAGAAGTAGTTTACCACAACCATTGTCTGTGGTGTGAACAAATAATGTATGCATTGTAAAGTGTCTCTGAGTGGCTATGAAACGTGCTATATAAATCTGATGCATTATTATTATTATTACTATAAAAATTGGTACCAAAGCACTTCTTCTCCACTCCTCAGGCATTCTCTCACTCTCCAAGATTGTGTTAAACAAACTGGTTAAAAAGTCCACTGCCATCTCTCCTAAACATCTCCATACCTCCACAGGTATGTCATCTGGACCAACTGTCTTTCCATTCTTTATCCTCTTCAAAGCTGCCCTCACTTCTGCCTTGCTAATCCTCGGGACTTCATTTTTCACCATCTTTTCTTCATCCATCCTCCTCTCTCTCTCTCATTTTCTTTATTCATCAGCTCTTCCAAATACCCCTTCCACCTTCTCAACACACACTCATTATTTGTTAGTACATTACCATTTCTGTCCTTAATCAACCTAACCTGTTGTACATCCTTTCCAGCTCCATCTCTCTTTCTAGGCAATCGATACAAGTCTTTTTCTCCTTCCTTAGTGTCCAGCCTCTCATACAACTCACTATGTATGCCTTTTCCTTTGCTACCTCTCTCTTTGCCATGTGCCTAGATTCCAAACAATCCTGTCTACTTTCTTCATCTCCCTGACTATCCCACTTTTTCTTTGCTAACCTCTTCCTTTGGATACTTTCCTGTACCTCCTCATTCCACCACCAAGTCTCCTTGTCTTCCTTCCTCTGTCCAGTGGATACACCACATACCTTTCTACACATTTCCCTCAATACTTTTGCTGTACTTTCCCAGTCATCTGGTAATTCTTCCCTACCACCCAGAGGCTGTATCAACTCCTTCCTGAACTCTTCTGTAACTTCCCCCACTTAATCTGTGGCTCTGCCTTCACTCTTTCTCTTCTTGCTTTCCAAAGTCACCATACAGACTACCATCCGATGCCGTCTAGTTACATTCTCCCCTGCCACCACCTTGCAGTCTCCTATCTCTTTCAGATTTCTGCTTCTGTATAGGATGTAGTCCACCTGTGTGCACCTTCCTCCACTATTATAAGTCACCGTATGTTCCTCTCTCTTCTTCAAGTATGTGGTCACCACAGCCATTTCCATCCTTTTAGCAAAATCCACAACAATCTCTCCTTCCACATTTCTCTCCTTAAGACCATACGTACCCAGAACGTCCTCATCACCTCTGTTCCCTTCACCTACATGTCCATTAATGTCTGCTCCAGTCACCACTCTCTCCCCCGTGGGAACAGTCTCTACCACTTCAGCCAACTTACAGTACTCCAGAATTACTCCCTTTCTTCTACCTGACATCCAGCTTGTGGGGCATACGCACTGACAACATTCAACATCACACCTTTGATTTCTAGCTTCAAACTCATGATTCTGTCTGACTCCCTCTTCACCTCCTGAACACTCTTCACTGAATACTCTTCTTCCAAGACTACTACTCCATTTCTCTTCCTATCTACACCATGGTAGAACAGTTTAAATCCACCGTCAATGCTCCTAGCCTCGCTTCCTTTCCATCTGGTTCCTTGATCATTGCCTTGCACAAACAAGGAAAGGATAAAAAAAAGATAGCAAAGGCACTGAATGTTCCTAGAGATACAGCTGGAATCATGGCTTGCAAGTTTAAAGTTACAGGAATAGTGGCTACACTACCTGGATACGGCAGAAAGAGGAAGCTCTCAGTGGTTGCCAACGAAGTCCTGATGAGGCAAGTGGTCAAAAACCCTTGAATGACTGCAAAAGACCCGCAGCAAGACTTGATGGAAGCAGGCACTGAGGTTTCAGTTTCCACTGTAACATGCTAACATACTAAACACTGAAGGGCTCCCTACCCAAACACCAAGATGTACACCACTGCTGACCCAAAAGCACAAGAAAAGTCAGCTCCAATTTGCTTAACTCTATATAAATCAGCCAAAGAGGTTTTGGTATTCTGTTCTGTCTAGCGATGAAATAAAACTGGAACTTTTCGGGCCCATGGATCAGCTGTATGTCTGGAGGAGGAAGAATAAAGCATAAGCTGAAGAGAACACCCTGCATACACAGCACTTCACTTGTGTGACATTTGAATGTAGCACCTTAGCTCTTGCACTTTTGCATATCCACTTTGTACAGTTTTATTGCAGATGTTCTTCTCATGTATGATTGTGTTTTTGTGATCCACTGGGGGACTACAGATGCAAATTAGCAGTATTGCTAAATCTGGCATACTTACATTTTTATTGATGTTTATTAGTATGTAATCTTCATTTCAAATAAACATTAAACTTAAACATAAACACCCTGCCTACAGTGAAGCATGGCAGTGGCTCAGTGATGCTCTGGGCTGCTTTGTTTCCTCTTGCACTGGAAACCTGCAGCGTGACCTGATTTGAACCAGATTTGAACCCCACTGAAAATCTCTGGTGATTTGAAAAAAGTGGTTGCAACACGCAAACCCAAGAATATTAGTGAAATGGAGACCGTTAACGATGAGGAATAGACTTAAATCCCTCAGGAACGCTGCCATAAGCTGGTGTCTGGCTATGTATCACGTTTACAGCAGGTCATAACAGCAAAAGGACCACTGGGGCAATTGCCTAGGAGGAATAGCAATTTCCATGAAATCACCTAAGTCGCCAGGTCTCCTGCCATTTGACCTTGACCACAACCTGGATGCAGACTCACATGAGGATCATTGTTAGTGAGTGTGGGGATCATTGGGACAAATGCCTAGGATTTGCCATGTCTGTGAAATATGAGATGGACAGACTGACAACACGTCATAGAATTAGCACATTTCGGCTTTGACAGAATGAGCTAAACAGACCGTCAGTGGCGGAGTACCTCATTCCAGGCTGACAAAATCCCCCCAGGAGTACTCAGATATCATGAATGTCGACCTTTACCTTAAACACAGCCAAGATACAGACCCAGCTATGATGTGTGTGTTAAGGTCAAGGTCAGTGGCCTTGGAGGAGTAACATTTTTCATGAAATCATGAATGCCCAGATTTTGTGACCTTTGACAATGACCTTGACCTGGATGCAGACCTACCTGAAGATCATTGTGAGCAGGATTGGTGAGAATCGAGGTAATTGCCGAGTAGTGTTTTTTCTAAAATCGTGTAAGTGCCCAGATCTGACCTCTGACTTTAAGCACAGCCTGAATGTAAACCCTCCTGAGGATCCTTGTAAGTTTGGTGACCATCCATCCATCTTCTTCCGCTTTATCCTTTTCAGTTCGCGGCGGGGGTGGGGGGGGCTGGAGCCTATCCCAGCATAGAGGCAGGGTACACCCTGGACAGATCGCCAGTCCATCGCAGGGCCAACACAGACAGACAGACAACCATTCACTCTCACATTCATACCTAAGGACAATTTAGAATCCCCAGATGATGCCATTTAACCTAACTTGCATGTTTTTGGCATGTGGGAGGAAACTGGAGAAATCCCTGAGTAAACCCACGCAAACATGGGGACAGCATGCAAACTCCACACAGATCACTGTTGGTCTGGGGCTGGGATCGAACCCAGGATCCCCTGGCCAAGGGTGAGTTGCTGTGCTGCCGCAGTGCTAACCACTCTGCCACTGCGCTGCCTGGGGAAATTGCCTAGGAGTGTAAGGATATGGACCTGTACTTATATAGTGCTTTTCTAGTCTCAAAGACCACTCAAAGCACTTCACTAGTACTAACCCTCTATTCTAAGGGACTATCAGAGAAGGATACTTAGGGACAATTCAGAATCACCAATTAACCTAACATGCATGTCTTTGGACTGTGGGAGGAAACCAGAGACCCCGGAGTAAACCCATGCAGCACAGGAAGAACATGCAAACTCCACACAGAAAGGTTCCCACCCCTGCCAGCCTGGGGATTCGAACCCGTAACCTTCTAGCTGTTAGGCAACAGTGCTAACCACTGTACCACAATGCTGCCCGATCAATTTTCATGAAATCACCTAAAGGCCTGTTCAAGGTCCCTGCATGAGGAAAATATGTGCTTTCGGTCGACTGCACTTGCGTACACAGCACTATCAGAGTGTTCTTTGAAGCACTGCAGCTGCTGCTCAGCAGCCACGTTTCACATATGTGCATTATTTATAAATGCAAGAAATCTCTGTTGGTTTGTGTGTGTGTTCCTCAGATATCTCTCAAACCGTTTGTCAGACTGACCTCGGATTTTATAAGTGCTTTGCTGAGGTTATGAGGGTGTGCATTCCCAAGTATGGAGCTGCTCAGCAAAAATATGTAATTTTTATCAGTGAAAGTTTAGCCACTGCTCTGTTTCTTCATGCCCTGGCTTCTAGAAGTGTGGGCGGGGCTTCAGATTGACTCCGTAGTGATTGGATAATACGCGGCAACACGACCAGTCACCAGAGCAATCCGCAAACAAAACAAGGAAGTGAAAAGCAACAAATTTGACCAGAAAAAGAGAATACTGACAATTTAATGCTTAAAAAATTATACTATAATGTTGCCGTGATTGCGTAGCTCTAAAGGGTCATTTGGCATATCAATGGCTGAATCCTATCAGCAGGATTTTCTGATTTGTGGATTTCACTTTGGATGATAAGAACGAGGAAGGCTGCTCATATCTCTCTGCAAGACAGTCCCACCCTCTATTGTGACAGAAAATTATTCTGATGAAAAAAAAATAAGTTTTTTTTTAGTTTTCTCAAAAAAGTGCATTTTTCAGATAGAAGGTTTTGCGTTTTGGCCATAGATACAGCCATGGACAAAATTGTTGGTACCCCTCTGTTAATGAAAGAAAAACCCACAATGGTCACAGAAATAACTTGAATCTGACAAAAGTGGTAATAAATAAAAAAAATTCTATGAAAATTAACCAATGAAAATCAGACAATGCTTTTGAATTGTGGTTCAGCAGAATTACTTTAAAAAACAAACTCATGAAACAGGCCTGGACAAAAATGATGGTACCCTTACAAAAGATTGAAAATAATGTGACCATAGGGACATGTTCAACCAAGATGTGTCCTCTAATTAACATCACAGGTGTCTACAAACTTGTAATCAGTCAGTCGGCCTATTTAAAGGGTGACAAGTAGTCACTGTGCTGTTTGGTGAGATGGTGTGTACCACACTGAACATGGACCAGAGGAAACAAAGGAGAGGGTTGTCTCAGGAGATTAGAAAGAAAATTATAGACAAGCATGTTAAAGGTAAAGGCTATTAGGCCATCTCCAAGCAGCTTGATGTTCCTGTGATTACACTTGCACTTATTATTCAGAAATTTAAGATCCACAGGACTGTAGCCAACCTCCCTGGACATGGCCGCAGGAGGAGACGGATAATACGAATGGTAACAAAAGAGCACAGAACAACCTCTAAACACATTCATGGTGAACTCCAAGGTCAAGGTAAATCAGTGTCAGATCGCACCGTCCGTCGTTGTTTGAGCCAAAGTGGACTTCATGGGAGACGACCAAGGAGGACACCACTGTTGAAAACAAATCATAAAAAAGCCAGACTGGAATTTGCCAAACTGCATGTTGACAAGCCACAAAGCTTCTGGGAGAATGTCCTATGGACAAACGAGACAAAACTGGAACTTTTTGGCAAGGCACATCAGCTCTATGTTCACAGACGCAAAAATGAAGCATACCAAGAAAAGAACACTGTACCTACTGTGAAACATTGAGGAGGTTCTGTCATGCTCTGGGGCTGCTTTACTGCATCTGGCACAGGGTGTCTTGAATCTGTGCAGGGTACAATGAAATCTCAAGACTATCGAGGTATTCTAGAGAGAAATGTGCTGCCCAGTGTCAGACAGCTTGGTCTCAGTCGCAGGTCATGGGTCTTGCAACAGGATAATGACCCAAAACACACAGCTAAAAACACCCAAGAATGGCCAAGAGTGAACCATTGGACTATTCTAAAGTGGCCTTCTATGAGCCCTGATCTAAATCCTATTGAACATCTGTGGAAGGAGCTGAAACATGCTGTCTATAGAAGGCAGCCTTCAAACCTGAGACAAGTGGAGCAGTTTGCTCATGAGGAGTGGGCCAAAATACCTGCTGAGAGGTGCAGAAGTCTCACTGACAGTTACAGAAATCGTTTGATTGCAGTGATTGCCTCAAAAGGTTGTGCAACAAAATTTTAAGTTAAGGGTACCGTTATTTTGATCCAGGCCTGTTTCATGAGTTTGTTTTTTAAAATAATTCTGTTGAACCACAATTCAAAAGCATTGTCTGATTTTCATTGGTTAATTTTCATAGAATTTTTATTTATTACCACTTAGTAACACCCTACATTTGGACCTGTAAAGCCTAATTGGCCTACCTGTTTTCAGACAAGAATACTTGCTTTCTACGGGCATGCACGTGTTGAATATAATCTGCATTTCACATGCCCATACTGTTGGTGGCAGCCAAGAGCCACCAAACCAATTTGAACAGCCACTGTGACAATGGAGTGTCACTACTGTTATGATTTATTGTATTGTGTGATCATGCTATATTTGTAATATGGTAAATGTTATTATGATTGTTGTAAAGTTGCACACAATATTTGGGATCTGTCTTTGTTTAATTCGAATGCCCTTGGGAGATAATTGTTTATGGTTAAGTCTTTTGGTAAAATAATTGATAAATGATTTATTTCACATACCTTTGCCAACATGCTTCCTGTGGGTGTCCGGGTAAAAGACTCTTTGGGGGTTGAATGCCCTTTTATAGGACACCAGCAGGAAGGAAGCATGTATGGTAAGTTAGAGGGGTGGTTTAACATTTGTAAATAAGGGTTGGAACTATTTATTGAATTATTTATATTGTTATTTATTAAATGTTGTTTATATTTATATTGTATATAGTTGGGGAAATTATGTATTTTTAGATATTAGTGGGTATGTGTTAAGAATGGAAATGTTCATTATTCTACCTGGGATTATGGTAGGGGCTAATCAGCCCTAATTGTCTCCAGTACTATATAACAGGTGTGGTTAATGATAATGAAGTGGCATTCTTATTATCCTTGGTATGCTTCTTGGTTGGCAAATTGTGTATTGTTGAAGAAGAGTCGTGTCAGATGTTTTTCCTGGAAACTATTTTGCTTGTAAGTTAATGAAATAAAATAATTGGAAATTGGAACCGAAGATTTTGCCTCAGACCGTACCACATTTTCACAGCCACAATCAAAACAAATAAGCCCAGTGGCGGACGTCTTAGAAAATGGCGGAGGCGCTGCAGGTACGTGACTACAATGACAATCAAGACGAACAGGAGCTTTTGCTATAATATTATTGTTGGCGCCAGAGGAAGAAAACAGACAGGTAAAATTGCTCAGTACTTCCCCTCCGGTATGGCGGGAGTTTACTGGTGCATGCTCAGCTCAGTGTGACCACTTGCGTACTTGTACGCATGGTCAGTCAGCACTCACCCTATGTGTAGGGAGGGCACATGAATGGGTCCAATGCACTCGCTTGCGCACCAACACATTTGTGCCACCATGAATTGGGTTGAAGTCCCCAGATCTCCTGATCTTTGACCTTGAGCACAACTTGGATGCAGACCCACCTCAGGATCATTATGAGTGAGTTTGGTGAGCATCAGGGCAAATGCCTAGGAGTAGTGATTCATGTGAAATGTGGATGGACGGACAGAGGGACGCCACGTCATCGCATTAGCTTCTTTGAGCTTCGCCGGAAAGATGACAGTGGTTATGTGAAATGCTGGGTACATTTTGCAACCCTGTCCGCTAAAATGGAGGACAAAAAGTAGCAACCACTGAACTACATACATAGATCGGTGTATTCCAGTCAACCATTGATCTGTGCTGTAGACACGGGGCAACAAAATAAAGACGTAAAAATGCCTGTAACTCAACTAATCAGCAGCAGTTGACATCACCTGCTTTGCAGGCTCACAGCGCATTTGTGTGACATTAGTGATGTGAAGACATGAAACTTGATACACCAGAAAAATGCATTAACTGTAGGGGATCAGATCCGTGTCTTCTGGAAGTTTGAACAAGAGCACTCTAGGTGAGTGCAATATGCCCTGACTCAGTTTTCTTTGAAGATCCCAATACTTACTGATGGACAGCAGTTTTCAACTTTTCAGTATAATTACTGTGGCAGAACCAAATTATGATAAGCCCATCATCCACAAATATACAACAAAGTATATGGGGATGGGGGGAGCCTGAAAAGTTCAGTGGTCAAATTTGACCAAACGTGGTTTATTTTTCAACATAGTTTACCCTTCGGTCCACACACTTCTTCCATCGGTGTTGCAGTGCTTGGATCCCTGCAGTTGAAAAATAAACCACATTTGGTCAAATTTGACCACTATGAACTTTTCATCCCCCCCCCCCCCCCCCGCACCATACAATCCACAGTTGTAGGACAGAATCCCGAGGTGAACTTGTGTAGTAAGTTTGGTGACCCTAGAGGGCTTGGGCAGCTCGGTGGCACGGTGGTTAGCACTGTGGCAGCACAGTACGAAGGTCACTGGATTGATTCCACCCCTGACCATCATGGGTTCGATCCCACTCCATAACCATCGGTGACCTTTCTGTATGGAGTTTGCTGTGTTCTTCTCGTGTCTGCATGGGTTTACCCCGGGTACTCCGGTTTCCTCCCACAGGCCAAAAACATGCAAGTTAGGTTAATTGGATACTCTAAAGTGGCCCTAGGTGTCAATGTGTGTGTGAATGGTGAAGGGATTGGTGCTGTACCGTGGGTGCCTCATCCATCCAGGTGCATGCCCTGTAATTTCCCTCTGGGGATTAATAAAGTATACAAAATACAAAAAAAACCCACAAAAAAAAAAAACACGTTTTGTAGTAAGACAGCATAGGGAGTGCCAACCTTGACCTTTGACTCCAAACCTGTAGTCAGAGGTCATGGTTTCAGAGTGAACCTGTGTACCAGTTTGGTACACAGGCATAAGGAATTTTAACCTTGACCTTTGACCTTCTGACCCCAAACCAATTTCATAGGTCATGATCCCAAGGTGAACCTGTGTAGCAAGTTTGATAAGATAAGATAAGATAAGATAAGATAAGCCTTTATTAGTCCCACAACGGGGAAATTCCAGGATTGCAACAGCACAGGGATAGCAACACTCAGAGCAACAATCAGAAGGCAAGAAAAAAACAAACAAAAACAAAACAAGCAAGCAAGAGCAGCTAATATACATATGTACGTATTACTATAAAATATATATATATACACACACACACAGACACACAGTGCAGAGCATTGTAGCTGGATGGAATAAATATATGAATATATGAACACACAGTGCAGAGCATTGTAGCTAGATGGAATAAATATGTAAATATATAAACACCCACAGTACGGAGCATTGCAGCTAGGTGGAATAAATATGCAAGTATATAAACACACACAGTGCGGAGCAATGTAGCTAGATGGAATAATATGTAGATATATAAATATATAAACACACCCAGTGCTGAGCATTGTAGCTAGATGGAATAAATATGTAAATATATAAACACACACAGTGCAGAGCATTGTTGCTAGATGGAATGAAACAGCATAACCGTCTACTTAGTTATCCTACATGGTATGATTATGTGCCCATACATATTCTCACCCTCCATAGCGACCGGTAAGTTCCTAGTTGTATGCCGGAGGGGACCATTGTGTAAGTCTATTGCATCTTTTGCATTCAAAAAACTATTAGTTTGTTACGTCTTTTTGCTATCTCTGCGAGCAGCCCTGCTTAGGTTGTACAGTCTGACAGCCGTTGGTAGGAAGGACCTACGAAACCTCTCGGTTGTGCACCTGGGATGATGTAGTCTGCTGCTAAATGAGCTCCTCAGTGCATTCAGTATGTCCTGCATAGGGTGGAACTCGGACTCCAGCAGAGATGACAGTTTAGCCACCGTCCTTCTCTCTCCTATCTCCTCCATCGGATCAAGGCGCTGCCCCAGGACAGAGCTAGCTTTCTTAATCAGTTCGTTCAGTCTCTTCCTATCGGCTGCAGTAATGCCACTGCCCCAGCAGACCACTCCAAAAGTGATGGCTGATGCCACCACCGTGTCATAGAATGACTTCAGCAGCGCCCCTTGTACACCAAAAGACCTGAGTCTCCTCAGCAGGAACAGCCTGCGCTGTCCCTTCTTGTAGAGTGCATCAGTATTGTGTGACCAGTCTAGTTTATTGTTCAGATGAATAATGACCCTAATAATGATGACCCTAGCTTTCTCTGTTGTTAAGATATAACTTATAAGCCATTTTGATGTTGACCTTTGACCTTGCGACCCCAAAACCATAGTCACATTTAAAGGTCACAGGGTGAACCTGTGTACCAAGTTTGATGACCCTAAGCTTTACTTGTACAGTAGTAAGGCATAGGGAATGTTAACGTTGACCTTTTGACCCCAAACCCATAGTCAGAGGTCAGGATCTCAAGGTGAACCTGTGTACCAGGTTTGTTGACCCTAACTTTTTCGTTGTAGACTAATAAGGCATAGGGAATGTTAACATTGACCACTGAACTTCTGACCCCAAACCAATTTCAGGGGTCATGATCCCAAGGTGAACCTGTGTACCAGGTATGGTGGCCCTAACTTCACTCGTTTTATACTAATAGTAAATTTAGCATTTACCACATTACCATAGTGCAAATGGAATGTTATGAACTTTGACCCCTTGACGGCTGTGGCGCAGGTGTAGTGTGGCCGACTACTGATCGGGGGGTCAGGGGTTTGATTCCCGCTCTGACTGCAGTCTGCATGTCGAAGTGTCCTTGAGCAAGACACTGAACCCCCAGTTGCTCCTGGTGGGTCTGGTCAGCGCCTGTGTATAGCAGCTCTGCCACCATCAGTGTGTGAATGTGCGTGAATGGGTGGATAGCAGGATCTGTAAAGCACTTGGTCATCGAGAGATGAGAAAAAGCGCTATATACGGTGGGGTAAAAAAGTATTTAGTCAGCCACCGATTGTGCAAGTTCTCCCACTTAAAAGATGAGAGAGGTCTCCAATTTTCATCATAGGTATACCTCAACTATGAGCGACAAAATGAGAAAAAAAAAATCCAGAAAATCACATTGTCTGATTTTTAAAGAATTTATTTGCAAATTATGGTGGAAAATAAGTATTTGGTCAATAACAAAAGTTCATCTCAATACTTTGTTATATACCCTTTGTTGGCAATGTCAGAGGTCAAACGTTTTCTGTAAGTCTTCACAATGTTTTCACACACTGTTGCTGGTATTTTGACCCATTCCTCTTGGGGCTGTCGCTGGGCAACACGGACTTTCAACTCCCTCCAAAGATTTTCTATGGGGTTGAGATCTGGAGACTGGCTGGGCCACTCCAGGACCTTGAAATGCTTCTTACGAAGCCACTCCTTCGTTGCCCAGGCGGTGTGTTTGGGATCACTGTCATGCTGAAAGACCCAGCCACATTTCATCTTCAATGCTCTTGCTGATGGAAGGAGGTTTTCACTCAAAAATCTCACGATACATGGCCCCATTCATTCTTTCCTTTACACGGATCAGTCGTCCTGGTCCTGTCCCAAATTCCTAGTTTGTGTACTACATGAACAATGGCAATAAACCTGATTCTGATTCTGATTCTGATTTGCAGAAAATCAGCCCCAAAGCATGATGTTTCCACACCCATGCTTCACAGTAGGTATGGTGTTCTTTGGATGCAACTCAGCATTCTTTCTCCTCCAAACACGACAAGTTGAGTTTTTACCAAAAAGTTCTATTTTGGTTTCATCTGACCATATGACATTCTCCCAATCCTCTTCTGGATCATCCAAATGCTCTCTAGCAAACTTCAGATGGGCCTGGATATGTACTGGCTTAAGCAGGGGGACACGTCTGGCACTGCAGGATTTGAGTCCCTGGCGGTGTAGTGTGTTACTGATGGTAGCCTTTGTTACTTTGGTCCCAGCTCTCTGCAGGCAATTCACTAGGTCTCCCCGTGTGGTTCTGGGATTTTTGCTCACCGTTCTCATGATCATTTTGACCCCATGGGGTGAGATCTTGCGTGGAGCCCCAGATCGAGGGAGATTATCAGTGGTCTTGTACGTCTTCCATTTTCTAATAATTGTTCCCACAGTTGATTTCTTCACACCAAGCTGCTTACCTATTGCAGATTCAGTCTTCCCAGCCTGGTGCAGGTCTACAATTTTGTTTCTGGTGTCCTTTGACAGTTCTTTGGTCTTGGCCATAGTGGAGTTTGGCGTCTGACTGTTTGAGGTTGTGGACAGGTGTCTTTTATACTGATAACAAGTTCAAACAGGTGCCATTAATACAGGTAGCGAGTGGAAGACAGAGGAGCCTCTTAAAGAAGTTACAGATCTGTGAGAGCCAGAAATCTGGCTTGTTCGTAGGTGACCAAATACTTATTTTCCACCATAATTTGCAAATAAATTCTTTAAAAATCAGACAATGTGATTTTCTGGATTTTTTTTCTCATTTTGTCTCTCATAGTTGAGGTATACATATGATGAAAATTGGAGACCTCTCTCATCTTTTAAGGGGGAGAACTTGCACAATTGGTGGCTGACTAAATACTTTTTTGCCCCACTGTAAGTGGACTCCATTTACCATTTACTTGACACCAAACGTAGTTAGGTGAGGGTGTAAGTTGTCCAAAATGTGTACTAGATACAACTACTGTATCAATTTGAAAAGACTACATCATTTCTTTCAGTAGAAATGCCCAGGTCTCCCTTGGAAATAAAGGTTTTTAACCTCAATGGGATCTTACCTGGTTAAATAAAGGTGAAAGAACAGCAGTTATTGTGTTTAGAAGATTTAGGGAAAGTCTGACCTCTGACCTCTGACCTCAAGGTCATCCAATGAGAGTGAAATTGCAATGTGTGCATCATCAGTGTATATCAGAGTTGATTTTACAAGACAGTTACAGTCTATGAAGTGAGGTGAAACAAGAGGTCATAGGTCAGGGGCTACAACTCCTGCAAAACTCATCTGATCAGAACCAAATTGCAATATGTGCATCAACAGTGTATATCAAACCATAGTACCAAGTTTCAAAACAATTGAAACAAAACTGTAGGAGGAGTTGGTTTCACAAAAGTGGGACAGATGAACGGACACACAGACCCATAACATAATCCCCCTTTGACCCCTTTAGGCTTCGACCGGCGGGGGTTAAAAAGCCATGGAGAGTTGTTGACGTGTTAATTTATGCTAATGGACCCGTGACTGTGGCTTTAAGAAGGCCATACTAAATGGTCCAAAAATCATTCTTACGGTGTTCGCAGTTGTACATCAGGGTATTTGTGATCATGAGCTTTAAAGGAGAAATTTATAGATTTTTAATTAGGTTGAATTTGGTATTTACTCAGGAAATGATATAATGTCCTTGAATTTCACAATTTTTTTTTTAAATAAATTGTGATCCAGAGAGAGAGAAAAGTCAGCGAAAGTGACGGTTGCAGATGACCTGAAATGCATTACATCAAGAGCTGAACAATGAATTAATTATTAGTCGTTACAATCTGAAAGCGACAAGATGGTGCTCATATTTTGAGGAAAATGGAAGAAAACATTCTCAATCTGATTTTCAAAGTGGAAACCAACGAAGGGGAAGAGGAAGGTGAAGAGTGATTTAGCAGACAGCGTTAATGATGACAGAGATTTGGGAGATTTTGACCCTGAAGCCGACAACGTAAACCAAGCTAGTGCTAATGCTGCGGCTGCACTCCCTGCAGCTTGCCAGCATGAGCTGGGTAAGACAGCTGGATGGTGAGTTCCTCTTTAATCTGTGTCAGAGGTTTTTATTTCACTGTCCAACTGCTCCCTGTTAGCCGTTAGCTCCGGTCGTCCTGCCCGGCTGCTCCTCTCTCATTGTCCCGCTGCTGTCGGCGGCTGAAGCGGCTTTTAAACTTCCACCAAACAATGTCCAAGTCCACCAGCAGTCCCTCCTTCACCTCCAAGCCCCCAGTGACGTGAGCCCCACAGTGGCCATTCGGTCCCGTGTGAGCCATTGGATAAGAGCGGAGCAACCTGAGTCGATGCGCCTCCTCCCGGCTGAACTGCCATGATGAACCGAGGAGAAATGAAGACGAGTCGCAGCTTGACCCTAACAACACTGTGAACCGGTACATGTAAATGTATTTATTGATGTTTCTTGTCTTACTTTTATATTCTAGAAAATTTAGAAATCCACTTTGTGATCGTCTCTTCTCTACATTAAAAAAAAAAAAAGTGTAAAAGTTGTCCCTGAGCGATCAGCAACTCAGCTGAAATTATTCATCAGATTGTAGAGAAACTAGAGTGTTTATTATTTTAATACCAAATTATGTTTTTAGCAAGGGTAGAACTTATTCTTCAAATATATGTGCTTTATCGATCGGGATGATTTTTAGACAAATCTTGATCATCATTTTTGCTTCATATCTTCACCCTTTCCTTGCAAGTTGGATGCTTGCAGTGAGAATGGTGGTCTCGCCACTGAGTGAGTGATCAAAATCTTCATAGGTCTATTGTCTGCAATATTCTTTTATTTCTACAATTTAGATGCATAATCAAGAGTGCGTGTTGGATCCGCTGGAGCCATAGAGCTTTTAGTTTGTTCAGCTTGTAACGTCACCCAAATTAGTTGGCAAATATGGAAGTCAGAGCCTCGACATGGGTGCACAAAATGAAAGGAAAAAATTCAATTTCTTTTCTTTCTAGACAAAATTAAGGATACAAAAGTAATATATTCATGTTTATTATGTTCTCAGCTTTCGGTAGAGGTATAATATGCTTAGCTCAAGTAGGTTCATTTTGTCTTCTTTTTAATTATTAGTTTTTTTGTTTTTCTTATTAAGACAAGAATATCAGCTTTAATACAAAACTTATCAGCCACCGTTCCTAGGCAGCTGATAAATGACACTTGACAGCAGTCAGCTGACACTCATGAGGAAGACTGCAGTTGAACAGTCGAAACATGTAAAAGGTAAAACCATCTCCTTTTTATTCGTGTCTTAAAGAAAAACAAAAAAACTATAATGTGCTTATTTTAAGATTCTCAGTGAATATTCCCTTTAATAAAGCCATTCCCTTGCACAATGATTTGAGAATTTTTACCAGCATAAAGAGGTTTGAATACAAGTTTTTTACTTTTATGAATAAAACCACATGACACTGCACAGTTGTTTTGCTTTTTTGTTTGTTTATTTTTTTAGTAGATTTTCATTTTAATTTACTTAAGACTCATCACATGGTTTTCTTGCTATCCCTGCTTTTTGGCACTACATGGGATGACATGTAAGACCTTAATTTTTTCCCCCTTTTTTAAACAAACATCTATTCAAAGCCTTCATCTTGTAGCAAGCAAAGTATGAATACAGCTATTAAAAATAAAGGTTTACATTTGTCCTCCTTTACACATAAAATAAAAACACTTTTGGACCCCCTCAAAAATGGGGGTATTAAAATATTTGACATTTGTATCACAAATCAATGTAATGACAACAAAAATCAACTTAAAATCTGTACAAAAATGAAAATTCAGTTTAAAAACTTCTTGTGATCAAATGATGCAAAGAGTACATAATTTTGCTTAGTTATATTACTGACCAAAATCCTAATAAAAGCAGATGCCAGTTTACTTCTTCTGTTGAATAAAATTCAGATTAACTTGATGACGGACATGGGGGACCAATGAGAAGTTCGGATTCGGTTGTACAACATGACCTAAAGGATTAAAAAAAGAACTTTAATGAAAGGTTTAAGGCAGGATAAACACAGACTGTCTGAGTACTTAAACACACACACACACACACACACACACACACACACACACACACACACACACACACAAATGAAACAACAAAAATGTGCAACAGAGTCTGACCTTGACTGACGAATGGTTTAGCGGGCTGGAATCCACTGTTGCCCTGCTGGATGAAGCTCTGGGGCATCCTGTAGGGCCAGGATGGGGACAGCGTGTATTGGGCTGTTTTATTGGGCTCCCATAAGCGAGAGCCTTGACTTACACCTACGAACTGAACAGGGTGACCAGACTCTGAAAAGACAGAAAAACACTCAATTAGTAACATGATACAGTGTTTCAACACATGTATAGGTGCCTTTAAAAAACTTGTAAAAAATATTTTTTTATAATTTAATTCTGAAAGTAAACTTTCATATATTTTATTTTTATTCAAGGTATATTTTTCAAGCCTTTTTCCTTTAATTCTGTTATGATTTATAGCTTATGAAATGAAAGAACCTTAGTGAGGAAGCGCACATACCCTACATATCCCCCTATCAGAGTTCTCGCTAAACAGAGTAATGCATGCCCTCATCTGATGCCAATATAAACCTGGCATGTAGCCACAGGAATTACTGCGCTTTTCAATCGAAAAAAGTTAGTATTCAAGCCATTTTAGTTGTTAACCTTGCATGTTAAAGCCTCATTTGATGTACATGTACTGTATATCAAAATCAAACTCATCCAGGGTATTGATGAGTTCAAGCTTCTGTATAATTTGAAGTCAATCCAATGAGAAATGTAGACGCTATACTGGTGATAACATAAAATAAACTGGAAAAAGTACAAGTCCCCTCCTGGAAAAACTGAAGCCCACATTAGATCAGCTGTGCTCATAAGTTTACATACCCTGGAAGTACGTAAACTTATGAGCACAGATGTCATGGAGGATTGAATCATGAAGGACCCGTGGGCTACAAAAAAATGCTTAAAATGTGCTTTAAACTGTAAAAGTGTTGTATTTGCTGAGATATGTTTAAAACTGTGCTTTAAACTGTTCTTCTGGCTCAAAATACAGCATAAACAATCTGATGCATCGCTCTGAAATGTTATCTGGTTGAAATCGTTCCAAATGTACTTTTGTTGCCTGCTGCAAAATCTCCACAGAGCCAGCTGCCGTTTGACGCCCCTGCACACCCTGCAACGCCATTGTTCCATTGAAAGAAAAAAAAAAGCAGCCCAGATCATGATGGAGCTTCCTCCACTGTGCTGCTTAAAAAAACATCTCCAATGGGATCTCCTCGTCATGCCCATAACATTAGAAACCATCAGGACCATTCAGGTTAAATTTCTTCTTATCACAGAATAAAAACTTTTTTCCACCTTTCAGTGTCCCATGTTTGGTGCTCCCTTGCAAAGTCCAAAGGGCAAGTTTGTGGTGTGGGAGGTGATACTTCCGGATACCGCGGCCGGGCGTATTTAAATGTTTTTTTTTTGTTTTTTTTAAAATCTCAGCTGAATCATAGTGACTTGTATTAAACATGCTTACAGAAGGCAGTCATGCCATACATTGTTTGAAAGCTTAGGATTCCGTCTATTTAGTTATTCAAACAGATTTTGGAAAAATGATAACACTGGATTGAAATATAACTTTTAGCCAGGTAACATTAGCATGAGCTCGAAAGAGTGACTTACCGAAAATAGCTTGTTGCCATCCCAGAATCAATGATTGTTCCACAAATACGGTCCATTTGTATTGCAAAGAGTCTAATATATCCATTTGAGTAAGATTTATTGTCCACCTTGATGACAACGGGGAAAACTGACCATAAATAGACCATAAAACTGCCGAAAATGGTTGACAGCTCATTTGACCCAATAAAGCCACCATTTTGTGATTGACAGCTGTGGAAACCCCATGAGCGATAAAGGTCCATGAAGGTCCAGCCTCATTGCTAACGGGAACACAACGAGCCAATTATATCAGAGTAAGCAAATGATGGATGTGTGCCTTAGCCAACTAATTTCTGAATCCAGGGATACCTCACAAGGGGCCCATTCAGCTTCATTGCCCCTGCGACAGCGCGAGCGTAACGCAGGTGTGTAAAGATAGCGTAAACCAGTCCGTGAATCCAAGAAAGAAGCATTGTAACATCACTCATCTTTTTGAAAAATGGTTAAAATAACACGGAACATCAAAGAAATTATTAATTACTTGACCCGGTTGTTAGCTGAAGAATCACGGGGTGGCCATGGCACAGTTTGGCACAATTTGAAGATGCAGGAAGACACCTGACAAAAGGTGTGTAATATATTCATTTCTTGTCCTATTGTTACCAAATTTTTACCTGAACTTCATAACACTTGGTTCTACATTCCTATTGTGTTTTCCAGCCAGTATCTAACAGCTGTATGTTATTTTCAGACATTTGTATCTAAAAAAACACCCAGGCAAACTCTTATTTCTTCAAATTTAGTATGTTCAGATCACTGTTACTCAGTGGCTGAAGCACTCAGAGGGATTCTGACTGTTTTGCTAAAAAATTTAGAGTGCTTTCTTTTGAATGAGAGCAACCCTATGAAGATAGTGCAAGGGGCCGAAGAGCAGCTTTCAGTTTAGTTTGGGTATGTTTTTCAGGTGCTTCAAAGGGAAATGGGCTCGAAGAATTAAGCCTTTCTTTTGTAGATGCTGTCTTTTGTTTAATGGGCTGAAGTCAGCATCAGTAAGGGCCTTAATTTGAGTCGAGGATTGGCCTGTGTCTTCATGGTCAGCCCGTCTAATCCACCGGCTCAGTTCTTTTGGACCATCCCGTGTGTTCCCAATTGAGGATGTTTGGGGATGAATGACAAGGGAAGTTTAGAAAAACTGACATCAGTTCCAGACTGTGGATGGGCTTCGTGAAGCCATCTTCACCACATGGAGCAACGTTCCCATCAGCCTCCTGGAAACACTCACCTCAAGCTAGGGCTGCATGATTATGGTCAAAATGATAATTATGATTATTTTGATCAATATTGAAATCCTGATTATTAATCACGATTATTCATTAACTTTAGGAAAAACACAAATTACATAAAATTCAATTATGTGTACTTTTTTAAAAAAGTGTGGCCAAAGCATTGGCGCCTCATCCATCAAGCTGCCTTGACAACATTAGATCCACTGTCTGTTGTTGTGCAGACTAGTCCCTCATCCTGCAGGCTCCAAGATGACTGTGCTTCCCTCAGTCCATGGGCTACAACTTCTCCTGTCTGGTCTTGAGGGGAAAAACGTCTGCAAGCATCGACTCTTCAGTAGCCACAGTTACTGTACATGTGCAAAATCATTTCAATCTGATTACAATTCACATCAGAACTTTACTGTTTACATGGATCCTGAAAAAGTTGATCAGATTAGGACATGCGTTTCCATGTGTCACACGTTTTAACGGACTAAATCATTTTGACATGCGCACAATTATCCAACATTCCGGAAATAGCAGAAGAAGACGCAACTTCCGATGTAAACAAGCCCCGCTTCTTGTCTTTCTCTTTTTGAAATGGACCTGTATTGTGTTATTCAGACTGCACTTTTGCTTCTGCTGGTCTCCGTAATGAAGCTACAAGCCCAGCAGTACATACTTCTGCATATGACGAACAGAGGGAGACAGCAGGACGATACAGACCAGTTTTGTTTTACTCCCACCATGTTTTCCGCTAGCTGCTGTACAGGTGGAAATACGTCACGTCGACATGTG
The DNA here is from genome assembly GCA_020510985.1 of Pholidichthys leucotaenia. Classification (NCBI taxonomy): domain Eukaryota; kingdom Metazoa; phylum Chordata; class Actinopteri; order Cichliformes; family Pholidichthyidae; genus Pholidichthys; species Pholidichthys leucotaenia. The sequence continues at coordinate 223,337,276 of CM035841.1, forward strand.
GCTGACGTACAGACATGCGCAGTAAACATATTTTCTACCCAAACTTTGGAATAAGTGTTTATATGCGCACCAATCGGATTAACCATTGGCATAATCATTCAGAAGGAAATTTTGATCCGAATGAGTGTGATCGGGTCAGAATATTCAGATTGGCGTGTTTACATGAAGCATTTTCCGGTTACTTGAATAACCTGTCCTTGACAACCATTGGCATAATCAATCAGAAGGAAATTTTGATCCGAATGAGTGTGATCGGGTCAGAATATTCAGATTGGCGTGTTTACATGAAGCATTTTCCGGTTACTTGAATAACCTGTCCTTACAGAATAATCTGTCCTTGACAATAGCCATGTAAACATGGCTATTGTCAGGGACAGGTTATTCTGCTTGACCATAGGTCAGTCGTAGTTACAAAGTACTCAACAGTTGTGATATCCATCTGTATTTTTCATACAGTGCAGGTAATGCTAACTTTGGTAATGGTAAGGTAATGGTAACTTTGGAGAAATAATTACGTGAGGGGATCACATATTTCTTGTCCAGTGTTTTGACCATGTTTCTGAAGCCTTCACTGCTCATACACTATTTAGTGGACAAATGTCTTTGGCCAAATAAAACACTATTGCATCAGTTACTTCAGCGTGTCTTTGGGAGGCGGATGGATAAGGTGAAGCTGTGTGCAGGGCTGATACTATGGTTGCCTGGGTCGGTGCCGGACACACACCGTGATTAGTGAAAAGACATTCACTTTAGCCTTCATGCATTTATCATACTTGTGTGTGTGATGTTTTTTCAGGTGGCTGAATAAGTTAGTTGTGTTGCCCTGCAGCGCAGACACAGCTCTGTGGCACTCTTTGCATATAATTTCTTTTTAGTCAGCATCACTTGCCCTGAATCCAAAACACGTCCAGACAACAGATGATGATCCTTTCGAGCCACTAGCGCCTCGCCTCCACGTGTTGCCGTACTGTCACCTTCTGCTCCCCATATCTGGTTTGTGTTTCACCATCACACCCGTCCGCTATTGAAAAATTAAGGCTGCGGCTACAGGGTGCGCTCACTTGTCAGTCCTGCAGCTTAATGTTGCCGTAATGCCCCCTGGTGGTTGGCTGGCTGTTGGTTGAGAAAATGCTTGATTTGATATCCAGCACAGCCTGCATTTTAACTGTTAATATTGCTGACAATCACGTTAATTTAATTGTTACAGCCAAAATCGTTATTAAAATTTCAATAATTGTGCAGCCCTACATCAAGCATGCCTCAACGAATTTCTGAAGTGACCAACAAGAACAGTGGGGCTACTTACTACTGAGTCCTTCTTTAAAAACACTTTTAGTTCTTTTTTTTTGGGGGGGGGGGGCTACGTGCATCTGGAAAGTATTAACAGCGCTTCACTTTTTCCACATTATGTTATGTTACAGCCTTATTCCAAAATAGATTAAGTTAATTTTTTTCCTCAAAATTCTACACACAATACCCTATAATGGCAATGTGAAAAAAGTTTGTTTGTTTTTTTTTGAGATTTTTGCAAATTTATTAAAAATAAAACACTAAGAAATCACATGTACATGAGTATTCACAGCCTTTGCTCAATACTTTGTTGATGCACCTTTGACAGCAGTTACACCCTCAAGTCTTTTTGAATATGATGCCACAAGCTTGGCACACCTATCTTTGGGCAGTTTTGCCCATTCCTCTTTGCAGCACCTCTCAAGCTCCATCAGGTTGGATGGGAAGCGTCGGTGCACAGCTATTTTCAGATCTCTCCAGAGATGTTCAATTGGATTCAAGTCTGGGCTCTGGCTGGGCCACTCAATGACATTCACAGAGTTGTCCTGAAGCCACTCCTTTCGATATCTTGGCTGTGTGCTTTGGGTCGCTGTCCTGCTGAAAGATGAACCGTTGTTCCAGTCTAAGGTCAACAGCGGTCTGAAGCAGGTTTTCATCCAGGATGTCTCTGTACATTGCTGCATTCACTCTTCCCTCTATCCTGACTAGTCTCCCAGTTCCTGCCGCTGAAAAACATCCCCACAGCATGATGCTGCCACCACCATTGGCGTGGTTATGAGCGGTGTCTGGTTTCCTCCAAACATGACGCCTGGCATTCACGCCAAAGAATTCAATCTTTGTCTCATTAGACCAGAGAATTTTGTTTCTCATGGTCTGAGAGTCCTTCAGGTGCCTTTTGACAAACTCTAGGTGGGCTGCCATGTGCCTTTTACTAAGGAGTGGCTTCCGTCTGGCCACTCTACCATACAGGTCTGATTGGTGGATTGCTGAAGAGATGGTTGTCCTTCTGGAAGGTTCTCCTCTCTCTACAGAGGAATGCTGGAGCTCTGACAGAGTGACCATCGGGTTCTTGGCCACCTCCCTGACTAAGGCCCTTTTCCCCAGATCGCTCAGTTTAGACAGCCGGCCAGCTCTAGGAAGAGTCCTGGTGGTTCCAAACTTCTTCCATTTATGGATGATGGAGGCCACTGTGCTCATCTTCCCCAGATTGTGCCTCGAGACAATCCTGTCTCAGAGGTCTACAGACAGTTCCTTTGACTTCATGCTTGGTTTGTGCTCGGACATGCACTCCCAACTGTGGGATCTTATATAGACAGGTGTGTGTCTTTCCAAATCATGTCCTATCAACTGAATTCACCACAGGTGGACTCCACTTAAGCTGTAGAAACATCTCAAGGATGATCAGTGGAAACAGGATGCACCTGAGCTCAATTTTGAGCTTCATGGCAAAGGCTGTGAATACTTATGTACATGTGATTTCTTAGTTTTTTTATTTTTAATAAATTTGCAAAAATCTCGAAAAAACCCCCCCTTTTTTTCATGTTTATTATGGGGTATTGTGCGTAGAATTTTGAGGAAAGAAAGGAATTTAATCCATTTTGGAATAAGGCTGTAACAACAAAATGTGGAAAAAGTGAAGCGCTGTGAATACTTTCCGGATGCACTGTATGGTCTTAAAACTTTTGATCAGCTGATGAACAGCTTGTTTGAGTTTTAAATGCAGTTCCCAATAAATAGCCTACTCAATTTTTTTTCTCTTGCCCCCATTTCTTCTTTTTACATTTTAAGACTCTAATACTTACAACCATGTTACGATCCACCAGTCTTAAGATTTTGGAGGAGTGCATCTCCCTGACCAGTTTAGTACACACAACCACAATCATAGGCAAGACTACTGACTTGACAGTTGTCAGAAGACAATCAGACACACTCCATAAGAAAAGTAAGGCACAGAAGGTCGCTGCTGAAAAGGCTGGCAGTTCACAGAGTACTACAACTGATATGTCCCTTATAGTGGGGCAGATTAAGCCAATTTTTCATAAGAATCTTTCACTTGATGATACAAGCACCAAAATTGGCACAAATGAAGTTCAGGACCTACTTTTTAAGAAAAGAACGCTCTCCAGCTGAAAATCCAAGATGGCCACCATTTTTCAAGATGGCGACCGTATCAATCTCCGATATTTTCTATTTGCGAAGTGGAAATCCAATATGCATTGTTTCTGAATGATCTGAACATTAAACTGCATGTATTTTAATACATTTATCTCATTTCTATGTTCTGAATTTAAATATGACCAACATATTTCAAAATGGCGGCTGCTAAATGGCTGTAAATTGCAGTTTTCTAGCTGAAAATCTGTCTCTGTAAGCTATGCAGCCAAAACCTACAAGTCCATGGTTACTTATTTCATTGATGTGATAAAATGTTATTCAATTTAGTTTATTGCTTTTATGAGAGTGATGTCAAAGCACAACCAGGATGTCAAAGCACAACCAATCCTTTCTTTCAGCCTCCAATGTCACAAAAACACGCCATATGCATGAAGTCACAGCAAGCTGCCTCTACATGCTACAAAAGCAGGCATATGAGTATCACTGTGCAGAGGAGAATGACGCCCTGAATTTTGATGAATGGAGTGAGACACGCAGGAAAGAAAGTCCACAGTTTCAATTCTGGGAGCTTGTCCTGTCAATGGAGTTCGTGGTGTTCTCGTTGGTCAGATCTTTCAGAGAGGCTAACTTCAACTTGTACTGTCAAGCACTGTCTGCTTTAATCCCATTCTTCTTTGCTAACAACAATGTGAACTATGCTCGGTGGCTCCCCATCCACCTCAAAGACATGGTTTCTTTGGAGCAAAGTCACCCTGGAGTGTTCCACGAATTTCAGCTGGGAAAGTTTGTGGTCCACAAGATTCACTGGGAATTCTCTGGCATAGCCATTGACCAAGCTCATGAGCAGGCCAATGCTGTCGTGAAAGGTGATGGTGGTGCCATTGGAGTTACTGAGGATCCATCTGCACTGAGGCGATGGATGGTTTCTGGACCAGAAGTTAGCCAGTTAGTTAACCAGTATGAGTTGGCTTCACAGGTTAAAGCTGCAAATGAAGATATCAAGCATCATGAGCAGAACAGCCAGTCTCAGAAGTCCTTCACTGACAAGGTCAAGAAGTTTTTTGGTGTGATGAAGGACTTGGGCAATCCTTTCCTGGAGGAATCCAAGGATCTGCTCACACTGGACACAAAGCTCATCGCACATCCCAGTGCTGCAGAGCTTGTTAGGACTCATTTTGAGAAAGGTGAAGTTGCCTTCAAAGACTTTTTCAATGGTCTGGGTGATGAGGCTTCCTTCTACAAGCCAATCAAAAAGAATAAAACTGACTTCTTTCGGCAACAGGCAGCTGTAGATTCCAGCGACAAAAAGAAGGAGGTACTTAAAAGTGACTGCAATCTGTTCTCGCAGCTTTTCATATCATGTCAAGCTCGAGAGTGTGATCTACTGGAGTTCTTCAGGCACGAGAATCAGTCCTTTCCTGCAGCACTGAGTGACATGGGGAATCTCCATTCTGGAAAGAAGTCTGACCTTGCTGACCGTCTGGAAGATGCCATTTCTCTCCCTGACACTCAACCAGAATGTGATGCTATCATCATTGATGGTTCTGCTCTTGTTCACTCACTGTCTCCAAAGACATCAAAGACCTTTGAGGAATATGCTGTACGTGATGTAGTACCAAAGATCCAGTTTTACTCGTCAAAGTATGAACGCACAGACATAGTTTTTGATGTATACAAAACATCAAGCCTGAAAGCTGAAACAAGGTCAAAGCGAGGAAAGGGAACTCGGCGTAGAGTGACAGACAAAACCAAACTACCACCCATCTGGTCAAGCTTCCTGAGAGACAGTGACAACAAGACTGAGCTCTTTCACTACCTTGCAGACAAGATTATATCCATGTGTCCCAACAATGTTGTAATTGTGACCAAGGATGATCGGGCATTGTCAAACAAGACCTTCAACCTTGATGGCTTAAGTCCTTGCAACCATGAAGAAGCTGACTCCAGGATATTCACACATGCTCTTCATGCAGCAAAGCAACAGACAAAGTCTGTCTTGATCAAAGCATGTGACACAGATATTCTGGTTATTGCAGTCAGTGTCTTTGCAACTCTTCAGGATGCAGGCTTGGAAATGGTGTGGGTAGAATTTGGTCAGGGTCAGTCTATAAGATGGTTTCCTATTCACGATCTGGTAGATAAGCTTGGTCCAGAGAAAGCTAGTGGTATGTGCTTTTTTCATGCTTTCACTGGTTGCGACGTGGTGTCAGCCTTTCGAGGTAGAGGCAAGACAACTGCATGGCAAACATGGGGGTTTTGTCCTGAAGTGAGCGCAGTCTTCAAGAAGCTCAGTCAATACCCACCTATCATAGAAGATGCTGACCTCAACATCCTTGAGAAATTTGTTGTCACCATGTACGACAAGCACAGCAACACCACCAAGGTCGATGAGGCAAGACTGCACTTGTTTGCTCGGAAGCAGAGATCTTACAATTCTATTCCACCAACCAGTGCATCTCTCACTCAGCATGTTAGACGTTCTGTCTTCCAGGCAGCCTGTATATGGGGCCAGGCAACATCGTGCAAAATGCAACCTGAAAGCCCTGCCTACTGGGGCTGGCAGAAGAATGGTGAAGTCTGGGCAGTTGTCTGGTCAACCCTGCCACCCATTGCTCAGTCTTGCCAGCAGCTGACAAAATGTCGCTGCACGGGTGAATGTCGTGGACCATGTAAATGCTACCGCCGCACCCTGAAATGTACACAACTGTGTTCCTGCAAATGCAAGGAGTAAAACAGGTGACCAAGAGTCAATTCAAGCTAGCCAATTCAGTCTATACTACATCTCTGTATTGAGTGGTAGGAAACATACATCACATCATATCAGTATCTTCACTCAGGTAGTGTTTCTTCATTATATTTTCAATATATCATCATAGTAGTTGATAATTATGATATTTGGAAGGCAAAATTGGATTTCTTGTCTCCAAAAACATATATTTTGATATATAGATCATAAAAGTAGCATGATATCGTCAGAATTTAAGCCAAATACTGCTGTAAACCCATATCAGAGGCGGCCATCTTGAAAAAATGGCGACCGTATTGGATTTTCAGCTGGAGAGCGTACTTTTCTTAAAAAGTAGGTCCTGAACTTCATTTGTGCCAATTTTGGTGCTTGTATCACCAAGTGAAAGATTCTTTCACTAATCTGCCCCACTAATACTAAGCCACTCCTGAATCAGAGACAATGTCAGAAGTGTCCTAACTGTGCTGAGGAGAAAAAGAACTTAAGTGTTGCCAAGTGGTTCAAAGTCCTCTTTTCTGATGGGCAAATTTTGCATTTCATTTGGAAATCAAAGTCCTAGAGTTTAGAGGAAGAGCAGTGAAGCACAGAATCTAAGGTCTGTCATGCGGTGACCCTTGCGGGCCACCATGAGACGCCAAAAATCTCCAGTGAGTTTTGCAAAGGTGTTTTATTAATGAGACATGAACACAAAACTAAGAGACACTGTGGCAAAAAATACACTGAAGAGCATGGGATTGTAAGGCTAACCCCAGCCACTTACGATCTAAAACATGAACAGAGACGAGAATAAACACACAAACCTGAGCATGACGATAATACACCAGGGAAGTTTGACAAAATGTCTCACAAAGGTCTGACGAGGTTTGTTCGACGATACTCCAGCAATCAACTGCTGCCAGCGCCCACTAATAAAGCCGGTCGCTAACGAGCAGTGATGCCAAACAGCTGATCGACCTTGACAGCCAGAAACCCCACCAAGCGCTGTCACAATAAGAGCCCGGTGGAGCCAGAATGCAATCCACAGCTGTCAAGGCCGGCAGAGATGATACATGGCCCGAGCGCGGACAAGATCGACGCTTGGGTCGTAACAAGGTGTTTAACCTCTTGCACTCCAGGATACCGCGGGCGGTCACGTCTCTGCATCCTAGGGCGCACTGGAAAAAAAAGCTGCAGACACAGCCGCGAACAGAAAGCCAAAGGAGTGCTTTGATCGGTTTAGATTTGATTGACCTCTCATTCGACTAATAAGAGCCTTGAATTGGGTTTCTGAAACCTTGAAGAACCAATGACTGAAAACCTAGCAAGAAGAACCTGCCTACCAACGGCTGCGAATACAGCGAGCCAATTGAAGCTCCACGATTGAAAGCGTGCGTCCCGCGCGTAAAATCTGTTTTGTGTAAGCCGCTGGGTGACACACATGCGTTTGCCAGTCTTTTTTTCTTACTACTGTTCTTATTTGTTTTGAAAACTCGTTCGCCAAAACCGTAATCATGGAAGCGCAAAACCGCAATAATGGAATCATGGTTTGACCCAGTCGCGTGACCAGAACCACCAGTCGTAACAAGCGGACCAGCGTCATGTTCGTCTGACAATGAGGAAGAGAAGTTCGCCAGCAACACTGCTGTTGTGGACAGGTAAGTGTTATAAGCTACATTATTCTTTATCCCTGAAAATTGTAATCAAAATGACACTTGACCGATCGGTAAATTACAACTATGCGTCATCGCCACATGACGTACCGTTGACGGATCGGTCCGTGCGCCGCGTCCGGACCGTGAATGCCCCCCCCCCCCCGCTACTCTTCTGTAGCGGATTGCAGATATATTGCAGATATTTTAGTACAACTGTGCGTAGTAGACGGCGGCGCACCGTCACCGCAGTCTGTCATGTAGTGATGGGCGATGTCCGTCCTCTGTAGCGGGGTGGGGGGGGGGAGTTGTTATCTTCTACATTACAGATATTTTAGTATAATTTTTATTGCACTGTAGGTTATTTTTTCTTGTAAAAAAAAAAAGCCACACATTTTTTACATGGCATGCTTCTTTGTGTGTGGGGGCTTGTTTGTTCATTCATTCATTCATTCATGAATGAATAAACACCCCCCCCCACACACACACACACACAGCCCTGAGTGTCACCTTTCATTCAGAGCCCAAGATGAAGCTTCTATATTGAATCATTCAAAAGTTACAGACATTTTTCCAAACTGTGCCATTTGGCACAATTTGGCACAGTTCAAAAACGCCTGGGAACAACCTGAGAACAAAGCTATGTAATATATTCATTTTTTGTGGTATTGTTACAAAATTTTGACCTCAGCTGGATAACACTTGGTTCTACATTTCTGTTGCATTTTCCAGCCCGGATCTGACAGCTGTGTGTTATTTGCAAGCATTTGTATCTACAAAAACACCCAGGCAAAATTTATTTTCTTCAAGTTCAGTATGTTTAGATGAGTGTTACTCAGTGGCAGGAGCACTTGGAGAGATTATGACTGTTTTGCCCAAAAATTCAAAGTGTTTTCTTTTAAATGAGACCAACCCCATGAAGATGCTGCAAAGGGTTGAAGAACAGCTTTTGATTTACTTTGGGTACGTTATTTTTAGGCGTTTTTAGGGAAATTGACCAGAGTGCAGTGTGAAGTATCCACAGTCTGTGATGATGTGGGGCATTATGTCATCCTGCTGGTGTTGTTCCACTGTGTTTTATCAAGTTTAAAGTCAGCACTATTGTCAAACAGGAAATTTAAGAGCACTTTATGATTCCATCTGCTGAAAAGCTTCATGGAGATGCCAATTTCCTTTTCCAGCAAGACTTAGCTCTAGTCCATAGCACCAGAACTATTATGAAATTGTTTGCTGACCATAATTTTCCTGTCTTTGACTGCCCAGCAAGGTCACCTGAACTGAACCCCATAGGTTCTCTATGCAGTATTGTCAAGAGAAAGTTGAAAAACACTTAAAAAATACAAGACAGATGAGCTGAAAGCAATTTGCTGTCAAAGCAAAATGGATTTCAATAACACCACAGCAGTGCCACAAGCCGATCACTTCCAAGCCACGCTGTATGATGTAGTAATTCGTGATAAAAGAGCCCCAGTGAAGCGTTAAATGTATAAATGAACACAGTTTTCACAAGTTGCACAGTTCTGTATCATAAAGCCTTATTTTGTCTTGATTTTAGGATACATTCTACTAATTTCAGAAATTAGATTTTTGATTATAGAACACTATAAATCAATCTCAAAAATTAAAATAAAAGCTGGAAACACTTCCCGTTACTTAAAGGAAAATAAAAGGTGAAAGTTTACTTTTAGAATTAAATTATAAAGAATAAATGAAATCTTTCATGATGTTACAGTTTTTGAGATGCACCTGTAAACTCGTAGTTATCAAAAAATAAAATGTATAAAATCACAAACAGACCATCCTAGGTAAGCTCACAATGGGTACCTGACTTGACCACGGTGCCATTAGCCATGAGAGGGCCGTGTTGTGTCAGGTGGTTGTGCCAGTGCCCTTCCCGTCCTTGCCCGCTCATGCCCAGCTGTCTTCCTGTTGGCTGGGCGAAGATGATGCTGGGGTCATTCAGATTCATGGGACTGGGGCTGCTCCCTGAGCCCGTGGGACTCCCATTCCCTGATGGCGAGCGCAAGGCGAATTTCAGGCCAGGTGGGGAGGGGGCGGTAGGAGAGGATGTGGTGAGAACCGGTCTGTGGATGGGCCAGGAGGTGGAGGGGATATGGACTGGATGATGAGGCTGGCCCTGGGACTGGTGTGACTGTTGTTGGTGAGAGGGAAGAAGTCCCAAAGCAGTGAGGGCACTGGGGTGGTACTGGGCTGGATGGGAGGTAGCAAAACTAAAAAGAGAGAGGGGGACCTGGTGGTTAGCTGGCTGCTTCTGGGAACCCGCCAGATTGGTCTTATTGTGGGAGGGCTGAGGAGAGCTGGGGGACTGGGAGGAACTTGATGGGACAGCGGTGGGCTGTGGGGAGTAGGGGGGAGTCTGATGACTATCAGACTGTAAAAAAGGAAAAAGGAAAACCAGACCGTCAATGATGGAGTAGCTATTTTCAGCCTAATGCAATCATCAAGAACTCAGATCTCCTAACAGTTGACTCTGACCTTAAGCACAGCCTAGATGCAGAACCACCTGTGGATCTTTGTGCACGAGTTTGCCAAACATTGGGGCATTTGCCTAGAACGACAACGATTTTTGTGAACTCCTAAATATTCAGATCTCCTGAACCCATATCTTGGGCACAATCAGGATACAGACCCACCTGAGGATCACTGTGAATCAATTTGGTAAGCATCGGGGCAAATGGCTAGGAGGAATGGTGATTCCTGTAAAATGTAGACGAACAGACGGATGGATGTTATATCATCACATTAGCACCTTTCTGCTTCACTGGAATGAGCTAAAAATGAAATTATTAATCAGGGAAAAGGTAGCATTTTATGTTTGGAAATTGGTTAATAATTCATTTAATAAAATTCATTTAATGTTTGCTGAAGGGATGTAAAAATTCAACTATTTATTTATATTGTGCTAATTCACAACATCATGTGACCCTTCTGAAAAAGGCTGCAAGAAGTGGTTGAAACATGTTAAGGTAAAAACGACCTTTTTCTCTGTCTGACAGAAAAGAAAATGTTATAATTATTTTAAAAGACAGTATGAACCTGTTTAGATTAATTCACAACATCTTTTGTCTCATAGCGTGTCGACTGTAGGACAAAGACCCAACAATTGCAGAAACAGACCCTGACAGCAGACACTAGTGCATCTAAAAAAGCTTTGAGCATCATGATTTAGTAAACAGCTCACTTTACATGGGATGAATATAGAAAATATAAAGTATATCATTTTTTAGATGCACAAATAATTTTACAAAAAATGCCTTTGGGTAACAGCTGACGCCCCCATACAAATGTGGACAAATCTGTTGGTAACCTTCCGTTAAAGAGAGAAAATCCCACAATGGTCATTGAAACAACTTGAAACTGACAACAGGAATAACAAATTAAAATATTCTGAAAATCAACTGATGAAAATCAGACATTATTTTTTGCATTTTGATTCAACAGAATCATAAAAAAAACAAAGTAATGAAGATGGCCTGGACAAAAATGATGATACCCCTAGAAAAGATTAATTTGACCATAGGGACGTGTTAGTTATGTCCTGTAATCAGCATCACAGGTGTCTTCAAACTTGTTGTCAGTCAGTCTGCCTATTTAAAGGGTGAAAATTGTCACTGTGTTGTCTGGTACCTTGGTGTGTATCGTACGGAACATGGACCACAGAAAGTTAAGGAGAGAGATCAGAAAGAAAATTATAGACAAGTGTGTTAAAGGTAAAGGCTATAGGACCATCTCCAAACACCTTGATGTTTCTGTGACCACAGTTACCAATATTATTAAAAAGTATAAGGTTCATGCGACTGTAGCCAACCTCCCAGGACATGGACACAAGAGGAAATGCAACCCCAGGTTGATCAGAAGAAGAGTGCGTATTGTAGAAAAAAAGCCTAGGGAACCATTCAAAAATCCTTTAAGCTGAACTCCAAGGTCATGGTATGTTGCTTTCTAATCACACCATGGATCACATTTTAACAATAATGGACTACATGGAAGGAGACTAGAAGGGCTCCACTACTAACAGAAAAACATTACAAAAAGCCAGCTGAAATGCATGCTTGCAAGCCCCCAAATTTCTATGAGGTTCTTCTTTGGACTGGTTAGGCAAAACTGGAGCTTTTGGGCCAATCACATCAACAGTGACACAGAAATCACTGTTTTACTTCAAGCAGGAACCCAACATGAGCAAACTCCAACCCAAATACCATAAAATCATCAAAACTGCAGAAAATTCTGCTGTTTCACACTGCTGTGAGGTGCAGTGAGGATAATCTGCCTGGGAATTTTTTATCCCACAACATCAATTCACACCAGCCCAGTATGAAATTGCTGTGCTTTGGCCACTGCAGACAATATTTTCAGCTGCCAATGGAGCAGTTCGGGCACACCTAGACCTGAATTAACCCTTTTGAGTGTGAGAATTTGCTTGCTCCTAGTGGCAGAGCGTGGCACTGCGCCTGCCTTCTCACACTGACTTTGTCAAAAGTAAGTGAGAAATTTCTGTTTTTTTTTTTAAAATGTACTGATTTCTTGTTAATATACTTTGAAGATAAGATGATGAGGTAGCTCTATACAAAAAACGGTGTCAAAAGACTGAACCATTTTTTTGTGTAAATATGTCCAATGTCCAGTTTTGACTGAATTATGGAATTTAAAGAGGTGCTGTGACATTAAGCAAATTAGATGCATAAATTTATTCCTATCTGAAACTTTGGATCATATTTTACATCTTTCTAATTGACAGTAAGCCATCATCTCTTACCACTTTCAAGTTATAGCCTTGGAAATCTGAACTATTTTACTGACAAAAAATATTTACCACTCTTGACCACTAGGGGTTATGTCGCAGTTCTGCAACATACACACTCAGAAGGTTAATTTACGCAGTGGCCACCAACAACATTATTAAGTATTTATCCCTTTGAGTGTGAGAATTTTGTGTGCCCCTAGTGGCAGAGCGTGGCACTGCGCCTGTCATCTCACTCTCACAAGATTGCCTGCATTGGGGCCTGCATTGGAGATTTGTACTGAATTGTACTGATTTGCCAGTTTCAAAAGGTGGCAGACATCCATTGGAGGACTCAGTGGATGACACGTAATACACCAAAGAAGAAGAACTCCTCATTTCCTTTTCCTGTTTTTAGCACTTAGCCCAGAAAGCTAATATGGCCACGATTGGTCACCGTCACTTTTTCGGCTTTGTACACGGAAAATAGCCGCGAGATACAAGTGAAATTTATGTGGGATAATCATAAGACTTTGTAGATGTGGTACAGACTTTAAATGACCGACAGAACGCAAAATATGGACCATGATTGGTGAAAACACAGAGACCACGCCAGCCAGCCAGCCAGCCAGCCAGCCAGCCCCACTTTGTCAACAGTGACTTATTTCAGTTTTTTTTTAATGTATTGATTTCTTGTTCATATGCTTTGAAGATGATGAGGTACCTCTGTACAAAAAAACGGTGTCAAAAGACTGAACCATTTTTTTTTAAATATGTCCAAAGTCCAGTTTTGACTGAGTTATGGAATTTAAAGAGGTGCCGTGACATTATGCAAATCAGATGCATAAATTTATTCCTATCTGAAACTTTGGATCATACTTTACATCTTTCTAATTGACAGTAAGCCATTATCTCTTACCACTTTCAAGTTATAGCCTTGGAAATCTGAACTATTTTAGTGACAAAAAATATTTACCACTCTTGACCACTAGGGGTTATGTCGCAATTCGGCGACAGACACACTCAAAAGGTAAAGCTCCCTATGAAGGTCAGATGTGATGCTAAGGCTACCTGTTGTGGCTAATGTCATCTCCTTTCTGTACCAACATAAAATGTTTCCAAACAACTACATACAGTGGGGTAAAAAAGTATTTAGTCAGCCACCAATTGTGCAAGTTCTCCCTCTTAAAAGATGAGAGAGGTCTCCAATTTTCATCATAGGTATACCTCAACTATGAGAGACAAAATGAGAAAAAAAATTCCTGAAAATCACATTGTCTGATTTTTAAAGAATTTATTTGCAAATTATGGTGAAAAATAAGTATTTTGTCAATAACAAAAGTTCATCTCAATACTTTGTTATATGGAGTTTTTGCATATGACGTCAGGGGGCGTGCCGCACTGGCCCAGCCAGAGTGTGCCGCCATATTGGATGGCAAGAAACAACAGCAGCAGCAGGGTGAAACAAACAACATAGCTCACGTGTACCTACAAACTCGGCAAAATGGTGTACTCCTGTTGTTCCCCCGATAAGGGGATAAGCGGGGAATTAAATGGCCGGTGTGAAATGCAAAAAAAAAAAAAAAAAAAAGTTGGATTTTTGAATAATTACCTTCACTGACGTAATCTCTCGCTTTCTCATAACGGGCTGCACGGTGGCGCAGTGGTTTAGCACTGTGGCAGCACAGTTTACCCTCGGCCGGGGGATCGCGGGGATCATGAGACCGTGGGCTCGATCCCAGCTCGATCCCAGCCCCCGACCAACAGTGAGCTGTGTGGAGTTTGCATGTTCTCCCCGTGTTGTGTGGGTTTACTCCGGGATTTCTCCGGTTTCCTCCCGCATACCAAAAACATGTAGGTTTAGGGCGCTCGCGTACGCAGCGACCGGCAGCCGGTGGCTTGTCACCAGACTGCAAACCAAATCTACCGACGGGTACAAATAAGTAAAAAAAAACTTTCTGAGTCGGGTCTGGTTTGGGGGCGCCTCTCTGCTTGCTACAAAGGACAATGCACACATGAAAGGGGAGAAAACTATTGTTAATGTGCATAAAATCAGGTACGTTTTAACGCGGCACGCCGTGGAGAGCCTTAAAAAAAAAAAAAAAACACGCAGCGCGCTTCACTCACCTCCGAGTCCGACAAGCTGCTGTTGTTTTCCGACTCGTTCACCAGCGAAGACTTCACATCATCCAGATCCCTTTCCGCTGACACATTTTCCGATATCTTTTCCTCCTGCTCCCCTTCGTCTTTGAAAGATATCATCTCATCGTTTGCCCCCAAATCATCCCCGCTGAGCAGATTACTGGCAGTCATTGTTCTGCTAATTGCTCCAGCTGTGCGCTCTGCTTGTCTGTGGCTGTGGGGGTTACCCCACACCCGCCACCTCCGTTCAACTGAGGCATTTCGGCACACCAGAGGAGCGCACGGGAGCAAGATTAAAAATACTTGTCTGCTGTTATGACTGCTGACAATGACTCCACTGAATCTGACACAGACATCGCAGACACAGTGTCAGAGGCCACAGTGTCAGTTGTTGAAGAGGATGATAGGGATGTTATTATGTCAGACTGTGACTGTGTGTTCTCCTCACTCATTCTGATCGCTAAACAGTACAAGTTACGCCTGGGTTGTCACAGTGCAACTGCTGCTCCTGCCATCCAAGATGGCGGCACCTATGGCGTGTTTATGTTTACCCTCGTGAGTCACGTGAATTTTATGAGCCTACGCAAAAACTCCATACCCTTTGTTGGCAATGATAGAGGTCAAACGTTTTCTGTAAGTCTTCACAAGGTTTTCACACACTGTTGCTGGTATTTTGGCCCATTCCTCCATGCAGATCTCCTCTACAGCAGTGATGTTTTGGGGCTGTCGCTGGGCAACACGGACTTTCAACTCCCTCCAAAGATTTTCTATGGGGTTGAGATCTGGAGACTGGCTAAGCCACTCCAGGACCTTGAAATGCTTCTTACGAACCCACTCCTTCGTTGCCCAGGCGGTGTGTTTGGGATCATTGTCATGCTGAAAGACCCAGCCATGCTTCATCTTCAATGCCCTTGCTGATGGAAGGAAGTTTTCACTCAAAATCTCATGATACATGGCCCCATTCATTCTTTCCTTTACACGGGTCAGTCGTCCTGGTCCCTTTGCAGAAAAACAGCCCCAAAGCATGATGTTTCCACACCCATGCTTCACAGTAGGTATGGTGTTCTTTGGATGCAACTCAGCATTCTTTCTCCTCCAAACATGACAAGTTGAGTTTTTACCAAAAAGTTCTATTTTGGTTTCATCTGACCATTGACACTCTCCCAATCCTCTTCTAGATCATCCAAATGCTCTCTAGCAAACTTCAGACGGGACTGGACATGTACTGGCTTAAGCAGGGGGACACGTCTGGCACTGCAGGATTTGAGTCCCTGGCGGCGTAGTGTGTTACTGATGGTAGCCTTTGTTACTTTGGTCCCAGCTCTCTGCAGGTCATTCACTAGGTACCCCCGTGTGATTCTGGGATTTTTGCTCATTGATCATTTTGACCCCACAGGGTGAGATCTTGCGTGGAGCCCCAGATCGAGGGAGATTATCAGTGGTCTTGTATGTCTTCCATTTTCTAATAATTGCTCCCACAGTTGATTTCTTCACACCAAGCTGCTTACCTATTGCAGATTCAGTCTTCCCAGCCTGGTGCAGGTCTACAATTTTGTTTCTGGTGTCCTTTGACAGCTCTTTGGTCTTGGCCATAGTGGAGTTTGGAGTCTGACTGTTTGAGGTTGTGGACAGGTAGGTGTCTTTTATACTGATAACGAGTTCAAACAGGTGCCATTAATACAGGTAATGAGTGGAGGACAGAGGAGCCTCTTAAAGAAGAAGTTACAAGTCTGTGAGAGCCAGAAATCTTGCTTGTTTGTAGGTGACCAAATACTTATTTTCCACCATAATTTGCAAATAAATTCTTTAAAAATCAGACAATGTGATTTTCTGGATTTTTTTTTTCTCATTTTGTCTCTCATAGTTGAGGTATACCTATGATGAAAATTGGAGACCTCTCTCATCTTTTAAGTGGGAGAACTTGCACAATTGGTGGCTGACTAAATACTTTTTTGCCCCACTGTACCATCATCAGCTTCTTGTCAATCTTGAGTGACATGTTGTCCTTGAATAGTGGTGTTTATTAGATAAAATTAGATTTATTTTAAATCTACTAGGCCTGTAACGATATGGACAATAAATTATATCGTTGACATCATGAAGACATTTTATGCCCAGGATATAGTGATGATAATGTTAACGGTATATAACAGTTTTACGTACAACTTTTCAAATAGGTTTGAACGTTTTATTTCTGAACAATATTAAACACTGGAATAGAAATGTGGAAAAAATAGTTAAAATGTCCTATTAAAACACAAACTAGACCATCAGTGATTGAGTAGCTCATTCCAGCCTGATGAAATCACACCGGGAGTGTTCAGAACGCCTGACCGATGACCTTGACCTTAAGCACACCCTAGATACAGACCCATCTAGGATGTATTTAAAGTCAAGGGCAATGGCCTTGGAGTAGTAACTTTTTCATGAAATCATAAATGCCCAGATCTTCTGACCTTTAACCTTGACCTCAAATTGGAGGCAGACCTACCCGAGGGTCAATGTGAGTGAGTTCTGTGAGAACTGAGGTGACTGCCTAGGAAAGGGGTCTGCAACTTTTGCCAATCAAAGAGCCATTTAGCTGTTTGCATTACAGGCCTAAAATCTGCTGCCAATAAGATCTGGGTGAACATTTTTTTCACTTGCTCAGAGGTTTCGCAATGGTGGGTAAATGCTTGTAAGAACTTGTTCAATTTGCTCAAATAAATTTTGATGCATTTTTTCCCAGACAAACCTCAGCATTGGGGTGAAATGCTTGAATGTATCATCCGACCAGTTATTCCAACAGAAACACAATGCAGTGTAAATGATAACGAAGTGTTTTTATACTGCTCCTCTCTGTCCACCAACAGAGGAGCATGTGGATCACCATGAGCAGGTAGACTGGATCTGCACTTCACTTAATGAATTCATGTTGCTAAATGTGAAGATCTGTAATGTTCAACTGTTGGACTCACACATTCAGATGGCTGTCTGGTCCTTCCATCTCCAGCTGTCTGTGGAACAGGAATAGCCTGGGAACTCACTATAGTTCGTACCACGTGAGAAGCTGCAGAACAATAAAAGGAACATTTGCATACAAAATGATTTTGATGCATAAATGGGAAATCCTTATTACTCATTTGACAAGAGCACTCTGAGGCAAGTGCAATATGCTCCGCCTCCGTTTTCTTTGAAGATTCCAATACTTACTGAAGGAAAGAAGTTTTCAGTTGTTCCATATAATTATTGGGGCAGAACCAAATTATGATAAGCCCATCATCCATGAATATACAACACATAGTTGTAGGTCAGGATCCCAAGGTGAACCTGCGTAGCAAGCTTGGTGACCCCTGCTTAAAGGGTGGTCCACATCAAGCACAGTAACGAAAACTATGAAATTATAGTTTTAAAAACTGTTCTCAGCATCCATACTGATTAATGACATGACTAACAGCAGTGAAACATTAGCTGCACATTCCACACCGGCTTCACACTGCTCCATGGCCTATATGTTTGGCCTGACTGGATTTTTTTTTTTTTTAAACTAGACCTATACCTTGGGCAGAAAAAAATAAGGAGAAAAGCAAAAAGCATGTGAAATTATTCACCTGATTTTACTCTCAGCTTCAGATTTGCACAGGTAGGATGAAGTGAGCACACAGAGGAATCACATGGGCTTGCAAATAAATAATAATAACAATAATAATAATAATAATTTCAGCTTGGATTCATAGAGCTGTTTCAGAGGGCAGCTTTGTGCATCCAGTTATTTCTCCTTCTCCTCCACCTGCAACACACTCAGATCCTGATGAAAGCAGGTAGATAAACATTCCAGCCTCTGTCATTTATTTCTCCCTGCTGTCAAAACAGGTGGCAACTGAGGTCAGACACTTTCTGATTGGCTGAAAGTGGTTTTATCGTTCATAAAATCGCTCTGAAAATGATCCCAATGATGTCATCTGCCACTTTTGTTAAGGTTATCGCTGTAGTGTGGACTCTGACATTCACTTCAATTAGCACGATTTTCAAAACTATAGTTTTATCGTGCTGTGGCTGGCCCTTTACTCATTCTACAGTAACAGGGCCTAGGGAATGCTAACCTTGACCTTTTAATAGGGGTGGGAATTGCGATTTACCTCACAATTTGATTCCGATCGTGATACTTGGGTCACGATATGATCCTTTCACAATTCAACAATAATCACAATATCGCAATATCAAGTATCATGATCCCATATATTTCAATTTTTTTTGCCTTATTCAACCTCAAATCATGCCCCAAAGTAAAACTGTTGACATCTCTTTCATATAATAAAGTATTCTCGGGGCTTCATTTTCCACGGAGACACGTCTCTGCACACAGGAGGATGGTGGACGGTGCTGTTTGGAACAGTCTCCCACTCCAGATACATCTAGCTAACTCTGGACTCTTAAAAAGCAGCTGAAAACTTTTTGGTTTAATAACGAGGATTTCCAATTTTCAATTCAACTGCTTTTTAAATGTAAGTCTGATATTTTTAAATAATTTTAATCTTGTGTTTTAACTTATTTTTGTATTTTTAAAATTACTTTTATCTATCAACTTCCTTTTATTGCATTTTATTGTACAGCGCTTTGTGACTATACTCTATCTCTGTGAAAAGCGCTTCACAAATAAACTTACTTGGTGCCCATGTTGGCGTGTTTAGCTTAGCCATTGCTAATGCTGCTCCGAGATGTGTGCTGGCCCACGTGTTCCAAGTGTTTGTTTTGTCGTGCAGCTCTTCTTGCAGGTTGTGTGTCATGTCAAGATCTTTCCTTCCATCTTTGTTATAAAATCCAAAAAAGGCCCGACATTTGAGCTAACTGCTTCCTAACTTTCAAAGCTGGCTGCAAATCTCACGAGACAAGCTATGACTTCACTTGACTTGGTGTTTGCTTTGCGCCATCTAGTGGACTGAAAATGCAACTGGTTGAATAACCAAGAAAGTATGCCGCATTTATATGATAATTGATAAAAGATCGATCCATGCATTTAAGGATGAGTGCATCATCATTAGTGTCTTAAGTATCATGATCCACCACTAAATAGATCTTTAGTCCCACCCCTACCTTTTAACCCCAAACCCATAGTCAGAGGTCAGGGTCTCAGGGTGAACCTGTGTACAAAATTTGGTGACCACAGCTTTACTTGTTATATAGTAACAGTCCAATGGGATTGTTAACATTGACCTCTGACCTTTTGACCCAAACCCACAGTCAGGTCAGGGTGTAAGCCGTCCAAGATTTCTTTCTGTAATTATTGTGTTTACAAGATTTAGGGAAAAACTGACTACAATTCCTGCAGCAATCATCCAATCAGAGCCAAACTGGATTATGCACATCATCAGTGTATATCAAACCCTGGTACTGGGTTTCAAAACAATTATAACAAAACTGTAGGAGGAGTTGATTTCACAAAAGTGGGAAAGACAGATGGCCTGTCCCATAACATATTCCACCTTTGGTCTTCGATTGATGGGGGATAAAAAAAAAAAAAAAAAAAAACATTTACCAAGCCTGACAGCATAAAGTTAAAAAAAAACAAAAACTAAATAAATAAAAATTATTTTTTACAGCGTTCACCCAGTGCTGACCTGATGCCCCCGCTGTCCTCTGTTTGAGGTGCCGGTACTCAGGACAGTCTCTCCGTACGTGACCCATGTCCCCACACTGGAAACATCGACGGTCCTTTGGCTCCCTGTCCTCTTCTTTGATGTCCTCGTCTTTGTCATTTTCCTTCTTCTTTGTCCTGGAAATTCATTAAACAATCAGTAAACACCACATTTAATCAATACATGCATCAGTAACTACTAATCATAGCATGATTATTACTAGCAACACTATAACGTCTGTCCAAGTGTATACATGGAACACAAATGCACCATTTATACCAATTACAAACCTCACAAAAACCTGGCATTTCAACAGGGGTGTGTGCACTTTTTATATTCATTGCAAACATACAGTATATCTTGGGGGTTTTTTTGGCCCCTGGAATTCTACGAGACAATAAATATTTCTATGCATGCAAAATGGACAACCTGCGTCTCTTAGGACAGTCTTTCATGTAATGTCCGATCTTCCCACAAATCCTGCAGCAGCGGTCGTTAGGAGCCAACTCGCCGTCTGTCAGCACCTTTGAGTCGAAGAAGTAGTCCTGCGGCAGAACAGAACGTGTTTTAACCGGCCGTTTACACACAACACACAGTGCTTATAGTCTGACCAGAAGTCATAATGTACCACTTCATTTCCGGGGACGGGATAGAAGGGCGTTCCAAACAGCTTTCTCCCATTTATAAAAGCCTTCATGATGAAGTTTGTCACTGCAGGAGAAGGGATATTATAAGATGAAGAATTTTTAGTTTGAAAATAAGTATCTTGGAACAAAATAAAAATGGTCAAATCTGACTACTATGAACTTTTCAGCCTCCCCCCACTACCCCACCTACAATGTATGTAACTGCCAAATCATGAATACCTAAATTGTAAAAGTAAATCTCACATGCGCAAACAATACAACTCTGAGCCACTGAGGTGTGGAATCCACTAGTGCTCCTACAAGGTCTTGAGGCCATTTGAAGATCCTTACACCATTTGTAAAACATTGTGTCCAGTGCAACAAGCAACATTATCCTGCTTAAATAGAAAGTACTGGCAGTGGGAGGAACAAAATCTATGGGCCTGAATACAACAGATTCCACCTTATTTCTATCTTGTGCAGGCAAACTTTGTTACAGAAGGAAATGGCTAGTTTGTTGCACACCTTCCACAGCATGTGGGACACCATGTGGTGTAGGGGTGGTGCCTAGCTGTTTCAATGACTTTGGGCCACACAGCTACACACAGCAAGTCACAGGTTTTTACGCTTTTTGCCCCAGGTTGCACACTGTAAGCCAGCCAAGATTTACCCAGACATCTTTAAGATAAGATAAGCCTTTATTAGTCCCACAATGGGGAAATTCCGAGATTGCAACAGCACAGGGATAGCAACACTCAGAGCAACAACAGAAGGCAAGAAAAAACAAGATCAGCTAGTATACATATGTACATA
Organism: Pholidichthys leucotaenia; assembly: GCA_020510985.1. NCBI lineage: Eukaryota > Metazoa > Chordata > Actinopteri > Cichliformes > Pholidichthyidae > Pholidichthys > Pholidichthys leucotaenia. The sequence goes on from CM035841.1 coordinate 223,358,992, forward strand.
TTACTATAAATATATATCTATATATACAGTATATATATATATATTATAGACACACAGTGCGGAGCACTGTGGTTGGTGGATGTGCAGCAGAAAGTCTAAGCTCTCTCTCCGCGGATGCGGCGGGCCAGCTGGATGTCTTTGGGCATGATGGTGACCCTCTTGGCGTGGATGGCGCACAGGTTGGTGTCCTCGAAGAGACCCACCAGGTAGGCCTCGCTGGTCTCCTGCAGAGCCATGACGGCGGAGCTCTGGAAGCGCAGGTCAGTCTTGAAGTCCTGAGTGATCTCCCTCACCAGGCGCTGGAAGGGCAGCTTACGGATGAGCAGCTCCGTGGATTTCTGGTAGCGACGGATCTCTCTCAGAGCCACGGTACCGGGCCTGTTTGACGCAGTAGATTTACGGGCTGTCTGCTTGGTTCTTGCCATTGCTCTTTATTATTCTGTCTTATATTTCTTGCACGCCGCCTAAACTCCAGCCCGGCACCCGTGTCGTTTTCGCTTCAGTTCACCCAGTATGTCGAGTTTCTCCATTAGCACCGGGTGGCGGTTGAGTGCTAGCTAGCTCTTCCCTGCTGTATCGTCTCCTGCTGTAAACAGTGGCTCTGTCCGCCGACTCGGGAGACCTTTGGGGCGATCTGTGTGTCCGTGATATATATAGAGTGAAAGGTGTAGAAAGAAGAAGGAAGATAAAAAAAAAAAAAAAAAAAAAAAAGGCAGTTGCAAAAGGCAGCCAACTCGTGTGGCGCCGGAACCGGAAGTTAGAAACTGCTAAAATGATGGTCATTAATCCCTGTTCTACTGCTAATAAATCCTATATTCTGGAGTGAGCAATTGGATGTTTATTTCTGAGACGTGGCAGTGTGAGAACGATGTTTCACAACTTCTAGAACTATGTCCTAGTGACTGTTCATTTTTCAGTGTACCACAGATTTCTGGCCGTGGAGGTAGAACTGCTATTATTTTTAAAAAGTCATTCATATGCCAGGTGATCTCTACAAGTTCCTACAACTCATTTGAGATGATTATGATCAAAATTGGTTGTGTTTAGCCCTTGTACTGTATTTTAATATATTGTCCACCTGGGCCTGCTACGCCCTTCCTTTCAGACTTTCAGGACTTATCTTCCACTAGACAGAATCATCATTGGGGACTTTAACTTTCATATTGATCTTTCAACCAACAGCACTACAAAGGAATTCTTGGGCTTAATGAACTCGTACAGCCTTGTTCAACATACAGTGGGGCAAAAAAGTATTTAGTCAGCCACCAAATGTGCAAGTTCTCCCACTTAAAAGATGAGAGAGGTCTCCAGTTTTCATCATAGGTATACCTCAACTATGAGAGACAAAATGAGAAAAAAAAAAATCCAGAAAATCACATTGTCTGATTTTTAAAGAATTTATTTGCAAATTATGGTGGAAAATAAGTATTTGGTCAATAACAAAAGTTCATCTCAATACTTTGTTATATACCCTTTGGTGGCAATGACAGAGGTCAAACGTTTTCTGTAAGTCTTCACAAGGTTTTCACACACTGTTGCTGGTATTTTGGCCCATTCCTCCATGCAGATCTCCTCTACAGCAGTGATGTTTTGGGGCTGTCGCTGGGCAAAACGGACTTTCAACTCCCTCCAAAGATTTTCTATGGGGTTGAGATCTGGAGACTGGCTAGGCCACTCCAGGACCTTGAAATGCTTCTTACGAAGCCACTCCTTTGTTGTCCGGGCGGTGTGTTTGGGATCATTATCATGCTGAAAGACCCAGCCACGTTTCATCTTCAGTGCCCTTGCTGATGGAAGGAGGTTTTCACTCAAAATCTCACGATACATGGCCCCATTCATTCTTTCCTTTACATGGATCAGTCGTCCTGGTCCCTTTGCAGAAAATCAGCCCCAAAGCATGATGTTTCCACACCCATGCTTCACAGTAGGTATGGTGTTCTTTGGATGCAACTCAGCATTCTTTCTCCTCCAAACACGACAAGTTGAGTTTTTACCAAAAAGTTCTATTTTGGTTTCATCTGACCATATGACATTCTCCCAATCCTCTTCTGGATCATCCAAATGCTCTCTAGCAAACTTCAGACGGGACTGGACATGTACTGGCTTAAGCAGGGGGACACGTCTGGCACTGCAGGATTTGAGTCCCTGGCGGCGTAGTGTGTTACTGATGGTAGCCTTTGTTACTTTGGTCCCAGCTCTCTGCAGGTCATTCACTAGGTACCCCCGTGTGGTTCTGGGATTTTTGCTCATTGATCATTTTGACCCCACGGGGTGAGATCTTGCGTGGAGCCCCAGATGGAGGGAGATTATCAGTGGTCTTGTATGTCTTCCATTTTCTAATAATTGCTCCCACAGTTGATTTCTTCACACCAAGCTGCTTACCTATTGCAGATTCAGTCTTCCCAGCCTGGTGCAGGTCTATAAATTTGTTTCTGGTGTCCTTTGACAGCTCTTTGGTCTTGGCCATAGTGGAGTTTGGAGTCTGACTGTTTGAGGTTGTGGACAGGTGTCTTTTATACTGATAACGAGTTCAAACAGGTGCCATTAAGGCAGGTAATGAGTGGAGGACAGAGGAGCCTCTTAAAGAAGTTGTTACAGGTCTGTGAGAGCCAGAAATCTTGCTTGTTTGTAGGTGACCAAATACTTATTTTCCACCATAATTTGCAAATAAATTCTTTAAAAATCAGACAATTTCTAGATTTTTTTTTTTCTCATTTTGTCTCTCATAGTTGAGGTATACCTATGATGAAAATTGGAGACCTCTCTCATCTTTTAAGTGGGAGAACTTGCACAATTGGTGGCTGACTAAATACTTTTTTGCCCCACTGTATATCTGACTCTACTCACACTGCAGGACATGTTTTAGACTTGGTCTTCACTTATGGTGTCACCCTTGACCATGTAAAAATAAGAGGTTGTTTTCAGTGACCATAAATCAATCTCTTTTAATGTTTTATTTAACTCAGAGCCTTCCTCTCAAGTATGTGTCAAATGTAGTCGTTTTATTAATGATTCTGCTATTAATAAGTTTTCTTCTCTTTTTAATTTTTTAACCCCTTCTAATGACAATGTAGACCTTCTTGTGAATTCTTTTAAACATCATTGTTGTATGACTCTTGATAAGGTGACCCCTTACAAAATAAGACACCAAATCACCTTTCGTGTACCTTGGTTAAATAAACAAACTTGTGACCTTTGACGTTCCTTTCAAAAAGCAGAATGATTATGGAAGAAAACTGGATTGGCTATTCATCAAGAACATTTTAAAGAATTTCTTCACTTATATAATGAGGCAGTGAATGAAGCTAGATCTTCTTATTTTAACCAACTTATAAATTATAATAAGAACAACCCTAGGGTTTTATTTAACACTATTAATAGCATTGTTTCTCCCTCTCCTCCATAAGCTCCAGTACTCTCTAACAATGACTGCAATGAATTCCTTCATCATTCTGTAAATAAGTTACAGGACATGAGATCCAAAATCCCCATAAGGGCATCTCCTGACGAAGACTGCCCTCAGTGCCCTGAGCCATTTATTTCATTCTCCCCAGTTACACTTAATGACGTCATTAAAATAATAAGCAAATTGAAACCCTTGTCATCCTCATGAGATTTTACCACTTTCTGTCCTAACTGGGTCTTTAACCACCATTGGCCCTTCATTACTCACTATCATTCACTGTATACAGTTCACTGAGACAAGGATATGTTCCTTCCCATTTCAAACATACTGAGGTAATTCCATTACTTAAAATAATTAATCTCGATTCTAGCTTAGTTGTTAATTATCGACCAATTTCTAAATTGGTGTTTATTAGAAAAGGTTGTGGAATCTCAGCTCAAAACTTTATGTAACTTAAAGGTCAGTGATCCTTTTCAATCTGGCTTTCAGAAACTGCACTCTACTGAAACTGCTCTTTTAAAGGTGTATAATGATCTTTTAATGGCATCTGATCATGGAGATTGTTCTGTTCTCATACTGCTTGATCTTAGTGCAGCATTTGATACTGTCAATCACAACATTTTAATTAATAGGCTAAAGCATCTGGCAGGTATACGTGGTTCTGCATTAGATTGGTTTTATTCATATCTTTCTGAGAGGACTTCTTCTGTAAGGGTGAGTGAGTTTCATTCTTCCACAGCCTCTCTGATGTGTGGGGTTCCACAAGGTTCAATCCTGGGTCCATTATTATGTTCCTTTTATGTAGTTCCTTTAGCACGTATTATTCAGTCCTTTAATGATGTTTCTTATCATTTTTATGTGGATGACATCCAGTTATACATGTCTTTTAAACCTAACCAACTTGACAAGCTCTCCACCCTGGTTAAATGTCTAAACCAGGTCAGTGACTGGCTCTTCAACAACTACCTTACCTTAAATTCCAATAAAACCGAGATCATGATTGTAGCCCCTTTTGATCTTCATCCAATAATCAGTCAGACTCTTCTTTTTGCTCATCTCCTATGTCAAGTGTTAGAAATTTGGGTGTTATGTTTGAATCCTCCCTTGGTTTTTATTTCCATGTAAATTCTATTTCATGTTCATGCTTTCTTCATTTAAGGAACATTTCCAAATTGAGAACCATTGTTTCTTCAAGTTAGCTTGACAAACTAATCCATGCATTTGTGTCTTCACAACTAGATTATTGCAATGCTTTGTTTACTGGTTTAGACAAATCTTCTCTTTCTCATCTCCAGTATATACAAAATAGTGCAGCCAGACTACTTACACGTTCTAGAAAACAAGATATTACCCCCATATTATACACACTAGCGCATGCCCGTAGAACGCAAGTATTCCTGTCTGAAACAGGTATCCCAATCAGGCTTTACAGGCCCAAATGTAGGCTGTGTTTGAAAGTGGAATACAAAGAGGTGTAGCCTATATGTAGGCAGTCACATGTTAGACTTTGACAAATATAAAAGGGAATAAATGGCACTAAGATTTACTTTATTGTGTGAATATTAATTACAGTATACCTAAACATTGAAAATGAATGGGACATCCAATATTAGCCACTGTTTCAGATCCCTTGTTTATTTGTTTGTCAGATCACTTATTTGTGTAATCTTTTATCACTTATAATGGTGTATCTTGCACTTTGGGGAATGGAAGTTGTTCAATCGTCATAATTAGTTTATATCACTTTTCAGTGATGGGAGTTCAGTGTAATATTGAATTTCTTCTGTGTATCATCAATAAACTCATGCAGTACTATAACAGGACACACTTACAAATATTTGAGACCCATTGTAGTGCATCAGTGTATATTTTAGGAATATTTTGTTATTAAAATTTAAAAAAAAAACTTTAATGCTACGATTGAGGCAGTGCTTATATCGTTGCGCTGGGGCGATACTGAGGCCAAATAATGATCTGAACCTTGAGGGCATGACTGACAAAGGCTGAGCGCTGTCAGTCTATTGTAAGCGTTTGGTTTTTATTGATGCAAGATTATTCATTATTATTATTCCGCCTAAATGATCGCATTTTTGACCCCTCTAAACGTTAGCCAAAATGCATTTTTTTCACACACAACTCAGACCCAGTGAAAAATTTCGTAAACTGGAAAAAATATAGTGTCCCATGCTGAAAATTTATCCAGTATATGGTTGACACATTGTGGAGCAAAGGTTGTAGGGTCTTCCCCCCGTTTTTTTTTTTTTTTTTTTTTTACCTTTGGTTAAAAAGAATAAAAAAGGTGGATCCAATCAGCTGATCGCTGGAACCACAGAGCTCAGCTGCTTTCCATGATAAATCAGCCTCAGGGAAAAAGCACACACGCCATGCATTATCTTTTTTTTCCCCACTTTATTGAAAATAACTTGCAAATAACAATGTGAGCACTGCAGCTCTAATGTAAGTGGTTTGGGGTTTTTTTATTGATCAAATTTGTCACGTTTTGCTTCCTTGTTTTGCACACAAAGCTTATCCGTGGTGGCCAGTGATTCAGCTGCTGCCCCCCACCTTTTCCCCAGCGGCACCTCGTGTTCTCTATGCCCAGTTATCCATTAGACCTATGCAATTACAGCAACTTTATCGTATAATTTTTTAAGCATTAAATTTTACGTATCTTTTTCTAGTCAAATTTGTCGCATTTCGCTTCCTTGTTTTGCACACAGAGCGCTGTGGTGGAGTCAATCCAAAACCAAACCCCGCCCACACTTCTAGAAGCCTGGGCATGAGACACATCGGTGGCTAAACTTTTATTGATAAAAATTACACATTTTGACTGATCGACTCCATATTTGCAGATGCACACCCTCGCATCTTCAGGAAACCATGTTTAAAATCTGAGGCCAGTCTGACAAACGGTTCGAGAGATATGCGTGGAACAGATAGACACACAAACACACAGATTTTGTGAATTTACAGATATATTACATTGGCTACCAGTGGAGTTTAGGATTCATTTTAAAGTTCTTACACTTACATACAGGGCACTACATGGACAAGCCCCATCTTATTTATCCGATCTTCTTCTCAAACATACTCCTGCTCACACTCTTAGATTTGAAGCCCAGAACTTGTTAGTTGTTCCTTGTACAAGGCTCTGAGGTTTTGGAGTAATCCCCTACTCCAGCTATGCTTGGCTGACTCTGTGGACTCTTTTTAAAAAGCAGCTGAAAACTTTTTGGTTTAACGAGGCTTCCCGTTGAATTTCAATTCAACTGCTTTTTAATGGTAGGTCTGATATTTTTGTAAAACTCTTTCAATCTTGTGTTTTAATTTGCTCTTTTTTTTCTTTTCTCTTTAATGGTCTCTATTAACTGTTTATTAAATTCTGTTTAATTGTACAGCACTTTGTGACTATGTCTGTGAAGTGCGCTTTGTAAATAAACTTTACTTACTTCTGCAAGTAGTGAAAGCTACAGTAGGGGTCAGTCCTCTGGTAGCTGTGTGCTAACTTTCCTTTCCCCATTCTGTTATGTTGAGCACCAAGGTAGAGGGCAGAATGTACCATTTTTTATATGGTCTTTGGTATGACACAGCTGGGATTTGAACTCACGACCTCCCGGTTGTAGGGTGGATACAGTTTGCTGTACATAGAACCACAAAAAAGTTGGTTTCATTTACAATTTTATTTGTGTCTCTCTCAATAACAACAGTAGTTCTGGCTGTAAAATATCGTCTCAATTTTCAGACAAGTGGTCTTCTCCATTTTTCTTTCAGCAACTCCTTTTGCCTTTTGGTTTCATAAAGTCATCAATTCTAAACAGATTCCATATACAGTGGGGGAAATAAGTATTTGATCCCCTGCTGAATTTGTAAGTTCACCCCCTTATAAAGAAATCAACAGTCCATAATGTTTTATGGTAGGTTTATTTTAACAGAGAGAGACACAAGATCAACAAAAAAAAAATCAAATAAGGATTATAAATTAATTCGCATTTGATTGAGGGAAATAAGTATTTGATCCCTAAGCAAACATGACTTAGTACTTGGTGGAGAAACCCTTGAGACATCACAGAGGTCAGATGTTTCTTGTAGGAATGTATTCCGGTTGTATTCCGGTTCCGGTTCCGCCGGACCGGCGGCGCCACACGAGTCGGCTGCCTGTTGCAACAGCCTTTTTTTTTTTTTTAATCTTCCTTCTTCTTTCTACACCTTTCACTCTGTATATATATCACGGACGCACGGATCGCCCCGGGGGTCTCCCGGGTCGGCGGACGGAGCCACGGTTTGCAGCGGGAGACGCTACAGCGGGGAGGAGCTGGTGCTAGCTAGCACTTGGCCGCCGCCCGGAGCTAATGGGAAACTCGACATACTGGGAGCTGTAGCGAAAACGACGCGGGTGCCGGGCTGGAATTTAGGAGGCGTGCAAGAAATATAAGACAGAATAATAAAGAGCGATGGCAAGAACCAAGCAGACCGCCCGTAAAATCTACTGGAGGAGGAAGCCCCCCAGGAGACAGCTAGCCACGAGGGCTGCTCGGAGAGGCGCTCCGGCCACCGGCAGAGTGAAGAGGCCTCGCCGCCACAGGCCCGTGGCTCTGAGAGAGATCCGTCGCTACCAGAAATCCACGGAGCTGCTCATCTGTAAGCTGCCCGTCCAGCGCCTGGTGAGGGAGATCGCTCAGGACTTCAAGACCGTCCCGCGTTTCCTGAGCTTCGCCGTCATGGCTCTGCAGGAGACCAGCGAGGCCCACCTGGTGGTCTCTTCTTTGCTAAGGGGGTCACCATCATGCCCAAAGACTTCCAGCTGGCCCGCTGCATCCGCGGAGAGAGAGCTTAGACTTTCTGCTGCACATTCACCAACCAACCATAATGCTCTGCACTGTGTGTCTATATATATATATTTATAGTAATATGGACATATGTTTAGTAGATGTTGTTTTTTCTTGCCTTCTGATTATTGCTCTGAGTGTTGCTATCCCTGTGCTGTTGCAATCCTGGAATTTCCCCATTGTGGGACTAATAAAGGCTTATCTTATCTTATCTTAGTTGGTAACCAGGTTTGCTCACATCTCAGGAGGGATTCTGGTCCACTCCTCTTTACAGATACTCTCTAAATCCAGAAGGTTTTAAGGCTGTCGCTTGGCAACATGAAGTTTCGGCTCCCTCCACAGATTTTCTATGGGATTAAGGTCCAGCGACTGGCGAGGCCACTCCAGGACCTTAATGTGCTTCTTCTTGAGCCACTCCTTTGTTGCCTTGGCGATATGTTTTGGGTCATTGACATACTGGAAGATCCATCCACGACCCTTTATCAGTGTTCTGGCTGAGGCCAGGAAGTTCTCATCCAAGATTCTACGGCACATGGCCCCAATTATCAGCCCTTCAATGTGGTGAAGTCTTCCAGTACCCTTAGCAGAGAAACAGCCCTAAAGCACAATGTTTCCACCTCCATGTTTGACAGTGGGAATGGTGTTCTTGGGTCATATTCAGCATTTCTCTGCCTCCAAACACGGCGAGCCGAGTTGATAAGATAAGATAAGATAAGATAAGATAAGATAAGCCTTTATTAGTCCCACAACGGGGAAATTCCAGGATTGCAACAGCACAGGGATAGCAACACTCAGAGCAACAATCAGAAGGCAAGAAAAAAAAAACAAAAACAAAAAAAAAAAAAACAAGCAAGCAAGAGCAGCTAATATACATATGTACATATTACTATAAAATATATATATACACACACACACACACAGACACACAGTGCAGAGCATTGTAGCTGGATGGAATAATATGTAGATATATAAAAACACAGTGCGGAGCATTGTAGCTAGATGGAATAAATATATAGATATATAAATATAAACACACCCAGTGCTGAGCATTGTAGCTAGATGGAATAAATATATAGATATATAAATATAAACACACCCAGTGCAGAGCATTGTAGCTAGATGGAATAAATATGTAAATATATAAACACACACAGTGCAGAGCATTGTTGCTAGGTGGGATGAAACAGCATAACCGTCTATTTAGTTATCCTACATGGTATGATTATGTGCCCATACATATTCTCACCCTCCATAGCGACCGGTATGTTCCTAGTTGTATGCCGGAGAGGACCATTGTGTAAGTCTATTGCATCTTTTGCATTCAAAAAAAAAAAAAAAAAAAACTATTAGTTTGTTACGTCTTTTTGCTATCTCTGCGAGCAGCCCTGCTTAGGTTGTACAGTCTGACAGCCGTTGGTAGGAAGGACCTACGAAACCTCTCGGTTGTGCACCTGGGATGATGTAGTCTGCTGCTAAATGAGCTCCTCAGTGCATCCAGTATGTCCTGCATAGGGTGGAACTCGGACTCCAGCAGAGATGACAGTTTAGCCACCGTCCTCCTCTCTCCTATCTCCTCCATCGGATCAAGGCGTTGCCCCAGGACAGAGCTAGCTTTCTTAATCAGTTTGTTCAGTCTCTTCCTATCGGCTGCAGTAATGCCACTGCCCCAGCAGACCACTCCAAAAGTGATGGCTGATGCCACCACCGTGTCATAGAATGACTTCAGCAGTGCCCCTTGTACACCAAAAGACCTGAGTCTCCTCAGCAGGAACAGCCTGCGCTGTCCCTTCTTGTAGAGTGCGTCAGTATTGTGTGACCAGTCTAGTTTATTGTTCAGATGAATACCCAGGTACTTGTAGGATGTCACCATCTCGATGTCTGTTCCCTGTATATTTACTGGTGCTGTGAGGGGTTGTGAGGGGGTTGTGATGCCAGAGAGCTCAATTTTGGTCTCATCTGGCCACACCACATTCTCCTAAGCCAGGGCTATTCAATTACAAAATCAGTTGGGCCACAATTTGAAATCAAGATATGTAACTGGGCCGCAAATGTTCAGCCATCTGTTGAATATGACATCTCTTTGTCTTTTTATACCCTGATTGATGGAGCCTTGAGTATTTTTATCATGTTTATAGTCAGCTTCATGTGTGCCTGTGTTTGTGTCTATGTTGAATGTAATTAGTGGCTTGTAAATATGGATGTCACCAGACTGCAAAACAAATCTACCTACGGGTACAAATAAAGTAACCTGAACCTGAACCTGGGGTTGAGCAGAACTTGAAGTAGTAGAAATGCTTTTCCTCTTGAACAACAATTAAATAAACAGAATGAAAAAATAAAATTCTACAAATAACCATTTTTGTTACATCTTACTCTGGTATACCTCAAAGTGCATAAAAACTCGGTCAACTCGGTAGTACAGTGGTTAGCACAGTAAGAAGGTCACGGGATCGATCCCACCCCCCAACCATCAGTGACCCCTTTCTGTCTGGAACTTGCATGTTCTCCCCGTGTCTGCGTGGGTTTACCCCGGTTACTCAGTTTCCTCCCACATGCCAAAAACATGCAAGTTAGGTTAATTCGAGACTCTAAAGTGGCCCTAGGTGTGAATGTGTGAGTGAACTGTGAAAGGATTGGCACCGTACTGTGGCTGCCTCATCCATCCAGGTGGATGCCCTGTATTTCCCGCTGGGGATTAATAAAGCATACACAAATACAAAAAAAACTCAATGTGCACTGTTAGTAGCATTAACATTTGTTTCGCTTTTGAAATAAATTATACTACATCCTGGTCACAACTGACCTTGGCACATCACAAAGTGCATTTAGCTAAATAAAAAACGAGCTGTCAATCACTTCAGTGCACCCCCCAAGAAAAGATTAATAACATTAACACACATTGCACACATCCACTATTGTGGTTTGTTTTGTTTTAAATCACCACGTGTGAGTAGGAACCTCTTTTTATAACTACACATTCCATTACACATACATATCAGTCCAGGCAGGGTTAAACTGACAATTTTCATCATCAATTTTCTGCTTCTGAGTTGACGATGTTTTAAGGTGCCTTCACACCAAATGTGAATGAGTGACTTTTTGTGTAGCACAATTACATTATAACTCAATGTAAACATGCAAATAGACATGAATTCACCATCTGAATGACTTACAGACAGGCAAAATTGCCTTTATAACTTCTGCAGCAGTGTTCAACCTGATGCTGAAATCCCCAAAATGGATGCTTAGGTTTACATTTTCCAATGGGGGGCTCACCTGAAAAAGTTGTCTCTACCTCCAAAACACAAGATGATAGGTGTTTACGCTGCTAGCCTTGTTAGCAAATCTGTGGCAGGAGTCTGTGGGTAAGTAACAATGACATCTCAATTCAGCTGAAGAGCTCCAGGTGAGTGTCAGTCTCATTTACTCTCCAATGTTGATATTTTTACTCCAATAACGGCAGACTCTCAAAGCTAGCGCTATCCCTCGGGTGCAAATGCGCGATTTTGAGTGCGCTCGCCTCTTTCCATTGACTTTGTATGCATTTGCACCGCCCATTCGTGTTTGGTGTAGGCTTGGTATCTGCCACTAGCACTGTTAGGCACAGTCATAGCACACAATTCAAACAAATGCACTGCATTGTGGGTTGATGGTTGCTGGCTACGCGGAGTGTTGCATTTACAGTCTGTAGTAATTAATGTATTTCTACAATTCTGTGAAATGTGTTGGCCTTTGCTTCTCTGGCTGGACCACAAACTAGGCCTGGGCCACTCTGAGGTTGGTTCTGGGCCGCATGTGGCCCACGGGCTGCTAATTGAATAGGCCTGTCTTAAGCCTTCTCTGAATCATTCAGGTGCTCATTGCCAAACTTCAGATGTGCCTTCTTGAGCAGGGGACCTTGCGAACACTGCAGGATCTCAATCCATTATGGCGAAGTGTGCTACCAATGGTTTTCTTGAAGACTGTGGTCCCAGGTCCTTTGAAATCATTAACAAGCTCCTCCTGTGTAATACTGGGCTTACCCCTCACCTTTCTCAGAAAATCCTTACCCCATGAGTTGAAATCTTGCATGGAGCTCCACAGCAGGGGCGACTGACTTATCTTGAATTTCATCCACTTTAGAATTATCGCACCAACAGTGGCCTATTTCTCACCACGTTTCCTGCTTTAAGCCTTGTGCAGGTCTACAATCTTGTCTGTGACATCCTTTGACAACTCTTTGGTCTTGCCCATGGTGGTGGAGAAGTTTGAATTGAAGAGACTGATTACACTGGTCAACACCAAATTTATTGTCTAAGTTTTTTTTAGCTGATTTAGGACAATTTTGATGTGCTGAATCCAAAAATCACATTGGTTTTGCTCAATCAGGTCAACTTTTTGAACTATGGCCACATGTTTTTTTACATTTTTGTTTACATGTACGGGTATTTTCGCTTTATATGATGCAAAATTCTTTATTTCTTGAAATTTCTCGAACTCTGAAGAGTTTACATGCGCCAATTTATGACATGATGTCATAAATTGTCACAATGGCTAATTACTGTTGGACTCTGAAGAGAGACATCCCTGCCACTGAGCATTCTAGAGGTTCGAATAAATGGAAGTTGAAGCTCAGAATTTTGAGCAATGATGACGTAACATTCAATTTACATGTACTTACCTTTAGCAATGTCTACTATTCAATTTACAGTAATCGAGGTTCGTAACATTTAATCAATAAATTGTGTTAGAAAATTATTTTTTTTGTCTTAAAAATCTATTTCGGATGAGAAATATTAACAAAAATCAACCGATAATGTCACAAAAATGTAATTGATTTAGTCAGAAGATCAGATTTTTTTTTTAAATCAACTTAGCATAAAAACCTGACCTGATTGAGAGAAATGGATGTCATTTTCGGATTCAGCGGTGCAAAATTGTCTTAAATCAGTTGAAAAAAACACTGACAACTTACAAAAAAGTAGCATCAAAACTGGGGATTCTAAATTGTCCTTAGGTATGAATGTGAGAGTGAATGGTTGTCTGTCTCTCTGTGTTGGCCCTGCGATGGACTGGCGATCTGTCCAGGGTGTACCCTGCCTCCCGCCCAAAGATGCTGGGATAGGCTCCAGCCCCCCCGCAACCCGAAAAGGATTAAGCGGAAGAAGTTGAATGAATGAATGAATGAACAAAAAATGAAAAAAAATATTTTTGTAACGCTGTGTTATATGACAGAAGTCTTTTTTACACATAATGAGTTGAGATTAGGAGTACTTTCCTAAAGGGACAGGACTAATTTATGTGCCTCATGGATACATAACTGGTCTGCGCAGGTCAGAATTCTTGCTGGTTGGTAGAAGATCAAATACTTATTTCCCTCGATCAAATGCAAATTAATCTACAACCCTTAATTTTTTGTTGCAATTCTGTCTGTTTCTGTTAAAATAAACCTACCATAAAAAATATGGACTGGTCATTTCTTTGTAAGGGGGTAAACTTACAAATTTAGCAGGGAATCGGTATTTTTCCTGCTACACATAGCCATCTTTGATTTGTTTTGACACTCAATCTGGAAGGAGGGGGGCACAGCTGTAAGCGAAGTGACATCATTGCATGACCTCTATTAGTTATTTCCCCCACTGCAAGTTTGATGATATCCTAGACAAGAGCACTCTGAGGCGAGCGCAATATCCCCCACCTCCATTTTCTTTGAAGATCCCAATACTTATTGACAGAGAGCAGTTTTCAACTTTTCAATATAATTAATGTGGCAGAACCAAATAAGCCCATCATCCACGAATATACAACAAAGTATACAACCCATAGTTGTAGGTCAGGATCCCAAGGTGAACCTGTGTAGCAAGTTTGGTGACGCTAGAGGGCTTTACACATTCTATAGTATGAGAACATAGGTGTTGTGTTGGGTTCTTTTACAAATAAAGACTGCTGCTTTGGGTGTTCACAAAACCTCTTTATTAACTGGCTGCAACAACACTGAAGCTCTAACTCGGCAATAGTGTGTCTGCACATGCAGTACTCAGGCAACATCTAGGCATGGTCTGCCCTCTAGTGGTAACACATATGTAATACTCTGGATTACACCACATCCCCCTTACTGAGGTTAGGTTGACCCCTCTTAGCTGTAAACACGAAATACATTTTTATATCAAATCGTTTCAGTTCACTTGGTCAGCTAACAAATGCCAGCATAATATGCAAATATAACTCATTTACATTTTAACAATTCCATAACTTTTTTTTTCTTTTAAAACATTTATTCCATGTATGAGAACATTTTTATGCAAAAGCATCTTATATTGTATTTTTAAAGCATTTTTAGAAGTCAAACTCTGCATATCAGAAATAGCAATCATAACTTTTACAGATCCAGTCTTTTTAGTTTGATCACTTCTCTACCAGACCTGGTTCGAACAACACCTGGAGTTTGTTGTGCTTTTGGCTCAGAAACAGTCTCTGTAGGAGTGTCCTTTTCATTAGACTGGGCCAGCTGTGGTTCAGTCTGAATCTTTGGTATCGGTATAGGCACGAGATGACTGCGGTTCCTTCTGATTGTCCCTTGTGGTCCACTGATGACATAGGACCGTGGAGTTGAGTGGACAGATGTTCACTGTGCCCTGTGCTTTTGCATCTCTAATCCAAACAGAGTGTACGGGTAACAGTTTGTCCAAATCTCTCGTTCTGTGCCTTTTGTTGAAACATTCTGTTTGTCTCATCCTTCTCTCCTTCTCCACATGACGCATTTGTTGCAGATTTGGCACGTATGGTTGCAAGGCCTCTGGAAACACTGGCAAGGTGGTACGGAGTCTACGCCCCATGAGAAGCTGTGCCGGGCTGTAGCCATTTGCCAGCGCCGTGGTTCTGTAGGCCAACAGTGCTTGGTATGGATCATTGGCCTTCTTGAGGAGGCTTTTGACTGTTCGGACGGCTCTCTCCACCTCGCCATTGCTTTGGGGGTACCTGGGGCTACTGGTCACATGCTCAAAACAGAATTCATTTGCAAAGTCTTTCATTTCCTGACATGCAAACTGTGGGCTGTTGTCTGTGATCAGCATTTCTGGTATTCCGTGACATGCAAATATTGACTTTAAATGCACAATGACATTGGCAGAGTGAGTTGGGCTGAGCTGGGCAATCTCTATATACCTAGAGAGGCAGTCCACTAGTAACAATTAGTTTTTGCCTTTCAGAGTAAACAAATCAGCTTCTAACTTCTGCCATGGCCTTTCTGGTAAATCTGTGGGCATTAAAGGCTCTCTCATATTGGCTCTTTCCTGTATGCACTGTCTGCATTTGAGAACAAGTTCACTGATCTGGTTGCTTAAACCTGGCCACCACACTGCCTGACGGGCACGCTCTCTGCATTTAACCACACCCTGGTGACCCTCGTGTATCTTGTCCAAAACTGCGTTTCTCATGTTAGCAGGGATAACTAACCTCGTGCCTCTCAGTAGTAGTCCACTGTGCACACTCAAGATGGCTCTCTCAGGGAGTTTCACCACTCCCTGTAGCTGGTTACGATCCGGCCAGCCTTCTGCACGGTACCTCATGACTTGAGAGCAGACACTGACTGCAGCTGCTCTTGAAGATCAGCAAGGTATCTGCTGCTTGTAGGGAGACCCTCTAGCACAGATTCAACATAAATGTTCATGTCCTCCATAAGATATTTGTCTGTGCGAGTAACGCTGTTTGTGAGCGGTAAGTGTGAAAGTGTGTCAGCAGTGGTGAGACCTTTGCCAGCGATGTGCTTTATAGTGTAGGAATACCTCATTAGGCGCATGCGAAATCTTTGTATCCGCGGTGGAAGCGCATCCAAAGCTTGTCCTCCCAGTAGACTCACTAGTGGCTTGTGGTCAGTTTCAAGTTCAAAGTGCAGGCCAAAGATAAAGTCATTGAACCTCTCGCAGGCCCAGGTGAGAGCCAGCACTTCTTTTTCCAGCTGGGCGTAGCACTGCTCTGTAGGTGTCAATGATCGGGAAGTGTAAGCAACTGGTGACCACACATCTCCCTCTTTCTGTAGCAAGACTGCCCCCAGCCCGTATGAAGAGGCATTTGCAGAGATTTTCTGTGGTTTGTTTGGGTCGTACAGCTGAAGTACGGGAGCAGAGGACAGTTCTTGTTTGAGGTTGTGAAACGCCTTTTATTGTTCGTGCCCCCAGTATCACATGTTCTTTGTTGAAAGCAAGTCTCTCAAAGGTTTGCCCTTTTCTGAAAGGTTCAGAATAAATTTCCCAAGTCGATTCACCATTCCGAGAAAGTTCCTGAGCTCACTCATGTTGCTTGGCCCTTTCATGTCCTAAACAGCTTGGATTTTGTCTGGATCAGGACTCATCCCTTCTGCTGAGACGATAAATCCAAGAAATTTGACTTCTCTTTTGCCAAACTCGCATTTCGACATGTGCCAGCTTTCTCTGCCCATTCCAGGACGACGTGTAGTCTTTTGTCATGCTGCTCCTTGGTGGATCCCCAGACCAGGATATTGTCCATGTGACAGACGACTCCCTTGAGACCCGCTGTAACCTCCGTCATTATCATGTTTTGGAAATGTTTGGGTGCACTGGAAATACCAAATGGCAACCAAATGGTTGAAGTGGTACCTGACAAATGGCGTAATGAATGTGGTGAGGGGGGCCAACTCTTTGGACGGTGGTATTTGCCAAAAGCCCATACTTGCACTGAGCTTTGAAAAGTAGTGAGCACCTGTGAGCACGCCTAATGTTTGGTCCACAGAGGGGAGGATGTATCTTTCATGACACACTGATTCATTTAAAGGTGTCATGTTCATACAGATAAGCACCTTTTCTTTGTCCTTTTTGGGAGCTACAACCATGCCACAGCACCAATCTGTTGGCTCTTCCACACGACTGGTAACTCCCAACTTTTCCATCCTCTTCAGCTCTTCTTTGACTTTGCCCATGAGCGGCAGTGGCACACGCCTTGGCACCTTGAGTGAAAAGGGCTTGGCATCAGGTTTCAGCTTTGAAGCTCATCCAAACCTTCAACTTGTCTTTTAGACCCTATTCCTACCAGGTTATTTAAAGAAGTCTTCCCACTTATTGGTAGCTTTATTCTTCATATAATCAATTCTTTATTAACTTTAGGCCATGTACTGCAGGCTTTTTAAAACGGCTGAAATTAAACCCTTACTCAAAAAGCCAACACTAGATCCAGGAGCTTTAGCTAACTATAGACCAATCTCTAATTTCCCTTTCATTTCAAAAATCTTAGAAAGAGTTGTTGCTATGCAATTATTTGACCACCTGCAGGGAAATGGTTTACTTGAAGAGTTTCAATCTGGGTTTAGAATCCATCATAGTACTGAAACAGCCTTAGCGAAGGTCACTAACGACCTCCTCATTGCATCTGATAATGGACTGGTTTCTGTACTTGTCCTTTTAGACCTTAGTGCAGCTTTTGATACTATCGATCATAATATTTTACTTGATAGATTAGAACACCTTGGAGTTATTTTTGATCAGGATTTGTCCTTCAATTCACATATTAAATTTGTTTCTAAGACTGCCTTCTATCATTTGTGTAATATTGCCAAGATTAGGAGCATCTTGTCTCAGAGTGATGCTGAGAAACTGATCCACGCTTTTGTTAGCTCGAGATTAGATTACTGTAATTCTTTATTATCAGGCTGTCCTAAAACATCTTTAAAAAGTCTTCAGCTGATCCAAAATGCTGCAGCAAGAGTTTTAACAGGTACTAGAAAGAGAGATCATATCTCTCCGGTTCTGGCCTCCCTTCATTGGCTTCCAATAGAGTTTAGAATTAAGTTTAAAATCCTTCTTCTTACTTACAAAGCTCTAAACAATCAGGCTCCTTTTTATTTAAAAGATCTGATACTACCGTATTATCCTAACAGAGCACTACGCTCCCAAAATGCAGGATTACTTGTAATACCTAGAATCTCCAAAAGTACAATGGGAGGCAGAGCCTTCAGTTATCAAGCTCCTCTCCTGTGGAACCAGCTGCCAATCTGGATTCGGGAGTCAGACTCGATCTCTGTTTTTAAGAATAGGGCTAAAACCTACCTTTTTGATATAGCCTACAATTAGGGAGGGATCATGTGTTTCTGAACCCTCCCTTAGTTATGCTGCTAATAGGTTTAGTCAGCCGGGGGACCTCCAGTAATGTACTGGGCCTCACTCCTTTCCTCACTCTCAATGAAATATTTTTTTTGCTGGTCATTAACATTTGTTTGTTCTCTCCCATAGATTGAGTACCCATCGTGCTGTTTGCTCTCTACATGTCTGTTCTTTTCATCTTCTCTATCCCCTCACCCCCCAGCCAGTTGCAGCAGATGACTGCCCCTCCCTGAGCCTGGTTCTGCTGGAGGTTTCTTCCTGTTAAAAGGGAGTTTTTCCTCTCCACCGTCGCCAAGTGCTTGCTCACAGGGGATCACCCGATGCTGGGGTCTTTCTGCAACTGTGGGGGTTCCCCCTACAATTGATAGTGCTATGAGATGACTGTTGTTGTGAAATGGCGCTATATAAATAAAGTTGAATTGAATTGAATTGAATTATCGTGTATGGCTTTTGAACAACCCCAAGTCCGTCACATAACTTGGGGTATGCTTTTCTCACTGTCTCTTGGTCGATAGTGTCTGGCAATTAGTTTCAGTCTCACAGAAGCTGTTCTATTCAGTAGTGCCACACGTAGGTGTCTGACTACATAGATTTTCTCGGTAGCACTCCTGTCACCTTATGTGATAGTCTCTGTGGTAGACCCCAACACAGTTAGTGCAGTTCCACCCGGTCTATAGAGTGGTTTCTGTGCCTTTTTCAACTATTCGTTTTTGCTTCTGAAGTTGTCAAATGTTTGTTCAGAAATGGCTGTGACGTCCGCTCCGCAATCCAACTTGAAAGTCACTTTATTTCCTCTCACGTTTATGTCTGCCAGCCATGGATCTTCTCCAGAATTCACTTCACCCAGAAAAAGTCCATCTGCATTGTCAGCGACCTCATTCACATTTGAGTTGGACCTACAGACCCTACCAGTGTCCACGTTTTCCACAGTTATGGCATTCTGCATTTTTAGCTGGGCACTGTACTGCTGCATGTGCTGGTGCTTTGCCACACTTGGAGCATGTCTTACTGTCTTGTTTTGTCTGCTGAGGCCTTGGGGACTTAAAACTGTTTTTGTTCTTTGCTTTTGAACTTGTTCGACTTGGCTTTTCTGGTGTGTACTGCATCCATAACTGTTTTGCTAGCGCTAGCTTCACCTCTTAGGTCAGTTTGCCGTTGTTTTATTTCTTCAGATTGTCTTGCCATTGTGATAGCTTAGCCAGGGTACAATCTTTGTCAAGCTGCATTCTTTCTGACAGTGACAAATTTTTAAGACCCACTACAAGCCCATCTCTCAAAACGTCATCATGAAGTCCACCGTACTCAGTTTTCTGCCAGTGCATAGAGTGCTGTTATGAACGAGTCCACTGGTTCTGATGGCTGTTGCATTCTCTTGTTGAATTTTGCCCATTCATAAATCGCGTTCTTTCTGGGAACAAAATGTCTATCAAAAGCTGTTTTAACGGCATCGTATTGCTGGCGCTGCTCACTCGTTAGCTCAAGCCCTCTTAGCACGTCGTCAGCCTCATCCCCCATGCAATAAACCAGAGTGTTTACTTGATTTGCATTTGAGGAGTTTAGGTTACTTGCCAGTCTAAAACGCTCAAAACATCTTATCCACTTTTCCCACTCTTGGGGTTTTGCAAAGTCGAAAGGCTCAGGTGGTTTGCTGGTGAAGGCTGCAGCTGGGGTTGCCGCCGCCGCCATTACAGGACCTACCGGAGCAGCTGCTTGGGCTGCTGCTGTCCCTGCTGCTGAAGCTGCGGTCTCTTGTGCTTGCTCCGTAGTCTCTAGCCGGTTGCAAAGCTGACTTTTCTCACCTCAAAGCACACCAACTTCTGACACCATCTTGTGTTGGGTTCTTTTACAAATAAAGACTGCTGCTTTATGTGTTCATGGAGCCTCTTTATTAACTGGCTGCAACAACATTGTAGCTCTAACTCGGCAGTAGTGTGTCTGCACATGCAGTACTCAGGCAACATCTAGGCATGGTCTGCCCTCTAGTGGTAACACATACAGTAGGTAATACTCTGGATTGCACCACAATAGGGAGTGTCAACCTTGACCTTTGACCCCAAACCTATAGTCAGAGTGAACATGTATACCAGGTTTGGTGACCCTAACTTTCTTTGTTGTTGACCTTTGACCTTGTGATCTCAAAACCAAAGTCACACTTCAGGGTCACAGGGTGAGCCTGTATACCAAGTTTGGTGGCCCTAGCTTTACTTATACTGTAATAAGGCATAAGGAATGTTAACCTTGACCTTTTACCCAAAACCCAGTCAGAGGTCAGGATCCCAAGGTGAACCTGTGTACCAAGTTTGGTGGCCCTAACTTTACTCCAGTAATAAGGAATTAGGAATGTTAATCTTGACCTTTGGCCTTTTGACCCCAAACCCACAGTCAAAGGTCAGGATCCCAAGGTGAACCTGTGTCACAAGTTTGGTTACCCTAGCTTTCTTTGTTGTTGATATATAGTTTATAAGCCATTTTGATGCTGACCTTTGACCTCGTGATCCCAAAACCATCATGTGAGGTCAGGATTCCAAGGTGAACCTGTGTACCAAGTTTGGTGGCCCGAGCTTTATGCGTTGTACAGTAATAAGGCATAAGAAATATTAACGTTGACCTCTGACCCCAAACCCATAGTCTGAGGTCAGGATCCCAGGTGAACCTGTATACCAGAATTGGTGGCCCAGCTTTATTCGTTTTATAGTAATAGTAAATGTAGCATTTACCGTAGTGCAACTGCAATGTTAACTTTGACCTTTGACCCCTTGACCCCAAACACATAAGTTAGGTGAGGGTGTAAGTCATCCAAGATACGTATTAGATACAACTACTTTATCAATTTGAAAAGCCTACATCATTTCTTTCAGTAGTCACTGTATTTAGATGGCTGCACGGTGGCGCAGTGGTTTAGCACTGTGGCAGCACAGTTTTACCCTCGGCCGGGGGACCGCGGGGATCATGAGATCGTGGGTTCGATCCCAGCCCCCGACCAACAGTGAGCTGTGTGGAGTTTGCATGTTCTCCCCGTGTTGCGCGGGTTTACTCCGGGATTTCTCCGGTTTCCTCCCGCACACCAAAAACATGTAGGTTTAGGGCGCTCGCGCACGCAGCGACCAGCAGCCGGTGGCTTGTCACCAGACTGCAAACCAAGTCTACCTACGGGTACAAATAAGTAACAAAAAAAAAAAAAAAAAAAAATTTAGATGATGTGATGTGGAGAAAACTCAGACCTGTGACCTTTGACCTCAAGGTCATCCAATGAGAGTGAAACTACAATATGAACATCATCAGAGTATATCAAACCACGATACCAAGTTTCAAAACAATTGGAACAAAACTGCAGGTGGAGATGATTTCACAAGACAGTTACTGTCTATGAAGTGAGGTGAAACAAGAGGTCATAGGTCAGGGGGCTACAATTCCCACAAAAATCATCCGATCAGAACCAAACTGTAATATGCACATCCTCAGTGTACATCAAACCATGCTACCAAGTTTCAAAAACAATCGGACCAAAACTAAAGAAGAATGAGTTGATTTCACAAAAGTGGGACAGATGGATGGACGGACGGACTGACCCATAACATAATCCTCCTTCGGTCTTCACCTAAAGGGCTCTTCGACCCCTTTGGGCTTCGACTGGCAGGGGATAAAAATGAGGGAAAAAAGTTCACAATTTAAGTGTCAAAAAAATCTTGAAAATTTACAACAGAAAAGTCCTTAATTTATAAGAAAACTGACACAATTTTGAGAAAAAACCCGCAAATTGTCAAGACTAAAATCATATCTCAAGTTTTTAAGCACATGCTTTCTTGCATTTACTCAACAAATTAGGTCACTACTCTTACACTTGAGTAGCTAATATAATGTAACACTTCTTTTACTTGAGAAACACAATTTCTGACTACCCAGCTCTGACTGTATGCATGTAATTTAAGTGTTTGTGTGTTAATAGGTACAGTGTGGTTTTCTTTTTCTTGGTGTAACACCATCCTGTTCTCATATTTCCATAACAGCTAAGTGACCTCCACAGAAATCAACTGTGCACCTCAGTTTGTGGGTTTCCAGGTCATAGTAATATGGGTGGATAATGTGTGTGGTCTGTTGGCTGGGTGTGTAGGTTGCGTTTCAAAGGTAATCAGACAACTTTGAATTAAAGGAGTTTCTCTGGAGAAACATGCTGGCATGTATGAGAGGATGTTTTCTATTTGAAATAGTGTTCTATTGAAACATGTATTGAAAATGGAACTGGATTGACCTTGAGATCCCAAACCCACAGTCAGAGGTCAGGGTCTCAGGGCAAACCTGTGTACAAAGTTTGGTGACTCTATCCTTACTCATTCTATAGTAATAAGACATAGGGAATGCTAACCTTGACCTTTGACCTTTTGACCCCAAACTCAACGTCAGAGGTCAGGGCGCTAGTGTGAACATGTACACAGTTTTCTACAGTTTGCTAGTCTCAGTTCAAAATATAGTATATTTCATCCTTTTATATCTCAATCCAAAAATACTGTTCAACATGTGTGAAGTTAAAAAAAAATATTCAAGATTCAAAGATTTTATTTGTCAGTACTACTATACGTACAGGACATACAGGAGAATTGAAATGGCGTTTCTCTCTCTCTTCAGTGGCATGCACAATACAAATAAAAGAAAAGAAAAGGAATAAGGCTGGAAAAACAACAACAGCCATCTATGTACAGTAATGCTACCCATAGTGCAAATGCAAATGGCAACAAAAGACAGACCCAGGCCTCCCATAGTACAAATAAAGATCAGCGATGAACAATGAGACCCAGTAATCTTATATACAGAAAGTAGAGCAGTAATACTCATAGTATCAAGTTCAAAGCAGTAGCGTAGGTGCAGATAGTAACAGACAGGACTGCACACGATCAATACTGCAATAACAGACAGCAGCAGATATGGCATTTGTGCAAGTGGTTGCAGTAAAGTGCAGAGACGTATGGCAGCAAATGTATTACTGTTGGTGTGCCAGTCTTTCTGTGCCAACAGCTGAGGTGGTTATTGTGCGGGAGAGTGCATTAAGGTCCGGGGGGGGGGGGGGGGGGGGTTGGACAGAGTTCAGGGACCTGATGGCCTGATGAACAAGCTATTTAGCAGTCTTGTGGAGTGGGCCCAGAGGCACTGGTACCTTTTCCCTGAGGGCAGGGGGCTGAAGAGGAAGTGTGAGGGGTGGGAGGTGTCACCTGCAATGTTGATGGCTCTGCGGGTGAGGTAGATGTCCAAGAGGGGGGGCAGAGGGGCACCGATGATTTTGCTGACTGCTTTCACTGTGCGTTGTAGTGTCTTCTGGCAGGAGGTGGTGCAGCTTCTGTACCACACCGTGATGCAGCTGGTTAGGATGCTCCCAATGGTGCCCCGGTAGAATGAGCACATGATGAGGGGTGGGACTCGTGCTCTCCTCAGTTTGCGGTGGAAATGGAGGCGAGTTTGAGCCTTCTTGGCCAGTGATGTGGTGTTGTTGGACCAGGAGAGGTCCTCAAAGATGTGCACCCCCAGGAACTTGGTGCTGCTCACCCTCTCCACAGCTGCTCCATCGATGATCAGAGGGAGGTGCTATGTGTGTCCCCTCCTGAAGTTGACCACAATCTCCTTGGATTTTCCCACGTTCAGGAAGAGGTTATTGTCTTTACACCACTGGACCAGTTGGCTTACCTCATTTCTGTAGTTAGCCTCCTCATTGTTGGTGATGAGGCTCACCACAGTTGTGTCATCCGCAAACTTGATGATGTGGTTGGTGTTGTAGGCTGGTACACAAGTCATGGGTCATCAGGGTGAAGAGCAGCGAGCTGAGCATGCACCCTTGTGGGGCCCCTGTGCTCAGTGTAATGGGCTTGGATGTGTTGCTGCCAACCCACACATTCTGTGGTCTCCCTGTAAGAAAATCGAGCAACCAGTTATAGACAGAGGTTTTGAGTCCTAAGCGACTGAGTTTTTGTATTAGGTGCTGGGGGATGATTGTGTTGAATGCTGAGCTTAAGTCCAAGAACAGCATTTGCATGTAGGAGTTCTTTAAGTTCAGGTGGGTGAGGGCTGGATGGAGAGCAGCAGCGATGGCATCTTCTGTGGATCTGTTTGACCTGTATGCAAACTGAGATGGATCGTGGGAGGGAGGGAGGGAGGGAGGGAGGGAGGATGGACTTAATGTTCTGCATGACCTGCCGCTCGAAGCACTTCATTATGATGGGGGTCAGTGCTACGGGCCGGTAATCGTTGTAGATGGATGGGACGGGCTTCTTTGGGACTGGTATTATTGTGGCAGTTTTGAATCCTGTGGGAACAACAGCTTGACTCAGGGAGATGTTGAAGATGTCGGTCAGGACATTCTTGAGCTCCTCTGCACAGTCCTTCAGAACGTGACCCAGTATGCTGTCTGGTCCAGCCACCATGCGTGGGTTGATCCTGCAGAGGGTCCTCTTCACACTAGCCAGATCCAGACTTATGGCCTGCTCGTCTGGAGGAGGAGTGGTCTTATGTGCTGATGTGCTGTTTTGTGCTTCAAAGCAGCCGAAGAAGTTATTTAGGTTGTTAAGCAATGTGATGTCCCTTTCACAGGTCTGTGGTGGAGGTTTGTAGTTGGTGAGGGTCTGTATGCCACGCCAGAGGGAACGTGCATCTCTGGTGTTGCTGAAGTGGCTGGATATTTTCTTGCTGTGCTGTCGTTTTGCCTCCTTGATGCCACGGGACAGGTTGGCCCTAGCTGTTGTTAGTCCTGCAGTGTCGCCGGCTCTAAAGCTGTGTCCCGAGCCCTCAGGAGCCTGTGGACCTCTGCTGTCATCCATGGCTTTTGGTTGGCATGAACTGTGATGATTTTGCAGTGAGTGACGTCATCAATGCATTTTGCTATGTATGCTACAACAACCTCAGTGTACTCTGGGGTTGTGTCCATTGTGAGTGGCTGTGTGCTTCAAAGTGTCCCAGTCTGTTGTGCTGAAGTAGTCTTTCAGAGCATCAGAGGCCCCCTCTGGCCACACACGTACCTGCTTTTTTGTTGGTCTGATTGTTTTCACTCTGGGTTTGTATGCCGGCCTTAACAAGATGGTGATGTGATCAGAGACCCAGCCTCCGCAACATATAGTTCCCTTTCTCGTCAATTTTCTACTCCCCACCTGGTCCGGACCACTGTGGAATGAATCCGGCTCGTCAAATTCGGTTCGCTAATTAAACGCAAGGAGTCTATTTCTGACAGATACCGGATCCAATCCACAAGGATATCCCGCGGTATCTCGCAGTATTTAATAGCCGTTTGATCATTAAAAATGATTTCAGGATGGTCAGTTGTTTTCTGAGGTCTACTCCTCTACCACTGTGTCAGAGAAGGTAAAAACATAGCATACAAACACTTCATAGAATTAAAATTAACACGCCACTAACATTTCATTTACAGCTCAAAAATCCAGGTGCAGAGCCACTACATCACACTTCCTTGTTGTTATCACGTGATCGTGATCGGTTCATCTCGGTCACTCTCGGGTCTTTCTTGAGATCTTGTGTCATTTTGTATAATTCTCTCGTGAGCTTGTATTTCAAACTCTGTTCTCATCCATGCCGCTGCAAAATACAAATGGAGCTGGTAGGGATGAACGCAAGGCTCTGTCCACACTGTATTTGCAATGGACTGCATCCAGGGTCAGTGTAAATCCTGGGTTAGAGCTGTAATGGGATTGGAACACTTTTCCTTGTTAAAAAAAAAATCAGCACCAGAAATGTGGGAACATGATCTTGTGCCCCTCAAAAATAGCAATACAATCAACCACTTCTCACAACTATCGGGGGATGGGAAGATGACCTTAAAAAGTGGCCTCGCATTACATATAGTCACTCTGTTAGTTAGCTCCATTGCTAAGATAGTAACGCTACAACAAGTACAAGCTCTGAGGTGATCTACACATTTCTGTTGAAGCCACAGATTTAGCTGTACTTGGTTGTGAGGTGCCTCCACTTATACAGTCTATGGCACAACCACGAACAGCGCAACAAGTACCAGAACTACATAAAAACATTAAAAATTACAAAAACAAGTGTGGAAATTAGCTGCCACTTGAGGGCAAAACAGGTATACAGACTGTACATTAAATCAAATTTGAAAAACTTTCAAAAACGACAACTGTTGACTGACTTAACACAACTTCCGCTCAAAAGTTGAAGTTGCATCCATATTTGTTTCTACAGCAGCACCCTCAGGAATAACGTGGATACTGTTTTGTTAATTTCTACATTTTAAAAAAATCATAAGAAATAAACATTCTGGTAGCATCGTAGGGAACAACACTTAGGTGAAATGGACCACAAATTCCAAACCATACTCCAGTGAATCTATGATTTTTAGGTACCCAATAACCCCTACTGCTAGTTCACTAGAAGTGTTTTGCTTAAACCACAGTTCCTCAACACTACCCAGTGCAAAACGGGAACCCGAGACAACACCTGCTGTTTTAAAGATGGTCAGTTTCCCAGCATCGAACAAATTAACTTCAATAGGCTCATCCTTCTGAAAAATAGCTATATTTGATAAAATCATATTGTATTAAACAAAAATAATGTTTATTTGAAAGGGACATTACATACTAATGAACATTAATACAAATGTAAGTATGTGAGATTTAGCAATACTGCTAATTTGCATCTGTAGTCCCCCGGCGGGTCACAAAAACACGCAAACAATCATACACAAGCAGAACAACTGCAATGAAACTGTACAAAGTATATATGGTAAAGTACAAGAGTTGAGGTGCTACAAAACAAAACATTCAAATGTCACATGAGTGAAGTGCTGTGTATGCATACACACACATATGCACGCAAGCACCTCACAGCAACAACAAACAACAGCAACAAACAAGAGGCGAGGCATATGTGTGTGACGCATGGACCCATATATATACGTATATATACAGTATATGTACATGTCGCAGAGCAACCACTAATTATGGGTACAGTTTTGGTTGTACTAAAAGCCAATTTTTACAATGAGTCTTACAAGTGTTTAGTGTGGTACGTTCTCTGATTGCAGGCGGTATATTATTTCAGATCTTGGTGCCCCTCACTGAATGCACAGATTAAAGGGCTGATGACACGATTTTGACATTTTTTTAGCATGTTGTGTAAACCTAAAAGTCATTGTCTATGATCAATATAATATTTACAACAGCGCCTGCATAAACTAGTTATCATCAAAAAACCGCAGCCGCTGACTGGACTGTGGCGCTGCCCACCGAATTAAGGGCAGCACCCCCCATGACGTAAGCAGCAGAACGGATGCTGGTGTTGTTGACTGGCAGCTTTGTAGCTCACAGTTTCTCTGGTTTCTTGTTTTAATTTTACAGCTATGCCTTCGCGTTGTGTTGCAGGCTTAGATAAACAGCAGGCCGTGAAAGACCACATCACATGCTTCAGCTCCAACTGTCATAAGCCTCCTCGTGCACTTTTACGCAGGAGGAGCGCACAAGGAGGGGAAGGATTAATGGATTTACGCGCAGCTTTGACCTACTTTCTGTGATCGCATGCTGACTCTCGCCGGTCCGGCCACGTCCCCTCTCTCATTCTCACCGGCTGATTCAAACTCCCGCTGATCATGTTTCCCCGTCCTCGCCCAGGTGCTTCTCATCACACCATCACCAGCAGTGCGTGTACTTAGCGGCCGTTTGCCAGTCACACACTGCTGGTCCATAGTATTGTCATCTGTGCTGTTAGTCTGCCAGTATTTTCAGCACTCTCATGACATTAGTCACTCCATGTTCGCCGTGGTTCTCGTGCATTCTTGAAGAGATGTCGGCTCTGGGGTGCAACTGTGGCTAACACGTCTCCTCTCATTCGTTCGCTGGGCAATGCCGGCCCCCGAACGCCATCAGTAAGTGTGTCTGTGTTTTTTGTATGTCTTCACCTTTTTGGGAATTGCCTGTCTTTCTGTATTAAATGTGCTGTGGTGAACCCTGCACGTAAATCCTCGTTATTTCATCCTCCCTCTCCTTGCCCTGCTTAAGAGCGCACGGAGGGTCATGATGAATGGATTTACGTGCAGAATTCACCACAGCACATGTATTGAACATAAGAATGATGACAACAGTTCCCAAAAAGGTGAAGACTTACAATAATAAACAGAAACACTTACAGTTGGCGCTCGGGGCTGACATCGCCCAGTGAACATGGAGAGGAGACATGTTAACCACAGTTGCGCCCCAGGGCCGACATCGCTTCAAGGGGCACAACAGAACCATGGCTGTGTAGAGTGGCTAACACGTCTTGATAGTGTTGGCAATATTGGCTGGCTGATAACACGGCAGATGATGCACACAAAACATGAACAGCTGACTCTCAAAGAGAGAGGGCGCATGGTCGGACCAGCGAATCTTGGACAGTGCCCACCTGAAAGTGGGTCAAAACACACGTAAAACACATGTACAAAACAAAAACAACAAGAACTCAAAATATAATA
The DNA here is from genome assembly GCA_020510985.1 of Pholidichthys leucotaenia. NCBI lineage: Eukaryota > Metazoa > Chordata > Actinopteri > Cichliformes > Pholidichthyidae > Pholidichthys > Pholidichthys leucotaenia. Next base: position 223,387,768 of record CM035841.1, read on the forward strand.
CATAATAACCCCGATGCCTGAGCCACAGAGAATACACTGCTATAATTTTATTGAAAAATCGGGTTCAAATAAATTATATTTATGAACATAATTTATTTAAACCCGATTTTCAATAAAATCATAGCAGTGTATTCTCTGTGGCTCAGGCATCGGGGTTATTATGTAGCTGGAAAACCCCCCGGCTATGTTGTAACGTCATCGCCAGAACACAGCGCTTGGCTGCCCATTGTACACGCAGGATGGGAGCGGTAGAAAACATCAATGATGGTTCCAGAACATGTAGCCTGGAATTGGTTTGTGTGGTCCAATCTTCAGACGATTATAGTTCTGAAGAACGGGATATAATGAAGAATCTGGGGGCCTCAGACCGTATAGGTTTGAGCTGCACCAAGCGGGCATCGTGCCAAGCGAGTCACACTCAGAGTGACAGTGGAGAGGCACACATGGCGGGCACATCAGCAGCGACAAACACATGGCAGGGGAACACAAGAGTGTTATTGTTTTGTTACAGATATTGCAACAAATTATTTGTTCATAAATATCGATCCATCCATCCATCTTCTTCCGCTTAATCCTTTTCGGGTCGCGGAGTGGGCTGGAGCCTATCCCAGCATCTTTGGGCGAGAGGCAGGGTACACCCTGGACAGATCGCCAGTCCATCGCAGGGCCAACACAGAGAGACAGACAACCATTCACTTTCACAGTCATACCTAAGGACAATTTAGAATCCCCAGTTTGATGCCAATTAACCTAACGTGCATGTTTTTTGCCATGTGGGAGGAAACCGGAGAAATCCCGGAGTAAACCCGCGCAGACACAGGGACAACATGCAAACTCCACACAGATCACTGTTGGTCGGGGGCTGGGATCGAACCCAGGATCCCCTGGCCAAGGGTGAGTTGCTGTGCTGCCGCAGTGCTAACCACTCTGCCACCGCGCCACCCTGTTCATAAAAACAAGAACTTAAACTATAATACATAATAACCCCGATGCCTGAGCCACTGAGAATACACTGCTATGATTTTATTGAAAAATCGGATCCCGATATTTTGAGTTCTTGTTGTTATGAACAGGTCAGCGCGGTGGCGAAGTGGTTAGCACTGCGGCAGCACAGCAACTCACCCTTGGCCGGGGGATCCTGGGTTCGATCCCAGCCCCCGACCAACAGTGATCTGTGTGGAGTTTGCATGTTTTCCCCGTGTCTGCGCGGGTTTACTCCGGGATTTCTCCGGTTTCCTCCCACATGCCAAAAACATGCATGTTAGGTTAATTGGCATCAAACTGGGGATTCTAAATTGTCCTTAGGTATGACTGTGAGAGTGAATGGTTGTCTGTCTCTCTGTGTTGGCCCTGCGATGGACTGGCGATCTGTCCAGGGTGTACCCTGCCTCTCGCCCAAAGATGCTGGGACAGGCTCCAGCCCCCCCGCGACCCGAAAAGGATTAAGCAGAAGATGATGGATGGATGGATGGATATTTATGAACAAATAATTTGTTGCAATATCTGTAACAAAACAATAACACTGTGTTCCCCTGCCATGTGTTTGTTGCTGCTGATGCGCCAGCCAAGTGTGCCTCTCCACTGTCACTCTCTGAGTGTGACTCGCTTGGCACGGCTCAAACCTATACGGTCTGATGTCCCCAGATTCTTCATTATCATCCCATTCTTCGGAACTATAATCGTCTGAAGATTGGACAACACAAGCCAATTCCAGGCTACATGTTCTGGAACCATCGTCGATGTTTTCTACTGCTACCATCCTGCATGTACAATGGGCAGCCAAGCGCTGTGTTCTGGCGATGACGTTACAACATGGCCGGGGGGTTTTCCAGCTACTGACGCAATTGGTGACGTGGCGCTCATGAAAACGTTGGATATTCGCGTGAAAAAAAGCCTGTTTGACTTAGAACTGCACAGACCAATTTATTTCGTCATATTGTATTATGTGTTGAAAAATTACATGAAGTCATCAACGTGTCATCAGCCCTTTAAGCAAATATGGTGCATCTGTCGGGGACCTCGCAGTCTCCTCTAGTGATTACTCTTGATGGTTGTACCGGTGACAGTTCTCAGTTTAACATATTCTCCGGGGGGCGGGGGGTGCATTGCCATTTAATGTTTGATAAAATGAACAGGCAAATTTCAGAATTTTATAATTTTCAAAAGACAGAAAATTGTATTTCTTTTAAATGTGGCAATATGTGGGATCTTTCTTATCAAAGATTTTTATGTCTTTTTTTGTATAAAGATTCAATGGGTTTGATTATGGTTACACCAGTGAGTGACCAGTTGGTAAAATAGTAGTCAATGTGTGAGAAGATCACTGCATGCAGAAACATTTTGGCCACACTGACTGTCACTGATTGTCTAATTTGTTCAAAATTTTAGATTGAATTTGATTATGTTTGAGATTTTTTTGATGCATTTTTGATGGTTAATGAGGAATCTAAAATCACACAGAGGCACTTAAATTCCTCAACTAGTTGCAGCTCCTCCCCTTTTAAGAAAATGTTTTAGTTTGTCATATTTGATAGTTGTTAGGTGAACATCATGTAAACAGTTTTTTTAGTGTTTAGTAGGAGACATGAATTATTAAGCCAGTCATGGATTTGGGTCATCGCTGTTGTAAGAATACAAGCAGCTTCTTGGGTGTTTTTTGCAGGTGTGAATATTACCGTGTCATCTGCAGACATTTGTATATGAATGTTTCTGCATGCATTTGTTAAATCATTTATGTATAAGGACAATAATATTGGTCTCAGTAGCCTTGTGGGACACCGATTTGACATTTCAAATATGGGGATTTGACACTGTTGACCATCACACATTGCTGTCTGTCGGTTAAATAGGATTTCATCCATTTGATCGCGTGTTCTGAAAAATTAAACTGAGTAAGTTTAGTTAAAAGGATGTGATCAACGATGTCAAATGCCTTCTTCAGATCTAAAAACACAGCGCCTACATAATTGCACTTAGAAAGATATAGTTTTCTCTAAAAACAAGCTTACTGCAGACTCTTGAATGGTGGGCACGGAACCCAAACTGTGTGTGATGCAGGGGGGTGTTCCCATAATTCAGATGTTTGCATAATAGTGTGGCCACCCATTTTTCAATTATTTTGGAGATGACAGGTAAGATGCTGATTGGTCTGTAGTTGTTTATATCCGTTTTACTCCGTTTTGAAAATTGGTCTAACCACTCCTACCTTCCAAGCAGATGGGACGATAACATGTTTGACTGACAGACTGATTAAATAACTAATTGGACACATGAGAGATTCTTTATGTTCTATTAAAAAAATTGGTGTTAAGACCATGTTCCTCTGTTGCTTTTGAGCTATTCAATGAGATGATGATATCTGCAACTTCATTTTCAATTAAATATTGTATATATATATATCACTACCGTTCTGAAGTTTGGGGTCACTTAGAAATTTCCTTATTTTTGAAAGAAAAGCACTTTTTTTCAATGAAGATAACTTTAAACTAATCAGAAATACACTCTATGCATTGCTAATGTGGTAAATGACTATTCTAGCTGCAAATGTCTGGTTTTTGGTGTAATATCTACATAGGTGTATAGAGGCCCATTTCCAGCAACTATCACTCCAGTGTTCTAATGGTACAATGTGTTTGCTCATTGCGTCAGAAGGCTAATGGATGATTAGAAAACCCTCGTGCAATGATGTTAGGTCTGCAATGCTGTAATTGCTGCAAATGGAGGATTCTTTGACGAAAGCAAAGGTTGAAGGAAAAAATTATTATTTCAAATACAAATCATTATTTCTAACCTTGTCAATGTCTTGACTATATTTTCTATTCATTTTACAACTCATGGTGGTAAATAAGTGTGACTTTTCATGGAAAACACAAAATAATTGTCTGGGTAACCCCAAACTTTTGAACGGTAGTGTATATATATATATATATATATATATATATATATATATATATATATATATATACAGTATATATATATATATATATAGTATGTACATGTATTATATTAAAAACTCAATGGTGTACTGCTCAATGCTTTAACAACCTACAGAATGTTTTTGAAGTACTTACTTTTGCGAGAAACCCCAGCACCAAGATTATGATTCAAATCAAAAGGATCTATAGAGAAGAACACATGAAAGAATTCAATTTATGATCCCAAATGTAAGGATAAGACGCAGATAAGTGTAGCATGATCACCTTCAATAGCGATACATTTGCTGGTCCACTGTTTTTCAAAGGTGGTGAGCCGCTTCCTTTGGCGGATGCTGATGACATACTCTTTGAAGTCAAATTCTTCAGTGTAAAAACGCAGGAGTCCCAACCACAGCTCTCCCACTGACTCAGTGTTCTGCTGGTATGCTGACAGACGCTGACGCTGTGTGGAGAGACGGGGAATTACAACCTAATTATATCTGAGAAGATTTTGTGACAACTCAAACAGTGGCCGTTTTCTTTGGGCTTACCAGATCCTTAAGATCATCAAAAAAGAAAGCATTCCAGCCATCTACCATCCTCTGGGGAACAGTTTTCCCATCAAAGATCTAAGTCAATATCATACAGAGACAATTACTCAATTTCATTCAAAGCTTAAACACTGAATCGTTAATCAAAGGTAGTCACCTCCTGGAGGACAGGGATGACCGGTGGCTGCCTCTGCTGCAGGAAGTAAAGCACCATCAGGATGTAAGCATAAGAAGAGAGACTTCCTCTCGAAGCATCTCCAATATCGCAGCGCTGTGAACACAACAGGGAGGTTAGTTAGAGGGGCAGGACACAACTCTGACAGTGGAGATTTAATGTAACGGTGGAGACTGACAAGCACAAATGCAAGAAAAAATTTGATCAAGAAGACCCCTGAGGGTCTATCTGCCTCTTGATCAAGCGGATCTCCCTTCCCTCCAATCAGCAATAAATTGGAGGAAAAAAGCTGCAAATCTATCTATAAATTCAAGACATCTCTGTCTGTTTGTGTGTCTGTCTGTGTTTGTTCCTCAGATCTCTCAAACCGTTCGTCACACTGACCTAAGATTTTAAACGTGCTTTGCTGAAGCTACGAGGGTGTGCATCTCTGAACATGGAGTCACTCAGTCAAAACATGTAATTTTTATCAATAAAAGTTTAGCCACCGCTGTGTGACCGCTTGATGTCATCATCCCCTGGCTTCAAGAAGTGTGGGTGGAGTTTTGGATTGACTCTGCGCTCATTGGAGAATACGCCGCATCACGGCCATGCTGACTGGACAATACGCGGCATCACGACCATGCTCATTGGATACTTCATCCGCCACCCCTCAGCTTAGCCCCTGTCTTCCCCATCAGAGAATCGTTGTCTGCTCCCTCCAAAGTGAATAAAAATATAATGTATAAGCATCCCAAAGTGATAAAGCAAAATATTGGTAAAACTCAAATTAAACATAAAGCCTCTAAATTGAATGATTTGGCCTCTGTTCCTCCTCATAACTTAAAAATTAAATGTGGTTTATTAAATATTAGGTCTCTAACTCCCAAGTCTCTGTTAGTCCATGATTTGTTAATTGATCATCAGATTGATTTAATTTCCCTTACAGAGACTTGGTTAGGACAAGAGGATTATGTTGGTTTAAATGAATCAACTCCCTCTGGTTATTTAAACTGTCAAAATCCCAGAAGTTCTGGTCGTGGAGGAGGAGTAGCAACAATTTACCATTCAAAATTACTAGTTAATGTAAAGCAAAAAACATGTTATAATTCCTTTGAGGGCCTGGTCCTCAGTATTGGGCACTTTAGCAATTTTAGGTTAAACCCAATTTTATTTGCCATAGTTTATCGTCCCCCATCAACCTACTCAGAATTTTTATCCGAATTTGCTAATTTCTTAGCTGATTTAGTGCTGAAATCTGATATAGTAGGGGACTTTAATATACATGTGGATGTAGATAGTGACTGCCTTAATGTGGCATTCAATTCAATATTAGATTCGATTGGGTTTTCTCAGAAAGTAGGAAATTCTACTCATTACCTCCACCATACATTGGACCTTGTTTTGACATATGGCATAGAAATAGAAAATCTTGTAGTGTCTCCTCATAACCCTGTACTGTCAGACCATTGTCTGTTAACCTTTGATTTTACTATTTCTGACTATTTGGCTCCTAAAGAAAAATATTATTACAGTAGATGCCTCTCAGATGATGCTGTTTCCAAATTTATGCAGATTGTTTCCTCTATGCCATGTGTCAACACAACGGAAATAAGCTATAGACAGCTTGCTCCTTCTGTAATTGATAACATGGTGGATAGTGTTTCAGCTTCTCTGCATCAGACTCTAGACTTGATGGCCCCCTTAAAAAAGAAAAAGTCTAATCAGAGATTTCTAACTCCTTGGTTCAACACAGAAACTCGTACCTTAAAACAGAAGACTCGTCAATTAGAAAGAAAATGGCACTCTACTAATTTAGATGAAATCTATTTAGCTTGGAGAAATCATCTTTTAATTTATAAAAAATCTCTTAGAAAAACTAGAACGAGTTATTACTCTGCATTAATAGAAGAGAACAAGAATAATCCCAGGTTTCTTTTCAGTACTGTAGCCAGGTGGACAAAGAGTCAGGACTCTGTCAATCCTAGCATTCCCTTAGAGCTTACTAGTCAGGACTTTATGAACTTTTTCAATAATAAAATTTATCCATCAGAGATAAAATCAATCAGATTCTTCCCACAGTTAACTTAAATACTGTAACTACTACAACTCCTTCTATTGATGTCTGTCTTGATGAGTTTACTCCAATCGACCTTTGTGAGTTAGACAAAATAGTTTTCTCATCCAAACCTTCAACTTGTCTTTTAGACCCTATTCCTACCAGGTTATTTAAAGAAGTCTTCCCACTTATTGGTAGCTTTATTCTTCATATAATCAATTCTTCATTAACTTTAGGCCATGTACCGCAGGCTTTTAAAATGGCTGTAATTAAACCCTTACTCAAAAAGCCAACGCTAGATCCAGGAGCTTTAGCTAACTATAGACCAATCTCTAATCTCCCTTTCATTTCAAAAATCTTAGAAAGAGTTGTTGCTGCGCAATTATTTGACCACCTGCAGGGAAATGGTTTACTTGAAGAGTTTCAATCTGGGTTTAGAATCCATCATAGTACTGAAACAGCCTTAGCGAAGGTCACTAACGACCTCCTCATTGCATCTGATAATGGACTAGTTTCTGTACTTGTCCTTTTAGACCTTAGTGCAGCTTTTGATACTATCGATCATAATATTCTACTTGATAGATTAGAACACTATGTTGGACTTAATGGAACTTCGTTGCAATGGTTTAGATCTTATTTATCTGATAGGTTCCAGTTTGTTCATGTAAATAATGAGTTTTCTTTCAACTCAAAGCTTAGTCATGGAGTTCCACAGGGATCTGTGCTAGGCCCTACTCTTTTTAGTTTATATATGCTTCCGTTAGGCAACATTATTAGAAAGCACTGTATACATTTTCATTGTTATGCAGATGACACACAATTATACCTGTCAATGAAGCCAGATGATAGTAATCAATTAGCCAAGTTAGAAGCCTGTCTTAAGGAAATCAAAGCTTGGATGACTTGTAATTTCCTGCTATTAAATTCAGATAAGACTGAAGTCATTCTTGTTGGTCCAAAAAACCTTAGAAATTCCTTTCCAAATCAAACTTTCAGTTTGGATGCGGTTACTCTTTCTCTTAATAGCTCTGTGAGGAACCTTGGAGTTATTTTTGATCAGGATTTGTCCTTCAATTCACATATTAAATTTGTTTCTAAGACTGCCTTCTATCATTTGCGTAATATTGCCAAGATTAGGAACATCTTGTCTCAGAGTGATGCTGAGAAACTGATCCAAGCTTTTGTTAGCTCGAGATTAGATTATTGTAATTCTTTATTATCAGGCTGTCCTAAAACATCTTTAAAAAGTCTTCAGCTGATCCAAAATGCTGCAGCAAGAGTTTTAACAGGTTCTAGAAAGAGAGATCATATCTCTCCGGTTCTGGCCTCCCTTCATTGGCTTCCAATAGAGTTTAGAATTAAGTTTAAAATCCTTCTTCTTACTTACAAAGCTCTAAACAATCAGGCTCCTTTTTATTTAGAAGATCTGATACTACCGTATTATCCTAACAGAGCACTACGCTCCCAAAATGCAGGATTACTTGTAATACCTAGAATCTCCAAAAGTACAATGGGAGGCAGAGCCTTCAGCTATCAAGCTCCTCTCCTGTGGAATCAGCTGCCAATCTGGATTCGGGAGTCAGACTCGATCTCTGTTTTTAAGAATAGGGCTAAAACCTACCTTTTTGATATAGCCTACAATTAGGGAGGGATCATGTGTTTCTGAACCCTCCCTTAGTTATGCTGCTAATAGGTTTAGTCAGCCGGGGGACCTCCAGTAATGCACTGGGCCTCACTCCTTTCCTCACTCTCTATGAAATTTTTTTTTTTTTTTTTTTTGCTCGTCATTAACATCTGTTTGTTCTCTCCCATAGATTGAGTCCCCATCGTGCTGTTTGCTCTCTACATGTCTGTTCTTTTCTTCTTCTCTATCCCCTCACCCCCCAGCCAGTCGCAGCAGATGACTGCCCCTCCCTGAGCCTGGTTCTGCTGGAGGTTTCTTCCTGTTAAAAGGGAGTTTTTCCTCTCCACCGTCGCCAAGTGCTTGCTCACAGGGGATCGCCTGATTGCTGGGGTCTTTCTGCAACTGTGGGGGTTCCCCCCTACAGTTGATAGTGCTATGAGATGACTGTTGTTGTGAAATGGCGCTATATAAATAAAGTTGAATTGAATTGAATTGAATTGAATAACACAGCATCACAACCTGTCAGTCATCACAACCTGTCAGTCACCACAACGCTTTGCAAACAAAGATTTTAGAAGTGCTTTGCTGCAGAGGTGTGCATCTACGAGTACAGAGCCGCTCAGTCAAAATATAGACCATAAAGTTGCTGTGATTAAGTAGGTCTAATGGATATATATAAGTGCAGGTTAGTTAGTTAGAAATATTCGACATAGAGAACACGAGGTGCGGGGGGGTGGGGGGTGCCACAAATTAGATCAGTGGCACATAGGTAAAGCAGCAGCCAAGATTCCCATCCCGTCACACCAGGCACTCCACGAACGTTCAGCGGGAGGCACACTCAGCCTGCCTGGTCAGTGGTAGATGAAAGTCCCGACTGCTGCTTTATTGTGGAGTGGAATGACCAGATCAACTGCATAAATAAAAAAATAAAAAAAATAAAATATTACATGTGGACACATATGCATGCTTTGACTAAAGGACAAGATGCAAAAATGTCCAAACGAGATAAATCCTTTTTATTTAAATATTTTCAGGCAAATGGGCAACACTGATGCAAAAGTTGCAGCCAAATGGCTCATTCTGCTGTGTGCGTGCGTGTGTGCATGTGCGACACTGGTGAAGGGATCGGCGCCATACATGGATGCCCTGAATTTCCCTCTGGAGATCAATAAAGTATACAAGACACAAATACAAAATAATAATAATAATAATGTTCGGTGTTTTGTACTTATAATATTGCTAAACTATAAAAGGATGCACTACAATGGGTTAAATATTTGTAAACGTGTCCTGTTATAGTGCTGCATGAGATTATTGACGATAGACTATAAACTACACATATAAACTAAATTATAATGGTGACTGAACAACTCCCATTCCCCAAAGTGCACAATACAACATTTATGAATATAACGCATAAACGATCACACAAATAAGTGATCTGACAAAAAATAAACAAGTGGTTCTTAAACAGTGACTAATTCTGGATGTTCCATTCATTTTCAATTATTCTGTAATTAACATTCACACAATCAAAAAAATCTCAGTTCAGTCCATTTTATATTTGTCAAAATATAACACGTGTGATTGCTTGCATATACAGACGTGGACAAAATTGTTGGTACCCCTCTGTTAATGAAAGAAAAACCCACAATGGTCACAGAAATAACTTGAATCTGACAAAAGTGGTAATAAATAAAAGTTCTATGAAAATTAACCAATTTATTTAGCGAATGCAAAGTCCTTAAGCCAAGCAGTTGCCTCCTGGTTTGCTGTATGGAGGGTGTGTAATCCTCCTTCCAGTCTTTGGAGCGGGCAAGCCTCTATGATGTGTTCCATTGTTTGCTCCTCTCCACATGCGCACAGTGGGCTAGGGCTACTGCCCCATCTGTAAAGGCTGGCCAAGCAGGGGCCATGTCCAGTCCTGAAGCGATTGAGTGTAGACCACTGTCTCCTTGGGAGGTTGGTGCCCGGGACCTGTTGGTTGGGGTTTATCACCAGCTGTTTGTTTGGGACCTCCTTGGTCTCCCATTCCTCTTGCCAAGCTGTCTGGATGGTAAAGTCAGCTGGGGGAGGGTTTTTTCCAAATCGGCCGTCTGGATGAAAGTCGGGCAGTGGGTGGAGTGTAGATATCTGCATGGATTGGTAAGTGAGGAGAATCTTTAACTTTTGGAGCATCCTTTGAGTTAATGCTGCTCGCCGGATGTGTGGAGGGGCTATGTTTGACAGTACAGAGAGCCAGGGGAGTGGTGTTGAGCGGATTGTTCCAGTTATAGTTCTCATGGTTGTGTTGAGCTGGGTGTCTACATGGTGTGTGTAAGATGACCTGGACCAGACAGGGGCACAATATTCTGCTACAGAGTATGAAAGGGCCAGTGCTGAGGTGCGCAGGGTGGAGACTGCCGCCCCCCATTTTGCACCAGCGAGCTTGCAGAGCAGGTTGTTTCGTACCTTCACCTTAGCAGCCGTCCCCTTAGATGTTCCTTGAAGGATAAGGTCCTATCAAGGGTCACTCCAAGATAAGTTGGATTTGGGGCATGCTTTGCTGTTTTTCTGTCCATTCAAACTGCTCTTTTTTCCTTGTCACTTGATATAAAGGCTGCAAAATTTGCCCTAAATGAGGAATGTGACTCCTCCAATTAACCAATAAAAATCAGACAATGCTTTTGAATTGTGGTTCAACAGAATTATTTTAAATGAAAGAACATACCCCACACATCTGCATATCAGGGGCCCCTAATAAGAACTGTGATCAACAAAAAGTCCCCCTCCCCAAAAATGGAACCCTTCATAGGGGTCAAAGCTTCTGTACAAAGAGGAGTCAATCCTATCAGAAATGTAGATGCTATAGTGGCGACAACAAAAACTGTCAAACCAAGGGGCAAATGGATTGGCAGAAAAATATGCCAGGAAACTCGAATCTTTTTCTTCTTGGAGACTCAGGTCTGTTTGCAGACACTGATGATCAAGGCTCTCCAGTCTTCTCTGTCTTCTGCTCTGTGGATGAGTTCTATGTTGCTGATGCTTTTGCCTATGAAATCTCTTAGGCTGGCGATGTATGTTATACGTTGTCTGCCACAATCTTTCTTTCCTTCTATTTTCCCAGTTAGCATTACTTTTTTCAAGTTGTCTTGTCTGATCACGTGACCAAGAAATTTAAGCTGGCTCTTTCTAATTGTTGTGATGAGTGATTTGTTTGTTTTTGCCAACTTCAACACTTCATTTGTTTTCTTTTCTGTCCATGATATACGTAACATTCTTCTTATGAACCACATTTCAATAGCCTCTAATTTTCTTAACAACTGTTTATTTAAAGTCCAGCATTCACAGCCATAGAGTAAAACTGGCCATATATATATGTCTTGAGGACCTGGAGTTTGGTGTCAAGGGAGATATTTCTATTTTTGATAATAGGACTCATTTTACTGAACTATCTTTTGACATGGCAGTTCTCAAATACACGAAATAAATACAGACCACTGCTGACATCTTAATTGCTGACAGCCGATTTCAGTCAACAAGGTGAATATTGGCAGATACAACAATCTGTTCATCCCCAGTTAAAAGTAACAAGAGCACTGCACATGGTACATTATACACCCATCCATAGTCATTACTGATAGTGCAGAAGTTGCACATCTACAACTGAAAAATTGATTGCAATTCAAGAGTCAATATCTTCTACAACGGTAATAAAACAACTAACCGTGTATTTGGAAGGAGTCTAAGCAAAGAATCTCCAATTCAAAGTGAAACAAATTTAGATAAAATATCAGAAAAACATTTAACCTAAAAGGGAGTGGTGGCCTAGTGGTAGAGTATCTGCCCCAACAGCCGGGAGGTTGTGGCTTCTAGTGGTCGCCGGCTCGATCCAAATATCGATAATATCAATACCAACGTTGGTGTTGATATTGATCAATACCAGTGTAATGAGATCGATATTCTGTGTCTGTGTAAGTGCGGCTCCAATCACAGCAGGAAGCACACACACTTTGCTTCTCTTCTCCTTCTTTTTGTGGTTTTACAGTGGTTGGCAACCAGTGTTTAGCTGCATTACATTTACTCCTTACTTCCTCCTCCTCCTCCCTCTTGTGTTTTCATGTCGTACCATCACATGACTCAGCAGCACCAGGTAAACAAGCTAGCAAAGAGATGGAGCAGAAAAATGGCAGAGAGGAAGTGGAGTGCTGTGTGGCTATATTTTCAAATGGAGACATTTTATTTAACTTTTGTATTGCAGTTTCTGAATACTGTACCTCAAAAAAATGTTTTAATTTGAATTTGTTCTTAAGTAGTAATTTTGTGACTTGTTTTTTTTAAGTAAAAAAATCCAGGCATGACAATGTATGGGGAAAACTGCTTTGTTGCTGTTCTATTGTTTCTGAACAAAGTTTTATTATGAGAATAAAGTATTTTCTATTTACCTCTAAACTATGCCCAAATTCTGTCCTGGGTTTTAATAATTCAAAGGAAAAAAAAATCACAAAATACTTAAAGGTAATGACAATTCATTCAGATTTAGTAATTTGATGATGCATCCACCTTAATTATTAAAAAAGTATCAGTATCGTATTGGCGATACTGGCTCTGCATTTACTTGGTATCGGATTGATACCAAATCTTGCAGTATCACACACTAGTAGTGGCTTCAAGCCCCGGCCGGGTCATACCAAAGACCATATTAAAATGGTACTTGCTGCCTTCTAGCTTAGTGCTCAGCAGAATAGAATAGGGGAAGGAAACTTGGTTACCCAGCCACACTGGAAGTGCAAACTCATACATTCCCTGTACCTGTCCCAAGCCCACATAAATGGGGAGGGTTGCATCAGCAAGGGCATCATAAATCTTCAGTACATATACAAACACTGTGTGAAATAAAAATGTCCTAGCTTGAAAACTGTGAAAGGAGCTTTTTAAAGCATTTTTAAAGATAATAAGGCCTTAAATTTGGATATGCATACTTAAGAATAAGATTTATAGTATCTGTGCATATCGAAAGTAAAACATATCCTATATAAAATTATCCTAATAATTCCAACAAAAATGACAAGTGTTTGTAGCATACAGAAAGAATATAAGCAGTCGGGCTGTGCGATATGACGATATACAGCGGGGAAAATAAGTATTGAACATGTCAACATTTTTCTCATTAAACATATTTCTGATGGATCCATTGACCTGAGATTTTCACCAGATATCAGTAACAACACAAGTAATCCATACATACAAAGAAATCAAGGCAACTGTGATCATAAAACAAGTTATATTTAATAAAGTTTAATGACACAGGGAGTAGGTACTGAACACAAGAAGAAAAAGAGGTGCAAAAAGGCACAGAAAGCCAAAAAAAAGCTGAAATCCATCAGAATTTAGGAAGCCATCCCATCCCACATCAGTGCAAATTAATTTCAGCTGGTTAAGTCCTGACTGATAGCCTTTAAAAAGGTCTGTGAATTTCACATTGTCACACCACAAAGAATTCATGATCGGTAGAAGCAAAGAGCTCTCTCTAGAGTCTAGAGTCTAGAGTAATAATAAAGTTGTGAAGGTCTAGAGCCTAGATCTTCACAACTTTATTGTTGCAAACATAATGATGGCATTGGTTACAGGTGCATTTCTAAACTGCTGAATGTTCCAGTGAGCAGTGTTGGAGCCATCATTCGGAAGTGGGGCTAAAATATAGGGCTAAAACCTACCTTTTTGATATAGCCTACAATTAGGGAGGGATCATGTGTTTCTGAACCCTCCCTTAGTTATGCTGCTAATAGGTTTAGTCAGCCGGGGGACCTCCAGTAATGCACTGGGCCTCACTCCTTTCCTCACTCTCTATGAAATATTTTTTTTTTTGCTGGTCATTAACATTTGTTTGTTCTCTCCCATAGATTGAGTCCCCATCGTGCTGTTTGCTCTCTACATGTCTGTTCTTTTCTTCTTCTCTATCCCCTCACCCCCCAGCCAGTCGCAGCAGATCAGAATCAGAATCAGAATCAGGTTTATTGCCATTGTTCATGTAGTACACAAACTAGGAATTTGTCTCGGTACAATGCTGCAACATTAAACATGATAAGATAAGAGAAATAAACTATACATGTAATAAAGTGTAGGATAAGATTAAGTGATACTGGTCAACAGTTAAAATATATATTAGCCAGCAGCAGATACTGTGGAGAACTATATAGTGCAGGTCGGTAATGCAGGAAGAAAACAGTGATGATTGACATGAGGTCTGGTTGAGCTGCTGTACATGGTGCACGAGAGTCAATAAGTCACTTAGTGTTCAGCAGTCCTAATGGCAGAGGGGAAGAAGCTGTTCATGTGACGGGAGGTTTTAGTCTGGATGGACCGAAGTCTTCTACCAGAGGGGGAGGGGGGCAAACAGTACGTGACCCAGGGTGTGAGGGATCGGCTATGATCACGGCCAGCACGCCTCGGGTCTGGAGATGTACAGATCCTGGAGAGATGGGAGCTTGCAGCCGATCACCTTCTCAGCAGTGCGCACGACGCGCTGCAAGCCTTAGTCTGTCCCTGGCAGTGGCTCCTGCGTACCACACGGTTATGGAGGTGGTGGTGAGGATGGACTCGATGATGGCTGTGTAGAACTGCACTAACATCTTGGTGGGTAGCTTGAGCTTCCTCAGCTGCCGCAGGAAGAACATCCTCTGCTGGGCTTTTTTGATGCGTGAGCTGATGGTCAGCTCCCATTTGAGGTCCCTGGTGATGGTAGTGCCTAGGAAGCGGAAGGAATCAGCAGTGGTGATGGGAGAGCCTGAGAGGGTGAGGGGGGGGCAGAGGAGTAGTGGACTTTCCTGAAGTCTACAATCATCTCCACTGTCTCAGAGCGTTCAGCTGCAGGTTGTTATTGCTGCACCAGGACGCCAGCTGGGCCACCTCTCTCCTGTAGGCGGACTCGTCGCCGTTGGAGATGAGCCCGATGAGGGTGGTGTCGTCCGCAAACTTGATCAACTTGACAGACTGGTGGCTGAGGTGCAGGAGTTGGTGTAAAGGAGAAGAGTAGGGGGGAAAGTACACAGCCCTGGGGTGATCCGGTGCTGATGCTAGTATAGTCTGAGACAGTCTTTCCCAGCCGCACATGCTGCCTCCGGTCCGTCAGGAAGTCGATGATCCACCTGAGAGGGAGTCAGGCACGTTGAGCAGGGACAGCTTGTCCTGGAGCAGAGCGGGGCGGATGGTGTTTGAATGCGGAGCTGAAAGTCCACAAACAGGATCCTGGCGTAGGTTCCCGGGGAGTCCAGGTGCTGCAGGATGGAGTGGAGGGCCAGGTTGACTGCATCGTCTACAGACCTGTTGGCTCGGTAGGCAAACTGCAGCGGGTCCAGGAGAGGGTGGTGATGGACTTGAGGTGGGACAGGACCAGGCGCTCAAAGGACTTCATGACTACAGAGGTGAGCGCTACAGGTCTGTAGTCATTAAGTCAGTGATCCGTGGCTTCTTGGGGACAGGGATGACGGTGGAGGATTTGAGGCAGGACGGCACGTGGCATAACTTAAGGGAGGTGTTAAAAATGTCTGTGAATACAGGAGCCAGCTGTTTCGCACAGAGTCTCAGGGTGGAGGGAGACACGCCGTCTGGGCCGGGGGCCTTGCGCGGGTTCTGTCTGGAGAACTGTTTGAGCACATCCTGCTCACTGATGATATGGGGAGGGGGGGGGGGTGCCTTAAATGAAGTAGGGAATGTGGAGGCTGTGGAGCTGGAGGGAGGGGGGGAGTTGGACACAGATGACGAGGTGTCAAAACGGGCATAGTGTTGGGACAATCTTTGACAAAGGGCTTGGTCATCCTGACCTTTAGGAGCCTTAGGTCGATAGTTGGTGATTTGCCTCAGTCCTCTCCACACGGAAGCCGAATCATTAGCAGTGAACTGCTGCTGGAGTCTCTCTGAGTATAGAGATTTAGCCCTCTTCAGCTCTCTGTTAAACCGGTATTTAACCTCCCTGTAGCAGTCCCTGTCTCCACTTTTCAGCGCTGCTTCCTTCTCCTTCCTGATCTGTCTGAGCTTAGCTGTGAACCAGGGTTTGTCATTAGAGTAACTCACCCTGGTGCGTGATGGAAGAATGTTCTCTTCACAAAAGTGGATATATGAGTTCACAGTGTTCACAGATGACTGCCCCTCCCTGAGCCTGGTTCTGCTGGAGGTTTCTTCCTGTTAAAAGGGAGTTTTTCCTCTCCACCGTCGCCAAGTGCTTGCTCACAGGGGGATCGCCTGATTGCTGGGGTCTTTCTGCAACTGTGGGGGTCCCCCCTACAGTTGATAGTGCTATGAGATGACTGTTGTTGTGAAATGGCGCTATATAAATAAAGTTGAATTGAATTGAACTGAATTGAATTGAAGTGGAAAGAACATCATTTTACCATAAATTGGCCACGGCCAGGAGCTCCTCGCAAGATTTCTGAAAGAGGAGTCAAAAGAATTATCAGAAGAGTTGTCCAAGAGCCAAAGACCACTCGTGGAGAGCTCCAGAGAGACCAGGAGTTAGTAGGTACTGCTGTTACAAAGAAAACAATAAGCAATGCACTCAACTGACATGGGCTCTATGCCCGCTCACTTTGAAGCACACTGCTGAAGAAAAAGCATATTGAAGCTCATTTAAAGTTTGCTGCACAACATTTGGGCAAGCCAGTAAAATACTGGGAGAATATAGTCCAGGGATGAGAATGGGGTTTGGGAAAAAAAGAGGAAACTAAGCCGGGGGTCTTTGGGGATGCAGGCCCCCAAGCTGGATCCAAGGCGGAGCCTTGGTGGGGGGTCTGGGGGCAACGCCCCCCAGAAGCTAACGAAATCTGGTGTTTTAAAATGCTCAAATGTGGTAAGTAAGTAGTAAGTAAGTACAAATGCATTTATAGTTTACCTTTTTAATCTGCTGCTGCATCACATGTGTAAATTTATGATATCTGAATGGTATGTTGATGTAATAATACTAAATTATATTTTACTACTATTTAATATGTTTAGAACTGACACAGAATTACATTTACATAGTTCTAGAACAGACAAAATAATTTAACCAAGTAAAATAAATTATAAATATTAACCCCTTGCACTCCGGTCAATTTCCCTAAAAACGCCAAAAAATAATGTGCCCAAATTAAATCCAAAGCTGTTCTTCAACCCTTTGCAGCATCTTCATGGGGTTGGTCTCATTTAAAAGAAAACACTTTGAATTTTTTGGCAAAACAGTCACAATCTCTCTAAGTTCTCCGGCCACTGAGTTACAGTCATCTAAACATAGTGAACTTGAAGAAAATAAATTTGGCCTGGGTGTGTTTTTGGATATAAATAACACACAGCTTCAGATCCGGGCTAGAAAATGCAACAGAAATGTAGAACCAAGTGTTATCCAGCTGAGGTCCAAATTTTGTAACAATACCACAAAAAATGAATATATTACACAGCTTTTTCCTCAGGCTGTTCCCAGGCATTTTGGAACTGTGCCAAATCGTGCCAAATGGCACAGTTTGGAAAAACGTCTGTAACTTTTGAATGCTTCAATGTAGAAGCTTCATTTTGGGCTCTAATGAAAGGTCACACTCAGGGCTGTGGCTGTGTGTGTGTGTGTGGGGGGGGGTTGTCCCCCCCTCACTACAGAGGATGGACATCGGGCATCGCTACATGACGGATTAGCCTCATGTGGGATGTGGGACAGCAACTCAGTCACTGCGCCCCCCCCCCCCGCTACAGAAGAATAGCGGGGGGGGGGGCGGCGTTCACGGTCTGGACGCGATGAACGAACCGTGTACCGCGCACAGTTGTAATTTACCGATCGGTCAAAAGTCATTTTGGATTACAATTTTCAGGGATAGAGAATAATTTAGCTTATAACACCTTACCTCTTCAAAGCAGCAGCGTAGCTGGCGAACTTCTCTTCCTCATTGTCAGACGAATGTGACGCTGGTCCGCTCGTGGTTCTGGTCTCGCGACCCGATCAAAACATAATTCCATTATTGCGGTTTTGTGCTTCCATGATTGCGGTTTTTGGCGAACGATTTTTCAAAACAAATAACAGTAGTAAATAAAAAAAGACTGGCGAAGGCGTGTGTGTCACTCAGCCTTCGGCGTCAGCCTCCGTCGGTCTATGACCATGGAAGTAAATCATAACGTCTACTCTGCTGGAACAAAAACAAAATAAGCACCGCCTGTGGCCGAACATGCAGATGCGCGAATGCTGTCACACAGGTTGCATTTGTGGGTGGTCTCCGTGCTGCTGGGTCTGTGACGGTTCTTTCTGCGAGTCCTTTTTTGATCCGCTGCAGCAGTCTGTCTTCACCCAGCCTTAAAAAAAACAGCTGGCGAACTTCTCTGCTTCAATTGGGCTCACTGCATTCACAGCGTTGGTAGGCGGGTCCTTCTTGCTAGGTTTTCAGTCATTGGTTCTTCAAGGTTTCAGAAACCCAATTCAAGGCTCTTATTAGTCGAATGAGAGGTCAATCAGATGAACTAATCTGTTCGCGGCTGTGTCTGCAGCTTTTATTTTCAGTGCGCGTTTGGACGCCATCACCACCTACATCACCCATCTCCATCATGCGTCCTAGAGCACACGAGGGTGCACGAGAGCGCCCTCGTGCGCTCTAGGACGCAGAGACTTGCCCATCCGCGGTACAACAGAGTGCAAGAGGTTAACAAAATTCCATCACCAAGTCCATCACCCATTTATTAAAATATACTGACATTCTGCAAACATTTTATTTATTAATGTGTGCATTTGTTAGTGTTACTAGGAATATAAAAAAGTTGCATATTATTATAAGATAATCTAAGAAAGTAAGTAAAACCTAAAAGATGTTTAATATTTTTATGCAATGACCATAAAGAAATTATGTTTACTAATAAAAGCAAAGATATCTTAGGAAAGGCAACCCATCACCACCCATGACAAAAAAACTTACACATGGATTATGTAACTCCTCCTAGTGAAACAAAAAATGATAAATTATATTCAAAATTCTTAGATTGCATTTCAAATTGTGAGAAAATATGTAATAACATTTATCTATTAACCCGTTGCACTCCGGTCAATTTTCCTAAAAATGCCAAAAAATAATGTGCCCAAAGTAAATCGAAAGCTGTTATTCAACCCTTTGCAGCATCTTCATGGGGTTGGTCTCATTTAAAAGAAAACACTTTGAATTTTTTGGCAAAAAAAACATGATCTCTCTAAGTGCTCTGGCCACTGAGTTACAGTCATCTAAACATAGTGAACTTGAAGAAAATAAATTTGGCCTGGGTGTTTTTTTGGATACAAATGCTTGCAAATAACACACAGCTTCAGATCCAGGCTGGAAAATGCAACAGAAATGTAGAACCAAGTGTTATCAAGCTGAGGTCCAAATTTTGTAACAATACCACAAAAAATGAATATATTACACAGCTTTGTTCTCAGGCTGTGCCCAGGCGTTTTGGAACTGTGCCAAATTGTGCCAAATGGCACAGTTTGGAAAAACATCTGTAACTTTTGAATGATTCAACGTAGAAGCTTCATCTTGGGCTCAAATGAAAGGTCACATTCAGGGCTGTGTCTGTGGTGTGTGGGGGGGGGGGGGGGGGGGGGGGGGGGTTGTCCCCCCACCCCCCCCGCTACAGAGGACGGAGATCGGCCCTCGCTACATGACGAATTACACTCGGATGTGGCATGTTTCCACAGCAACGCTGTCACCGCGGCTCCCCCCACCCCCCCGCTACAGAATCGTAGCGGCGGGGGGGGGGGGCGTTCACGGTTTGGAGGCGGCGAAGAACCGTGTAACGCGGTGCACGCACTTCGTACTTCGTGCGCCGTACAGTTGTAATTTACCGATCGGTCAAAAGTCATTTTTTGATTACAATTTTCAGGGATAAATAATAATTTAGCTTATAACACTTACCTCTTCACAGCCACATTGTCCTGGCGAACTTCTCTTCCCCATTGTCAGACGAACGCGACGCTAGTCCGCTCATGGATCCCGGTCAAAACCTAATTCCATTATTGCGGTTTTGGCGAATGATTTACGACCTTTGTCGTCAGCCTCCGTCGGTCTACGATAATGGAAGAGAATCCTAAACGTCTATTCTGCTGGAATGAGTGCAGGTCGCACTTGTGGGTGGTCTCTGCTGGGTCTGTAGCAGGTTCTTCCAGCGTCCTTATTTTCATCTGTTGCAGCAGTAAGTCTCTCTTCACCCAGCCCGAACTTCTGTGCTTCAATTGGCTCCTGCATTCACAGTAGGCGGGTCCTCCTTCCTAGGTTTTCATTCATTGGTTCTTCAAGGTTTCAGAAACCCAAGTCAAGGCTCTTATTAGTCGAATGAGAGATCAATCAGATGAACTAATCTGTTCGCGGCCGTGTCTGCAGCTTTTATTTTCAGTGCGCGCTTGGACGCCACTACATCACCATCACCACCTACATCACCATCTACACCATGCGTCCTAGAGCGCACTCTAGGACGCAGAGACTTGCCCGTCCGCGGTACAATGGAGCCCAAGAGGTTAACAATTGATTATCAGCATTTAAATGCAATTAGTGTTTCAAAACAGGCATGACATCACAACTTACACATGCTATTTCATAACAAATTCATTACGCGAAAATTTTCAAGTACATTACTTATAACGAGAAAAAAATCTTACCTCGGAATGTGTCTTCCGATCACTAATTGCTGTAATCGGGGCCGATTGTGATGAACTTTGATTGACTGGCATCTAAATTTGACCGTGTCCATCGATCGTTTTGAATGCAGCACGAGCGAGTAGTTCGATCTCCTTGTAGCCGCAATTTTGAGATGTTTCTGTTCTGAACAGTGTTCAACTAAGGCAACACAACCACGAGAGCCATAACTCAAGAAATCGTTACAATAAACACACTGGGCTTTCCCTGGTACTTCGCATTTCGCTATGAAGTATTTTTACCGATCTTTACAGTCATTGACACAGTTTTTTCGAGCCATTCCCAACGAAACTTGTTCCTTATCCCTTTGTTGTATTCTAAAATTCTTGCTTTGTTGTCTTTCGTTGAGTTTTAGGTTCACCATTTTCACGAAATCGGGAAAACTCGGTTGATTGAACTGTCCGCCATTTGCATTTCGCTCCGCGTGTTGGATATGACAAAGGAAATCTTAACAAAATCGTCGAATGGTTGCTTCAATAAGTATCAGCCAATCAGTGGCCTTGTTACATTACATTACTGATCTCGCTGGGTAGCGCGTTCTGCATGGTGGATTTTAGTAGCCGATCGAAAATACGACTCACCGGTCATAACATACCTCCCCCCCCCCTAAAATGTTCTCCTCGAATTTAGACGATTCACGAGAATAACCCTAGACATGATCAAATCCGAGGAATTCCGCGGATCCGCGGAGGATTCTCATCCCTGATAGTCTGGTCAGATGAGACCAAAATTTAACTTTTTGGATGCCACAACACAGCATGTTTGGAGGATAAATGGCACTGCACATCAGCCCAGAAACACCATACCAACAATGAAGTTTGGAGGTGGGAGCATCATGGTGTGTGTGTGGGGGGGGGGGAGCACATGGTACACGCAGACTTCATATAACTGAAGGAAAGATGAATGGACAAATGTACAGAGACATCCTTGATGAGAACCTGTTGCCATGTGCCAAGATGCTGAAGATGAAACAAAGGTGGACATTTCAGCAAGACAATGATCCCAAACATGCAGCCAAGGAAACTCTCAACTGGGTCCTGAGAAGGAAAATAAAGCCGCTGGAATGGCCCAGTCAGTCACCTGACCTGAATCCAATTAAAAATCTATGGAACGAACTGAAGATCAGAGTTCATAGAAGACACTCACAGAATCTTCAAGATTTGAAGACAGTCTGTGTAGAATAATGGGCTAAAACCACTCCTGAGCAATGCCTGTGCCTAGTTTCTCCATACAGGAGGCGTCTGGAAGCTGTTAATACAACAAAGGCTTTTCTACTAAATATTAAATGAATTTCACCAAGCGTGTGCAATACATATTCCCTGTGTCATTCATTCATCTTCTTCCGCTTAATCCTTTTTCGGGTCGCGGGGGGGCTGGAGCCTATCCCAGCATCTTTGGGCGAGAGGCAGGGTACACCCTGGACAGATCGCCAGTCCATCGCAGGGCCAACGCGGTGGCGGAGTGGTTAGCACTGCGGCAGCACAGCAACTCACCCTTGGCCAGGGGATCCTCGGTTCGATCCCAGCTCCCAACCAATAGTGATCTGTGTGGAGTTTGCATGATCTCCCCGTGTCTGCGTGGGTTTACTCAGGGATTTCTCCGGTTTCCTCCCTGTGTCATTCAACTTAATTAAATATAGCTTGTTTTGTGAACACAGTTGCCTTGATTTCTTTGTGTGTAAGGATTACTTGGGTTGTTACTGATATTTGGTGAAAATATCAGGTCAATGGCTCCATCAGAAATATGTTTAATGAGAAAAATGTTGACATGTTCAATACTTATTTTCCCCGCTGTATATATTGAATGACGAGATAAAAACGTCTATTGTTTATATTGGGTGTCACAAAATACACCACTTACAGCAGCATCTTTGCGTCAGTTTAGTGACGGTTTGCAGTCTGCATATATGCACATGGGAAGGAACGTGTCCCAGTATGATCCAAAGTGATGACCTCCGCAAGAAGCAAGCAAGTGAAAGACTACAAAGAGCATTTACAAATTAGAGCCACTAAAGAATTATCAGCTGTCTATACAAGATTTACTGACAATGGAATATGAAATTCTGGTTACATCGCACTGCCCTAATTAGTAGTAAACTTTAAACTGAGCTGACAGGAGTTCAGCTCAGGTAAACCAACTCAGCTAAACTCGCTCCAACATCCACATACCTTTGCAAAGACCTTCATTGTGTACCCCAGGAATTGTACGCGTGGATCCAGTGCTGCATATGTGGCCAGCATTCTTGTGTTGTGTTGAGCCTGCACAGATCATGTCTCCATATTAATTCATACCAACACTCTCAGGCTTTTCATAATTCATATACTGATAGTCATTAAAGTCTCGTCCTCTCACCAGGGTGTTATAAAGGCTGATGTCCCCCTCTAACCCGCTCTGTCTGTGCTCAAACTTCACAATAGGCACTTTAGCTGTGGTAATAGGCAAGATGTTTCGCAAACCTGTAAAGTTGGCAGCATGGGGTATTAAAATAAGACCCGAGCACACACAAGTATCGACAGTTCTCAAAGACAAACAGCAGAAAGCTTAAATCACCTGTGTGTTTCTTTAGAACTTTTGCAAGCCCTTCAATGATCTCTTTGCAGTTCAGATTCTGTTCACAGAGGTGATATGTTTGTTTGTAACACTTAATATATGAATGTGTTTATAACTATGTGTAAGCTGCTTCTAATGTCTGAGTGTTTAATCAGCAAACCTCTGCAGTCTCGTGACCTTCCAGCGTCATGCAGATGTCAAGGTCGCTATCACGGAATCCAAAACCATTTTTGGAGGAGCCAAACAGGCAGAGCTGAGCTTTCTCTGTGGATGGTTAAAAAAAAAATCAATAAAAAGGATATTAAAATTTATCATGTAACACCATGCAGTGATTACTCCTAAAGGGAGAAGCCAAAAGAAGATGATGAACATTTTCTATTTGCTAAATAATTTATTTGACAACGGTTGCAACAGTTTTCTTCCCTCCTCTAGGTGTAGAGCGCAGTGTAGTTTCTCATGCTTGGCTGCCTCCACTGACCACTTTGCCCTCGTCTGATGACAGGGCCTTGTCAAAGACCTTGCTCCATTCAGGGCTGTCCTTTCGTGTCACGCCATAAACTGTCCGGCTGGTGGCCATTGCAACATTCCAGTTGTTTTTTCTTTTCATTCCGTCAAAATGCAACAAGCGGGTTTCTTTTTGTGGTTCTCCGACAGAAAAGGGTGGATTGTCCTCTTTGGGTTGGGGATGAGCTTCTGCCCTAAGTGGAGGAGTTTAAGTATCTCGGGGTCTTATTCACGAGTGAGGGGAGAATGGAGCGGGAGACTGACAGATGGATCGGAGCAGCATCTGCAATGATGCGGACGTTGGCATAGTCTGTTGTGGTGAAGAGGGAGCTGAGTTCTAAAGCAAAGCTGTTGATTTACAACTCAATCTATGTTCCTACCCTCACCTATGGTCATGAGCTTTGGGTAATGACCGAAAGGATGAGATTGTGGATAAAAGCAGCTGAAATGAGCTTTTTCCATAGGATTGCTGGACTCACCTTTAGAGACAGGGTGAGGAGCTCAGTCATCCAAGAGATGCTCAGAGTAGAACTGCTGCTCCTCCACATTGAAAGGAGCCAGTTGAGGTGGTTTGGGCATCTGATCAGGATGCCTCCTGGATGCCTCCCACTTGAGGTGTCCTGGGCACGTCCTACTGGGAGGAGACCCCGGGGCAGACCCAGGACTCACTGGAGAGACTATGTCTCCCAGCTGTGCGTTACAGGCAGAGCGGTACACTGCCTGCTAGTTAGTGCTTCTCCCAGTGTGCTCGTGCAGCTGCAATATCTAGAAATTTAACAGTCAATACCACCATGATTATGGAACAGAATTACCAGATTAATTGTATATAATGATTTCTGAATGATTTCACTGTATTTTCAATATATTTTACTTTTCCATGCTGCGCCAGGGCTGAAACTGTCAGACTATTGCGTCATCAAGGAAATACAAGATAATAGTGAAAATTTAATGCTAAAAAAATTATAATGCTGCTGTGACTGTGGAGGGTCTAAATGACTGTTCGGCATACAGTATCTCACAAAAGTGAGTACACCCCTCACATTTTTTGTAAATATTTTATTATATCTTTTCATGGGACAACACTGAAGATATGACACTTTGATACAATGTAGTCAGTGTACAGCTTGTGTAACAGTGTAAATTTGCTGTCCCCTCAAAATAACTCAACACACAGCCATTAACGTCTAAACTGCTCTAGGGCATGGAGTTCACTAGAGCTTCACAGGTTGCCACTGGAATTCTCTTCCACATCTCCATGACGACATCACGGAGCTGGTGGATGTTAGAGACCTTGTGCTCCTCCACCTTCCATTTGAGGATGCCCCACAGATGCTCAACAGGGTTTAGGTCTGGAGACATGCTTGGCCAGTCCATCACCTTTACCCTCAGTTTCTTCAGCAAGGCAGTGGTCGTCTTGGAGGTGTATTTTGGGTCGTTATCTTGCTGGAATACTGCCCTGTGGCCCAGTTTCTGAAGGGAAGGGATCATGCTCTGCTTCAGTATGTCACAGTACATGTTGGCATTCATAGTTCCCTCAATGAACTGTAGCTCCCCAGTGCCGGCAGCACTTATGCAGCCCCAAACCATGACACTCCCACCACCGTGCATGACTGTAGGCAAGACACACTTGTCTTTGTACTCCTCACCTGGTTGCTGCTACACATGCTTGACACCATCTGAATCAAATAAGTTTATCTTGGTCTCATCAGATCACAGGACATGGTTCCAGTAATCCATGTCCTTAGTCTGCTTGTCCTCAGCAAACTGTGGGCTTTCTTGTGCATCATCTTTGAAAGGGGCTTCCTTCTTGAATGACAGCCATGCAGACCAATTTGATGCAGTGTGTGGTGTATGTTCTCAGCACTGATAGGCTGACCCCCTACTCTTTCAACCGCTGCAGCAATGCTGGCAGCACTCATATGTCTATTTTCAAAAGACAACCTCTGGATATGACGCTGAGCACGTGCACTCAACTTCTTTGGTCAACCATGGCAAGGCCTGTTCTGAGTGAAACCTGTCCTGTTAAACCGCTGTATGGTCTTGGCCACCGTGCTGCAGCTCAGTTTCAGGGTGCTGGCAATCTTCTTACAGCTTAGGCCATCTTTATGTAGAGCAACAATTCTTTTTTTTTTTTTTTTTTCAGATCCTCAGAGAGTTCTTTGCCATGAGGTGCCATGTTGAACTTCCAGTGACCAGTATGAGAGTGTGAGCCATAACACCAAATTTAACACACCTGCCCCCCATTCACACCTGAGACCTTGTAACACTAATGAGTCACATGCCACTGGGGAGGGAAAATGACTAATTGGGCACAATTTGACATTTTCACTAGGAGTGTACTCACTTTTGTTGCCAGCGGTTTAGACATTAATGGCTGTGTGTTATTTTGAGGGGATAGTGAATTTACAGTTATACAAGCTGTAGACTGACTACTTTACATTGTATCAAAGTGTCATATCTTCAGTGTTGTCCCATGAAAAGACATAATAAAATATTAACAAAAATGTGGGGGATGTACTCACTTTTGTGAGATACTGTAAGTCGAGGACACTGAGCATTACTGCACATAATACTGGTCATACTGCTTTCCTTCAGAGGGACGTGAGTACACAGCCCGGCCAACAGGAGACTGGAGTCCCCGTTGTCTTCTCCCCATGTGATCACGTGGCTGTTACAGCCTAATGTCTCAATAATGTAAACGTTAATACTGCTATAACTGTGGGGAGGAATGGCGAGATATGTCATATTTGGCTGCAAATGCATCAGGGTAGCAGGAATACAGCAGAGGGCTGGTTGCTCGGGCTGTTTGTATTCAAAATGTGAGTCCACATGTCAGCCAGCCGGAGATGGAATCGACACAGGTACAATTAGCGCTGTTTAATCGAACAGTCCTGGTAAAGCAGTTTGTCACGGTGGTCATCTGGCATATAGAGGAATAAGCCAAGCTGGACTCCCTTCTCTCTCTAGTCAACCAGCATATTTAATTTATTTTACAAATCTCAACAAGTTCCTCTCCACAATTATAAGACAACAACGGTGGCAAGTTGGTCCAATGCACTCCACTTTATATTTATTTTGTGCATAATCATTTCTGTATGATTTCAGCATACTTTATTTTGCTGCACTGCTTCAAGCCAAGACTGTCAGACTATTACGTCACCAACAAATTCACCTGGTTCCTACCCCCATGGAAACACGACAGGTGAGAGGGCCAAATACAGGAATGGCCCTTTCAGTTCCTGGCCTCCTCAATGAGTCCCTGGTGCCTGCAGGTGGAAACAGGGGGCTATTGTTGGTAGGGGCATTTCTGAATGGAGCTTCAATGTTCTCTCTGTGTGTTTGGGTTCGCTCAGATTTTCGCTCACAGTCCAAAGACATTTTTGTTAGTTTAACTGGTGATTCTAAACTGGCTGCAGGTGACCGTCTCTCTTAGAGGCCATGCACACGTTTTTACCCCAAACTGACAAACTTTCTTTTACAGTTCGGCTGTCCATGCCACACAGATATTGGTTTTCTGATTTCAATGAAACCGTTGTCGTGTGCACATCCCCTTAAACCTGAAGAGTGAACATGGCTTGTAGTTAAAAGTGCTATCGTTAAGATGAGAGAAGCTTTATATAAATACACACACGTTCCATTTGAGAATATGTGATTGCTGATTATGCTCACCATTGTACTCCTTCCTTATAAACTTCTCCAGGACAGTGAGGATTTGTTCCCTTTTTTGATGCTCAGTATGTGTAGGTGACAGCTCATCTACAAACAGCACAACATAAAGTTAGTCTCACAAATTTCCACTGATTAAGGTAAACAGGGCTGGGTGATATGACTTTTAACATGTATTGCAATACATTTAGGGTTTTATCGCAACACATGATACACATCACGATATCTTGAGATCGCCTCCAAACCACTGTATGAATGTAAAACCTTTGCATAAAATGACACCGGTGTGGCACATATGTTGGGTACATATTTTCCACAAATGTATTGCTGAATGTTTATTGTGTGCTTCACGTCTCGAGGGACAAAAGGACTGAACCTGCAGGAGGCATCGAGGAGGTGTGAGATTTGTCCTTTGTCTCAGAGAGAGGCCCTGGAGGGATTTCCAGACCATCGAAGGCTGAGAGACAATGGTGGAGGATCAAAGGGGTTACAATGTGACTGTATGTTTGCTCAGACACCATGTGACTTGAGTTTCGATGTTGCGGAGTATAAGAGAGTGATGTGACTGTGATCTGTCTCTTTTCTTGCTTGGAGGTTGATAGAGAATGTGTTCTGATAATAAAACTGAACCTGAGAAATAAACCCAGCCCCATCATCGAACACATCCTCTACACTGGTGACCCTACGGCGAATTATGGCCGGTGACGATTCTTCTGCACCGGACTCATCAGGAGCCAGCCAGGCTAATGCAGCTACCACAGTCCAGCTACCTGATTTCTGGCAGCATAGCCCGCACTCCTGGTTTAACGCAGTCGAGGCACAGTTCCATCTTCGGGGAATTTCGGCAGACGCCACGAAATTCTACCATGTGGTTGCGAAGCTGGACAGCCACACAGCCCAGCAGGTAGAGAGCCTGATTACGACGACAAGTACGGCGCATTGAAAGCGGCTCTCATCCGTTCTTTCACCCCCTCGCTGGGAGAGCGAGCAGAGAAGCTCCTGGCGTTGACTGAAGGCGAGGCCGAGAGACCTGCAGACCTGATGGCGAGGATGCTGAGTTTGAGAGACTCCGAAGATGGTGGTTTTATTTTCGCCCACCTTTTCCTCAGGACACTGCCGTCAGCGGTGAGAGTTACCCTGGCCAGTTCACAGCTGCTGGCCCAACGAGACTACCACGAGCTGGGCCAGGAGGCGCAGCGGCTCGTCGACGCTCATAGACGACACATGGCCACGGCCGCAGCAGCAGAGCTGAGTGCAACACCCAGAGATGGCAGGGGGCCAGAGGCTGCAGCACCAGACTCACTGACGACGGCAGCGGCGGAGGCCAGGAGACGCGGAGCGGGCGACGTCTTTTGCTTTTACCATCGCCGTTTCGCTGAGAGAGCACGCAAGTGCATTCCACCGTGCCAGTTCAAGCGCTCGGGAAACGCCAAGACCGGGAGTCGGTAGCAGCTGCGGCTCTCGGCGAAAAGAACAAGCTGCTCTACCTGAGGGACGAGCGATCAGGGAGGCACTTCCTGGTGGACACAGGCTCCCAGCTGAGTTTCATCACACCCTCCTACGCTGACCGGCTGGCGCCTTCCAGTGGTCCCCTGGTGTCGGCGGCGAACGGCTCGGCGATTAAGACGTTCGGGGAGAAGACTCTGTTCCTGTCTCTACA
Organism: Pholidichthys leucotaenia; assembly: GCA_020510985.1. Taxonomy (NCBI): domain Eukaryota; kingdom Metazoa; phylum Chordata; class Actinopteri; order Cichliformes; family Pholidichthyidae; genus Pholidichthys; species Pholidichthys leucotaenia. Next base: position 223,417,100 of record CM035841.1, read on the forward strand.
TGGCCGAACATTTGAGTGGACTTTTGTCATAGCAGCAGTCAGTTTCAACATGTTAGGTGCTGATCTTTTATGCTCACATGGTTTATTGGTTGATCTTGCTAATAGACGTCTGGTTAATGTCTTTTCACTCTATTTCCTGCACAGCCCGGGTGGCTCCGCCGACTGCACAGGCCAACGTCATAGCAGCAGGTGGTAAGTTTCACGCACTGCTCACTCAGTTCCCAGCACTCACAGTCCCAACGTTTTCAGCGACAGTGGCTAAACATGGGGTGGAACATTTTATCACTACCACCGGGCCGCCCGTTTTTGCAAAAGCTCGGCGCTTGGACTCAGCTAAACTGGCCATAGCGCGCGAGGAGTTCGCCAACTTGGAAAAACTGGGCATCATTAGACGTTCTAAAAGCCCCTGGGCTTCACCGCTATACATGGTCCCAAAGGCTGATGGTTCATGGCGACCTTGCAGTGATTTCCGCAGGTTGAATAACGCCTCAGCGCACGACCGCTACCCGATCCCGCACATCCAAGATTTTTCGGTTCATTTGGCGGGGGCGCGCATTTTTTCTAAAATAGACTTGGTGCGTGGTTACCACCAGGTCCCAGTGCGCGCTCAAGATATACCCAAAACTGCGGTAATAACTCCTTTCGGGCTTTTTGAGTTTTTGCGCATGCCTTTTGGATTAAAGGGCGCCGCGCAGACGTTCCAGCGTATGATGGACGCGGTTCTACGCGATCTTCCTTTCGTGTTCGTCTACCTGGACGACATTTTGGTAGCCAGCACGTCCGAGGACGAGCATGAAAGCCACCTCACAGAGGTTTTTCGGAGGCTGGCAGAGCACGGGTTAATAATTAACCCAGCGAAGTGCCAGTTTGGGGTGGCGCAAATTGATTTTTTGGGGCATCGCGTTTCACCAGAAGGAGCGGTCCCTCTGCCCGATAAAGTACGCGCAATAACGGATTTTCCCCGACCTCAAACGGTTAAAGCGTTACAGGAGTTTTTGGGAATGGTTAATTTTTACAACCGTTTCCTCCCAAGCGCGGCGCAGCTCATGCAACCATTGTATGCTGCACTAAAGAAGCAAAAACCCACAAATAAAATCGAATGGTCTCCGGATCGGGAGCACGCATTCTCCCAAGTCAAAACAGCCCTGGCAAATGCGGTTTTGTTGGCACACCCAGTCCCAACGGCCCGCATGGCACTCACCACTGACGCTTCCGATTTAGCGGTGGGGGCGGTCGAACAGTTTGTAGCAGGGACCTGGCAGCCGCTCGCGTTTTTCAGCAAAACCTTGCACGATAGCGAGCGAAAATATAGCGCGTTCGACAGGGAGCTTTTGGCCCTACACTTGGCCATTCGCCATTTCCAGTTCTGGTTGGAAGGGCGCCGTTTCACCGCGTTTGTGGACCACAAGCCGCTAACGTTTGTGGACCACAAGCCGCTAACGTTTGCGATGGCCAAGATTTCGGAACCTTGGTCGGGCCGGCAGCAAAGACAGCTGGCCGCGATATCGGAGTTCACCACCGATATCCAGCATGTCGCAGGTAAACATAATGTAGTGGCAGACTGTCTCTCGCGTGCTGTGGCGGCGCCAGGCCCCATGGGGGCAGACTCTGCAGCTGTGGCCGCGGGCCAAGGTAGCGGCGCGGAAGCGCACGCAGCCCCGGTCCACGTAGGTTTAGATTATGCAGCCATGGCCGCGGAGCAGGTTAGCGATGCGCATGTGCGTGCGCTCCAGTCTGGACCAACAGGGTTAAGGCTGGAGGACAGAGTGCTGCAAATGGGTATGCCTCCCCTAATCTGCGATGTCTCCATGGGACGGCCACGTCCCGTGGTACCAGCCGTGTGGCGCCGCCGCGTTTTTGACTCGGTCCATTCCCTGGAGCACCCCGGGGTGCGCAGATCGATCAAGATGGTGGGGGAGAAATTTGTTTGGCCGGGGTTGCGTAAACAGGTCAAGGAATGGGCGGCAACCTGCATAGCGTGTCAGCGAGCCAAAATACACAAGCACACTAGAGCTCCTTTGGAGCCTTTTCACATCCCGGCTAAGCGCTTTGATCATGTGCATGTCGACTTGGTGGGCCCCCTTCCGTTGTCACAGGGGTGCACACACCTTTTGACGATGGTGGATCGCACCACGCGTTGGCCAGAAGCGGTTCCTCTGGCATCCACCACTGCGGAAGAAGTTGCACGCGCGTTTTTAACAGCTTGGGTTGCGCGTTTTGGAGTTCCGTCGGACATAACGTCCGATAGGGGTCCTCAATTTGTTTCCGAACTCTGGTCATCGATGGCCCGCAGCCTAGGGGTGAAGATTCATCGCACTACCGCGTATAACCCCCAAGCTAACAGTTTATGCGAACGTTTTCAAAGGTCATTGAAAGCAGCCCTCAGAGCGTCGCTTACGGATACAAATTGGGTTGACAAACTTCCATGGGTTTTATTGGGGTTGCGTTCTGCACCTAAGGAGGATTTGCAGGCCTCCCCAGCTGAGTTAGTTTTTACACAACCTCTCCGTTTACCTGGTGAATTTCTCCCCGACAACCCTGCACCAAATTGCCCCCCCGCTCAGCTGTTGCAGAGCGACACAGCATCAAACACACTTCCTGGCCCGGTTCATCACAGTTTCCCATGCGTTTTTGTGCCGAAGGCTTTAAAAAATGCAGAGTTTGTTTTTGTTAGACATGATGCTCATCGCCCAAATTTGCGGCCACCTTATGATGGACCTTTCAGAGTGCTGGAAACAGGAGAGAAGCATTTTTTGCTAGATTTGGGAGACAGGAGGGAGTTGATTTGTATAAACAGACTCAAACCTGCCTTCATTTTGGCTGATGAACAAGTGCAGTTGGCGAGGGCCCCCCGTCGCGGTAGACCACCGAGAATGCTTTCTCCAGAACCCCCACAGAGTTTGGCTAACAGTTCTAAACCACAGGTGCAGGAAGACACTACAGAAGCAGCAAGGCCGGCTTACAGCAGATACGGCAGGAGGTTTAGACCTAGGCAACTGGTGGATTGAATTTTTGTTATGTGGTAATATTTTTTTTTTTTATGCCATGCATCTCTGATTATGTTGTCCCATATTAGACGTTTGGGAGGGGGGTTATGTGGCACATATGTTGGGTACATATTTTCCACAAATCTATTGCTGAATGTTTATTGTGTGCTTCACGTCTCGAGGGACAAAAGGACTGAACCTGCAGGAGGTATCGAGGAGGTGTGAGATTTGTCCTTTTTCTCAGAGAGAGGCCCTGGAGGGATTTCCGGACCATCGAAGGCTGAGAGACAATGGTGGAGGATCAAAGGGGTTACAATGTGACTGTATGTTTGCTCAGACACCATGTGACTTGAGTTTCGATGTTGCGGAGTATAAGAGAGTGATGTGACTGTGATCTGTCTCTTTTCTTGCTTGGAGGTTGATAGAGAATGTGTTCTGATAATAAAACTGAACCTGAGAAATAAACCCAGCCTCATCATTGAACACATCCTCTACACCGGCATGATAATCAAAACAGACCCGTGGATTACATTTTTTTTTAAATTGCATGCAAACAGGAAGGGGGGGGGGGGTTAAAATTAAGTTAAATTTAGCAAACGGTATTGAACCAGCCAGACAAACCCACTCACAAATTTACAACAAATCAGAATACATAATGGCAGTAAAACCAAAACAAAGCAAAAAGGACTCAACACAATAAAAAGTGTATTAAGCAAGAGTTAGATATTTTAAAACTATATAAATTAAAGTTGGTATGTGTGTGTGTCATTTCATTTTTTTACCCTTTCCCCACTCTGCCAGTGTTGCCAGATTGCGCACAAAAAACAAGCGTCTCTGCTCCACAAAAACAGGCTCAAAAGAAGCCGTTTCTAAAGAAAAAAATTGCAGGAAAAAAACAACCTGGCAACGAGAGAGAGGAGAGGACAGGAGAGAAGCTGATAGCTTACACTGCAGCAAAAATGCTCAAGATCGGCGATAAAGACATTTCTGTATCATGCATAGTAGAATTAGGGATGCTAATGAGTAACTGACTTTCGATTAATTGTTGATAAGACTTTAGTCGACTAAATTAAAATAGTTGTCAATTAATTGATAACTCAGCAGTCCTTTTCAATGGGAGCTTATTCTAGGAAATGTAGTGGCTTCATTGTCCAGGCGGGGGTGCACGCAGTCACCCACTGCCACATTTCAACTGAAAAAGCAGAAGAAGATGCTAAGCCCCCAGAGTGCATGCGCTGTGCAGAGAGGAAAAAACTCGCCCTTCCAGGTTACGAAGGAGAGCCACAAAAAGTTCCAATGGAACGTTCAGATGTCCACCCGCCTACTTCAAATCAACAGGGCGGAGAAATGGACTGCAGCAGGCTACATGAGTGCAAAAACTTGTCCCCGCTAGACGGGAAAGCAGACTGGACTCAAGTCACTCCTGCGGTAACAGACGACAGAGGGAGCCCAGATTGTACTGGGTTTGCCTGGATTGCCGGGGTACTCTGATAATGTTTAACATACAACAGATGAAGCAGCTCACAATTTATTTTCCTGTTAAAACAGTCTGCCAGTACATCTCAGTAAATCAAAACATGAAAGGTTTTTTTTAATATAACTAAAAAAGATAAATTTTATGATATTGGTAGTAGTTTTTAAAAAAAAAATTAAAAAATCATGACATCTGCAATTTACTGACATGGTACACACTATACTATACAGTACCAAGTTTGTTAAACTACAAAAAATGTAACTGTCTGTAGTAAAAAAAAATGCAAATGGTACAATAAATCATTGAGGAATATGATGTTCATGTTTTATTCAGTGTATGAAAAAACAGGAACTTTTTATATGCTAAAGATAGACCGTATTGTACAGAGGGAAATTCAGATTCTCAGGAAAAACGCTACTTAGCAATTAATTGTTAACCGATCGATACGGTGAACCAATTACCAATTAATGAATTAATCAATAACTTGCATCCCTAAGTAGAATATATTGATTTAACGAATATATTCGTTGCATCGCCCAGCCCTAAAGGTAAACATTATAGACACATCACGCAGTGCATTTTAAATTCAACATTTTAGAACCTAATCATTTTACATTTTTCTGAACGACATCTCATTTTCATTTTTTTCAGCCATACAAGACATATTGGGTTTTTTTTAACCATTCTTCTGCCATTTTATTCAATTTTACTACAAGGTCAACAATAAATTAAAATGTTCTTTATTGTAATTCATAAAAGTGCAAATAATTCGAGACTAAATATAGAATTGCCATTTCAACCTTTTATTCCCTTATGTCCCCTGGTTTAAAGGTTTAATTTTAACCGGAGTGGTGGTTTAGTTGATAGAGCATCCGCCCCACAACCGGGAGGTCGTGGGTTCAAGCTCCGGCCAGGTCATACCAAAAACCATATAAAAATGATACTTCCCACCTTCTAGCTTGGTGCTCAGCATAATAGAATGGGGGAAGGAAAAAGTTCTTTGTCGCAACGCCTTGCATGGGAGCAACCCCTCTGATTACCTCCGCCAGGCCGCAGGCCAGGAGGTTATGTTTTTTGCCGGGGTTTGTCTGTCTGTCTGATGGTTAGCAAGATAACTCAAAAAGTTTTGGACGGATTTCCATGAAACTTTCAGGCGTTGTTGGAAATGGTACAAGGAAGAACTGATTAAATTTTGGGGATGATCCGGATCACCGTCTGGATCCAGGAATTTTTTAAAGAATTCTTTAACATTGTGAGATAGGGCCATTTTCAACATGTGTGCAGGCGCAATGGAGGGCGCTGGTCGTCGTGTCTGACGAACACGAACTCCGCGTTATTCAAAGTTTTAGGCACAAAAGCACGCGGAAAACGGTGGTGGGCCGGGCCCGGCAGCGTGCCTGTGTTTGCGCTACGCTGCAAAAGCTGAGACGGGCAGCTGTCCGGCACGGGATTATTTGGCAGAAATTCTCCGGGCAGCCATACGGGCTGCGCAAAAACAAGCTCACTGCTGGGGAAGCTTCCAAATCCTCTTTTGGCACGGAGCGTAACCCCAATAAAACCCACGGCAACCTGTCTACCCAATTTGCATCCGTCAGTCAACCCCTGAGTGCTGCTTTCAGTGATCTATGAAAACGCTCGCATAACCCATTGGCCTGTGGGTTGTACGCGGTTGTGCGATGAATTGCAACGCCCGCAGCCTGGGAGTTTGGAGATGGAGGAGATGGACACAACAGCAACACTTGAGTTTATTACCTCCGCCAAGGAGGTAATGCTTTTACTGGCATTTGTCTTGTTTGTCTGTCTGTCTGTTACCAACATAACTCAAAAAGTTATGAACGGATTTTGACGAAATTTTCAGGAAAGGTGTGTAATGGCAAAGGAAACAGATGATTAGATTTTGGTGATGATCTGAGAGTGCATACCTCCACCAAGGCCTTTGTTTGTATTTGTGCAGCAGGATTACACAAAAACTACTGGATGGATTTGGATGAAATTTTCACCAGAGGTGGTTCTTGGCCTACAGAGGAACCCATTACATTTTGGTGATGATCTCGGAATGCATACCTCAGCCAAGGCTCTTCTCACAGTGTGTCAGCCACAAAACTCCAAAACTAATGGACAGACTTGGATGCAATTTTCACCACAAGTGGCAATAGGCCTACACACAAGCCCATTACATTTTGGAGGTAATCCATGAGAAACGGAAGGAGCCTTGGCGGAGGTATGCGCTCTATGAGTGCTTTTCTAGTTCTAGATGTGATTAACATTGTAGATAGGAGAAACGCAATTTCATACATTCATACATGATTGGCTGTATAGACTGAATGACAATAAAGTTGTCGTTGTCTTCTTCTTCTTCTGATATAGGGGATGCACAGGCACATCACAGGAGCCCCAAAAAGAGGAGCAGGGAAGAAAAGGTTAATATAAGCAGTGTATATTAAGTACCCCAACATCAATATCCAAAACAGATACACAATATTTTAGTAGTTATTTCCCAATTGAAAGCAAACCAAAATAAATGATTTAGCACTACTGCCATACCCTAGAAAGCACTAAACAAATTTACAAGTCAGAAGTGTAACGGTAACTACATACAGTAGCACCATTTGCAGAGTCCATCAAGGATCTCTCTGAAACGGTCGTTCATTGGAGGCAGAGGCTTCAGCTCGATCTTCTTAAAATCTTCTGGACACTCATCTTTGAGGTGACCATCTCGTTTGCAGATGCTGCACACAACAGTTGGAGGCTAGGACAAGAAAATAAGATGGAAGAGGCTTTACCAATACAGATGCAGAATAACTGCAAAAACAGGAAGTCCAAAGTGACTGAAAAAAAAAAAAAATCACACAATTTTCCTGCCAGTGTGTGATAAAATGCATCTGTTGCCCATTTACACCTGGAACTGAAATCCATTTTTTGTGACCAGACAGCCATTGGAGATCACTCGATTATATAAATTAGCCTTGGTAATATGCAACAAGGGCTTCAAGTCACTTTCAAATCACAACTGGTGAGCTGAAATTAGGGGTGCCATTACCACAAAGTAACACCTAAACCACCTTGTTCATTTAGTCACACCCCTCTTCAACACCTACGCTCAACTCACCTGTGATCACTGTCAATGGGAGCAGTCCATACAGGCTGCAAAACATTTCCATTGGCCGGTTTCTACTATGATCGTCACACGCAGCGGCGGAGAACATTGAAGGCCTGGAGGCGTGCAGTGTGGTTTCGTGCGTTTGCCGGCGTTGTGTGCAGTCACGCGTCTGCTTTGTGTCCCGCCATGAACTTTCCAGGCGTTGTTTCACATTTCTGAGTCCCGTGTTTTTAGCTCAGTGAACATTAACTACAAGACTGACATTTAAAAATTGAATTCCTGATGTTTGGGCATTGATTCGGAATAGTTCACATCCACACTGCGATGCATCAGAAAAATTCCCCCCACCCCTACTTTGCTATTTAACATTTTAACAGTTTGTTAAAAAAAAAAAAATCTGCATAAAGCCACAGAGTATATTACAGCTTTGTAATGCCAGTTAAAGAGCAAATTACCCTATGAGTATGTATGTTGCCAAACTGCGACATACCCCCTAGTGGTCAAGAGTGGTAAATATTTTTTGTCAAACTAGTTCAGATTTCCAAGGCTCTAACTTGAAAGTGGTAAGAGATAATGGCTTACTGTCAAATAGAAAGATGTAAAATATGATCCAAAGTTTCAGATAGGAATAAATTTACGCAACTAATTTGCATAATGTCACAGCACCTCTTTAAATTCCATAACTCAGTCAAAACTGGACTTTGGACGTATTTACACAAAAAATGGTTTAGTCTTTTGACACCGTTTTTTTTGTACAGAGGTACCTCATCATCTTATCTTCAAAGTATATGAACAAGAAATCAGTACATTTAAAAAAAAAAACAGAAATTTCTCACTTACTTTTGACAAAGTCAGACTGAGAAGGCAGGCGCAGTGCCACACTCTGCCACTAGGGGCAAGCAAATTCTCACACTCAAAGGGTTAAGTATAAATTAATCCAACAGTATGGGTAGGAAATATGAGGATTAATAAGTTAAGAGATGACTGCAGTCAACAGATCTTTGCATTTTCATGACAAAAATAGCAAGATTTTTGAGCTTTTTCTTTTTAAAAAAAATATTTTTGTGAATATTTAACTTTTGGATATAAATTAGCATTTTTTTTTCTTGGAAATAGCTAGTGAAACAAGATTTGACATTTACATGGGCATACACATCAAAGCTGATACCCCCTTTATACAGGAGTGGAGATCTGGCCAATGTTTGATCTGTCAATGATCTCCACAGTTGCCACGTTCTCCTCAAAATTTTGACTCTGTCTAAAGCACACAAGGATCTCCCAAACGACCCCAAAGACAACAAAAAAAATTGGCCCAATCTCTCAACAATCTCCCTGCTGTGTAACGGGGCCCTAACTATTGCCACTAAGGTTCAATGAAATAAAAGAACTATTCTTAACTAATATTACAAAAGAATCAATAGGACTTTTGCAAAAGTGGGCTGCTGACTATAAGAGCATCTAAAAAAATGTGTGATTAACTGATGATAATCATTACCTTCCCACAGGTGAAAATCATTTTATCAAAGATGTAGTGCAGATCATCTGGTGTAACAAGTTCATCCTTCTCTGAAATACTTATTTCTTTCTCTTCATTGTGCGCCTCTTCCTCTTCCCCGTCTTTGTCACTGTCCAGCAGGCCATTGGGGGAGAGGAAAGGTTTGTCCCCGTCACCGAGATTCGTGTCCACGAGGCTGACACCCAAAGTCTTTTTATCCTTCCTCCTGGATGCAGCTGTACCGTCTTCATCATTTTTGTCAGGCTCCTCGTCCACCTTTTGCTCCCTTTGTCTGCTCTGACTTCTATCACCTCTGCTGTCCTCCTCTAACTTGCTCAGAAACTGAGCCTCTTTCTTTTCAGCTCCATCCGATTTTACTCCCTGTCCCGCTGCCTTCTTGAGTTCTCGCCGTCCTGCAGTTCTCCGTTTTTGAGGGCAGGCAAAGTATTTGTAAGCTGTGCGGAAGCGCTCCTGGATGTACTCGAACACCATTTGGCTGTTCAGGCTTCGTGCAACATTCCTCTTCAAGGCAAAGGGATCTTTTAAAAAAAAAAACACACACACAAGAATGAATCTCTGATATTTCTCAAGGTAACTCACCTTTTATTCAAAATGATAAAGGGGTCTATTACCTTCAATAGCAAGCCTGCGACGAGGCCAGTTTTTCATTTCTCTAGACAGGAGCTCCTTCAGTCTGATACTGATGATGTACTCTTCGAGAGCAAACTCCAGTGTGTAGAAACGTAAAAGTTCCAACCATAACTGTCCCAGTGACACATCTTTATACAGATGTGATATCAGGCGAGTCTGAAAGGAAAGCACCTGCTGTTACATAAAACCTAAACGTGCCATTACCACCTCTTAAAACTGTCTCTGATGACATAGGGACTCACCAAACCCTCTGAACATTCAGCATCGCGAGGCTGCTTCTGTGTCGTTTTGACTTTGCCTTCTCCTCTGGTCTCGTTTCGGTTCTCATTTCGTCCCTCTGTTGAGTTTGGAGGTCGGCGCTCCCATCGAACGAACCTGTCCAGTGCTATTCCAGTGAGATGATATTCATCCACGTGCTTCACATCAAAGCCTTCAATCTGCAAGAAAATAAAGCCAAACAGACTAAAAAGTCAAAAGCAATACAAGCATAGCAAGTAAAGGTTCTGAAACCAAAAAGTATATGCAGTATAGTGTGGTGGTAAATATAAATGAGGGCAAAATTGGAAGCAAAATGGCTAGTGCCTGGTGGCCGGGTTTCTGCCCATGGGACCCGGCCGGCCTCAGTCCAAAGGAGTTACATGGGTCTGCCCTCCAGTGGGCTCACCACCTGCAGGAGGGACCATGGGGGGGTCCGGTGCTATATGGATCAGGTTGCAGTCAAAAGGGGAGACTATGGCAGTCTGATCCCAGGCTTCCTAAACTGGCTTTTGGAACGTGGAATGTCACCTCTCTGGTGGGGAAGGAGCCTGAGATGGTGCATGCGGTTGAGAGATACCGGCTAAATATAGTCGGCCTCAACTCAACACACAACTCCGAGTCCGGAACCAGTCTGCTGGAGAGGGGCTGGAGCTTGGCCTACTCTGGAGTTGCCCCAGGTGAGAGGTGGCAAGCAGGAGTGGGTATTCTTGTATCCCCCACCTTGAGGCCTCTAGATTGGAGTTTTCCCCGGTGGTCGAAAGGGTTGTTTTCCTGCACTTTCAGGTTGGGAAACGGGTCCTGACCATCATTTGTGCCTGTGCACCAAATGATAGTTCAGAGTACCCACCCTTTTTGAAGTCTCTGACTGGGGTGCTGGAGGGTGCTCCTCTTGGAGACTCCAATGTTCCTACTGGGGGACTTCAATGTGCACATGGGCAACGACAGTGAAACCTGAAGGGGGGGGGGGGGGTGATTGGGAGGAACGGCCTGCCTGATGTGAACCCGAGTGGTGTTCAATTATTGGACTTCAGTGCTAACCACAGTTTGTCCATAACAAACACCATGTTAAAGCATAAGGGTGTCCATGTGTGCACCTGCCACCAAGACACCCTAGGTTGCAGGTCGATGATCGATTTTGTTATTGTGTCATCAGACCTGTGACCATATGTCTTGGACACTCAGGTAAAAAGAGGTGCAGAGCTGTCAATTGATCACCACCTGGTGTTGAGTTGGATCCGATGGCAGGAAAGGACACCATTCAGACCTGGCAGACCCAAACGTATAGTGAGGGTGTGCTGGGAACGTCAGGCTGAGGCTCCTGTCTGGGAGGTTTTCAATTCCCACCTCCGGAAGAACTTCAGCCACATTCCGAGGGAGCCTGGAGACATGGAGTCTGAATGGGCCATGTTCTCCATCTCCATTGTTGAAGCGCCTGCCCAGAGCTGCGACCACAAGGTCGTTGGTGCATCTCGTGGTGCAACCCCCGAACCAAGTGGTGGACACCAGTGGTGAGGGGGTCCATTAAGCTGAAGAAGGAGTCCTATCAAGATTGGGTGGCTTGTGGGACTCCCAAAGCAGTTGAGGTGTAACAGCAGGCCAAGCGGAGTGTGGCTCGGGTTGCTGCTGAAGCAAAAACTCAGGTGTGGGAGGAGTTCGGTGAGACCATGGAACAAGACTTTCGGTCGGCGTCAGAGATTCTGGCAAACTGTCCGGCGGCTCAGGACAGGGAAGCAGCTCCCTGTCCACACTGTGTATGGTGCAGATGAGGCGCTGCTGACTTCGACTGGAGATATCGTCGGGCGGTGGAATACTTCGAGGATCTCCTCAATCCCAATGACACACCTTCCACAGAGGAAGCAGGGCTTGTGGACGAGGGGGACGACTCGACCATCAAAGAGGCTGAAGTCGCCAAGGTGGCTAAAAATGTCTTTGGTGGCCGGGCCCCGGGGGCGGACGAGATTCGCCCTGAGTACCTCAAGGCCCTGGATGTTGTAGGGCTGTCATCGTTGGCATGCCTCTGCAACATTGTGTGGAGGTCTGGGACAGTGCCTTTGGCATGGCAAACTGGGGTGGTGGTTCCCCTCTTTAAAAAGGGGGACCGGAGGGTGTGCTCCAACTTTAGAGGGATCACAATTCTCAGCCTCCCTGGGAAGGTATATGCCAAGGTACTGGAGAGGAGAGCCCGTCCGTTGGTCAAACCTTGGATTCAGGAGGAGCAGTGTGGTTTTTGTCCTGGCCGTGGCACATCGGACCAGCTCTCTACCCTCTCGAGAATCCTCGAGGGTTCAAGGTAGCTTGCCCAACCAGTTTACATGTGTTTTATGGATTTGGAAATGGCATTCAACCGCATCCCTCGTGGTTTTTTGTGTGGGGTGCTTCAGGAGTATGGAGTATCGGGCTTGTCGTTACGAGCTATTCAGTCTCTGTACGACCATTGTGAGAGTTTGGTTCGTATTGCCAACACTCGGCCGGACTCATTCCCAGTGAGAGTTGGACTCTGCCAGGGCTGCCCTTTGTCACCGATCCTGTTCAGAATTTTTATGGACAGGATTTCTAGGCGCAGCCAGGGAACGGAGGGTGTCATGCTTGGTGACAACAGGATCTCATCTCTATTATTTGCAGATGATGTTGTCCTGTTGGCTTCATCCAGCAATGTCCAACAGGTCTTACTGGGACGGTTTGCCGCTGAGTGTGAAGTGGCTGGGATGAGAATCAGCACCTCCAAGTCCGAGTCCATGGTCCTCAGCCGGAAGAAGGTGGATTGTCCTCTCCGGGTCTGGGACAAGCTCCTGCCTCAAGTGGAGGAGTTTAAGTATCTTGGGGTCTTATTCACGAGTGAGGGGAGAATGGAGCGTGAGATTGACAGACAGATTGGAGTAGCATCTGCAGTGATGACGTTGTACCCATCTGTTGTGGTGAAGAGGGAGCTAAGCTCTAAGGCAAAGCTGTCGATTTACCAGTCAATTTACATTCCTGCCCTCACCTATGGTCATGAGCTTTGGGTAATGACCGAAACAATGAGATCGTGGATACAAGTGGCTGAAATGAGCTTCCTTCGTAGGATTGCTGGACTCACCCTTAGAGATAGGGTGAGGAGCTCAGTCATCTAGGAGAGGCTCAGAGTAGAACCGCTGCTCCTCCACACTGAAAGGAGCTAGTTGAGGTGGTATGGGCATCTGATCAGGATACCTCATGGATGCCTCCCACTTGAGGTGTTTTGGGCATGTCCCACTGGGAGGAGACCCCGGGGTAGACTCAGGACTCACTGGAGAGACTATGTCTCCCAGCTGGTCTGGGACTGCCTTGGTGTCCTCTCTGAAGAGCTGGAGCAGGTAACTGGGGAGAGGGAAGTCTGGGCTTCTTTGTTTGAACTGCTGCCTCCGTGACCCGGACCTCCGGAAAAGCGGTAGAAGATGGATGGATGGATGGAAAATTGGAGGAATACATGAGGGGGTCAAGAGTTTGGAAAAAGCAATAGAAAAGAAGGTGAGGGCTCATTACTGGTTTACCTCATTACTAGCCACAGAGAATCTACTCATCAGTCGAACTTGATATAAATACACATATTGCATTTCTTTGAAGCATTAGATCACAGAAAGCTCAATCGCCATCCCAAAAAAATCCTAAGCATTGCATACTGAAGGTTATTTTTTTTAAAACATTTGGTCATATGTCTTGCTAGTAAAGGTTTAATTTTAGGGTGCTTTCACACCTAAATTTGTTTAATTTGGTCCCAATCAGTTCACAAGTTTGTTACTTTGTATCATTTTCTCCTTGGTTCAGTCCCCTTTCACACAGTCAAAAATTCAAGCAGACCAAACTGCGTCACCTTAAATCCTGCCAAGACTTGCGTCAGAATGTTCTCTGTTCTTATTGGCCAGTTTTGTTTTGTTTTTTTTGTTGCTGTGAGAACAGGAAAGGTAAATACAGGAAGTAGGATGACTACTGTTTATTTATGCATTTCTGGGGAGAAAATGATACAAATTGTAGCGTAATCTACAGGGATTTTCATCACCCTGGTTATTGTTTATTACATATGTGTATTTACCACTTTCGGCAAATTGGACAGTTTGAAAATGAAGTGCTGCTACAGATGGAAAATAACATGTTAATGTTCATTAATCCTCCAGAACCATGACATGCTCAGCCACAGATATTTTCAAAGATCCATCAGGTATGTACAGTGACATAAAATGTTTTCCAGTTTGCCACTGGTCCTGTTTTAGTGCGGTTGCTTTCTCACCTGCAGGACCGCACCAGAGTTCACCAGTTGATTTGAATCAAGACCACCTCTGTCAGGAGGTCTCAGTACAGTTCCTTTGGTGCACACCTGAGTGCGATTACTGTGTTCTCACCAGAAAAAACGAACCGCACTGAAGGACAAAACAAATTTGAGTTTGACTGAAATGAACTAAAGCCTGTAGGTGTGAAAGCACCCTTAATATACAACACCTAAACAGAGACATTTTTAATTCAAGTATAAATTTCAGCCCTGCTCCTGAAACAGCTTTTTTTCCCCAAAATGCATCATAATGCACAGCATCAGGGGAACATCTACTTTTTTCTCAAAATAAAATTGTGGCTTTTCTACATAAGAGTTGCTGCTCATTTTTACTTTTAAGGCCAGCAGGCCCAAAAGTGTAAATTCAGACACCGACAGTTTGCTGCCATCAGGTGGGTTAACAGTGGTACTGAACATTAAAACATCTATTTGACAATGTTCTACATCTTGTGAGCTTTCCAAAGATGTATGACATGTACAGTTTACCTCGTTTAACATTGCTTACATTTTAATTTATATTTACAATATTTCATCTTTTAAAATTATTTTACATAGTAAAAGCACACAGAGTCTGCCTGGTCCTTTTATCACTAAAAACAGAAAAATCTGAGCAGAAACTGTCAGTTCTATACAATTTGGTACAGATGCTGTCAAGAAGTGACTGTGGCACAGGTGTAGAGTGTGGTCGACCTCTGACTGGAGGGTCAGTGGCTCGATTCCTGCTCTCTCTGCAGTCTGCATGTCAAAGTGTCCTTCAACACGACACTAAACCCCAAGTTGGCTCCTGGTGGGTCATGAAAGCATGGCAGCTCCACCGCCATCAGTGTCTTAATGTGTGGATAGCCACAGCTGTAAAGCGCTTTGGTCATCCAGAGATAAATAAAAGCACTACATAAGTGAATGCCAATTGCCATTTAACTGATTCAGTGGCATCTCTGCAGACAGATTTATTGTTGTAAGTGTTTTAAACACTGAAATTAAAAAATAAAAAAAAATTAGGTGAGGAGAAAAAATCCTAATTTCTGCTTTGGTATATCACAGTTTTTTTTAGTCATAGTAAAATATGTAGAGTTATAACAGATTGACAGTGGGGCAAAAAAGTATTTAGTCAGCCACCAATTGTGCAAGTTCTCCCACTAAAAAGATGTGAGAGGTCTCCAATTTTCATCATAGGTATACCTCAACTATGAGAGACAAAATGAGAAAAAAAAAAATCCAGAAAATCACATTGTCTGATTTTTAAAAAATGTATTCGCAAATTATGGTGGAAAATAAGTATTTGGTCACCTACAAACAAGCAAGATTTCTGACTCTCACAGACCTGTAACTTCTTCTTTAAGAGGCTCCTCTGTCCTCCACTCGTTACCTGTATTAATGGCACCTGTTTGAACTCGTTATCAGTATAAAAGACACCTGTCCACAACCTCAAACAGTCAGACTCCAAACTCCACTATGGCCAAGACCAAAAAGCTGTCAAAGGACACCAGAAACAAAATTGTAGACCTGCACCAGGCTGGGAAGACTGAATCTGCAATAGGTAAGCAGCTTGGTGTGAAGAAATCAGCTGTGGGAGCAATTATTAGAAAATGGAAGACATACAAGACCACTGATAATCTTCCTCAATCTGGGGCTCCACGCAAGATCTCACCCTGTGGGGTCAAAATGATCACGGGAACGGTGAGCAAAAATCCCAGAACCACACGGGAGGACCTAGTGAATGACCTGCAGAGAGCTGGGACCAAAGTAACAAAGGCTACCATCAGTAACACACTACGCCGCCAGGGACTCAAATCCTGCAGTGCCAGACGTGTCCCTCTGCTTAAGCCAGTACATGTCCAGGCCCGTCTGAAGTTTGCTAGAGAGCATTTGGATGACCCAGAAGAGGACTGGGAGAATGTCATATGGTAAGATGAAACCAAAATAGAACTTTCTGGTAAAAACTCAACTTGTCATGTTTGGAGGAGAAAGAATGCTGAGTTGCATCGAAAGAACACCATACCTACTGTGAAGCATGGGTGTGGAAACATCATACTTTGGGGCTGTTTTTCTGCAAAGGGACCAGGACGACTGATCCGTGTAAAGGAAAGAATGAATGGGGCCATGTATCATGAGATTTTGAGTGAAAACCTCCTTCCATCAGCAAGGGCATTGAAGATGAAACGTGGCTGGGTCTTTCAGCATGACAATGATCCCAAACACACCGTCCGGGCAACGAAGGAGTGGCTTCGTAAGAAGCATTTCAAGGTCCTGGAGAGGCCTAGCCAGTCTCCAGATCTCAACCCCATAGAAAATCTTTGGAGGGAGTTGAAAGTCCGTGTTGCCCAGTGACAGCCCCAAAACATCACTGCTCTAGAGGAGATCTGCATGGAGGAATGGGCGAAAATACCAGCAACAGTGTGTGAAAACCTTGTGAAGACTTACAGAAAACGTTTGACCTCTGTTATATACCCTTTGTTGGCAATGACAAAGTATTGAGATAAACTTTTGTTATTGACCAAATATTTATTTTCCACCATAATTTGCAAATAAATTCTTTAAAAATCAGACAATTTGATTTTCTGGATTTATTTTTTTCTCATTTTGTGTCTCATAGTTGAGGTATACCTATGATGAAAATTGGAGACCTCTCTCATCTTTTAAGTGGGAGAACTTGCACAATTGGTGGCTGACTAAATACTTTTTTACCCCACTGTATTTGGGGTATGTATGTTCAGGTGAGGAACACCTCAGAACACCTTGTGGTATTTTTTTTTGGGGGGGGGGAGGTTAATTTGTGATTTACTGCCATGTAAATACACAACTTTTTCTTCTCATATTTGAAATCTGCTTCTTTTACCAATACATGTGTGACTTTGTCCATGTAGATTTGTGAGTTTATGTAAACTCTGATATAACAATAACATTTTTATATAATCATGCAGCCGTAAATAGCAGCTATACAATTAAGTCAAGTCATGTCAAGTTACCTTTATTTATACAGCACATTTAAAAACAACCATGGTTGACCAACGTGCTCCACAAACAAGATTAAAAAAAAATACAATGATGATAAATAATGCAACAGCAAGTGAAAATAAAATAAAAAGCTAAAATGAGAACACAGATATACAAATAAAACAAAAGTAAATAAATGTAAGAAAAAATAAAAGCTGATTACAAAGATAACATTCTCAACTCATTAAAAGGCCGGGGAGAAGAGATGTGTTTTAAAATGGACAATAGTGGGAGCAGATCCGATATAAAATGGTAAATTGTTCCACAGTTTTGGGACAGCCACTGCAAATGCTCGATCACCCTTTGTTTTCAGGCGTGTTCTGGGTACATCCAGGAGAAGATGGTTAGCTGATCTGAGATCTCTAGCTGGAGTGTGAATATGGAGGAGTTCAATCAAACAGGGTAGAGCTAAACCATTAAGACACTTGTATGTAATCAAGATCATTTTAATATCTATTCTGTGGCAAATAGGGAGCCAGTGGAGGGAGGGTAAAGTAGGAGAGATATGGTTCCACTTTTTCTTTGCTGACAAGAGATGAGCAGCAAGATTTTGAATTAACTGCAGGCAGTGAATAGATGATTGATCCAGGACTACATATAAAGAATTACAATAATCAAGTCTAGAAGACATTAAAACTAGCTTCTCCAAATCTTTAGGAGGGAGATAAGGTTTGGTCATAGCAATAAGTCTCAACTGTAGAAAACCGGACCTAATGACAGAAGAAATTTGCTCATCAAATTTAAAAACACTGTCAAAAATGACACCAAGACTCTTCACAGAGGAGTGAATGTTACTTCCTAAGGGCCCAAGAAAGCTAGCATCCGACAAGTCAGGGTGTCCAAAACTATGACATCAGTTTTATCTTCATTTAATTTGAGGAAGTTTCAGTTCATCCGTGTCTTTATGTCCTTCAAACCGGCAAGTAGTGGCTGCAGTCATTACCTATTTACCAGCCTAAGGGGCAAATAAATTTGTATGTCGGACTTCCGGTTAAGCAGCCATGAGGTAGGCAGCATGACATCAGAGCTCAGCGATCATCTAGGAAAATGCCTTACTTTTCGAAGAAGTGTTAATCATTAGCAGATGAAGTTAAAGAGCCTTTATAATATGGCCAAAGCGAAACGAAAAACCGTTTGACGGACGAAGGAAAGGATTCATTCAGACAAGGAAGAGTTGGTTGAAGGTGACATTGATAGCCACGAGGACATGGCTAGCCTGCAAACAATACTGCAAGAATTGATAGAGGAAATAATGTTTTAGGAATTATATTATTCTTACACATTATATTGAGTTGTACGTGTAGGTGCAAAGTATCACCATTCACTTTACAAATGTCATTATCATATGTGTTATTGATGTTGCCATTGCTGTTATCTCACAGGCTTGATATTACAGCTGTTTGTTTGTTTACTGCTGTATATTTATGCATATTTTACTTATTTCTTGATGTCAAAGTTTCGTTTTTTCAGACCCTAAATTTGCCTGTCACTCTTTGTTTGTGTTGCTGTGTGGGATTACCTCGGTGGACGAGAGTGTAGGGGCTATTGTGGTGATGCAGTTTTTCTTTCTTTCATGTTTATTTAATCAGTTATTTACATATTTTTTTTCTTCTATTGGTTGGTCTGACGATGACATGAACGTAAAGCTGAGAATAACATGTATAACCTGTTCTTTTTCCTCACATATAAAAAAGTTTAATAACAAAAAATAATTGTATGTCATCAGCAAAACAGTGAAAGTAGACACAATGCATCCTAAAAACTGATGCCAGAAGCAGCAGATACAGCAACAAAAGAATGGAGCCTAGTCCAGAACCCAGAGGGTCACCACAGGTTATTGGAGCAGTTTCTGAAGAGTGCTCCCCAAGGTGGACTGAAAAACTCCTGCCTGACAGATAGGAGTGAAACCATCTGAGTATAGTGCCTTTGAGCCCAACTTCATTTTCAAGGTGACAACAAGATACAGTAATCAACAGTATCAAAAGCTGCTGACAGATCTAAAAGCACAAGGATCGTAGAGTCTCCTGAGCCAACAGTTAAAATCAAATCATTAAAAACTCTTAAAAGTGCCGTTTCAGTGCTATGTCTGGGTTTAAAACCAAGTTGAAACTTTTCATACAGATTGTGATGAATTAAAAAACTTTGCAATTGCATAAAAAACATCTTCTCCAGAACTTTTGATAAAGGGCAACTTAGAAACAGGCCTAAAGTCAGAAAAAACAGCTGGATTAAAGTTCCTCTTCTTTAGCAGGGGCTGCACTACAGCATATTTGAAGGCAGCTGGAACACAACCAGAGGCAAGGGAGGTATTTATTAGATTTAAAATAAATGGACCAACAGTATCAAAGACTTCTTTGAGAGGTTGTGAAGGAATCTGGTCTGAGGGGCAATTTGGGGGTCTTGAGTGAAGAACCACACGTCTAAGAGATGATAAAGAAATGGGTTCAGACTGTTCCAGGATGGCAGAACACCTGACAGGTGTGGATGGGTCACGGTCCTTTAGCATGTTCAAAGTAGAATTGAGTTTTTGAATCTTTCAATAAAAAACTTAAGGAATGAGTCACAGAGTTCAGGTGTAGGTATAACGAGAGGGGACAAGGATTTATGAGACTGTTAAAGACACTAAAGAGCACACAAGATCTGTGACAGTCACATAATTACAAATAAATGTAGTTTTAGCTTTTTTAACCATTTTTTGATAGTCAGAGAGCCTGTCAGAGAGCTTAGCTTAGAGCTTTGTCAGAGAGCTTAGCTTTCTTCCACTTCCTCTCTACTTGCTGACATGCACATCTAAGTGCATGAGTGGAGTCATCTAGCCACGGCTGTGACAGTTCTTTATTATTCTTTATCCTTAAAGGTGCGTTCACACGAAACGCAAATGGGCAAATTTTCGCGTGGCACGATTACATTATGACTCAATGTAAACACACAAACAGACATGAATTCCCCTTCTGAATGAGATGCAGACAGGTGAAGTTGCCTTTTATAACTTCTGCAGCTGTGTTCAACCTGCTGTGGAAATTCCCAAAATAATGTCATGCTTAGGTTTACATTATCCGACGAAAGGCTCACCTGAAAAAGTTGTCCCTTCCTCCAAAACTTCACAAGATGATGGTTGTTTCCGTTGCTAGCTTGCTAGCCTTGTTTAACACGTCCAGGGCAGGAATCTGGGGGTAAATAACTCCGAAATCCTGATTCAGCTGAAGAGCTCCCAGTCCTCCTGTCTCCAGGTGAGTGAGTCTCATTTTCAAACTAGTTTACTCTGCAACAGTGATACTTTTACACCAGTGACGGCAGAATCTCAAAGCTAGCAACTAGCTAGCTAGCTAGCCAGCCAGCCAGCATCGGACACGAACACGTGTACTCGCCTCTTTCCATTCACTTTGTATGGATTCTTGCCGCCCGTTTGCGTTTGGTGTGAATGCACCTTAAGAGGGGCAACAGAATCTAAAATGCCTGCGCATGTGGAATTGAAAAGTGTGAGCAGCTCATCTACATTATATATCATCGTGTCCATTTAAACTGAGTCTTTAAAGGCATCAGAAAACAGCAGTGGAGTTTCAATGTTCATAACCCGGCAGCAGCGTGCAGCAGGGAGAGCTTGAACCACAGTGCAGGGGACTGTAATAGTAAATAAAACAGGCATGTGCAGATGACACACAATTATACCTGTCAATGAAGCCAGATGATAGTAATCAATTAGCCAAGTTAGAAGCCTGTCTTAAGGAAATCAAAGCTTGGATGACTTGTAATTTCCTGCTATTAAATTCAGATAAGACTGAAGTCATTCTTGTTGGTCCAAAAAACCTTAGAAATTCCTTTCCAAATCAAACTTTCAGTTTAGATGCAGTTACTCTTTCTCTTAATAGCTCTGTGAGGAACCTTGGGAGTTATTTTTGATCAGGATTTGTCCTTCAATTCACATATTAAATTTGTTTCTAAGACTGCCTTCTATCATTTGCGTAATATTGCCAAGATTAGAAGCATCTTGTCTCAGAGTGATGCTGAGAAGCTGATCCACGCTTTTGTTAGCTCGAGATTAGATTATTGTAATTCTTTATTATCAGGCTGTCCTAAAACATCTTTAAAAAGTCTTCAGCTGATCCAAAATGTTGCAGCAAGAGTTTTAACAGGTACTAGAAAGACAGATCATATCTCTCCGGTTCTGGCCTCCCTTCATTGGCTTCCCATAGAGTTTAGAATTAAGTTTAAAATCCTTCTTCTTACTTACAAAGCTCTAAACAATCAGGCTCCTTTTTATTTAAAAGACCTGATACTACCGTATTATCCTAACAGAGCACTACGCTCCCAAAATGCAGGCTTACTTGTAATACCTAGAATCTCCAAAAGTACAATGGGAGGCAGAGCCTTCAGTTATCAAGCTCCTCTCCTGTGGAATCAGCTGCCAATCTGGATTCGGGAGTCAGACTCGATCTCTGTTTTTAAGAATAGGGCTAAAACCTACCTT
The DNA here is from genome assembly GCA_020510985.1 of Pholidichthys leucotaenia. NCBI lineage: Eukaryota > Metazoa > Chordata > Actinopteri > Cichliformes > Pholidichthyidae > Pholidichthys > Pholidichthys leucotaenia. The sequence goes on from CM035841.1 coordinate 223,438,809, forward strand.
TTTGATATAGCCTACAATTAGGGAGGGATCATGTGTTTCTGAACCCTCCCTTAGTTATGCTGCTAATAGGTTTAGTCAGCCGGGGGACCTCCAGTAATGCACTGGGCTTCACTCCTTTCCTCACTCTCTATGAAATATTTTTTTTTGCTGGTCATTAACATTTGTTTGTTCTCTCCCATAGATTGAGTCCCCATCGTGCTGTTTGCTCTCTACATGTCTGTTCTTTTCTTCTTCTCTATCCCCTCACCCCCCAGCCAGTCGCAGCAGATGACTGCCCCTCCCTGAGCCTGGTTCTGCTGGAGGTTTCTTCCTGTTAAAAGGGAGTTTTTCCTCTCCACCGTCGCCAAGTGCTTGCTCACAGGGGATCGCCTGATTGCTGGGGTCTTTCTGCAACTATGGGGGTTCCCCCCTACAGCTGATAGTGCTATGAGATGACTGTTGTTGTGAAATGGCGCTATATAAATAAAGTTGAATTGAATTGAATTGAATTGTAATAGTAAATAAAACAGGCATGTGGTCTGATATTCCAGCATTACAAGTTTCCTTCACATGAACACTTAAATTATGGGAAAGTACAAGGTCTAACATATGGCCCTTTTCATGTGTAGGTGTAACCACCGATTGAGTAAGAACAAAGGCGCTTAAAAGATTTTTTAAAATGAGGGGACTGCTAGGGGGCATCTAATGGAGTAGACGCGTTCAACACGAGGTCCTAAGACTTTATAATATTTCAGTGAAATTCTTCAGACTCATCCGTAATTCAACCCGTATTGAGACGACTACAGGGAATTTAAGAACTTCAGACGTCAACATGGAGTTATTCTTGTATATAAAATGCCACAGAAAACAACCAAGGTGACTGCTAACTCAGACGAGGCTAATGGTCAAGGTAACATGCTAGAAGATATTCGCGAAATTGTGAAGGAAGTGATCCAAGACTAGGTTTCCTCTCTTAACAAAGAAATACAGTTGGCCATTGCACCGATAGGAGCCGAAATTAATGATTGTAAGGCACAACGGAATGACCATGAAGAGGGCTTAAACACTCTGGCAGCACGAATTGACTCACTTGAGGCCGAGTGCGACAAGTTAGCAAGTGCTAATGCTACGTTACAAGCTAAAGCGGACAACCTGAAGAACAGAGCAAGATGTTGTAACCTGCGGATTGTTGGAGTGCCAGAGGGTGCGGAACAGGGCAGGCCTACTGATTTCATTGCCAACATGCTGTATGAGCTATTCTCTGGCTCGGGAAACCTGGAGAAGCCTCCAGTAATTGACCGGGCCCACCAAGTTCCCTTAACCCGGCCGAAAGATATGAGCCACCCGTGTACCATATCGTGCAGAGTCCACCTCTTTCAGGTGAAAGAACTAATGTTTAAACTGTCACGCCAGAAAGGGAAGCTGGTTTACAACGGTAATCAGATCCACATTTTCCCGGACTATAGCGCAGACCTGGATAAGAGGAGAGCGGCATACAACGAAGTGAAGGCTTTACCAGTGAGTGTAGTGAAGCCAATGTGAAATATGAATTACTTTATCCTGCCCGACTATGGGTCAACAACAAGGGCAACATGAAGATGTTCAGCTCCCATCAGGCGGCGATGGAATTCTACATGGCAGAGGTACAGTCCACACCTGAAGAGGCATAAATATTGAGGCTGTTTTGGAGTGTCCAAACAACCATTTGCACCTCAAGGACTGAACTTTGCGGCAGCCAAGAATAGAACCACGGGTACTGTAATTCTGAATGCTACAAGATGTGAACACACCTTGACCTAATCCAAGTAATGGTGGACTGTTATAATCCCTTTTAGACAGAGTAGCCAGATAACTTGTCAGACTATTACTATCTTTGCTTCTTCTAGCATAGTTACTCTGACAGGTATTTACAGTGGGGTAAAAAAAGTATTTAGTCAGCCACCAATTGTGCAAGTTCTCCCACTTAAAAGATGAGAGAGGTCTCCAATTTTCATCATAGGTACACCTCAACTATGAGACACAAAATGAGGGAAAAAAAATCCAGAAAATCACATTGTCTGATTTTTAAAGAATTTATTTGCAAATTATGGTGGACAATAAGTATGTGGTCAATAACAAAAGTTCATCTCAATACTTTGTTATATACCCTTTGGTGGCAATGACAGACGTCAAACGTTTTCTGTAAGTCTTCACAAGGTTTTCACACACTGTTGCTGGTATTTTCGCCCATTCCTCCATGCAGATCTCCTCTAGAGCAGTGATGTTTTGGGGCTGTCGCTGGGCAACACGGACTTTCAACTCCCTCCAAAGATTTTCTATGGGGTTGAGATCTGGAGACTGGCTAGGCCTCTCCAGGACCTTGAAATGCTTCTTACGAAGCCACTCCTTCGTTGCCCGGGTGGTGTGTTTGGGATCATTGTCATGCTGAAAGACCCAGCCACGTTTCATCTTCAATGCCCTTGCTGATGGAAGGAGGTTTTCACTCAAAATCTCATGATACATGGCCCCATTCATTCTTTCCTTTACACGGATCAGTCGTCCTGGTCCCTTTGCAGAAAAACAGCCCCAAAGCATGATGTTTCCACCCCCATCCTTCACAGTAGGTATGGTGTTCTTTCTCCTCCAAACACGACAAGTTGAGTTTTTCCCAAAAAGTTCTATTTTGGTTTCATCTGACCATATGACATTCTCCCATTCCTCTTCTGGATCATCCAAATGCTCTCTAGCAAACTTCAGATGGGCCTGGACATGTACTGGCTTAAGCAGGGGGACACGTCTGGCACTGCAGGATTTGAGTCCCTAACGGCGTAGTGTGTTACTGATGGTAGCCTTTGTTACTTTGGTCCCAGCTCTCTGCAGGTCATTCACTAGGTCCTCCCGTGTGGTTCTGGGATTTTTGCTCACCGTTCTCGTGATCATTTTGACCCCACGGGGTGAGATCTTGCGTGGAGCCCCAGATCGAGGGAGATTATCAGTGGTCTTGTATGTCTTCCATTTTCTAATAATTGCTCCCACAGTTGATTTCTTCACACCAAGCTGCTTACCTATTGCAGATTCAGTCTTCCCAGCCTGATGCAGGTCTACAATTTTGTTTCTGGTGTCCTTTGACAGCTCTTTGGTCTTGGCCATAGTGGAGTTTGGAGTCTGACTGTTTGAGGTTGTGGACAGGTGTCTTTTATACTGATAACAAGTTCAAACAGGTGCCATTAATACAGGTAACGAGTGGAGGACAGAGGAGCCTCTTAAAGAAGAAGTTACAGGTCTGTGACAGCCAGAAATCTTGCTTGTTTGTAGGTAACCAAATACTTATTTTCCACCATAATTTGCAAATAAATTCTTTAAAAATCAGACAATGTGATTTTCTGGATTTTTTCCCCCTCATTTTGTCTCCCATAGTTGAGGTATACCTATGATGAAAATTGGAGACCTGTCTCATCTTTTAAGTGGGAGAACTTGCACAATTGGTGGCTGACTAAATACTTTTTTGCCCCACTGTATGTAATATTTAGGAACTTACTGGTAAAGAATATTCGGCATTATTGGAAGGGTTGTATAAAAAGTTTCATGGTTTTACAATTAATGACATAGTTGTTGAACTTTTGGTTTATGATGGTCAAACGGAAGCTTATCGAGCTGTGGGAACTACACTGTTTTGTGTAAGGGTAGTTTAGGGAGCCAGGAGAAGTAGGTTATATGGAAAATGTTTTAAAGTTTGGAGGATTTTCTTCTCTTTTATTTTGGTTATTTGTTTATTCTTATTTTAACTCTAGTTTTCTACTTATTTTTGATTCCACTTTCCTTATTTTTACTGTGTTACTAACTTTTTCAGTACTTGACCATAATGACAACTCAACTTAACTGTTCAAGGACCAGTAGCTGCCAGGTCAACTTTGTCAGTTGGAAGTGCAAAGGCCTGAATCAACCTGTTAAGGGTAAGAAAGTTCTTTCCCATCTTCAGAGTCTTAAGGTAAATATCGCATTCCTTCAAGAAGCACATTTAAGGATTTCAGACCAATCAAAACTTAAAACTCAACGGGTAGGTTAAGGGTTTCATTCTAAATTTAATGGGAAAGCACGAGGTACAGCCATTCTCATTCATAAATCCACACCACTTGTTGCAACCAAGATCTTAAAGAGGACCATAATGGCAGATACGTTATCATCTCTGGCTTACTATACAACACACCGTTAACTCTTTATTAATATCTATGCCCCTAACTGGGATGATGAAACATTCTTTAATAAGTTTTTTCTTATCATTGCCCTACACTGAGGGACATCAACTAATATTAGGAGGTGATATGAACTGTGTTCTGAACCCTAAATTAGATTGCTCCTCAGCTTGGTCCAGGCAGGTCCAAAAATATGCAGCATCTTTACACTTATGCTTAGAAACTCTCGCAGCTGTGGATGTGTGGAGGTTCCTCTACCCTTCAACCAAGTAGTATTCTTTCTTTTCACCTGTACATCAATCATACTCGCGCATCAATTGTTTTTTTTTTATTGATAAGCACCTTTTTCCAATGGTAAAAGAATTGCTCATATAATGCAATAGTTATATCAGATCATTCTCCCTTGCTTATGGAACTGTTTTTCAAAACTCAACCACAATCTGCACGATCCTGGAGGTTTAACACCTATTTACTCTTGGATGAGACCTTTAGGAACCTCATCGCCTCCGAAATAGATTCCTTCTTAGAAGTTAACAGTGGACCAGGGGTAAGCTATGGCATATTATAGGAGAGTCTTAAAGCTTTCATCAGAGGAAAAATTATTTCTTATAGCTCTTTTAAAAATAAACAGAGAAGCATGCGATTACAAGAATTGACAGACTTGATTTTACAGGTGGAACAACAACACTAACTCTTCTTCTCCAGAGTTATACAGAGACTATGTTTACAGACTGAATTTAATATTCTTTGCACTAAGCAGAGCAAACAGATAATCTTGAAATCTAAAAGGTTGATTTATGAGCATGGTGAAAAACCATCAAAGATTCTTGCCTATCAGCTGTGTCAATCAGAAAACACGGTTAATATCTCACATCAAAACTGAAATTCGTAATTTGACAAGTGACTTCAATGAAATTAATAAAACATTTGAGGAATTTCACAAAAAACTTTATAAATCTGAGTCCTGTCAAGGTGCTCAACAGTTCAACAAATTCTTTGATGGAATTTTTGTCCCTGATGTAGGTAATGAGGCTAGGCAGTATCTTAATGGACACAACACAGAAACTGAAACTGAAGAAGCAGTTAAAGTAATGCAGTCTGGAAAGTCACCTGGACCAGATGGCTTCCCAATCGAATTTTATAAGATCTTCATTAAAAATCCCCCCCCCATTCTAAAAGAAATGTACAAGCAGTCATTTATAGCAGGAATTTTCCCTCAAACTTTGAACGAAGCTACTATTTCTCTGATACCAAAGCCAAATAAAGATATATTAGAACCCTCAACCTATCGGCCGATCTTTTTATTAAATGTGGAATTCAAAATTTTATCAAAGTGCCTGGCTAGATGGTTGGAAAAATTGCTACCCTCCATCATATCTCAGGACCAAACCGGGTTTATCACAGGAAGACATGGATTTTTTAATATACGTAAACTATTTGATATCCTGTACACGCCCTCCTCCACCCTACCAGAGATTATTCTATCTCTTGACGCAGAGAAGGCCTTTGACCAAGTGGAGTGGGATTATTTATACTTCACCCTTACTAAATTTGGATTTGGCAAAAGCTTTGTATCATGGATAAAATTATCAGTGCCCCTATGGCACGAGTACAAACTAATAAACATAAATCAAACTATTTCCCACTCCACCGCGGCATAAGACAGGGATGTCCATTATCCCCCCTTCTTTTTGCAAAAGTGACAGAACCACTAGCAATTAAACTCCATTCAGTGGCATATTTCAAAGGCATATTTAGAGGTGAGGAAGAACATAAATTATCCTTGTATGCAGATGACCTTTTACTCTACATTTCTGACCCTCTAACATCATTACCACATATTTTAGCATACTTAATGACTGGCACAATTTCAGGTTCCAGACTAAATCTCGATAAAAGTGAATGTCTTCCCATAAATGCCACAGCAAAAAAACTGTCACTTCAAAATTTACGCTCATCAACATACATTACTATTTGGGAATCAATATCCCACAACAGCACAGTAAAATTTTTGATTTAAACTTTGCAGTTCTCCTAAAATCAGTTAAAAAAGATCTTCAGAGGTGGAACGGACTCCACTTATCATTGGCAGGTCAGGTTAATGTGGTCAAGATGAACATATTACCAGAATTTTTGTATTTGTTCCAATGTGTGCCAATTCTGATCAGAAAAAAAAAATTCTTTGTAGAACTTGATAAACATGTTTCAAAATTTATGTGGAGTAAAATAATCCCAAGGATCCGTAAATTTTTTTTTTTTTGTTTTTGTTTTTTTTTGCAGAGATCAAAAAAATGAGGAGGACTAGCCTTACCCAGTGTTGAATATTACTATTGGGCAGCCAATACTCATAGTTTGTTATTCTGGAAAAATCAAAGAGGTGACCAAAAAATATCATGGTTAGCTATGGAAGCTTATTTTTGTAGAAGTTCCTCATTACATGCACTTCTTGCAGGGCCTTTACTTATAGACTCAACCCAACAGTGGAAAATTCCCTTAAAATGTGGTTGTAATTTAGGAAGAAATTTGCCCTAATATCTATGGCTCTGTCTGCACCAAGAGATTGGAATCACTTTTTTCCTCTATCCATGCAGGACTCAGTCTTTAGAATTTGGAACACAAAAAATATTAAATCCTTTACTGACTTGTATATTGACAATGTTTTTGCCTCATTCACCCAGTCGATGCATAAATACAATCTTGGAAGTAACCAGTTTTTTATATATCTTCAAGTCAAGAATTTTGCTCGATTTAACCTGATAAATTTTCCATATCCACCACCAAAACCTTTGCTGGATAGTATTCTGGATATAAACCCATTTGGTAGAGGTGTGGCCACTCGAATATATGAGTTAATTTTCAACTATGAATGTCCCTCCTTATCTAAAATTAAAAGCCTTTGGGAAGAGGACCTTGGATTGCAACTGAGCAATGACACATGGGAATCAATCCTGGGAAGGGTCCATTCATCTTCCATATGCGCCCAACATGGACTTTTACAATTTAAAATCATTCACCGCCTCCATTACACCAAAGTGAAATTGGCCAAGATTTATCCAAACTTGAACCCTATGTGTGCTAGATGCAAAAATCAAACAGGAGCACTTTTCCACAGTTTTTGGACCTGCCCTTGACTCAGCAAATTCTGGAGGGAGATACTTTCAGATGTCTTTGATACTCCCTTGGATCAATCCTCATTAACTGCATGTTATGACCCACTTTCTGGGCCAAGGCCAGAACTGCCTACTTCAGCCTGGGATCATAAATCACGAAGTCTGTTTCGATCCTCAGTCAAGGTGTACAGACCTAAGTCACTTTTACCCTCAGGCAAGATAGACATACACCTCCTAATATCCCAGGCTGAGTGTTGAACCGATGACACTGTGATCTCAAAACCTCTTACTCTTACCACTGAGTCAAAGAGGAATATCTCACTAGCTCTCGGCTAGCAGTGCAGGTGTACTCTGATGGTGTCATGAATTGCACCACTTACTAATTCCCCATGGAGGGGTGCGTAACACCGCTCCCCTTAAGGAAGTGGTGCAGGTGTCCAATCCTGGACAAGCCCTCACTTTTCTGTTACGACCCACTTTCTGGGCCAAGGCCAGAATTGCCTACTTCAGCCTGGGATCATGAATCACGAAGTCCGTTTCGACCCCCAGTCAAGGTGGACAGACCTAAGTCACTTTTACCCTAGGAAAGGTAGACATACATCTCCTAATATCCCAGGCTGAGTCTCAAACCCATGACACCGTGATCTCAAAGCCTCTTACTCTTACCACTGAGCCAAAGAGGAACTTCTCACTAGCTTTCAGCTCGTAGCGCAGGTGTACTCCAACGGTGTCAAGAACTGCACCACTTACTAATTCCCCATGGAGGGGTGCATAACACTGCAATATTTGGGATAGTCGAAGGAACAGGCCTTCCAAAATATAAGATGGATGATATCGCCTTTGCTACACTAATAGCGAGAAGACTAATTCTTATCAGATGGAAGGATGAGACTCCAGCCACCCACGCTCACTGGATCAGAGACCTAATGCAGTTCCTACACCTAGAAAAACTGAGAGCCACCTTGAAGGGATCCACCGACAAGTTCTATAAGACCTAGCAGCCATTTATGTCATATGTGAAGGATACAAACAATATCAATATGTTGATACAAGTGGAACCAAATTAAAATTACTTTTATTTATCATTATTATTATTGTTGCTATTTATTATTATTATTTTTCTCCTGGCTTCTTTGGGGGGGATTTGGGAAGTTCTATTTTTCTTTTCTTTTTGTTTTTTTTATGGTTGGCATGTTCAGAATGTCAAGTTGTTAATGTGTAAAACTTGAATAAATAAAAAGTGTTTAAAATAAAAAGATTTTAAAAAATATTTGGTCAAAGGTTTGGTTTCACAGCACACATGTATATTAAAATCACCACAAATTAGACCATGATCACAGACCAATAAAATATCTGCAAGTTTGTAAACTCCAGTATAAAATCCTTATTAAATTTTGCTGGATGCTGTAAAGTAGCACACAACAGTGGAGGGGAAGCACTGAGCTCAAACAACAGCAGTTCAAAGGTAGAATAGGTGACAGGTCAAGACAACAGGCAACACTGAAAGTTGGACTTAAAAGGGTCACTGACTGTACTTTTTCCACATTTTAATAGCTCACACGTGTCTTAATGAAAGGTTTGTGATATATTTTGCTCACATTTTCTGTATTTGTATTTGACCAAATATTTCTGTATTCTGTAGGGGCAGCACGGTGGTGCAGTGGTTAGCACTGTTGCCTTACAGCTAGAAGGTTACTGGTTCGAATCCCCAGGCTGGCAGGGGTTGGAACCTTTCTGTGTGGAGTTTGCATGTTCTCCCTGTGCTGCGTGGGTTTACTCCGGGGGCTCCGGTTTCCTCCCACAATCCAAAGACATGCATTTTTTTAAATTTTTTTTGTACTTATTTTGTACCCGTAGGTAGATTTGTTTTGCAGTCTGGTGACAAGCCACCAGCTGCCGGTCGCTGCATGCGCAAGCGCCCCGTATCCCTAACCTGCATGTTTTTAGCATGTGGGAGGAAACCAGAGAAATCCCGGAGTAAACCCACGCAACACGGGGAGAACATGCAAACTCCACACAGATCACTGTTGGCCGGGGGCAGGGATCGAACCCATGATCTCATGATCCCTGCGATCCCCCGGCCGAGGGTAAAACTGTGCTGCCGCAGTGCTAACCACTGCGCCACCGTGCAGCATGACATGATGACAACATGGACAACATCATGACAGCATGACAACCTAACATGCACCATGCATGTTAGGTTAAATGGCTGTTCTAAATTGTCCCTAGATATCCGTTTCCTATAGGCCCTTAGAATAGAGGGTTAGTACTAGTGAAAGCGCTTTGAGTGGTCTTTGTGACTAGAAAAGCGCTATATAAGTGCAGGTTAGTTAGTTAGTTAGTAGTATTTTTAAAATTACTGAAGCAAATTTGTTTTTTATTTTTCCTAGTTTTCTTGAAATGCTCTGATTTAAAGCCCGTCACTTTTAAGAACCATCCTTCACCTTTTCAACTCTGCCCTCCCTCTTATGTCAGTTAGGCATGATAGCTGGCTAGCTTTTAGCATCCCAGCTTGAATAAGCAGCGCTCTGGTTCACTAATCCACAACTGATGGTGTTTCACGTAGTCCAGTCTATCTCCCAATAATTTTGCCGTGATTCCACAACAAATCGCTAGCACTGCGTGCTAGACGAGGGTCCCCCGATCACCACAACTCAGACCTGGCCCATGACCCGAGGCAAGCTACCGAGCCAAGGGATCTCAAAAGGCAGTATTGTTATATTGTTATTTGGGACATATTACTGTCTGACACGGGTGGTGGCTCCACCTTTTCGGTTCTGTCGCCACCCAGGGTATATGAGGGCTGTGAGTAGGAGGGATGGTCTCTTTGACCCCACCTCTCCCTGACGGAAGCGCTTGTACTGTGAGAGTGAGTCAACAATAAAGTCTTGTTCAGTTCAACATCCAGCCTCATCCTTGGTTCTCGGTTACAGACATTTGGCAACGAGGATAAAAGTATGGACATAGGAGTTGCTAATATTCGGCCATTTTTAGAGGTTCTCGGTGAGCCGCCAGTCCCTTGGGTGAGGTGATTTGCCGCATTCCAGAACTATTTGGTGGCACTGAACCTTGGTAAACTGGAGAAGTTGCGGGCATGGACAGTGCTGGTTCACAATTTGGAAATGGAAGGACAACGTATCCTTAGTTCCTTGGGTGACGGTGATATTTTTGAAGACGTGGTTGAACTAATGGCGCGACATTTTCACGTCCTGGAAAACGTCATCGTCCGGAGGATTCAGTTTTGGCAGCACCGCCAGCGGACCGGTGAGTCAGTGAAGCGGTATGTTGCAGACCTACATCAGCTGGCTGGGGACTGCTAGTTTGGAGGATTGGAAGAAGAGATGGTCCGCAACCAGTTGGAAGAACATACCCTTTGCTTGGCGGCTAGGTCGAAGCTCCTCACGCACTCGGGCGAGCTGACGTTAGCCTTAGCCATCAAGTTAGCTCAGCAGTATGAGGCAGCGGACAAGCTATCACGAGAGCTCGGCGAGAGAGCGACACTCCACCATTTTGAATCACAGTCGATGGCGCAGGCAGTGGACCCGGACAGCGACGATAGCATGGAGGATGAGGAGGAAAGCGCTAATGCTGTGAAGATAAGATCCGCTCCGGGATAGCCCAGGTGTTTGGGTTGTGGGGCCACCAAGCACCGTTATAAGGCTAGTGAATGTCCGGCAAGAGGAAAACGCTGCAGCAAGTGCGGATTCCTGCATCATTTTGCCAGGGCCTGTAATAGGTTCAAGCAAGGGGACCGAAGACGTAAAGTGGACGACCCCCCCCCCCCCCCCGCGGTCATCCACACCGTTTCCCTGAGCACCAATGGTCGTACCTACTGTATAGTGGAACTGGACGGGGTGGCGGTGCCGCTACTGACCGACACGGGTGCGTTGAGGTCCGTGTTGAAGTGGTCTACCATGAGGAGTTTCTTCCCATATTACCAAGTGATTCAGCACTGCTGTGTGGGTATGGTGGAAGAAGATTGGCCACAGTGGGTTTGGTGGAACTGACAGCAAAGTACAAGTCGGCGGAGGTGTCCAACCTGAAGTTCGTAGTGACTGCCTGTGGCGAGAATGCTACGGGGTGTGACCTCTTTTATGGATTGGGCTTCACCATTACCAGTGGTGTTGGAGAGGAATGGTCGGGCTACGGTTTGTGGGACCGGCTGGTTCCGTGAGTGGTGGATGATGCAGTATGGGACGAGCCTTGGCCTAGTATTCTGAACGATGAGCAGGGCCACTGCGGTAGGGTCCCAGTGCCAGTGCCCAAGTAACTCGAGTTGAGGGAACTGGGCGGCGCGGTGGGACTTCCGTGACAGCGGGTGGAGCCGAGTGGACGGCCCATTCTGCTTCTGGAGTTCGGCTGGAAGGTACCAAGGAGCAAGGGGTCACAACGGCTTTGCTGGCGGCGAAAATGAAAGCGAGCGGGGCAGGACCGGCTGGCACGGTAAAACAACGTGCCACACAGGGACAGTGGAAGCCAAGTCGGGCTCCTCTAGGGGTCGCAGATGTGGTGCGACCCAGGGAGGAGGCCCGGTCGAGAGGTGTTCGAGTCAAGCGTAGATGACGAGATGACCAGGGGTGGCTGCAGGTGGTGGCTGTTGGGGAGGATGGCTATCTCCAGCTGTCTGATGGCTCATGGAGGCACGCCACAGAAGAGAAGAAGGTGTTTGGTCTTCGACGTGGGTTATCCCCGGGTGCGAAGAAAAAAGGTGCTCTGGAAGGGAACCGTCTGACGGTTTTCCAGGGGGGTTCCTTTACTGGGGCAGACTGATGGTTGGGGCAATCAGTTTATTGCATGGTGTTGGAATGAGGGAAAACCAGGTTCTATATTATATATACTGGTTCTGTTAATGGGATTGTTTTGTGTTTTCTACTGTTTGAGGAACATGGCAGTTTTCTGTTTAATGGACTGTGTTTTAGTAGAGACGACAGAATAATCCGTCTAGCTGTGTGGGGGTGGACCGGTAGTCCACCTGTTCCCCCCTAGCTTTAGTTGTTCTGTGTGTATGTTATAGGTTTTAAATATTTTTGTTCAGTGTTAGCGTGTGATTCGGGTTCCAAATTGGGGAGGGTCTCAATTTTATGTATGTGGACCATTTTTTTGAAAAGGGGGGGTGTTATGTTGTTATTTGGGACATATTATTGTGTGACACGGGTGGTGGCTCCACCTTTCCGGTTCTGCCGCCACCCGGGGTATATGAGGGCTGTGTGTAGGAGGGGCGGTCTCTTTGGCCCCACCTCTGCCTGATGGGAGCGCTTGTACTGTGAGAGTGAGTCAACAATAAAGTCTTGTCCAGTTCAACATCCAGCCTCATCCTTGGTTCTTGGTTACAGACATAACAAGTATGGCTCTGTGGGACTCCACCCTGTCCTCACGGCCAGCAGAAAGCTGGACCGACTACGCTGCCCACGAGAGCAGCATGGAGTTGCGCCAATCCACAGAGGACGGTAGGATTGCGAGGCGTGAAAGCCAGCAGCATCTGGTCCCAGGACATTTGATTGCAGCGAGCCAGAGGCTTCATCATGATTCCATGACCAATCGCCTCTATCGACTTATGGCTCGCACGGCCATTTAAAGGCAGTCTATTAGCCCCTAAGCTACTAGCCCACAAGCTACCACTGCTACCAGGACGCTTGCTGTAAGGGTGACTTATATTGTTATTTTCTTCAGATCTTAGTCACCCTAATATCCATCCCTGTTACCACCTGGTTTGGCAGTGTGCCTCGCATCACTACGGCCCATCTCTCAGTGGTTTCATCATGATTCCACGGCGGATCACTCATACCGGTGCTATGCCGAGAACTCCCCGGATGGGCGGGGGAGTTCTCGGCATAACAACGGCCAGTAGCCCTGGTCCCAGGCCATAAAAGTGACCAGTGTGCCAGGGCGGGCGATCTACTGCGGAATCACGACGAAACCACTTGGAAATGGGCCTGAGTGAACTAGATGGTAACGACGATGGCTATTAGGGTGACTAAGATCTGAAGAAACAATATAACTTGCACTTACAGCCAGCGTCCTGGTACCAATGTTAACTCATGGGCTAATAACTCAGGGGCTAATAGGCTACCTTTAGCCCTCACTTCCATCTACATAACCTACAGTTAGGTGGGCCAATAGCAGGGCAGTGGGTGGGTCTTGAGGATGGCAGTGGGTTGGCTTTTTCAAGACTTGACGTAGGAAAATTACCCGCAAGAGTCAAAAAACATTTTTGGAAATTTCTCTGAGAGAAAAACAAGATAAAGGCAGTGTGCTTTTTTCAGATCGTTGACTGTTTGGAAAATTTTTGGCTAATTATGTGACCAGTTAACACACCATTTTTCAGTCAATGACCTTTTAAATACTGTAGTTATTCCTCCACCTTTATCAGTTGTCCGAGGAGAGCTAAAAAATGAACAGTTAGGAGGAAGAAGTTCAGAGAAGGGTGCAGACTCATCGACTGGGAGCAGAGTCTCAGCCAAGAGCACAAAATGGACAGAATGCTAATTCTCCAGACACCTGAACAGCCTTACTTACCCAGTGACCCAGGTAGACGGGGAGAATGGCCTCTTTCCTCTGCTGTAGAAAAAAGATGACCATGAGGGCGAAGGAATATGAAGGGATGCCACCTTCAGCCTGGCAGTCAATGTGACATAGCTGCAAAGAGAACCAAAGAAAAAGTTCCAGTTCCTGCATAACTAATCATGTCTTGAAGACTGCTACAGTGGTGCTTCCAAGTTTGTGAACCCTTTAGAATTTTCTTCATTTCTGCGTAAATATGATCTAAAACATCTGATTTTCCTAAAAGTCCTAAAAGTAGATAAAGAGAACCCAGTGAAATAAATGAGATAAAAATATATTACTTTTTCATTTATTTATTGAGGAAATTGATCCAATATTACATATCTGTGAGGGGCAAAAGTTTGTGAACCTTTGATTTCAGTATCTGGTGTGACCTGCTTTTGCAGCAGTCACACAGTCAACTTAACATTGTCACACAACTTAACATTGTCACACAGTCAACTTAACATTTCTAGTAACTGTTGATCAGTCCTGCGCATCTGCTTGGGAGGAATTTCAGCCCATTCCTCCATACAGAACAGCTACAAGTCTGGGATGTTGGTGGTTTTCCTCGCATAAACTGTTCGCTTCAGGTCCTTCCACAGGATTTCAATTTGATTAAGGTCAGGACTTTAACTTGGCCATTCCAAAACATTAACTTTATTCTTCTTTAACCATTCTTTAGTAAAATGACTTGTGTGCTTAGGATCATTGTCTTGCTGCATGTCCCACTTTCTCTTGAGATTAAGTTCATGGACAGGTGTCCTGACAGTTTCCTTTAGTATTTGCTGGTATAATTTAGAATTCATTGTTCCATCAGTGATGGTGAACCATCCTGGCCCAGATGCAGCAAAACAGGCCAAAACCATGATAGTACCACAACCATGTTTCACAGTTGGTCGACCACTCCTGGGGAGGGTAACAACGGTCTTAAACTTCCTCCATTTGTGCACAATCTGTCTTACTGTGGACTGGTGGAGTCCAAAGTCTTCAGAGATGGTGTTGTAACCTTTTCAAGAGATTCAAGATTCAAAGGCTGTATTATCATGTGCACAGTTAAGAAATGCTACATTTCCTGAGCAATGAAATTGAATGAAATTCTTACTTTGCTCTCTGAATGAATGCCAAGGTAATCGGTACACAACAATACTAATAAGGTAGTAACACAATATCACAATAACTCAATCCTAATACTAATAGATGCTAATAACACACACCAACACACATTTAGGCAATTAGGACTCCTAAGCACGCCTTGATACTAAATACTAATACTAATGAGTACTAATAACACATATTAGGCAATTTGGGCAGCTAAAGCAGTTGACACAGTCAAACAAGAGGAATGAAACTGAAATTCACTGGATGACTATAGTGGTAGTGGTATATTGATATCAGAGATGATGTGAATCTGAGATGGCATAAACCTATGTACAGTGTGCAACTGAGCATTGTGTACATAAACTTATGTACAGTGTGCAAATGAGCATTGTGCAGATTGCACACTGTTCATAGGTTAATGTACACAATGCTCATTTGCACACTGTGCATATGTCCCAGCCTGATGAGTATCAACAACCCTTTGTCTGAGGTCCTCGGAAATCTCTTTTGTTTGTGCCATGACACATTTCCACAAACACAAAGTGTTAACACTTTGATAGCTCTTTAAATTAATTGATAGAAAACACCTGACTCTAATTTCACCTTCAAATTACCTGCTAATCTCGGAGGTTCACAAACTTTTGCCACTCACAGGTATGTAATATTGGATCATTTTCCTCAATAAATAAATGAAAAATTAAAATATGTTTATCTCATTTATTTAACTGGGTTCTCTTTATCTACTTTTGGGACTTGTGTGAAAATCTGATAATGTTTTAGGTCATATTTACACAGAAATGTAGACAATTCTTAAGGGTTCACAAACTTTCGAGCACTACTGTAAATGGATGAAAATGAAAAATATTTAACCAAACTGTGCATTTGGTTCCCGTCTGTCACTTCACATCAATTTTTGCAGCTATTCCTTTCATCTTCCAACTGAGGCATCCATCACAGCCTTACCTTTCCCCAGTAGCGGAAGGCCAACACCAGTGGAACCAATCTGGGCTCCAGTTTGGCCAGGGCTGCCAGGTGGTTTGTGGTGAGGCAAGCCACATCATTACCTGCACTCACTTTACACATCAGGCCGCTGCGTAGAAATAAGTGAGTGGAAACAAAGACAAAATGATCACTTTTGGATCAAATCTGTACAGTAAATGGGCATTTAAAACAGCAACAGAAGCACTCTGAGGCAAGTGCAATATTCCCCACCTCTGGTTTCTTTGAAGATCCCAATATCTTACTGAAGGAGAGCAATTTTAAACGTTTCCATATAATTTAGGGGCGGAACCCAACTATGATGAGCCTGTCATCCATAAATATACAACAAAAATAGCTTTTCCAAGTTTTATCTGACCCTGACACCAAGTTTTAAAGTAAAACATTTGGAACAAAATACTGGTGGCTGCCAGTGGTACCTCTCAGCCTCTTTCTTTTTAGCTGATATCTAGTTGATATAATAGTTTGACCTTGCAATCTCAAAGCCAGGGTCACAGGATGAACCTGTGTAGAAAGTTTGGTGACCCTAGCTTTTCTCATTCTATAGTAATAGGGCATAGGGAATGCTAACCTTGACCTTTGCACCCCAAACCTATAGTCAGAGGTCGTGGTCTCAGGGTGAGTCTGTGTACAGAGTTTGGTGACTGTAGCTTTACTTGTTCTATAGTTATAGTGCAAAGGGAATGTTAACCTTGACCTTTGACCCCAAACCCATAATTGTAGGTCAGGATCCCATGGTGAACCTTTGGAGTGAGTTTAGAGACCTAGCTTTCTTTGTTTTTAGATGTAGTTTATACAGCATTTTGACAATGACATGTGACCTTCTGACCCCAAACTCCTGCAAAAATCATCTGATTGGACCAAAATTGCAATTATGCACATCACCAGCATACATCAAACCCTGAAACCATGTTTCAAAACGTACATCACTGACACAGCGATCGGCAATTTCTTTTCTTGTGTGTTGGATGGAATGTGCCACAATGGGTTTCAGATGATGTGTAGAGTGATTTGTGTTGGTTGTGTGTTTTTGTTTATTAAACAGCGATGGACAAGAGCAGATTATGATGGAGAAAACAAATGTTAAGAAAAAGCAACTTTTCATACAGAGAAAAAGAAAAGAAGTCAGAGAAAACGGTGCATGTGACCACCGCCACTGCAGTTATTTGACAATCTGCGTAATTACTGGGGTTATGACAAGCCACAAAATGTTCTGTATGTGCTTACTTGCTCATTATCCTTTCAAATTTGGACCACTGTTTAACTGAAGCTTTGGAAGTTGTGCTACTGTAAAAGGGCAGAGCGGACCAGTGAGAAGAACCAGGAAAGGTGAAGAAGGAGACAAAGCGGACCAATCACAACTCTTACGGTCTGTGTCGCCGACATGCAACCCGCCTTTTCTAGAGAGGTGCACATTAGGCGACGCAGGGGGATATTGCATCGACGCCATCACAGCTGCGTTGCTTCGATGCAGGTGCATAAATCCAGCTTTAGATTAGAGTAAGATTGGATAAGCGGTAGTCAAGAACACACACATGCATGGAGATATGTGTGGACACGTGCTTACATACAGGAAACCTGTTGCCCGTAACTAAACTACACTTTAATAAATGAAGAATTAAATAATATTGTAAAAATCTGTGACAAGTGTACTGAAGCAACAATCACAGCAGTTATGTTTCAGACAGGCTGACTCACTAAAACAGCTGATTACTGCTCTGCTATTTATTATAAAAAAACATAACATAAATACTAGGGCTGCAACAATTACTCAAATAATTCGATTAAAAAAATTCCTCGATTCAAAATCTATGCTTTGATGTGTCATTTAATGTAGCACTTCCAGTCTATATGACCTTCCGGTCACGTGACGTAAACAAGACGCAACTTTAATAGCGCCATATCAGAGGGACATAGAGATGGGCCGGCAAAGAGAATGAAAGTCAGAAAAAAATCGACAAAAGTATCTCAAGTCTAGGATCATTTCAAGCTCAAACTGAAGGAAAATATTGTGCAGTGTGTACATGGGAAAGCTAAGTGGCGAGCCAGCATCCTACAATGTCGATGTTACAATATCTCGACAGAAAGCATCCCACATCATGTACAGCCAGCACACCCGAGACAAGGTACATGATTGAGATTTTAAATTAAGATGAAAAGAATGTAGTCAATGACACTAATTATGCTTTTTAGCCAAAGAACATATAACCACAGCCGCTAATGAACATACTTTATGGTGTAAAGTAATGTTTAAAGTTACATTCTATGCAATAAACATTGCAATAAATGTGTACCTGTGTTATGGAGTGTTTAGTAGAATTACTACTGCTCTTTAGGAAAGGAAGTTCCGCACAGGTTGGTCAATGCAAATTTCTTAAAAAAAGTATCCGACTACTCGAGTAATCTTCGATTACAGTGGGCGATTACCCAAGCCGTAAAATAGTTATGAGCTGCAGCCCTACATTACTGTTATTTAATACTGAATTAAAGGTGGCATATTATGCACATTTTCCATATGATGACTCCGTTCACGTTACTGAAATGTCTGTGATATGCTTTGGTCAAAACACTTCATGGTTTCATTATTGCAGCACCCTTTTCCATCTAGATAAAAACACCCTTCTTTGGAATGATCTGTTTAAGTGCATGTTTCTTTTTAACACTAATAAGCATCAGTTCACCCCACCCTCCCCCTTCAGTCAACTTCCATGTTTGAGATTAATGTTAGCTCTTAGCTTTGGCTGTCGGACCCCATCTGTTACCCAACATAAAATATGAGAAAGAAAAGAAATGCCAAATAAACCGTCACTGGAGACAGGGATATGAAGTCCCTTTTAAGACAGGACCAGTTTAAGCACAGAAACAGCCCAGAGTGACTGAATGGCTAGCTCAGGTAACTCGAGGACAACCAGAAGCGTTAGCTGAGCAAGGCTAGATACCTATAAGACTACAGGTAAATTGTGGCCAAGATATTAAAAATAAGACAGAATGACATGGAATATACAGTGGTGTTAAAAAAGTGTTTGTCCCCTTCCTGAGTTCTCAATGTTTTGTATGTTTGTCACACTTAAATGTTTCAGATCATCAAACAAATTTAAATATTAGACAAAAATAACAAGGAAACACAAAATGCAGTTTTTAAACAAAGGCATTTATTATTAAGGGTAAAAAAAAAAAAAAATCCAAACCAACATGGCCCTGTGTGAAAAAGTGGCTGAACCCCTGTTAAAACATACATTAACTGTGGTTTATCACATCTTTGGAAAGCTGAGTTACACCTGTTCTCAATCAAGAAATCACTTAAATAGGACCTACCTGACAAAGTGAAGTAGACCAAAAGATCCTCAAAAGCTAGACATCATGCTGCGATCCAAAGAAAATCAGGAACAAATGAGAAACAAAGTAAATGAGATCTATCAGTCTGGAAAAAGTTATAAAGCCATTTCTAAAGCTTTGGGACTTTAGCGAACCACAGTGAGAGCCATTATCCACAAATGGCGAAAACATGCAACAGTGGTGAACCTTCCCAGGAGTGACCGGCTGACCAAAATTACCCCAAGAGTGCAGCGATGACTCATCCAAGAGGTCACAAAAGACCCCACAACAACATCCAAAGAACTGCAGGCTTCACTTGTCTCAGTTAAGGTCAGTGTTCATGTCTTCACCATAAGAAAGAGACTGGGCAAAAATAGCCTGTATAGCAGAGTTCCAAGACAAAAACCCCTGCCAAGCAAAAAGAACATAAAGGATCGTCTCAGTTTTACCACTAAACATCTTGATGATCCCTAAGACTTTTGGGAAAATACTCTGTGGACTGACGAGAAAAAAGTTGAATTTTTTGGAAGGTGTGTCCCATTACATCTGGCATAAAAGTAACACAGCATTTCAGAAAAGGAACATCATACCAACAGTAAGATATTGTGGTGGTAGTGTGATGGTCTGGGGCTGATTTGCTGCTTCAGGACCTGGAAGACTTGCTGTGGTAAATGGAGCAATAAATTCTGATGTCTAGCAAAAAATACAAACGAAATTCATGTGGGGTAATTATAAGAGTTTGTAGATGTGGTACACGGTGTAAATGGCTGAGCAAACACATAAACATTGGCTACGATGGACGAAA
Source organism: Pholidichthys leucotaenia (assembly GCA_020510985.1). Taxonomy (NCBI): domain Eukaryota; kingdom Metazoa; phylum Chordata; class Actinopteri; order Cichliformes; family Pholidichthyidae; genus Pholidichthys; species Pholidichthys leucotaenia. The sequence continues at coordinate 223,458,830 of CM035841.1, forward strand.
ACGGACCGGTCACATGGGCGGGAAAGCCCCCCCACCCCCATAACAGGTAAGAGAGAAATATGTTTTTTTGACATTTTATTGATTTTCTGGTTCATATACTTTGAAGATTAGATAAAAACATACCCCTGTAGACAAATCGGCGTAAAAAAAAATGGACCATTCTTTATGTAAATGTGTCCAAAGTCCACGTTTGACCTGAGTTATGTCATTTATATAGCTGCCGCAACATTATGCAAATTAAACACATAAATTTATTCCTATCTGAAACTTTGGATCATATTCTACATCTTTCTAATTGACAGTAAGCCTTTATCTCTTCTAATTTTTAAGTTATGGCCTTGGAAATCTGAACTATTTTATTGACAAAAATTTTTTTTATCACTCTTGACCACTAGGGGGGGCCTTGAGTTGCCTGGCATTGCCCCAGGCGCCATGCAGTTCAAAGGTTAATAATGAACACCTTCATTTAAAAACTGCATTTTGCGTTAACTTGTGTTACCTTTGTCTAATATTTAAATTTGTTTGATTATCTGAAACATTTAAGTGTGACAAACATACAAAAAAATTGAGAAACCAGGATGGGGGAAAACACTTGTATACCACTGAAAAATCACTGTGGACCAATGAACCATCTGGGAATACAGATGTCAAGTTGGGTGAAAAGAATACAGTGGTGTGAAAAAGTGCTTGCCTCCTTCATGAACATCAACTTCCTCTCCATCCATCTACATATGACAGGCTTTGTGTACACTAGGGCTGTCGTGATAACCGCAATTATGTAATACCGCACTATGGACAAGCCTACCGCAGAGGAAAATAAGCAACCGCAGTGTTCACTTTTTTTGTATGTGTGATTAAATCTCGTTGTTCACTTATGTGCCCCCACTGATTAATAAATAAAGTGTAAATAAATTGTGTATTTTTGTTGCCAACAGCATGTTTGCATCAGGTAATGACGGTGGTAGCACCCGGTGCTGTAGAAGCTTTCACAGCGTGTGGGGCACTCTCTCTCCATAAGGACTCCAGTAGGCAGTTAGTGATGGAAGCGTTTGGACTCCTTGTTAAATACAGCTGTGACAGTGAGCACTTGAAAGAGCGCAAAGCGTGTTATTTCCTTCTGAGCGGAGTGTTTATGATCCTGACAATTGAGCTCAGACAGTGAAACAACTACTGCATAGTGCATTGCTTGTTTGAATGTGATTTTTCGGACAGCGGCAAAAATCCAATAATCAGAAACAAGAGCCACGCAGGGCTGTACGGAGACCGTCCTGTTTAAATAAGCTGAATGTTGCTGCAGTCTCCAGTCCATACACACCATAGTTGAAATACTGGAGATCCCGTCACTGCTTTATGAAAATGATCTATTTTTTTTTAACAGAATCAGCAGTTCATGCCTAGTAAAACCAGAGTTCCACACAATTGTTACACATGCACATAAAGCTGAGGCGGAGCTGCAGCGAGTTTCTCACAGCTTCCATCATTTTCCAAATAAGTTATGAACCCTGTTTAAATTATGAGACCACATGGTCCTAAAAACATTTGCAATAACGCATACCATGGTGGTGAGCTGTGCACCGTCACTGCAGGGGATATTCCTCTACCACGACAGCCCTAGTGTACGTTGTCACTACCCGATTAGGAGCGCTAACACAATACGGTCCGCCATCTTGGATCGCTAGATACGGAAACTCCATTTGGACAAAAAAAGGTTCTGCGCAAAGAAATAGATTCAAAGATTCAAAAGATTTTATTTGTCAATACTACTAAATGTACAGAACATAAGAGAATTGAAATGGTGTTTCTCTCTGTCTTCAGTGGTGTGCACAAATATAAAAAAGAAAAGGAATCAGGCTGGAAAAAAGGAAAACAACAACAACAGCAGCAGCAGTCTATGTACAGTAATGCTGCCCGCAGCGCAAATGGCGACAAAATATAGGCCCAGACCTCCCATAGGGCAAATAGAGATAAATGATTGACGATGATAAAACCCAGCAATCCTATATATAGAAAACTAGAGATGTAATACCCATAGATGCAGTAGTGTAGGTGCAGATAGTAACAGATAGGACTGCACATGATCAGTATAGTACTGACAGACAGACAGCAGCAGATATGGCATTTGTGCAAATGGTTGCAGTTAAAGTGCAGAGACATACAGCAGCAAATGTATTACTGCTGGTGTGCCAGTCTTTCTGTGCCAACAGCTGAGGCAGTTATTGTGCGGGTGATTGTGTTACAGTCCGGGGTGGGGGGGCGGCAGAGTTCAGGGTCCTGATGACCTGATGAAGGAAGCTGTTTAGCAGTCTTGTGGAGCGAGCCCGGAGGTTCTGGTACCTTTTCCCTGAGGGCAGGCGGTTGAAGAGGGAGTGTGAGGGGTGGGAGGTGTCGCCTGCAATGTTGATGGCTCTGCGGGTGACGCGGGTGAGACAGATGTCCGGGGGGGGGGGGGGGGGGGGCACCAATGATGTTGCTGGCTGCTTTCACTGTGCGTTGTAGTGTCTTCTGGCAGGAGGCGGTGCAGCTTCCATACCACACCGTGATGCAGCTGGTGGAGAAGCTCTCAATGGTGCCACGGTAGAAAGAACACATGATGAGGGGTGGGACTCGTGCTCTCCTCAGTTTGCAGAGGAAATGGAGGCGAGTTTGAGACTTCTTGGCCACTGATGTGGTGTTGTTGGACCAGGAGAGGTCCTCAGAGATATGCACCCCTACGAACTTGGTGCTGCTCACCCTCTCCACAGCTGCACTGTCGATGATCAGAGGGGCATACTGTGTGTGACCCCTCCTGAAGTCGACCACAATCTCCTTGGTTTTTCCCACGTTCAGGAAGAGGTTATTGTCTTTACACCATTGGACCAGTTGGCTCACCTCATTTCTGTAGGTGGCCTCCTTGTTGTTGGTGATGACGAGGCCCACCACCGTCATGTCATCCGCAAACTTGATGATGTGGTTGGTGTTGTAGGCTGGTACGCAGTCATGGGTCAGCAGGGTGAAGAGCGGCAGGCTGAGCATGCACCCTTGTGGGGACCCTGTGCTCAGTGTGATGGTCTGGGAGGTATTGCTGCCAACCCATACATTCTGTGGCTTCCCTGTGAGAAAGTCCAGCATCCAGTTACAGACAGAGGTTTTGAGTCCCAGGTGTCTGGGAGGTGAGTTTTTGTATCAGGTGGTGGGGGACAATTGTGTTGAATGCTGAACTGAAGTCCAAGAACAACATTCGCACATATGAGTTCTTTTAGTTCAGGTGGGTGAGGGCTGGATGGAGAGCAGCAGCGATGGCATCTTCTGTGGATCCGTTTGACCTGTATGCAAACTGAGATGGGTCGTGGGAGGGAGGCAGGATGGACTTGATGTTCCGCATGAGCAGCCGCTTGAAGCACTTCATTATAATGGGGGAGTCAGTGCTATGGGCCGGTAATCATTGTAGCTGGATAGGACGGGCTTCTTTGGGACTGGTATTATGGTGGCAGTTTTGAAACATGTGAGGACAACAGCTTAATCAGGGAGATGTTGAAGATGTCAGCCAGGACATTCTTGGAGGTCCTCTGCACAGTCCTTTCAGTAAGTAAATCTTTTGTTTTTGTAGGAGTATAATTTCTCCCTGCAGCTAAATAGCACACACCAGAAATCCAGCACGGTGCCAAAAAACATTAAGCCCTGAAAATGAAATAACCAACATGGGCAAGATTACGTCGGGTTAAGGTTCTGAATGCCGGTTTCTATTATTTTTAAGTTTATCGCCCAACACTACTTTAAACAACTTTTTTCAAGGAATCTCCAATCTGTGCAACAACTTCAGTGTAAATTCTTCTTTGCAAATCTTTTACAATGTCCTTGTCATCATGTGTCTGGTTAAACCAGTGGAACGAGTAAAATATAGTCACGAGATCGTGACAGGTCTGGTGCACCTGACTTGCTCTGCTAAATTCAGTACTCCAGGTAATTTTATTATACCTTGTGCTAATAAGAAGATAGAAGGTTGACAAACAACTTCAAGAAACCCATCATTAAATCCTTGATGTTCTTTCTAGAGTGTACAGTGGGGCAAAAAAGTATTTAGTCAGCCACCAATTGTGCAAGTTCTCCCACTTAAAATATGAGAGAGGTCTCCAATTTTCATCATAGGTATACCTCAACTATGAGAGACAAAATGAGAAAAAAAAAATCCAGAAAATCACATTGTCTGATTTTTAAAGAATTTATTTGCAAATTATGGTGGAAAATAAGTATTTGGTCACCTACAAACAAGCAAGATTTCTGGCTCTCACAGACTTGTAACTTCTTCTTTAAGAGGCTCCTCTGTCCTCCACTCGTTACCTGTATTAATGGCACATGTTTGAACTCATTATCAGTATAAACGACACCTGTCCACAACCTCAAACAGTCAGACTCCAAACTCCACTATGGCCAAGACCAAAGAGCTGTCAAAGGACACCAGAAACAAAATTGTAGACCTGCACCACGCTGGGAAGACTGAATCTGCAATAGGTAAGCAGCTTGGTGTGAAAAAATCAACTGTGGGAGCAATTATTAGAAAATGGAAGACATACAAGACCACTGATAATAAGATAAGATAAGATAAGATAAGCCTTTATTAGTCCCACAATGGGGAAATTCCAGGATTGCAACAGCACAGGGATAGCAACACTCAGAGCTCCCTCAATCTGGGGCTCCACACAAGATCTCACCCCGTGGGGTCAAAATGATCATGAGAACGGTGAGCAAAAATCCCAGAACCACATGGGGGGACCTAGTGAATGACCTGCAGAGAGCTGGGACCAAAGTAACAAAGGCTACCATCAGTAACACACTACGCCGCCAGGGACTCAAATCCTGCAGTGCCAGACGTGTCCCCCTGCTTAAGCCAGTACAAGTCCAGGCCTGTCTGAAGTTTGCTAGAGAGCATTTGGATGATCCAGAAGAGGATTGGGAGAATGTCATATGGTCAGATGAAACCAAAATAGAACTTTTTGGTAAAAACTCAACTTGTCATGTTTGGAGGAGAAAGAACACCATACCTACTGTGAAGCATGGGGGTGGAAACATCGTGCTTTGGGGCTGTTTTTCTGCAAAGGGACCAGGACGACTGATCCGTGTAAAGGAAAGAATGAATGGGGCCATGTATCATGAGATTTTGAGTGAAAACCTCCTTCCATCAGCAAGGGCACTGAAGATGAAACGTGGCTGGGTCTTTCAGCATGACAATGATCCCAAACATACCGCCCGGGCAACGAAGGAGTGGCTTCGTAAGAAGCATTTCAAGGTCCTGGAGTGGCCTAGCCAGTCTCCAGATCTCAACCCCATAGAAAATCTTTGGAGGGAGTTGAAAGTCCGTGTTGCCCAGCGACAGCCCCAAAACATCACTGCCCTAGAGGAGATCTGCATGGAGGAATGGGCCAAAATACCAGCAACAGTGTGTGAAAGCCTTGTGAAGACTTACAGAAAACGTTTGACCTCTGTCATTGCCAACAAAGGGTATATAACAAAGTATTGAGATGAACTTTTGTTATTGACCAAATACTTATTTTACAGAGGAATTTACCAATTAATTCATTAAAAATCCTTCAATCCTTAAAATCCTTACTTCAGCCCCAAAGTAAGAGGTTTCCACCCCCATGCTTCACAGTAGGTATGGTGTTCTTTTTCCTCCAAACACGACAAGTTGAGTTTTTACCAAAAAGTTCTATTTTGGTTTCATCTGACCATATGACATTCTCCCAATCCTCTTCTGGATCATCCAAATGCTCTCTAGCAAACTTCAGACGGGCCTGGACATATACTGGCTTAAGCAGGGGGACACGTCTGGCACTGCAGGATTTGAGTCCCTAATGGCGTAGTGTGTTACTGATGGTAGCCTTTGTTACTTTGGTCCCAGCTCTCTCTGCAGGTCATTCACTAGGTCCCACCGTGTGGTTCTGGGATTTTTGCTCACCGTTCTCATGATCATTTTGACCCCATGGGGTGAGATCTTGCGTGGAGCCCCAGATCGAGGGAGATTATCAGTGGTCTTTTATGTCTTCCATTTTCCAATAATTGCTCCCACAGTTGATTTCTTCACACCAAGCTGCTTACCTATTGCAGATTCAGTCTTCCCAGCCTGGTGCAGGTCTACAATTTTGTTTCTGGTGTCCTTTGACAGCTCTTTGGTCTTGGCCATAGTGGAGTCTGGAGTCTGACTGTTTGAGGTTGTGGACAGGTGTCTTTTATACTGATAATGAGTTCAAACAGGTGCCATTAATGCAGGTAACGAGTGGAGGACAGAGGAGCCTCTTAAAGAAGAAGTTACAGGTCTGTGAGAGCCAGAAATCTCGCTTGTTTGTCGGTGACCAAATACTTATTTTCGACCATAATTTGCAAATAAATTCTTTAAAAATCAGACAATGTGATTTTCTGGATTTTTTTTTTCACATTTTATCTCTCGTAGTTGAGGTATACCTATGATGAAAATTGGAGACCTCTCTCATCTTTTAAGTGGGAGAACTTGTACAATTGGTGGCTGACTAAACATTTTTTTGCCCCACTGTACCTGCACCAAACCAGGTTGATTGTCGCGACTGGTGTGCCGGAGCTGGTGATTTGCTTTGTAATCATGGCGAAATTATTGGGAGATGGGCTGGAGTGACACAAAGTATATTGTGGACTGGTGAACCAGGTGGTAACAAGGATAGCTATTAAGGCCTGTCCAGAGTCCCTCCGAGGGGAATACATATGTGTACACAACAGTATTCAGAGTGGTTTTTGAGCCACTGCAGCTGCCGCTCAGTAGCCATGTTTCACATATGTGCAGTGTAAATAATCTGCAGTTCACATGCCTGTACTGTCGGCGGCAGCCCAGAGCCAACAAACTGATTTGAACAGTTGCAATCCAAACACTTAAGAGCACGGTGGCAGACATTTTAAACGGCGGAAGCGATGAAGGTATGTGAATATAATGACAATCAAGACGAACAGGAGCTTTTGCTGTTTAGTGGAAGAGGAAGAAAGCAGACAGGCAAAAAGACATCTGTTCACCCAGTATTGGTGGATTGCTCAGTCCTTCCCTCTGGTGGGAGTTTCCAGGCACATGCGCAGTTCACTGCGACCATTTGTGTACTTGTACGTGCGTACATTTTTTGGGGCTGCATGCACTCGGTCAGCGCTCACCCTCTGCGTAGCATTTGCACACAAATGCGTCCACTGCACTAGTTCGCGTACCAATGCATTTCTGCCACCATGAATTGGGCTTTAGGGTGACAGGAAAATATAAGCCACACTTGGTGTGAACCTCATGGTACCAGTGTTAGGTCGGAGGCTAATAGCTCAGAGGCTAATAGGCTGCCTTTAGCACCCCTTCCATCTACATGACGGTGCACTAGGTGGGCCAATAATAGAGCAGTAGGCGGGTCTCAAGGATGCATTGGCTTTGTCAAATCATGACGTATATGATTTACCCGGAAGAGTCAAAAATGTTTCTGGGAGAGAAAAACAAGCTAAAAGGCTGTGTTTTTTAAGAGAATTGACTGTTCTGATATTTTTTTTAAGATAATTACATGATCAATAGACATTTCAGACAGTTAAAACCTACAAACACCATTAATCAGTCAATGACCCCTTTAACCAATGGTGCCAAAAAATTACAAATGGAAGCTTGTCATTTTATGCCATACTTTTTCTATGAAACTGTAACATATATGAATGATTTACTGCAATATTTTATCTTTTTTCCCCACCCACTTAATCATCAAAACAAATTCAATCTAATTCTGTGGTAAACTGCACGTTCACATGGACTCACCTGCTAGCATCCCGACAAAACACAACAGGAACTTTGGCATGAAAATCTGACTCGACCTCAGAAAATTCACCTTTAAGAGGAAAAAAATATACATTTAAATATTTTTTTTTAAATCATTCTAGAAAAATCACCTAATTTTAGAAGTGAAAATTAAAGAGGCAACTTGTTTCAAGTTTATAAAATTAAATGACAAGTGTATACATTTGCAGGCAAAACTCTACAAATACAGTGGTGTGAAAAAGTGTTTGCCCCTTCCCAATTTCTCATTCTTTTGTATGTTTGTCACAGTTAAATGTTTCAGATCATCAAACAAATTTAAATATTAGACAACGATAACACAAGTAAACACAAAATGCAGTTTTTAAATGAAGGTGTTAATTATTAAGGGGAAAAAAATCCAAACCTACATGGCCCTGTGTGAAAAAATGATTGCCCTCTACACCTAAAAACTAGTTGGGCCACTCTTAGTAGCAACAACTGCAATCAAGCGTTTACGATAACTAGCAATAAGTCTTTTACAGGGCTGTGGAGGAATTTTGGCCCACTCATCTTTGCAGAATAGTTGCAATCCAGCCACACTGGAGGGTTTTCGAGCATGAACTGCCTTTTAAAAGTCATGTCACAGCATCTCAATCGGATTCAGGTCAGGACTTTGATTAGGCCACTCCAAAGTCTTCATTTTGTTTTTCTTAAGCCATTCAGACGTGGACTTGCTGGTGTGTTTTGGATCACTGTCCTGCTGCAGAACCCAAGTGTGCTTCAGCCTGACATCACAGACAGATGGCCGGTCATTCTCCTTCAGGATTTTTTGCTAGACAGCATAATTTATGCTTCCATTTACAACAGCAGTCCTGAAGCAGCAAAACAGTCCCAGACCATCACACTACCACCACCATATTTTACTGGTGGTATGATGTTCCTTTTCTGAAATGCTGTGTTACTTTTACACCAGATGTAATGGGACACACACCTTCCAAAAAGTTCAACTTTTGTCTCGTCAGTCCACAGAGTATTTTCCCAAAGGTCTTGGGGATCATCAAGATGTTTTCTGGTAAAACTGAGACGAGCCTTTATGTTCTTTTTGCTCAGCAGTGGTTTTTGTCTTGGAACTCTGCTATACAGGCCAATTTTGCCCAATCTCTTTCTTATGGTGGAGTCATGAACACTGACCATAATTGAGGCAAGTGAGGCCTGCAGTTCTTTGGATGTTGTGGGGTCTTTTGTGACCTCTTGGATGAGTCGTCGCTGCACTATTGGGGTAATTTTGGTTGGTCGGCCATGCCTGGGAAGGTTCACCACTGTTCCATGTTTTCGGCATTTGTGGATAATGGCTGTCACTGTGGTTCGCTAGAGTCCCAAAGCTTTAGAAATGGCTTTATAACATTTTCTAGACTGACAGAGCTCATTTACTTTGTTTCTCATTTGTTCCTGAATTTCTTTGGATTGCAGCATGATGTCTAGCTTTTGAGGATCTTTTGGTCTACTTCACTTTGTCAGGCAGGTCCTATTTGAGTGATTTCTTGATTGAGAACAGGTGTGGCAGTAATCAGGTCTGGGTGTGGCTAGAGAAATTGAACTCAGCTTTCCAAAGATATGATAAACCACAGTTAATTTATGTTTTAACGGGGTGGTATCACTTTTTCACACAAAGCCATGTAGGTTTGAATTTTTTTTTACCCTTTTAATAAATACCTTCATTTAAAAACTGCATTTTGTGTTTACTTGTGTTATCTTTGTCTAACATTTAAATTTGTTTGATGATCTGAAACACTTAAGTGTGACAAACATACAAAAAAAATGAGAAATCAGGAAGGGGGCAAACACTTTTTCACACCACTGCACGCACACACACACACACACACACACACACACACACCTTTTTTTCTTCTTTCTGTGCATACACAACTTATGGTACTTTTAGGATCAGTTTGCAATTTACTTTTATTGAAATCAAGCAGTTCAGGGAATATAAGACTTGACCTCCAAATACCACTGTCATTAAAGAATACCTGGATAATCGAATCAAATTTGGATACAGCCCCACGCACAGTTGAAACTATTAAGTTTATATAGACTGTATAAAAAGACAACCTTTTCTTCCTCACTGACATTAAATCAGACCAAACTTTTCCTCTTTTAGGCCAGTTAGAATCGCCAACATGATTTCTATTTGCTAAATAATTTTTTTGTCTGCTAAATTTTTTTTAGAGAATGTTTTTATTAATTTCTTTGAAGTCAGAAGCTTACATACACTACTATCAAGAAGAGAATTGTTGACCTCCACAAGTCTGGGTTCATCCTTGGGTACAATTTCCAGATGTCTGAAGGTTCCACATTCATCTGTTCAAGCAATTATACTCAAGTATAAACACCATGGGAATGTCCAGCCATCATATTGCTCAGGAAGGAGACCAGTTCTGGGTCCCAGAGATGAACATGCTTTGGCATGAAATGTGCATAGCAACCCTAGAACAAAAACAAAAGACCTAATGAAGATGCTGGCTGAAGCTGGTACAAGAGTCATTATCCACAGTGAAATGAGCCCTGTACCAACATGGACTGAAAGGCCACTCAGCGAGGAAGAAGCCGTTACTTCAAAAGAGACATAAAAAAGAAACCATTAGCAGGGTAGTCAGCAGGGCTAACATGCTATCCGTGCGGACCGGGGGTTCATGGAAGGAGGAACGACAGCGGAGGAGGGGTGTGTGTCTATATCAGTGACCCTTGGTACCAAGATGCGACTGTTGTGCACAAACACTGTTCTCCGTTGGTGGAGTTTAGGATCATCAAGTGCCAACCGTTTTACCTACTGAGGGAAATTACATCTATCCTGCTAGCCGCCATGTATGTCCTGCCTACTGCCATCGGCGAGAGAAGAAAGACACTAAATGAACTCTATCAGGCTATAACTGAGGCACAAACAGCACATCCAGATGAATTCTTCATCACAGCAGGAGACTTTTCAACCATGCAGATTTAAAGGCCCTCCTACCAAAACTACACCAACATGTAGACTTTCCAACAAGAGAGACAGCTTGCTGGACCTGGTGTACACAACTCCCAAGAAAGCATAAAGAGCCTTCCCCACCTGGGTCTCTCTGATCACATCACTATCTTACTAAGGCCTGCATACGGGCCCAGAGTGAGAGCCATCAGACCAACAAAAAAGCAGGTACGTGTGTGGCCAGAGGGGGCCTCGGATGCTCTGAAAGACTGCTTTAGGACTACAGATTGGGAAATTTTCAAGCATGCAGCCACTCACAATGAACACACAAATATAGAGGAGTGCACTGAGGTTGTTGTAGCATACATAGCTAAATGCATTGATGATGTGACACTGCAAAACCATCACTGTTTGTGCTAACCAGAAGCCATGGATGACAGCAGAGGTCCACAGGCTTTTGAGGGCTCAGGACGCAGCCTTCAGGGCTGGTGGCACTGCAGGACTAACAACAGCTAGGGCCAACCTGTCCCGTGGTGTAAAGGAGGCAAAACGACACTTCAGCAACACCAGAGATGCACGTTCTCTCTGGCGTGGCATACGGACTCTCACCAACTACAAACCTCCACCTCAGACCTGTGCGAGTGACTTTTTTTTTTGTATACTTTTATTAATCTGGAATTTCCCCATTGTGAGACTAATAAAGGCTTATCTTAATCCCAGAGGGAAATTCAGGGCATCCAACTGGATGGATGAGGCAGCCACGGTGCGGCACCAATCGCTTCACCATTCACACCTAGGGCCACTTTAGTCTTCAATTAACCTAACTTGCATGTTTTTAGCCTGTGGCAGGAAACTGAAATAAGGGGTAAACCCACACAGACATGGGGAGAACATGCAAATGCCACACAGAAGGGTCAACAATGGTCAGGGGGTTTGATCAAACCCTCGATGGTTAGGGGTGGAATCGATCCCGTGACCTTACCCCGGATACTCGGGTTTCTTACCACAGGCCAAGAACATGCAAGTTAGGTTAAATGGTAGGAGTGTTGGAAAAAATAAAAAAATAAAAATCAATTCACATAAAAATCTATATTCTCATTTTACATGATGCAAAACCGAGTCACAAAAGTTAAGAATCTTTTTTTTTTTTTTTTTTTCTGCGGTAGTGCTGGGGGTCCCGTCATGTGACACGTACTGCCACTTCATGATACACAATTCCTCAATTACCCTGCCGACGCAGGAGAACCACGCAGAGTAGCTTACTAAGCTAGCAGCCAGATGAAAGAAAAAATGGAGCAGCAAGAAATTCGAGACAGGTCCATCTGCAGCCCACAGACGCCATCAACACCCCTTCAACTAGTTACACTCCCTCAGCAAGTTACGCCCCCACGTTATGTCACTCCACAAAATGGCTGGCCATAGCTGACTGCAAATATGGCTGAGCCGGCACTGGGCTGATCACACAAATTCAGGTGTTGTAGCCTTGCAGACAGGTCGACGGTGGCCACACATTTCGAAGTACAAATGTAAAAGAATCTAAAAATGACAGTGTTTAGTCCATAGACAGTAAAAAAAGTTTATGGTCTCGTCTTTGGGTCATGTTTGTTTGTGTGACCACGCACTACCCCATTTCCAGCAACCCTGACAGCTGCAGTTGAGGCGGCTTTTTCTAACATTTTTTGACAGCGATGGAAGCAGTGTTCTTTTCATTGAATAAAAACCAAATCTTGTTATTGACTAAAAGTTGACAAAAATGATTGATAATGAACAGACTAAAATGAAAATATAACAATCATCACAATAAATCTGGACTCAAATTAGGTGTCAAAAGTAAAATGTATAAATGGTCATTTTAGTTTAATTTCTAGCTTTAATGGAAATGAAAAAAAAATAGATATAGTTTGAGTTGACAAATTTAACACTGGATGGAAAAGTTTTTGTTTTTTTATTTGTTTTAAATTTTTGCATTTACTTTAACTTTTACTGGAGAAGTTTCACCAGGCAAAGGACCATGACCAGATAATCACCCAGAGTTGAAAGTGGAAAAAGTTCTTAGTCTTCCTGCTGAACAACACACACTGCACCTCTTTAACAAACTCCCAGCAAATTCTGAACAGGCAAAAAAAAAAAAAAAAATCACGAAAACTTGTAACAGCGCTTTATTTTGTTTTATAGTTTTGTTTTTTTAAGTCGTCGAAGAATTTAGATATTTAAGTTTATATTTGTGCAGGTTTAAAATTGACGCTACTTATGCATAAATTGCATTCAGTTCTTATTGAATTTGTTCATTGCATTAAGTTACTGTATAGGTAACTGTACACTGACTGCATACAGTCATAGCACTACTAATTAAATGGATGTTCAAAGCATTTGTGATAGAATTTACTTTTGTTTTTTAATGAATAGCCTTTATTTCTAGAATGCTGGAGGGCGACCAAACCTACACACTGTGTAAAAGCTGTTAGGATTTGTGATGGGCTGAAAAGGAAAATTTCCAAAATTTATTTCACTTGTGTAAAATTTCATTTATGAAACTCACAAGTGTTCAAGAAACAAAGCAGTTACTAACCTAAGCCTATTTTTTTCCATTTAACAGTATTTTTTTGCAAATCAGTTGATGTAATTTTTGTAAAAATATAACCCCCCAAAACATCAACACACTGTACTCTGCTTTCAAGCTTACCTCAGCATTTTTTGCAGTGCAATGGAATTTTTTTCCCCCTGAGATTAGTGGGTTTTTGCACTGAACTGAGAGCCAAATGTGAATCGAAAATCATTTTGAACCAAAAACTGATTCTGGATCAAATCGTGACCCCAAAAATCGGACTTGAATCGTGTGACTTCCAAAGATTCACAGCCTTATTAATTGGAGATTCTAAAGTGGCCTGAGGTGTGAATGTATGTGTGTGACTGGTGAAGGGATTGGTGCCGCACCTTGGCTGCCTCATCCATCACATTGCTGAACAACCTAAATGACTTCTTTGGCCGCTTTGAAGCACAAAACAGCGCATCAGCAGAGAAGACCACTCCTCCTCCAGACGAGCAGGCTATAAGTCTGGATCCAACTAGCGTGAAGAGGACCCTCTCCAGGATCAACCCACGCAAGGCAGCTGGACCAGACAAAATACTAGGTCGCATTCTGAAGGACTGTGCAGAGGAGCTCAAGAATGTCCTGGCCGACATCTTCAACATCTCCCTGAGTCAAGCTGTTGTCCCCACGTGTTTCAAAACTGCCACCATAATAACAGTCCCAAAGAAGTCCGTCCCATCCAGCTACGACGATTACCGGCCAGAAGCACTGAACTCCATCATAATGAAGTGCTTCTAGCGGCAGGTCATGCAGAACATCAAGTCCATCCTCCCTCCCTCCCACGATCCATCTCAGTTTGCATACAGGTCAAACAGATCCACAGAAGATGCCATTACTGCTGCTCTCCATCCAGCCCTCACCCACCCTCCTATGTGCGAATGCTGTTCTTTAGACTTCAGTTCAGAATTCTCACAGAATTTCTCACAGGGAGACCACAGAATGTGTGGGTCGGCAGCAACACCTCCAAGACCATCACAATGAGCACAGGAGCCTCACAAGGGTGCGTGCTCAGCCCGCTGCTCTTCACCCTACTGACCCATGACTGCGTACCAGCCTACAGCACCAACCACATCATTAAGTTTGTGGACGACAACAGTGGTGGGCCTCATCACCAACAATGAGGAGGCTAACTACAGAAATGAGGTGAGCCAACTGGTCCAGTGGTGCAAAGACAACAATCTCTTCCTGAAAGTGGGAAAAACCAAGGAGACTGTGGGTGACTTCAGGAGAGGACACACACAGCATCTCCCTCTGATCATCGATGGAGCAGCTGTGGAGAGGGTGAGCAGCACCAAGTTCCTGGGGGTGCACATCTCTAAGGACCTCTCCTGGTCCAACAACACCACATCACTGGTCAAGAAGGCTCAAACTCGCCTCCATTTCCTCCGCAAACTGAGGACATCACGAGTCCCACCCGTCATAACGTGCTTATTCTACCGGGGCACCATTGAGGGCAACCTCACCAGCTGCATCACAGTGTGGTACGGAAGCTGCACCACCTCCTGCCGAAAGACTCTACAATGCACAGTGAAAGCAGCCAGCAAGATCATCGGAGCCCCTCTGCCCCCCCCATCCCCGGACATCTACCTCACCCGCCTCACCCGCAGAGCCATCAACATTGCAGGTGACACCTCCCACCCCTCACACTCCCGCTTCAGCCTCCTGCCATCGGGGAAAAGGTACCGGAGCCTCCTGGCCCACTCCACAAGACTGCTGTACAGCTTTGTTCACCAGGCCATCAGGACCCTGAACCCCCACACACACTTCCCGGACCATAACACGCCCACCCACACAATAACTACCTCAGCCATTTGCACAGAAACATTTGGCACACCAACAGTAATACATCTGCTGCTGTATGTCTCTGCACCTTACTGCAACCAGTTGCACAAATACCATACCTGCTGCTGTTATTGCAATTACTGATCATGTGCAGTCCAATTTGTCACTATCTGCACCTTCACTCCTCATTGCACTGAACTTGCAATTACGGGTAATACAGCTCTTTTTTTCTGTACAAAGGATTGCTGGGTTTTATCTTAACTTTATTTGCACTACGGGTAGCATTACTGTACACAGACTGGTGGTGTTTTTCCATCCTTATTCTTTTCTTATATATTGCACACACCACTAAGAGAGAAAAGGCATTTCAATTCTCCTGTATAACCTGTATGTATAGAAGTATTGACAAATTAAAATCTTTGAATCTTCTGAATATAAATTGCTCCAAAAGCAACATAAGAAAGACAGATTACAGTTTGTAAATGCACAGAGGGAAAAAAGACCTTAAATTTTGGAGATGTCCTGTGGTGTGATGAAACTAAAATTGAACTGTTTGGCTATAATGACCATCATTACATTTACAGGAAAAAGGGGGAAGCTTGCAAGGCTGAGAACACCATTCCAAATGTGAAGTACTAGGGTAGCAGCATCACGATGGTGGGGTGTTTTGTGGCACGAGAGACTGGCGCACTTCACAAAATTGATGGTATCATGAGGAAAGAACATCATGTGGAAATATTGAAGCAACATCTCAAGACATCAGACAGGAAATTAAAGCTTCGGTGCAATTGGGTCTTTCAAATGGACAATGGCCCTAAGCATACCGCCAAATTAGTTACAAAGTGGCTTAAGGACAAAAAGTCAATGTTTTGGAGTGGCCATCACAAAACCCTGATCTCATTCTATTGAGAATTTATTGGGCAGAGCTGAGAAGACGTGCGTGAGCAAGGCGCCTACAAACCTGACCCATTTCCACCAGTTCCATCAGGAGGAATGGACCGAAATTCCAGCAAACTATGGTGAGAAACTTGTGGAAGGATACCCAAAACGTTTGACCCAAGTCATATAGTTTAAAGGCAATGCTACCAAATACTACAGAAATGTATGTAAACTTCTGACTTTGAAGTAATAATAAAATAATAATAATAATAATAATTTAGCAAATAGAAATCATTTTGGTCATCCTAACTGACCTAAAACAGGAAAAGTTTAGACTGATTTAATGTCAGACAGTGAATAAAAAGGTTGTGTGTCTTTTTATACAGTGTACAGTGTATGTAAACTTCTGGTTTCAACTGTAGATGCCAATAAAATAACTGTACAGAGTTGAACATTGTGGACACTTACCAGTCAGACTATCATCCAATATGTCCACGTGGAGATTTAATTTGTACATGACATACAGCGCTAGAAAAAAATAAGAGACCACTGCAAAATCTTTCTTATATTTGCATCTCGGCATATACGGCAGCCATTCAGTTTGAGTATCTGTTGAATTCCAACACAAGGACATCTCAATCTACTTAAGGAGGTACTCATTAGGTGATTAGGTGAGTTATTACACAAATACAAATTTCTAAGTTCTTCCTAAGTTAAAAGTGCTAAAGAATGATCATGAACTTGTTTTCTTTGGATTACTTGATCTACAAGTAACATATTTTTGTTGTTTTGGACAGTTGTAATTTACTGTAAATAAATGCTCTGCAAGATGATATTTTGACTTGGAATTTGGGTTAGTTGTTTTCTGCAGCTTTGAGAATAAAACCAAATTCTTCCTTTTATTTAAACATGCATATTAATAGTAAAACCCGATAAATGCATAATTTTGCAGTGGTCTCTCAAGCAGCATTTTTTTTATCTGTTGTAATAATTTTCATTTCACTGGCGTTAACAGTTCTGTCATGCCATCCTGTTTCTCAATATACTGATAATGTAAGATGAGAAATTAACAAAGGTTTTAAAAACAAAATAAAAAGAATCATTGTCAATCACAACAGGTGGAAAATTGAAAATATGCGGGAGATGCACTCTTAACAGAGGTTTGCACTCATCGGGTGCAAATTTTTTATTGTTTTATTATGAAACAATCAGGTATTTTATATGTATACATGTTTTTCACTGATTTATAATGAAAGTAGAAAAAATGCCAACTACCTTTTAAATTCTCATCCCTTTGAGCATACCAAGTTAAAAAAAAGAAAAACTTACTGCTTTTTTTGAGGATTTCTAGCACTTGAATCAGGACTTCTGGTTGGGTCATCTGAACCGATACAAGTAATGAAACAAAGTAAAATATGACATTTTTTGTGATGGTCTTAACAGAGATCCTAAGTCCTACCCCCTCTTCTTTAAGCTATAGGACCTACCCTTGGAAAAATTATGTATTGGATTTTATAGGAAGGCAGAAATTATTTTTCCATCCAAATTCAATTTTATCAGGAATTACACACGTTTGTCAATATTAAATATATTTTTGCCATGTAAATAATGTTGCAAGTTGTTGTAAAATAAAAGTAATACAAATTAGGGATGAGCCGATCTGATCTGCCGTATCGGGTTTGATCCAGGCAAAATGGCTGGATTGGTATTGGTAAGGAATAAAAGCAATTTACGGATTCAATACATTAGCAATATTAAAATGAAGGCACGATCATGTTAAACAGAAGCAAAAAGTGTCACGTGTCACTGCAGCCTGTCTGTGGGACTTGCCTCAGTATGATTGCCGTGTGGAGCTAGCGTTTCCAATTTTAACACCACCAAAACTTGATAAAACACTTGCAAAAGTATCACGGTAAAAGAGTATGCCGAATAGAGAATGGGCATGTGATTTCACCCGATGGAAAAACCGCAAGGAATTGTGGAAAAGATGGCTTGCGTATCTTTGTTCACTCGTGAACAACAACATGCCAGATATGGGACATGAAAATGAGTAGTCTGAAGGTGGAAAGAAACACGTCTGATGAAACTATCAAAAACAAACAAACAAACCTGGACACAAACCACTACATGCGGCGCTGGGATTCATCTTCTGTGCACACTGGAAGGGGATTCCCAGAGCACACCATTGTTGCCTTCATTACACATGGACACAGAATGTTTGCTATCGTTAGATTCAGCAGCTTCTCCTCTTTCAGGTGACTATAAACGTATAAAAGTATTTACTCCTTGTTTTCATCTTGTCCCACATCACTTAAACTAGGGCTGTGTGATATGATCAAAATTTCATATCACGATATAAAGCCTTATTCATGCTGCATTTCCCCTCTAGTCCGCTTTGGTCCATGTGCGCTTTGGACGATCCCGGCACGCGCGCGGCGCTGTTCATGCTCACTTTTTCATCTACCCAGGCCAAGCGGTTGACGAATGCGCGCAACCATCATTTGTAGTTCCACTCCCGCCCGATAGGTAGCGCCAATGCGCTGACGTGCCAGGATTTTCACCAACGAAGAAACGCTGCTTGCTTTCTGCTGCTTGACTTCCCAGTTTTCACTCTTTTTCCACGAAGATGCTGCTGCTGCTTAAGTATTTATGTATAGTTCATGTATGTTTATTCCCGTTTTCCATTTCCTCGTTGTCTTCTTCATCTACTTTGTCTTGGTATGCTGTGCTGACATCACCACCTCGTGAATGGGACGTTCAGTCTTGCGCATGTGCTTTTCAACACGTTCAGGTCGTGGGCAGGCGGTGCGGTCACAAAATTTGGGCTGCACGCGGTCGTCCGCGGTCGAGCTCTGCGGACGCAAGCGGAGTGGAGACGATGACTTAAATTTCGTCACACGAGGTTTCCGGTTACACGTACGCGGACAGCAGAGGTGCACCATGAATCCAGCTTAAGTAATCTTATTTGACAATAATATATATCACGATATACATTTTCTGTAAGTTCTATAGTTTATATATGATGACTAATAAAAAGGGCCATCTGTTTTTCTACATTTTAAATTACATACTGAAAAAAAGTCAATTGTACAAATTCATTTGTAATTAATTTTGTGCACTTTTCCCCTCTTAATTTTGCAGTGTTGTTATAAAATTGTTTTTAATGTGCATTTGAGGTGACTTCAACTTTAATCATTATTGCTACTTGCCTAATTAAAAATTACTAGAACTCAAGATACATTAAGAGCCAGTTTGTTCCTCCGACACGTTTTAATTTATTTAGTTTGTATGTGGCCACCGTCACGCACTTTTGCAGCTTTAGTAATGTTTTTTCAGACAAAATTAAGAAACTCGGCAGTGATTTAAACCAGAACAATTGTCTGATACACTATAATGTTTCCTATTAGCAACAAGCTAGCATGGCCATTTAGCATTTGCCATTTTATAATTAGAGATGGTGTTAACGTTACTTACCTCCAATTAAAACAAGGTTAGAGGACTATCCTCTCAGATGCAGCACGGTGGGGAAAAAGTCCCACATCCTTTCCACAGAAACAGCGGCAAAACATTAGCTTGCTGATAGCTGCTGTGGTGCACCACTGGGGGAGAGGTGACAAGTAGAAATGGGTATGTGTCTTTTAAATCCACATATAAACGAAACAGTTTTATATGAAACGGTAGACTTTATCACGTCACCGATATACAGCAGTGGACAAAATTGTTGGTACCCCTCTGTTAATGAAAGAAAAATCCACAATGGTCACAGAAATAACTTAAATCTGACAAAAGTGGTAATAAATAAAAATTCTATGAAAATTAACCAATGAAAATCAGACAATGCTTTTGAATTGTGGTTCAACAGAATTATTTTAAAAAACAAACTCATGAAACAGGCCTGGACAAAAATGATGGAACCCCTACAAAAGATTGAAAATAATGTGACCATAGGGACATGTTCAACCAAGACGTGTCCTCTAATTAACATCACAGGTGTCTACAAACTTGTAATCAGTCAGCCGGCCTATTTAAAGGGTGACAAGTAGTCACTGTGCTGTTTGATGACATGGTGTGTACCACACTAAACATGGACCAGAGGAAGCAAAGGAGAGAGTTGTCTCAGGAGATTAGAAAGAAAATTATAGACAAGCATGTTAAAGGTAAAGGCTATAAGACCATCTCCAAGCAGCTTGATGTTCCTGAGACTACAGTTGCACATATTATTCAGAAATTTAAGATCCATGGGACTGTAGCCAACCTCCCTGGACGTGGCCACAGGAGGAGACGGATAATACGAATGGTAACAAAACAGCCCAGAACAACCTCTAAACACATTCATGGTGAACTCCAAGGTCAAGGTACATCAGTGTCAGATCACACCATCCGTTGTTGTTTGAGCCAAAGTGGACTTCATGGGAGACGACCAAGGAGGACACCACTGTTGAAAACAAATCATAAAAAAGCCAGACTGGAATTTAACAAACTGCATGTTGACAAGCCACAAAGCTTCTGGGAGAATGTCCTATGGACAGACGAGACAAAACTGGAACTTTTTGGCAAGGCACATCAGCACTATGTTCACAGACGCAAAAATGAAGCATACCAAGAAAAGAACACTGTCCCTACTGTGAAACATGGAGGAGGTTCTGTTATGTTCTGGGACTGCTTTGCTGCATCTGGCACAGGGTGTCTTGAATCTGTGCAGGGTACAATGAAATCTCAAGACTATCAAGGTATTCTAGAGAGAAATGTGCTGCCCAGTGTCAGACAGCTTGGTCTCAGTCGCAGGTCATGGGTCTTGCAACAGGATAATGACCCAAAACACACAGCTAAAAACACCCAAGAATGGCTAAGAGCGAAACATTGGACTATTCTAAAGTGGCCTTGTATGAGCCCTGATCTAAATCCTATTGAACATCTGTGGAAGGAGCTGAAACATGCCGTCTGGAGAAGGCACCTTTCAAACCTGAGACAACTGGAGCAGTTTGCTCATGAGGAGTGGGCCAAAATACCTGCTGAGAGGTGCAGAAGTCTCAATGACAGTTACAGAAATCGTCTGATTGCAATGATTGCCTCAAAAGGTTGTGCAACAAAATATTAAGCTCAGGGTACCATCATTTTTGTCCAGGCCTGTTTCATGAGTTTGTTTTTTAAAGTAATTCTGTTGAACCACAATTCAAAAGCATTGTCTGATTTTCATTGGTTAATTTTCATAGAATTTTTATTTATCACCACTTTTGTCAGATTCAAGTTATTTCTGTGACCATTGTGGGTTTTTCTTTCATTAACAGAGGGGTACCAACAATTTTGTCCACGTGTGTATACTGTCATATTGCACAACCCCAGGTTAAGCTAAAGTTTTTGAGAGGGTCGCTTCAGTGTGTTATTATTATTCATCCAAATACCACGTAACGTTACAATGGGGAAGTTTTGCTGCGTTATCAAATCCAGCAACCGCTCTCACGATTGGTGTGGGAAAAAGATTGATAATGGCGTAGGCTTTTTTTTTTAACTTCCCAACTTGAAAGAAAAGTGGAGAGAA
This sequence comes from Pholidichthys leucotaenia, assembly GCA_020510985.1. Lineage (NCBI taxonomy): Eukaryota > Metazoa > Chordata > Actinopteri > Cichliformes > Pholidichthyidae > Pholidichthys > Pholidichthys leucotaenia. The sequence continues at coordinate 223,480,338 of CM035841.1, forward strand.
TCGTGTCTCTGAGCTAACAAAGAGAGGTCAGATGAAATGGACTGTAGCGGTCAGAGGGAAAGACATCAGCTTCGACAATATTCCTGAACACATGGTCGTATGTTCACGGCATTTTCACAAAGGTAAGTTTGATTTAAACACAAAGATTATGTATGCACGTGGAGTTGTTGCTGACTTTTAACAAACCGGCTGGACATTCCCCTTCTGTGCACAATGGAAAGGAATTCCCAGAGCGTTGTTGCCTTCATTACACATGGATTTAAAATCAGCTGGGGACTGAAGTCCAGAGAATGTTTGGTATCGTTAAGATTCTGCAGTTTGTCCTCTTTCAGGTGACTATAAAAACATCCAGGTCAAGGCAGTATTTACTCCTTGTTTTTATCTTGCCCCACAACCTGTTTAAATCCCTAAACAGGTTAAAAATCATTTCTAAACATTAACGTTTGCACTAAAATACCCTTTTGCTCTTGTTTTGTAACCATTGTGGTCTAAACTTTGAACAACAATTGAAAAAAAAATATCACTGTTATGATTTACTATGTTTTTATAGCGGCTAATTATACTGGTAATTTTTTGGTGCACCACTGGGAATGTTGGGCTGATTAAATCACATTACTTGATTAGTATTTCATGTCCAGTTGTGTAATAATGTGTATATACTTATCAAGCATCATATGACAAATTTGAACATAAGTGCAATATTTCACCGCTGGGACTTAGAAATACCTGTAAGTGCAGAGATGTGTGCTAGTGCAGAAAACTGTGTCGAAACGACAATTGCCTACCTTTGTGCAAATGACAATTTTCTGGTCATTCACCCAGAAGATTTGAGGCGGCTGGACCCATCCATTGGTGAATTGAACATAAACTTTTAACAATTTATAGCTTTTAAATTGCTTATGGGTAAATGCGATCACCCCACAAACCAGGTAGACAAACACATCGAACAGCGTGACTCGAGGCACTTGATTGAGATCCATGGTCCATTTCTTGTGCTCATACGGCTCGATCACATTTACTTCTTTTAATTTTTTGGAGGTAGCGCTCCTTTGCTTCCTTATTCAGCTTCTCTGAATAAGGAATTTTAATTTTCAGTTTGCTGCGTTCCATCGCATGTTTGTCTGTTCGTGTTAGCAGCTGCCGTACACTACAGGTAAACAAAGAAGCCAAACCATGACAATGGTGATGATGGCCCAGAATGCAGCGCGTCAATGCCCATTCTCTATTCTGTCAAGAACCGAGCAGAAGGAAGTGTGTCGCACATCAGCAGCCACTGCTTTTCCAGCTCGGAGGCTGGAACAAGCTTCTACTTCTTTTAGATTTGATTGGCGGTTGGCAACCAGCCTACAGGTGCATTACCGCCACGTACTTCACTCTATATCATCACTCTATCTGGTCAGGAGCTGTAGTATATCATGGGAAGAAGCTAAAAGTGAAACCTAAACATAAGAATGAAACTCAAAGTACAAACCAAATTGGAGCATGGAAAACGACAGGAACGAAGACAGAACATGGGCTTACCTTTCGGGGGAGAGTTACAGCTGATGAGAGGTAGGTAACAGAAACATAAATAGCAAATCATAACAGTGAAGTATAAGCAGGACTACAACAATAAGGGTACAGGAAATTAAACAGGAATTACTTCAAAATAAGAGCAAACCTAAAAACTAAGAATGGACATAGAATAATATTAGAAACACTACTAAATAAACTGAGGACCAGGAGAATACTTATGATAATAATAATGGATGACAAAAATACAACTTAAAGGGTTAGTTCCTTCAAAAATACAACTTAAAGGGTTAGTTCCTTCATTTTCAGCGCTACAGCATTTTTTAACCCATGCATAAAGTGGCACTTGGAATTTCATCTTTTAAAGATTTGTATAAACTTGCACTTAAAACTTCAGAGTGCATGTTTACATGGTGCTGACCAAAGAAATGCTGCCAATGTTGAAAAGTTTAAAATTTTAAAAAAAAAAAAGCAGCAGCATTACTGAACTAAGTCAAATTTGTAATATATTCTTTGACTTTTAGATTTATGTTTTTATATGTGTGCAAAATCCAACCAGTCATAACCAAAGTATGTTCTGTCCTTTTGTTGTTTCAAACAAAAGACTGTATCGGGTTTGGATCGGTATCGGTCGACACCCACAGTCACAGTATCAGACTTATAAAAGTGGTATCGGCTCACCCCTAATACAAATGTACAGAACTGTATTTTGAGAGCTTCAGCTAAATCAAAGGGCTATTTGTCGGGTTCTCACATGTTCTTTGTGAAAACGATGAAGTAAAGCTATGGTCACACAGATTCTCATAAACAATGGGTTCGTAAGAATCTCCTAGTTCCTACGAATTCTGGAGTTCATAGACATTCGTGGAGGGGGGCATAGTTTCTTATGGCTGCCATTCAATTCGCGAGAGCAACTTGAGGCATTCTTGAGAAATGAGGTGCACTACCGGAGTGGTGGCCTATTTGATAGAGCATCCGCCCCACAACCGGGAGGTTGGGGCTTAAAGTTCTGGCCGAGTCATACCAAAGACCATATAAAAAAGATACTTCCCACCCTCTAGCTTGGTGCACAGTATAATAGAAAGTATAATAGAATGGGAGAAGGAGAAGCCGTTTGTGGCGCCGCCTTGCATGGCAGAGACCCCTCTGAGTCTACATGTGATTAATATTGTAGATAGGAGAAACGCAATTTCGTTCTACTGTACATGATTGGCTGCATGGACTGAATAACAACAGAGATGGCTTCTTCTTTCTTCTTCTTTTCTGTCGTACAATGGCCTTAAGAGTTTTTATGTTCTCTGTAAGGGTGCCTTGGGATCTTTCTACGGCATACTTACTGCCATCTTAAGAAAATTTCTGTGCAACTCACGGCACTCAAGTCACTGGTAGAAAGATCTAAAGGCTTTCGACACATTTTGTCGGCACAAATATTGCACGAATGATGTACTTCTGCCTTATCAGCACCTCACTAACACCTTATGCACGGTGTACAAGTCTCCGTACGAACGGGGATTCATACGACATTTCCTACAGCTACTGTAAGGGGCCCTCCAGAACAACTTAAGGTTCTTGAGGCATACTTACGGTCAACATCTTGTGTAGTTGTTACGCTGTTCCTATGGCATTCGTATGACCACCTTATGATGACGGGTTTTCGTGAGGCGTTCACAGAAATTTTGGACAAGACCATTGACCTGGCCACAAACTTACAAACGGTCTACGAACACTCTCCTACAGCTGCCTTAAGAAGGCCATATGAAATGGTCCAAAAATTGTTTGCACGGTGTTTGCAGCCGTTCGTAAGGGTATTTGTGACTAGGGCTGGGAATCATTACTAATTTCCAGAATCGATTTGATTCCGATTCTTCGGGTTCTGAATTGATCCAATTCTGATTCAATTCAATCCCAATTCACTCAGGGAAATTACCATTTTAACAGCTATTTTATGTGCCAAGAAAAAAAAAATCTCAGAGACCTAATCACTGCAAATTGTAGCAGGAATACTCCAACTTTGTTGATACATAAATTATCACATAAAGAACTGACCCAAACTTAGTTACAATAATGCACTTATTATTCAACTTATGATTTTACAAAGTGCTAACAAGTGCTTTCTTTAGTGCAAAGGGTGTGTAGGGTCAAGTTAACAACCCAGAGTAAGTAAACAAATTCAATGCATGAAGCATGTATACAGTGGGGAAAATAAGTACTGAATACGTGAATGTTTTTCTCATTAAACATATTTCTGATGGAGCCATTGACCTGAGATTTTCACCAGCTATCAGTAAAAAAAAACAAGCAATCCGTTCATACATAGAAATCAAGGCAACTGTGTTCACAAAAGTTATATTTAATAAAGTAGAATGACACAGAGAATAAGTATTGAACACGCTTGGTGAAATTCATTTAATATTTAGTAGAAAAGCTTTTGTTGGTAATAACAGCTTCCAGATGCCTCCTGTATGGAGAAACTAGGTGCGGGCATTGCTCAGGAGTGATTTTAGCCCATTCTTCCACACAAATTCACTTCAAATCTTGAAGGTTCTGTGGGTGTCTTCTATGAACTCTGATCAGTTTGTTTCACAGATTTTCAATTGGATTCAGGTCAGGTGACTGACTGGGCCATTCTAGCAGCTTTATTTCCCTTCTCTGGAGCCAGTTGAGAGTTTCCTTGGGTGAGTGTTTGGGATCATTGTCTTGCTAAAATGTTCAGCCTTGTTTCATCTTCAGCATCTTGGCAGATGGCAACAGCTTCTTATCAAGGATGTCTCTGTACATTTGTCCATTCATCTTTCCTTCAATTATATGAAGTCTGCCTGTACCATATGCTGAAAAATACCCCCACACCATGATGCTCCCACCTCCAAACTTCACTGTTGGTATGGTGTTTCTGGGTTGATGTGCAGTGCCATTTATCCTCCAAACATGCTGTGTATTGTGGCATCCTAAAAGTTCAATTTTGGTCTCATCTGATCAGACTATATTCTCCCAGTATTTTAATGACTTGCCAAAATGTTGTGCAGCAAACTAAACGAGCTTCAACATGCCTTTTTTCTTCAGCAATGGAGTCTTGCAAGGTGAGCGGGCAATGGAGTCTTGTGAGGTGAGCGGGCAAAGAGCCCATGTCAGTTGAGGGCATAGCTTATTGTTTACTTTGAAACAGCAGTACCTGCTAACTCCAGGTCTTTCTGGAGTTCTCAATGAGTGGTCTTTGGCTCTTGGATAACTCTTCTGATAATTCTTTTGATTCCTCTGTCAGGAATCTTGCGAGGAGCTCCTGGTCGTGGCCGGTTTATGGTAAAATGATGTTCTTTCCACTTCCAAATGATGGATCTAACAGTGCTCACTGGAACATTCAGCAGTTTAGAAATGGCCCTGTAACCAATGCCATCATTATGTTTTGCAACAATAGGGTTGCGAAGGTCTAGAAAGAGCTTTTTGCTTCGACCCATCATGAATTCTTTGTGGTGTGACAATCTGATATTCAGACCATTTTAAAGGTTATCAGTCAGGACTTAACTAGCTGAAATTAATTTGCACTGACAGGGGACGGGATGGCTTCCTAAATTCTGATGGATTTCAGGTGGTTTCTTGGCTTTCTATCCTTTTTTTTTTTTTTGTCAGGTCAGGCATTGGCTTGCTTGCTACCAGGTAACCATGAAAACCGGTGCTACCTGTCTCATGGGTCGGGCCGTCGGTGACTCAACCGGCATCCCCGCCCTTCCGAGGGCGTGGAGGGTGAAACAGGGCATCCTGGCAGAACTAAAAACAATATCTGCCACAGGTCTGTGGTAGACCACTCCCAGTTACACGGGGTGAGACTGGACATCCTGGCAGATAAACACATCTGTCGCAAGGTCTGTGGTGGACTGTGCCAGTCGGTGCACTGTGACATGCACAACACAAAAAGCAGAGATAAACAAACCTATCATCTGGTCAGTCACTGCAACAGATACTGGAGTCAGTTTGTCTTGGCTTGTCCTTGCCACTGATAAAACCTTTATCTGCCAAGAATGTGCTGCTAGTCCAGCAAAAGCTAGTGGTACTCAAATACTTTGCAAGCAGTTTCATGAAATGATCAATCAGAAAGCAACTCATACTGGCTCGGATGTCGCCCGGGCTTACAGGGTCTGCGCTGATCTGTTCACACTCCAACAAGCAGCGAAAAGTAAGCTAGGAGCAGGAAGACAAAAGAAGAGGAAAACAGCAGCCTTGTGTGTTGCAGAATGGAATGTGTGCACTCTGTTGGACAGAACAACATCACAGCGCCCAGAAAGACAGACCGCGCTTGTGGCCCTGGAAATGAAGAGGTACAATGTAGACATAGCTGCACTTAGTGAAACAAGATTGCCTGGATATGACAGCTTGGAAGACCATGGGTACATCTTCTTTTGGAGTGGGAGATCAACTCAAGAAAGGAGAGAAGCAGGAGTGGGCTTTGCAGTTAGAAAGGAGATAGCAGCAATGCTTGATGAGGAACCGGTGCCAATCAACGACAGGATAATTCAATTCAATTCAATTCAACTTTATTTATATAGCGCCATTTCACAACAACAGTCATCTCATAGCACTATCAACTGTAGGGAGGACCCCCACAGTTGCAGAAAGACCCCAGCAATCAGGCGATCCCCTGTGAGCAAGCACTTGGCGACGGTGGAGAGGAAAAACTCCCTTTTAACAGGAAGAAACCTCCAGCAGAACCAGGCTCAGGGAGGGGCAGTCATCTGCTGCGACTGGCTGGGGGGTGAGGGGATAGAGAAGAAGAAAAGAACAGACATGTAGAGAGCAAACAGCACGATGGGGACTCAATCTATGGGAGAGAACAAACAAATGTTAATGACCAGCAAAAAAAAAAATATTTCATAGAGAGTGAGGAAAGGAGTGAGGCCCAGTGCATTACTGGAGGTCCCCCGGCTGACTAAACCTATTAGCAGCATAACTAAGGGAGGGTTCAGAAAACACATGATCCCTCCCTAATTGTAGGCTATATCAAAAAGGTAGGTTTTAGCCCTATTCTTAAAAACAGAGATCGAGTCTGACTCCCGAATCCAGATTGGCAGCTGATTCCACAGGAGAGGAGCTTGATAACTGAAGGCTCTGCCTCCCATTGTACTTTTGGAGATTCTAGGTATTACAAGTAAACCTGCATTTTGGGAGCGTAGTGCTCTGTTAGGATGATACGGTAGTATCAGATCTTTTAAATAAAAAGGAGCCTGATTGTTTAGAGCTTTGTAAGTAAGAAGAAGGATTTTAAACTTAATTCTAAACTCTATGGGAAGCCAATGAAGGGAGGCCAGAACCGGAGAGATATGATCTCTCTTTCTAGTACCTGTTAAAACTCTTGCTGCAGCATTTTGGATCAGCTGAAGACTTTTTAAAGATGTTTTAGGACAACCTGATAATAAAGAATTACAATAATCTAATCTCGAGCTAACAAAAGCGTGGATCAGCTTCTCAGCATCACTCTGAGACAAGATGCTCCTAATCTTGGCAATATTACGCAAATGATAGAAGGCAGTCTTAGAAACAAATTTAATATGTGAATTGAAGGACAAATCCTGATCAAAAATAACTCCAAGGTTCCTCACAGAGCTATTAAGAGAAAGAGTAACTGCATCCAAACTGAAAGTTTGATTTGGAAAGGAATTTCTAAGGTTTTTTGGACCAACAAGAATGACTTCAGTCTTATCTGAATTTAATAGCAGGAAATTACAAGTCATCCAAACTTTGATTTCCTTAAGACAGGCTTCTAACTTGGCTAATTGATTAGTATCATCTGGCTTCATTGACAGGTATAATTGTGTGTCATCTGCATAACAGTGAAAATGTATACAGTGCTTTCTAATAATGTTGCCTAACGGAAGCATATATAAACTAAAAAGAGTAGGGCCAAGCACAGATCCCTGTGGAACTCCATGACTAAGCTTTGAGCTGAGAGAAAACTCATCATTTACATGAACAAACTGGAACCTATCAGATAAATAAGATCTAAACCACTGCAACGAAGTTCCATTAAGTCCAACATAGTGTTCTAATCTATCAAGTAGAATATTATGATCAATAGTATCAAAAGCTGCACTAAGATCTAAAAGGACAAGTACAGAAACTAGTCCATTATCAGATGCAATGAGGAGGTCGTTAGTGACCTTCGCTAAGGCTGTTTCAGTGCTATGATGGATTCTAAACCCAGATTGAAACTCCTCAAATAAACCATTTCCCTGCAGGTGGTCAAATAATTGCATAGCAACAACTCTTTCTAAGATTTTTGAAATGAAAGGGAGATTAGAGATTGGTCTATAGTTAGCTAAAGCTCCTGGATCTAGCGTTGGCTTTTTGAGTAAGGGTTTAATTACAGCCGTTTTAAAAGCCTGCGGTACATGGCCTAAAGTTAATGAAGAATTGATTATATGAAGAATAAAGCTACCAATAAGTGGGAAGACTTCTTTAAATAACCTGGTAGGAATAGAGTCTAAAAGACAAGTTGAAGGTTTGGATGAGGAAACTATTTTGTCTAACTCACAAAGGTCGATTGGAGTAAACTCATCAAGACAGACATCAATAGAAGGAGTTGTAGTAGTTACAGTATTTAAGTTAACTGTGGGAAGAATCTGATTGATTTTATCTCTGATGGATGAAATTTTATTATTGAAAAAGTTCATAAAGTCCTGACTAGTAAGCTCTAAGGGGATGCTAGGATTGACAGAGTCCTGACTCTTTGTCAACCTGGCTACAGTACTGAAAAGAAACCTGGGATTATTCTTGTTCTCTTCTATTAATGCAGAGTAATAACTCGTTCTAGCTTTTCTAAGAGATTTTTTATAAATTAAAAGATGATTTCTCCAAGCTAAATAGATTTCATCTAAATTAGTAGAGCGCCATTTTCTTTCTAATTGACGAGTCTTCTGTTTTAAGCTACGAGTTTCTGTGTTGAACCAAGGAGTTAAAAATCTCTGATTAGACTTTTTCTTTTTTAAGGGGGCCACCAAGTCTAGAGCCTGATGCAGAGAAGCTGAAACACTATCCACCATGTTATCAATTACAGAAGGAGCAAGCTGTCTATAGCTTATTTCCGTTGTGTTGACACATGGCATAGAGGAAACAATCTGCATAAATTTGGAAACAGCATCATCTGAGAGGCATCTACTGTGATAATATTTTTCTTTAGGAGCCAAATAGTCAGAAATAGTAAAATCAAAGGTTAACAGACAATGGTCTGACAGTACAAGGTTATGAGGAGACACTACAAGATTTTCTATTTCTATGCCATATGTCAGAACAAGGTCCAATGTATGGTTGAGGTAATGAGTAGAATTTCCTACTTTCTGAGAAAACCCAATCGAGTCTAATATTGAATTAAAAGCCACATTAAGGCAGTCACTATCTACATCCACATGTATATTAAAGTCCCCTACTATAATTATTCTATCAGATTTCAGCACTAAATCAGCTAAGAAATCAGGAAATTCGGATAAAAATTCTGAATAGGTTGATGGGGGACGATAAACTATGGCAAATAAAATTGGGTTTAACCTGGAATTGCTAAAGTGCCCAATACTGAGGACCAGGCCCTCAAAGGAATTATAACATGTTTTTTGCTTTACATTAACTAGTAATTTGGAATGGTAAATTGATGCTACTCCTCCTCCACGACCAGAACTTCTGGGATTTTGACAGTTTAAATAACCAGAGGGAGTTGATTCATTTAAACCAACATAATCCTCTTGTCCTAACCAAGTCTCTGTAAGGGAAATTAAATCAATCTGATGATCAATTAACAGATCATGGACTAACAGAGACTTGGGAGTTAGAGACCTAATATTTAATAAACCACATTTAATTTTTAAATTATGAGGAGGAACAGAGGCCAAATCATTCAATTTAGAGGCTTTATGTTTAATTTGAGTTTTACCAATATTTTGCTTTATCACTTTGGGATGCTTATACATTATATTTTTATTTACTTTGGAGGGAGCAGACAACGATTCTCTGATGGGGAAGACAGGGGCTAAGCTGAGGGGTGGCGGATGAAGAGGAGCTGCAGAGAGGCGTGTAAGACTGCGACTCTGCTTCCTGGTCCCAACTCTGAGTAGTCAGGGTTTTGGAAATTTGGATAAAAAAGATGCCAGATTGTTAGATAAATGAGAAGCACCATCCAAAGTGGGATGAATGCTGTCTCGTCTCATAAGACCAGGTTTTCCCCAAAAAGAGCTCCAATTGTCAATGTAGCCCACGTCATTTTTAGGACACCACACAGACAGCCAGCGGTTCAAGGATGACTAATGACTATGAGACTCCCACTACACCGGAAGATGTATGCCACACTCATCAATGTACACTACCGTTCAAAAGTTTGGGGTCACTTAGAAATTTCCTTATTTTTGAAAGAAAAGCACTTTTTTTTCAATGAAGATAACTTTAAACTAATCAGAAATACACTCTATACATTGCTAATGTGGTAAATGACTATTCTAGCTGCAAATGTCTGGTTTATGGTGCAATATCTACATAGGTGTATAGAGGCCCATTTCCAGCAACTATCACTCCAGTGTTCTAATGGTACAATGTGTTTGCTCATTGCGTCAGAAGGCTAATGGATGATTAGAAAACCCTTGTGCAATCATGTTAGGTCTGCAATGCTGTAATTGCTGCAAATGGAGGATTCTTTGACGAAAGCAAAGTTTGAAGGAAAAAATTATTATTTTAAATACAAATCATTATTGCTAACCTTGTCAATGTCTTGACTATATTTTCTATTCATTTTACAACTCATGGTGGTAAATAAGTGTGACTTTTCATGGAAAACACAAAATAACTGTCTGGGTGACCCCAAACTTTTGAACGGTAGTGTATATGCCCCAACAATGACCAACACAGAGGAGGTGAAGGATGAGTTCTACAGTGATTTACATGAGACTATCAGGCGTGTACCGACTGATGACAGGCTGGTACTTGTTGGAGATTTTAATCGTAGAGTTGGCTCGGACACTGAGAAATGGAAAGGAGCGCTAGGCAGTCATGGAGTAGGCAAGTGTAATGCCAATGGAGAACTTCTACTTGCACTATGTTCAGAGTACAACCTTGAGATAACCAACACTCTATTTAAGCACAAGGACACACACAAGAAGACATGGATGCACCCAAGATCCAAGCACTGGCACTTATTAGACTACATCATAGTCAGGCAGAGGAACATAAGGGATGTACTGGACACCAGAGTAATGAGAGGCGTGGACTGCGGTACTGATCATGTTATGCTGAGATCTAGATTAAGGATTTGGAGACGAAAACAGCACTGCAGGACGGGTGCGAAGCCACCACGGAAGCTAAACACTACTGCACTGAAAGGCCAAAAGAAGCAGGAAGAACTTACACATGAAATGAATGAAAACTTGAAAGACTGGGACAGCAACAACTCAAGAGAATGGCATAGAAGAGAAATGGGTGACATTGAAGGATACGGTGTATCAGACTGCAAGTGATGTACAGTGGGGCAAAAAAGTATTTAGTCAGGCACCAATTGTACAAGTTCTCCCACTTAAAAGATGAGAGAGGTCTCCAATTTTCATCATAGGTACACCTCAACTATGAGAGACAAAATGAGCAAAAAAAAATCCAGAAAATCACATTGAAGGATTTTTAATGAATTAATTGGTAAATTCCTTGGTAAAATAAGTATTTGGTCACCTACAAACAAGCGAGATTTCTGGCTCTCACAGACCTGTAACTTCTTCTTTAAGAGGCTCCTCTGTCCTCCACTCGTTACCTGTATTAATGGCACCTGTTTGAACTCGTTATCAGTATAAAAGACACCTGTCCACAACCTCAAACAGTCAGACTCCAAACTCCACTATGGCCAAGACCAAAGAGCTGTCAAAGGACACCAGAAACAAAATTGTAGACCTGCACCAGGCTGGGAAGACTGAATCTGCAATAGGTAAGCAGCTTGGTGTGAAGAAATCAACTGTGGGAGCAAGTATTAGAAAATGGAAGACATACAAGACCACTGATAATCTCCCTCGATCTGGGGCTCCACGCAAGATCTCACCCCGTGGGGTCAAAATTATCACGAGAACGGTGAGCAAAAATCCCAGAACAACATGGGGGGACCTAGTGAATGACCTGCAGAGAGCTGGGACCAAAGTAACAAAGGCTACATTAGAAACACACTACGCTGCCAGGGACTCAAATCCTGCAGTGCCAGACGTGTCCCCCTGCTTAAGCCAGTACATGTCCAGGCCCGTCCGAAGTTTGCTACAGAGCATTTGGATGATCCAGAAGAGGACTGGGAGAATGTCATATGGTCAGATGAAACCAAAATAGAACTTTTTGGTAAAAACTCAACTTGTCATGTTTGGAGGAGAAAGAACACCATACCTACTGTGAAGCATGGGGGTGGAAACATCATGCTTTGGGGCTGTTTTTCTGCAAAGGGACCAGGACGACTGATCCGTGTAAAGGAAAGAATGAATGGGGCCATGTATCGTGAGATTTTGAGTGAAAACATCCTTCCATCAGCAAGGGCATTGAAGATGAAACGTGGCTGGGTCTTTCAGCATGACAATGATCCCAAACACACCGCCCGGGCAACGAAGGAGTGGCTTCGTAAGAAGCATTTCAAGGTCCTGGAGTGGCCTAGCCAGTCTCCAGATCTCAACCCCATAGAAAATCTTTGGAGGGAGTTGAAATAGTTGAGGTATACCTCAACTATTTTTTTTTTCCAAAAAAAAAAAAAAAAGTCTGCGTTGCCCAGCGACAGCCCCAAAACATCACTGCTCTAGAGAAGATCTGCATGGAGGAATGGGCCAAAATACCAGCAACAGTGTGTGAAAACCTTGTGAAGACTTGCAGAAAACGTTTGACCTCTGTCATGGCCAACAAAGGGTATATAACAAAGTATTGAGATGAACTTTTGTTATTGACCAAATACTTATTTTACCGAGGAATTACCAATTAATTCATTAAAAATCCTTCAATGTGATTTTCTGATTTTTTTTTCTTATTTTGTCTCTCATAGTTGAGGTATACCTATGATGAAAATTGGAGACCTCTCTCATCTTTTAAGTGGGAGAACTTGCACAATTGGTGGCTGACTAAATACTTTTTTACCCCACTGTATTAGGCCACCCTGAGAGGAAACATCAAGATTGGTTTGATGAGCATGATGAACACCTGAAGAAACTACTAGAAGCGAGGAATACAGCTAGGCAGGAAAACCTACAGTGTAATACAAGGTCAAAGAAGAAGAAATATTCAAAGGCTCAGAGTGAGCTACAGAAGTACACCAGAGAGATGAAGTTCAACTGGTGGGATGAAAAAGCGGAGCAACTTCAAACTGCAGCAGACAGGAAGGACATGAAAACATTCTTCACAGGTTTGAGAGAAATCTATGGCCCTAAACCAAGAGGATTGATCCAACTAAAGGCTATGGACGGTGAAACCGTTTTGCAGGAGAAAGACAAGATCCTGGACAGATTTGCAGACCACTTTGACCAACTACTAAACAACCCTGGAGATCTCACTGAAGAGGCTAAAGAAGCTCTAGTGCAGTGACCAGCTGTATCAAGTCTGGATGAACCACCAAATTTTGATTCACTAATGGCAGCTCTCAGGACAACACAGGATGGTAAAGCTCCAGGAAGGGATGGAATTCCAGCATAAGTGTGGAAATTTGGTGGTGTTCAGCTGACCAACTGTCTGCACAAGCTCATCCAAGAGATATGGGATGCCCAGAAAGTACCTCAAGACTGGAAGGATGCAAGTATTGTGCCTTTGTTCAAGAAAGGTGACAGGAAAGATTGTGGAAATTACCGAGGTATATCACTGGTAGCCACTGTTGGTAAGATTCTCTCACGTGTACTACTGAACAGACTCAATGAACACATCTCGCAGAATGCACTGCTGGAAACCCAGTGCGGCTTTAGAAGTGGAAGAAGCACAATGGACATGATTTTCTGCTTGAAACAGGTTCAAGAAAAGTGTATCTATCAGAACATACCACTTTATGTAGTCTTCATAGACTTCAGTAAAGCCTTCGATACTGTTTTGCGACAAGGACTTTGGCAGGTACTCAAGAAATATGGCTGTATAGAGAAGTTTGTCAGCCTGATCGAGGCACTTCATACAGGTATGCAAGCAAACGTGGCAATGAGTGGTTCAGTACCTAAAGACTTTTCAGTAAGCAATGGGGTGAAACAAGGGTGTGTGCTGGCGCCTACACTCTTCTCGCTACATCTGGCAGTCATGCTTGAGGTGGCCTTTAAAGACACTTCAGAAGGAGTATACATTCAAACAAGGAAAGAAGCAGACTTGTTCAATGTGGTACAGTTTAAAGCCAAGAGTAGGACATCGATAAAGGTAGTAAGAGAAATGCTCTTTGCCGACAACAGTGCTCTAGTTGCACACAGTGTGGAAGATATGCAATCTTTAGTGGAGAAATTTGCAAGAGCAGCTTGCCAATTCAGACACAAAATCAACATCAAGAAGACAGAGCGCCTTTATCAACCAACAAAGTTCCAATTATCAACATCACTACCAGAAGAGATCAGCATTGGTACAGAGCCACTAGTCAAGTGCAAGACTTTCAAGTATCTAGGGAGCACTGTTTCAAAGAATGCTAGGCTAGAGGATGAACCACCTCTCAGAATGGGAAGCACGAGCGTTGTGTTTCGAAACTTGAGGGAGAGACTGTGGAACAACCAAGATGTGTCTATTCGTGTGAAATGCAAAGTGTACAGAGTGACAGTACTGGCTACTCTATTGTACGGTGCTGAAACTTGGACTGTCTACAGAGTGCAGATGCAGAAACTCCACGCGTACATGATGAGACACATTCGAGCCATAATGAACATCTCATGGAAAGACAAGATAACCAACATAGAAGTGTTGAAACGAGCTGGTCTACCATCAATGGAAGACATGCTAATACAGATGAACCTGAGATGGCTCTGACATGTTGAGAGGATGGACCACCAGTGTCTCCCTCGGCAGTTACTCTACTCAGTTATGCGAGGGCAAACACAATCAGGGTAGACTAAGGCTCAGATTTAAAGACACTGTAAAAAGAAACTTGAAGAAGTTGGATATAGACAGAATTCCTGGCAGCGGAAGGCTAAGGACAGAGCTGTGTGGAGGAATCTGATCAGACCTAAATGAAACAGTCACTGTCGCCCACGACAGACTCCTACGATGATGCCTTTTTGCACCTCTTTTGCTTCATGTGTCCAATACTTATTCCCTGTGTCATTCTACTTTATTAAATGAAACTTGTTTTGTGAACACACTTGCCTTGATTTCTTCGTATGTATGGATTACTTGGGGTGTTACTGATATCTGGTGAAAATCTCAGGTCAATGGCTCCATCAAAAATATGTTTAATGAGAAAAATGTTGATGTGTTCAATACTTATTTTCCCTGCTGTACATAATCTCACTGTATTTGCCAGCCACTTTCAATTTCAAATACAGTGGTACCTCTACTTACGAATTTAATTCGTTCCGGAAGAATTCTCGTAACGTGAAAAATTCGTAAGTAGAGGCGCGTTTTACATGTAAATGCCGTAATCCGTTCCAAGCCCCCAAAATTCGGGCATAAATTTTTTATAAATCGTAAAAACGCATCAAAACATGTAACAAATACATGTTACAATTAGATTACTGCACAATAAACATAAAATGAGAGTTTAAAATGAGAGAAAGAATAATAATAAAAGAGAAAGAATAATAAAAATTATGTTCATTTACCCTTTAACTGCTATCGTCGTCGACGTCGTCACCTTTTGCCTTCTTTGGTTCATGTTCTGATCCAAGGACGTTTGCTTTTGTCGGCTTGTAAGTGCTTCGTTTTGTTTTAATACCGTGCTGATCGTTGATGTATTACGGCCATATTCTTTGGCGAGATCAACCAAACGCATCCCCTTTTCATACCTTTCGATTATCTCCTTTCTTTGTTTGTATGGACAAAAAAACTCTCTTCTTTTCTCCTTTTCCACTTATCTCCGTCACTTTCTTGGGGCCCATAGCGAATAAATGTTAATTCTGTACTGTACACACACGTAAAACTTTCCCCTTGTTCTTAATAAAGTTTTGGAAAAAAAAAAAAAAACTTCGTGGCCAATGGGATACCAGGAAGATGCTAGGCGATAGCCAATGGCAGAGCAGCTACAGGTATGTTTACGTTCGGTAAACTACGGAAGCTGCGAGGAGCGCGTACTTTTTTGCCTTTCGTATCCTGAAATTTCGTTCGTAACTAGAGGCAATATTTTCCCGTTGAGGCGTCTCGTAACCTGAAAATTCCGTATGTAGAGACGTTCGTAAGTAGAGGTACCACTGTATATCAGTCATTCAGTGCAACTAGAACATACTTTTTGTAAACAGTAATACCTGAGAAAATGCTACACTTGTGAGGCTAAATTGAGTATGTGTGCTAAACAGCCAACGTGCAACTGGCCCATTATTTCCACAGCATGTGCCATATTTGCAGCATTGACACAAATTTTTTGCACGGCACAAATGTATGTCAAGTTAATGTAAACATGTGAAAAGCATGCGCATTCGCATCCGAGGGATCGTGCTAACAAGGGCTAGAAAGTAATCAACCTTGAGATTCTGCCGTCACTGGAGTAAAATGATCAACACTGGAAAGTAAACTAGTGGAGTGGTGGCTTAGAGGTAGAGCATCCACCCCACAACCGGGAGGTCGGGGTTCAAGTCCTGGCCGGGCCATGCCAAAGACCATATAAAATGGAACTTCCTGCCATCCAGCTTGGTGCTCAGCAAAAATCGAACGGAGGGGGGAAATGTGGGCGACAGTGGCTCAGGAGGTAGAGCGGGTCATCCAATAACCAGAGGGTTGGTGGTTCGAATCCCGCTCTCCCCAGCCATCCTGCCGTTGTGTCCCTGGGAAAGACACTTTACCCACCTTGCCTCCAGTGCCCATGACACTGGATACGAATGTGTATAAATGCTCGGTAGTGGTCGGAGAGGCCGTTGGCATGGATTGGCAGCCACATTTCCCTCTGTCTGCCCCGAGGCAGCTGTGGCTACAGTAGTAGCTTACTACTATCAATGTATGTCTGGAGTGAATGAATAATGGACTCACTGTAAGCACTTTGAGATGACACTTGACAGGTAAAGTGCCATATAAATCTAATACATTATTTATTACTACTAGTTTGAAAATGAGACTGCCACTCACCTGCAGACAGACGGATCGGCGCTGACACGGACTGTTGTATATATTCATCCCATATACTGTACACCTGCCACAGACATGCCAGTGATGGCTAGCAGGCTAGCAATGTAAACGACTGTCATCCAGGTGTAGTTTTGGAGGAGGCTGTAACAAATTTCCAGGTGAGAGCAATGCCCGATAGCATTGCAAAGTTAAACATGACGGTTTGGTTTTGTCGAGCTCTTCGCTACCTTCACAGTTCTTTAATCCATCAGCTGTGTGCCGCCATGTTGATCTACTTTGACCCAGGGCTTAACTCTCAAGCGATTGTTCAATCACGCGAGAGTTCTGCCAGCTCAAGGACAACTAGCTTCTTGTGTTTCATAGACAAAGGCATTGTATTGAAAGATTGATCCGTGAATTTTGAGAATCGATATCAGCTCAGTCAAACATAAATCAATCTGAATCAAAGAATCGATCTTCTGAACTCATCCCTATTTGTGACCGTAGCTTAACTTACACGACTTGTACTTTAAAACCTCTTACCATTCCAGCCAGTGTCCAACCAATGTAAAACGTACCAAAGGCAGAACACCGGAATGGAAAGAGGTTTGAACAGTTGGACAACAACCTACAGCAGGGGTGTCAAACTCATTCCATGGAGGGCCAAGACCCTGCAGGTTTTACTTCCACCCAGTCTCTTCAGCAGGTGTTTTCACTGATCAGCAATCAGTAGGACGAAATTCAGAGAAATCACCTGTTGAAGACACTGGGTGGAGGTAAAACCTGCAGGGTCTTGGCCCTCCATGGAATGAGTTTGACACCTGTGACCTACAGCTTGTTTTAATGTGGAAAATAATCTTTTAAATTGACAAACATCATATGTGTATTTCATGGCAAAATTTGATTGAGATTGAAAAACTATTTCTCTCTCGCCATTCATTCCAGTACTGGCTTTTTCCAAAGTAAGGTCACATGATGCCAAAGTAGAGGAGGCAGGACTTGGGCTCTCTCAAGGCTAATTTGTCAAAATCTGGGCCCAGGCTTACCGAGGAAGGGTAGGTGACATCAATGTTAATGTCACTGGTCTTAAAGGCAAAACGGGTGAGACAAGAACCATAGAGACGGAGAGAACAGGCTGGAAAAGACAGAAATTATTAGAAACACACAATATATATGTTTTGTTACACTTAACAGAAAAAAAATACTAAAAACTAAAGACAAACATCCATCCATCCATCCATCTTCTTCCGCTTAATCCTTTTCAGGTCGCGGGGGGGCTGGAGCCTATCCCAGCATCTTTGGGCGAGAGGCAGGGTACACCCTGGACAGATCACCAGTCCATCGCAGGGCCAACACAGAGAGACAAACAACCGTTCACTCTCACAGTCATACCTAAGGACAATTTAGAATTCCCAGTTGATGCCAATTAAACTCACTTGCATGTTTTTTTGGCATGTGGGAGGAAACCGGAGAAATCCTGGAGTAAACCCACGCAGACACGGGGAGAACATGCAAACTCCACACAGATCACTGTTGGTCGGGGGCTGGGATTGAACCCAGGATCCCCCGGCCAAGGGTGAGTTGTTGTGCTGCCGCAGTGCAAACCACTCTGCCACCGCGCTGCCCAAGACAAACATCGTCTCATTTAATTATAAGTTGGGATTGAAAGTTTTTCGACATTTCTGGGGGGGGGAAAAAAAAAAAAAGTGCCCATGTACATATTTATTATCCCGCTGATCAAATAATCCATTTTAATTTGTCCTACAACCTGAGAAGTGCTTCTGTACGATCTTCTCCATTCTGCTGACCACAACCTTTCGAACTTCAAAGTCCTCCTCTGAAATTCCTTGCTCCGTGGCTGTTTCTAACACGGCAGCATTCACAGCCCTCAGGTGAATGCAGGAGGGCAGTGGCAGGGCCCGTAGCTCATTCTCCTCCTGTTTCTCCTAAGACACCACAATCGGAAAATGTGTCAACAACCGATTCTTAACTCTTTTAAGCACAGTCATCGAAAATGTTCCCGTACCATTATGTTCTTCTTGTGCCTCTTCTCCTTGATGTGTTTGTGTGCTCCTTGGATGTTCTCAATGTGCACAGAACAGAGCTTGCATAAGTATTGGTAGTTTGGGTTCTCTGGAGACTGCTGTTAAAAAAAAAAAACAGAAAAAAAAAAAACAGACAATTTACACGAGTCACAAGAAGTTAGGGAAATTTGGCTTTCGGGTGAAATTTATGGAAAATGTAAAAAGTTCATGCCACGGTGATATAATATGAAAGCAGGGCATTTAAGTAGAAGCATGCAATGAGGATTTCCTCGTCTTAAACAACTTATTGAAACAGAAACCAATAACAGTGGTGGGTATACCACAACAAAAAATGTCAATGTCTCAACAACTTGTCATGTGCCCTTGACCATCAATTACAGCTTGACAACAACGTCTCATGCTGTTCACAAATCGACTTATTGTCTGCTGAGGCATGACATTCCACTCTTCTTGAAGGGCGGCTCTTGGGTCATTGCGGTTGTGAGGTGCAGGGTTGCAAGCCTCTACAAAGAAACTCAGCTGATCCCATAAGTTTTCTATGGGATTCACGTCTGGAGAAAGTGCAGGCCACTCCTTTTGAGGTACCCCCGCTTCCAGCAGCCGTTCCCTAATGATGTGACCTTGATGAGCTGGAGCATTGTCGTCCATGAAGATGAAATGCACAATGACTGGATTAATGATGTTATTCAGGTAGTAACGGCTTGTCACTGTACCATTCACAAGGTGTAGGGCTGTTCTATATTGACTAGACACACCTGCCCAAGACTGTAACACCACCAACATCAAAGGCTCGGCTGGTGACAATAGCGCCTGATGCATACGGGTCTCCTTGACATCTCCAACACTGTTGGCGGCCATCATTCCTGCTCAACGTGAATCGACCTTCATCAGAGAACAGCACTAAGGCCCACTGGTCCCTTGTCCAGCATAAATGCTCCCTGGCCCATGCAAGACGATGACGCCTGTGCCTGGTGGTGTGGTCAGGTACCCTTGCAGGCCGTCTAGCACACAGACCACACTGATGGAAACAGTTTCAAATGGTCTGACGTGACACTTGGGTGCCTCTAACCTTTAAAGTCCTCTCAGGACTTTAAATGTGCCTGGAACTGAGTGGCATTCATCATCCGGTTCCGCAGGGCACTGTTCACAATGAAGCAGTCATCAGCATGGGATGTGGCCAAAGGACGTCCACTTCTATGCCTTTCTGTATCTCTGTTGCAACCTCCTGATGACACTTTGTGACACTAAGGGCTGCAACAATTACTCGAATAATTCGGTTACAAAAAATTCTCGATGCAAAATTTATGCATCAACGTGTCATTTAATGTAGCACTTCCAGTCTATATGACCTTCTTCCGGTGCGACCTTCTTCCAGCCATGCTACCTATGAGAGCTGATGAAATTTCCAACAAAATTTTGAAAAGTATCATTAATTCAATACTGGAACCTCTTACCTACTGCATTAACCTGTCTCTAATCTCTGGAGTAGTGCCACAAATAGCAAAAATTGCACAAATAATACCAATTTACAAATCAGGTGATAAGAATGATTTGACTAATTATCATTCAATATCCATTCTGCCTACTCTCTCAAAGGTTTTGGAAAGAGTAGTTTATAACAGACTTACCAGTTACCTTGATAAGCTCAACATTATTATCCCATCTCAGTATGGCTTCGGAAAGAAACACACTACCTATATGGCAATACTTGACCTAATTGAAAAAAATCAATGATGCACTTGAAAGAGGCAACTATGGTACTGGCATTTTTTAGACCTGTCCAAAGCATTTGATACCATTAACCATGACTTCCTAATTAATAAATTACAACATTACGGTGTCAGAGGCATTAGATTGATTTATTAGTTATCTGTCTGGAAGACTTCAGTATGTTTATACAAATAACCACAAGTCACCATATAAATCCATCAGTCATGGGGTTCCCCAGGGTTCCACTTTAGGACCAGTTCTCTTCATTCTGTATATAAATGACATTGCTAACTCCTTGTCTCGACAACATAAAGTACTGTTTGCTGATGACACTAATTTATTTTTTGCTCACCAGAATCCAAATGAACTTGAACAGAAAACAAATAGTGAACTACTGAAAACAGACACCTGGTTTCAGTGTAACAAACTTTCTCTTAATATCGGTAAAACTAATTATATTGTATTCAATTGCAATAAAAAGCCAGACACCAAGGAACTTTGCCCCAAAATTAATGGACAGAATATTACAAGAGTTAGCTCTATAAAATTCTTGGGGGTCCTCATTGCTGAATTTCTCAATTTCAAATGTCACATCGATGATCTAATCAAGAAACTGGCCAAATATGCTGCTTTGTTTTTTTAAAGTGAGACATTTTCTACCACTTTCAGCACTTCTCACTCTATATAAAACTTTACTTGAGCCTCACTTACATTACTGCAATATCATATAGTGTAAGACATTTCCAACTCACCTAAAAAAAACCTAGAAATTCTCCAAAAGAAAGTCATATGTGCCTTATCATGGTCTGAATATAATTCTCCTACTAGTCATCTTTTCCATCGTTACAATCTTCTAAGACTTGCTGAGCATAATTACTTCCAGAAAGTCTGTATAATGTATCAGGTTGTCCACAAACTCAACTATAAACTAGAAAAGCACTCGGAGAGCGCAGACCTCCGCCAAGCGCCACAGTTCCCTCCCATACAGTGTTTGTGTGTAGGTTTTCAGATTCCTTGACCATGAAAACATATGACTAGCAATTGGATTCACAATGATAGGATTAGTGGTTCAGTAGTAAAAGCATTACCTCCTTGGCGGAGGTAATAAACTGAAGTGTTGCTGTTGTGTCCATCTCCTGCATCTGCAAAGTGCCAGGCTGCGACCTGTCAAGGCATGCCTCATGCCTCCCTTATTGGGGGGGCTTTCACACCTGTACTGACCTCATGCCTCCCTTATTGGGGGTGGGAGCTTTCACACCTGTACTGAGTACTTTAAAACTGTATTTATCGGCAGATGAAAGAAAACTGAAGCAAAAACAAACAAACAAACAAACAAAAACTAAGCAAACAGCAACTGCAACATGAACTATTTCAAACATATTTATTCAAATGTACACTTATATGGACACAATCTTGAGCCATAACTCTTTGGTAATGTGAAAATAATAAGCCAAGTAGCACAAAAAAAATTGAGTGCTCTTGCTGTCAGGAAACAATGTTGGCACCAAATCACTGAAGTGATCTGCCACCAATGGGGGTAGATTGTGCTCTGCCACAAAATGACAAAACATCACTTTTGCTAGTGATGCATTGGATTTGGAAGGCGTCGGTTCTCTCACTGGCTGAAAATGTTCATCCATTGATCGAATTTGGCTACACAGTTTTTGTGGCGCTGTGTAGTAAAGTGCGACTTTAGGTGGAAATTCCCTGATGCAGTCACTTTTAGCATTAGAGTCACACATATCAGGCGCAGCATTACTGGCGCCGGGATTCCTCTCTGTTCCGGAGCCGCAGGACAAAAGAAAGTGCGATAATGGTTGCCGTGGGTTTTATTGGGTTTGCGCTCCGCGGAAAAAAGAGGATTTGGAAGCCTCCCCCGGCAGAGAGCTGGTTTTTGCGCAGCCCCTATGGCTGGCCGGGGAATTTCTGCCAAATAATCCGTCTCAGCTTTTGCAGCGTAGCGCAAACACAGGCACTCTGGCGAGCCCTGCCCACCACTGTTTTCTGCGTGCTTTTGTGCCTAAAACTTTGAAGAAGGCGGAGTTTGTGTTCATCAGACACAACGACCAGCGCCCTCTATTGCCCCTGCACACATGTTGAAAATGGCCGTATCTCCCAATGTTAAAGAATCATTTAAAAAAATTCCTGTATCCAGATGGTGATCCGGATCATCCCCAAAATTTAATCAGTTCTTCCTTGTACCACTGCCAACAAGGCTTGAAAGTTTCATCGAAATCCATCCAAAACTTTTTGAGTTATCTTGCTAACCAACAGACAGACAAACAGACAGACAAACAGACAGGCAAACGCTGGCAAAAACATAACCTCCTCCTGGCCTTCGGCCTGGCGGAGGTAATTATGTGAACTAATTCCAACATTCCTTCCCATACACACCTATACCACTAGAAATAAAAACCAAATTACTGGGAAAAAACGAAGACTAAAATCCACCAGGTTTAGGATTGTGTGCAGAGGACTGCAGATTTGGAATGAGCTTGTTGAGAATCTAAAAATGTCACCTTCCATCTCCAACTTCAAGAAAAAACTAAAAATGCAACTCCTATCATTATATAATTAATCTGCTATTTGTTACACAAAACTTGCTTACTGATGAGTTGTTACTCCATTGTAATTTTGTTTTATATGTTGATATCACTCCAATAGTATTTAATAACCTGATTATGTATCTTGAACTCACCTACTAATTCAATGTAAACAAATCCTGGGATTATGTGTTGTATGTCTGTTATATGTTTGTTTGTTCCTGTACACAAAGACATCAGACCGTCATCATTTTGTTGTAGAAATAGGCTCCCTACTAAAAGCTTTAAATAGCTTATTTGGGATGACCCATTCACACTCCAAATCAATGTGAAAAAAAAAGCCTATTGTATACTGCTACTCATGCTGTTGATAATTCATACTGTAATTCATTCACGCTGTTAATGTGTGATGTGTGTGTGTGTGTGTGTGTGTGTGTGTGTGTGTGTGTGTGTGTGTGTGTGAATACTGTTAAACTGTACCTAAACAAAACACAGATTTGTTTAACGGCGCCATGTCAGAGCAGCATAGTGACGGGCCAGCCAAGATAAAGAAAATTTAAAAAAATGACAAAAGTATCTCAAGTCTGTAATCATTTCTAGCTCAAGCTGAAGGAAAACATTGTGCAGTGTGTATATAGTAAAGCCGAGCGGCGAGCTCGCATGCTACAACATTGGATGTTACAGTGTCTTGGAAGAAAGCCTCCCCCCGAGACAAGGTATATGATTGAGATTTAAAATTAAGATGAATAGAATGTAGTCAGCTATGCTAATTAGGCTTAAATGACTAAAGAACATATAGCCACCATCGCTAATGGCATCCGCTAGTGGATGCTAACGACTAGCGAAAGGAACTTTATAGTGTAACATACAGTTTAAAGTTACATTCTATGCAATAAACATTGCAATAAGCACTCAATAAACTTGTGCATGCCTGTAGAAAGCAAGTATTCCTGTCTGAAACAGGTAGCCCAATCAGGCTTTACAGGCCCAACCGTAGGCTGTGTTTTAAAGTGGAATACAGATGTGTAGCCTATATGCAGGTAATCACACGTTAGACTTTGACAAATATGAAAGAAACTGAACTGAGATTTATTTGATTGTGTGTGAATATTAATTACAGAATAATTGAAAAGGAATGGGACATCCAACATTAGCCACTGTTAAAGAACCGTTTGTTTATTTTTTGTCAGATCACTTATTGGCTGCACGGTGGCGCAGTGGTTAGCACTGCGGCAGCACAGTTTACCCTTGGCCGGGGGATTGTGGGGATCGTGGGATCGTGGGTTCGATCCCAGCCCCCGACCAACAGTGATCTGTGTGGAGTTTGCATGTTCTCCCCGTGTTGCGTGGGTTTACTCCGGGATTTCTCCGGTTTCCTCCCACATGCCAAAAAAACATGCATGTTAGGTTAATTGGCTATTCTAAATTGTCCCTAGATATCTGTTTCCTATAGGCCCTTAGAATAGAGGGTTAGTATTAATGAAAGCGCTTTGAGTGGTCTTTGTGACTAGAAAAGCGCTATATAAGTGCAGGTTAGTTAGTTAGTAGTTATTTGTGTAATCTTTTATGCGTTATATTCATAAATGTTGTATGTTGCACTTTGAGGAATGGGAGTTATTCAGTCATCATTATAATTTAGTTTATATGCGTAGTTTATAGTCTATCGTCAATAAAGTCATGCAGTACTATAACAGGACACATTTACAAATATTTAAGACCCATCATGGTGTATCCTTTTATATTTTAGCAATATTATAAGTACAAAACACCGAACATTATTATTATTATTTTGTATTTGTATCTTGGATACTTTATTGATCCCCAGAGGGATATTCAGGGCATCCACACACCAATCCCTTCACCAGTCGCGCGCGCACACACACACACACACACACACACACACACACACACACACACACACACACACACACACCCCTGTTTGGCTGCAAGTTTTGCATCGTTGTTGCCCATTTGTCTGTAAATATTTAATAAAAATTATTTATTTCATTACTTGGACATTTTTGTATCTTGTCATTTAGTCAAAACATGTGTCCACAAGTAATATGCAGTTGATGTGGTCATTCTGCTCCACAATGAAGCAGCAGTCAAAGCTTTCGTGTACCACTCACCGGGCAGGCTGAGTGTGCCTCTCCCTGAACGTTTGTGGAGCGCATGGTGGGACACCGGTGTTGGCCGGTTAACGGGTGTCCCCCCACCCCCCACCCCCCCACACCTCGTGTTCTCTATGGTGAATATATTTATGGTATACATTTTGACTGAGGGGCTCCATACTCATGGGTGCACGGGTCCCTGGCAGCACCCCCCCCACCCCCACCTCTACGCAACTTTATGGTATATATTTTAGTTAAGCGGCTCTGAGCTGCTCCATACTTGTAGATGCGTGGGTCTCGGCTGTGCCCTTCCGCCCCTCCCCGGTACCTCATGCTCTCTATGGTAAATATATCCATTAGACCTATGCAACCTTATGGTATACATGTTGACTGAGTGGCTCCATACTCGTGGATGCAAACCCTGGTAACCTCAGCAGCAAAGCACTTCTAAAATCTTTTGTTTGCGAAGTGTTGTGGTGACTGACAGGTCATAATACTGTGATATCCAATAAGCATGGTCGTGATGCCACTATTGTCCAATCAGCATGGCCGTGATGCAGCGTACTCTCCAATGAGCACAGAGTCAATCCAAAACCCCGCCCACACTTCTTGAAGCCGGGGGGGCGAAGACAAGAGTGGTCACACAGTGGTGGCTAAACTTTTATCGATAAAAATTACATATTTTGACCGAGCAACTCCATATTCGGGAATGCACACCCTCGTAGTTTCAGCAAAGCACGTTTATAATCTTAGGTCAGTGTGACAAACGGTTTGAGAGATATCTGAGGAAAACACACACACACACACACACACACACAGAGCGATGTCTCGATTTTATAGAAAGATGTGTACCTGTCTTAATGAGTGTTTGGTACAATTACTACTGTTCTTTAGGAAAGAAAGTTCCATAAATTTTGGTCAATGCAAGTTACTTAAAAAAAAAGGTTCAGGTTACTCAAGTAACCTTCGATCAGAGTGGGTGATTACCTGAGCCGTTAAACAGTTGTTAGCTGCAGCCCTACTCTAAGCTCAGTGGCCACTTCCCTCTGAGAACATCCTGCTTGAAGCCTCGCAATGGCAAGGTACTGTTGATCAATTGTTAGGTGTCATTTTGGTCTCATGATGTCAAAATGTGAACAGCATGATGAAGAGGACTGTTTAAATGCCAATTCTAATTAAACCAGAACATTTATTGGTCGATTCATGGATCAAACACCTGTTGTGAATATTGCCGTTAAGCACCTTGTTAGTGAACATCAAGTTATGCAAAAAGTACTGAAACATTAAACAGCTGGTCATGTGCATTCAATAAGTTAGAGAAGGTCAAATTAAGTTCATCGTAAAGGTTATAGTGCATTTTAGGTGCATCCTGAAATTTCACCCAAAAGCCAAATACCCCTAACTTTTTGGGAGTAGAATGTGAGCATATATACTTTAACCTTTACAAAAACTCAAAACAAACAAAAAAAAAAAAAAAACAGGGCACAGCTATTAAAACCTTGATGGCCTGACTTAGTATTGCCTATGTGTGGGAAACACATTATGGTGGATAGATCTCACCACAGATTAAACCCTCCACTTTGAACCTAATGCAGATGGTGGTCTTAGTAGCTGATCAAAACTCAGCCTAACTGAATCAGTTAGTCTTCCAACTGCTGTTGCAAAAGAAAACGAGTTGGTTTTCATTGGAGCCTCTAGAGGGCAAGGTAAAAAGAGAGGGAAAGAGCAAGTTACTTTCTTAACAAGGACACAAACTGTTAAGATGCAGTCTTCCTAAGTATTTTTAGGTACAAACAACAACAACATGAGGAAAAATGAGAATGATTTCTTACTTTCAACAGTCTGTGGATGTAGTCTCTGGAGAGGCGCTCCTCTGCCTGTCGGAGGCCCAGCTGTTGTTCTGTTAGGGGCACCTCATCTGTAATGGGCCTCACCACTGGGCCCTCTTCAACAGACTGATGCATCAGTGGTGCAGCTTTCACAACTACAAATAAACAGAACAGTTTCACAGAAATGTTCTTGTTAAAGTGGCTCATCTTGAGGAAAAACATCTTGTAACTCACCATAGGACTTCTTCTCTGAGCCCTTGGCCCCCTCTGCGAGGCCCCTGTCTGGCGTACCTGGTGTAGGTGAGCTGGTCTCTTTCTTCACTGAGGGGCTGCTATCTGTGGAAACTGAGGCCCTGGACCCGAGATCCTTTAACACCAGATGTTGTGAGCTCACTGGTTTTCCTTTGCCTCTCTCCCCAGAGCCCGTTCTCCCACCCAGCCTCGTTAGTTTAGTGGGTCGCCCCTTCCTTCTATCCTGAGGGGGGTCTGTAGGAGTCCTGCCCGGCCCTTGACTCACCTGACTGTCCGCATTTTGCTCAACCCTGGCAGTAGCGAGGTTTTCTGTGCTGTGCACCACGGGCTTGGCACCATCTTTCTGAGTGGAACCCTCTTTGTTTGAGTTCTCGCTTGGTAAAGCTTTGGCTCTGCTGGACTGAGACCGTTTGACCGACTTCACAGGACTTGCAGGCTTGTCCATCCCTCCTGTCCTGCTGCAGCTGCTCTTTTTCCCAGTGGAGTCAACACCTCGATGAAGATCACCAGGGAGCCAGGCCACTAGAAGTCTGAGTTAAAAAACAAAAAAATTGCTATCAGGGAAACTACCAGGCTCATCTTTTTCACAGTACTGTACATGGCAGCAGAAGCAACACAGAGTGCTGCACACAGTGCATTCTCCCAAATTAAACCGTAAATATAAAGAACAAGTGATGGTAAAGTTATAGTGGAAGATGAATTGCTTTACTGTGATTAAGATGGGAACATTGAGCAATGATGAAATTGTTTTGCCATTTCAATGTTAATGCATAACTTCTGTCAGCAGCATAATGGTGTGATGTCGGCACGCAGCAGACCCCCAATATTGCGATATTCATTTTTACACCAGTATCAAAATTTATACCGGTATTATTGTGAATGATACGATATGGCACGCCCCTAGCGGGCAGTATCTGCTTTTTCTCCTCTTTCACATTTCCTGGGTCTCACCTCTTTTCCGCTCTGCTTGCGCCACTTCTAACACGAGTCGAAAAAACAATGATCCAAATTTAAAAGAATATTGAGGAAGTTAAGCAGCGATAGAACATTTGTATAACTCATTCTAACCCCAGTAATTACACTGATTGTCAAATGACAGCAACGGCGGTAGTCAGACGTAATGTAACATCTTCTCTTTTTTCTCTGTTGCAGCAACTGTATGAAAAGTTGCTTTTTTAACATTTACTAGCTCCAACTCCATCACAATCTATCCCTTACAAGTGTATTTGTGACCCACCAGGGTACTACAGATGTAAATTAGCAGTACTAGTGCATACCTGTGCATGCCCGTACATGCCCAAGTATTAGCAAGTATTTCTGCATGCCCGTAGAAAGCAGGTGTAAGCAAGCATGTCACCACTCGCTCAGTGGTGAATGGATATCCTGATTATTTTTTGGAATTTGGGAGGAAACCGGAGTACCCAGAGAAAATCCACGCATTGCTTTGCATTTTACACATTTGACAAGACAGGTTCCAAGAGATTCAAACATTTGCTAAGAAAATGCTGAGCTTGTTTGGCTCGACATACTTGTGCGAGAAGACGTTCTCGGTTATGAACATTAACAAGAACCGTGTGAGGACAAGACTAAGTGACTCTCACCTGCGTGACATCTTGCGCATCAAAACCACTGCTTTTGAGCCAGACCTGGCCTGCTTACTGCAGTCGAAACACCAGTGTCACCCTTCACATTAATGCAGGTACATTTTTTTTATTCTTCTGAGGAGAATAAATTCCAGAGTCTCAGTGAATTGATTTTTTGTGAGGATCAAACCACAGTTTTGTCAAATTTCTGTCATTTACATAAATTTGTAAATGTTTGGAAATTAAATGTTTTGAATTGGAAGCGCCATGTTAGGTAGCATGCCGCCATCAGTGTGTGAATGTGCGTGTGAATGGGTGGTAGCAGGATCTGTAAAGCGCTTTGGTCATCAAGAGATGAGAATAAAAGCGCTATATAAGTGAATGCCATTTACCATTTACCATTTTGACTATACTATTCTTTGTCAAAATGCACTGGGATGTGATTTATTGAAACAAAATCAATAAATACACATTTCTAAAAATATTCAGAGTCAAATTTCATAAAATAGTTTATTTGTATATTCCTACTCTCACCTATAGTCACGAGCTTTGGGTAATGACCGAAAGAACAAGATCGCGGATACAAGCAGCTGAAATGAGCTTTCTCCGTAGGATTGCTGGACTCACCCTCAGAGATAGGGTGAGGAGCTCAGTCATCCGGGAGAGGCTCAGAGTAGAGCCGCTGCTCCTCCACATTGAAAGGAGTCAGTTGAGGTGGTATGGGCATCTGATTAGGATGCCTCCTGGACGCCTCCCACTTGAGGTGTTTCAGGCACGTCCCACTGGGAGGAGACCCCGGGGCAGACCCAGGACTCGGTGGAGAGACTATGTCTCCCAGCTGGTCTGGGAACGCCTTGGTATCCTCCCTGGAGAGCTGGAGCAGGTGGCTGGGGAGAGGGAAGTCTGGGCTTCTCTGCTTGAACTGCTGCCTCCGCGACCCGGACCTCCGGAAAAGCGGTAGAAGATGGATGGATGGATGGAGTTTATTTGTATGTAATTTATTATTATTTTAACCTTTAACTATCCTGGTAATGCAATTGACAACAGATTCTCATTTGCAATGTCAACCTAGCTGCAGACAGCAAAGTGATATAGTTACATATTTACATGGTAATTTACAACGGTAATGGTTTGAGGAATGTCAGGCTGAATGGTCGGCCCTCATACATTTTCACCTGACCAAATCTGGCCCTCTTTGCAAAAAGTTTGGACACCCCTGCCATAAGGAGTTTTCAAATGAAGGTGCTGCCAATAATTTCCAAATCTCTACTCTTTAAAACCATCTGCTTTAAAATTTGTAATTCTTCCCACAACTTTTAGTGCAAAAAAAAAAAAAAAAAAACAACCTCTCAAAACAATCATAAAAACATCCCATGAAATCCTGGAGGGACTGCCAAGTTGTTGCTAAAAGGAAACATTATTAGTGTATCAGATCACTGTTTCTTTGCTTTAAATTACTGCCAAGTTTCTTAGCTTTGTCTGAAAAAATTATATTAAAGCTGAAAAAGTGCGATAGAGGCACATACACATAAAATTCAATTCAATTCAATTCAACTTTATTTATATAGCGCCATTTCACAACAACAGTCATCTCATAGCACTATCAACTGTAGGGGGGGAACCCCCACAGTTGCAGAAAGACCCCAGCAATCAAGCGATCCCCTGTGAGCAAGCACTTGGCGACGGTGGAGAGGAAAAACTCCCTTTTAACAGGAAGAAACCTCCAGCAGAACCAGGCTCAGGGAGGGGCAGTCATCTGCTGCGACTGGCTGGGGGGTGAGGGGATAGAGAAGAAGAAAAGAACAGACATGTAGAGAGCAAACAGCACGATGGGGACTCAATCTATGGGAGAGAACAAACAAATGTTAATGACCAGCAAAAAAAAAAAATATTTCATAGAGAGTGAGGAAAGGAGTGAGGCCCAGTGCATTACTGGAGGTCCACCGGCTGACTAAACCTATTAGCAGCATAACTAAGGGGGGGTTCAGAAACACATGATCCCTCCCTAATTGTAGGCTACATCAAAAAGGTAGGTTTTAGCCCTATTCTTAAAAACAGAGATCGAGTCTGACTCCCGAATCCAGATTGGCAGCTGATTCCACAGGAGAGGAGCTTGATAACTGAAGGCTCTGCCTCCCATTGTACTTTTGGAGATTCTAGGTATTACTCTAGGTATTACAAGTAATCCTGCATTTTGGGAGCATAGTGCTCTGTTAGGATAATACGGTAGTATCAGATCTTTTAAATAAAAAGGAGCCTGATTGTTTAGAGCTTTGTAAGTAAGAAGAAGGATTTTAAACTTAATTCTAAACTCTATGGGAAGCCAATGAAGGGAGGCCAGAACCGGAGAGATATGATCTCTCTTTCTAGTACCTGTTAAAACTCTTGCTGCAGCATTTTGGATCAGCTGAAGACTTTTTAAAGATGTTTTAGGACAGCCTGATAATAAAGAATTACAATAATCTAATCTCGAGCTAACAAAAGCGTGGATCAGCTTCTCAGCATCACTCTGAGACAAGATGCTCCTAATCTTGGCAATATTATGCAAATGATAGAAGGCAGTCTTAGAAACAAATTTAATATGTGAATTGAAGGACAAATCCTGATCAAAAATAACTCCAATAACTCCAAGGTCCAAGATTTTAAATAATTAAAATTTGTTAGAGGAGCAAATTGGCTCCAAGTCCCACCCCATGCAGGACACACTGAACGCACTGAGGAGCTGTGCCATCCTAGGTGCATGACGGAGAGGGTCCGCAGGTCCTTCCTACCTACAGCTGTCAGACTTTATAACCTAACCAGGGCGCTCGTAGAGGTCACATTGAATGTACTAAACATACCTTGCACAATAGAGACTGTCCCCTCCAATACACAACTAGGACAATAACAATCATTACTGAGGGTGGCAACAACACTGATTCAATGCGAAATATCCTGTCTGGGTACATATTCATATTCTGCAGGGTAACTAAACAGACCGTAATACTGTTTATTCCATCTAGCTGCAATGCTCCTGCACTGCGTATATATCTGGGTACATATGAAGAGTTCCTTTGCAAAAACAGATAAGTCCAATTTTTTAACGAGAAAAACAACTGTTTTGCAAAACAGACAAGTTTTTGAGACAGCTGTTTTTCTCAACGTTAAAAGAATTGGACTTATCTGTTTTTGCAAAGGAACTCTTCATATGTACTGTATATTCATCTACTGCTTTGGCTAACCAGTTCTTATTATCTTATTGACAATTGCTCTGAGTGGTGCTATCCCTTTGCTGCTGTAATCCTTCTTCTTCTTTTAGATTTGATTGGCGGTTGGCAACCAGCTTACAGGTGTATTACCACCACGTACTTCACTCTATCTGGTCAGGAGCTGTAGTCCTTCTATCATCATTGCTGTGTCCAATCGAACCTCAACTCTCCTGGAATTTCCCCATTTGTAGGACTAATAAAGGCTTATCTTCATGTAACTTACTTGGTTTCTAATCATTTTAATTAGTCAAGTAGTGATAATGAATAAAGTCATTACTTGTATTTTGTTACATTACCAATCCCTCCAGGATTTCGCGATGTTGCAATCGCGTCAATTCATGCGAAATCAGCCAATCAGCGCAACTATTGCGCAACCTTGCAACTTTGTCCAATCACCGCAACCTTCCCATATATAGAGTGATTCTTGGCCAGATAGAGTGATGATATAGAGTGAAGTACGTGGCGGTAATGCACCTGTAAGTTGGTTGCCAACTGCCAATCAAATCTAAAAGAAGAAGAAGAACATTCCCACAATTTTGGCCAATTCTCGTCAACTTCTGCCAATTTCACCAATCAAATTTGTCTCTCACTGGCGCCCAAACGCTCAGTCTAACCAATCAAATGCACTGCTGCACCACGTTCACTTCCATGTTTACAGTGAGTATTAACCGGACACATCAGCAAAAACAGAGTGTGTGATTTAAAAAAAACCTCTCGCCACATCTCCGTCCTGACCACGTGTATGAAGTGCTGGGTTTGTGTTGAAAAACATCCGCCTGCCCCAAAAGCATCCCATCGCGGGAGCTCGTGCGAGGACAGATGCCATAAAACCACAAACAAACAAGCAAATCTAACACTGCGGCCAGTGTTTGAACATTTTATACATCTTTAGAGGTAAAATCTTTACTACATCTTGTCAATGAGCTTTAAAGCTGTGAATCTCCAGTTTGGACATGGACAAACACCGCCCCCCCCCCCACCGTAAATGAAAGATATGTGTCTGAAGAGACAAGTGTGCGTCAAGATGCACAACAGTCAGGTAGGAGTCAGGCACAGAAAGAGAAAGAATATTGTCTAATTTTTATTTTATTTTTTTTTTTTTTTTTCAGAAAACCACAGACTCCTATAGACAATACAGAGCGACAGAATAAATTATTTATTTTTTCCTCTCCGCTCAGTACCAAGTGGTTGGGGATGGTATGGAGTTTTCAAATGAAGGTGCTGCCAATAATTTCCAAATCTATACTCTTTAACATGCATTCAATGCAATTTAACCGTTGTAATGGATATTGTGTTAAAAGTCTGCATTTGCTGTTGCACAAGAGTTTTTCTACATAGCAGAAGTTTCTGCTTAATTTACAAATCACTGTAATAAGAAATTTTTGAAAATCCTGTGCTTTTCTTGTATTGTTATATAGAATATCACTGCAGTAAACCAGGAAAAAAAAACCATCTTTAAAATTTCTAATTCTTCCCACAACTTGTAGTGGAAAAAAAAAACTTTTATCGCAACTTTTTAAAAAAGCGCCTGCAAATTCAAGCTTTTTGGGCCACAACAATCCTAAAAACATTCTGCGAAATCCTGGAGGGACTGCATTACCTTTTGTGCCTTTGATTATCAGATCATGACCGATCTGAAATATTTTACAAAGAAGGAAAGTCCAGCAGATGTCAAGAAAACCTCCACAGGTTTAAATCAGGCCACAACTGTGTCTTCAGGCTGTGGATCTACGCTTAAATTTTTATTGATTTATTTGTTTCAATTACTTTTTTATTTATTGATATTTTTGCAGGCAAGACGCTTAAAGATAATTGCGCCTGAGTAAACTAATAGCTAATTTATATCTGTAAATGGCAGTGATGGGTAATTATCTTATTTTCAGACTGACTTTTTTAGAAGCATTGTTATTGTTATTATCCTGTGGCTCAGGAAATATTTAACTTATTGTTTACTTTTTTATTCGTAGTATTGTGGTGACCCACCACAATCTACAGGGACATTCATCCTCACACTCAGAAGGTAAAGATAATGAACAGACTAAAATAAAAATATGAAAATAAAATATCACAATAAATCTGGCTCAAATTAGATGTCCAAAGTAAAATGCATAAATGGTAATTTTAGTTTAATTTCTAGCTTCAATGGACGAAAAAAACTATAGTATTAGTTGACGAAATTAACACTGGATGGAAGTTTATTTTTGTTTGTTTTAAATTATTGCATTTACTTTACCTTTCACTGGAGAAGCTTCACCAGGCAAAGGAATATGACCAGATAATCACCCAGAGTCGAAAGAAGTGGAAAAAGTTCTAAGTCCTCCTGCTGAACAACACACCCTGCACCACTTTAACAAATTCCCAGCAAATTCTGAAGGGGCAAAAAAAAAAAAAAAAAAGGAAAAAAAAAATCACAAAAACTTGTAACAGCGCTTTATTCTGTTTTATAAATTCAATTTGTTTTTTTAAGCCTCCAAAGAATTTAGATACTTAAGTTTATATCTGGCCATTGGTCGAACCTCGGATTCAGGAAGAGTAATGTGGTTTTTGTCCTGGCCGTGGCACATCGGACCAGCTCTTTACCCTCTCAAGAATCCTCGAGGTTTCGTGGAAATTTGCCCAACCAGTCTACATGTGTTTTGTGGACGTGAAGAAGGCATTCAACCGCATCTCTCATGGTCTTTTGTAGGGGGTGCTGCGGGACTATGGCGTATCTGGCTTGTTGTTACGAGCTGTCCGGTCTCTATACGACTGTTGTGAGAGTTTGGTTCATATTGCCAACACTTGGTCAGACTTATTCCCAGTGAGAGTTGGACTCCGCCAGGGCTGCCCTGTGTCACTGATCCTGCTCATAATTTTTATGGACAGGCTTTCTAGGTGCAGCCAAGGAACGGAGGGTGTCATGTTTGGTGACCATAGAATCTCATCTCTGCTGTTTGATGATGCTGTCCTGTTTGCTTCATCCAGCAATGACCTACAGGTCTTATTGGGACGGTTTACTGCCGAGTGTGAAGTGGCTGGGATGAGAATCAGCACCTCCAAGTCCGAGTCCATGGTCCTTAGCCAGAAAAGGGTGGATTGTCCTCTCCAGGCTGGGGACAAGCTCCTGCCCCAGGTGGAGGAGTTTGTGTATCTCGGGGTCTTATTCATGAGTGTGGGAAGAATGGAGCGAGAGACTGACAAGGTGGATCGGAGCAGCATCTCCAGTGATGCGGATGTTGTGCCGGTCTGTTGTGGTGAAGAGGGAGCTGAGCTCTAAAGCAAAGCTGTTGATTTACCAGTCAATCTACATTCATACCCTCACCTGTGGTCATAAGCTTTGGATAATGACCGAAATAATGAGACTGCGGATACAAGTGGCTGAAATGAGCTTTCTCCATAGGATTGCTGGACTCATCCTTAGAGATAGAGGAGCTCAGTCATCCAGGAGAGGCTCAGAGTAGAACTGCTGCTCCTCCACATTGAAAGGAGCCAGTTGAGGTGGTTTGGGCATCTGATCATGATGCTTCCTGGACGCCTGGACTCCCACTTGAGATGTTTCGGGCACGTCCCACTGGGAGGAGATCCCAGGGCAGACCCAGGACTCGCTGGAGAGACAACGTCTCCCAGCTGGCCAGGGAATGTCTTGGCAACCTCTCTGAAGAGCTGGAGCAGGTGGCTGGGGAGAGGGA
Source organism: Pholidichthys leucotaenia (assembly GCA_020510985.1). Classification (NCBI taxonomy): domain Eukaryota; kingdom Metazoa; phylum Chordata; class Actinopteri; order Cichliformes; family Pholidichthyidae; genus Pholidichthys; species Pholidichthys leucotaenia. Next base: position 223,516,010 of record CM035841.1, read on the forward strand.
AGTCTGGGCTTCTCTGCTTGAGCTGCTGCCTCTGCGACCTGGCCCTCCAGAAAAGCGATAGAAGATGGATGGATGGATGGAAGTTTACATCTGTGCAGGTTTAAAATTAATGCTACTTATCTTATGCATCAATTGCTTTCAGTTCTTACTGAATTTGTTGATTGCATTAAGTTGCTATATACTGCAGCTAACTGTACACCGACTCCATACAGTCAGGTAGCACTACTATTTAAATGGATGTCTAAAGTATTTGTGATAGAATTTACTTTTGTTTTTAAATGAATAGCCTATATTTCTAGAATGCTGGACAGCAACCAAACCTACATGTTGTGTAGTGTGTGTGTGTGTGTGTGTGTGTGTGTGTGTGTGTGTGTGTGTGTGTGTGCGTGTGTGCGTGTGTGTGTGCGCGCGCTGCCGTACCCACCCACAGTGTGACGTCAGGCGGGCATGGCCACTTGTATATATAGTTCTGATAATGAAGGTTGGTTGCTGGTTGTTGGTTCCCTGCATGAACAGACTCCGACTCATTTCCTCATACATAACATTTTGGCGACGACAAGAAAAATTATGTGAGTGTATGGGCTACCTCCATCATTGCTACCATATCTGGAGTACACGGGAAAGCTGGTGATCCTGTGGCCAAAGTGGCGGGCCATGCTCGAAGTTACATCGGGGCGCTGGGCTTAAGTAGACTCGACAGGAGATGACAACGAGCACTTCTGGCCCACCATCTCAGCGTGGAAGGCCGAAGAATTCTCGGTACGTTGGGTGAAACAGAGCACTATGAGGATGCTGTCGAGCGGCTGGCCGAGCATACGAGGACCACGAAGCTGTGGGTGGCAGGAGTGTTGGCGCCAAATAGAGCTAGTCTAGTTAGCTTGGAGAAGCTAACGCCCCACTCATTGTCTATGGGCAAGTTAGCCACAAAACTAACGGCGCACCAAAACGAGTTCCAGGCTACCAGATCAGCATCGAGGTGGGACCGGGGTCGCGAGTGGTGGTGTTCCCGGTCACTGCAGATGGTGGGCCAGCCAAGGAGCGCGGCATGGTACAGGACCGTAACGCTGGTGAGCTGGACGGCATGGTGTGCGACGACAGCAGAGAGGGAGAGCAGCAACAGGAATTATCCCCGCAGCCGGAGGCTGGGCAGCGGGAGAGCGGGAACATGCAGGCTGAGGACCCCGGGAGAGAGCAGCGACAGCCAGGCATGGAGACAATGCAGAGTAGTGCCTGGGACGAGGGTGCTGAAAGCAGCGGCGAGACGCCTGTGTCGGAGAGTGAGGCCGACGGGAGTGACGCTGGGGGCCCCGGGGGAGAACAGCTGCAGCCGGGCATGGAGACAACGCAGCAGAGAGCCTGGGACGAGGGTGCTGAGAGCAGCGATGAAGCACCTGGGTCAGAGAGTGACGCCGATGAGAGCAAAGCTGAGAGCCCCGGGAGAGAGCAGCAACAGCCAGGCATGGATACAGCACAGCAGAGCGCCTGGGACGAGGGTGCTGGGTGCAGCGACAAAGTGCCTGGGTCAGAGAGTGACGCCGACGAGAGGGACACTGACAGCCCCGGGAGAGAGCAGCTACGACTGGGCACGAGAGTGCTGGGAGCAGTGGCGAGGTGCCTGGGTCGGCAGACAACACTGGCAAAAGTGATGCTGTGGACCCCGGGAGTGAGCAACAGCAGCTGTGCATGGAGGCAGCACAGCAGAGCGCCTCAGACGACAGAGAGGAGGCACCAGGCACTGCAGAGTCTCCGTGCCGGAGTTCAACATGCCCTGGACGAGGGTGCTGGGCGGTACGGCAAGGCACCCGAGGCAGCGAGTGGCACCGACAAAGCAGGCTTCGGGTCCCCCCAGAGTTCAGCCACAGGGGGCCAGAGTGTTTAGAGCCACAATGGCGGGGTTGAAAGCGGTCGAGAGCCGACCAATGAGCATGGAGGGACGGCGTGCTTGACAGCAGTGCTGCAGGTCCCGAGGAGTGAGGCAGTCGGCGATGAAGACAGACATTACCGCAAGAGAGGTCGTTTTTTATCTCGGAGGCAGATGGCAGCCAGGGGCGCGCATGCCGTGGGGATGCCCGGGGCCTCCGAGCCAGTCTTATCTCTGGCGGCCAGGGGCATGCATGATTTGGGGCTGCCCTGGGTTCATCCCTACCAATCCATTTGTTTTGCAATGGATGAGATAAGAACAGAGTTTGAAATACAAGATCACGTGAGAATTTTACAAAAAGAAAGATCTTGAGAAGGACCCAAGAGTGACCGAGAAGAACTGATCATGATCTCGTGGTAACAACAAGGAAGTGTGATGTAGCGGCTTCCCACCTGGATTTTTGGGCTCTAAATAAAACCTAAGTAGACTATTAATTTCAATTCTATTAAGCGTTTGTATGTTATGTCAAGTTTTTTCCTTCTCTGACACAGTGGTGGAGGAATAGACCTCAGAAAATAATGGACGATCCATAAATCATTTCTAATGATCAAACGGCTACTAAATACCGCAAGATACCATCAGATTTCCTTGCAGATTGTATCCGGGATCCATCAAAAATAGACTTGTTGCGTTTCATTAGTGAACCGAATCTGACGAGTCGGATTTGTTCCACAGTGGTCCGAACCAGGTGGGGATTAGAAAATTGACAAGAATGGGAACTATTTGCTGCAGAGGCCGGACTACAGCTGTAATGTACTGCATCCGGAGTCAGTGGAAATCCTGGGTAAGCCTACTATCTTCATTTAACAGTATTTTATTGCAAATCAGTTGATGTAATTTTTTTAAAAATATAACCCCCAAGTAAGAGAGGGCCCTCAACACATAAAGTTTGAGGAATTTCCCTCAGAGCCAACACCACCATCAAGGCTCTTCTAAGGTCGCTAAAAAGACCTCAGTTCAGGAAAATCTTTTGACAGTTTTTTTGTTTTAAAGTTTTATATACTATGTTCTTTGTTTTTTATGTTCTTAATGTTCTTTCAGTTTTTGAGTAGCATAAAAGAGGGCCACTACACTGTTATACTAAATAAGACAATACAATGGAGAAACAGGGTGTAACCAAAATAATGTCATATAATGTAAAAGGGATCCTGAATCCAGTTAAAAGATCCAACATTCTAGGCAAAATGAAAAAAGACAAAGCAAGAATAATATTTTTTCCAGGAAACCCACCTAACAGACTTGGAGCACACTAAACTTAATAGACAAGGGTTTAAACTGATCTCTTCATCTTCATATACAGTGGGGCAAAAAAGTATTTAGTCAGCCACCAATTGTGCAAGTTCTCCCACTTAAAAGATGAGAGAGGTCTCCAATTTTCATCATAGGTATACCTCAACTATGAGAGACAAAATGAGAAAAAAAAATCCAAAAAATCACACTGAAGGATTTTTAATGAATTAATTGGTAAATTCCTCAGTAAAATAAGTATTTGGTCAATAACAAAAGTTCATCTCAATACTTTGTTATATACCCTTTGTTGGCAATGACAGAGGTCAAACGTTTTCTGCAAGTCTTCACAAGGTTTTCACACACTCTTGCTGGTATTTTGGCCCATTCCTCCATGCAGATCTCCTCTACAGCAGTGATGTTTTGGGGCTGTCGCTGGGCAACACGGACTTTCAACTCCCTCCAAAGATTTTCTATGGGGTTGAGATCTGGAGACTGGCTAGGCCACTCCAGGACCTTGAAATGCTTCTTACGAAGCCACTCCTTCGTTGCCCAGGCGGTGTGTTTGGGATCACTGTCATGCTGAAAGACCCAGCCATGTTTCATCTTCAATGCCCTTGCTGATGGAAGGAGGTTTTCACTCAAAATCTCACGATACATGGCCCCATTCATTCTTTCCTTTACATGGATCAGTCGTCCTGGTCCCTTTGCAGAAAAACAGCCCCAAAGCATCATGTTTCCACCCCCAAGCTTCACAGTAGGTATGGTGTTCTTTCTCCTCCAAACACGACAAGTTGAGTTTTTACAATAAAGTTCTATTTTGGTTTCATCTGACCATATGACATCCTCCCAATCCTCTTCTGGATCATCCAAATGCTCTCTAGCAAACTTCAGACGGGACTGGACATGTACTGGCTTAAGCAGGGGGACACGTCTGGCACTGCAGGATTTGAGTCCCTGGCGGCGTAGTGTGTTACTGATGGTAGCCTTTGTTACTTTGGTCCCAGCTCTCTACAGGTCATTCACTAGGTCCCCCTGTGTGGTTCTGGGATTTTTGCTCACTGTTCTCGTGATCATTTTGACCCCACGGGGTGAGATCTTGCGTGGAGCCCCATATCGAGGGAGATTATCAGTGGTCTTGTATGTCTTCCATTTTCTAATAATTGCTCCCACAGTTGATTTCTTCACACCAAGCTGCTTACCTATTGCAGATTCAGTCTTCCCAGCCTGGTGCAGGTCTACAATTTTGTTTCTGGTGTCCTTTGACAGCTCTTTGGTCTTGGCCATAGTGGAGTTTGGAGTCTGACTGTTTGAGGTTGTGGACAGGTGTCTTTTATACTGATAACGAGTTCAAACAGGTGCCATTAATACAGGTAACGAGTGGAGGACAGAGGAGCCTCTTAAAGAAGTAGTTAAAGGTCTGTGAGAGCCAGAAATCTTGCTTGTTTGTAGGTGACCAAATACTTATTTTACCAAGGAATTTACCAATTAATTCATTGAAAATCCTTCAATGTGATTTTCTGGATTTTTTTTTCTCATTTTGTCTCTCATAGTTGAGGTATACCTATGATGAAAATTGGAGACCTCTCTCATCTTTTAAGTGGGAGAACTTGCACAATTGGTGGCTGACTAAATACTTTTTTCCACCACTGTAAGTCAGGGAGGAGGAGGGGGGTAGCGACATTGATCTCAACCAAAATTATATTTGAAGAAAAATCAGAACACAAAGATAAAGAAGGGAGATTTAGCATGGTACTTGGTTGGCTAGAGGGAGAAGATATCACCCTGCTGAATGTATATGCACCTCCAGGGGTTAACTGGAAATTTTATAAAAATGTATTTGACCTAATGATAACTAAAGCCCAAGGTTTAGTGATATGTGGTGGAGACTTCAATCTAAGACTGAATCCATACTGGGACGCATCAGGTAATTCTCCACATCAAAATAACACTCAAAGTAGAAAAACTCGGATGCTACTAAAAGAAATGGGAATCTGTGACGTGTGGAGGGAATTCAACCCCAGTGTAAAAGATTACACATTTTACTCAGCACCACATTCATCATACTCAAGGATTGACTATTTTTTTTATGTTTAATAGAGACACTGGAAGAGTAAAAACATGTAAAATAGGACTGATGGATCTCTCTGACCACAGTCCGATCTATATGGACTTAAATATCCAAAAATACACAAATAATACATTTTCTTGGAGGTTAAATTCAAATGTGCTGAAAGGACCACTGAAAGATGAATTGGAATCAGATATTCTCAGATATTTGGAAGAAAATGATAATGGAGAAGTATCCCCTTTAATACTGTGGGACGCATGCAAAGCTGTAATAAGGGGAAAGATTACTGCAAAACTGGCAACCCAAAAGAAACAGACAAGAAAAACTAATCACATTAGAGTCAGAACTTAAGAAACTAGAAAAAGAGCACAAAGACAACACTCATTCTAACGACTCGCTCAAAATTAAGGAAATTAAAAAACAAATAAATGAGATCTACACAATAGAAATCCAGAAGAAACTTACATTTCTGAAACAAAAATACTATGAAACAGGTAGCAAATCGGCAAAATTACTAGCTTATAAATTGAGGAAACAACAAACGGAGAGAGCAATCTACAAAATCAGAGACCCAGTATCAAAGGAAATAAAATTTAGAATTCAGGAAATTCTTAAAAGCTTTGAGAATGACTACAAGAACTTGTACTCCCTCAAAAAACACAAAAACGCATCCAAAGCCTTCCTAAATACATTAAATCTTCCCCAACTTACTGAGTCACAAAATAAAAAACTACTGTCAGAAATACAACCTAAAGAATTAGAAAAAGCAATTATGAAACTTAAAGCTAACAAATCCCCAGGAGCAGATTGTTATACAGCAGAGTGGTACAAAACCTTTAAACAGCAACTATCTCCTCTCCTCCTGAAAACATTTAACTATGTCCTCCACACAGGGATGAAATCCCCCCCTCCTGGAGAGAAGGGGTCATTGCAGTCATACCTAAACCTGAAAAGGATAAACTAGACTGCTCCAACTATAGACCAATCAGTGTGTTAAATCAGGACTATAAACTTTTTACCGCTATCCTTGCCAAAAGGTTAGAAAATATACTGACAGACTTAATTCATTTAGACCAAACAGGTTTTATAAGACAAAGACAGACACAAGATAACATTAGACGCACTTTACACATAATTCATCATATAAAAAAATATAATTTAAATGCAGCCATATTGGGATTAGATGCTGAAAAAGCATTTGATTCGGTTGACTGGTCTTTCCTATATAGAATCTTATCCAGTTTCAATTTTCATAACAACTTCATTAGAACTATCCAGAAATTATATAAAAAACCAACAGCTAAAATAAGGATTAACGGTAAATTATCATCATCTTTTGAACTGGAAAGAGGATGTCGTCAGGGCTGCCCCTTGTCTCCACTGTTCTTTGCAATCTTCATAGAACCTCTGAGCCAATGGATAAGACAGAATCAAAAAATTCAAGGTATTACACTTGGTCAGAAGGAACATAAAATAGCACTCTTTGCTGATGACATTTTAATATACCTGGGGCAGCCGGAAACCTCTTTTCCAGAACTAATCTCAGTTTTTTCAGAGTATGGAGAGTTATCGGGGTATGAATTAAACATGCATAAAACCCAAATTTTAACATTCAACTATGACCCAAATCAATATTCAACCATCTTCTTCTGCTTAATCCTCGCCAGTCCATTGCAGGGCCAACACAGAGAGACAGACAACCATTCACTCTCATATTCATACCTAAGGACAACTGAATCGGTGAATTCCAAAAGGGCCCAAGTCCACACTTTTTCAAAAGGGACTTGGGCCCCTTTTGAATTCACCGATTCAATTTAGAATCCGCAGTTTGATGCCAATTAACCTAACTCACTAAGCAAATTCAAAACTAACTGGGAGATGGAATCTATGAAATATCTGGGGGTCAATATCCCGAAACAACTCAACAAAATTATAACACTAAACTATGATCCACTGATGGCAAAAATAAAATCTGATCTAGCAAGATGGAATACGATACCATTCTTGGGTACTGCACAAAGAATTGAAGCAGTCAAAATGAATATACTTCCACATCTTCTATACCTTTTCCAAACAATACCGGTAGAACCTCCCAAAAAAATATGGCAAGAACTGGACAGAAGGATCTCAAGATTCATATGGCAGGGCAAGAGGCCTAGAATCAGATATAGAACCCTACAGCTAAACAAAGACAAAGGTGGGCTCACGCTGCCAAATATCAGGGACTATTTTAAAGCCGCGCAAATTAAAACTTTAGTAGAGATATGTAACCCAGTCTACACTGCACAATGGAAGGAGATAGAATGCCAAATAACAAGTGACATTCCCCTACAGGCGATAATAGGGAACAATGCCTTACCTAAACTTTTGAATAACACTAACCCGTGGATAGAGACCCCGTTAAAAATTTGGTTTAAGATAGTCAGACAGAATCAAACTAAAGAACCCTATTGATTATTGCAATGGATTTCCTAAAAACAGACACTAGATTTAAAAAGTGGAAAGAGAACGGACTGATAAAATACTACGATTTTTTTAAAGGACAAACTTTAAGAAGTTTTGAAGATTTGAAAAAACGAGGTCTAGTAAATCAAGACCTTTACAGGTTCTTTCAGCTTAGACACCACATAAACAAAATACTTAAAAAGGAGGATTTGGAAAGGGCCCAGTCAGGTGTTCTGAAGGTTTTCTTAATGGCATATAAAGGGATCCCAGGGATCAGATACATTTCTAAAATATACCATGGTCTTCAAGATTTAAGATAAGATAAGATAAGCCTTTATTAGTCCCACAATGGGGAAATTCTAGGATTGCAACAGCACAGGGATAGCAACACTCAAACTTAAGTTGTCTCACTTAAAAGGAGACAACACATCATATATAAAAGAGAGATGGGAAAAAGAGGGGAATTTCACTTTACAACTGGAAATATGGGAAAAGCTAAATAAACAACAATGGAAAAGTACTTCATCCCTGCTGTGGAGAGAATTTGGATGGAAAAATTTGGTAAGATTTTTCAGAACACCTGCACAAAACAAATTTACTTGTAAAGGGTTGAATTGCTGGCGCTTGTATGGTGAAAAGACTGCAAATCGTTTTCATGTGTTTTGGTCATGCCCAGTTATCCACCGATATTGGACCAATGTAGAGACAATACTGGGGAAAATATTCAAAGTAACAGTTCCCTTTTCTTTTGTAACTTTGTATTTGGGTTTACTACCGGAATCACTGGAAAGATGAGGAGAAAAATACTTATTCACTGTTTTAATATTGGCAAGTAAAAAAGCTCTAACAAAAAAATGGATGTCGAAAGACTGTCCTGCACCTGAAGATTGGATTAACGTGATTCAGGACATTTATTTGATGGAAAAGTCGACATTTGCACTGAGACAGGACATGGATGGGTTCTTGAACTTTTGGCAACCCTGGAACGCATATGTGTCTTCCATCAGATCTAATCTTGCACAAACACCATTTCAATAATGGCACCGCTCTTTGTTCCAACGCTACTCAGAATCTCTTTTATTTTTCTGCTCTTTTGTTTTTTTTGTTTTTTGTTTTTTTTTAATTTTTCTTTTCTTTCATTTTAAAAAAAGAGTGTTGTAATAATTTTTTTCCAATGTTGTCAAAAAAAGGGGAACGTGATGAAAATGTAAACAATGCAATGCTGTAATGACATGTATATATGTACAGTATATACAGTATATATATACAGTATATACAGTATATATATATATATACAGTATATATACATATATATATATATACATATATATATATATATACATATACATATATATATATATATATATATATATATATATATATATATCCCCCCAAAAAACATCAACACACTGTACTCTGCTTTCAAGCTTACCTCAGGATTTCTTGCAGTGCAGTTTTTTTCCTGAGATGAGTGGGTTTTTGTACTGAACTGAAAGCCAAATGTGAATCGAAAATTGATTCTAAATCAAATCGTGACCCCAAAAATCAGAATCGAATTGAATTGTGTGACTTCTAAAGATTCACAGCCCTATCCATCCATCTATCTTCTTCTACTTATTCTAAATTGTCCTTAGGTATGACTGTGCGAGTGAATGGTTGTTGGTCTCTCTGTGTATGGTTGTTGGTCTCTCTGTGTTGGCCCTGTGATGGACTGGTGATCTACCCAGGGTGTAGCCTGCCTCTCGCCCAAGGATGCTGGGATAGGCTCCAGCCCCCCCGCGACCCGATTCACAGTCCTAGTATTTAATTATTTATTTCATTTAGTCATTGGTGGCCATCAATAATCACATAGTGCAGGAAAAAAAATCCCGAGTAAAAAAAAAGAAGACGACGCATCAAGATGCACTGAGAATCGTTATCGGCTCAAATCTTGAGGTGCCTAAAGATTCCCACCCCTAATACATAGGGGTCCAGGATAATGAGTGAAACTGCATCGGTCCTTAAAAGCAGTTTAATGGTAAAACCCATCTTAAACTGGGTCAAGTTTCTGTCGGTTGGTTGTCTACTGACATGCTGCTGTTACACTGTAATTTCCCAATTTGGCATCAATAAAGTACATCTATCTATCCTATATCTAAGTTTCCAAAGCAGCTAGCCAAAAATACTAACAGGCTGGGGGCTAACTTCAGTTAAGCTACAGAGTCCTGATTGGCTCAACACTACAGACGTGCCAGCAGCTGTACATATCTACATCACCAAAAACACTTTAAAATTCACTTTTCAGGGGGCAAGGCTTAAGTGAAACTTAAGCAAAAAAAACAAAACAAAAAAAAACAAGACACATTAAACAGAGTGATATCTTATCCTCTTCAGTCTTAGGTCATTGACCCATTACTGATTTTCACTTTACATTTCACTTACTAACATAAAAATTTCAGGCAAGAGATGGAGAACTAATAAAAGTGCTCAAGGGAGTATTAGTGTGCAGACCAGTGGGCATTAAGTCTGTTCTTCAACACATTCACTGTTGGAGCAGTTGGATTTTGCTCTCAATGTCGTGTAAGTCATAAAAAAACATGTTACTGACATGTTAACAAGAAAAAAAAAAAAGCCTTGATTTTCGGCAGAGTGTCACTTTAATACCCTTTAAGCCTTCCCCACTCCCAAATCCTAAGGCTAACCTCTTAATTTTAATTCTAAATTCCATCTCATATCAAGTAAAAATGGTGTGGGCAAGGCACTGAAAGGGTTACCGGTCAAGTCCCCCCTAACAAACTCGCCCCAGCCAGCTACAGCTGCCCCATAACCTGCTCGCTCCACGCCCAACTCACCAAACAACAAACTCGCCCCATCAAGTGATGGAAGTGGTGGTCACAGCCTGAACACGTCCCTCTCAGCATCGGCGACCGTTTAGTGGAGAGAGTAGAGAACATCAAGTTCCTCGGGGTGCAGATCTCGCAGGACCTGACCTGGAACAAGAATTCCTTGGGGATCAGGAAGCGGGCCTAGCAGAGACTGCACTTCTTGAGGAAACAGGCCTCTCTCCCCATCTGCATCCTCAGGAACTTCTACAGAGGTGTGGTGGAGAGTGTTCTGACGTACTGCATTGCAACATGGTACTCCAGCTGCAGTATGTCAGACAAAAAAGCCCTGCAGAGGATAGTTAAGGGAGCTGAGAGGGTAATTGGAGTCTCCCTCCTCTCTGTCCAAGAACTTTTTCAGAATCGTTGTAGGAGCAGGGCACTGAACATTGTTAAAACCCTCCTGTTGTCCTCGGGTCAAAATGACCCGCCACTGTGTTAAAAACCAAAAAAAATCCCCCTAAACAATATTTTTTCAACTTAAAATTTTATGACTTTTCCTAGATTGACCCCAACATTAGGATAAGTGAATTGTTGCCTTTATTCACATTTCCATGTAAGCTGTACAAAAAAAAGGTACAAAGGTCGTCTTCGGGTCAAAATGACCCGACAGTCAAATTAGATTAGATTAGATTCAACTTTATTGTCATTACACATGTATGAATACAAGGCAACGAAACACGAAACACAGTTTAGCATCCAATCAGAAGTGCAAAGGACAGCAGTGCAGTATATACGGTAATTAACAGTATGTGCAATTTAAGCAAATATGTGCAAATATATGCAGCAGTGCAGAAAGTTAAAAGTACTGTTATGTGCAAATAATGTGCAATAAGTTAGATGTAGTTATGTAGTTATGCAGTTATGTACAGGTGAGGATGGTAAAAGATGATTGTAAGAGAGTCAGCAGGGAACTAAGTTCAATAACGTGACAGCTGTTGGAAAGAAACTGTTCCTAAACCTGCTGGTTCTAGTCCGAAGGCTTCTGAAACATCTTCTGGAGGGGAGAAGCTGGAACAGTCCATGAGCAGGATGGTTGGAGTCCCTAAGAATGCTGCGTGCCCGACGCAGACATCTTTTCCTGTAGACGTCCTCTATAGCTGGAAGTGGAGTCCCTGTGATGCGTTGGGCGGTTTTCACCACCTGCTGCAGCGGGTTGAAAACCGAGTTTTCAAATTGAGTTGAAATCATGGTCACTGAGTTATTTACACACCACAGAATGTGAGAATGGTTTAGTTCTGTCTCAGATCAATCAGTAGCAGACGTAAACAACACAATAGCAGACGTAAACAAGACAAGACAGGTGGCCTTCTCGCGGACTGCAGTGCCTTTGATCGTTCTCAGATCAATCAATAGCAGACGTAAACAAGACAAGACAAGTGGATTTCCAGAGGTTATAAAGGTGCTGCAGATGACAGTACCCCGAATTCTCTCTGTGCTGAAGCCATGAGTGCGCGTTATACTGTTGAACAGGCTATAGAGCTGATTTTTTCAGATGTCCAGCAAGACAACTCTTGATTCAGAAGAGGAAGTGGAGGATGTATCAGAAGAAGAAGATGGGGAGGAATACAACCCAGAGCATGATGAATCATCTTCAGAAGAAGAAAACCCTCAAGCTGAAAGAGACACTTTCCTTTCAAAAAACAGCAAAATAACATGGTCCTCGGCAGCATATGACCAACACGGCAAGGAGGCAGAACAAAATGTCATAAAGATGACCCCAGGACCCACAAGGTATGCCGTTTCTCATGCCCATGACATTGTCTCTACATTCTACCTGTTCATCATACCAGCAATACAAAAAATAATCCTGGAGATGACAAATCTGGAGGGTTTTCGCAAATATGGAGACAGCTGGAAAAAGATGGATAAGACTGACCTGCAAGCCTACTTAGGGCTGCTAATCTTAGCAGGTGTATACAGGTCCCGAGGTGAGGCTGCAGCTAGTCTATGGGATGCAGAGAATGGAAGGCCAATTTTCCGAGCCACAATGCCACTCAAAGTCTTTCACACCTACTCAAGACTGCTATGATTTGATAACCGTGAGTCAAGACCAGCAAGATGTGTGACAGACAAACTTGCAGTTTCTTGCTTAGTTTCTTCATCTTGAGTAACAATAACATCATAAAGACACATTAGTCTAGGCACCGCAAGTGATGGTCTATATGACATCATAAAGACACATTTACCTATGAGCCATGACATCATAAAGACTCATTAGTCTAGGCATCGTGAGTGATGGTCTATATGACATCATACAGACACATACAGTATGTCTATGTGAAGTCATATAGACATATCTTTATGACGGCATCGCAAGTCCTATGATGCCTGAGTTCATAGGACGTCCTACGATGATCAGGCAGAGATCATAGGCCATCCTATGATGTCCTATAAACGTGGCAGACACGCACACACACAAAGAAATTTCTTGCTTTAAAATTCAATTAAGCTGCTTATATTGGGGGTTTAGTGAAGACGGGTCATTTTGACCCAGAGGACACGGGGTGTATACAGAATATGAGGACAACAGGAGGTTATTAAGGACCGTTCTCACCCTCTGCATAAACACTTTGAACTTCTGCCATCTGGCAAACGATTCCAAAGCATCAGAGGCAGAACCACCAGACTTAACAGCTTCCTTCCACAAGCTGTTAGGATGCTGAACAGTTGATCCGGAATCTCTCATACATACTACTGCACCTACGGACATTATGTATATTATTTGTATATTAGATTAGATTAGATTAGATTCAACTTTACTGTCATTACACATGTATGAATACAAGGTAACGAAACACAGTTTAGCATCCAATCAGAAGTGCAAAGGACAGCAGTGCAGTATATACGGTAATTAACAGTATGTGCAATTTAAGCAAATATATGCAAATATATGCAGCAGTGCAGAAAGTTAAAAGTACTGTTATGTGCAAATAATGTGCAATAAGTTAGATGTAGTTATGTAGTTATGCAGTTATGTACAGGTGAGGATGGCAAAAGATGATTGTAAGAGAGTCAGCGGGGAACTAAGTTATTATAAGTTATATTAGTTATATTATACTAAGTATATTATAGTTCTGGTTAGTTTTCAAGTATGTCTCAGGGATGTGTGAATGGCTGTGTTGGGGTGGGGGGTGAGGGTGTGTGTGAGTGTGTCTTAAATTATGTTCTTTTTACTTATATGGATGCCGAAAGAAACACAATTTCATCTTGCCTGCACTACAGTTGTATGTACAGCAATATGACAATAAAGGTTGATTTGACTCTATTGCCACCTAGTGATTCGGGCCAGCTCACATAATAACACAGAAATTGGCCAAATCAAATCACATCATATCCACACACAGCTATCTCGCCCAAAAATGTGCTGGGATAGGCTCCAGCCCCCCCCCCCCCCCCCCCCGAAAAGGATTTAGCGGAAGATGATGGATGGATGGATGTCTCACCATTTCCATACTGGGAAACTAGAATAACAAAAAGTGAACCTGTTAAAATGAGTCTGGTAAATATGAAAAATATCATCCATCTCCTACTTTCAACAGTGATCACACATAATAGAATATTTTCTTGTTGAAATAAGCGGTTCAAACAGTTGCGATTGTGGGTTTCAGACTTTTTGTTTTAGACATATTACTTTCTTCAGGAATGATCCGAATTAAATGTGCGGCAGCATCTTGTAATTAAAGTCCATTATATTCAAGCTCAAACAGAATATGGTTACCTACTATGGCCTACTTACCAGTCCCACATACACAATGCTGCCGTCAGTGACATCCATCACATAGCAGGGCTTCCCGTCTTAGCCGTACCTCCTTGGCACAAGCCAAGCAGTTGTCTTCCATGATGAGAGTTCAGGTAATGCACAGCCTACATTTACATGCTTCCGGGGCGAGTTTGTTGTGGGGTGAGTTGGGTGTGGAGTGAGCTTGTCAAGGCACGAGCAGGTTATGGGGTGGCTGGAGCTGGCTGGGGCGAGTTTGTTATGGGGGTACTTGACGGTAAAACAGTGAAAGCAGGACACAAACCAGCAACCTTCCGATCACAGGTTCACCATTTACCTAAGCCACAGATGCAGCTGGTTTGGAGTTGATCTGAAAAGGTTTTGTCGGACTGATCAACTCTTCCATAACAACAGACAGTGCATATGAGGCTACGGCTTACTTATATTGGGATTTGAAATTCTGATAGTATGGAACAGCCCTAATTGAGTGAACTAAAAAAGTAAACACTAATCACAAACTCTGCCAAGAATAAGCAACAGGTCTGGCAGGTCAAAAATTTATTGGGCAACATTTAAAATAATGTTTGCACTGGGTGTGAAATAATTTAACAAAATCAACCACAAAGAGCACACGATAGCTTCTGACAATGTGTTTATTGTGGCTCTGGTGGTTCATCTAAAGATTCGTTTTCCGTGAAAGGAAAGAGGAAGTAAGCCGTGAAATCATAAAGTCACAGACGAAGCTGTGCGGCACACATCCACAAACCCTCGGTGCCCTGCCGCTGACGTTAACTTCTGCTAGTTAATAAAGAGGCACAGGTTAGGGGTCGTTAATACGGACCCTGGTTTGGGTTGAACGGTTAGCCAAACTTCCACAACAGAAAAAGAGTGGGAGGCATCGGCGCCGACACGCATGTTATTATCGAAGAAAATAAATCATATACTCACCATTAAAACAAAATGTACTTCCAGTGCAGTAGGAAGACCTTCCTTCTCTCTCTTGACTTCTCTGCAGTGTGGTTAGCCGTTTCCGTAGTGAGACTTAACATTAGCTGCTGAGCCTTCAAGGATAACAACACAGCAGCAGCAGCACAATACCGACACTGAGCAGCCGCTTCCTCCGCTTCACCACATAATGGCTCTTCTTAACCCACGTCAGAGCACTAAAATTATTCCCAAGTTAATGTTTATGCCCATCTCGCTGTTTTTTTTTACAGCGTTATTCAAACCTAACGACCCAGCTCAAAACAGCAACCGTCGACGCCATGTTAGTGCTGTGTCCCGCTGCATTGTGGGAATGACAGGGGATGATGACGAATCAGGTGCCTTCACACCAAATGCGAACGGAGCACGATTACATTTTAGCTCAATGTAAACCCACGAATAGACATGAATTTACCGTCTGAGTGAGGTGCAGACAGGCGAAGTTGCCTTTATAACTTCTGCAGCAGTGTTCAACCTACTGTGGAAATCCTCGTGATGTTGAAATTGAGGCCTTATGAAACAATAAGCAACTTTGAGACAATTGCTTCATGAGCGACACAGTGTTATGAAACATCTAATAAAGAGTGCCATCTGATGATTGACTGTCAGAACTGCATCTGAGTGGAAAACCTGAAAAAAAACTCAGTACACCTGTGATATCCTACCGTGTAGCAATGATCACACTTGAGTTATTTCTTTGGCTAACTCTGCCGTTTATTCTGCAACACACATAATATGACTGAACATGGATTCTGCGCGGGGTTTTCACACTCTTGTTCTAATGTGTCCCCTTAATAGTAGTGCTGAACAATACAGGTAGTTCCCCCTAGAGGCATGTGCCAGTAATGTTTTAAATTAGACTTGCAGTCTACCACATCCCTCCCCTCTAGATTAAACTACTTTTAATTACACTAGCCAATTATGCTAGACATCCTGGAACTCCCATTTAACCCTAAACAATCACAGTTACTTTTAACTTCTTAAACACATGTGCCATACACATAATTTCTTTCTCTTTTTTTTTTTTTTTTTTTTTTTTTTTTTTTTTAACATGTATAACACACATAACAGTCTAACTGGGGATTTGGTTTGACTACCGCATCCCAGTGAGGTTCCAGGACGCATTCTTGTCCTGTGGCTGGGGAACTCACTACTGACTAAGTATAGTCCTTCAAGTAGTCTGGAGCTTTCCTAGCTCGCTGAGATCTTCTCACGGCGGGTGAGCCAACTGCAGGTGAAGACTCAGACTGCTCCACTGTTTCGGCTGCTGCAGTGCTGCCCGTAGAATCTGCAGAGACGGTTACCTCAGGTTTCACCTGAAGTGGTGGTTCGTTGATGCTCTCCTCAGGATGGGTGTCAGACAACACCTCTGGTGCCATCGGCAGGGGAATGGAGCTCCTACCACGAACTTGGTCGATGTGTCGCCTCACCACTTGTCCATGACCTAATGTCACCTTGAATGACACAGGGCCTGTCTTTTCTGTTATTTCTCCTGGTACCCAGGCTGGTCCTGAGCCAAAGTTGCGGGTGTAGACCACGTCTCCTTCCCTCAGTATTCTCTCTCTAGCATGCATGTCATGATAACCTTTTTGTTTCTCTTGTTTATCATGCACTTTGTTTCTGAAGTCTGGATGTATTAAGTCAAATGTTGACCTCAACTTCCTTCCACACAACAGCTCAGCTGGTGACTTGCCAGTTGTAGATTGGGGTGTTATTCGATAGCTGAACAGAGCTCTCGACATTCGGGTTTCAATAGAGTCTCCTGCCATCTTTTTCATGAGTGACTTGAATGTCTGCACGGCCCTCTCGGCTAAGCCGTTAGAAGAAGGATGGTATGGCGCAGTCGTGATGTGACGTATGCCATTCTTTTCAGAAAACTCTTGGAACTGTTCACTCATAAAACATGTACCGTTATCTGATACTATGATTTCAGGTAGCCCATGTTGGCTGAAACTCTTTCTAAGACATTCAATGGTAACAGTAGAAGTAGAGCTACTCACAGAATATGCATCGATCCACTTTGAGTATGCGTCAACTATGATCAGGAACATTCTTCCCATCCATGGACCTGCGTAGTCAATGTGAATTCTTCTCCATGGTTTATCTGGAACTTCCCAGGGATGTAGTGGGGCTGCTGGAGGACTGTTCCTGTTCTCCTGGCATGCCGCACATGACTTCACAAGCGCCTCCACCTCTGCATCCATGTTGGGCCACCACATGTAACTCCTCGCCAACGCTTTCATGCGAGTGATGCCAGGGTGTGCTTGGTGTAGTTGTTGCAGTAAGGCATTCCTACCAGGTGGTGGAACAACCACGCGTCCTCCCCACAGGATACAACCTTCCTGGGTGCTGAGCTCATCCTGTCGTCGGGCATAGGGAATGAACTCAGGACTGTTCATCTTCGGCCATCCTCGCAAGATGTATTCTCGCACTCTTGCTAGAACAGGGTCTTTGTCTGTCCACTTCTTTATTTGTTGTGCGTTCACCAGGGGCACGCCGATATCTTCAAACAATAGCACTCTCTCCTCCTCCTCAGGCGTGCTGTCTCTTCCTCCATCCAAGGGTAGCCTACTCATCGCATCAGCATTCGTATGGTCCCGTCCGGCTTTGTAAACGATGGTGTACTCATACGCTGCTAATGTAACGGCCCATCTCTGAATTCTCTGAGATGTCATCTGGGGTATGGCTCTCATTTCACTGAACAGTGAAATTAGTGGCTTGTGGTCAGTCACTATAGCGAACTGTCTCCCGTACAGGTATTTGTGGAATTTTTTTACACCAAATACTACTGCAAGGCCCTCCTTGTCTAGCTGGGAGTAGTTTTTCTCAGCTGCACTAAGAGTTCTTGAGACGAACCCTATGGGTCTCTCTGAGCCATCCTCCATACGATGAGAGAGTACAGCACCCACACCGTAGGGTGATGCGTCACACGCCAGGATGAGTGGTTTGTTTGAATCATAGTGCACTAACACACTACAGGACTGAAGTAGCGCTTTGGACTCTTCAAACGCCTTCTGCTGCTTGACCCCCCATGACCATTTTTCTTCCTTCTTAAGTAAGGTATGTAGTGGTGCCAGCAGCGTGGAGAGCTTTGGGAGGAACCTATGGTAATAGTTCAACAAGCCCAGGTAGGCTTTTAACTCAGTAACATTTTGTGGCTCAGGCGCCTCCGCAATGGCTTCCACTTTGTCTGTTAGAGGGTGTAGACCACTGGCGTTGATCTTGTGGCCTAGGAACACCACCTCTTTTCCCATGAACTCACACTTGCTTCTTTTCAACCTCAGACCGCTTTTCTCCAACCGTTGAAGCACTTCCTTCAGCGTTTTCAGATGTTCTTGTTCATTTGGTCCTGTACAAAGGATGTCATCCAAATAAACGGCAACATTCGGAATTCCACCTAGGATGCCCTCCATAGTTCTCTGGAATATAGCAGGACTGGAAGCTACTCCAAATGGTAAGCGTGTGTAGGTATATAAGCCTTTGTGTGTATTGATGGTTACATACTTTCTTGATTCTTCTTCCAGGACTACTTGTTGGTAAGCGTGACTCATGTCTAATTTCGTGAAGTGTCGGCCGCCGTTCAGCTGTGCAAAGAGGTCCTCCACTTTAGGAATTGGATACTGATCCACCCGTGATGCTCGATTGACAGTGAGTTTGTAATCTCCACATATTCTAATGGAGCCATCCGGCTTTCTCACTGGGACTATGGGCGCCGCCCATTCTGCAACCTGCACTGGCTCAATGATCTTGTCATCCAGCAGCCTCTGTAGCTCGCTTTCAACCAGTGGCTTGACTGCATAGGGTACCGGTCGGGGTTTGCAGAATCGTGGTTGGGCCTCCTTGTCCACATTAATCTTTGCAGTGACACCTTTTAGCTGTCCTACGCCTTCTTTGAACACCTCAGCGTGTCTTTCGAGGATCTCCTCCAGCTGCAATTTGGCCTGAGATTCCACTTTATTCACCAACTGATCAATCATGGCCAGTTCTTGTAGCCAACTTCGCCCTAGTAGATTTGGTCCTTCGCTCCCAACTACTACTACAGGTAAGTCCTTTTCTTTGTTTTCGTGCTGCACCTTCACTTGTGCCATGCCTAGCACGTCTAGCTTCTCTCCTGTGTATGTTTTTAATTTTAATGAACAGGGATTTAATTCTGCTGTGTCTGTTTTCTTCCACAGTTGTGTATATTGCTGTTTACTTAATATGGTTACTCCACAGCCTGTATCAACTTCAAATGTTACTTTCATTCCATTAACATTCATGGTACGCGTGATGGGCGCTACCTTGGTCAGCTCCTCTGACGTGTTGTAAATTGTGTGAAAACCCATGTCTTCTGTATCACTTTCTCCCTCCCCTCTCAGTTGATTCGCTTGCTGTTCCTTTCCTGGGCCCTTGTTTTCATACTTTTGCCCATTAACTGTCGCTTTCAGCACCTGTGCGCTGTCCACCTTTATTCTACATGCTTTCTTAATGTGCCCTCGCTTGCCACAATTATGACACAGCTCAGTGGCAAATTTGCACTCGGCGGCATTGTGCTGGCCTTTGCAGCGATAACAACTGGGGAATTTGTGCTGAGTTTTGTCAGTCAACACTTTGTGGACACCTACTTGGGTCTTAGGCACACGAACATGCGTTGCTGTGTCCTCTGTTAGCTTCCCTTGCATCTCTCTCACATCTTTAGATGCTGTTTCCATCGCTTGGCATAATTCCAAAGCCTTTGCAAAAGTGAGTTTTGTTTCAGATAAAAGTCGCCGTTGCATTCGGTCATCATTCACTCCACACACAAGTCTGTCTCTTAACATTTCTTCCAATGAGTCTTTGTAATCACAGTGCAGTGTTAATTTCCTCAATTCTGCCACATACTCTGCTATGGACTCAGTGTTCCTCCTTATGCGTGAATTAAATTTGAATCGTTGCACGATTTCACTCGGTTTGGGGCTGAAGTGCTTCTGAAGCTCAGCAGTAAGCTGGTCGTATGTTTTATCTTTCGGTAATGCAGGGCTTATTAAATTTCTCAACAAGCTGTAAGTAGTTGCACCAACTCCACTCAACAGTACAGCCTTCCTTTTGTCTGGCTCCTCAATGTCATTAGCTTGGAAGAAAAAGTCCAACATTTCACTATATTCTTCCCATGACTGAGTCGAGTTATCAAAAGGGGTTACCGTTCCGATTACAGCCGCCATTGCTCGTCGTGGTGGGGAAACCTCGTTTTTCCTCCTCTGAACTTGCACTCGAACTACTGGAGTCACTTGAGTTCGCCACACTTGCAATGTTCTCTGTTTCTCGCCGCTGATTTTTTTCTTTTAATCCTCGTCGCCAATTGTGTGATATCCTACCGTGTAGCAATGATCACACTTGAGTTATTTCTTTGGCTAACTCTGCCGTTTATTCTGCAACACACATAATATGACTGAACATGGATTCTGCGCGGGGTTTTCACACTCTTGTTCTAATGTGTCCCCTTAATAGTAGTGCTGAACAATACAGGTAGTTCCCCCTAGAGGCATGTGCCAGTAATGTTTTAAATTAGACTTGCAGTCTACCACAACACCTTATTCCTAGCCCCCATGATGCATCATGTGAATTATGGTAGCAACTTCCAGTACTAGTTTAGACCGTATGGTTATCACTGAAACGGGACACTTTTCCTTGTTAAAAAACAATGACTTCGGCATCAGAAATGCAGGAACATGGCCTTTTGCACCTCAAAAACAGTAATAATTATACCACTTACCACAACTATCTAGGGATAGGAAGATGACCTTAAAAAGTGGCGTCGCAGACAGTAGCTCCGTTAGTTAGCTCCACTGCTAAGATGCTAATGCTGTTGTGGGTAACCCCCACAACATACTGGGACAAGCAGAGCGCTCAGCTGGAGCAATTAGCAGAACAATGAGATGTGCGTATTGAGATCAATAGGCAGCTTCTCTTTGTCTAGCTCCTTCCTGGCAGTATCCTGCCGCTGATATGTATGACTCAAAGGCAAATGTTCATGCTTCCTGCTCTGTACTGTGATGCAAATGTGCCTTTCATGTATTGTCTGTAGCTGGGTATATAAGCTGACTGAAATTCACATGTTCTCTCTCTCTGACCACTGCTTCTGACTACACGCATTGCCTTTTGCTGACGAGAGCCTGAGAGCTTGCTCCGGCGCGCCTGCACGGCGCTGGAGTGAGTTCTGTGATGACGGAATGAAATAAAACCCACTTTTAAACCTCAGTTCGCTGCTTATTATTTCATGCCGCCACACTGGTGACCCGACGACAACGAACGCAGCACCCGGCGGTGATTCTCCGACGACAAGCGAACGCAGCAGCTTGACGCAAATGGACTGCCCTCCCTTCTGCTACTGGGAGACCTCGACGCAGAGCCACCACCAGGCGAACTCTCCGGAGATCACCCAAGACCAGGAAAGCGGCAGAAAGCTTCATGGTGAGATCTGCATGCCTGAGATCCGCACATCCACGCTGGGACCGGCCGCTCTCACAGCTCCTCCACACGAGAGCGCACGCACCTCGTCCTCTCTCCACGACGGCGACCTCCAGGGCCAACGGAGAACGCAGCGCGTGGACCTGAACGCACCATGACCGAACTACAGCAACAACCTGAACAGGGATGACCATCAGCGCCGACTACGCTGATCTCCAGCAAGCTCCCTGACCCTGACTCGCCTCTACAGCGGACCTGCCAAGCACCGAACCCCGCACGCATACCGGGGGGTTATGAGGACAGCGCACCACGCACGGGACGATACCGGCTCCATACAGACCGCCATCGTCCTTCGCCGCTGCACACAGAACCTTCAGGGCTGCTCACACACCTGAAGCACGCACGCAGCTCGCTCACAGGATTTTGTACGGGTCTCAGCCACGGCGCACAAGGGAATTCAGCCGTCAGCTGTTCCCGAGGGCTTTAGGGCTGCGCGCGCACCTAAAGTCAACACGCCAAGTCCCACACTGCTGCAGCTCCTTTTTTTTTTTTTTTTTTTCTTCATAGCCGCGAGAGGAGTCAGAGACAAATTTTTCTTCGCACAGCCGCTGTGGACCACCGCACGTTCAACGGGACAGCCCCTCAACACCGTGGATCCACATGCAATTTTTGCGCGGCCCAGACAACTTCGTTCCCGGGCCGGCACTTGCTACCCCCATCCTCCTCCCTCCCCCTCCGCCGCTTGCACAGAGCTTTTCCCGCAGCTCGCTACCAAAACCGGACAATCGAGGCCTCAGCCCCCCGCTGAGCCCTCTGTGGGGGAGTAGTGTGGGTAACCCCCACAACATACTGGGACAAGCAGAGCGCTCAGCTGGAGCAATTAGCAGAACAATGAGATGTGTGTGTTGAGATCAATAGGCAGCTTCTCTTTGTCTAGCTCCTTCCTGCCAGTATCCTGCCGCTGATATGTATGACTCAAAGGCAAATGTTCATGCTTCCTGCTCTGTACTGTGATGCAAATGTGCCTTTCATGTATTGTCTGTAGCTGGGTATATAAGCTGACTGAAATTCACATGTTCTCTCTCTCTGACCACTGCTTCTGACTACACACATTGCCTTTTGCTGACGAGAGCCTGAGAGCTTGCTCCGGCGCGCCTGCACGGCGCTGGAGTGAGTTCTGTGATGGCGGAATGAAATAAAACCCACTTTTAAACCTCAGTTCGCTGCTTATTATTTCATGCCGCCACACTGTAAACAAAAGCTCTGAGATACATCAATGTCTCCACCGCAATAAAGTCGGCTGCATTTTGTTAAAATATGTTAGCCATAATCAAATTTACCTCAGAGCAGATGTAGAATCTAGTCAGAGCTACAAAGAACCACAACACTGTACTTGGCTATTTTAATGTCGGGGTAAATACAGACGGCTGCAGCTGTTTGTTCAACCCCAAAATTAAAATGCTCATGCTGCTGTCATGCCATGAATGCTTGTTATTGTGGTCTATATTAATCATACAGTATATCCCATAACCTACATATGTTTAAGCATGTGAGAGTGTTTAGTGATTACATATGTAAAGCGACTTCACACCTCAGAACAGGACAAAGGGTCTCAACCGCCAGTGAAGATCAAAGAGCATCCGAGGCACTGCGGTGGAGACCGGATGGGTTGCCCTGACCCCCCAGGGCCAGGTGGAGGAGTACGAAGACAAAAGAGGGGATTAAGATAGTGAGGGATGTCAGCTTTTGATATGCATGTCTTTTGTTATGTGCGAGTATAAGTTCATAGAGCCGAAGGTGTTCGCTCTCTTACTTCTTCTGCTGCTGTACCTAGATGAGACTTGTTAAAGGAGCTGATAATAAACTTTGGTTTATGAATCACATCGCCTCGTTATTTCAAGCTCCTCTACACTGGTGACCCTGACATGAGAATGGACCAGAGGCATTCCCCTGCGATCGACTCATCTGTGGTGACCCAGGCAGACGCCGGCGCCCATGCAGACAGGGGAACAGATGGACGACGTTCCCCCACGGCAGAAGTGATAGAGAGGGCTCAACCGAGCACCAGCGCCGCGGAGAGAGCCGAAGCAAGGAACTCTCACCCTGCGGACACATCAGTGACGGTCCACATAAACGGCGTCACCGTCAAGCTGCCGGACTTCTGGCAGGAAGACCCCGCCTCGTGGTTTCAGCAAGCTGAAGCCCAGTTTGCACTTGCGGGCATCACGGCTGACGATACAAAGTTCTATCACATCGTCGCCAAACTCGACGCCGCCACTTCGAGATATGCGCGGAGCATAATCCAGCGGCCGCAGGTCCAGGACAAATATAAAGAACTGAAAGCGACCATCGTGGCAAATTACGTCCCTTCAGCCGAGGAGAGAGCCGAGAGGATCCTGGCGGTCTACGGCCACAGAGGAGGCAGACCCAAGGCCCTCATGGAGGACTTGCTGCAACTTAAAGAAGAGGACAATGACAACTTCCTCTTCCATTTCATATTCCTCAGTACGCTGCCGCCACACATGAGAGGGACGCTTGCCAACATGCGATGCAGCACCCAGCAAGACTTCCGCACACTGGCTCACGAAGCTCAACGGCTCGTCAACGCCTGCAGGGAGCAGACACCCACAGCAGCATCCACAGACCTCAACGCTGATGTCCGGAGCCACGAGGAGCCACAATTCACCGAGCAGAATCAGCCCGTGGTGACAGCGACACGGCCAGGACGCAACAGACGGAGCGACGTTTGTTATTACCACCACCGCTTCGCCGAGAAGGCTTACAAATGCGTTCCCCCCTGCAAATTCACGATTTCGGGAAAACGCCGAAGCCGAGAGCCGTTAACAGCGGCGGTTCTCGGCGAAAAAAGCAAGCTTTTATATGTGACGGACGGACACACCGGCAAGCGGTTCCTTATCGACACGGGAGCTCATCTAAGTTTTGTCATGCCCTCCCAAGCAGACCGGGCCATGGGCCCCCGGGGCAATGGAGCGGTGGCAGCCAACGGCTCCATCATCGACACTTTTGGCGAAAAGAGCCTGCCCCTCTGCATCCACGGCCGCAACTACAGATGGACATTTGTTGTAGCGGCGGTGAGTTTTAACTTGTTGGGGGCAGATTTTTTGTGTGCACATGGGTTATTAGTTGATCTAGTGAACAGACGCTTGGTTAATGCACTGTCCTTTGCTTCTATTCCCTGCTCAGCTCGACTTTCTCCACCACCCGTGCAGGCTAGCGTCACCACAGCAGGAGGTAAGTTTGATCAACTCCTCACCCAATTTCCAGCACTCACAATTCCCAAATTCTCAGCCACAGTGGCTAAACACGGGGTCGAACACTTTATTCCCACAACGGGCCCACCCGTATTTGCCAAAGCTCGGTGCTTAGACGCGACCAAGCTCGCCATAGCTCGGGATGAGTTTACCACCCTTGAAAAATTAGGCATTATCAGACGCTCGAAAAGCCCCTGGGCGTCACCACTTCACATGGTCCAGAAATCCGACGGATCTTGGAGGCCGTGCGGCGATTACCGCAGATTAAACAATGCGACAGCGCATGACCGCTACCCAATTCCTCACATTCAAGACTTTTCACTACATCTGGCGGGTGCGCGCATTTTTTCAAAAATAGACCTAGTCCGCGGTTATCATCAAGTCCCAGTTAGAGCAGAGGACATTCCTAAAACAGTTATAATAACCCCCTTCGGTCTTTTTGAATTTTTGCGGATGCCTTTCGGCCTCAAAGGTGCTGCTCAAACCTTTCAGCGGATGATGGACGCAGTATTACGCGACCTCCCTTTCGTGTTCGTCTACCTCGACGATATGCTGGTAGCCAGCTCGTCTGAGGAAGAACACGAGCAGCATCTCACTATGGTTTTTCAGAGACTAGAAGAGCACGGGTTAATAATCAATCCAGCCAAATGCAAATTCGGCATGTCACAAATTGATTTTTTAGGACACAGAGTTTCTCCGAAGGGGGCAATCCCACTGCCAGACAAAGTTCACACAGTAAAAAGTTTCCCACGGCCACAAACGGTCAAATCGCTGCAAGAATTTTTGGGAATGGTTAATTTTTACAACCGTTTCCTCCCCCACGCAGCTCAGCTCATGCAGCCCCTATATGACGCACTCAGAAAACAAAAACCTTCCAACGCGGTCGAATGGACCCCGGAGCGCGAACGCGCCTTCGCGGAAGTAAAAAGTGCCCTAGCTAATGCCACATTGTTGGTCCACCCCGATCCCTCGGCCCGCATTGCGCTAACCACAGACGCTTCAGACCTGGCCATAGGGGCAGTTGTAGAACAACACGTCAGCGGAATCTGGCAACCTTTGGCGTTCTTCAGCAAATCGCTAAACCAAACTGAGTGTAAATACAGCACTTTTGACAGAGAGCTGCTAGCGCTTCATTTATCCATCCACCACTTCCAGTTCTGGTTGGAAGGGCGGCGTTTCACGGCTTTTGTAGACCACAAACCGCTCACCTTTGCGATGGCTAAAATTTCCGAACCGTGGTCAGGCAGGCAACAAAGACAGCTGGCTGCGATTTCAGAGTTCACCACAGACATTCGACATGTGGCAGGCAAACTTAACGTGGTAGCAGACTGCCTCTCTCGCGCTGTGACATCGCCAGAGCGCGAGGAGACAGATTATACTACCTCAGCCGCTGAACTCTTCGCCAACGCGGACACATACGCAGCACCAATCCACGCAGGGATAGATTATGCAGCCATGGCAGAGGAGCAAAGTAGTGACGCAGACGTGCGCACACTCCTGTCTGGACCAACAGGGTTAAGGCTGGAGGAAAGGGTTTTACGCGATGGTGTGCCCCCCCTAATATGTGACATCTCAACCAGCCGACCTCGCCCGTTAGTCCCAGCTGCATGGCGCCGCCGTATTTTTGACTCGATTCACTCCGTCGCGCACCCAGGTGTGCGCGCTTCGGTTAAAATGGTCGCCGAAAAGTTTGTGTGGCCTGGCCTGCGCAAAAACGTAAAAGAATGGGCAAAGACTTGCATTTCTTGTCAGCGCGCCAAAGTACACAAACACACAAAAGCCCCTCTGGAGCCTTTCCGAATCCCTGCTAGAAGGTTCGACCACGTTCATGTCGACCTCGTGGGGCCACTACCTTCCTCCCAAGGTTTCACACACCTGTTAACAATGATAGACCGCACCACGCGCTGGCCAGAGGCAGTCCCTCTGGCGTCAACCACAGCGGAGGAAGTCACTCGCGTTTTTTTGACAAACTGGGTGGCACGTTTCGGCGTCCCATCGGACATCACATCCGATAGGGGGCCTCAATTTGTCTCGGAGCTTTGGTCAGCCATGTCCAGCAGCTTAGGGGCGACAATTCACCGCACCACCGCTTATCACCCTCAGGCTAATGGGTTATGCGAGCGTTTTCACAGATCTTTAAAGGCCGCCTTCAGAGCCTCACTAACGGATACAAATTGGGTAAATAAACTTCCCTGGGTTTTATTGGGGTTGCGTGCTGCGCCCAAAGAGGATCTAGACGCCTCCCCAGCAGAATTAGTTTTTGCACAACCTCTCAGGCTCCCAGGTGAATTTTTACCAGAGAACCCAGAGCCAGGGCATCTTCCAGCCCCGAGGTTTTTAGGCAGCAACGGACCGGACTCTCTCCCCGGACCGGCACATCACTCTTTTCCACAAGTTTTTGTCCCCCAAGCTTTAAAAAATGCTGAATTCGTTTTTGTTAGGCATGAAGCTTTAAAACCAACTTTCCGCCCACCATACGATGGGCCATTCAGAGTGCTGGAACCTGGTGATAAACATTTTGTGCTTGATTTTGGGGATAGAAAAGAAACAGTCAGCATTGACAGACTTAAACCTGCCTTCTTGTTGAGAGACGAGCCTGCACGGTTGGCGAGAGCACCTCGGCGGGGTAGACCCCCCAAGAGAAAAGACTCAGCCCCCCTGCAGGGAACAATTAATCACTCTCCTCCCCAAGCTGCAGATTCCTTACAGGAAGGTCCCACCAGGACGCCCAAGCAGACCCACAGCAGATTCGGGAGAAGATTAAAACCCAGACGGCACAGAGACTGATGCAAACTACTCAACAGTTGTTCACTAATTGTGCTGTAACAGTTTAGGACTGACTTGTGATATTACTATGCTGTTATGATTACCACTGAACTCTCTTAGGAGCATGGCTGCTGGAAAGTTTCTTCTGTGTCAAGAGGTGTAGCAGTTAGTATGTCATAATAATTATCTTAAACTGTGAATTTTTCTATTGTCCTTTTCTTAGTCGTTTGGGGGGGCTGTGGTCTATATTAATCATATATCCCATAACCTACATATGTTTAAGCATGTGAGAGTGTTTAGTGATTACATATGTAAAGCGACTTCACACCTCAGAACAGGACAAAGGGTCTCAACCGCCAGTGAAGATCAAAGAGCATCCGAGGCACTGCGGTGGAGACCGGATGGGTTGCCCTGACCCCCCAGGGCCAGGTGGAGGAGTACGAAGACAAAAGAGGGGATTAAGATAGTGAGGGATGTCAGCTTTTGATATGCATGTCTTTTGTTATGTGCAAGTATAAGTTCGTAGAGCCGAAGGTGTTCGCTCTCTTACTTCTTCTGCTGCTGCACCTAGATGAGACTTGTTAGAGGAGCTGATAATAAACTTTGGTTTATGAATCACATCACCTCGTTATTTCAAGCTCCTCTACAGTTATTTAACTTAACACGTACAGACATTTTCTGACAATTGTTCAGAATTTTATTGACCTATATTTTGTGATAATTTAAAAATTACGAAGCATGCTGAAGCCTATGTCGTTTCAAGGCAGTGCAACGAATGCAAAAAAAAACCCCCCAAAAAACTGTTTGATATTTTCTTAAATCGTTAAGCCTTAGGAAGCACATTGTTACTATTTTTATTTATTATTTTGCTTCATGCAGCCTTCATTCTGGTGACATATATAACACATAAATGTCAGATCTGTGACATTCATATAAGTGAAAACATACCTGGTGGTGTTGTGTCTGTCCTGTGTCTGTACCACTGATCACAGTGCATGATCTATGCATTGCCGGTGAAAAGCCTCCATTTATACAGTCTATGGCACAACCACAAATACCAGCAACAAGTACCAGAACTATGCCAAAACATTCAAAAAATACAAAAACTACAAGTGCTGAAATTAGCTGCCACTTCAGTGCAAAACACGTATGTGGACTTGTGGAGAGCGTGAAAAGATGAGGCTGAGTTTATTTCTCAATTCAGATTTATTAACATTCACGTATCTCCAACATCCTCTCAAACAGAAAAGAGACCCATCCTCCTACATCTGTCCCTTTTATACCTGGGACATCAAAGTACAGAGTCACATTGTCTTTAATCCCAAGACACAATACATAAACCCCCAGGTCTTCTCCTGTCCCCCAAAACCCTGGTGGTCAGGAAGTCTCTCAAAGCCATCTCAAAAGATCACATTTCGCACCCTCCTGTTATCCCCAGGAGACCCAGACTTATTGTTCATTCTGAGACGTGGGCAACAGTTATATACATATGTAGCCTAAGCAACTCAAATATGTGTGCCACATGACCCCCCCAAACGTCTAAGATGAAACAATACAACACAGTCTGCACATTATGGTAAAATCACAAACATCAGTCCAAGTGCTGTTTGGGTTTCAATCGTCTTCCGAACTTGCTGTAAGCGGGCTTTACCACTCCCGCGGCGCCATCCTGCTGTGAATCTGCTATCTGAGGATGAGAACTGTTAGTTAATCCCTGTGGGAGCTCTGGGGCATGCTCCCTGGGAGGTCTGCCACGTCGAGGAGCCCTCGCCAACGGCACAGCTTCGTCAGCCATCACAAAAGCAGGTTTGAGTCTGTCTATGCCAATTGTTTCCCTCCTGCCCCCTAAATCTAGCAAAAAATGCTTATCACCTGTTTCCAGCACTCTAAATGGACCATCATAAGGCGGTCGCAGGGTTGGGCGCTGAGCATCGTGTCTGACAAAAACAAACTCTGCATTTTTTAGAGCCTTAGGTACAAAAACGCACGGAAAACTGTGATGAAAGGGGCCAGGAAGTGTGCTCGCTCCCGTGTCGCTCAGTGACCGCTGAGCAGGGGGGCACTCTGGCGCAGGATTATCCAGGAGAAACTCCCCGGGCAGCCGGAGAGGCTGCGCAAATACCAACTCAGCTGGGAAGGCTTTTAAGTCCTCTTTAGGTGCAGAACGCAACCCTAATAAAACCCACAGTAGTCTGTCTACCCAATTTGCATCCGTAAGCGACGCTCTGAGGGCTGCTTTCAATGACCTATGGAAATGTTCGCATAAACCATTAGCCTGGGGGTGGTACGCGGTAGTGCGGTGGATATTCACCCCCAGGCTGCGGGCCATCGCTGACCAAAGCTCGGAAACAAATTGAGGACCTCTGTTGGACGTAATATCCGATGGAACTCCAAAACGCGCTACCCAAGCCGTTAAAAATGCGCGCGCCACTTCCTTGGCTGTGGTTGATGCCAGTGGGACCACCTCAGGCCAACGCGTGGTGCAGTCCACCATTGTCAAAAGATGTGTGCACCCCTGTGACGGCGGGAGGGGGCCAACGAGGTCGACATGCACATGATCGAACCTCTTGGCCGGGATGTGAAACGGCTCTAAGGAGGCTTTTGTGTGCTTGTGTATTTTAGCTCGCTTGCAAGTCATGCAGGCCTATGCCCACTCCTTAACGTGCTTGCGCAGGCTCGGCCACACAAACTTCTCTCCTACCATTTTGACCGACGCACGCAAGGGTCTTTCCATTGACCCTTGTATACATTTGCAAAGCCCGTTCACGTTTGGTATGAAGGCATCTTGAGGGGGCGATGTTTATTGGGCTGACTTTATCTCACTACTTTGGGTATAGTTTGTGTTTTAAAGTTGCAATCCGGTCGCTGCTGTGGTGTCGTGAGTGTGGCTTGTGTGCGTGCTGCCATACCCACCCCTGGCATGACGTTAGACGGGCACGGTCCCTTGTATATAAATAGTTCTGTGTCGTATAATAAAGTGTTGGTTCCTGCATGAACGTGACTCTGACTCCTTCCTTATTCACACATAACAGTTTGGCGACGAGGATAATTATGGCAGCGTATGGGCTACCTGAACCATTAATTCCATTTCTGGAGTACGCGGGAGAGCCGGTGGTCCTGTGGCCGAAGTGGCGGGCCGTGTTCAAGGATTACATCGGGGCACTGGGCCTAAGTGGGCTCAACGGAAGAAGACGACGAGCGCTTCTGGCCCACCATCTCGGTGTGGAGGGCCAAAGAATTCTTGCTACATTGGGAGAGACGGAGGAGTATGAGGATGCTGTCGAGCGGCTGGACGAATTTTCGCCGGGCAGACAAGCACCACAAAGCTATGGGTAGCGGAAGTTTTGGCCCCAAGGGAAGCTAGGCTAGTTAGCTTGGGGAAGCTAACGGCCCATTTGCTATCTATGGGCAGGCTAGCAGCAAAGCTAACTGCACTCCGAAAGAGAGCTCCAGGCTGCCGACTAGACTTCGAGGTGGGACCAGGACCTGCGAAAGGGGGAGTCCCCGGTCACTGAGGATGGTGGGCCAGCCGCAAAGCACAGGAAGGTGGAGGACCGGTGCGCTGATGAGTTGGACGGTGTGGTGTGCAATGACAACGGAGAGGGAGAGCAGCAGGAGTCATCCCTGCAGCTGGAGGCTAGGCAGCGGTAGAGCGGGACCATGGCGGCTGAGGGCCCCGGGGAAGGGCAGCGACAGTCGGGCGCAGAGATGACACAGCGGAGAGCCTGGGACGAGGGTGCTGAGGGCAGCGACGAAGCGCCTGGGTTGGACAGTGGAGCTGACGGGAGTGACGCTAGGAGCTCCGAGGGAGAACAGCTACGACATGGCGTGGAGACAGCGCAGCGGAGCGCTTGGAACGAGGGTGCTGGCAGCAGCAGCAAGGTGCCTGGGCTGGAGAACGACGCCGGTGAAGATAATGCTGTGAGCCCCGAGAGAGAGCAGCTACGGCTGGGTATGGTGACAGCACAGTGGAGCGCCTGGGACAAGGGTGCTAGGATCAGTGGTGAGGTGCCCGGGTCAGCAAGCGGAGCCAACGAGTGGGCTTCAGGTCTCCCCGGAGTTCAGCCACAGGGGGCTGGAGTGTTTGGGGCCATGATGGCAGTGCTGAAAGCGGTCGGGGGCGCACTGACTTGCACGGAGGGACGGCATGTCAGACAGTAGCATTGCAGGGCCCAAGCAGTAAGGCAGTCAGTGGCGAAGAGGGACAGTATCATGGACGAGGTTGTTTTTGATCCCGGAGGCAGAAGGTGGCCCGGGGCCCCCAGGCAGATCCTACCACTGGCTGTTAATGGACATAGATGTGACTTGAGAAACTTTAATGTAAATATGTGTATATAGTGCTGGTGTGCATGAGAGTATTTATGTGGTGTGTTATGGGATTATTTTATGTATTTTAAGAGACTTGGTCTAATTTTAGTTGTTTTGTGTGAATGTGGTAGGCTGTTTTATTACAGTTAATTATTCCCCTGTTCTCTTAGTGCATGATTCGGGTCCTAAATTGGGGAGGGTCTCAATTGTGTGTGTGGTTTTGCATTTTTGTTAGGGGGAGGGGAAGTGTGGTGTCGTGAGTGTGCCTTGTGTGTGTGCTGCCATACCTGCCCCTGGCGTGATGTCAGGCGGGCACGGCCCCTTGTATATAAATAGTTCTGTGTCCTATAATAAAGTGTTGGTGCTGTTGGTTCCCGCATGAACGTAACTCTGACTCCTTCTTTATTCATACATAACAGCCATAAATCCCCTATAAAAACAAATCTAAATGGTCTAAAATGGCATCTTATGGCCTTTTTTTCTACAAAAAACCCTTTCATTGTCTTACATCAGGGATGGGCAACTGGCGACCCATGGGCCGCATGCACCTGTCCATTTCCAAAAGAACAGTTATTTATTTATATCCCATTTGAACGTACATGTATTTGGAACTAGATTCTTAAATGCAGTTATAAAGTCCGCCAGCAGAGGGAGCTCTAATCAAAACCTAGGTGCAAGTAGTCGAGCGAGAGTGAGAGATGGAGGGAGCAGTGTGCCCCGGAGCATGTCTTTTAAAATCCTCTAACTGTTCCAGTCGCCGTTTGGCGACATAACCCCTAATGGTCAAGAGTGGTAAAGATTTTTTGTCAATAAAATAATTCAGATTTCTAAGGCTATAACTTGAAAGCTGTAAGAGATAATGTCTTACTGTCAATTAGAAAGATGTAGAATATGATCCAAAGTTTCAGATAGGAATAAATTTACACATCTAATTTGCATAATGTTACGGCAGCTATATAAATTACATAACTCAGTCAAAAGTGGACTTTGGACATATTTACACAAAGAATGGTTCGGTTTTTTGACACCGTCTTTTCTATAGGGGCATTTTATTGTCTTATTTTCAAAGTATATGAACCACAAAATCAGTACAATGCAAAGAAACAAAGAAATCTGTCACTTACTGTTGGTGAAGGGGGGCTCGCTGGCTGGCGTTTTCGTCCATCGTGGTCGTTACTTTGCATTCTGCCAGTCATTTACGCTCTCTACTACTTCTACAAAGTCTTATGATTATCCCACGTAAATTTCGCTTGTATCCTGCGGCTATTTTCCATGTACAAAGCCATTTATGTGACGGTGCATGATGATGCATGGCGGCCATATTGGTCTTGCGAGCGCAGAGAAAAGGAAGCATAATAATGAGGATTTCTTCTTCTTTGGTGTATTCCGTGTCAGCCATGATTCCTCCAACGCGTGCCTGCCACCTTCTGAACTGGCAGATCAGTACAAATCATCAGTACAGCTGGGGAGTTAAAGGGATGTCAGAGTGAGTTGACAGGTACAGTTGCTGTGCTGTGCCACTGGGGGGGAGTGACCTGTCCATGAAATGTGGCCAGTTAAAAGGTTAAGGTATGTATATGTTGCATGCTGAAACTGCATTAATAGGCTGTCAACAGCAGTACATGTAGAGGAGGCTGTTTTTAAACAACAATCAGTCCTTCCAGGATTTTGCGATGTTGCGATTGCGTCAATTCATGTGAAATCAGCCAATCAGCACAACTATTGCGTGACCTTGCAACTTTGTCTATTTACTGCAACTTTCCCACAATTTTGGCCAATCTTCATCAACTTCCATAGAGTTCACCAATGAAATTTGTCTGACTGGCACTCAAACGCTCAGTCTAACCAACCAAATGCATTGCTGCAACATGTTCACTTCCGTGTTTACAGTGAGTTTTAATGAAACACATCAGCAAACAGAGTGTGTGATTAAAAAAAAAAAACACTCACCCGTGAGATTTTCAACACCGTCCCTTCCGCCGGCTCCTCCAGCCTGCCGGTGGATGTCTCGTCACATCTCCGTCCTGACCACGTGTACAAAGCACTGGGTTTGTGGTGAAAAACATTCTCCTGCCCTAAAAGCACCCTGTCGTGGGAGCACATGTGAGGAGAGACGCTGTAAAACCACAAACACAATGCGCAAATCTAACACTACAGCCAGTGTTTGATCATTTTATACATCTTTAGAAGTAAAATCATTACTACATCTTGTGAATAAGCTTTAAAGTTGTGAATCTCTGGTCTGGATGGACACCCCTCTCCCCTGCCATAAATGAAAGATATGTGTCTGTGTGTGTGTCAAGACCGACATGCAGCAGACAGACAGGTAGGAGTTAGGCATGGAAAGAGAGAGAATATTCTCTGTAATGTTTTGTTTTGTTTAGTTTTTCTCAGAAAAACACAGATTCCTATCCACCTTATTCCTAGTCCCCATGATACCTTGGGTGAATTATGGCCGCAACTTCCGGTACTAGTTTAGAAAGTTGGGTTGTCACAGAAACGGGACAGTTTTCCTTGTTAAAAACAATGACATTGGCATCAAAAATGTGGGAACACAGCTTTTTGCATCTCAAAAAGAGTGATATAATCATATGTAGCATCATCTCACTTTGGCTCATCAATAAGAATTATTCTTCTGCTTAAAGACATTGTTTCACCCAGGAAAAGGACAGTCAAGAACTACTCTGTCATTCCCCCAGGCCATGGCTCAAGTCACATTCCTTTGTTAAAACCAGTCTAAGGAATTCACCCTAATGCATTTCCTGTTTTGACTTTTATGGCCCCATAAACGTGGAGACATGGAACAGAACCCTGGAGACACCATGGGAAAAGCAAATGGACTCTTGATGTTTATTCTGGACAATCAATAATAGGTTTAAAATCTATTAATCCTTGATTTAAATATCTGCATGTTAAAATGTTTAAATGAATGTTTATTCTTGCATGTTAATTTAGAAGCACTGCTTATAAGTTACATTAATCACTAAGGTTAGCTTAGTTTATACATAAGGGTATAGAGGAATATTCCAGTATTAAAATGTGTATTAGATTTGCCAAAATATCTCTCAAATCATGTAACCGATCTCAGCCAAGCTCTGCTTGACAACAGCTCTCTCAGAATGCAGACAAAAGACTGTTTGCTTATTGGACTAAAGTTCAATAAAGCCCACCCATGAAGGAAGCCTATTTGCTGAGCTCCTGTCAACCCGGAAGCCTGCGAAAGCTTGACTAAATTTATAAAAGGAGGGAGACCCCTTGCTACTTCCTCTTTTCGCTGCCGCTTTTTATCATCTTTTTTTTAGGCTTTTCACTTATTGTCTTCATGTCTACACAGCAGAGAACCACTGGAGAACAAAAGGGTCTTATCCCACGTGTTCTCTTTCCTACGATCACAGAGCCTGAAGTATCCTGGGTTTTTTTTTTGTAATCTCTTTGTATCTTAATGTTTCTTTAAATGCCTAGGAATTCTTTCTCTGAGCTCATTCTAATCAGGAGTTAAACTCCAATCCTAGATGTTTATTTCTATCACTTTTTCCTGTTAAACTTTCTGTAAAACCACTGTTTTTTTTAAAATTTTTATGTAAGCTTTAATCTTGACTTTATTTTTATAATATTTTTATTGACCAATCCCACACCAGAAGCCCTTTTATCTAAAGTCCGAAACTCTTTTAATTTGAGATCAGATTAGATATATTTAATTATTATCGAATTCCTCTGGGAAGCCACTTGCCAACGAAGAGGAAAGGAGACGCAGCTCGCCACGATCACGCGCAGCTGAAGAAATCACCACACCACGAGGAGGAGACGCCCTGGGCCAGATCGCAGTCCAGGTGATCAACACATCAAAATTTCATCTTGTGACAACTGAATATGTGCTGGACAAATATTCTGGGTTTTGGCACTTCTCCACATCGAAAACTTCCAGACGCCGCTGACAAGGAATCACATGAGCGGCAATTTTAATTCATCTGCTGAATGAAACGTCTGAGGTTCGATAATAATTTGATATCTAATCAGATGCAAAATTAAAGAGAAAGTAATATAACCTTTCCTTTCATTAAATTCCCGTTTTCATTTTCTTAAGAGTAACCCAGAACTTTTCATATAATTGGTAAAACTTTCCCCATAAATTTGCGTTGTCTTCCACAATCTGTTAACTCAAACTGATCTAAATTCATTTTACTGTTTAACCCTGGTTCTGCAAATGTTGACATTGTTAATCTATCATTTACACATTTAATTTTATGGTTAATGAAATCATTGCAATGCCTGTTAATCATCATTTCATTTAATAAATATGTGAAAATGAGAGAAGTTGTTGAGAATTTATTTCATTCTGAGTCTGGTTCAAGTCCCCAGTATCGACTTCAGTAAAATTTTGAGACTGATTACTAATTAATTTGTTGAGTGATTAAACAGGTATAAAGTGAAATTAAAGATTAAATTGCTTCTTAGAGATAGAAGCTGGTGCCCCACGAGTGTTATTAACTTTTCCAATGTATATGAACCGAGAATTCATCTCCGGTTCCAATACATTAATAAAAATTAAATAATTATTATACCTGATCATAATTATTAATTCATATACTGTTACACATACCACTTCCCACGACTATGGAGTGATGGGAAGATGATCTTAAAAAATGGCCTCACAGACAGTAGCTCCATTAGTTAGCTCCACTGCTAAAATCCTAACGCTGTAAACAAACAAAAGCTCTAAGATAAATCAATGTCTCCACCGCAATAAAGTAGGTTGCATTTTGTTAAAATATATTGGACATAATCAGTTTTACCTCAGACCAGACGTAAAATCTAGTCAGACCCACAAAGAACCACAACACCGTGCTGGGGTTTTTTAATGCCATGGTAAATACAGACAGCTGCAGCTGTTTGTTTTACCCGGAAATTAAAATGCTCATGCTGCTGTCATGCTGTGAATGCTTGTTATTTAACTTAACACGTACTGAACTTTTCTGACAACTGTTCAAAATTTTATTGATTTATATTTTGTGATAATTTAAGAATTTAGGCTGTGTGTCCACCAAACGCGTTTTTTACGCTCTGGGCGACTACTTTTCATTCCTTCTCTATGTAGTCTGGTTATTTAAACTGTCATAACCCCAGAGGTTCTGGTCATGGAGGTGGAGTGGCGGCAATTTTCCATTCTAAATTACTAGTTAATGTCAAGCAAAAATTATGTTTTAATTCCTTTGAGGGCCTGGTCCTCAGTGTGGAGTATGTTGGCTATCTTGGCTTGAACCCAATTCTCTTTGCCATAATTTATCATCCTCCCTCGGCCTACTCAGAGTTTCTATCCAAATTTGCTGAATTTTTAGCTGATTTAGTGCTGAAATCAGATAGAATAATTATTGTAGGGGACTTTAACATACATGTTGATGTAGAGAGTGACTGTCTTAATAAGGCATACAATTCAATTTTAGACTCAATGGGGTTTTCCCAGAAAGTAGAAAATTCTACCCATTATCTCCACCATACATTGGACCTTGTTTTGACTTATGGTATAGATATAGAAAATCTGGTAGTGTCTCCTCATAATCCTGTACTGTCAGACCACTGTCTGTTATCCTTTGATTTCACTATTTCTGATTATTTGGCTCCTAAAGAAAAATACTACTACAGCAGATGTCTTTCAGATGACGCTGTTACCAAATTTTTGCAGATTGTCTCCTATATACCATGGGTCAACACAACGGAAATAAAAGATGGAGAGCCTGTTCCCTTCGTAATTGTTTGCATGGTAAATATTGTTACAGCCTCTCTGCATCGGACTCTAGATTTGGTAGCCCCTTTAAAAAAGAAAAAGTCTAACCAGAGATTTCTAACCCCTTGGCTTAACTCAGAAACTTGTAGCTTAAAACAGAAGACTCGTCAATTGGAAAGGAAATGGTGTTCTACTAATTTAGAGGAATTCTATTTAGCCTGGAGAAATCATCTCTTAATTTATAAAAAATCTCTTAGAAAAGCTAGATCAAGTTATTATTCTGCATTAATAGAAGTGAATAAGAATAACCCCAGGTTTCTTTTCAACACTATAGCCAGGCTGACAAAGTGTCAGGACTCGGTCAATCCTCGCATCCCCCCTGAGCTTTCTAATCGGGACTTTCTGAACTTTTTCAATGATAAAATTTTATCTATTAGAGATAAAATCAGTCAGAATCTTCCTACCGTAAACTAAAGTACATTAACTACTACAACTCCCTCAACTGATATCTGTTTAGATAAGTTTACTCCAATAGACCTCTTAGAGTTGGATAAAATAATCTCCTCCTCTAAGCCTTCATCTTGCCTTTTGGACCCTATTCCTACCAGGTTATTTAAAATTGTCTTCCCAATTATTGGTAGCCATATTCTTCATATAATTAATTCTTCTTTAATTCTGGGTTATGTACCACTGGCTTTTAAAACTGCTGTAATTAAACCTTTACTCATAAAGCCGACACTCGATCCAGGAGTTTTGGCTAACTATCTACCAATCTCTAATCTGCCTTTCATTTCAAAAATCTTGGAAAGAGTTGTTGCTGCGCAATTGTTTGACCACTTGCAGGGAGTTGGTTTGTTTGAGGAGTTTCAATCTGGGTTCAGAGTTCATCACAGCACTGAAACTGCCTTAGTGAAGGTCACTAATGACCTCCTTATCGCATCTGATAATGGACTTGTTTCTGTTCTTGTCCTTTTAGATCTTAGTGCGGCCTTTGACACTATTGATCATGCCATTCTACTTGATAGATTAGAACACTATATTGGACTGAGCGGAACTCCACTGCAGTGGTTTAGATCTTATTTGTCTGATAGATTTCAGTTTGTTCATATCAATGATGAATTTTCTTCCAACTCTAAGCTCAGTCACAGAGTGCCACAGGGATCTGTGTTAGGCCCTACTCTTTTTAGTTTATATATGCTTCCGTTAGGAAATATCATTAGAAAGCACTGTATACATTTTCATTGTTACGCAGACGACACACAACTATACCTGTCAATGAAGCCCAATGATTGTAATCAAATTAGCCAAGTTAGATGCCTGTCTTAAGGATATCAAAGCTTGGATGACTTGTAATTTTCTGCTATTAAACTCAGATAAGACTGAAGTCATTCTTGTTGGCCCAAAGCACCTTAGAAACTCCTTTCCAAATCATGCTCTTAATTTGGATGCCGCGACTCGCACTCTGAATAGTTCTGTGAGGAACCTTGGAGTTACTTTTGATCAAGATCTGTCCTTTAATTCACATATTAAATTTGTTTCTAAGACTGCTTTCTATCATCTGCGCAACATTGCCAAGATTAGGAACATCTTGTCTCTGAATGATGCTGAGAAACTGATCCACGCCTTTGTCAGCTCTCGATTAGATTATTGTAACTCGTTATTATCAGGTTGTCCTAAAATATCCTTAAAAAATCTTCAGTTGATCCAAAATGCTGCTGCAAGAGTTTTAACTGGCTCTAGAAAAAGAGATCATATTTCCCCGGTTCTGTCCTCCCTTCATTGGCTTCCCATAGAGTTTAGAATTAAGTTTAAAATCCTTCTTCTCACTTTCAAAGCTCTTAATAATCAGGCCCCCTCATATATAAAAGATCTGATATTACCTTACCATTCTAATGGAGCACTATGCCCCCAAAATGCTGGATTACTTGTAATACCCAGAATCTCCAAAAGTACATTCAGAGGCAGAGCCTTCTGCTATCAAGCTCCTTCTCTATGGAACCAATTACCACTCTGGGTCCGGGAGTCAGACTCGGTCTCTGTTTTTAAGAACAGGGTAAAATCTTTCCTTTTTAATACAGCCTACGATTAGGGAGGGATTTTGTGTCTCTTAAGCCCGCTTCTGTTCTGCTGTTAATAGATCCATACTGCTGGGTGACTTCCAATAATGTACTTGGCATCTCACTGTTATGTTCTTTATGTCTGTCCTCTTTATCCTCTCTATCTCCTCACCCCCAGCCAGTCGCAGCAGATGACTGCCTCTCCCTGAGCCTGGTTCTGCTAGAGGTTTCTTCCTGTTAAATGGGATTTTTTCCTCTCCACCGTCGCTAAGTGCTTGCTTACAGGGGATTGTCTGATTGCTGGGTCTTTCTGAAATTGTGGGTTTTTTTCTGCATTTTGTAGCGCTATGAGATGACTTCTGTTGTGATGTGGCGCTTTATAAATAAAGCTGAAATTGAGAAATAGTCCAGCGTTTATGGTGGTGAGCACCCTCGGTGCTGAAACACTCTCGGCAGTGGCTGTTTTTTGTCATGACACTCAGGGAGCTCAGAGCTGAAAAAAGTTCAACTTTTCAGACTGCAGCTGAGCTTGTCAATGTCAGACCTTAAGCAGCCAAGGTCTGCCCACGAACTGCTGCGTGCACACCTTCCTCCGCTGACCGGCTGGCACCTTCCAGTGGTCCGGGGGTGTCAGCAGCTAACGGCTCGGCGATTAAGACCTTTGGTGAGAGG
This sequence comes from Pholidichthys leucotaenia, assembly GCA_020510985.1. Classification (NCBI taxonomy): domain Eukaryota; kingdom Metazoa; phylum Chordata; class Actinopteri; order Cichliformes; family Pholidichthyidae; genus Pholidichthys; species Pholidichthys leucotaenia. The sequence goes on from CM035841.1 coordinate 223,556,463, forward strand.
ACTCTGCTTCTGTCCCTACACGGCCGTACATTTGAGTGGACTTTCGTCATAGCTGCAGTGAATTTCAATATGTTAGGGGCTGATTTTCTGTGCTCACATGGTTTGTTGGTTGATCTTGCTAACAGGCGCCTGGTTAATGCACTCTCTTTTTATTCTATTCCCTGTACAGCTCGAGTGGCCCCGCCAACAGCACAAGCCAACGTCACAGCTGCAGGTGGTAAGTTCCACACACTGCTCAATCAGTTCCCAGCACTCACGGTCCCAACATTTTCGGCGGCTGTGGCTAAACATGGGGTGGAACATTTTATTACTACCACCGGACCGCCCATTTTTGCAAAAGCCCGGCGCTTGGATTCAGCTAAACTGACCATAGCGCGCGAGGAGTTCGCTAACCTGGAAAAGTTGGGCATCATCAGGCGTTCGAAAAGCCCATGGGCTTCACCGCTTCACACGGTCCCGAAAGCTGATGGCTCGTGGCGACCTTGCGGAGATTTCCGCAGGTTGAACAACGCTACAGCGCACGACCGCTACCCAATCCCGCATATCCAGGATTTTTCAGTTCATTTGGCAGGGGCGCACGTTTTTTCTAAGATAGACTTGGTACGCGGTTACCACCAGGTCCCAGTACGCGCTGAGGACATACCCAAAACAGCGGTAATAACTCCGTTTGGTCTATTCGAGTTTTTGCGCATTCTGTTTGGGCTTAAAGGCGCGGCGCAGACGTTCCAACGCATGATGGACGCGATGTTGCGCGATCTCCCCTTCGTGTTCGTCTACCTGGACGATATTTTGGTAGCCAGCACGTCCGAAGACGAACACGAAAACCACCTCACGGCAGTTTTCCGGAGGTTGGGAGAGCACGGGTTAATAATCAACCCAGCGAAGTATCAGTTCGGGGTGACGCAGATTGATTTTTTGGGGCATCGCGTCTCTCCAGAAGGAGTGGTTCCCCTGCCTGACAAAGTGTGCGCGGTAACAAATTTTCCCCAGCCACAAACGGTCAAAGCGTTACAGGAGTTTTTGGGAATGGTGAATTTTTATAACCGTTTCCTCCCCCGCGCAGCGCAGCTCATGCAACCATTATATGCCACACTAAAAAAACAAAAACCCACAAATAAAATTGAATGGTCTCCGGAGCGAGAGCGAGCATTCTCGGAAGTCAAAATAGCCCTGGCAAATGCTGCGTTGTTAACACATCCAGACCCAACAGCCCGCATAGCGCTCACTACTGACGCGTCGGATGTGGCCATAGGGGCGGTCGTGGAGCAGCATGTAGCCGGGGCTTGGCAACCGCTCGCCTTTTTCAGCAGGACCTTGCGCGATTGTGAACGAAAATACAGCGCATTCGACAGGGAGTTGTTAGCTCTCCACTTGGCCATTCGCCACTTCCAGTTCTGGCTGGAGGGACGCCGTTTCACCGCGTTCGTTGATCACAAGCCGCTGACTTTCGCGATGGCCAAGGTTTCAGAACCGTGGTCAGGCCGGCAGCAGAGACAGCTGGCTGCGATCTCAGAGTTTACTACCGATATCCAGCATGTAGCGGGTAAACTTAATGTAGTGGCAGACTGCCTCTCACGCGCCGTGGCGGCTCCAGTCTGCGTGGGGGTAGATTATGCAGCCATGGCCGCGGATCAGGTTAGCGACGCGGACGTGCGCGCTCTCCAATCTGGACCAACAGGGTTAAGACTGGAGAACAGGGTGCTGCAAGACGGTATGCCCCCCCTAATCTGCGATGTCTCCACTGGGCGGCCGCATCCGGTGGTACCTGCCGCGTGGCGCCGCTGCGTTTTTGACTCGATTCATTCTCTGGCGCACCCGGGAGTGCGCGCGTCGATCAAAATGGTGGCAGAGAAATTTGTATGGCTGAGCCTGCGCAAACAAGTTAGGGAGTGGGCGGCAGCCTGCATGGCCTGTCAACGAGCCAAGGTACACAGGCACACAAGAGCTCCTTTGGAGCCGTTTCACATCCCGGCTAAGAGGTTCGATCATGTTCACGTGGACCTCGTAGGCCCCCTTCCGCCATCACAGGGGTGCACACACCTTCTGACAATGGTAGACCGCACCACGCGCTGGCCGCAAGTGGTCCCACTCGAGTCAACCACAGCCGAGGAGGTGGCGCGCGTGTTTTTAACAGCATGGGTAGCGCGTTTTGGAGTCCCGTCGGACGTTACGTCCGACAGAGGCCCTCAGTTTGTTTCAGAACTTTGGTCAGCAATGGCCCGCAGCCTGGGAGTAACGATCCACCGCACAACCGCGTACAATCTGCAGGCTAACGGGTTATGCGAACGTTTTCACAGGTCATTGAAAGCGGCTCTCAGAGCGTCGCTTACGGATGTAAATTGGGTGGACAGGCTACCATGGGTTTTATTGGGGTTGCGTTCTGCACCTAAAGAGGATTTAGAAGCCTCCCCGGCAGAGCTAGTTTTTGCGCAGCCACTTCAGCTGCCCGGGGAGTTTCTCCCAGATAATCCTGCGCCAGAATGTTCCCCGACTCAGCGGTTGCAGCGTGGCACGGAATCGGGAGCGCTGCCTGGCCCCGTTCACCACAGTTTCCCGCGCGTTTTTATACCTAAGGCTTTAGAAAACGCGGAGTTTGTTTTTGTCAGACACAATGCCCATCGCCCGCCGCTACGACCACTTTACGATGGGCCATTTAGAGTGCTGGAAACAGGGGATAAGCATTTTTTGCTAGATTTGGGGGGCAGGAAGGAGAAGATTGGCATTAACAGGCTCAAACCCGCCTTTGTGGTGGCGGACGACGATGTGCTGTTGGCTAAGGCTCCCGGCGCGGCAGACCCCCTTGAGAATGTCCCCCAGAACACCCACAGGTATTGACTAACAATTCTCACCCTCAGACAGCAGCCCCCCAGCAGGATGGCGCCACGGAAGTATTGAAGCCGGCTTACAGCAGATACGGGAGGAGACTGAGGCCCAAGCAACACGTGGGCTGATGTGTAATGATTTTATCATGACAGGCTGACTGTTATTCCGTTGTTACATCTTAGACGTTTGGGGGGGGTCATGTGGGACACATATGTGGGTTTCATATGCACAAATGTATATCACCTTATGCTTCATATGTTTATCACTGTATGCTTCACGTCTCAGATGAACAAAGGACTGAGCCTCCTTGGAGATAACAAGAGGATGTGAAATGTGGTCTTTGGTATGCAAAGAGATGGCCGTGGGGGATTTCCTAGCTGCCAGTGACTTTGGGGTGGGGGTGATAAGATCTGAAAGGGATGCATTGTTATTTGGGATTAAATGCATTGTGACTGGAGCTTTGAGCTCCTGGGGTATAAAAGGAGATGAATGTCTGGGTTTCTTCCTCTTTCTGTATTGTTGATGTTGGAGAATGTGAATAAACCTGACTCGTGAGATAAACTCTGCCTCGTCCTTTCACATTTCCACAGGTTCTGGAAAATATGGCAACAGCAATTGATAATATATTGGAATGTATCATGGTTAAAATCTGCAATGAAAAGCAACAAAAATGCAATTGTCAGTTGTGATTACAGAGCACCTAGCTCTGATGTTGAAATCTTTAATGGTTGGATTGAGGAAACATTTTCAAAACTAAGAAACAAAGCCACTTTTATTTGTGGAGATTTTAATATTGATTTGCTGAACCCAAAAAAACACAAAGCTACAGATGGATTTATAAATACAATGTATAGTATGGGATTACATCCCAAAATAACTCGACCTTCCAGAATCACATCTTACTCTGCCACTCTCACTGACAATATATTCACTAATGACATAGAAAATAATGCAACATGTGGACTATTAATAAATGACATTAGTGATCACCTACCAATTTTTACAGTCTATAGCAAGAACTATAAGAAAACTAAACCCAACAGAATTAATGATTAAATTAATTGGGGCTGCACGGCGGCGCAGTGGTTAGCACTGCGGCAGCACAGTTTACCCTTGGCCGGGGGATTGTGGGGATCGTGGGATCGTGGGTTCGATCCCAGCCCCCGACCAACAGTGATCTGTCTGGAGTTTGCATGTTCTCCCCGTGTTGCGTGGGTTTACTCCGGGATTTCTCCGGTTTCCTCCCACATGCCAAAAACATGCATGTTAGGTTAATTGGCTGTTCTAAATTGTCCCTAGATATCTGTTTCCTATAGGCCCTTAGAATAGAGGGTTAGTATTAATGAAAGCGCTTTGAGTGGTCTTTGTGACTAGAAAAGCGCTATATAAGTGCAGGTTAGTTAGTTAGTTAGACTATTAATAAATGACATTAGTGATCACCTACCAATTTTTACAGTCTATAGCAAGAACTATAAGAAAACTAAACCCAACAGAATTAAAATAAACAAGCAAGTGAGAACAGATGAATTGCTGGCTGCTCTAGAACATGACAAGCCTGCTTCATGCTCCATTTCCCTCTAGTCCCCTGTGGTCCGCGTACGCTTTGGACGAGTCCGGCACGCACGCGCCTCTGGTCACGCTCACTTTGTTCATCTACCCAGGCCAAGCAGTTGATGCATGCGCACAACTATCATTTATAGTTTCACTCCCGCCCGATAGGTAGCGCCAAGGCGCTGATGCAACAGGATTTTCACCAACAAAGAAACGGCGGACTTCTTCACAAAGTTTCTCTTCAAATATAGAGTCCATTTCTGCTGTTTGACTTCCCAGTTTTCACTCCTTTTCCATGAAGATGCTGCTGCTGCTGTGAAAGAAAGTATGTATGTATGATTCATGTATGTTTTTATTCTTGTTTTCCACCTCCTCATTGTCTTCTTCGTCTACTGATGTATGCTGTGTCGATATCGCCATCTCGTGAATGGGACGTCCAGTCTTGCGCATGCGCTTTTCAATGTATTCAGGTCGTAGGCAAGTGGCGCGGTCACAAAATTTGGGCTGCATGCGGTCGTCCACAGTTGAGCACTGCGGACACTAGCAGAGTGGAGACGATGACGTAAATTTCGTCACAAGAGGTTTCCGGTTACACGTACGCGGACAACAGAGGTGTAGCATGAAGCAGCCTTTAATATCATATAACTGGGATGACTTATATCAAATTAAAGATGTGGATGGTGCACATGAGGAATTTCTTAAAATATTTATGTTTTTATATAATAAAAATTGTCCTATAACTCAGATAAATAAAAAAGTAAAATATAAAAAATTCCATGGATAACCAAAGGTTTACAAAATGCCTGCAAAAAGAAAAACTCACTGTATAGAGAATTCATAAGACAAAGAATGAAAGAGGTAGAAAATAAATACAAAAATTATAGGAATAAGTTAACTACTATTACTAGGACTAACAAGAAAGATTATTATAAGAGAATACTAGATAAAAACAAAGATAATGTCAAAGGAATATGGACATATTGAACAGTATAATCAAGAATGGCTCTAGACATTCACATTATCCGGAGTTTTTTGTTGTTAATGATAAGGATGAATACAATATGGATGTTGTAGTTAATAGTTTTAACAATTTTTTGTCAGTGTTGGTCCAGATCTGGCAGAAAAAAAATCCTGACCAAGGTATAACTAGGACAGTCTTTGATGAGGTGATAAACAGGAATCCAAATTCAATGTTTCTTAATCCTGTGGGTGAAAAAGAGGTGATTGATGTTGTTACGAAGTGTAAAAACAAAAAAACCAATGGATTGTGGTGACACTGATATGATAACGGTGAAAAAGGTAGTTGATGGGATTTCCAAACCATTAATCTATATATTTAACTTATCATTTCAAACTGATATTTTCCCTGATAAAATTGAAAACAGCTAAAGTCATTCCACTGTACAAATCTGGTAACAAGCATCATTTCATGAACTATAGACCTGTTTGACTTCTTCCACAGTTTTCCAAAATTCTAGAAAAACTTTTCAATAACCGTCTGGACAAAGTCATAGATAAACACAATTTAATCACTGACAGTCAGTATGGGTTCAGATCAAACAGATCCATGTCACTTGCATTATTAGATACAATAGAGGATATAACACATTCCATTGATCAGAAAAACATGCTGTTGGACTATTCATCGATCTAAAAAATGCATTTGATGCAATAAATTACGATATATTAGTAAGAAAATTGGAAAGATATGGCATCAGAGGGGTTGTGTTGCAATGGATAAAGAGTTATTTGAGTAACAGGAGATAGCAGTTACAATCTAAGGGGATTATTTAATTTTAAGACAGTAAATGTAAGAACAACCAGGAAATGTTTCTGTGTATCCATCTGTGGAGTGAAATTATGGAACAATCTGAATGATGAACTGAAGCAATGTCCAAACATAAAACAATTTAAAAGGATGTATAAAAAAAAGATCTTCGCAAGGTACAAGGATGAAGGTGTTTGAACAAAGCTGCATTTCTGAATATTGTTTATTAAATGTACATATGAGGCGGCATGCAAAAATAAGCAGCAGTGCTGTGGTTTTAAGCAGGTTTTATTATATCATGTCGCCTTCACGGGATCCCCTCTCCGGTGCATAGTGGAGCAGCCCGGAGCGGGATCCCTAAGCTCTCAGAGAAGGAGAGGAGGACACGTGTGTGTCTACCAGTTGCAGGATCAGAGTGAGAGAAGAAGAGAGAGATTGCGTTACAGAGTTGCACCTTAAATACTTGATCATAACAATACATCAAAAAGACATACCCCACAGTCTAGAATGATCAAAGGGACAACAGAACAGGCAGGAGGTATTTGCATTTGTAAGCCATACATCACAATGGGCAGATTAGCTAGACCTCGCTCTAAGTGCAAGACAAAGAGGTTAACAAGCACATCTACATATTGATCTGAGTCTCTAGGTCACAGTAAGGACAGGACGCATGAGTACAAAGGATGAAAGGCATCGATTAACATCACATAGGTGAGACAGAAGAAACTCGTCTACCTGTAGACATTAATACACCAAAGCACATCTAAGATGCTCAGAAAAAGCACAGTAAGGACAAGCCATATGCACACTATACCGAATGGCGCATTACATCACAACACATGCATGTTTGCATCACAAATACATGAATGGCACATTGCTTCTCAGTAATGCAGCAGAAAAACAGAGAAAAGAGGGCTGAGTGTCCTTAGTCTGTTGTGGGGTTAAAACGAACCGCCACACACGCTCCCCCCCAGAGGACGCGGCAGGGGGTCGCGACCTCGATAATCCATCTGTGTGAGTGAGCTGTGGGAGAAGCTCGCTGCAGGCGGAGGGGGAGGGAGGGGAGGGGTAGTAAGTGCCGGCAGGAGCTGTGAAATCGTCCTGAGCCGTGCAAAAATTGCTTGCTGCTCCGTGACGTCGAGGGTTTGTCCCGTTGCACGTGCGGAGATCACAAGAAGAAAAATTAGTCTCTGACTCCTCTTGTGGCCATGAAGAAAAGCAGGAGCGGCTGTAAGAGAAAAAGTAAACAAAGCAGGGGGACTGTTGGCTTTGGGTGCTGAAGCAACCCCAAAGCTCCCGGGAACAGCTGACGGCTGAAATCCCGTTGTGCCGTGGCTAAGACCATTAAAAAATCCAGTGGCGAGCTGCGTGCTTGCTTCAGGTGAACGAGCAACCCTGAAGGTTCTGTGGGCAGCGGCGGAGGACGATGGCGGTCTGTGGCGTGGCTGAGACTGTTAACAAATCCTTCCAGTATGCTGCATGCGTGCCTCAGGTGAGCGAGCAGCCCTGAAAGGCAGCGGCGAAGGAGGAAGGCAGTCTGTGGAGCCATTACTTGTCCCATGCGTGATGCGCCGTCCTTGTAACTCCCCGATGCGTGCGCGGGGGTTCAGTGCGTGGGTGGGCCGCTGGAGTGGTGAGTCAGGGTGCAGAAACTTGGCGGAGATCAGCGCAGACGGCGCCAATAAAATCCAGGTTGAGCTGTTGCTGTAGATTTGGCCATGGTGCGTTGGAGCGTTGAGAGGAAATAGACGATCTTTAGTCCCTCAGGCCCGTGCAGAGGCGTTGGAGCGGCGGGAGGGAATAGACGATCTTTTGTTCCTCAGGCTCATGCAGCTGCGTTGGAGCGGTGTGAGGAAGTAGACGATCTCCGTCCCTCGGGCTCGTGGAGGCGCGTTGGAGCGGTGCGAGGCAATAGACGATCTTTGTGCCCCGGGCTCGTGCAGCTGCGTTGGAGCGGTGAGAGGGAGGACACCATCGTTGTCGCTCGTGCGGCCATGGTGCGTTCAGTTCCACGCGCTGCGCTCCCCGTCGGCCCTGGAGGTTGCCGTCGTGGAGAGAGGACGAGGTGCGTGCGCTCTCAGTGAGAGCGGCCGGTCCAGCGTGGTTGTGCAGATCTCAGGCGACGGAGCATTCATGCCCGGGTGTTGCGTTCGCTGGCCGCTCGTTTTTTTCAGCGTCGGTTCGCCAGCGTGGCCATCCAAAACAGAAGGCTGCGTTGCACAAAACGTGTGCGTCTTCAAGGGGCCACCAACGCAGCTGTGTGGTTGTCCAGCTCGGAAGGTTGCTTTCGCACAAAACGTGTGCGTGTTCGAGGGGTCACCAGTGAAGCGGCATGAAAAAATAAGCTGCAGTGCTGTGGTTTTAAGCAGGTTTTATTATATCATGTCGCCTTCACGGGATCCCCTCTCCGGTGCATAGTGGAGCAGCCCGGAGCGGGATCCCTAAGCTCTCAGAGAAGGAGAGGAGGACACGTGTGTGTCTACCAGTTGCAGGATCAGAGTGAGAGAAGAAGAGAGAGATTGCGTTACAGAGTTGCACCTTAAATACTTGATCATAACAATACATCAAAAAGACATACCCCACAGTCTAGAATGATCAAAGGGACAACAGAACAGGCAGGAGGTATTTGCATTTGTAAGCCATACATCACAATGGGCAGATTAGCTAGACCTCGCTCTAAGTGCAAGACAAAGAGGCTAACAAGCACATCTACATATTGATCTGAGTCTCTAGGTCACAGTAAGGACAGGACGCATGAGTACAAAGGATGAAAGGCATCGATTAACATCACATAGGTGAGACAGAAGAAACTCGTCTACTTGTAGACATTAATACACCAAAGCACATCTAAGATGCTCAGAAAAAGCACAGTAAGGACAAGCCATATGCACACTATACCGAATGGCGCATTACATCACAACACATGCATGTTTGCATCACAAATACATGAATGGCACATTGCTTCTCAGTAATGCAGCAGAAAAACAGAGAAAAGAGGGCTGAGTGTCCTTAGTCTGTTGTGGGGTTAAAACGAACCGCCACACATATGTATTATTTTCTATGATTTAATTTATATGATATATATATATATTGTGTTGTGTGTGGCTAGGAAGTAAATTAATAGAAATTAATGATTTGTGGAGAATGAGTGGGATTGAATAAGTTTAGACTTCTTCCCACTCCTTTTCGGATATGTACGTGAATTATGTGCATAGTGAAACTTATGTTTTGTATGGTGACTTATGTTTTGATGTATATTTTATTTTTATTTTCTTAACGTTTCCTACATCACTGTCACTGAATGCTTGATGTTACACATTTGAAATAAATAAAATAAATAAATAAAAATAACATAAAATGTGTTAGGCCATTTAGAGACATTAGTTTTCGTTTGTTAGGGTGTGATTCAGGTCCCAAATTGGGGAAGGTCTTAACTGAGTGAGTGGTTTCAGACTTTCTAAGGGGGGGAGGAAATGTGGTGTTGGGGGTTTTACAACCTTATTGTGAAGTGCGGTGTAGTGGCGGCCACTTCCTGTTCTGCCACTGCACCGCCCTGTAAATAGCAGAGGGCATCCACTGGGCAGTCTCTTTAACCGGTGCCCTCTGCCTGGTGGCTGTTGTGTGTCCGTTCTGGCTCAAGCCTTAATAAAGTTAAGTTCGTCCATTCACCTGGCCTCGTCATTCCAAAGGTATTTCTACAGACATAATACCCATGAATTCAGGCTTTTTGGACCACAATAATCATAAAAACATCCCGCGAAATCCTGGAGGGACTGAACAATAAATGCTACAGCTCCTCACTAAGGAGCATTTACAGTAACAAGTTTCAAACTGAAAGGCAAATATATACAAGAAACGGCAAATTTACTACAGAAAAACTCACTAATTTAGAATAAAAAAAACAGTACAACTAAGAAGTTATAAATTTTTTAAATAAAATTATGCAAATTTATCAGTAGATGCTTGAACATCTAATACCAAATTAAAATATAGATTTGACAAAAATGGCTAATTTAAACCAGAAATGTAGCAAATTTATCAGTAAAACTATTTTTTACTTTGATCATTTTCTTCAAATAGACCTATTATTTAAACCTTGCTTTTGATTAGTTTCCTATTTCAATTGTCTTAATTTATGATTTTAAACCTATTGTGTGTCACAATTACTTAGCTTACTTTGAATTATTAATACTTATGAATATATGTCGGTTTGACTGTATTTGCTGTAAGTGTTGTTTTGTTCTTCTAGTCTTCTTAACTATCTAGTCTTTTTATCAGCAAATTATCTTCTTATTTATCAATGACTGTTTTATTTTTTTTATCACCCTGTCCAAGCTCCAGCATTTCGTCATGGGGAGCCCTCCCATGGGGAGTTGTGCCTGTTTTCTGGCTGCAGGGCACTAGCCTGTGATTGCCCTGGTCTACCCGGCTGAGGCTTGTACACTGCAGCACTACACCTGCAGTGTCGACCCCTCGGGTTGGACTTGGGCGGTCTGAGCTGGTGTTCCTGTAGCCGTGGATTGGCACTTTCCCTGCTGGTGATGGCTCCGTAGTGATCATGCTTCCACACTGCACCACTGTGGGCAGCACGGTGGTGCAGTGGTTAGCACTGTTGCCTAACAGCTGGAAGGTTCCAGGTTCAAATCCCCAGGCTTGCAGGGGTAGGAACCTTTCTGTGTGGAGTTTGCATGTTCTCCCTGTGCTGCGTGTGTTTACTCTGGGGGCTCCGGTTTCTTCCCACAATCCAAAGACATGCATGTTAGGTTCATTGGTTGTTCTAAATTGTCCCTAGATATCTGTCTCCTATACCAGTGATTTTCAACCTATGTGCCGCGGCACACTAGTGTGCCGTGAGAGATCGTTAGGTGTGCCGTGGGAAATTATCCAATTTAACTTAATTACTCGAGTGAGTGGCTATGTTTACATGGACACAAGTAACCGGATTAAAAGCCTGATCGGAATAAAAATGCTTCATGTAAACATGGCAATCTGAATATTCTAACCCGATCACGCTCATTCGGATCAAAATTTCATTCTGATTGAGAGGGGTGGGTTATGCCGATTGTGAATCCGAATGGTGCGCATGAAAACACTTATTCCGAACACAGGGCAGAAAATTTGTTTACTGCACATGTCTGTACACCAGCCGCACGTCGACGTGATGTATTTCCGCCTTAGCAGCAGCTAGCAGAAAACATAGCGGGAGTAAAACAAAACTGGTCTGTATCGTCCTGCTGTCTCCCGCTTTTCGTCATATGCAGAAGTATGTACTTGTAGCTTCATTACGGAGACCAGCAGTGTAGTGATACAGAATGGTCAGTGAATGTATCATGCGAGCATGCGCATGGAGAGTTTCTACAAATAAATGAAGTGAACCTCCGCTCCGCTCTCGAGGTCCCTTTTATTATATATTTCATTAAGTACACAGTACAACACATGGTGTCAGAAGTCGGCGACCCGTCTCTAATATGAAGACAGAAGCTTTAAAAAGCATGTAAGTGAAGTTTCCTTCCAGTTGGGCTGTACAGAGGAAAAAAAAAAAAAAAAGTTTTCAAGTTCACGAGCTGAACTAGCAAACATTCCAAGCTAGCCACAACGTGACGAAGACGTCGGAAGGTAATGGATACGTTATTTTCCATAAGCCCGCCCGAGGCATTTGACTTCAGGGATGTCGCTAGTTGGCCAAATTGGGTCAGACGTTTTGAAAGATTCCGCATGGCTGCCGGACTTGACCAGAAGAGTCAAGAGTATCAAGTGAACTCGCTAATATACACTATGGGAGACTCGGCAGATGATGTGCTTAACACTTTAGCACTGGCTGAAGCGGACAAGAAAGACTATGAGAAAGTAAGAGACGCATTTGAAAAACATTTCATCTGTGAACATAACGTGATATATGAGAGGGCCAAGTTTAACAAACGCTGCCAGGAGCCTGGTGAATCAGCCGAGGCGTTCATCACAGCCGTCCACAAGCTAGCTGAGTATTGTCAGTATGGAATCCTCAAAGAGGAGATGATAAGAGATCGCTTAGTCGTGGGTATTAAAGACCACACGCTTTCAGAGAAGTTACAGCTCGACTCAAAGCTGACTTTAACGAAAGCAATGACGAAGATTCGCCAAAACAAGGAAATTAAAAAGCAACAAACCACATTGAGACAGACTAGCACGGATGGTGTTGAAGGAGCTAATATGGATGCAGTTAGGTTCAAGCACAAACAAAAATCGGGTCAACAAGGAAACAAAACAAATCACAGACCAGGTCAGACAAATGCAAAAGACAGATGTGGCAGGTGTGGAAAAGCACATGGAAATTCATTTAAAGAATGTCCTGCTCGCAATGCAGACTCCAAGAAATGTCAGAAAAAGGGGCATTTTGCTGCTTTGTGCAAAACAAAAATGAGAGTGGAGGAACTTCAGCAGAAGGACATGTGTGAAAGTTTGGAGACTTTGTTTTTGGGCACAATGACTACGGCACCTCCACCTAATGCTGCGTGGAAGAGGTCGATTGGAGTAAATGGCCAGCAGGTAGTGTTCAAGCTTGACACCGGCGCTGCAGTGACAGCCATCCCAAAACACATGTACTCTGAAAAGCTACACGGGAAACTTTCACCACCAAGCAAAAAACTGTGTGGACCAAGCAATGTTCCTATCGCAGTACAGGGATGCTTTACCGCCGACATGAGCTACAAGGGCTCTGTTGTGAAGCAGCAGGTGTATGTTGTCCCAGGGTTAGCTACTCCACTACTTGGCTTGCCAGCCATACAAGACCTCAGCTTGCTTAGTCAAGTAGATGCCATTGCAACAGAGAATGCTTATGTGAAGCAATATCCCAGAGTGTTTACTGGTTTAGGGAAGCTAGAGGGTGAATATAGGATTAAACTGAAAGAGAATGCCACTCCATTTGCCCTAGCAGTGCCACGCCGCTTGCCTCTGCCATTAAGAGGGAAAGTTCAAGAGGAGCTGAATAGGATGGAGGCAATGGGAGTTATTTCACCCATAGAAGATGCAACTGAGTGGTGCTCCGGAATGGTCGTAGTACCAAAGCCAAACGGAAAAATCCGTATATGTGTTGACCTCACCCACCTAAATGACAACGTGTGCAGAGAAAGACACATCCTCCCTGCAGTCGATGAGACGCTTGCTAAACTAGCTGGAGCTAGAATTTTTTCAAAGCTAGATGCCACTGCAGGTTTTTGGCAAATTCCTTTGCATAAGGAATCGTCCCCACTCACCACCTTCATCACGCCATTTGGACGTTTTTGTTTCAACCGACTTCCTTTTGGAATATCAGCACCAGAGCATTTCCAGAAGCGCTTGACACAAATGCTGGATGGCCTGGAAGGAACGGTCTGTCATGCAGATGACATCTTGGTGTTTGGAGCCACACCACAGGAACATGATGAAAGGCTGCATCGAGTGCTGCAACGCCTACAGCAGCGAGGCCTCACCCTGAACGACAAGTGCCAGTTTGCAGTGACTGAGGTGAAATTCCTCGGGCATATTGTCAGCGGAGAGGGAATACGGCCAGATCCCGACAAGATCAGGGCCATTGCGGCCATGCCACCACCCAAGGACGTGGCAGACGTCAAAAGATTCATGGGGATGGTGAATTACTTGGGAAAGTTTTCCCCAAACATTGCAGAGATTACAGGACCGATCAGGGACCTCCTGAAAGCTGATAACATGTGGACATGGGGGCCAGCTCAACAGACAGCCTTCGCAAAGGTGAAAGAAGAGCTCAGCTCATCGGCTGTACTTGCCCCATACTGCACTGACAGGCCGACTAGGGTGTCAGCAGATGCATCCTCCTACGGACTGGGGGGTGTTTTGTCACAACTTCAACCTTCAGGAGAGTGGAGGCCAGTGGCCTTTATTTCCCGCAGTATGACAGAAACGGAGCGTAGATACGCCCAAATTGAAAAAGAGGCCTTGGCCATCACGCGGGCATGTGAACGGTTCCAAACTTACCTCCTGGGCCTGCACTTTGAGGTTAGAACAGACCACAAACCCTTGATAAGTCTCCTCAGCACAAGAGCACTTGATGAAATTCCCCCTCGTGTGTTGCGATTCAGATTGAGACTCCTGCGGTTCACATACACCATTGTGCATGTTCCGGGAAAAAATCTCATAGCAGCAGATGCTCTTTCAAGAGCTCCCCTTCAAGGTGCAACTACAGAGGAGGATCTCGTGCTCCAGAGTGACGTGAGAGCTCACATCAATGAAGTCGTTCAGCAACTGCCTGCATCGCAAGAGAAACTAATGCAGATTAGGCAAGCTCAGGAAGAGGATCCAGTGTGTGCACGGCTGTCTTCTCTGATCCGCACAGGTTGGGACAGACAGAGTTCAGCTCCGCAGCTGAAGTCCTATTGGCAGTACCGAAATGACTTGTTGATGGCTGATGGTCTCCTGATGAAAGGGAAAAGAATAGTGATTCCAGCAAGCATGCAACCAAACATTTTGGAAACGCTTCATCAGGGCCACCAGGGAATGGTGAAGTGTATGGCGAGGGCTCATGAAGCAGTATGGTGGCCAGGTCTGACACGTCAGATAAAAGAAAAGGTACGCCAGTGTGAAGTTTGTGCTAAGGAATGTCACAATGCACCAGAACCTCTCCTGACCACACCCTTGCCATCACGCCCATGGCAAAAGCTAGCCGCCGACCTGTTTGAATGGAAGAAAGGTCATTACTTGGTGGTCATTGACTACTACTCCCGATTCATTGAGGTTGCCAACGTCACAAGCACTCTAGCGTCAGCTGTGATTATTAAAATGAAAGCCATCTTCAGCCGTCATGGAGTGCCTGACACACTCATCACCGACAACGGCCCACAGTTTGCAGCAGCAGAGTTTGCAGAGTTTGCTGCAGATTATAAATTCCAGCATCTCACCAGTAGCCCCCGTTACCCTCAAAGCAACGGAGAAGCAGAACGCGCTGTTAGAACCGTGAAGGCCCTGTTGCAGAAGAATGAGGACCCTCACAAAGCACTGATGGCATACAGAGCGACCCCTCTCGCTCATGGGGCATCCCCCGCGCAGCTCCTAATGGGGCGTAACATCCAGACACCTCTCCCAGTATGTCCAAGCACCCTCACACCAGCTTGGCCGGACTTGAGAGCTTTTGAGAGGAAAGATGAAGAGCTTAAAAGAAAACAGGCTGAGGGATATAACACACGGCACAGAGCACAGGAGAAGAAACCGCTCCAGCCAGACCAGAGAGTCTGGATCAAGAACGAACCACGCACTGGAGTAGTTTCCGGATCAGCTGGGACACCGAGGTCCTACGTCGTTGACACGTCGAAGGGCAATCTCAGAAGAAACCGCTCTCATTTGAGAGTTGTGCCTTCACCATCGACCACCCCAGATCCGGGTATACGCACCAGAGTGGGCAGAGCGGTCAAGCCAGTCAAAAGACTGAATTTGTAGTATAGTGTTGTGTGTATACATGGAGCAGAATAAACCTCCATACCACAACAGAGAGGATCAGGTAGTCCACCCTGCCTCTCAGTTAAATTCTTATGTGTTACGAGTTTGAATGTTGCAGTATTGTGTTAGAAAAAAAAAAAAAAAAAAAAAAAAAGGAGGGGACAAGAATGAGATGAATAATGAGACGCAGAAGGTGTAAATTCAAAGTTTATTTTGAGGATTTGATTTTTGTAAACAGCTGGGAAACATTGGTTTAAAAGGGGGAGATGTAGTGATACAGAATGGTCAGTGAATGTATCATGCGAGCATGCGCATGGAGAGTTTCTACAAATAAATGAAGTGAACCTCCGCTCCGCTCTCGAGGTCCCTTTTATTATATATTTCATTAAGTACACAGTACAACACAAGCAGAAGCAAAAGTACAGTCTGAATAACACGATACAGGTCAATTTCGACACGAAGCGGGGCTCGCTAACACCGGAAGTTGCTTCTTCTTCTACTATTTTTTGAATGTCGAAATGTCGACCTGCGCATGTCAAAATGATTTATTCCGTTCAAACCTGTGACACATGAAAAGGCACGTCCTAATCAGATCAACTTTTTCAGGATCCATGTAAACAGTAAAATTTATAAATAAACAACAACATGTGCAGCGTGGCAACCTTGAGATGTTCCCACTCACTGAGAAACGGCATGATGTTAACACTGCTGCACTGTGCCAGGTGATTGGCACACATTTGAAAACTCTTGAGGAGAAGTTATTTTGTTTCTCTTCAGACTTCACGCAATGCCTTGTCTGGGTTAGGAACCCATACAGCTCAGCATCAGTTGTTGGAAACGACATGACTTTACAGGAGCAAGAGGAACTCACTGAACTGAAACAAGATCATGGTTTAAAGCTAAACTTTGCTGATCTTCCTTTGGTCAGTTTTTGGTTGACTGCTGCCAAGGAGTTCCCCATTCTGGCCAACAAAGCTATTTCAACATTGCTCCCATTTCCCACGACATATCTGTGTGAGCTGAGCTTTTCAAGCTTGACTGTGATAAAAACTAAAAACAGAGAGAGACTGAGAGCTGTTGAGGAAGAGCTCCGTGTGTGTCTTTCTTCCATTCCTGCCAGGATATCAGCTTTGTGTTCATCTAAACAGGCCCAGGGTTCACACTGAGTGAGTATAAATACATTTAGAAACTGTATTGCTAACTATATTTTATTATTTTTACTGTGTTAGGCTATAGAGTGTCATTTTGTGTCATTCTGGTTGGTGGTGTGCCCCAGGATTTTGTCAATCTAAAAAATGTGCCGTGTGTGGTATATATTACTCATATATTCCATACCTGCATACGTTGGAGCATGTGGAAATGTGTGGGGCAACATATGCAAAGGAATTTCACACCTCTGAAAGGACAAAGGAATCTCACCGCCGTGTGAAGACCAATGACGTCACAGGACGCCATGGCAACAGACTTGGCACCTTCACCCCCTTAGGCGAGGAGAGGTTTTCCCATCACCTCCCAAGACGGAGGGAGGAGTTAACAGGACTAATGGGGATTTAGATGACGGGGGATTTCAGCTTGTGTTTTGCATGTCTTGGATGTGTGCCTGTATTTAACCAGCGAACTGGGCAGAATTCTTCCTCTTTGCCTTCTGCCAAGCTCTGCACCATGATGAGACAAGATAGAAGAGTTGTTCATTAAAGACTCTGCTTTTGTGATACAAAACCGCCTCGTTATTTCCAGCTCTTCTACACTGGTGACCTTGACGCAAGTATGGACCTGAGGCGTTCTTCAAGCGACTCATCCGCGGCGAATCTGACTTACGCCAGCGACAACGCAGACGAGGGAACAAGCAGACAGCTGTTCCCCTCGGCAGAGGGTACCGAGAGAGCTCAACCGAGCTCCAGCACCGCCGTGAGAGCCGAGGCAAGGCACTCTCACCCGGCGGGCACAACAGTGATGATGTGCACAAACGCTGTCGCTGTTAAACTGCCAGAATTCTGGCGAGAAGACCCGGCCTCTTGGTTTCTCCAAGCCGAAGCCCAGTTCATACTGGCGGGCATCACGGCAGACGATACTAAGTTCTACCATATCGTCTCCAAACTCGACTCCGCCACTTCGAGGTGTGTGTGAAGCTTGATCCAGCGACCACCGGCCCGGGACAAGTATGAGACACTCAAGGCGACCATCGTGGCGAATTACGTCCCGTCGGCGGAAGAAAGAGCCGAAAAAATCCTGGCAGTCTACGGCCACAGAGGGGGCAATCCAAAGACCCTCATGGAGGACTTGCTGCAGCTCAAGGAGGAGGATAATGATAATTTCCTCTTCCAATTTATTTTCCTCAGCACGCTACCACCACACATGAGAGGGACACTCGCCAGTATGAAGTGCAACAATCATCAGGACTTCCGCACGCTGGCCAACGAGGCTTATCGACTCGTCAACGCCTGCAGAGATTGGACACGTGGCTTAAAAAAGGTTGAAAAACACTGTCCTATACGCCCTTAGAATAGAGGGTCAGTACTAGTGAAGTGCTTTGAGTGGTCTTTGAGACTAGAAAAGCACTATACAAGTGCAGGTACCTACTTACTTGGGTCCTCAGTACCCAGCCATAAGCAATAAGTTTTACACTGATGAAAGTTTCTTTGTGTGTGTGTGTGTGTGTGTGTGTGTTAGGGGTGGGGGTTAACTGTGTTTTATTTCAATGTGTGAAGCACTTTATGTTGCATCTTTCTATATGAAAAGTGCTATATAAATAAAGCTTTGATTTGATTCTAATATTTTAAAAACATTTTTTCTTCATCGTCATATTTCCTTTTCTTCTTGGCTTTTTTGTTAATTACCATCCGGAACTTCTCTTTGCTCATCATTTTGGTGGAGAGAGTTTTAAAAATTAGATCATGATATAATTTTATCAGTATTTTTAATTGTAATATGATAAATGACATAACGCACGGCTCAGGAGACACACACGCAGGCTCAGGGTAGATTTAATAGCTTTATTAACAACAGGGATGTGTGACTGCGTGTCTGTAGAATAAGGATGTATTGGTGGTGGCGTCTGCGTCAGGCACGGGGGCAGGAAGCCGTTCAGCCGGACAACCCTATGGGAGGAAGCAGAGGGAGAAGGGTAACGGGCATCACACCAATACAGAGGATAATAATGGTTTTGCTGGCTTACTTGGTTAGGACAGGTGGCTGGCGTCGACAAGGGCGGAGCCCAGGAGACAGCGACCTGGAGTGCCTGTAGCAGCAGCGAGGAGGCAGCGGCGAGATGGGGAAGTCCGCCGCCGGGGAATCCACCTGTGCACAGGGGAAAAGGCTGGAGAAAAGGAGGTAAGGGGAGCTTACCCAGATTATCTTGCTCGTAGGCGAGAGTTCCGTTGTAGCAAGAGATGCCGAAGTAGAGAGACGGCTTCAGGCCGAAGCCCAGGGCAGAGTGGGTTAAATACCTCGCCGCTGACGAGATGCAGGTGTGCGCGCATCTGGCGCCGCTGATGAGCGGCGAGTCATGACAATAAAACACTGAGCAGCTTTTATTTTCATTTGCATTTTCAGTTTTAATTGTAAAACTTTTGACTTTGAAGAAAATACTGTAACCCCCCCCCCCCCCCCACACACACACACACACATAAGGTTTACATGTAAATCTGGCCCTCCAGAAGGGAGGAAAAAAATTATGGCCCTGACTACCACCAAAGTTGCCCATCCCTGCCTTACAGTCTCCTGTCAAAATCTCTTCACTTCATGCCCCACCCCACCCCCCAAATGCCAGACTCTGTGACTAGGTCCAACCAACATACCACAAGGCTAATAGTGGCTAGTGCTACAGCATAAATAAATCCTGGGATAAAATGACTTACTGGTTGAAGGACATGCCCAGTTGTATGCACAGTGGCCCAGGATAATGACTGAAAATGCACTGGTCCTTAAAGGCAGTTTAATGGTAAAACCCGTCATAATTCCAAATAAGTCTTCATCAGTATCAACCCTGATAGTGACAATGTTATTTTTAACATCCATAAATTAGCCCTTTTAATGTTTTATGATTCTGCTGAAATATACTATACTTATTTGAACAAACTGTTGTGAGAAACATGATTAGAAAGGTACTCAGGATGAAGACCGATTTAAATTTTTAATGCAGTTGGAAACAAAGTGGAAACAATTCAGATCCACACAGCTTAATGGATGAAATAATGGAAGTTTTGTTAATGATGTATGTTTATTTTAACAGTAAATCAAGAATCGAATGCTAAAACCAATCAAAAATATTCTGGAAACAACTGGCATATTTATAAATGTAAAATATTCTCTTGTATTAAATAGTTAACTTGAAATTAATTAAAAAAAAACTAACTGTAACTAAACTATTAACATAGAGGAAGAATATCTGTTTTCTTTCTTTACTAATTTCTTCTATTGTAGTCCAGCAACCAGTTAATTTTGACTGTTTACTTTTTATGTACAGTATATATAACTTGAATTGTATGAGACAGTACATGTAGATATTTTTTTCCTCATGTGAACACATTTAAGATAAAAATCTAAACTTTTCCAGATAGTTCTCTAAGGTATGCATAAAAACTAAAATGTGCATGAAAAAGTTTCACATTTAATATAAAAATTACTTTATATTACTGATTATATTACTGATCTGTGCGCTGCGCATCACATTGGAACACACTGGCACACATGCTCCCTGTTCATTCGTTCATTCCCCTAAAAAAAAATCATACATTGATGCATAATCTATAGACTCTGTAATTAAAATGAGAGTGTGGATGGAATAAAAAAGAACTGGTGTGTGATCATCATATAATTAAAATGACGGGTTGTAGGGAACCCATGCTGGGATAGAATCAGAATTAGAATCAGAATGAACTTTATTGCCAAGCATGTTTTTACACATACGAGGAATTTTACTTGACATTAAGGTGTGCTCATGTTAAGCGCTCCCTAATGACGCGGCAGCCGTCAGGCGCCTCATGCAGCCAACAGGCGCCTCATAATCATCTCAGACTGGAAGCAGAGGGGAGGCAAATAGTCCCTCTGCCGGTAGAGCGTGGGGGATTAAACAGATGAGGACAATAGGTATTGTGATGGGAGAAGTTATGGTGATGCAGCAGGAAGGAGTAGATGCGGGGACAGTGGGGGTGATGATGTGTTGAATGTATTGTGATGCAAGATCTCAGGCAGCAGGGGGAAGGAGTGGGGTGATATAAAAGGAGAGACCCTGGTGTATGAAGGGAATGCTTTTTCTGTGTATGAATGAAGTGAGAGAGTGAATAAAGTTCATCTGCCGTGCAAGTCTAGTTTCTTATTTGCACTCTCCGCAGGGTGATTATTACTGTTACAAGATCCCAGCGTTGCTGTTTCCTGAGCTCCGGTGCTGCGTGATGTCAAAACACGCCACTGAAATATCATTAAACAATGCGCTTCTGACAACATACCTCGTTTTTCCTGATCAAAAGCGGATTCTCATGGAATGCACTATAATAGTAATACACATTAGATTATGTGCTGCCACACCTCTTTGAAATGAGGCACCTCCTCCGAGCGCATAGCGGGCGCACTGTCTACTTACAATTTGATGGCGTGATGCAAGGCTTAAAAAACAGACAATGCACTGACAGAAAAACACTGGCACATGGCGGAAAGTCTGCCTGAAAAGTGCACGGATGACCGTCCGTGCGCATTCACAAGATAAGATAAGATAAACTTTATTGTCCCTCAAGGGGAAATTTGTCTTGGGCTTGACACCCGTGCTGCAACCACACAATCCACACATACACAATGGATGTAGTACATAATAAATGAAATAAAACCCAATAAATAATACAAGTACATACATACATAAATATATAACAGCAGTCATTAAGAACAGGAGTTATAAGTGTCCCTGACCTATTTATCTGAGTTTAAAAGTTTTACTGACGTTAGCATAAATGAGTTCTTGTATCTATTGAACCTGCACTTGGGGACTCTGTATCTCCTCCCTGAGGGCAGCCGCACATATTCATTGTTTAGTACATGGCTCATGTCACTGATTATTTTTTGAGCTTGTCTACAGGCTGCCTGGTCGTGTAAGATCTGCATGGGTAAATACTCTTTAACTCCAATAATTTTCCATGCTGTATGAATTAAACGCAACACTCTGTTCTTTAGTTTCACAGAGAGGTTGCCAAACCAAGCTGTAATGCTGTATCTAATACAGCTCTCCAACACAGCCTGGTATAATATTAGCATAATCCTTTTATCAACGCCATGTATTCTTAATCTATGCAAGAAATGCAGCTGCTGTTGTAGTCTACTACAAAGGTAATCAGTGTGTGTGCTCCAGGTTAATGAATTGTCAATAAATACTCCCAAATATTTATAGGAACTAACCTGTGTTATAGTGTGGTTGTGGATGACCACAGGCCTGTGGTCACCAACTCCCTGAGGGTCAAACACCATCTCCTTTGTTTTATCAGTATTCAAAATGAGATGACTGTCATCACACCAATTGACAAATCTCTGAATTTCTATAAAATAGCTTCAGCTGATTTTTCAGCCCATTCTTCACGTTTGTTTGTTCTAACATAAGTAACTGTACATCAACTGTGATTGATGTCTTCCTTATTACCAAGCAGCATGACTATTGGTCAGCGCAAAACCAGTCTTAAACTTTCATGATCACAATTTACTTTAGATAATGCACCTCTTTGCATTAAAGAAATGGGAAGGAGTGCTTTGGATTGGATTATCTGAAACACACCTCTGAATAATTAGACCGGCCTCTTTGCATCATGCGCCAGTGGAAAGTTCGTTTTTACGCCGTTGTGATAAGGAAATGAACTTGGACATGCCCATAAACGTGCTCTGTGTCAGTGACAACTGATCAGCCGACCCTGTCGTTGTAATATGGCCCTGAGTGTTACAGGACAGGTGGGTGTGACATATTCATAGAATTCAGATATTTTGGTTATTTTTGTGACTCATATTCATACCAAAGTTATTTTGAGAACAGTACATGTGGTCTCTGATCACATACAGTAGAGGTTCTGGTACATATGTCACTGATACATGGTCAGGACAAACCAATTACTGGGAATAAACTGATAATGGCAATAATCAGTTTTGTTATGTTTACATACACTGATTAAATGGATTATTGGAGGGTTAACCACTTGAGTTAATGATCATAGTTACATGGCCACTTGAATAATCAGATAACTTCAGAAATCCAATCATAACCGGTTTATTCGTGTCCATGCAACCATGGTTACCTCCTCCTTAAAAGCTGGTGATTGTGAAGACAGGTCAGCCAACCCTGAAGCTAGCAGGCCCATCTCAGCCCGGGAAAGAATTGTCGATCACTTCCACATTAGCAACAAGCGGTATCCTTGGATTACAGGCTCCGAGGAGTGCTGTGAATTATCTTGCTGGGAATACTTGTTTGCAATTGACTGAGTAGATACTTGGAGCCAGACAGGGTTTGCAAACTTGAGCTGTCTACTGTCACACCATGACGATTTAGGCAGCATTTGCCAGACGTATAAAAATTGGTCTAAAATGCTGGGATAAGCTGAAATTTTCACTTTTGGCCATATGTATCAAGTATCCATAACGACTTGAACATATACAGTGGGGCAAAAAAGTATTTAGTCAGCCACCAATTGTGCAAGTACTCCCACTTAAAAGATGAGAGAGGTCTCCAATTTTCATCATAGGTATACCTCAGCTATGAGAGACAAAATGAGAAAAAAAAAATCCAGAAAATCACATTGAAGGGTTTTTAATGAATTAATTGGTAAATTCCTCAGGAAAATAAGTATTTGGTCACCTACCTTCATCTTCCGGTTCCGGTTCCGCCGGACCGGTGGCGCCACACGAGTAGGCTGCCTGTTGCAACAGCCTTTTTTTTTTTTTTTTTTTTTTTTTATCTTCCTTCTTCTTTCTACACCTTTCACTCTGTATATATATCACGGACGCACGGATCGCCCCGGGGGTCTCCCGGGTCGGCGGACGGAGCCACGGTTTGCAGCGGGAGACGCTACAGCGGGGAGGAGCTAGTGCTAGCTAGCACTTGGCCGCCGCCCGGTGCTAATGGGAAACTCGACATACCGGGAGCTGTAGCGAAAACGACGCGGGTGCCGGGCTGGAGTTTAGGCGGCGTGCAAGAAATATAAGACAGAATAATAAAGAGCGATGGCAAGAACCAAGCAGACCGCCCGTAAAATCTACTGGAGGAAGAAGCCCCCCAGGATGCAGCTAGCCACCGTCACAGGCCCGTGGCTCTGAGAGAGATCCGTCGCTGCCAGAAATCCACGGAGCTGCTCATCCGTAAGCTGCCCGTCCAGCGCCTGGTGAGGGAGATCGCTCAGGACTTCAAGACCGTCCCGCGTTTCCTGAGCTTCGCCGTCATGGCTCTGCAGGAGACCAGCAAGGCCCACCTGGTGGTCTCTTCTTCGCTAAGGGGGTCACCATCATGCCCAAAGACTTCCAGCTGGCCCGCTGCATCCGCGGAGAGAGAGCTTAGACTTTCTGCTGCACATTCACCAACCAACCATAATGCTCTGCATTGTGTGTCTATATATATATATTTATAGTAATATGGACATATGTTTAGTAGATGTTTTTTCTTGCCTTCTGATTATTGCTCTGAGTGTTGCTATCCCTGTGCTGTTGCAATCCTGGAATTTCCCCATTGTGGGACTAATAAAGGCTTATCTTATCTTATCTTATCTTACAAACAAGCAAGATTTCTGGCTCTCACAGACCTGTAACTTCTTCTTTAAGAGGCTCCTCTGTCCTCCACTCATTACCTGTATTAATGGCACCTGTTTGAACTCGTTATCAGTATAAAACACACCTGTCCACAACCTCAAACAGTCAGACTCCAAACTCCACTATGGCCAAGACCAAAGAGCTGTCAAAGGACACCAGAAACAAAATTGTAGACCTGCACCAGGCTGGGAAGACTGAATCTGCAATAGGTAAGCAGCTTGGTGTGAAGAAATCAACTGTGGGAGCAATTATTAGAAAATGGAAGACATACAAGACCACTGATAATCTCTCTCGATCTGGGGCTTCACGCAAGATCTCACCCCGTCTGTCTGCCGAGCCGCTCTGCTGAAGCCGTACTGACATAACGCACGGCTCAGGAGACACACACGCAGGCTCAGGGTAGATTTAATAGCTTTATTAACAACAAGGATGTGTGACTGCGTGTCTGTAGAATAAGGATGTATTGGTGGTGGCGTCTGCGTCAGGCACAGGGGCAGGAAGCCGTTCAGCCGGACAACCCTATGGGAGGAAGCAGAGGGAGAAGGGTAACGGGCAACACACCAATACAAAGGATAATAACGGTTTTGCTGGCTTACTTGGTTAGGACAGGTGGCTGGCATCGACAAGGGCGGAGCCCGGGAAACAGCGACCTGGAGTGCCTGTAGCAGCAGCGAGGAGGCAGCGGCGAGATGGGGAAGTCCGCCGCCGGGGGATCCACCTGTGCACAGGGGAAAAGGCTGGAGAAAAGGAGGTAGGGGGAGCTTACCCAGATTATCTTGCTCGTAGGCGAGAGTTCCGTTGTAGCAAGAGATGCCGAAGTAGAGAGACAGCTAATTTTGACCCCACGGGGATCTCACCCCGTGGGGTCAAAATTATCCCGAGAACGGTGAGCAAAAATCCCAGAACCACATGGGGGGACTGTAGAACGGCACCGAAGGCGTTATTTCACAAATGTTTTTAATTCAGCGATGCAGGAAGAAAGCAGGTGTACATACCAGTAGTCCTGGCTGTGTGTGTGTGCCACGTACGTGACGTGACGACGTGATGACATCATTCTACATCCCCCTTCTTTAGTATAGAACTTTGGTACAAAGAGAACACTATTGACTCTTGGATTGGTATGAGAAAACATGTCACATTCCTGTGAGAGTGAGTATACTGTGACGAATAAACAACTAGTAAAATAACTTTCAATGGCACCACATAACATACCTATCTTGAAAATAAACTAATGCCTGGCTTGCAAATAAAATAAATTCCCGTGACACAACATAACTGATCTAATTTGAAAATGAACTTATGCCTGGCTTGTAAATATGTCTATATTTCAACACGAAACTACAAAAACATCAGCTTCAGTAAATGTCACAATCAGTCTGTATTGTACTTGGGATTAGGCTTCAGGAGTCTACCAAACCTGGAACGGGCCAGGGGGGTCTCGGTGACTTGTGGGAGCGATGGCTCTCCGAGGAGGCCAGGCGTGTGGTCAGTGTGCGCAGCAGGAAGCCTGGGAGGAGCGTGCACAGCGGCCTGCCTGGGGGAAGTGTGCACGGCATCATGCCTGGGAGGAGATGCGGGTAGACTGGGCACAGTCTCACTGCTGGTCTTCTGTGTTGGTGAGTCTGCCGGTGAGGCTGGATCTGGTTCTGGTTCTGTTGGTGGTGGTTCTGTGACTGGCAGCAGCAGGAGATATTCTTTGTGCAGCGTTTGTGGAATTGTTGCTCTTGTACCTTTCATGATTATTCCATCTTCCACACAGAGCTCATCGCGGAACGGGAAGAATTCTTTCACTGTGTCGGGTACTTTGCTCAACCTATCTGGCCATCCATGCTTGATGATGTTGCTCAGGGCCTGGAGGGCGGTGTCTTTCGCTGTATGTGTGCGGAGTTCTTCCTGACGACTGGATGAGATGTGCTGCACCGTCATTACCTCGAAGTCCTCACGTTCAGTGGCATGTGAGGCTATGGCGTTGCTCGGTGCACGGGACAGCATGTCTGCCAAGTGCAATTCCTTTCCTTTCTTGTAAACTAGCGTGAGGTTGAACTTGTGCAGCTTCAGCATCATGCGTTGTAAACGCGCAGGCGCTGTGTGGAGAGGTTTCTTCAGGATGGAGACCAGGGGCTGATGGTCTGTCTCCACGATCACTGGTTTTCCGTATATGTAGTCATAGAATTTGAAACAGGTGAAAACGACAGCAAGCAGCTCTTTTTCAATTTGTGCATATTTTCTTTCTGTTTCAGTAAGAGTGCGAGAGGCATATGCGACAGGACTGCCATTCTGGAGACATGCACCACCAAGGCCATACTGCGAGGCGTCACATGTCAGAGTGACTGGTGTTTGTACGTCATAGTACCGGAGTACTGGAGGTGACGTCACACACTGTTTCAGAGTGTCAAATGCATTTTGTTGTTGTTCAGTCCAAGTCCATGCTGTGTCTTTATGCAGGAGCTGGTGGAGAGGTGCTGCAATGTTGCTGTGGTTTGGAATGAACTTGCCCAGGTAATTTATCGTACCCAGGAAGCGTTGTAGAGCAGCTTTGTCCTGGGGGGCCTGGATGTCAGTGATCGCTTGGATCTTTGCTGGATCGGGTTTCAACCCTTGTTCAGTGAAGACATGGCCCACGTAGCTGACTTCCTTTAGCTGGAATCTGCATTTTTGGGGGTTCAGCCTCAATTTCACGTTCCTTGCCCTGTTGAGCACTTTTTGAAGGTTCTCGTCGTGCTCTTTAAGATTTCTTCCACCGATTATGATGTCATCAACAATTATTGCGCAAGGGAGGCCGGCAAATATTTGCTCCATGGATCTCTGGAAGACCTCAGACGCTGCATTGATACCATATGGCATTCTCAGGTATCGATATCGCCCAAATGGAGTGGCGAAAGTGGTGAGGAATGATGACGTTTGGTCCAGTTTGACCTGCCAAAAGGAGCTCTTGGCATCAAGCACAGAAAACACGGTTGCGCCTGCCATTTGTGCAGCAACTTCCTCGACTGTGCGCATGGGATGATGGGGGCGCATAATTGCTTCATTTAGGTCTCTTGGGTCGATGCACACACGGATCTTGTCAGTGTCCTTTTTGTGTGTCGCTACCATTGAGGATACCCATTCAGTGGGTTCTGAAATGGGTGTGATGACTCCTTGCTGCACCATGTTTTCCAGTTCTGCTTTCACTTTGTCCATCATGGCAACTGGAATGCGGCGAGGGGGCCGGATGACGGGTGTCACATTCTGGTCCAGTTTCATGTGGTAGGTTACTGGGAGTGAACCTAGTTCGCCATTGAAAAGCTCAGCATAGTTATTAAACCACTTTTGAGAGGAGCTCGGTTCGGTCACGTTCACCTGGAAAACCTGGTCTTTCAGAGTCATCAGGTCCATCTTCATGCAGTCCGGGAGCCCTAGCAGTGGTTGCACTTTGCCGTTTACTACATGGAAACGCAGGTTGTAGGATCTTTGGTCACTGGTCTGGCACTTGAACAACACAGTCCCCTCAGTGTTTATCACCGTGCCTCCATAAGCGATGAGCCTGGCCTTGTTGTCTTTGTTTATTTTTTCTGTGTTTCTCACATACCTGAATGCATCCAGGGAGATTACGTTACACTTTGCGCCAGTGTCTACTTTCAGTTTGAGTGTCTTGCCATTGAGTTTTACATTGCAGTGTAGTTCTTCTTTCACATCATCAGTAGACAGTGTGTTTATCTTATTTGCGGCTGGTGACAGCCCGTTGATGTCGAATGATTCAGAGTCCTCGCCGTCACTGTCGGAGTCTGCTTGGGCTATTTGGTTGACAGGTTTGTACTGCTTGTTTCTTGCTGCCGATCTGCAGTAGTTTTTGAAATGGTTGGGCTTTTTGCAGTAATTGCATTGCTTCCCATATGCCAGACAGAGTTCCTTCTTCGCTGGATGTTCATGTCCACAGTTGGTACAGCTTATGTAGTCTGATTTGGGACTGTAATGTTCTTTGTACTGCTTGTGGCGAACTGTTTTTTGCATTCTGCGGTCTTGGCGTATTGCATCCACATTTGTTGAACTACGTGGTGTTGTTGCTAGAGTTTTAGTATGTTGTTCTGTTTGTTCATTGATTTGGCATATTTTGATGGCCTTTAGTAGTGTTAAATCGCTCTCTCTCAGTAGTATCTTCCTCACGCTATCGGAGCTGATACCAACGACCAGCCGGTCACGAATTAAGTCGTCATGCAATGCTCCAAAGTCACACGTTTTAGCCTTGTTTCGGAGTGCGCTTACATAAGCCTCTATGGTCTCACCGGGTTTTTGGTTCCTTGTGTTGAATGCATGTCTCTCCATTGTGATGTTTGTCTGTGGACTGCAGAGGTATCTGAACTTTCTTTTTAGGCATTCTGGATCCTCCCGTGACTCTGCCGGACGGATCTCCTCCCCCTTGTTATTCCGTTGAGGTGGTGCATAGGTGAACGTGCGTTCCCTTTCAATAGCCTCGCTACCTGCCAAATTGAGGAGTATGTAGGCTTTGGTTCGGTCGGGCTTGTCGTTGTGGGCAGCCGCGATGAAAATGTCGTATTCTTGTTCGAACACTCGCCAGTTTTCTGCAATTTTGTCGTTGAACACAAGCGGGTCCAGACGGCGGAATCCATCAGCCATGCTAGCGTTAGCTGGGGGAGGCACACGTGTACCACAGAATACGCTTCTAACGTCTGACTAAATAATTAGTTGACTTACTGGGTCTATGTAGAGTTCGGCAGGAAAATTAGTTTCCGCTGCTTTACTTCTGACACCATGTAGAACGGCACCGAAGGCGTTATTTCACAAATGTTTTTAATTCAGCGATGCAGGAAGAAAGCAGGTGTACATACCAGTAGTCCTGGCTGTGTGTGTGTGCCACGTACGTGACGTGACGACGTGATGACATCATTCTACAGGGACCTAGTGAATGACCTGCAGAGAGCTGGGACCAAAGTAACAAAGGCTACATCAGAAACACACTACGCCGCCAGGGACTCAAATCCTGCAGTGCCAGACGTGTCCCCCTGCTTAAAGTCCTCGGACGGTGACATTTTTTTATTGAACCAATAAACTGATTGTATGAAAATATTCCATTCTGGCCATTCCCGTGATTTAATATGTGTCACCAGCCTCCATAAATAACTTTATTTGGTAATAGCCCATCTTTCACTTAGTGATGCTGCAGTACCGCCATCTGTCGATAGGGGCAGGCAGCAGTGACGTCAGCTCAGAAAGAAGTGAGGGTGATATTGCCTGCCTGTGCTGTGAGCCTCATCAGAGAAACATTCCCATCGGATCACTACAAGGGATTTTGCCTACCAAGATTAGATTTGTGAAAAATGATATTTAAATAAAGTTTTGTAAAATCATATATTGAGTTTATTAATGTTCATGTCAATTTTATAATTCTAATATTTCAGCATTCATCAAAGTTGCATGTCATATACATTTGAATAATTTTTCTATCATTTTATGGTATAAAATTCGGGTTCAATTCGACACTCAATGTGGTGGGAACTCTGGCTTGTACAGAGTGCCACTGCTCCCATAAGTGGGTTGGATCAACCAAGGTTTTGTTGAACAGAGTATTCATCAGATCATCCACATATTCTGAAAAAAAATATATTCAATAAAAATTAGACATCCATTTGACTACAGTATGAAATACAAATTTGACCCAAATTAACATAATTTGATAAAAGCTATGAAATGTGAAAGTTGAATGAAGACCAACCCTCCACCCACTGTAAATATCATATACAAGCCTAGAAAATGATACTAATATTTCTTATACTCCCCGAAAGTTGGATTAACTTTCTTTGCTTGCGGTGTATATCCGCCTTTTTTGAATTTTGGGTACCTGATGATGAAGACCGTCTCACCATCACGATTCTGTGCCTGCTTGCGGCCTGCATTTTCATTAAAGTGCATAGCAGCTAAACAAAGTCTGTAATTAGAATATTATCACAATGATTTATTTTTGGACATATAAGTGATCTGTCTATCAGCAGAAACTCTATGTAATTGGCACTGTTATTATAATTGCATTTCATATTTTTGGTCACATATTGCATCTCCTCACCTTGTCAACATTCCAAGGAATGAGAAGTGTACACTCTTTGGTGCAAAATGAATAATCAGACTGTGGAAAGCCTCCACATTTGAAGTTTGCTGCCCTGGACTCAGCTTTCGCACATCCCTGAAGACCTGTGTTTTGTTGATCATATCAACAACTTTTTCACAGCCCTTTGTCCCTGAAATAAATAAATTGTAGGTGTGAGATATGTGACCAAAAATGATGAAAATCAATGGGATAATAATTTTTATATATATATAATACATGCACTGTTGTTTCATTGTGTGAAACTGTTTTTTTGTGTTAGGTTGCAGTCTCTCAGGAGCTGCGGGATCGTATGTAGTGCTCGCATCTTTGTATTTGTACTACGCAGGTGTGCGAGCAGCTGAAGCCGCTGATGAGCGGCGAGTCGTGACACAAATTGCATCTTATTCTCGAAATCGCTGTCAACGAAATGTCTACTGCACATGTTGGGTGAGTTACCGACATCATTCCAATTTTTTCGCGTTTTCTGAACGAATTTCACCCATGCCGTTCTGATTTTCCCAAGGACGGGAAATTCAAAAACACTCACCGCATGCTCCGCTGGTATAACGTCGCACCCGTAGACAACACAACGCCAAACCATAATTAATTCAATTCCTGAAATCCTAATCTTAATAAATAATCTATTTGTAATCCACAAGTACTCCGAGAAATATCCGTATTCGCCGATTTTAAAACGTAAACAACAAACAATGTCCGCCGAGCGTGTGCGTGTCTCTCCCTGTGATGATGTCACACAGTCAGTGGCCATCTTAGCCGCTGATCGCTCGGCTGAGTCAGACAGCTCTCAAGGACAGCGTACTTCAAGAGCGCATTGTCACCTTATGCGACATTTGTTGACACCAAAACATGTGCGGTTCAAATTAGCTCGTCTCACACAAAAATTTAAGATATGATTTAGCGATATTGAATTTTCGTCCGGCCGACGCCTTTAAGCCAGTACATGTCCAGGCCCGTCTGAAGTTTGCTAGAGAGCATTTGGATGATCCAGAAGAGGATTGGGAGAATGTCATATGGTCAGGTGAAACCAAAATAGAACTTTTTGGTAAAAACTCAACTTGTCCTGTTTGGAGGAGAAAGAACACCATACCTACTGTGAAGCATGGGAGTGGAAACATCATACTTTGGGGCTGTTTTTCTGCAAAGGGACCAGGACGATTGATCCGTGTAAAGGAAAGAATGAATGGGGCCATGTATCGTGAGATTTTGAGTGAAAACCTCCTTCCACCAGCAAGGGCATTGAAGATGAAACGTGGCTGGGTCTTTCAGCATGACAATGATCCCAAACACACCGCCCGGGCAATGAAGGAGTGGCTTTGTAAGAAGCATTTCAAGGTCCTGGAGTGGCCTAGCCAGTCTCCAGATCTCAACCCCATAGAAAATCTTTGGAGGGAGTTGGAGGTCCGTGTTGCCCAGCGACAGCCCCAAAACATCATTGCTCTAGAGGAGATCTGCATGGAGGAATGGGCCAAAATACCAGCAACAGTGTGTGAAAACCTTGTGAAGACTTACAGAAAACGTTTGACCTCTGTCATTGCCAACAAAGGGTATATAACAAAGTATTGAGATGAACTTTTGTTATTGACCAAATACTTATTTTACCGAGGAATTTACCAATTAATTCATTAAAAATCCTTCAATGTGATTTTCTGGTGTTTTTTTTCTTATTTTGTCTCTCATAGTTGAGGTATACCTATGATGAAAATTGGAGACTTCTCTCATCTTTTAAGTGGGAGAACTTGCACAACTGGTGGCTGACTAAACACTTTTTTACCCCACTGTATGTCATGGGGGTGCTGCTCTTAATTCAGTGGGCGGCACCACAGTCCAGTCAGCGGCTGCTGTTTTTTGATGATAACTAGTTTATGCAGGTGCAGTTGTAAATGTTATATTGATCATCGACAATGACTTCTGGGTTTACACAACATGCTAAAAAATGTCAAAATCGTGTCACCAGCCCTTTAATGCATGACAGTTTCATTGCTGTAGCATAACTCTGACAAGGTTAGTGTAACCACACCCAAGATCAGATTTGAGCTGAGACAAAGATAAACGTTTCCCAAAGATTTTATTGAACAATGACTGTGTTTGCAGGAGACATGGGAGAACTTGGCAACCCTGGGAGGAGAGAGCAGAGAGTGAGTATAGTTAATGAGAGTATATCTGGTAATGTTATCTGTTTGGGGTTTCTTACAGGTACAGCTGGAGATAGGGAGTGCTAAACTCCAACTACAGATGGAGGCTGCTAGAAGCCCGGTTGACGATTCTCCCAACTGCCTCTTCTGCGGTGTTCCCGCTTAGGAGCTGTGGCGGTGTGTTGCAGGCCTGAACAGTGAGGGGAGGAAAGGGGTGAGACACAGTGCACGATGACTTTAGTAAGTTAACTTACAGTGGTTTAAGGTGAATGGTCCACCAAGAATCCGGTCTGCTGCACAGGTTGGAATTCCTGGGGAGAGCACACAAAAGGGGGTGAAAGCAATCCAAACTATATACAAGACGAGGTTAGGCTGTTGGGATTTGGGAGATCTTGTGAAGTGGTAGTTGGTAATTGAAGGACAAAAGAATCAGCTTTGACATTGAGAGTTTTCTTTTCCTTTTGACCTTTGTCAAAATAAGACTCCATACCATCAGAAATTTTGTGCAAATTACTTTTCACACTGGATCCCTTTGATGCTCTGAGTACTCTCATTTTAGCCACTGTAGCAGCAATGTCCGTTTCCATCTCAAATTTCTCCTTTTTCCTCCTTAGTTGTTCCTCCTGCTCTTCTAAAGCATGCTTATCCTTAAGCATTTTTTGGCGCATAATTACAGCTGCAACTTCAGCCTCTGCCTTTATGCGTGGAGATGATGTACTTGAAGCTCTGGAGCCTGTAGCAGTGGAACCTCTTTTTCTTCTTCTGCTACCAGCATTTGACACACTATCACCAGGTTGTATTTCATCTTGTATGTCAGATGGTCCATTAACTGCATTGGATGAAGGAACCTTACACTGAATATCAGGGAGAAGATTTTTATTCTCTTAAGCATTTGGATCCTCAGGTAAAACAGGAAAAGTGTCTGATTTTACAGCAGTTGGTAAACCACCAAACACATTAACAGTTTGCAGAGAGGGCCTGTTAGTTTCAGAAAGCCACTGTTGAACATCCTCTGCAAAATCCAGTGTGTTGTGTTATGTGTCCAAACCATTCACTTTGTGTTTCATGTTCCTCTGGTATTAAAGCAATGACTGACTCATGTGCTGCGTTTGCATTTTCATGCAGTTGTTTCAGTTTCATCAATTTAAGATGAACATCTTTTGCAGTTTCATTGTTTTTCATCAGCTCTTTATTTTCATGTGTGAGCCCTTTAATTTTTCTCACAGTTGACTGACATTCCTTTTGTAGCTTTTCCATTTTTTGAGTCAAGGCCTTGGCTGTAATTTTAACACACCTCTTTTCCAGCATGTCATCATTCATCACTTTTACGTCACTTATTTTATTATTTTCCAGTATGTACAATATGGCAGAAACAGCTCCACAGCTCCAACTTATCGGCAAGAATCACTTTCACTTCAGCAACTGCAGCCACAAAGCAGTCACAACAGGCAAAAACTCCACTGACCATTCCTACTGAGCACACACATCACAAGCCAAACGTAAAGCCCCCAATGGACAAGCAGAGCCTTAAACAATCTGTGTTCCATCTCATAACACAGAATGATAAAACACAAGCAGGCCTACTGCTTCTGTCGGCTGTGATGTGCGGCTGTCAAACTGATCGTCTCCGTAGATGCAGTCGGCAGATTTCCAAGAAATCAAGGTGGGAGTGCAGTGCTGATTCTAACAGTATCCTTTCATTCAAAAATAGACATCCAAAGGTCCATTGTCATTGCGTCTTGGATGCGGCTATTTTCTGTTGACTAGACTGTAGCGACTTTAATCTACCAAAAGCCTCATGGAGGCTGAATTGGTCTCATCTCCTTGATGTGTCCGTAAAACATCCAGGCCAAATCCAAATAGTTCATTTCTGCCATTTATTAAAACATATGGCCGACAAAATGGGACAAAGACAACATAATCAAAAAAAAAAAAATGCTGAACCAAAAAGAGTGCAACAAAACTAAAAAAGAAAAATGAACAGTAAACAGAAAATATCTGAGCCCACTTCACCCTCCATCAGCCATTAAATTCATGCAGGTATACAGGTGAAAGAAATAAGCAAAACCACACCCCCTCCTGTGCCACCGACCGGAAATAGCAAACAATTAAGTGACAAAAATTCAAAACAAAATCACAGTTTGGCTCCTACATTATCAAAATCAAGTGGAACTAAAGGCTTGTATCATTGTATCGCCATATTTTCTCAACTTTTAATTTGCCAGAATTTCGACATAAGGCTTTGTTTTCAAAATAAACACAAATTTAACTCACCATTTCCATCAATGCAGCCACAAAAAAGGTATTGTAAAAACTATCCTAATCCTGATCCTAGGCCAGTAGAGGTTGGCGTGCCACTTTTTTTTTTTACAGCCCCCCATGCTATCATGCCACAGGCACTGAGGCACAGCACCTTGGTGCTTTCATTTCTCCATTGCTAATGGACACAAGCAGCCCTTATTTCCCTTTTAAAAGATGGGCAGTACATTCGTACAGTCAACGAAAATCCTTGTCAGTAGCAGATATGCTACCTACCTTTTTCAGTTTAAGTTAATGCCCTTGTTTTCTGTTTTGCCATTGCGTGTAGGCCCCTGCTCCCATAATTTTTAGTCTGTGGCTTTTGTTGATTTTTTCTTCTTTAGAAAAACTTACTTTTCTTTAAAGGATAGTTGAGCTTTTTGAAGTGGGGTTAGAGTATGTGAAGTACTTAAGTAGTCATTACCTTTAGTAGTCAGTGGCCTACCTTCCTTCTCTCCTAGAGAATGTGGGAAAAGAGCTTAACACAGTCCTGGCTGCAGACATACTCTCAGAGCAAATTTTCACCAGTTAAAAAAACCCAGACACTTAAAAACTTCACATCAGTTCAAGAGAGTATTTTCTCAGACTTCATGTCACTTCACCTCTGCATCAGATAGTGCTTTACCTAAATACTTTTTTCAACTAGAGAACATCTTGCTATGCAACATTGCATGGCGGTAGTACACTGTATGCTCCGCCAAACAGCTCCGTCTCCAGAGAGGAGTCGGAGCAGTGCAATATCCAACTTTATGCTACGTGTCATGATTGGTATTAATGGACAGCTCACGTGCAGGGAGTGACAACAGAGAAAACACACTATGACACAGAGAAGCAAATTTGACTTGAATTTTATTAATGCAAGAAGGAAAGCTCCGCAAAGGAAAAACCCCACTCGCCAGAGGAATGCCCAGCCTGTAGGGAGAGACGAGAGCAGGTAGATTAGGAGGGAGACTGAGGTAGAACAAATAGGACCACACTCACGTGGGCGAAAGAGAGAGACCGGCAGAGGAACCCAGCACTTACGGTGAACCAGGATGAATTGCACGAGAGCAGAAGTGGAGCTGGGTGAGGTGTCTGACCGGGTGAAGATGGTTGCTGGCATTGTGATGGTGCTGAGGCAGGTGAGCGCACAACAACCCCAGAGACGCACCGTGAGGGAGGTAGCAACCTGTGGAGGAGTAGACAAAGGATTAGTCGGTTTTTCTTATAGGAGAAAAACCAGAACTTACTTGCTGAACTGGTAGTATACCCAACGAGCCAGCGCCAAGGTGTTGAAGAGGAGGTCTATTTAAGCGCTGGCGAGTCAGAGGTAACAGGTGAGTCTCATCACGCAGGTGAAGATGATTGCCCGCAGAGTAGGGGAAAGTTGAACAGAACAGGCGGGGGAGAGTGCACTCACCAGCACATGACATTACGTTTCTTGTAAATTTAAGACTTCTTGGAAGTTTGTTACTTTTTTGGTAATTACGGTTCTTGCATGCTTTTATTTTGTAAATTTCGGTAAGCGCAGGAAGTGTTGTTGCTTATACTTGCTTTTACTTCAGGAATGGCTGCAGTGGTTAGTTGCCAGATTTGCTCATTTCCAGCAATGTTTGTCTTATTTTTAGAAAGTCTTACAAATACAGCATGAGCAGAGGTGGGTTGAGTGGGCAGAAAATGTAATCAGGTCAAAGTAGTGTTACCTTATGATATTAATTACTCAAGCACAAAAAGAGTAGTCACAGAAAATATGAATAAATAAATACTTGAGTAAGTAAAGTTACTCGTGCTTTACTCTCACCAATAACTGAAGTTTTTCATGTAAAATTGAGACATTTCCTTTTAAATTTGAGAAATTTTCCTCTGAAAATTGCATTTTTTTCCTCGTAAATTTGTGACCCTTTTCCTGCAAATTAGCATTTTTTTTTACTCTAAATGTGTAATTTTGTTCTTGCAAATTTGTAGCTTTTTTCTTCATTATTTATTTATTTTTACATTTGCAACATTTTAAATAGTAAATTTGCAGGCCCTTTCTTGTAAATTTGCAATTATACAGTTTATGAGGTATTGGCTAGTTGGAGTACAATATAAAGTAGTCACACATGCCCTCTGGTATGGTATAAATAAGTTATAGAAATAGAAATTTAAAAAAAATTCTTGCGCCAGAATAGAAAAACAATTATTTCAAATCTAATGAGAAGAAAAATTGATGTAGGAAAAACTACTCAAAGAATAAATGCAAATATGCTTCAGTAGAAGTACAGGTTTTTCTTTAAAAATACTAATGTAAGAGTAAAAGCTATCCTGCAATAAAACTACTCAAGAAAGTACAA
The DNA here is from genome assembly GCA_020510985.1 of Pholidichthys leucotaenia. Lineage (NCBI taxonomy): Eukaryota > Metazoa > Chordata > Actinopteri > Cichliformes > Pholidichthyidae > Pholidichthys > Pholidichthys leucotaenia. The sequence continues at coordinate 223,593,636 of CM035841.1, forward strand.
TTTTGTGAAAAAACTATTCGAGTACAAGTGCTTGAGTACGTCAAAGTAGTTACTACCCACCTCTGGTCGTACAGAGGTTATTTGGCCATATGAAGGCTTACTTGGTCTTGTTGTCTAATCAAAGTTCTAGGGCTGACCAAGACTCATTTAATCCCTCAAACCTTTCCCCATGCCGTCAGTCACGCGCGATTTTTTAATTTTTTTGTCTAGCTATATTTAGATACTTGTAGTACTGTTATCTTTCTGTACATTTTTTTCACAGTATTTTTTATTGAACTTTTTTACAAATATGGTATTAACAATCAGACATAAACACAAAAGTAGTTTAAAAATTAAAAATAATAATAATAAAAAAAATGTATTATGAAAATAATAACAGCCATTAGCAAAAACAGGTCAACAACAATGCTCCTCTGTTTAGTCTAGGTAATCTATTACATAAGAATACATAATATATATTGAAACAAGACATCAAACTTCTTGAATAAAAAAAATGATCTTGTTTTTTAAAAAAAAAAAAAAAATCACCAGCATGGAATTTGCAAGGTCCACACATATCATTCACCTTCTTCTTCAGAAGTTATGTTTAATTTCTTTACATAATCAATGAAAGGTCTCCATATATTCTCAAACACATTTTCCTTTGATTTCAGTATGTATGTTATTCTTTCTAGTGGAAGGTTTGTTAACATCTGTCTTAACCACTGAGTCACATCTGGTCTATGAGTCTTTTTCCACAGTAGTGCAATACATTTTTTGGCATTAAGCAAACCGAGGTCTATAAATGTTCTTTCACTTTTATTAAAGTTATGTTTTTCTGGATACAGACCCAACAAAAACAGTTTAGAGTTCAATGTGATTTGTTTTGAAATTTTTTTTTCAATTGTTACCCTCACCTCTTCCCAAAACATTCTGATTTTTCTACATTCCCATAAACAGTGAAATAGGGTTCCTTTACTTTCCATACATTTTGTGCATATATCTGGTATGTTTTTGTTATATCTATTAATTCCACTGGTGTAACATACATCCGCATTAACCATTTAAAATGTATCAGTTTAAGACGTGCATTTATTGATTTGGTTTGAACTCCTGCACAAGCTATTTCCCATTGTTCCTCTGAAATTTCAATTTGCAGGTCTTCTTTCCAGTCATTCAGTCTTTTCTGTGAGTTTTCACATGAGAATAGTGTCATTGAGTTATAAAACTCTGAAATGATACTCTTTCTCTGACTATCTTTTATCAAAATTTTTTCCAAAGATGAATAAGTAGGTCGGGTGAGAGCATTATTTGATTTGAACGAATAAAATTTCTAAGCTGAAGATATTTAAAAAAGTGTGTTCTATTAAGATTGAATTTAATCCTCAGTTCTTCAAAAGACATTATGTTATCTGAGTGTGACAAATATAAGTCTTGAATCTTTTGAATCTCTTTTAAATTCCATACTTTAAATACAGCATCCGCTCTCCCTGGTGTAAAATATTGATTACATCATATTGCAGGGGTGTCCAACCATGTGCCATGGAGAGCCAAGACCCTGCAGGTTTTCTCTTCTACCCAGTCTCTTCAGCAGGTGTTTTCACTTATCAGCAATCAGTGGGAAGAAGTTCACTGAAATCTGCTGTTGAAGACACTGGTTGGAGGTAAAACCTGCAGGGTCTTGGCTCTCCATGGCACATGGTTGGACACCCCTGTCATATTGGGTTAAACTGTGACAGTGAGTGTGGTTCTTTTAAATATTTTTTGGTTTCACACCATATTTTGATCATGTGCTTTATGTGATGAAGCATTTGTTTTCGGATTGGTGAACGTCACTTGTGGTAACGTATCGTCACTTCCTGTATTGCTGTCTGTCCGTGTGGTTAGCTGTCCTCACTCTCCTGAGGATTTTGCTTTTAATTGTATTTTAACCACTTTTTTCCATCTACCGTTAGTTCTCACTTCTGTTTATCAAGCCTCTTGCACCTGTGTGCACACTCAGTGTCACCTAATCACCCTCTTTAGCCTTCTGTTCATCTTTCATTGGTGTTTTTGTTAGCTTCGGGTTAGCCACTAGCTATGGCTACTAGCTCTCCTTCCTCTCCTCCTCTGGTGTGCTCTCTCTGTCAGATGTTTAACTACACCTCTGCCTCTTTTAGTGATAACGGTAAATGTAATAAATGTTGTCTTTTTGAGGCGCTCGAGGCGGGGTTGTCTGATTTGGAATCCCGGCTCTGCTGCATTGAAACACCGTCTGCGCCAATTACTCTTGACGGACGTCCCCTAACTGCAGCGGAGCTCGCTAGCATAGGGCAACCCGTTAGCGGTCCTCCGGTCCTCCTCAGCAGCGAGGAGACTGGGTGGGTGACGGTGAGAAGGAAGCCTAGCCGCAAAGCCCCGGTTCACCACCAGCCTGTTCACGTTTCTAATCGTTTTTCCCCGCTCAGCGACACACCCGCTGAGGAAAAAACTGATCATTGGTGACTCTGTAGTCAGAAACGTGAACCTAGAGACTCCAGCGGCCATAGTCAAATGCATTCCTGGGCCAGAGCAGGCGACATCGAGTCAAATTTGAAAATGCTGGCTAAAAGTAACTGTAAATACTCCACAATTGTTATCCACGCTGGCATTAATGACACCCGTCTCCGGCAGTCAGAAGTCGCAAAACTTAATGTAGAATCGGTGTGTGACTTTGCCAAAACAATGTCTGCCTCTGTAATGTTCTCTGGGCCCCTCCCCAATCTGACCAGTGATGACATGTTTAGCCGCTTGTCATCCTTCAACCGCTGGCTGTCTGTGTGATGTCCTGCAAACAACGTGGGCTACATTGACAATTGGAGCTCATTTTGGGGAAAACCTGGTCTTATGAGACAAGACAGCGTCCATCCCACTTTGGATGATGCGTCTCATTTATCTAACAATCTGGCATCTTTTTTATCCAAATTTCCAAAACCTTGACAACTCGGAGTTGGGACCAGGAAGCAGAGTCACAGTCTTACAGGCCTCTCTGCAGCTCCTCTTCATCCGCCACCCCTCAACTTAGCCCCTGTCTTCCCCATTGTCTGCTCCCTCCAAAGCAAATAAAAATATAATGTATAAGTATCCCAAAGTGATAAAACAAAAAGTTGGTAAAACTCAAATTAAACATGAAGCCTCTAAATTGAATGATTTGGCCTCTGTTCCTCCTCATAATTTAAAAATTAAATGCGGTTTGTTAAATATTAGGTCTCTAACTCCCAAGTCTCTGCTAATCCATGATCTGTTAATTGATCATCAGATTGATTTAATAGCCCTTACAGAACTTGGCTAGTACAAGAGGATTATGTTGGTTTAAATGAATCAACTCCCTCTGTTTATTTAAACTGTCAAAATCCCAGAAGTTCTGGTCGTGGAGGAGGAGTAGCAACAATTTACCATTCCAAATTACTAGTTAATGTAAAGCAAAAAACATGTTATAATTCCTTTGAGGGCCTGGTCCTCAATATTGGGCACTTTAGCAATTCTAGGCTAAATCCAATTTTATTTGCCATAGTTTATCATCCTCCATCAACCTACTCAGAATTTTTATCCGAATTTGCTGAATTCTTAGCTGATTTAGTGCTGAAATCAGATAGAATAATTATAGTAGGGGACTTTAATATACATGTAGATGTAGATAGTGACTGCCTTAATGTGGCATTTAATTCAATATTAGACTCGATTGGGCTTTCTCAGAAAGTAGGAAATTCTACTCATTATCTCCACCATACATTGGACCTTGTTCTGACATATGGCATAGAAATAGAAAATCAGGTAGTGTCTCCTCATAACCCTGTACTGTCAGACCATTGTCCGTTAACCTTTGATTTTACTATTTCTGACTATTTGGCTCCTAAAGAAAAATATTACTACAGTAGATGCCTCTCAGATGATGCTGTTATCAAATTTATGCAGATTGTTTCCTCTATGCCATGTGTCAACACAATGGAAATAAGCTATAGATAGCTTGCTCCTTCTGTAATTGATAGCACGGTAGATAGTGTTACAGCTTCTCTGCATCAGACTCTAGACTTGGTGGCCCCCTTAAAAAAGAAAAAGTCTAGTCAGAGATTTCTAACTCCTTGGTTCAACACACCTCTCACTATAGTGAGGGTGTGCTGGGAACGTTTGGCTGAGGCCCCTGTCCGGGAGGTCTTCAACTCCCACCTCCAGAAGAACTTCAACCACATTCCGAGGGAGTCTGGAGACATGGAGTCTGAAAGGCCATGCTCTCCACCTCTGTTGTTGAAGCGGCGGCCCAGAGCTACGGCCGCAAGGTGGTCAGTGCATCTCGTGGTGGCAACCCCCGAACCAAGTGGTGGACACCAGTGGTGAGGGGGGCCATTAAGCTGAAGAAGGAGTCCTATCAAGCTTGGTTGGCTTGTGGGACTCCTGAAGCAGCTGAGGTGTACCGGCAGGCCAAGCAGAGTGCAGCCCGGGTGGTTGCTGAAGCAAAAACCCGGGTAAGGGAGGAGTTCGGTGAGGCCATGGAACAAGACTTTCAGTCGGCCTCGAAGAGATTCTGGCAAACTGTCCGGCGGCTCAGGAGGGGAAAGCAGCTCCCTGTCCACACTGTGTATGGTGCGGATGGGGCACTGTTGACTTCGACTGGGGATATCGTCGGGCGGTGGAAGGAATACTTCGAGGATCTCCTCAATCCCACTGATACGCCTTCCACAGAGGAAGCAGGGTTTGGGGACGAGGGGGATGACTCGCCTATCACAGGGGCTGAGGTCGCCAAGGTGGTTAAAAATCTCCTTGGTGGCCGGGCCCCGGGGGTGGACGAGATTTGCCCTGAGTACCTCAAGGCCCTGGATGTTGTTGGGCTGTCATGGTTGACACGCCTCTGCAACACTGCGTGGAGGTCGGGGGCAATGCCTTTGGCATGGCAAACCGGGGTGGTGGTTCCTCTCTTCAAAAAAGGGGACCGGAGGGTGTGCTCCAACTTTAGAGGGATCACACTCCTCAGCCTCCCTGGGAAGGTCTATGCCAAGGTACTGGAGAGGAGAGTCCGGCCGTAGGTTGAACCTCGGATTCAGGAGGAGCAATGTGGTTTTCGTCCTGGCCGTGGCACATTGGACCAGCTCTTTACCCTCTCGAGAATTCTCGAGGGTTCATGGGAGTTTGCCCAACCAGTTTACATGTGATTTGTGGACTTGGAGAAGGCATTTAACTGCGTCCCTCGTGGTTTTTTGTGGGGGGTGCTTCGGGAGTATGGAGTATCGGGTTTGTTGTTATGAGCTACTTGGTCTCTGTACGACCGTTGTGAGAGTTTGGTTCGTATTGCCAACACTCGGTCGGAGTCATTCCCAGTGAGAGTTGGACTCCGCCAGGGCTGCCCTTTGTCACCGATCCTGTTCATAATTTTTATGGACAGGATTTCTAGGTGCAGCCAAGGAATGGAGGGTGTCATGCTTGGTGACCACAAGAGCTCATCTCTGTTGTTTGCAGATGATGTTGTCCTGTTGGCTTCATCCAACAATGACCTACAGCTCTTGCTGGGACGGTTTGCCGCTGAGTGTGAATCGGCTGGGATGAGAATCAGCACCTCCAAGTCCGAGTCCATGGTCCTCAGCCGGAAAAAGGTGGATTGTCCTCTCCGGGTTGGGGACAGGCTCCTGCCCCAAGTGGAGGAGTTTAAGTATCTTGGGGTCTTGTTCACGAATGAGGGGAAAATGGAGCGAGAGATTGACAGACGGATTGGAGCAGTATCTGCAGTGATACGGACATTGTACCGGTCTGTTGTGGTGAAGAGGGAGCTTAGTTCTAAGGCAGAGCTGTCAATTTACCAGTCAATCTACGTTCCTACTCTCACCTATGGTCACGAGCTTTGGGTAATGACCGAAAGAACAAGATCGCGCATACAAGCGGCTGAAATGAGCTTTCTCTCTAGGATTGCTGGACTCACTCACAGAGATAGTTTGAGGAGCTCAATCATCCGGGAGAGGCTCAGAGTAGAACCGCTGCTCCTCCACATTGAAAGGAGTCAGTTGAGGTGGTATGGGCATCTTATTAGGATGCCTCCTGGACGCCTCCCACTTGAGGTGTTTCAGGCACGTCCCACTGGGAGGAGACCCCGGGGCAGACCCAGGACTCGGTGGAGAGACTATGTCTCCCAGCTGGTCTGGGAACACCTTGGTATCCTCTCTGAAGAGCTGGAGCAGGTGACTGGGGAGAGGGAAGTCTGGGCTTCTCTGCTTGAACTGCTGCCTCCGCGACCCGGACCTCCGGAAAAGCGGTAGAAGATGGATGGATGAATGGATGGTTCAACACAGAAACTCGTAGCTTAAAACAGAAGACTCGTCAATTAGAAAGAAAATGGCGCTCCACTAATTTAGATGAAATCTATTTAGCTTGGAGAAATCATCTTTTAATTTATAAAAAATCTCTTAGAAAAGCTAGAACGAGTTATTATTCTGCATTAATAGAAGAGAACAAGAATAATCCCAGGTTTCTTTTCAGTACTGTAGCCAGGTTGACAAAGAGTCAGGACTCTGTCAATCCTAGCATTCCCTTAGAGCTTACTAGTCAGGACTTTATGAACTTTTTCAATAATAAAATTTCATCCATCAGAGATAAAATCACTCAGATTCCTCCCACCGTTAACTTAAATACAGTAACTACTACAACTCCTTCAATTGATATTAATGAGTTTACTCCAATTCACCTTTTAGAGTTAGACAAAATAGTTTCCTCATCCAAGCCTTCAACTTGTCTTTTAGACCCTATTCCTACCAGATTATTTAAAGAAGTCTTCCCACTTATTGGTATCTTTTTTCTTCATATAATCAATTCTTCATTAACTTTAGGCCATGTACTGCAGGCTTTTAAAACGGCTGTAATTAAACCCTTACTCAAAAAGCCAATGCTGGATCCAGGAGCTTTAGCTAACTGTAGACCAATCTCTAATCTCCCTTTCATTTCAAAAATCTTAGAAAGAGTTGTTGCTACGCAATTATTTGACCACCTGCAGGGAAATGGTTTACTTGAAGAGTTTCAATATGGGTTCAGAATCCATCATAGTACTGAAACAGCCTTAGCGAAAGTCACTAACGACCTCCTCATCGCATCTGATAATGGACTTGTTTCTGTACTTGTCCTTTTAGACCTTAGTGCAGCTTTTGATACTATCGATCATAGTATTCTACTTGATAGATTAGAACACTATGTTGGACTTAATGGAACTTCGTTGCAGTGGTTTAGATCTTATTTATCTGACAGGTTCCAGTTTGTTCATGTCAATAATGAGTTTTCTTTGAACTCAAAGCTCAGTCATGGAGTTCCACAGGGATCTGTGCTAGGCCCTACTCTTTTTAGTTTATATATGCTTCCGTTAGGCAACATTATTAGAAAGCACTTTATACATTTTCATTGTTATGCAGATGACACACAATTATACCTGTCAGTGAAGCCAGATGATAGTAATCAATTAGCCAAGTTGGAAGCCTGTCTTAAGGAAATCAAAGCTTGGATGACTTGTAAGTTCCTGCTATTAAATTCAGATTAGACTGAAGTCATTCTTGTTGGTCCAAAAAACCTTAGAAATACCTTTCAAAATCAAACTTTCAGTTTGGATGCAGTTACTCTTTCTCTTAATAGCTCTGTGAGGAACCTTGGAATTATTTTTGATCAAGATCTGTCTTTCAATTCATATATTAAATTTGTTTCTAAGACTGCCTTCTGTCATTTGCGTAATATTGCCAAGATTAGGAGCATCTTGTCTCAGAGTGATGCTGAGAAACTGATCCACGCTTTTGTTAGCTCAAGATTAGATTATTGCAATTCTTTATTATCAGGTTGTCCTAAAACATCTTTAAAAAGTCTTCAGCTGATCCAAAATGCTGCAGCAAGAGTTTTAACAGGTACTAGAAAGAGGGATCATATCTCTCCGGTTCTGGACCCCCTTCATTGGCTTCCCATAGAGTTTAGAATTAAGTTTAAAATCCTTCTTCTTACTTACAAACCCCTAAACAATCAGGCCCCTTTTTATGTAAAAGATCTGATACTACTGTATTATCCTAACAGAGCACTACGCTCCCAAAATGCAGGATTACTTGTAATACCTAGAATCTCCAAAAGTACAATGGGAGGCAGAGCCTTCAGTTATCAAGCTCCTCTCCTGTGGAACCAGCTGCCAATCTGGATTCGGGAGTCAGACTCGATCTCTGTTTTTAAGAATAGGGTTAAAACCTTCCTTTTTGATATAGCCTACAATTAGGGAGGGATCATTTGTTTCTGAACCCTCCCTTTGTTATGCTGCTAATAGGTTTAATCAGCCGGGGGACCTCCAATAATGCACTGGGCCTCACTCCTTTCTTCACTCTCAATGAAATAATTTTTTTTTTGCTGGTCATTAACATCTGTTTGTTCTCTCCCATAGATTGAGTCCCCATCGTGCTGTTTGCTCTCTACATGTCTGTTCTTTTCATCTTCTCTGTCCCCTCACTCCCCAGCCAGTCGCAGCAGATGACTGCCCCTCCCTGAGCCTGGTTCTGCTGGAGGTTTCTTCCTGTTAAAAGGGAGTTTTTCCTCTCCACCGTCGCCAAGTGCTTGCTCACAGGGGATCGCCTGATTGTTGGGGTCTTTCTGCAACTGTGGGGGTTCCCCCTACAGTTGAAAGTGCTATGAGATGACTGTTGTTGTGAAATGGCGCTATTGTGGCAACCTGGGGAGAGCTTAATTGTATACCATCTTAGACAGGAACAAAGGACAAGAAGATCATATTTTGTGTGTGAGAAGATTCTAGATACCCTAGTAAGATAACAGGGAGGTGTTAAGGATGAGTGGGTTGATTGCGATTGGACGAGAAGATCATCTTTTGTGTGTGAGAAGATTCTAGAAGAATGTCATGGTATTTAAGAGAAGAGCTTCTACTTTAATGTCATTCTGTCTATGCTTGATGTGAGAGATGTGTAATAAATCGGCTGAAGCAAATCTGCCTCTTCATTTACACGCTCCACACTATATAAATAAAGTTGAATTGAATTGAATGTGCTTTACAATTGGATTTTTAACTTGTTTCTGTAATTTTTTAGCCGGGTCTGAGTATATGAATAAGGGAAGAAGTAAAGATACGTTGTATAAGATAAGATAAGATAAGATAAGCCTTTATTAGTCCCACAACGGGGAAATTCCAGGATTGCAACAGCACAGGGATAGCAACGCTCAGAGCAACAATCAGAAGGCAAGAAAAAACAAAACAACAAAAAAAAAAACAACAAGCAAGCAAGAGCAGCTAATATACATATGTACATATTACTATAAAATATATATATATACACACACACACACACAGACACAGTGCAGAGCATTGTAGCTGGATGGAATAAATATATGAATATATGAACACACAGTGCAGAGCATTGTAGCTAGATGGAATAAATATGTAAATATATAAACACCCACAGTACGGAGCATTGCAGCTAGGTGGAATAAATATGCAAGTATATAAACACACACAGTGCGGAGCAATGTAGCTAGATGGAATAATATGTAGATATATAAAAACACAGTGCGGAGCATTGTAGCTAGATGGAATAAATATATAGATATATAAATATAAACACACCCAGTGCTGAGTATGTCTCCATTTCAGTCCAATGAGGAGGATCATTTGTTGAAAATTAATATGTCATAGACCTCAGTTGTGCTGACCAGTAATACAACATAAAGTTTGGACATTTCAGACCTCCACGATCAAATGGTAAGTATAGTAAGGACAAACATACTCTAGCCTTCCCATTGTTCCATATAAATTCCACTAACTTTTTTTAATTCTTGAGAATAGATCTGAAGGTGGTGGTAAAGGGATGTTTTGGAATAAGTAAAGTATTTTTGGAAAGATATTACTTTTAAGTATATTAATTCTCCCGATCATCGACATTGGTAGTGACATCCATCTCTGAAGTACCGTAAAACAGGGCTATAAGGGACGGCGGGGTAATAAGGGACACTTTTCTGGGAAATGTTTTAAATGTAATTCTGCTTTTTTTTATTTTGAGCAGGACACTGAGTTGTGTTGTTATTGTCTTTCCTGGAGATAGCTATTAGTTTTAAGAAATTTGTCGCCGTTATATTTGAGGAAAATTTAAAAAAAAAAGTGTCCCTTATTACCCCGCCGTCCCGTATAGCCCCGTTTTACGGTAACTCATTAATATCTGTCATTAAGGCTTCATAGTTGGCATTGGCGACTGATTCTAGCTTAGGCAAAATTTGAATTCCTAAATATTTAAACTGATCTACAACATTGAATTGGTTTACCTCAGGAGCTGGGTGATTTCTCTGGGTCTCATTAAGCATTAATATTGAAGATTTTGTTTTGTTTATTTTATACTCTGATATACTGTATCCCCAAAATTCTTTATTAAATTTAACAAGATCGGAATTGATTTTTTTAAGAATTGACAGAAATAAAATTATGTCATCAGCATACAGGGAGATTTTATGTTCTGTTGAGCCTACTTTAATTCCATATAATTGTGGATGTAAACGTACTGCCATCGCTAAAGGTTCAATTGCCATAGTAAACAATAAAGGTGAAAGTGGACAGCCTTGTCAACATCCTCTATTGATTTTTATTGATTATGAGATATTGCTGTTTGTTAGGATTTCTGCTGTAGCATTATTGTATATTATCTGGACCCATTTTATGAAATTATTTCCAAGTCCAAACCTTTGCAGAACTTCAAAAAGATAGGGCCATTCGACCCTATCAAAGGCCTTTTCGGCGTCCAATGATAGGAGAGCTGTATCCGGTGCTTCTTTATTGGAATAAATAATAATAGATAGTCTTCTTACATTATGGAAGCCTTGTCTTCCCATTATAAAGCCATTCTGAGCTCGGTTAATAATATTTGGTAATGTATCTTGTAGGCGTTTTGCTAAAATTTTACAAATTATTTTAAGATCAGCATTTACAGTGGGGCAAAAAAGTATTTAGTCAGCCACCAATTGTACAAGTTCTCCCACTTAAAAGATGAGAGAGGTCTCCAATTTTAATCATAGGTATACCTCAACTATGAGAGACAAAATGAGAAAAAAAAATCCAGAAAATCACATTGAAGGATTTTTAATGAATTAATTGGTAAATTCCTCTGTAAACTAAGTATTTGGCCAATCCCAAAAGTTCATCTCCTGATTGCTGGGGTCTTTCTGCAACTGTGGGGGTCCCCCCTACAGTTGATAGTGCTATGAGATGACTGTTGTTGTGAAATGGCGCTATATAAATAAAGTTGAATTGAATTGAATTGAATCTCAATACTTTGTTATATACCCTTTGTTGGCAATGACAGAGGTCAAACATTTTCTGTAAGTCTTCACAAGGTTTTCACACACTGTTGCTAGTATTTTGGCCCATTCCTCCATGCAGATCTCCTCTAGAGCAGTGATGTTTTGGAGCTGTCGCTGGGCAACACAGACTTTCAACTCAGATCTGGAGACTGGCTAGGCCACTCCAGGACCTTGAAATGCTTCTTACGAAGCCACTCCTTCGTTGCCCGGGCAGTGTATTTGGGATCATTGTCATGCTGAAAGATCCAGCCATGTTTCATCTTCAATGCCCTTGCTGATGGAAGGAGGTTTTCACTCAAAATCTCACGATACATGGCCCCATTCATTCTTTCCTTTACACGGATCAGTCGTCCTGGTCCCTTTGCAGAAAAACAGCCCCAAAGTATGATGTTTCCACCCCCATGCTTCACAGTAGGTATGGTGTTCTTTCTCCTCCAAACACAACAAGTTGAGTTTTCATCAAAAAGTTCTATTTTGGTTTCATCTGACCATATGACATTCTCCCAGTCCTCTTCTGGATCATCCAAATGCTCTCTAGCAAACTTCAGACGGGCCTGGACATGTACTGGCTTAAGCAGGGGGACAGCGCCCTGACCGTTTGCGGTCGGGGAAAATCTGTCACTGCGCGCACTTTGTCAGGCAGCGGAACCACTCCTTCAGGAGAGACGCGGTGCTCTAAAAAATCAATCCCCGTCACCCCGAACTGACATTTCGCTGGGTTGATTATTAAACCGTGCTCTTCCAACCTTCGGAAAACCGTCGTGAGGTGGGTTTTGTGTTCGTCTTCGGACGCGCTGGCTACCAAGATATCGTCCAGGTAGACGAACACGAAAGGGAGATCGCGCAGCACTGCATCCATCATGCGTTGGAACATCTGTGCTGCCCCTTTAAGCCCAAACGGCATGCGCAAGAACTCAAATAAACCAAACGGAGTTATTACCGCTGTTTTGGGTATGTCCTCAGCGCGCACTGGGACTTGGTGGTAACCACGGACCAAATCTATCTTAGAAAAAATGCGCGCTCCTGCGAGGTGAGCGGAAAAATCCTGAATGTGGGGAACTGGGTAGCGGTTGTGTGCTGTAGCGTTGTTTAACCTGCGGAAATCGCCGCAAGGTCGCCACGAACCTTCAGCTTTAGGGACCATGCGTAGCGGGGAAGCCCATGGGCTGTTTGAGCGCCTGATGATGCCTAACCTCTCTAGGTTAGCAAACTCCTCGCGCGCTATGGCCAGTTTAGCTGCGTCCAAGCGCCGAGGTCTTGCAAGAACGGGCGCCCCGCTGGTGGTGATAAAATGCTCCACCCCATGTTTAGCGATAGTTGCTGAAAACGTCGGGACTGTGAGTGCTGGGAACTGAGCGAGCAGTGTGTGGAACTTACCTCATGCTGCTGTGACGTTGGCTTGTGCTGTTGGCCGGGTCACTCGAGCTATACAGGGGAGAGAGTCAAAAGACAGTGCATTAACCAGGCGCCTGTTAGCGATATCTACCAACAACCCATGTGCACATAGAAAATCAGCCCCCAGTATATGGTAATCCAATGCTGCTACAACAAAAGTCCATTCAAATGTACGACCGTGTAGAGACAAGAGTAGAGTCCTCTCACCAAAGGTCTTAATGTCTGAGCCGTTTGCTGCTGCCATCTCGGGGCCGCTGGTTCCTGCCAGCCGGTCAGCGTAGGTCGGCTGGATGAAACTCTTCTGTGCACCAGTGTCCACGAGGAAATGCCTCCCTGAGCGTGCGTCCGTCAAATAGAGCAGCTTGTTCTCCTCCCCGAGGGCCGCGGCTGCTACCGACCCCCGGTCTTGGCGTTTCCCGAGCGCTTGAAACTGGCACGGTGGTATACATTTGCGTGCCCTCTCTGCAAAGCGGCGGTGGTAGAAGCAAAGCGTGTCACCTCCACGTTCCTTGGCCCCCGCTGCTGCTGCCGTCGGCGGCTCCTCGCCTCCTCGTGTCAACATGCCGGGCTCCATCGCTGCCGCAATGGTCACGAAAGCCTTGGTGGCGACGATGATCCGGTCAGCCTCTCGGGCTAGCGCACGATAGTCCCGTTTGGCCAGCAACAACGAATTGGCCAGGGCCGCTCTCGCCGCTGTCGGAAGGTTCCTGAGGAAAATGTGGGTGAAGATGAAGTGGTCATTGTTCGTGCCCTTTAACCTCAGCATCTTCTCCATCATGTCCACGGCCGAACCGTCTCCCAACTCAGTCCGCGTCAGAAGCCTCTCTGCTCTCTCACCATCCGAGAGCGTGTAGTGCTGGATGAGGGCAGCCTTCAGCACGTCATATTTGCCGTCGGCTGGTGGCTGATCGAGCAGGCTCTCGATGTGCTGAGCCGTGCTGGCATCGAGCGCTGCGACCACATAGTGGAATTTCGTATCATCCGCCGATATCCCTCGGAGGGTGAACTGCGCCTCGGTTAGGTGGAACCAGGAGCGCGGGTTGTGCTGCCAAAAATCAGGCGGTTTGGTTCAGGCGGTTTATTACACGACTCACACAAGGAGCATAGACAGAATGGCATACAAGTAGGAACTCTTCCCTTAAATAACATGACATCCTTCTAGACTCTTCTCACACACAAAAGATAATCTCCTTCCAGAATCTTCTCACACACAAAAGATAATCCCCCCCGTCCTACTGCAGTCAGTCCATTCATCCTTGACACCTCCCTGTTATCTTACTAGGGCATCTAGAAACTTCTCACACACAAAAGGTTAACTTCGCGTCCTTTGTTCCTGTCTAAGGTGGTAAACCATTATGCACTCCCCAGGTTGCCACAAACGTTCATTTTTTCAGTTTTGTTAAAATGCTAATGTAATGCTAAATAATCTGTTAAAATTCTTACTCTTGCCGTATTTATTTTGCGCCCCCTTTTCATTAGAAATGTAATAAAACAGCTAAACTGACAATTTAGGGTTGCCTGCTTGAGATTCTTTTTGGGGAGTAAAGAAGGCTGCTTGCTTGGGGGCTTATTTTACGGATAAATCTTGTTTATCCGGCAAGATCTGGCAACACAGCTGAAGGCGCTCCTGCAGGACTTCGGAGGAGTTTCTACTGCTGCTGCTGTGTTGGCAGTTTGAAGGGAAAGATGCTCCCCGCAGCTCTCGTCGTGCTGCTGACCTTCTTCATCCTCGCAGAGAGCAAACAGAAAGATTTGTATTCCTTCAAAGTGGTGAACAGCCGGGGGAAGCTGGTGTCTCTGGATAAGTACCGGGGCTCGGTGAGCTCACGATCCAACTTTTTTTTTTTTTTTTTTTTTTTTTAAATCTGGTGACATAGTCTGCTGTTTCTGTTGATGTGAGCAGTTTGCATTTGTGAATGTTGAATGGGAATACCTTTCTCCCCTCTTTGTCTTCTTTATAATTTCTCCTTCGTGTCTGTAGATGTGACTAACACTTGGCTGTAGAGCACCGGGGTGTCCTCCGCGGGAGCCCCGCTAGGCTACGTGGCACCAGGCCTGCAGCTCCATAGGGTTCATTCGTTTCAGGTATGGACCCACAGACTGGATTAAACTATCCGTCATATGTGGGTGTGGTAGCCAGCCAAGTTAAAATACTGCTACTTTATGATCATAATGACTCAAATTTATTAAGTCAGAATCATAACATAAAATGTATACTTGGATAAAAGTAAGAAAGAATTTACTACAAAGTTACTTGAATAGTTAGTCTTTTGAATAATTAAACTATAAAGTGTTCTTTGGAGAAAATTAGGACCTGTGGGCAGATATTTAGGGGGACACTGTAAGTATAGTTAAGCTGGTCACAGAGATTCCTATGAACTCTGGAGTTCACAGACATTTGTGGAGGGGGGCATAGTTTCTTATGGCTGCTGTTCAATTCACAAGAGCAACTTGAGGCATTCTTGAGAAATGAGGTGCTTTTCTGTTGTACGATGGCCCTAAAGTTCTTACGTTCTTTGTAAGGTTGCCTTGGGATCTTCCTACGCCATACTTACTGCCATAAAAATTTTTGGTCGTCTCAGCATTCTCAAGTCATTGGTAGGAAGATCTTATGGCTTTCTTTCAGCATGAATAACTGCCTCATGTACGCTGTAGGAACGGGATTCGTACAGCTTATATGGGACGTTAAATTGGAAAAAAATCTCCATTGAAATGAATGGCAAGAGCTAAATTATCTTTTGATCCTGATCAAATTTTGCACCAAGTTACACATATGTTTGTCAATTTAAAGATAACTTTCCACATAAATAACGGTATAGGTTGTTGTCTAACTGTTAAGGTATACGTTTATGAAAATACGTAAATTAAAAGAAACTACAAACACAGATGGACAGAGCTTACGTCATCTTTTCAAAGCGCGCCCAGGGTGAAGTAACTAAAGCCTGTTTTCCACTAGCCCAGCACACCTCGGTACGGCTCGATTCACTTCAGTACGGCTCGGAATGCTTCTGTCTCCATTAGCACGGTGTTGTGCTTGTGCTGTGATGGTTTGTGTTAGGAGGTTTTAGAAGCGGGGCAGCAGCAGATTCTCAGCGAGGTGAGGCCACACTCCCATGATGTTACGCACCCGACTGAGTCCTTATTTACACGAGACAAAAAATGGAGGATCCAAGGATTATTGCCTTGCTCGCTCTGTGGTTTTATCTCACAATTAATTTTATCTCATAATTAAGCTGCAACAACACAAGTCACTTTTGTTTTGAATTAACTGCCAAATGACCTAGAAATAATGAGCTGAAACTTGTTTTTATTCGTATTAAATAATGAGACGGTGGCACACTGTCCAACACCACATCCTAGGGCATTTTGGATGTACTGAATTAAAAAAAAATCATGTTTTTCACCTTCAGGTCAACGTTTGGAACAACAGTATTATTATTTTCCGTTTAGATGATGCTACACTCCTTCTAAGGTATTGTAAATCTCTGAATTTGGAATGCCGATAGAACATTCAATTTACATATACTTGTACCTTTGACTTGGTGCTAATTTTTTATGATATTTCAATAAAAAGAACAGAAAGCTTACAAAAAGATTTCTTTTTTGGTCTAGTTAAAAATTACATTACCTTTACAATGGTTGACCCTCAGCATCATTTTGATCAGACTAGGCAATGGAATTTCTATGTAATTATACTGTTTTATAATTCAGTGTTATAACAGACAAACCGCACTTTCCAAAACAATTCCATTTTATTATATACAAAATATTAAAATAAAAAAAAACTTTGCAACACAACATGAAGGTTAATCGACATTTTATACACGCCGACCACTGAGTGCTGAGGCTCGGTAGAATGAAGGCGTCTCTGCCAGCTGTGGGTCAGGAAAGCTCGGTTGAATAATCCGTGCGGGCTGTCGCGGCGGACGCGTGGGATGATTCTACAAGGAAAATGCACACAATAAAATACAGCACGTAAGTGCAATATATACAGAAAAGACAATAGTTTTTAACAAGAATACATAAGCTTATTTCAGCGTATTGTTCACATGAATAATTACAATAAAAGCTTTAGTCCGCAGTGTGCTGCAATAAAGCAGCGCACAATAAAAAAAAATTAAAACTCACCGTTAAAGGACTCCGATGTCGAGACCTCCCGGTATATTTTTTCATTCCGGGCGGCTCCGTCTAACTCGCGCTGAATACGTTCGTCTGACAATGCAGTCAGCAGACACTGCAGCTCCTTCTATTGGTCCATGGAACACCCTTATTACACGAAGCCATTTTTGATAGAGAATAAATGAAAATATCACAGCAATACACTGAAAAGGAACCGCCAACAGTGGTTGCGTGCTGAGTAAAGGTGGTCGTGAAGATTCTTTTTTTTTTTTTTTTTTCCCAAAAACTTTATTGAGAAGGTCGTGAAGATTTGGTAGATGAGGAGGAGGAGAGGGGCGGTTACAACCTGACCAATCAGCGCCGGTTACGACCTGACCAATCAGCGGCGACCAGTCTGTTAACGTCACAACACGGCACAGCTCAGCACTGCTGTACCCTGCCCTGGAGCGGGGCTGAGAATCGCGGCTGTTAAACCGTGTTGGGGCTTGTGGAAAAGCGTACAAAGCGTGCTGAGCCGTCCCGTGTCGCGCTAAAGCGTGCTAGTGGAAAAGGCCCTTAACAGTCCTCTGGATCAGCTGCAGCTCTCAAAATACAAAACAATAGCTTTGTGTTGTTTTTCTCCTCTTTGGATCCATCTTTCATTGGTCAGGAACAGGAGGTGAGGTTTTACTAATTTCCCGCCATGATCGTGTTTAGTGATGTGGGATGATGGGAGCTGTTGTCCACTAACCCTTTAAACGAAAACTAAATATTATTTTGTTATTATACGACAGCCGATGTGGAGAGCGTGAAATGAAGAGGCTGAATTTATTTCTCAATTCAGATTTATTAAACATCTCACATCTCCAACCATCTCTCAAACAGGAAAAGAGAGCGAACTACTCCAATTCCCCACTTTTATACTTGGGACATCAAAGTACAGCATCACATTGTCAATAAACCCCCCATCGACAATACCTCTCCCCCAGGCCTCTTCTTCCTCCACCTGACCCCAGGAGGTCAGGAAGTCCTTTCAGAGTCCTTGCCAAAGGTACCTCCACCTCCTACTGTTATCCCCAGGAGGTCCAGACTTATTGTTCCTTCTAAGACGTGAGGTTACAATATACATATGCAGTCTTAAGCATCTCAGTCACTGTGCTATACATATGCAGTCAAAGCATCCCAAATATGTGTGCCACATAACCCCCCCCCAAACGCTGAAGATGAAACAATACAACATAGTCCACACAACATGATAAAATCACGACATCAGTCCATATGCTGTCTGGGCTTCAACCGCCTTCCAAACTTGCTGTAGGCGGGCTTTGCAGCTCCTGCGGCGCCATCCTGCCGTGAATCTGCTATCTGAGGATGAGAACTGTTAGTTGATCCCTGCGGGGGGTCTGGGGCATGCTCCCTGGGGGGCCTGCCGCGTCGAGGAGCCCTCGCCACTTGCACAGTCTCGTCGGCCATCACAAAAGCAGGCTTTAGTCTGTCTATACTAATTGTTTCCCTCCTGTCCCCCAAATCTAGCACAAAATGCTTATCACCTGTTTCCAGCACTCTATATGGGCCATCGTAGGGTGGACGCAGGGCTGGGCGTTGAGCCTCGTGCCTGACAAAAACAAACTCGGCATTCTTTAAAGATTTGGGCACAAAAACGCGCGGGAAGGTACGGTGAACGGGGCCCGGAAGCATGTCTGCTCCCGTGTCGATCAGTGACCACTGAGCAGGGGGACGCCCTGGCGCCGGATTATCTGGCAGAAACTCTCCTGGCAGCCGGAGAGGTTGTGCAAATACCAACTCCACTGGGGAGGCTTTTAAGTCCTCTTTAGGTGCAGAACGCAACCCTAATAAAACCCATGGTAGTCTGTTGACCCAATTTGCATCCGTAAGCGATGCTCTGAGGGCTGCTTTCAATGATCTATGAAAACGCTTGCATAAACCATTAGCCTGGGGGTGGTAAGCGGTAGTGCGGTGAATTGTTACACCTAAGCTGTGGGCCATCGCTGACCAAAGCTCAGACACAAATTGAGGTCCCCTGTCGGACGTAATATCCGACGGAACCCCGAAACGCGCTATCCAAGCCGTTAAAAACGCGCGGGCCACCTAGTGGGACCACTTCCGGCCAACGTGTGGTTTGATCTACCATTGTCAAAAGGTGTGTGTACCCCTGCGACGACGGTAGGGGGCCTACGAGGTCGACATGCACATGATCAAACCTCTTGGCCGGGATGTGAAACGGCTCTAAGGGGGCTTTTGTGTGCTTGTGTATTTTGGCCCGCTGGCAAGCCATACAGGCTCGTGCCCACTCTTTAACGTGCTTGTGCAGGCCCGGCCAAACAAACTTTTCTGCTACCATTTTCACAGACGCGCGCACCCCTGGGTGCGCCAGGGAATGAATCGAGTCAAAAACACGGCGGCGCCATGCGGCCGGCACTACTGGACGCGGTCGTCCAGTAGAGACATCGCAGATTAGGGGGGGCATATCATTTTGCAGCCTCCTGTTCTCCAGCCTTAACCCTGTTGGTCCAGACTGGAGCGCGCATACGTCCGCATCGCAACCCTGATCCGCTGCCATGGCTGCATAGTCTATTCCCACGTGAACTGGGGCCGCGTGCGCTTCCACGCTGTTATTTTGCTCAGCGGCTGCGGTAGTATAATCTACCTCTGCGCGGACCGGTGCGGTTATCGCGCGAGAGAGGCAGTCTGCCACTACATTGAGTTTACCCGCTACGTGTTGAATATCAGTAGTAAACTCCAAAATTGCGGCCAGCTGCCTCTGCTGCCGGCCCGACCATGGTTCTGAAATTTTGGCCATCGCAAAAGTGAGCAGTTTGTGATCGACAAACGCAGTGAAACGCCGACCTTCTAGCCAGAATTGGAAGTGGCGAATGGCTAAGTGGAGCGCTAACAGCTCCCTGTCAAACGCGCTGTATTTTCGCTCGGCCTCACGCAAGGACCTGCTGAAGAAGGCCAGCGGCTGCCAAACCCCAGCCACGTGCTGCTCCACTACTGCCCCTATGGCCACGTCTGACGCATCAGTGGTGAGCGCTATGTGGGCCGTTGGGACTGGATGAGCCAACAACGCAGCGTCTGCAAGGGCTTTTTTTACCTCCCCGAATGCACGCTCCCGCTCTGGGGACCACTCGATTGCATTGGAGGGTTTTTGCTTTTTAAGCGCGGCATATAATGGTTGCATGAGCTGCGCTGCACGGGGGAGGAAACGGTTATAAAAATTCACCATTCCCAAAAACTCCTGTAGTGCTTTGACCGTTTGTGGCTGGGGAAAATCTGCCTCTGCGCGCACTTTGTCCGGTAGCGGAACTGCTCCCTCTGGGGAGACGCGGTGCCCCAAAAAGTCGAACTGCGCCACCCCGAACTGGCACTTAGCTGGGTTGATTATTAACCCGTGCTCTCCCAACCTCTGGAAAACTTCCGTGAGGTGTTTTTCGTGTTCTACCTCGGACGCGCTGGCCACCAAAATGTCGTCCAGATAGACGAACACAAAAGGGAGATCGCGCAACGCCGCATCCATCATGCGCTGGAAGGTTTGCGCGGCGCCTTTAAGCCCAAACGGCATGCGTAAAAACTCAAAAAGTCCAAACGGAGTTATCACTGCTGTTTTGGGGATGTCCTCAGCGCGCACTGGGACTTGATGATAACCGCGGATCAAGTCTATTTTAGAAAAAATGCGCGCCCCCGCCAGATGCACCAAAAAATCCTGAATATGTGGGATTGGGTAGCGGTCATGCGCTGTGGCGTTGTTTAACCTGCGGAAATCACCGCAAGGTCTCCACGAGCCGTCAGCTTTAGGGACCATATGCAGTGGGGAGGCCCATGGGCTCTTTGAACGCTGGATGATGCCCAACATTTCCAGGTTGGCGAACTCCTCGCGCGCTATGGACAGTTTAGCTGCATCCAAGCGCCGAGCTTTCGCAAAGACGGGGGGACCAGTAGTAGTAATAAAGTGCTCCACCCCGTGTTTCGCAACTGTTGCCGAAAAAGTGGGAACTGTGAGTGCTGGAAACTGAGTGAGGAGTGTGTGAAACTTACCGCCTGCTGTGGCGACGTTGGTCTGTGCTGGTGGTGGGGACACTCGAGCTGCACAAGGAATGGAGTAAAAGGAGAGTGCATTAACTAGGCGCCTATTGGAAAGATCAACTAACAACCCATGTGAGCACAGAAAATCAGCGCCTAACATGTTGAAACTCACCGCCGCTATAATAAACGTCCATTCATATGTGCGGCCGTGCAAGGACAGAAGCAGAGTCCTTTCACCGAAGGTCTTAATGCTCGAGCCGTTTGCCGCTGTTGCTCCATCAACACTGGGGCCTGCCAGCCGGTCAGCGTAGGTAGGGGTGATGAAACTCACTTGGGCGCCCGTGTCCACGAGGAAGTGCCTCCCGGAGCGCGCGTCCGTCAGGTAGAGCAGCTTGTTCCGTTCGCCGAGTGTCGCCGCTGCTAGCGACTCCCGGTCCTGGCGTTTCTCGAGCTCTTGAAGTGGCACGGCGGTACACACTTGCGCGCCCTCTCTGCGAAACGACGATGGTAGAAGCAGAAGTCGTCTCCTCCGCTGTGTCGGGACTTCGCTGCCGCCATTGTTGGTGGGATCGCCTCCGTCGCCTCTGGCCCCCTGCTGCTCCCGGTTGCTGCGCCGAGATCTGCCGCTGCTGCGGTGGCCGAATGCTCCTCGCTGGAGTTGAGGATCCGCTGCGCCTCCTGGGCCAGCGCGCGGAAGTCCCGCTGGGTCACAAAACGAGAGCCTGCCATGGTCGCCCTCGTCTGCGATGGTAGAGTTCACAGGAAGATCTGCGTGAAGAGGAAATCGTCGTTGTCTGAGCCTCTCAGCTGCAGCATGTCTTCCATCAGGTCGACAGGTGTGCGTCCTCCCAAGTCGTGCAGAGCTAGGAGCTTCCTAGCTCTCTTCTCGGCTGAGGGCGTGAAACGCTGGATGAGGGCAGCTTTCAACCCGCTGTATTTGTCGCGAGCGGGCGGGTGCTGCACCAGGCTCCGCACGTGTCGGGCTGAGCGGTTGTTGAGTTTGGCGATGACATGGTAGAATTTTGTGTCATCTGCCGTTATTCCCCCGAGTTCGAACTGGGCTTCGGCCAGGAGGAACCACGAGTATGGGTTGTCCTGCCAGAACTCTGGAAGCTTGACTGAGACCGCGCTTGCTCCAGCGGTCCCTGGCGAGTCTGGCTCGGGGGAACTGTCTCTAGTCATTATACGTCTTCAGGTCACCAATGTGGAGAGCGTGAAATGAAGAGGCTGAATTTATTTCTCAATTCAGATTTATTAAACATCTCACATCTCCAACCATCTCTCAAACAGGAAAAGAGAGCGAACTACTCCAATTCCCCACTTTTATACCTGGGACATCAAAGTACAGCATCACATTGTCAATAAACCCCCCATCGACAATACCTCTCCCCCAGGCCTCTTCTTCCTCCACCTGACCCCAGGAGGTCAGGAAGTCCTTTCAGAGTCCTTGCCAAAGGTACCTCCACCTCCTACTGTTATCCCCAGGAGGTCCAGACTTATTGTTCCTTCTAAGACGTGAGGTTACAATATACATATGCAGTCTTAAGCATCTCAGTCACTGTGCTATACATATGCAGTCAAAGCATCCCAAATATGTGTGCCACAGCCGACAACTTTAATTACATATAAAATTAGCTTTTAGATTGACAAACATCATATGTGTAACTCGTGGCAAGATTTGATTTGGATCAAAAGATAATTTAGCTCTTGCCATTCTTTTCAATGGAGAATGTTTTCGATTTAAGGTCCCATAAGCGGAAGTAGAGGGGGTGTGATTTAGGCTCTCTATTATGGTGAGCACCAAGCAGGAAGGCAGGAAATACCATTTTTATATGGTCTCTGGTATGATGGGACTGGGGCTTGTTCCCACAATCTCACGGGTGTTGGGGCGGATTCTCTACCACTAGGCCACCACTCTGGTTAATAAAACAGTAAAAGGTAACAAATTAATTGTTCCTCTAGCTAAAATAGAAGATCACCAATTAGGGCTGTACGATATGATATATATCGGTGACGCGATTAAAAAAACTTCTACCGTTTCATATAAAGCTGTATCATTTATATTGGAATTTAAGAGAGACCCATTTCTACTTGTCATCGCCCTGCCTCTCCCCTGCAGTGCGCCAGGTGCGCCACAGCAGCTAACTGCAAGCTAATGTTTTCCCGCTACTTCTGTGCCAGCCAGGGATGTTGGACTTTTTCCCACCGTGCTGTGTCATAGTCCTCTAACCTCGTTTTAATTGAAGGTAAGTCACGTTAACACCATCTCTCTCTAATTATAAAACGGCAAGTGCTAAATGGCGATACTAACTTGCTGCTAATAAACATTATATTGTATCAGACCATCGTTCTGTTTTAAATCACTGCAGAGTTTCTTAATTTTGTCTGAAAAAGCATTACTAAAGCTGCAAAAGTGCATGACAACAGCCGCGTACACACTAAATAAATAATAAATTAAAATGTGTCAGAGGAACAAACTGGCCCTTAGTGTAACTTGATTTCTAATCATTTTTAATTAGTCCAGTAGTGATAAAGAATAAAGTTGAAGTCATCTCAAATGCACATTTAAAAACAATTTTATAACAACACTGCAAAATTAAGAGGGGGGAAAAAGTGTATACAATTAATAACAGATGAATTTGTACAATTTTTTTTCAGTATGTAATTTAAAATGTAGAAAAAGAGTCCTTTTTATTGGTTATCATAAATATAGAATTCACAGAAAAAACGTATATCGTGATATATATATCGTTAACGTCAAATAAGATTACTTATATTGTGATATGAAATTTTGGTCATATTGCACAGCCCTATCATCAATAATGATTCAAATGAATTCAGAATCAGAATCAGCTTTATTGGCCAAGTATGCACAACACATACAAGGAATTTGACTTTGGCTAAAAACTTGCTCTCGTTGTTCAGGTGGAGGATTTAAATAAAATTTAAATAAGGATTCAATAACAACAATATATATTTACATATTTATTCCATCTAGCTACAATGCTCAGCACTGGGTGTGTTTATATTTATATATCTATATATTTATTCCATCTAGCTACAATGCTCCGCACTGTGTTTTTATATATCTACATATTATTCCATCTAGCTACATTGCTCCGCACTGTGTGTGTTTATATACTTGCATATTTATGCCACCTAGCTGCAATGCTCCGTACTGTGGGTGTTTATATATTTACATATTTATTCCATCTAGCTACAATGCTCTGCACTGTGTGTTCATATATTCATATATTTATTCCATCCAGCTACAATGCTCTGCACTGTGTGTCTGTGTGTGTGTGTGTGTATATATATATTTTATAGTAATATGTACATATGTATATTAGCTGCTCTTGCTTGCTTGTTTTTTTTTTGTTTTTTTTTTCTTGCCTTCTGATTGTTGCTCTGAGTGTTGCTATCCCTGTGCTGTTGCAATCCTGGAATTTCCCCGTTGTGGGACTAATAAAGGCTTATCTTATCTTATCTTATCTTATCTTAACAGAGTATGTACAGTAAATTACAGTCTGTCCACGTTTCTATAAAAGGATGCAAATATATACAGGAATATATGCAGTTATTTACTCAGACTATCCACACTTTGCAGAAATATATGAAAAAATATACAGTCACACAGTATTTCAATGTGAACTCAGATTCAGTGATATAATGTGAATGAAGTAAAAAGCAGTGTGAGAGTTATGTGCAATGTAAGAATGGATGAAAAGTCATGAGTACAGCAACAGGTAGGACTAGGTGAATGTTAGGAGTTCATCAGAGTGATGGCTTGAGGAAAGAAACTGTTCCTGTGACGGGTGGTTTTGACCTTCAGTGATCTGTAACGACGACCAGAAGATAGAAGTTCAAACAGTTTGTGGCCGGGGTGTGACGGGTCAGCACAGATGTTTCCCGCTCGTTTCCTGGTTATGGACCGATATAAGTTCTCAATGGAGGGTAGGTCGGTACCAGTGATCCTCTCCGCAAACTTAATGATCCGCTGCAGTCTGATCTTGTCCTGTTTAGTGGCAGATCCAAACCAGACAGTGATGGAAAAGCACAGGACAGATTGGATGATGGTGGTGTAGAAGACAACCAGCAGCTCCTGAGGCAAATCAAACTTCTTGAGCTGATGCAGAAAAAACAACCTCTGCTGGGCCTTTTTCCGGACAGTGTCTATATGGGAGGACCACTTCAGGTTCCGGGAGATTGTGGTACCCAGAAACTTGAAGGAGTCCACAGTGGACACTGTGCTGTTGAGGATGGTGAGTGGGGGGAATGAAGGAGGGTGTCGCCTGAAATCCACAGTCATCTCCACTGTTTTGGCTGGGTTAAGTTCAAGATGGTTCTGGCCGCACCAGAGGATCAGCTGCTCCACCTCCCGCCTGTATGCAGACTCATCATCATCCCGGATCAAACCGATGACTGTGGTGTCGTCCGCAAACTTCAGGAGCTTCACCGAAGGGTCCTCTCAGGTGCAGTCGTTGGAGTAGAGGGAGAAGAGCAGTGGGGAAAGGACACATCCTTGGGGGGCGCCAGTACTAATTTTTTGGGAGCTGGATGTAAATCTCCCTAGCTTCACCTGTTGCCACCTGTCAGTCAGAAAGCTGGAGATCCACTGGCAGGTGGAGGGGGGCACCTTGAGCTGGAGGAGTTTCTGATGAAGAATGCCTGGGATGATGGTGTTGAACGCTGAGCTGAAGTAGACAAACAGGATCCTGGTGTACGTCCCTGGGGAGACGAGGTGTTGCAGGATGTAGTGTAGTACCATATTCACTGCATCATCCACTGACCTGTTTGACCGGTAGGCAAACTGCAGTGGGTCCATCAGGGGGCCTGTGATGACCTTCAGGTGGTTCAGCACCAATCTCTCCAAGGATTTCATGACCACAGAGGTCAAGGCAACAGGTCTGTAGTCGTTTAATCCTGTAACAGAGGGTTTCTTGGGAACTGGAATGATGATGGAGCGTTTGAAGCAGGAAGGCACTTCACACAGCTTCAGTGATCTATTAAAGATCCGGGTGAAGATGGGGGCCAACTCGTTGGAGCAGACTCTCAGGCAGGACGGAGACACACCATCAGGTCCTGCAGCCTTCTTGATCTTTTGTCTCTGAAAGACCCAGTGCATCTCCTCTTCACAGATCGTTAGTGCTGGTGGGAGGTCAGAGTGGAGGAGGGATGGAGTTCCTGGGGCTGCAGATAATCCTTTTGTGTGGGTGGGAGGTGAGAACTGTAGGTTCTTTTCAAACCTACAGTAAAAGCTGTTTAGGTCGTTAGCCAGCTGGAGGTTTTCCACAGGGTGGGGGGATGGTCTCCTGTAGTTGGTGATATTCTGCAGGCCTCTCCAAACAGAAGCAGAGTTGTTGGCTGAGAAGTTTTGTTGTAACTTCTCACTGTAGCTCCTCTTAGCAAGCCTGGTCTCCTTCGTCAGCATGTTTCTGGCCCGCTTGTACAGAGTCCAGTCACCAGTCCTGTAGGCCTCCTCCTTGGTCTGACGTAGCTGCTTCAGTTTAGGAGTGAACCAGGGTTTATTGTTGTTGTATGTGCAGAAGGTCTTGGTCTGCACAGACATGTCCTCACAAAAACTGATGTATGATGTCAGTGTCAGTGAGTTCATTTAGGTTAATGGCTGCATCTTCAAAAACACTCCAGTCTGTGCAGTCAAAGCAGGCTTGTAACTCCAGCTTTGATTCCTCAGTCCATTTCTTCACAGTCCTTACAACAGACTTGGAAGTTTTTAGTTTCTGTCTGTATGTTGGAATAAGACGGAGCAGCCAGTGGTCAGAAAAACCCAGAGCTGCACAGGGGACGGCATGATAGGCGTTTCTTAAAACTGTGTAACAGTGGTCAAGTGTATTTGTGTCCCTGGTGGGACATTTAATATGCTGTGTGTATTTAGGAAGCTCATTTGTGAGATTAGCTCTATTGAAATCACCCAGAATGATAAGCAGAGAGTCTGGATGTTTTTCCTCCACCTCTGCTATCTGGTCAGCGAGGTGCTGCAGTGCCTCCGTTGTACAAGCAGCAGGCGGGATATAAATTCCGACCAGAATAAACGAGGAGAACTCTCGCGGTGAATGAAAGGGTTTACAGTTTATGAACAGTGACTCTAGGTTAGGGCTACAAAACTTCTTCAACACTGTGACATCAGTACACCAACCTTCGTTTATGTAGAAGCAGATCCCATCACCTTTAGTCTTTCCAGAGAATTCTCGGCTGCGATCAGCGCGAAACATTTGGAATCCGTCCAGGCGAACCACGCTGTCCGGGATGTGTTCACTCAGCCAGGACTCCGTGAAACACAGGGCGCCAGATCTGCTAAAATCCAGGTTTTTGTGAGTCAGGAGCAGCAGTTCGTCCATTTTGTTCGCCAAAGAGCGGACATTGGTCAGATGGATCGATGGGAGCGGCGTGCAATATCCTCGTTTCTTCAGCCTGACTAGCGCACCGGCACGTTTACCACGCCGCCTTCGTTTCCAGCCAGTGCCAATAGCCGCTGCTCCCACAGCTAAGATCGACTGAAAAAACTTCAGATCAGCAGCAGAAACTGGCGGAGAAGTTGCATTGGGAGATAGTCTGAGTGAAAGTAGTTCCTCCCTTGAATAGGTGACTCGGACGGAAGAGCAGAAGTCCAAAAAAACACACAAAATTATCAAAAACATCAGAGAGCAGAAGCCAGTGGCAGCCATCCGCGGCGCCATCTTGGATCTTTTTGATATTGATATTTGAATTGATATGATAAATTCACTAAAATGCCTGAAAATGCAGCCATTTTTGTTAGGATGGAGTGCCAGTACAAACAAGCACATTTCTAACCAGTTTTTCACTCTCTTAAGGCCCTGTTACACCTTGACGATTTAGGTAGCGTTTGCCAAATGTATTGGTCTAAAATGCTGCATTTGCCGCAGCCAAACTGCCGTTGTGTCCCCATCCATGTGTGCGAAAGATCATCTCTGTTCAACCAGATGACTCTCCCCTCCAAATCCATTGCAGAGTTGTCAAATCTGTCAGGTCGGTCATGTCTAAAACAGCTGATGTGACACGTCAGGAACGTCAGATGACAGCTATCACAACCTGGCTCAAAGGCACGCGAACTGATGGCGATTAAAAAAATTTATTGTCAATAAAGTGGAAAAAAAACAAGATATTGCATGGAGAGTGATTTTACCAGGAGCTGCAGCCAGGGTGTGATTTATCATGGAAAACAGCTGGGCTCTGTGCTTTGGGCGATCAGCTGATTGGATCCTCCTTCTTCGGTGTTCTGATATTTTGGCATATCTATCAGAACAGCAGTGGACAGCTGATGGTACAGGCTGCAGTCAAAGGTTAAAAACATGACAAGGAGGGCTAGACAGTGATTTGGATTTTTATCGTGTAGCTTGAAAGTGTGAGACTTAATTTGGCTCGGTCACGTCCCTGACTGGTCCCATTATACGAACAAGTATGTGTGTTTAGCGCTCTGTGTGTGTGTGTGTGTGTGTGTGTGTGTGTGTGTGTGTGTGTGTGTGCTGCGGGCACCAGCTGAGCTTGTCAGAACAGAGAGCAGGTGGATCAAGTCAGCTCTTAATTAGTAATAATATCCTGAGCTTGAAAGTACACTGAAACTTGAAAGTACGCTGTTGCCTCATACAGACCCTGACAGGCCCCATTATACGAACAAGTACGTGTGTTTAGCTCTGTGTGTGTGTATTCGTATATGCGCTGCAAGCAGCACCTGAGCTGATATCTGTACGAGTTCCTCCTGTGAACCAGTGCTGCAAATATGCCATTATAGGGTAGCTGTAAGTTAAGCCTGCTTCATGCTACACCTATGCTCTCCATACACACTACCGTTCAAAAGTTTGGGGTCACTTAGAAATTTCCTTATTTTTGAAAGAGAAGCACTTTTTTCAATGAAGATAACTTTAAACTAATCAGAAATACACTCTATACATTGCTAATGTGGTAAATGACTATTCTAGCTGCAAATGTCTGGTTTTTGGTGCAATATCTACATAGGTGTATAGAGGCCCATTTCCAGCAACTATCACTCCAGTGTTCTAATGGTACAGTGTGTTTGCTCATTGTGTCAGAAGGCTAATGGATGATTAGAAAACCCTTGTGCAATCATGTTAGGTCTGCAATGCTGTAATTGCTGCAAATGGAGGATTCTTTGACGAAAGCAAAGTTTGAAGGAAAAAATTATTATTTCAAATACAAATCATTATTTCTAACCTTGTCAATGTCTTGACTATATTTTCTATTCATTTTACAACTCGTGGTGGTAAATAAGTGTGACTTTTCATGGAAAACACAAAATAATTGTCTTGGTGACCCCAAACTTTTGAATGGTAGTGTACGTGTAACCGGAAACCTCGTGTGACGAAATTTATGTCATTGTCTCCACTCCGCTAGTGTCCGCAGTGCTTGACTGCGGACGACCGCGTGCAGCCCAAATTTTGTGACCACGCTGTCTGCCCACGACCTGAACGCATTGAAAAGCGCATGCGCAAGACTGAACGTCCCATTCACAAGGTGCCAATATCGACACAGCATACGTCAGTAGACGAAGAAGACAACGAGGAGGCGGAAAATGAGAATAAAAACATACATGGATCATACATACAGTTAGGCCCAAAAATATTTGGACAGTGACCCAAGTTTTGTTATTTTAGCTGTTTACGAAAACATATTCAGGATACAATTGAATCGGTGAATTCAAAAAGGGCCCAAGTCCCCATTGAAAAAGTGTGGACTTCGGCCCTTTTTGAATTCACCGATTCAAGTATATAATCAATATGGGCTTAAAGTGCAGACTCTCAGCTGTAATTTGAGAGTATTCACATCCAAATTGGAGCAAGGGTTTAGGAATTACAGCTCTTTAATACGTAGCCGCCTCTTTTTCAAGGGACCAAAAGTAATTGGACAATTGACTCAGAAGGCTGCAAAAAAAAAATAACAAGGCTGCATGGGCTCTTCCCTCATTAACCTGTCATCAATTAAGCAGTTAAAAGGTCTGGAGTTGATTCCAGGTGTGGCGTTTGCATTTGGAAGCTGTTGCTGTGAACACACAACATGCGGTCAAAGGAGCTCTCAATGGAGGGAAACAGACCATTCTGAGGCTGAAAAAAAAAGAAGAAATTCATCAGAGAGATAGCAGAAATGTTAGGAGTGGCCAAATCATCAGTTTGGTACATTCTGAGAAAAAAAAGAGTGCACTGGTGAGCTTGGGAACTCAAAAAGGCCTGGACGTCCACGGAAGACAACAGTGGTGGATGATCACAGAATCCTTTCCATGGTGAAGAACAACCCTTCACAACATCCACTCAAGTGAAGAACACTCTCCAGGAAGTAGGTGTATCAGTATCTAAGTCTACCATAAAGAGAACACTTCATGAGAGTAAATACAAAGGATTCACCACAAGGTGCAAACCATGAATCAGGTTCAGGTTCAGGTTACTTTATTTGTACCCGTAGGTAGATTTGTTTTGCAGTCTGGTGACATCCATATTTACAAGCCACAAATTACATTCAACATAGACACAAACACAGGCATACATGAAGCTGACTGTAAACATGATAAAAAATACTCAAGGCTCCATCAGTCAGGGTATAAAAAGACAAAGAGAAGGGAGAAAAACCAGAGGTAAGAGAGAAGGGTCATATTAAAAGTTAAAAACTAGTCAAAGAGGTTAACCCCTTGCACTCTGGTCAATTTCGCTAAAAACGCCAAAAAATAACGTACCCAAAGTAAATCAAAAGCTGTTCTTCAACCCTTTGCAGCATCTTCATGGGGTTGGTTTCATTTAAAAGAAAACACTTTGAATTTTTTGGCAAAACAGTCATAATCTCTATAAGTGCTCCTGCCACTGAGTCACAGTCATCTAAACATACTGAACTTGAAGAAAATAAATTTCGCCTGGGTGTTTTTTTGGATACAAATGCTTGCAAATAACACACAGCTGTCAGATCCGGGCTGGAAAATGCAACAGAAATGTAGAACCAAGTGTTATCCAGCTGAGGTCAAAATTTTGTAACAATACCACAAAAAATGAATATATTACACAGCTTTTTTCTTAGGTTGTTCCTAGGCGTTTTTGAACTGTGCCAAATTGTGCCAAATGGCACAGTTTGGAAAAACGTCTGTAACTTTTGAATGATTCAATATAGAAGCTTCATCTTGGGCTCTAATGAAAGATGAAGGGCTGTGTGTGTGTATGTGTGTGTGTGGGGGGGTTGTTTATTCATTCATGAATGAATGAATGAACAAACAAGCCCCCACACACAAAGAAGCATGCCACGTAAAAAATGTGTGGCTTTTTTTTTTTTTACAAGAAAAAATAACCTACAGTGCAATAGAAATTATACTAAAATATCTGTAATGTAGAAGATAACAACTCCCCCCCCCCCCCCCGCCGCTACAGAGGACGGACATCGTCCATCGACACATGATGGACCGCGGCCATGCGCCGCGGTCTACTACGCACAGTTGTACTAAAATATCTGCAATCCGCTACAGAAGAGTAGCGGGGGGGGGGGGGGGCGTTCACGGTCCGGATGCGGCGCACGTACCGTGTCCAGTCTGTGCGCCACGGTCTTCATGTAGCGATGACGCACAGTTGTAATTTACCGATCGGTCAAAAGTCATTTTGATTACAATTTTCAGGGATAAAGAATAATTTAGCTTATAACACTTACCTGTCCACAACAGCAGTGTCGCTGGCGAACTTCTCTTCCTCATTGTCAGACGAACAGGACGCTGGTCCGTTTGTTACGGACTCGTGGTTCTGGTCACGCGACCCGGTCAAACCATAATTCCATTATTGCGGTTTTGCGCTTCCATAATTGCAGTTTTGGCGAACGATTTTTCAAAACAAATAAGAACAGTAGTAAGAAAAAAAGACTGGTGAACGCGTGTGTGTCACCCAGCAGCTTACACAAAACAGATTTTACGCAAGGGACGCACGCTTTCGAACTTCTGTGCTTCAATTGGCTCGCTGTATTCACAGCCGTTGGTAGGCGGGTCCTTCTTGCTAGGTTTTCAGTCATTGGTTCTTCAAGGTTTCAGAAACCCAATTCAAGGCTCTTATTAGTCGAATGAGAGGTCAATCACATCTAAACCAATCAAAGCACTCCTTTGGCTTTCTGTTTCGCGGCTGTGTCTGTAGTGGAAGAACGGAAATGCAGCTTTTTTTTTTTTTCAGTGCGCACTAGGACGCACAGTGTGCGTCCTAGGGCGCCCCTCGTGCACTCTAGGACGCAGAGACGTGCCCGCCCGCGGTGGAGTGCAAGAGGTTAAAAACTCAAAAGGTCTAAAACCCAATAAAATATTCAGAACCCAAGTAACATCCTACAAAAATAAGTAAATATAAAATGGAGTTAATAAATAGGAACCTAAATTATGTACAATATATTGTTACAGCTTGTTCAACTCTCTGACAGCAGCAGGAACAAAGCTGTTTTTGTAGCGCTGGGTTCTACTTTTTGGGACAGCAAACCTCTGTCTTGAGGGAAGAAGCTGAAAGTTGCAGTGCAAAGGGTGGGAGTCATCATTTAAAATGGAGGTAGCCATCCTCTGTACTTGTCTGGTGTACAGGGATTTCAGGCTCAGCTGTGGCTCACCAAGCAAACGACTGGACCATCTAACTACCTGATCCAAGGATTTCCTCTGTTTCAGTTTTATCTGACCAAACCATGACACTAAAGAAAAGGATAAAACAGATTCAATAAAAGCCCGATAAAACATTGTCATTATGGTTCGGTCAATTTGGAAGATCAGCCTCAAAAATAGAAAGGCCAGAATTAACTTTGCCAAAAAACACCTGAAGAAGCTAGCCCAGAATCAGAATCAGAATCAGAATCAGAATCAGATTTATTGCCATTGTTCATGTAGTACACAAACTAGGAATTTGTCTCGGTGCAATGCTGCAACATTAAACATGATAAAATAAAAGAAATAAACTATACATGCAATAAAGTGTAGAATAAGAATGAGTAATTCTAGTCAGCAGTTTAAATATATTAGCGAGCAGCAAATAATGTGGAGAACCATATAGTGCAGTTGGTAATGCAAGAAGAAAACAGTGATGATTGACATGAGTCTGGTTGAGCTGCTGTACATAGTGCACGAGAGTCAATAAGTCACTTAGTGTTCAGCAGTCTGATGGCAGAGGGGAAGAAGCTGTTCATGTGACGGGAGGTTTTAGTCTGAATGGACCGAAGTCTTCTACCTGAGGGGAGAGGGGCGAACAGTACGTGACCAGGGTGTGAAGGATCGGCTATGATCCGGCCAGCACGCCTCCGGGTCCTGGAGATGTACAGATCCTGGAGAGATGGGAGCTTGCAGCCGATCACCTTCTCAGCAGTGCGCACGACGCGCTGCAGCCTTAGTCTGTCCCTGGCAGTGGCTCCTGCGTACCACACGGTTATGGAGGTGGTGAGGATGGACTCGATGATGGCTGTGTAGAACTGCACTAACATCTTGGTGGGTAGCTTGAGCTTCCTCAGCTGCCGCAGGAAGAACATCCTCTGCTGGGCCTTTTTGATGAGGGAGCTGATGGTTGGCTCCCACTTGAGGTCCCTGGTGATGGTGGTGCCTAGGAAGCAGAAGGAATCAGCAGTGGTGATGGGAGAGCCTGTGATGGTGAGGGGGGGCAGAGGGGTTGTGACTTTCCTGAAGTCCACAATCATCTCCACTGTCTTCAGAGCGTTCAGCTGCAGGTTGTTGTTGTTGCACCAGGACGCCAGCTGGGCCACCTCTCTCCTGTAGGCGGACCCGTCGCCGTTGGAGATGAGCCCGATGAGGGTGGTGTCGTCCGCAAACTTGATCAGCTTGACAGACTGGTGGCTGGAGGTGCAGGAGTTGGTATAAAGGGAGAAGAGTAGGGGGGAAAGTACACAGCCCTGGGGTGATCCGGTGCTGATGCTAACAGAGTCTGAGACAGTCTTTCCCAGCCGCACATGCTGCCTCCGGTCCGTCAGGAAGTCGGTGATCCACCTGCAGAGGGAGTCAGGCACGTTGAGCAGGGACAGCTTGTTCCGGAGCAGAACGGGGCGGATGGTGTTGAATGCGGAGCTGAAGTCCACAAACAGGATCCTGGCGTAGGTTCCCGGGGAGTCCAGGTGCTGCAGGATGGAGTGGAGGGCCAGGTTGACTGCGTCGTCTACAGACCTGTTGGCTCGGTAGGCAAACTGCAGCGGGTCCAGGAGGGGAGTGGTGATGGACTTGAGGTGGGGCAGGACCAGGCGCTCAAAGGACTTCATGACTACAGAGGTGAGCACTACAGGTCTGTAGTCGTTAAGTCCAGTGATAAGCCCAGTTCTGGAACAGCATTCTTTGGACAGATGAGACTAAGATCAATCTGTACCAGAATGATGGGAAGAAGAAAGTTTGGAGAAGAATTGGAACAGCTCATGATCCAAAGCACTACATCTTCTGTAAAACATGGTGGAGGTAGTGTGATGGCATGGGCATGCATGGTTTCCAATGGCACTGGGTCACTTGTGTTTATTGATGATGTGACAAAAGACAGAAGCAGCCGGATGAATTCTGAAGTGTATAGGGATATACTTTCTGCTCAGATTCAGCCAAATGCAGCAAAGTTGATTGGATGGCGCTTCACCAATGATCCAAAACATACTGCAAAAGCAACCCAGGAGTTTTTTAAAGCAACAAAGTGGAATATTCTGCAATGGCCGAGTCAATCACCAGATCTCAACCCAATCGAGCATGCATTTCACTTGCTCAAGAAGACCCACAAACAAGCAACAACTGAAGACAGCTGCAGTAAAGGCCTGGCAAAGCATCACAAAGGAGGAAACCCAGCGTTTGGTGATGTCCATAGGTTCCAGACTTCAGGCAGTCATTGCCTGCAAAGGATTCTCAACAAAATGTTGAAAAGTAACATTTTACTTCGGGTTATGTTTATTTGTCCAATTAGTTTTGAGCCCCTGAAATGAGGAGTGTGTGTATAAAAATAGCTACAATTCCTACATGTTTAATCATATATTTTTGTTCAACCCCTTGAATTAAACCTTAAAGTCTGCACTTCAATTCCATTGTAGTTGTTTCATTTCAAATCCAATGTGGTGGCATGCAGAGCCCAAATCATGAAGATTGTGGCACTGTCCAAATATTTCTGGGCCTAACAGTACATACTTTCTTTCACAGCGGCAGCAGCATCTTTGTGGAAAAGGAGTGAAAACCAGGAAGTCAAACAGCAGAAATGGACTCTATATTTGAAGAGAAACTTTGTGAAGAAGTCCGCCGTTTCTTTGCTGGTGAAAATCCTGGTGCATCAGTGCCTTGGCGCTACCTATCGGGCGGGAGTAAAACTACAAATGATGGTTGTGCGCATGTGTGAATCGCTTGGCCTGGGTAGATGAAAAAAGTGAGCATGAACAGCGCCGCATGCATGCCGGGCTCGTCCAAAGCGTACGCGGACCAAAGCGGACTAGAGTGGAAATGCAGCATGAAGCAGGCATTAGTCACCCGTTCAGTTAGGGCTGTGCAATATGGCCAAAAATTCATATCATGATATAGGTGCTTTTATATCCTGATAACAATCTATATCACTATATACTTTTTCTGTAAATTCTAGTTTACATATAATGACCACATTGGATAATTTCTTTATTTTAAATTAAATACTTTAAAAAAAATTGTACAAAACTGCCATAAATTTTCTGTTTTTATTTAACAATATTCTAGTAAATACTTGTGAGTAGGGTTGTGATTTGGGGTTGGGGAAATTATCTGAAAATTTAGCAGGGGGTCTGGGGGATGCAGTCCCCCAGCGGGGTCCGGAGCAGAGCCCCGTTGGGGGGGCAAGGGGGGCTTTGCCCCCCTGAAGCTCCTGGGTTTTTATGATTTTTAAGTACCAGAACTGTGCTTAAATGACATAAAACAAACAGCTGAATGCCACTTATTACTGTATAATATTGACTTATGTTCCAAGAAGATAGCATTCCTAAAATATTCCAACAAGCATTATCCATCACATGTGTGGCGTTAAAAATATTTTTTAAATAAAGTCCAAAACATCTTCAGCAGGCAAGATGAAGAAAAGTGAAAAGTGAACTCCTGTGGCAGATGGAAAGGTCTACATTTAACCATGAGAAACTCCAGGTTAGCTGAGCAGTGTCTCCCAACAGTGACAGAGTTCGTGCACCAAGCCTTGTTAATATAAATGCATACTCCCCCACCTCTGGTCTTACCGGAATCATCAGCTGCTCTGTCTGCCCGGAGAGTGTGCCATCCGGCCAGCTCGACAGCACCGTCAAGTACTCCACTATGTAGCCATGTTTCCATGAAAATCATGATATTGCATTTCATAAGTTTCTTATTGTTGGTGATCCGAAGCCGTAGCTCATCCATTCTGTTCGCCACTGACCGTACATTAGCGAGGAAAATGCTGGTAGAGAAAGCCGGTGCGGTGTTAGCTTTAGCTTAGCTCTTAGCCCTCCGCGCTTCCCCCGCCTTTGTTTACGGTCTCTACGCCTCCTGTGAGCACTTCCGGTCGGCCGGGTAGCTTACCTAGCGTCGGGTGTTCTCCAGAGCTCAGGGATGAAACGTCGGTTGCCGATAAAAAGGTTGTTACAGTGATCCCTCGCTACTTCGCGCCTCACCTTTCGCGCCCTCAGTGCATCGTGGATTTTTCAAAAATATTCATCAAAAATTCAAAATTGAGAAAAAATGGGCGGGCGCTAGCAGAAGGCAGGGAGACTACATTAGATTAGATTAGATTCAACTTTATTGTCATTACACATGTATGAATACAAGGTAACGAAACATAGTTTAGCATCCAATCAGAAGGGCAAAGGACAGCAGTGCAGTATATACGGTAATTAACAGTATGTGCAATTTAAGCAAATATATGCAGCAGTGCAGAAAGTTAAAAGTACTGTTATGTGCAAATAATGTGCAATAAGTTAGATGTAGTTATGTAGTTATGCAGTTATGTACAGGTGAGGATGGTAAAAGATGATTGTAAGAGAGTCAGCGGGGAACTAAGTTCAATAACGTGACAGCTGTTGGAAAGAAACTGTTCCTAAACCTGCTGGTTCTAGTCCGAAGGCTTCTGAAACGTCTTCTGGAGGGGAGAAGCTGGAACAGTCCATGAGCAGGATGGTTGGAGTCCCTAAGAATGCTGCGTGCCCGGCGCAGACATCTTTTCCTGTAGACGTCCTCTATAGCTGGAAGTGGAGTCCCTGTGATGCGTTGGGCGGTTTTCACCACCCGCTGCAGCGCCTTGCGGTCAGCTACAGAGCAGCTCCCATACCAGAGTGTGATACAGTTGGTCAGGGTGCTCTCTATCACGCAGCGGTAGAAGTTGCCCAGGATGTCAGTTGACAGATGGTTCTTCTTCAATGTCCTCAAGAAGAAGAGGCGCTGATGGGCCTTCTTGATCAGGCTGGTGGTGTTAACTGACCAGGACAGGTCCTCCGAGATGTGGGTCCCCAGGAATTTGAAGCTGGGGACACGTTCAACAGCTATGCCATTGATATGGATGGGGTCATGTGTCTCTTCCCTCTCCTTCCTGTAGTCCACTATGAGCTCCTTGGTTTTGCTGGTGTTAAGGAGCAGGTTATTGTCAGCGCACCAAGTAGCCAAGTGCTCAACCTCTGCCCTGTAATCTGACTCGTCGTTGTCCCTGATGAGTCCAATCACCGTGGTGTCATCTGCGAACTTTATGATGGAATTGGATCCATACATATGCCTGCAGTCATGGGTGTAGAGGGAGTAGAGGAATGGGCTGAGCACACAGCCCTGTGGTACACCAGTGTTGAGTGTGATGAAGGAAGAACGGTTGGGGCCTGACCTAACATGCTGGGGTCTGTTGGTCAGAAAATCCATGATCCAGTTGCAGGTGGAGGTACTGATTCCCAGGTCCCCAAGTTTGGTGAACAACTTGGAGGGGATAACTGTGTTGAATGCTGAGCTGAAGTCAATAAACAGCATTCTTGCGTAGGTGTTCTTGTCATCCAGGTGTGAGAGTACATAGTGCAGCGCTGTAGAAACCGCATCCTCTGTACTCCTGTTGCTCCGGTAGGCGAACTGATGAGGGTCCAGTGTAGGGGGCAGGCCTTTTTTGAGCTGTGCCAAGACCAGTCGCTCAAAGCACTTCATGACTATGGGCGTTCATGACTATTAGAACATTGGGTATCAACACGGAGAATCAGAATCAGAATCAGGTTTATTGCCATTGTTCATGTGATACACAAACTAGGAATTTGTCTCGGTGCCATGCTGCAACATTAAAAACATAATGAGAAAAAGGGATAAACTAAAAAACTAAAGGACTAGAAACGTGCAATAAGTGTAGAAAAATAAGTAATAATAAGTAATAATAATAATAATACTAGTAATAATGAGTAGTACTAGTCAAGGCAGTTTAAAAAATTAGCATGTAGCAGATAATGTGAAGTACCACATAGTGCAGTCAATAATGCAACAGAAAAACCGTGATGAATGACATGAGTCTGGTTGAGCTGCTGTACATAGTGCACGAGAGTCAAAAGTCACTTAGTGTTCAGCAGTCTGATGGCAGAGGGGAAAAAGCTGTTCATGTGCCGAGAGGTTTTAGTCCGAATGGACCGAAGCCTTCTACCTGAGGGGAGGGGGGCAAACAGCACGTGACCAGGATGTGAAGGATCGGCTATGATCCGGCCAGCACGCCTCCGGGTCCTGGAGATGTACAGGTCCTGGAGAGATGGGAGCTTGCAGCCTATCACCTTCTCAGCAGTGCGCACGACGCGCTGCAGCCTTAGTCTGTCCCTGGCAGTGGCTCCTGCGTACCACACAGTTATGGAGGAGGTGAGGATGGACTCGATGATGGCTGTGTAGAACTGCACTAACATCTTGGTGGGTAGCTTGAGCTTCCTCAGCTGCCGCAGAAAGAACATCCTCTGCTGGGCCTTTTTGATGAGGGAGCTGATGGTTGGCTCCCATTTGAGGTCTCGGGTGATGGTGGTGCCCAAGAAGCGGAAGGAATCTGCAAAGGTGATGGGAGAGCCTGTGATGGTGAGGGGGGGCAGGGGGGATGTGACTTTCCTGAAGTCCACAATCATCTCCGCTGTCTTCAGAGCATTCAGCTGCAGGTTGTTGTGGCTGCACCAGGACACCAGCTGGGCCACCTCTTCCCTGTAGGCGGACTCGTCACCGTTGGAGATGAGCCCGATGAGGGTGGTGTCGTCCGCAAACTTAATCAGCTTAACAGACTGGTGGGAGGAGGTGCAGGAGTTGGTATAAAGGGAGAAGAGTAGGGGGGAAAGTACACAGCCCTGGGGTGATCCAATGCTGATGCTAACAGAGTCTGAGACAGACTTCCCCAGCCGCACATGCTGTCTCCGGTCCGTCAGGAAGTCGGTGATCCACCTGCAGAGGGAGTCAGGCACGTTGAGCAGGGACAGCTTGTCCTGGAGCAGATCGGGGCGGATGGTGTTGAATGCGGAGCTGAAGTCCACAAACAGAATCCTGGCGTAGGTTCCCGGGGAGTCCAGGTGCTGCAGGATGGAGTGGAGGGCCAGGTTGACTGCGTCATCCACAGACCTGTTAGCACGGTAGGCAAACTGCAGCGGGTCTAGGAGGGGTGTGGTGATGGACTTGAGGTGAGACAGGACCAGGCGCTCAAAGGACTTCATGACTACAGAGGTGAGCGCTACAGGTCTGTAGTCGTTAAGTCCAGTAATCCGTGGCTTCTTGGGGACAGGGATGATGGTGGAGGATTTGAGGGAGGTCGGCACGTGACTCAAGAGCCCGCACAACTCAAAATCCACCTCTCTGTTCGCTGTTCTCGTGTTGGCTCGGCTCGGGAACCTTGCAAGCTGATTGGCTGAGACGTTTTACCCAGCTTCTCTCCGTGCCGAGCGCCCATACCCAGCGAAGGAAGACCGCATTCATTGTTCTTTATCGCTCATGTTGCTTAGTCTCGCCGCGTGGAACTTTTCGCTGTTCTCTTGTGCCTTTTTGTGCGAAATAGTCTTCCTGTCGAGCCACTACGCCGCCTCCTGCAGCTTCTCCAGCTCTATCGGAAGCTGCCCTCGACGATCCTGCGCCTCTAGCACCTGACGATGAGGCGTCACCTGAGGAGCAGTAAAGCTCTCATTAACCTGTGCAGTAAATCATCTTCATCTTGAGTTACGTATCTTGTTATAAGAATAAAAGAGTTCTAAAAACATATTTATGTACACTTTATTTACATCTACGTATGTATGTACACTTACACACACACACACACACGTATCATATGAGAGAGAGAGTGAGAGAATGAACGTACGCATTATTTATGGGTGACGTCATTAGGGGTGACGCTACTTCGCGGTTTTTCACTTTTCGCGGTCGGTTCTGGAACCCATTAACCGCGATAAGTGAGGGATCACTGTATTTTGTAATCCAATGTCCAAAAGTTCATTTCGGGTGTAGGATGTAAAAGCGAAGCTGTTCTGAACGAACAGACCCGAAATGAGCAGAAATATTGCTGCTAATCCGCAAAAACTGAAGAGACGCTTTGCCTCGTGTTGTGCACGCACTGCCATCTGGTCTGAAAATTTTTGGAAGATAAAAAAAGCGGAATTCCGCGAATTAGCAGAAAAATCACATCCCTACTTGTGAGACGTTAATGTACAAAGTACAAATTGATTCAAAAGTCAGTGATTACAAGTCCAGCATAAAATATTGCCATAAAGAAATACCAGATTTAAATTTTGGAATTTAAAGATTAATCTGCAGCAGCAACATAAGGATCACAAAATAAATATATTAAATATAACAAGAAAAAATGACTTAAAGTTTTGAATTACAGCATGAAAATAAATTATAAAAAAGGGGAAAAAAAACTAAAATGATACAGGTCCAACAAAATATACAAAGCACAAATGTGATCATTTTACTTTCAAGTTTAAACTTTAGCAGCAATAAGGCTCACAACATTAACAAGAAACAAATCGCTCCTTTAAATCTGAAAAGAGCATTATGTGAAAATCAAAAACTGAATAGAAATCACTTCAACCTGTTATGAACTGAGTTCTTAACTGGTTTACTCTATGTATTGTATGTACAGTATACTGGCAAATGTAAACATTCAGCTTTTAAGTTTAAATTAAAGCAGCCAATTAAGACTCACACTAAATATATTAGCTATTAAAAAAGTAAACAATTCACTCCAAACTGGAATTGCATTTGAACTGCAAAACTAAAGTGTCACAACCAAAATGTCTTGCTGAATCTCAGGAAATAGCTTTTACAGGTTCACAGCCAAGAAAACAAGTTGGTCAACTCTTTCTGGTTTAAGTGCAGACCTCTGACATGTAACAATGTTACCACTTGCACTAAATGTCCGTTCTGAGGGCACTTGTGGGGGGAGGGGGTGCACAGGTATTTTTTAGCCAGTTTGCCTACTAGTGGGAAATGTGCCTCACGCTGCCTCCACCATTCCAGAGGGTTTGTTTCTAGACACGCCTCTGTGGTTTCAAGATAGCGATTGAGTTCCTTTTGAATGGAATCTTTGATCAACAGAGGGGCTGTGTGGTGCTGTGGTGTTGCTTTTTTGAAATAGCTCTTCAAAGTCTTCTTTTGTTTTTTAGCACACACCTCCAGCTCATGTGTTGCAGCAGCAGCTGATGGAAGGGGTTCAGCCTCTGCTGACGTTTGTTCAGCCACCAGGTTCTCCAGTTCAAACAATGCTCTGGTCTTATTCAACCTTCTCCTCTTTGATATACACTACCGTTCAAAAGTTTGGGGTCACCCAGACAATTATTTTGTGTTTTCCATGAAAAGTCACACTTATTTACCACCATGAGTTGTAAAATGAATAGAAAATATAGTCAAGACATTGACAAGGTTAGAAATAATGATTTGTATTTGAAATAATATTTTTTTCCAGATACTCAACCTGCGCAAAGGAAGGTCAGTTTTATAGCTTCTCTAACCAGCTAAACTGTTTTCAGCTGTGCTAACATGATTGCACAAGGGTTTTCTAATCATCCATTAGCCTTCTGACGCAATGAGCAAACACATTGTACCATTAGAACACTGGAGTGATAGTTGCTGGAAATGGGCCTCTATACACCTATGTAGATATTGCACCAAAAACCAGACATTTGCAGCTAGAATAGTCATTTACCACATTAGCAATGTATATTAGATATTAGAGTGTATTTCTGATTAGTTTAAAGTTATCTTCATTGAAAAAACAGTGCTTTTCTTTCAAAAATAAGGAAATTTCTAAGTGACCCCAAACTTTTGGACGGTAGTGTATCTTGTTTGAAACAAGGGTCAACCAAGGAGGCCATGTCAAGCAGCTCCTGTGTGGGTTGATCATCATATTTTACATTCAGATACTTCAAGATGCCCTCTGATGGTAATGGTCAGCTGTATCGTCATCCTGAGGCTTCAGCACTTGAGTATTAAAAAGATGCAGAACTGGTTTCAGGTATGACACACAGGTATACTGTTCCCTTGACAAAGCATCTGTAAATTCAATGAGGGGACTCGGCGCTTTATTCAGGGACTCGAGAACATCCATGTCCTGCCATGTTAGGACAAGATGTCTTGTTTTTCTGTCAGCAAGGAGGAACCTGTGAGAGCGCTTTCTCCTGCTCTATGATCCTGTCAGTCATCTGCTGCAGTGAGCCCCACCTGGTTGGGTTGTCTGTGATCAGCTGATGAGCAGGCAAGCCCAGTTCTGCTTGAGCCTTGGCTAGCTCACGTCTTCTTTTCCATGAATTGGCAAAGACACTCACCAGTCTCTTGTGGACACCAACCACTCGTTCCACTTGAGGTAGTTTCACATTCTGCTCTGTGTAAATAATTGCCGCTGAGTGTGAAGCGGCTGGGATGAGAATCAGCATTTCCAAGTCCGAGTCCATGGTCCTCAGCTGGAAAAAGGTGGATTGTCCTCTCCGGGTTGGGGACAGGCTCCTGCCCCAAGTGGAGGAGTTTAAGTATTTTGGGGTCTTATTCATGAGTGAGGGGAGAATGGAGCGAGAGATTGACG
The DNA here is from genome assembly GCA_020510985.1 of Pholidichthys leucotaenia. NCBI lineage: Eukaryota > Metazoa > Chordata > Actinopteri > Cichliformes > Pholidichthyidae > Pholidichthys > Pholidichthys leucotaenia. The sequence goes on from CM035841.1 coordinate 223,636,430, forward strand.
AACGGATCGGACCAACGTCTGCAGTGATGCGGACGTTGTTCTAGTCTGTTGTGGTGAAGAGGGAGCTAAGCTTTAAGGCAAAGCTGTTGATTTACCAGTCAATCTATGTTCCTACCCTCACCTATGGTCACGAGCTTTGGGTAATGACCGAAAGAACGAGATCATGGATACAAGTGGCTGAAATGAGCTTTCTTCGTAGGATTGCTGGACTCACCCTCAGAGATAGGGTGAGGAGCTCAGTCATCTGGAAGAGGCTCAGAGTAGAACCGCTGCTCCTCCACATTGAAAGGAGCCAGTTGAGGTGGTTTGGGCATCTGATCAGGATGCCTCCTGGATGCCTCCCAATTGAGGTGTTTCGGGCACGTCCCTCTGAGAGGAGACCCCGGGGCAGACCCAGGACTCGCTGGAGAGACTGCCTCTTCCAGCTGGTCTGGGAACGCCTTGGTATCCTCTCTGAAGAGCTGGAGCAGGTGGCTGGGGAGGGAAGTCTGGGCTTCTCTGCTTGAACTACTGCCTCCGTGACCCGAACCTCCGGAAAAGTGGTAGAAGATGGATGGATGTAAATAAATGTAGTATAAAGGTAAGATACATGTATTTATTTAATACACTACAACATGTTAGTTCTTTCAACTAAAATGTTGATTTGTACATTGTATTATTACTGTATACAGATATTCAAAAGCTGCAGGGACAATTATGACTTATAAAAGTAGTTTTGGTAGCAAAAAGTGTTTGGCCTACAATTTTGTAGGTCTTCAGATATGAGATAAGAAACGGAAGGAGGGAGAAAGAAAAAAGAAATAATTGTTATTATTCGTCTTTCATATGAGAGAGGCGTTTTGGTTGGTCATTTCTATACAAAAGCAATGTGAAAATCTCCCTGCCACATAAACACACCTTCTGTACCTCTAATCCCTTCCAAATTTTTACCCTCTTCTATTCTGATGTCAGGTTCAAAATTATAAGTGAAAAAAAAAACTAATAAATACAGCCACACTGCTGTAACATGAGCAAACATTAACGAGGTTTACTTTTACTACACTCCAACATTCAGACATTTCACCTGCTTGTTTAATAACTAGTACATTAAATCCTACATGGCCTACTATGATTTATTTGTAAAATACATTTATACATTTAGATACTCACCAATGGCTAGATGAAGTCGGTGGCCAAAACACTGTAAGTGTGTCCACTCGTTCAGCTGAAGTGCTAGGATGTTGTTTGTAGCATTATCTGTAGTGACGCACACTACAGTACTAGTGGTAGTCAAAGCATGTGCTGACCAGCTGGCAGAGATCATCACCAAGCTGTTCAACCTCCCCCCTGATGCCTCCACCATCATCCCCATCCCCCAAAAGTCCGCATTTTACAGCCTGAATGACTACAGACCCATGGCACTCACACCTGTAGTCATGAAATGTTTTGAGCGACTGGTGTCTTAGCGCATTAGGGACTGTCTTCCCTGCTCCGTTGACCCCCACCAGTTCCCCTACAGGGAGAACCGGTCTATGGAAGATGCCATCGCCACCACACTCTACAAAGTGTTGAGCCACCTGGGGAACCCAAGGAGCTACATTAGGATGCTCTTTGTGGACTACAGCTCAGCTTTCAACACCATCACAGGGATGGCAATTTTCCGCCGATCCGCGGATTTCCGCCAATTTATTTTCAAATTGATCATTTCTGTGAATCATCTAAATCCGTTGAGAAAATTTTAGGGGGGATAAGGTACCTTATTGTTACCGATTTTAGCGAAAATCAACACGATTACATAAGTGCTCGGCACTTCCCCGGGTCAAGTCTCCCGCGATAACCTGGATGTTTTGTACTCAAGCTACTGCTGTACTGTAAACAGCCCTGCGATTGGATAGTTGCAAACGATTGGACCAATCAAATGGCTCGTTGTATGCTTTGTCAAAAATTCATGGCGGCGTGTTCGTCAGGGATGTGACTTTTCCGCTAATTCACAGAATTCCGCTTTTTTTTTATCTTCCAGGAAGATAAAGTACGTCAAGTACGTTAGCGGCTTGTGGTCCACGAACGCAGTGAAGGTGCGCCCTTTCAGGCAGAACTGGAAGTGGCATATGGCCAGGTGGAGAGCCATTAACTCTCTGTCGAACACGCTGTATTTACGCTCACTGTCTTGCAAAGACCTGCTAAAAAAGGTGAGCGGCTGCCAAGAACCGGCAACGCATTGCTCCACGACGGCCGCTATGCCCATGTCCGAGGCGTCGGTAGTGAGCGCTATCCGAGCCGCCGGGTCTGGGTGCTCCAGTGGTGCAGCGTTTGCCAGAGCTGTTTTAGCCTCAGAACGCCTGCTCCCGCTCAGGAGTCCAGTCGACTCTGTCCGCCGGTTTCCGTTTCTTGAGTGCGGCATACATCGGCTGTATGAGCTGGGCTGCGCGGGGTAGGAAACGGTTCTAAAAGTTAACCATCCTCAAAAACTCCTGCAGCGCCCTGACATTGATGTTGAGGAGAAAAAAATAGCAAAACAATTTAGTTAGATTACTTTTATGATTCCAAACAGTTTGAAATTGACAGTGCACAGTGGACATTGACTCATAACTTTTGAATATTTCTAAGACTTGGCTACATCAGTGATTGTGCAAAATGAACTGCTCAAGACTCAATGGAGATTGAAACTGGTGATCTGAAATGAATGCTGAAATTATAAAAAGTAATGGTATGAATGAATTTTATTTCTATTATGGAATAGATAAAACTAGAAAAGCACTCGGAGAGCGCAGACCTCCGCCAAGCGCCACAGTTCCCCCCATACAGTGTTTGCGTGTACGTTTTCAATTCCTTGACCATGAAAACATATGACTAGCAATTGGATTGACAATGATAGGATTAGTGGTTCAGTAGTAAAAGCATTACCTCCTTGGCGGAGGTAATAAACTGAAGTGTTGCTGTTGTGTCCATCTCCTGCATCTGCAAAGTGCCAGGCTGCGACCTGTCAAGGCATACCTCATGCCTCCCTTATTGGGGGGGCTTTCACACCTGTACTGACCTCATGCCTCCCTTATTGGGAGGGGGGGGGGCTTTCACACCTGTACTGAGTACTTAAAAACTGTATTTATCGGCAGATGAAAGAAAACTGAAGCAAAAACAAACAAACAAACAAACAAAAACTAAACAAACAGCAACTGCAACATGAACTATTTCAAACATATTTATTCAAATGTACACTTATATGGACACAATCTTGGGCCATAACTTTTTGGTAATGTGAAAATAATAAGCCAAGTAGCACAAAAAAATTGAGTGCTCTTGCTGTCAGGAAACAATGTTGGCACCAAATCACTGAAGTGATCTGCCACCAATGGGGGTAGACTGTGCTCTGCCACAAAATGACAAAACATCACTTCTGCTAGTGATGCATTGGATGTGGAAGGCGTCGGTTCTGTAACTGGCTGAAAATGTTCATCCATCCATCGAATTTGGCTACACAGTTTTTGTGGCGCTGTGTAGCAAAATGCGACTTCAGGTCGAAAATCCCTGATGCAGTCACTTTTAGCGTTAGAGTCACAGATATCAGGCGCAGCATTACTGGCGCCGGGATTCCTCTCTGTTCCGGAGCCGCAGGACAAAAGAAGGTGCGATAATGGTTACCGTGGGTTTTATTGGGTTTGCGCTCCGCGGAAAAAAGACGATTTGGAAGCCTCCCCGGCAGAGAGCTGGTTTTTGCGCAGCCCCTATGGCTGGGCGGGGAATTTCTGCCAAATAATCCGGCGCCGGACAGCTGCCCGTCTCAGCTTTTGCAGCGTAGCGCAAACACAGGCACTCTGCCGGGCCCTGCCCATCACTGTTTTCTGCGTGCTTTTGTGCCTAAAACTTTGAAGAAGGCGGAGTTTGTGTTCATCAGACACGACGACCAGCGCCCTCTATTGCCCCTGCACACATGTTGAAAATGGCCCTATCTCACAATGTTAAAGAATCCTTTAAAAAATTCCTGTATCCAGATGGTGATCCGGATCATCCCCAAAATTTAATCAGTTCTTCCTTGTACCATTTCCAACAAGACCTGAAAGTTTCATCGAAATCCGTCCAAAACTTTTTGAGTTATCTTGCTAACCAACAGACAGACAAACAGACAGACAAACGCTGGCAAAAACATAACCTCCTCCTGGCCTTTGGCCTGGCGGAGGTAATAACAAATCTTCCATCATTTACACATACCCACTAATTCGGGACGGGAAATCAGTTTTTCAGGAAGCTCATTATTTTTTGACCCTTTTTGGGGTTTTTTTGTGAAATAATTTTGTTTGTGTGCAAAGTAAAGTAATTTACACTTTCTAAAGAAAATTCAGATGTTTGGAAAAGCTGTGTTAAAAATCTTTGCACTGTTTAACAGCACTTGGGAAATACTGAATACTGTGACTATTATGGAAATGAAATTTTCATAGGGGGTCTCATAATTCTATCTTCAGCTGTAAGTATCGGACTGTGACTCTTTAATGACTCGGATCAGATCGAGACAAAAAATCTTGATCAAGACATTTCCTATTTTTATCCTTGTAAAATGCATCCATGAGTCATATGTATCTCGATAAAATATTAAACTGCTCACACCACTAAAAAATGCACACTGCATTTATTTAGTAAAGCCCTTAAAGAAATGAGCAGATTGTGTTTCCTGGTTTTATGATGTCACAAACCAATAAGCCATGCTTCTGGTTCGCTTAGCCTGCAAAAACAAACTCACCCTGACCGCTTCATTACTTGTGATTGGCCCACTTAAAAAAACCCTTACCACATCAGATTAGGGCCTCATTGATGATGACGAGCAGGCTGAAAGCTGACTGTTTCAAACAGAGCCTTACAGACAGCTTTTTTTAGAACTTAAAGCAACACACACACAGTTTTTTTTTTTTTTTGGTCTTTAAGCTACGGTTACAAATACTCTTACCCTGGATTTACACTGACTCCGGATCCAGACCGTTACGGCTGCGATCTGGTGTCCATAGCAAATAGTTCCCATTTTCATCAATTTTCTAATCCCCACCTGGTCCGGACCACTGCGGAACAAATCCAGCTCATCAAATTTGGTTCGCTAATGAAATGCAACAAGTCTATTTTTGACAGATGCCGGATCCAGTCCACAAGGAAATGCTGCGGAAAATCTTCCTACCAATGACTTGAGAGTGCCGTGAGTTGCACAAAAATTTTCATAAGATGACAACAAGTACGCCATAGGAAGATCCCAAGTGATCAATCCACTTTATTGATCCCAGTAAAGTACATCGATCTACCTAAATGGTTCAGTCTTCAGTTACAACCAATCACAGTGTTGTTGGCTGTAATGATTAAGTCCCTGTCCAGATGAGTGGGCAGCCCAAGGCGTTGACTTTAGGGCTAACAGTGCTGCTAGGAGGTTAGCTTACCAAGCTTGGTTTATATTGTTAATTTCTTTTAATTTCAGTCACCCTAATATACATCCCTGTTAACACCACAGTCGATAATATATCTCATGTCATTCTGGTGTTTTGGGTTTTTTTTTTACCTCCGCCAAAGGGGGAGGTTATGTGATCATCGGCGGTGGTTTGTCTGTCTGTTTGTTTGTTTGTTTGTTAGCAAGATAACTCAAAAAGTTATGGATGGATTTTCATGAAATTTTCACAGATTGTCAGAAATGGGGTATCCTACAGATGATTAGATTTTGGTGGTGATCCGGATCACCGGCCACAAGAAAACCGCCATTACGCAAAATGCCATTTTCGTGAATAACTACTAAACCACTAATCCTATCATTGTCAATCCAATTGCTTGTCATATGTTTTCATGGTCAAGGAATCTGAAAACATACACACAAACACTGTATGGGGGGAACTGTGGCGCTAAACCGCCATTACGGAAAATGCCATTCTCGTCAATAACTACTGAACCACTAATCCTATCATTGTGAATCCAATTGCTAGTCATATGTTTTCATGGTCAAGGAATCTGAAAACGTACACACAAACACTGTATGGGGGGAACTGTGGCTCTTGGCGGAGGTCTGCGCTCTCCGAGTGCTTTTCTAGTTTTTTTTGTTATACTTGCAGCTCAATGCTACTTCAAACCATTAGCATTAGCTTAGCTAGGCCATCAGAGTCAATGAAGTCTAACCGCATTAAGGCTTATCTCAGTGGGAAGAGGGTGTTAGATTACCTGCCGCTCTGCTGGCTTTTATCGCTATTTTCTATAAATTCCAGTGTTTCCTCTGGCTTAAAGACCTTGGTGCGGTGGCAACATATTTTTGCCGGGGTGGGGGTGGGGAGTAAACATACCGGAATATGTTAATTTTATACTCTTTATTTCTTTTTAAGATTTTACACAGTAACGTTGCATATGAAACTTACCATTTGAAGTATTGTACAACTGAGGCTTGAATATTGGGCCAGTTGGGGTCCCACCCAGACATCCTGTGTTTAGACTTTTTAGTGGTGTTATCCTTCTCTCCTTCCTCTGCCTGAACACTTTCCTTGGCTCCTCTCTTCTGTCTCATCTTGCCCTCTCTGAGCTCTGTCTAATTCAGATTGTCTCTCTGTCTATGGTGGTATACAAACAGGTTAGAAAATATCAAGTGTCATGTTTTGTCCTGCAGGATTTTTTTGTCATGGTTTATATAAATGACAAAAATATGTGTATTTTTTGTATTTTTATTCTAGTGTTTCTTTTTTCCATTGAGAGAGTAGGGAAGGGAAAGAAACGTTCATAATAGTAATGTACTCATGTATACTTAAATTATATGATCAGGTGGGTATAATAACCAGAAATTCTGCTCATGTAAAAGCAGTGCTTTGAAATTAATAATTAAAAGTAGACAACCAAAAATTTCTAGTTGAGTTACGGGTACAAAGAGCACCCACTTAAAAACTTGAGTAATGACTTCAGTCTTGAAGGTTTCAGGTTTTTCTCAAAAATTTATAACAATTTTCTTATAGTTTTGTACTTTTCTCTATAAATCTAAAGTTGAAACCATGTTCCTCAAATTTATAATTTCCTCTTGTAAAATTGACTTTTCTTGTACATTTGAAACTTTATTATAAATTTGTGGGTTATTTTATGACTAATTTTTGTCTGTTTTTTAAAAATTTTTTTTTTTTTTAAGATAAATTTGAAACAGACTGTGGTAATTTTTTTTTACCTTTTCCTTATAACAATTTACATTTTTGACCATAATTTTGCAGTCAGAACAGAACAATAATTTAACTCTGGTTACAAAGAAAAAATATTAATAAAATTGTATTTAATGAAATAAATTAACTTAAATGACCAAGGATGCTGTTATTTGTTATAATATTTCTTTATATTTATAGTTTTGTTTTGTTTTTTAGAAATCTCCTCACCACCCAGACAGCAGGAAAAGCCTCCCTTATTTTGAAATCAAATGTTGACACATTTAGTTTGTCTGAAGGCTGCTGACGGATTAAAGTCATTGACTTCGTGAATTTCGGTCATCTTAACCTGCCAGGTACATAACAGGGAACTGTAGCGGACTCTAAAGACATAATTCACTACAATATGTGTTCATGTACAGAATGATCTGTTTAGGCAGTTATAGTTGTGCTCTCAGGCTTTCTCATCAGGCACCTCTCTAGGCAGCCGCTGAAGGACCTCAGTTTAGAGTGAAGAGAGCTAGCGTTTTTAGCTGTTGCTTTTTGTCACTGCCGCTGGAGAATAAAAACGGCGTGCGAGAAAAGAGAGAAATTGCCAGTCTCTTCATTCCTGCAATTCCTACAGAACATAACTTAATAATTGTAGTGGCTTAGCAATTCATCGGTCCCCCTTGCCTTTCCCTTCATATGAAGCCGGCTGCATATGAATTCTAACCACATCTCTTAGCTAAGCGACTCTTCCATTATTGCTCCCGTTAACAGCGGGTTAAAACCACGATAAACTCCTCCAGTGCTTACATACCTCTAATGATTTTTTCCGCATTTAAAGTACTTTAACAAACTCATGTTTCTGTTGGACAGTCACGCTTAGCGAGACACTGTTTGCTGACTGACTGGAAAACTCGCATGGGCGGGGCGCTTCTAAACTCCACGTGGATAACGGCCACACGCGTTGTTTGTGTGCGCGCTTGCGGAAAGTCATTGCTTCATATATTTTTCTTAATAAATTCATATCGCCTTGGCAAGGCGGTAAAATTTCTGGCGCGGCGGGCCGCCACCGAGAAGTGTTACCAGAGGAAACCCTGAATTGTATTCATCCCCACCTGAATCTTTGCTCATGTACCAACACTTGACCATATCCATTGTTCTTAGACGTTATTTTAGCCTAGTTTACTGTACTTCATTTTCTCTAACCAAGACCCAAGGCAGGTAACTGATGCTAGTGTGACGCCCAGAAACGTGTGGTCACATTTTATGAGTTATTTTAATTTTATTTAAGTTATTTATGCCTTTAAATTGTAATATTTTTATGTAAAAGCTTTTATAATGTGTCAAATGGGGATAAATTAATTGTTTTGTGTTAACCTTATTCCTAGCTCCCATGATGTCTTGTGTGAATTATGTGCACAGCTTCCAGTACTAGTTTAGAACGTGGAGTTGTCACGGAAACTGCACTTTCCTTGTGAAAAAAACAATGACTTTGGCATCAAAAAATGCGGAAACATGGCCTTTTACACCTCAAAAAGAGTAATATAATCATACCACTTTCCAAGACAATGGAGAGATGGGAAGATGACCTTAAAAAGTGGCCTCGCAAACAGTAGCTCCATTAGTTAGCTCCGCTGCTAAAATGCTAACGCTGTAAACAAATTAAAGCTCTGAGCTATACCAGTGTCTCCACCGCAATGAAGTCGGTTGCATTTTGTTAAAAGATGTTGGCCATAATCAGATTTACCTCAGAGTAGACGTAGACTCTAGTCAGAGCCACAAAGAATCACAACACTGTACTTGGCTGTTTTAATGTCGGGGTAAATACAGACAGCTGCAGCTGTTCGTTGTTTGCTGTTTGCAAAAACTGACCCAGAAAAAGCCGATTTGTTTATATTTTAGCTAGGTTGAAAACTCACGTTCGATCGGTCGGGAGTTACGTCTTCCACAAAAACATAGGTATTTTTAGAAAGTACGATTTCTAAGCTTTCCAATGATACCAGGCACTCACAGGGGTTTTCCTGGGACTTTGCCGCAGCCAAACAAAGAATGAGTCATGATTTATGACTTCTCCTTGCCTGTACTCATAATTACGCAGTGAGCATTCAGACCAGCACATCTCCATTGCAATAAAGTCAGCTGCGTTTTGTTAAAATATTTTGGACATAACCAAATTTACTTTAGAGCAGATGTACGCCACAACACCATCCTTGGATGTCTTCTGTCACCGTGTGGTGAGAAGCCTCCATTTATCCAGTCTATGGCACAACCACGAACACCAGCAACAAGTATCAGAACTATGCCAAAACATTCAAAAAATACAAAAACTAGAAGAGCTGGAATTAACTGCCACTTGAGTGCAAAATACGTATGTGGACTATACATTAAAATGAATTTGAAAAACTTTTAAAAACGCTATTTTAAATACCCCTGCTAATCCACTGTTACTGACTGATTTAACACTACTTCAGCTGAAACTGAAAGCTCCGCCCATAATTGTTCCTACAGCGGCACCCCCAAGAATAAGGTGGATTAGGTTTTTTTGTGACATTTTAGTGGATATAACTTTGGAAAAAGGCAAGATTGTTATGTACTGTATTTTGGATCTGGAGATACATGAGTTTAAGAAATGCTATCTGAAAGCAGAATGTATGTTTTTGTGGCAGTTTGTTAATAAATTCTATGGAGGAAACTGCACAGCAACAGCACCAAGTAGCCACCTGCCTCATCATTTTCCCTGTTTATACAGGAATGACCTGTTGTGGGTCTGAACCCTAGACCAGACCTGCAACACTAGCAGTTTAGTCATTTTTTTTTTTTTTTTTTTTCTCTCGGCGCCACACGAGTAGGCTGCCTTTTGCAACAGCGGCTCGATTCCGAGTCTTTTTCCCTTCCTCTCTCTTTTGATCCGTCTTTTTTTTTCACCCCACTTATATCACGGACACACAGATCGTCCTAAATGTCTCCTGAGCCGGTGGACGGAGCCACTGTTTATAGCAGGATACGATACAGCAGAGAACAGCTGCTAGCATTCAACCGCCACCCGGTCCCATTGGAAAAACTCGACATACCGAGAGAACTGAGGCGAAAACGCCGCGGCTGCCGGGCTGGGGTAAGGCGGAGGACAAAAAATATAAGGTACAGACCCTCCCTTCCATCTGTTGTCATGGGAAATGTACGGTCAATACTGGGAAAGTTAGATGAGCTAGCGGCTATCTCCCGTTATGATAGCACATACCGGGAGTGCTCTCTCCTTTTGTTACTGAGACGTGGCTAACTGAACTAGCAGCAGATGCTAACATTGAGCTGGAGGGTTTTCACATGATACGAGCTGACCGAACACCAGACAGTGGCAAGGCTAGGGGCGGTGGAGTGATAATGTATGTTAACAACAACTGGTGCAGACCGGGACATATCACTGTTAAACAACGACACTGCAGCAAAGACATTGAGTTGCTAGCTGTTAGCATGAGGCCTACATATCTCCCGAGAGAACACTCACACGTGATCTGCATTGTTGTTTATGCAAATCCGACGGCGAACGCTGGGACAGCACGTGACGTCATCCATTCAGTAACCAGCAGGCTGCAGACAGAACACCCAGATGCTCTTCTCCTCATCTCAGGCGATTTCAACCATGTTTCACTGTCTCCCATTCTACCCACGTTCACCCAGTATGTCACATGCCACACTAGAGACAATAAAACACTGGATTTATTCTACGCAAACACTAAGGAGGCGTACACCTCATCACAACTCCCCCCACTCGGGAGATCGGATCACAACTTGGTTCATCTCCGGCCGGTGTACAAACCCCTAGTGCACAGACAACCTCCGGCCATGCACACTGTGGAGTTATGGTCTGAGGAGACAATGGACACCCTAAAGGGCTGTTTTGAAGCCACCGCCTGGAAGCAGCTCTGCGATCCACATGGTGAGGACATCGATGGCCTCATTCACACCTTCACGGGCTACCTCAGCTTCTGTGTGGACAAATCCGTTCCCACCAAGACCATACGGCGTCACTCAAACAACAAACCCTGGATCAACCCTGAGATAAAAACACTTCTGAGAGAGAAGAAGAGGATCTTCAGGTCAGGGAACAGGGAGATGCTGAAGTCCGTACAGAGGGAGCTGAGGAGAAAGATCAGAGAAGGCAAGGACAGCTTCAGGAAGAAGATGGAGGACAAGCTGCAACAGAGCGACATCAGCGGGGTCTGGAGAAACCTCAAAACCATCTCGGGGCTCCAGAATACCTCCCCCCAGGCCACAGGGGGCAGGGAGTGGGCGAACAACCTGAATCTGTTTTTCAATAGATTTGACCAACCGCCCTCCCCCCTGACTGCACAACAACCACTGCTGCCTCTAAAGAAATCAAGTCCTGCTGCCCACTCCCCACTCCACCAACACCCCCCCACTCCCAACACACAGCCCCCCATCCTGACCCTGACCAGGACCCAGGTGAGGACGGAGCTGAGGAAGATCAAGGCGAGGAAGGCGCCGGGACCGGACGGCATCAGCGCAAAGCTCCTCAAGTCCTGTGCAGACCAGCTGTGTGGGATTGTGACGTATATCTTCAACATGAGCCTGAAACTGGGGAGGGTACCACAGCTGTGGAAAACATCTTGTGTGGTACCTGTACCAAAAACTTCCCACCCCAAAGACCTGAACAGCTACAGACCGGTGGCCTTGACGTCCCACTTGATGAAGACCCTGGAGAGACTGCTCCTTGCTCACCTCCGCCCCCTGGTGGAACCAGCGATGGATCCACTCCAGTTCGCCTACCAGCATGGCATTGGGGTGGAGGATGCGGTGATCTTCCTCCTTCACCGTTCTCTGTCCCACCTGGAGAAGCCCGGGAATATGGTGAGGATCATGTTCTTTGACTTCTCCAGTGCTTTCAACACCATCCAACCGATGATCCTGAAGGACAAGCTGCTGCGCGCAGGGGTGGACCAGCACCTGTCATCATGGATCCTGGACTACCTCACGAACCGGCCTCAGTTTGTGAGAACCCGGGACTGTGTGTCCGACACGATCATCAGTAGCACGGGGGCCCCCCAGGGAACGGTGCTGGCTCCCTTCCTGTTCACTCTTTATACTGCGGACTTCTCACACAACACAACACACTGCCATCTACAGAAGTTCTCTGATGACTCTGCGATCGTTGGCCTCATCTCCAATGGAGATGAAGCTGAGTACAGAGGGCTTATCCAGGACTTCGTGGACTGGTGCCATCGGAACTGCCTCCAGATCAACGCGAGGAAAACTAAGGAGCTGGTGGTGGACTGCCGCAGGCATGGGCAGCCCCTCACAGTACCAGTAAATATACAGGGAACAGACATCGAGATGGTGACATCCTATAAGTACCTGGGTATTCATCTGAACAATAAACTAGACTGGTCACACAATACTGATGCACTCTACAAGAAGGGACAGCGCAGGCTGTTCCTGCTGAGGAGACTCAGGTCTTTTGGTGTACAAGGGGCGCTGCTGAAGTCATTCTATGACACGGTGGTGGCATCAGCCATCACTTTTGGAGTGGTCTGCTGGGGCAGTGGCATTACTGCAGCCGATAGGAAGAGACTGAACAAACTGATTAAGAAAGCTAGCTCTGTCCTGGGGCAGCGCCTTGATCCGATGGAGGAGATAGGAGAGAGAAGGACGGTGGCTAAACTGTCATCTCTGCTGGAGTCCGAGTTCCACCCTATGCAGGACATACTGAATGCACTGAGGAGCTCATTTAGCAGCAGACTACATCATCCCAGGTGCACAACCGAGAGGTTTCGTAGGTCCTTCCTACCAACGGCTGTCAGACTGTACAACCTAAGCAGGGCTGCTCGCAGAGATAGCAAAAAGACGTAACAAACTAATAGTTTTTTGAATGCAAAAGATGCAATAGACTTACACAATGGTCCCCTCCGGCATACAACTAGGAACATACCGGTCGCTATGGAGGGTGAGAATATGTATGGGCACATAATCATACCATGTAGGATAACTAAGTAGACGGTTATGCTGTTTCATTCCATCTAGCAACAATGCTCTGCACTGTGTGTGTTTATATATTTACATATTTATTCCATCTAGCTACAATGCTCAGCACTGGGTGTGTTTATATATTTATATATCTACATATTATTCCATCTAGCTACATTGCTCCGCACTGTGTGTGTTTATATACTTGCATATTTATTCCACCTAGCTGCAATGCTCCGTACTGTGGGTGTTTATATATTTACATATTTATTCCATCTAGCTACAATGCTCTGCACTGTGTGTTCATATATTCATATATTTATTCCATCCAGCTACAATGCTCTGCACTGTGTGTCTGTGTGTGTGTGTATATATATATATTTTATAGTAATACGTACATATGTTTATTAGCTGCTCTTGCTTGCTTGTTTTTTTCTTGCCTTCTGATTGTTGCTCTGAGTGTTGCTATCCCTGTGCTGTTGCAATCCTGGAATTTCCCCGTTGTGGGACTAATAAAGGCTTATCTTATCTTATCTTATCTTATCTTATCTTATCTTATCTTATTCACAAATGTTTCTGTGCTTATTGTACTTCAAGGACTGGTCATATCTATAGACCTCAGAAACCACACACTCCTGTCCACCAGAGTTGCTTTATTTCATTCATTTCAAAAGTATGCCACAAATATTTAATGACCTGTGGACAAACCTGTGGGAACTGTCAACATGTGGAAAAAATGCAGTAAATTTAACCCTGTTATAATAACCTTCCTTATTTCAATTTTTACATTATTCCAAAAGAAAGGTAATTCGTGTTCTTAAACATATGTTTAAACATTGCTGCTGTAGTCATAAAGGGTGTAGTCATTTTATATACACCACACTTACAACTGCTGCAAGTTGACTCTAGATGTCACTATAGCGCAATTGAATGAATGAATCTTTATTTTTTCGGATAGATTAAAAGTAAAGATTAAAAGAAACAGAATAATATAACAAAGGGGAAAAAAGAAAAAAAAATCCCAAAAGGTCAAATTAAACAATAACTCCTCTGATTATACAGTTCAACATAAGTTATTTGAAATGGGTGATGGCTGAAGCCACAGCTTATATTGCCCACCCATATTCCATCCAAGAATTCAGAAGAAAAACAAAACAAGAGCGATTGCAATTCGGAACAAAGCTAAGACAAAATGTGACAAAAAAAAAACAACAACTAAGCAACAACACAACACAGACTGGATATGACAATCCTTATGTGATTTTACATGTCATCTTGTATATATGTTTGGAGTATTTCTTCATCTGGCAATTCATCTGGCAGTGTGCATGTGAGCACTCCTTTTCTTTCACTGTGCCTATAAGCATGTGTTAACCTGCACTCAGCATGCTGACTGACTGGGTTCTGTGCCCATGAATGGCCTGTGGAGCACTTATGATGTTTTGTTTGTCAGAATCAATATGTAGCTACTTCCTTGTTATCTAATGCTAAACTAATACATTTTTAAATATCTAACAAACAGGATTCCACAACTGTTATTATCCAGAGCCATTTAAAGTTTTTGGCCCAAAAAATTGGCATGGAGCTACAGAATATTAAATATAAAAAAAGCTAAAATAAATAAAGATTGAATAAAATCTTTTACCTCATGATGAATAATTGATACTTTGTTTTGTCAATATAAAAACCGAATTTTGGTCACATTTATGATATGGAATGACAATAATACAGTGGTTTATTTCAGCCACTGGAGGGAAAAAAAAAGGCATGGACAATTTTTTTTTAAAAATTCTGATAATAATCTTGCAAAAATTTGTAGCAAATTTAAATTAAAAAATAATTAATGACCAAAAAATTCTAACACTTTAAAGAGATTAATTTTTTTTTCTTGCAAATTCTTCTTCCCGTAAATCCTTCTAAGATAAAATATAGTTGCTAGTTAAATGTATTAATTAATTGATCAATAGTAATTCTAAAAATATACTATATACAGTGGGGAAAATAAGTATTGACCACGTGAACATTTTTCTCATTAAACATATTTCTGATGGAGCCATTGACCTGAGATTTTCACCAGATATCAGTAACAACCCAAGTAATCCATACATACAGAGAAATCAAGGCAACTGTGTTCACAAAACAAGTTATATTTAATAAAGTGGAATGACACAGGGATTAAGTATCGAACATGCTTGGTGAAATTAATTTAATATTTAGTAGAAAAGCCTTTGTTGGTAATAACAGCTTCCAGATGCCTCCTGTATGGAGAAACTAGGTGCAGGCATTGCTCAGGAGTGATTTTAGCCCATTCTTTGACACAAACTCTCTTCAAATCTTGAAGGTTCTGTGGGTGTCTTCTATCTCCAACAGAGATGGAGCTCCAACGAGCTCCAACAGTGCTCACTGGAACATTCAGCAGTTTAGAAATGTGCCTGTAACCAATGCCATCATTATGTTTTGCAACAATAAGGTTGCGAAGGTCTAGAGCAATGTTTCTCAAAGTGCGGCCCCCGTGCCAATGGCGGCCCGCAAAAACATTTCTGGCGGCCCGCGGCCAATCTGTTAACGTCGTTAACTTGCGATCACTTCATTGCAGCAGCTAGTCCAATTGTATTATGGGAGATGGAACGTTCAGCGCACAGTGCAGAAGTGTTGGTTGGCAACGGTTTCGGAGCACCATTTTGAGTCAGAAGAAGAATAAGAAATAAATATTAGTGCTTGTGGAAGTCGAAGTGTGGAAATAAAGATGGATCAGCGAGAGAAAGAGGCAGAGATGGAGACCGCTCACTCGAGGAAACCGAGAACTGTCAGCGAGGAAAAAAGGCAGTTTCAGGGAAAATGGACTTTGGACTACTTCGTTGAACCTCACGGGTCAGATAAAGTTGTATGCCTCATCTGCAGACAGGTAATCGCAGTGCGAAAAGACTTTAACATCAGGCGCCATTACGAAACAAAACACAAAAATTATGAAAAATTCAGTGGCAAGGATCGCACCACAAAGATGGAACAACTTAAAAGGGGCTACACAGCACAACAGTCAGTCTTCACGCAATTTTCAAAAACCAGCGAAGCA
Organism: Pholidichthys leucotaenia; assembly: GCA_020510985.1. Classification (NCBI taxonomy): domain Eukaryota; kingdom Metazoa; phylum Chordata; class Actinopteri; order Cichliformes; family Pholidichthyidae; genus Pholidichthys; species Pholidichthys leucotaenia. The sequence continues at coordinate 223,652,576 of CM035841.1, forward strand.
GTAACAGAGGCTAGCTATGTGGTAGCTCATGAAATAGCTAAACGGGGCAAGCCGTTTAGTGACGGAGAATTTGTTCGAGACTGTATGCTAAAAGTGGCAGAGCGTGTATGCCCAGACCAAAAAACAAAGTTCCGTGACGTAAGTTTGTCGAATGACACAGTCACAAGACGAATCGAAGATCTGGCAAATGATTTGAAGGACCAACTGGCGATACGTGTGGAGGGGCTAGAAAAGGGAGCGTTTTCCATCGCACTGGATGAAAGCACGGATATTTCCGACACTGCCCAACTGTTGATTTTCATCCGAACTGTCACTGAGAATTTTGACGTCGGCGAGGAGCTACTGAGTATGGAGAGTATGAAAGACACAATGAAGGGAGTGGATATTTGCGAAGCAGTGTATCGCAGTCTGGACACACACAATGTTAACCTGGCATCCTTGGTCGGTGTCACGACAGACGGAGCACCAGCAATGATTGGGAGTAGGACAGGTGCAGTGTCGCTGCTGGCTGAGAAAGTGGTGAACAGCGGTGGTAAGAAACCAGTCAGCTACCACTGCATAATTCACCAAGAAGCCCTCGCTGCTCAGATGCTAGAAATGAAACACGTCATGGCCGTAGTTGTGAAGTCCAGAGGTCTGAACCATCGCCAATTTAAAACCTTTTTGGCGCAGTCAGAGGCAGATTTTGGAGACGTCATTTACTTCACTGCCGTCCGGTGGCTGAGCAGAGGTGCCACACTGAAACGTTTTTTTAACCTGAGAAAAGAAATTTGCGAGTTCATGCAGGCAAAAGGACAAGACGTGACTGAGTTAACGGACAGCAAATGGCTCTGTGACCTAGCCTTCCTCGCCGACCTGAATAATTGTCTGAGCGATCTCAATCTGAAGCTGCAAGGCCATGGAAAACTCATTTCCACACTTTTTGACAACGTGAAAGCTTTCCAGCGAAAACTCCAACTGCTCCAGGGACAGCTCAGAGAAGGAGATCTCGCTCATTTCCCTGCCTGCAGGACGCTGGTAGATGACCCAGACACGGACGGGAGTGAAGTTTTGCGTCACCTGCGTTCAGAGAAGAACCATGGCCTCATCGAAAAGCTTCGAGACGAGTTCGACCACCGATTCTCTGACTTCAGGGACCACGAGGGTGATTTCAACCTTTTCCAAAATCCCTTCTCATGTGTGCCCGAGGCAGTGCCTGCAGACATGCAGTTTGAGCTCATCGACCTACAGGAAAGCTCCGAGGCCAGAGCTGCATATCGTGACAAGAGTCTGATCGAGTTCTACAAAGGACTTTCCCCATCCACATTCCCTGCTCTTCGTCAACATGCTGTCAGAATGGCGTCTTTATTCGGAAGCACCTACATCTGTGAAAAGACCTTCTCCACCATGGCCATCAACAAATCTAAGCTGAGATCCAGGATGACAGATGCCCACCTACATGCAGTCCTTCGCATCGTGACGACGGAGATGGAGCCAGACTTCAGAGGACTCGTGGCCAACCGAAAACAGCACCACAAATCACACTGCAGTTAAAAGGTATGTTGACCAAGTAACACATACTGTGTGTGACTTAATGACAAGCAATGGTAAATATGAATGATAACTATTCGCTAAGCTTATCTTTTCTCCTCTCTCCACCCCACCCCCTCTTTTTCTCTGTCAGGATTTCAAGGGAAATGGTCCTGAGGAAATTTGTCTTGGACATTCATTCACAAAAGCTGCCACATAACACACACACACACACACACACACACACACACACACACACACACACACACACACACACACACACACACACACATACTCATACTGTACTTGACAAACTAAAATTGTATTTTCATCAGTCCCAATTTCTTACTGTTAATATGACTTTACCCAAACTAATTAAATCTGATAATTAAAAGGATTACAAATGGAATTGAATTTTCAGTCTTTTTTTTTTTTTTGCCTCCGTCCCTTTGGTGGCCCTCGGTTCAACTTTGGATTCCCAAATTGGCCCTCACCCATCAAAACTTTGAGAACCCCTGGTCTAGAGAGAGCTCTTTGCCTCTACCCATCATGAATTCTTTGTGGTGTGACAATCTGATAGTCACAGACCTTTTTAAAAGCTATCAGCCAGGACTTAATCAGCTGAAATTAATTTGCACTGATGGGGGATGGGATGGTTTCGTAAATTCTGATGGATTTCAGCTGGTTTCTTGGCTATCTATGCCTTTTAGCACCTCTTTTCTTCATGTGTTCAATACTTTTTTCCTGTGTCATTAAACTTTATTAAATATAACTTGTTTTGTGAACACAGTTGTCTTGATTTCTTTGTATGTATGGATAACTTGGGGTGTTACTGATATCTGGTGAACATCTCAGGTCAATGGTTCCATTAGAAATATGTTTAATGAGAAAAATATTGACGTGTTCAATTCTTACATTGGTGTGAAAAAGTGTGTGCCCCCTTCCTGATTTCTCATTGTTTTTTGTATGTTTGTCACACTTAAATGTTTCAGATCATCAAACAAATTTAAATATTAAACAAAGATAATACAAGTAAACACAAAATGCAGTTTTTAAATGAAGGTGTTTATTATTAAGGGTAAAAAAAAAAAATCCAAACCTACATGGCCCTGTGTGAAAAGTGACCCCCCCCCCCCGCCGTTAAAACATAAATTAACTGTGGTGTATCACATCTTTGGAAAGCTGAGTTCAATTTCTCTAGCCACACCCAGGCCTGATTACTGCCACACCTGTTCTCAATCAAGAAATCACTTAAATAGGACCTTCCTGATAAAATGAAGTAGACCAAAACATCCTCAAAAGCTAGATAACATGCTGCGATCCAAAGAAATTCAGGAACCAATGAGAAACAAAGTAATTGAGATCTGTCAGTCTGGAAAAGGTTGTAAAGCCATTTCTAAAGCTTTGGGATGCCAGCGAACCACAGTGAGAGCCATTATCCACAAATGGCGAAAACATGCAACAGTGGTGAACCTTCCCAGGAGTGGCCGGACGACCAAAATAACCCCAAGAGCGCAGTGACAACTCCTCCAAGAGGTCACAAAAGACCCCACAACAACATCCAAAGAACTGCAGGCCTCACTTGCCTCAGTTAAGGTCAGTGTTCATGACTCCAGCATAAGAAAGGGACTGGGCAAAAATGGCCTGCATGGCAGAGTTTCAAGACTAAAACCACTGCTGAGCAAAAAGTTCATAAAGGCTCGTCTCAGTTTTGCCAGAAAAAATAATGATGATCTACAAGATTTTTGGGAAAATACTCTGTGGACTGACAAGACAAAAGTTGAACTTTTTGGAAGGTGTGTGTCCCATTACATCTGGCGTAAAAGTAATGCAGCATTTCAGAAAAGGAACATCATGCCAACAGTAAAATATGGTGGTGGTAGTGTGATGGTCTGGGGCTGTTTTGTTGCTTCAGGACCTGGAAGACTTGCTGTGGTAAATGGAAGCATAAATTCTGCTGTCTACCAAAAAATCTTGAAGGAGAATGTCCGGCCATCTGTTCATGACCTCAAACATGGATTTCCTGACTGAGAGACCTCAGTCTGTCCGGGTTGGAAACAACATCTCCAACTCTGTCACGCTGAGCACCGGATCCCCTCAAGGCTGTGTACTCAGTCCACTGTTGTTTACACTTCTAACACATGACTGTGTATCCAGACACGAGGGGAACCAGATTATTAAGTTTGCAGACGACACCACGGTGGTGGGACTTATTCAGAGGGATAAGGAATCAATGTACAGGGAAGAAGTGAGAGACCTGGAGGGCTGGTGCAGGGAGAACAATCTGGTGCTCAACGTGGACAAAACGAAGGAGATGATTATCGACTTCCGGTGGTCACAGCCTGAGCACGTCCTCCTCAGCATCGGCGGCCGTTTAGTGGAGAGAGTGGAGAACATAAAGTTCCTTGGAGTGCAGATCTCGCAGGACCTCACCTGGAGCAAGAATTCCTTGGGGATCAGGAAGCGGGCTCAGCAGAGACTGCACTTCTTGAGGAAACTCAAACAGGCCTCTCTCCCCATCTGCATCCTCAGGACCTTCTACAGAGGTGTGGTGGAGAGTGTTCTGACGTACTGCATTGCTACATGGTACTCCAGCTGCAGTATGTCAGACAAAAAAGCCCTGCAGAGGATAGTCAAGGGAGCTGAGAGGGTAATTGGAGTCTCCCTCCCCTCTGTCCAAGAACTTTTTCAGAACCGTTGTAGGAGCAGGGCACTGAACATTGTCAAGGACCGTTCTCACCCTCTGCATAAACACTTTGAACTTCTTCCATCTGGTAAACGATTCCGGAGCATCAGAGGCAGAACCACCAGACTGATCAACAGCTTCCTTCCACAAGCTGTCAGGATGCTGAACAGTTGACCCGGAATCTCTCATACACACTACTGCACCTACGGACATTTTGTATATTATTTGTATATTATAATTAGTTAGTTTTTTCCCAAGTATGTCTCAGGGATGTGTGAATGGATGGGGGGGTGGGGGTGGGGGGGTGAAGCTATGTGTGAGTGTGTCTTAAATCATGCTGCTTCTATTTATATGGATGCCGAGAGAAACACAATTTCATCTTGCCTGCACTACAGTTGTATGTACAGCAATATGACAATAAAGTTTGATTTGATTTGATTTGAAGCTGAAGCATACTTGGGTTCTGCAGCAGGACAATGGTCCAAAACACACCAGCAAGTCCACCTCTGAATGGCTTAAGTAAAACAAAATGAAGACTTTGGAGAAGACTAGTCAAAACCCAGACCTAAATCCGATTGAGATGCTGGGGCATGACCTTAAAAAGGTGGTTCATGCTTGAAAACCCTCCAATGTGACTGAGTTACAACAATTCTGCAAAGATGAGTGGGCCAAAATTCCTCCACAGCGCTGTAAAAGACTCATTGCCAGTTATTGCAAACGCTTGATTGCAGTTGTTGCTGCTAAGGGTGGCCCAACCAGTTATTAGGTTTAGGGGGCAATCACTTTTTCACACAGGGCCATGTAGGTTTGGATTTTTTTCCCCTTAATAATAAACACCTTCATTTAAAAACTGCATTTTGTGTTTACTTGTGTTATCTTTGTCTAATATTTAAATTTGTTTGATGATGTGAAACATTTAAGTGTGACAAACATACAAAAAAATGAGATATCAGGAAGAGGGCAAACACTTCTTCACACCACTGTATTTTCCCCGCTGTATTTCATGTTAACAGTAGACTAGTTAAACTGCTACTAAAGGCAGTTTCGGCAATTTCACCAAATTTGCTATAAGTCAATTGAGGTTATTATACCACTTCTTTTTAGAGTAGATAGTCTTGTCACTCAGTATGCCTTACTCATTTGGATATAGTATTTTGTTATAAACTGTATATTTACTTAGATTAATCTTGTGGTTCACACTTTGTGTTTGTCTCTCCCCACAGGGTCACAACATAAATCACAGCTTAACTGATGTTAGATCAGTTATGTTAGTGTTTTTACATCGTTTTTTTTTTTTTCTTTAGGTGTCCTTGGTGGTGAACGTAGCCAGTGAATGTGGCTTCACTGAAGAACACTACAAAGACCTGCAGCAGCTCCAGCGAGACTTTGGTCCTTATCACTTTAATGTGCTGGCCTTCCCCTGCAACCAGTTTGGGCAGCAAGAGCCCGGCAGTGACAAGGACATTGACAGTTTTGTACGCCGCGTCTATGGGGTATCGTTTCCTCTGTTCAGCAAGATCGCTGTCATTGGAACGGGAGCCAACAATGTATACAAGTACCTCACTGGTGAGAGAGTCAGATGTGATCTCAGCCTCACTTTTATTATTTAGCTCATACTGAGCATAGAATAGCCATATTTTTTTACTGATCTAGGACAGAAAAAATAAACACCTTGGATTCTGTGCTTCACCACTCATCTTCTAAACTCTAGGACCTTGCAACATTTACTAGAAAAGAGGACTTTAGACCACTTAGCAACAGTCCAGTTGTTTTTCTTTTAAAGCTATAGTGACAAAGATTCTTACGAATGATGGGTTCGTAAGAATCTCTCAGTTCCTACGAATTCTGGATTTCGCAGATATTCGTGGGGGGGGGGCTATAGTTTCTTACAGCTGCCATTCAATTCGCAAGAGCGACTTGAGGCATTATTGAGAAATGAGGTGCTTTTCTGTCATACGATGGCCCAAGAGTTCTTATGTTCTTCTTAAGGGTGCCTTGGGATCTTCCCACAGCATATTTACTGCCATCTTATGAAAATTTTTGTGCCACTCACAGCACTCTCAAGTTGTTGGTAGGAAGATCTTATGACTTTTGGCACACTTTGTCGGCACAAATGTCGCATGAATGACATACTTCTGCCTTATGAGCGCCTCACTGCCACCTTACGCACGCTGTACAAATCTCCAGATGAACTGGAATTCATACAGTGTTTCCTACAATCGCTATAAGGGGCCCTCAAGAACAAGTTAAGGTGTTCTTCAGGTATACTTATGGCCAACCTCTTGCATTGTTGTTACATTGTTCCTATGGCATTTGTACAGCCGCCCTACAATGAGGGGTTTTCATGGGGTGCTCGTAGAAATTTCAGACAAGACCATCAGCCTGGTCACGAACTTACGGTCTACGAATGCTGGATTCTCCTATGACCGCCTTAAGAACGCTGTACTAAATTATCCAAAAATCATTCGTACGGTGTTTGCAGCCATTCGTAAAGGCTATTTGCAAGTGTAGCTTTAGCTGTGGGTGGGGCAAAAGGTTGATTTGGTCTAGTAATGCGATACTTGGCACTAGCAATGATGCACCGATCCCTAAACGCATGTTTTGATCCTTTATTAATTTTATATATACATACACGTGTGTGTGTTGCAAACTGAATTTTCAGCCCTCTACATAGTGCAAAGTAAACTCACATTGGCAGATGAAGTCACAGCTTGTCAGGTGTACAAATTAGTAATTTGAAGGAGAACAACACCAGAGGAAGAACTAAGAAATGCGCTAAAATGTTAACTCAAATGTCGGGCCTGTTTTTGGATTTTATAACAAAAACGGAACGAAAGACCTTGACGTGGAATACTTAACCCGCAAGAAGGACGGCACGGGGGGGGGGGATACTCGGGGAACACTATGAAGATGCAGCCAGCCAGCAAACTCCTCTGTACCATGTAGTAACAGTAGCATTAGTAGATGACAGCCAAGCTAAAACACTCCATCATGAGTAGCACAGACCCTGTTGACACTCAAGCCAAAATTGCATTCTGGAAAATTCAACCAACTCCGGATACCCCTTGTACAACAAAGCCACCTCCAAACTCAGAGCGAGCCAAGAAGACAACAGAGTTAACTGCTCTCCCCATTTGCAGACACCTGTGTCACCACGGAAAATGAAAGCCAGTGCAACATGAGTAAAGTGCTGGAGCCCAGGTATGTGACGCCGTCCTGCTGCTACAGTGGAACTGAAAATGCACTGAGAAGTGGAAGCCCAAAGCTGAGAAATCCCCGACCACAGCAAAAAGGACTGCACAGCCGCACACCATTCCACAGAGGCCTGAGAGCCTCCAACCACCGAAACAAAACCGGAGTGGTGGCTCAGTTGGTAGAGCATCTGCCCCACACCCGGGAGGCAGGGGTTCAAATCCCGGCCGGGTCATGCCAAAGACCATATAAAAGTGGAACTTCCTGCCGTCCAGCTTGGTGCTCAGCAATAACGGAATGGAGGAGGGAAATCTGTGGCGGCGCCTTGCATGGCAGCGGCCCTCTGATTCTGCACTGGGGTGTGTGTGATTGACACTGTAGATAGGTAAAGCACAATCTCGTTCTACTGTACATGATGGGTTGTACGGTTGAATGACAATAAGGGTGATTTAAAAAAGCATCCTCTGTGATTTGTAAAGTGTGAAAACTTATATGAAACAGATGTTGACAGTTGTACTTTAGGGACACAATTTGACATTGAATGCAAGGGTATATACAGTAGTATCGCAATGCTATATACCCTTACAGGAATCATAGTATTGTGATAGTATTGCATCATGACCCAAGTATCGTGATGGACACTTCTGATGCTGTCTCTCTTTCAGGAGTGGATTAGTATAAGGAACACAACAGTTATAGCCTCTTTTCTGAAGCCATGGAGGCTCTTGATGGACTGACACCAGTCTCAGTCCACTCCTTCTGAAGCTCCCCCGAGTTCTTGAATTTACTTTTCTTGACAATCCTCTCAAGGCTACAGTTATTACTGTTGCTTGTGTACCGGTTTCTATCACACTTTTTTCTTCCAGTCAGCTTTTCAATAGTATGTTTTGATAGACCACTCTGTGAAAAGCCGTCCTTTTCAGTAATTACCTTCTGTGGCTTACGCTCCTTGCGGACTGTGTCCATGATTGTCTTCTGGACAACTGTCAAGTCAGTAGTCAATCCAGTGATTGTGGTCATGTGTAGTGAACCGGTCAGAGACATACATGGTATTTATACAGTTTGAATAGTAATTTACTCAAAATAAAAATGTAATATTTCAGTGTCTTCCGCTCTGAAGACAGCGGAGATGATCGTGGACTTCAGGAAAGTCACAACCCCCCTGCCCCCCCTCACCATCACAGGCTCTCCCATCACCATTGTAGATTCCTTCCACTTCTTGGGCACCACCATCACCCGGGACCTCAAATGGGAGCCAACCATCAGCTCCCTCATCAAAAAGGCCCAGCAGAGGATGTTCTTTCTGCGGCAGCTGAGGAAGCTCAAGCTACCCACCAAGATGTTAGTGCAGTTCTACACGGCCATCATCGAGTCCATCCTCACCTCCTCCATAACCGTGTGGTACGCAGGAGCCACTGCCAGGGACAGACTAAGGCTGCAGCGCGTCGTGCGCACTGCTGAGAAGGTGATCTGCTGCAAGCTCCCATCTTTCCAGGACCTGTACATCTCCGGGACCCGGAGGCGTGCAGGCCGGATCATAGCCGATCCTTCACACCCTGGTCACGTACTGTTTGCCACCCTCCCCTCAGGTAGAAGACTTCGGTCCATTCAGACTAAAACCTCCCGGCACATGAACAGCTTTTTCCCCTCTGCCATCAGACTGCTGAACATTAAGTGACTTATTGACTCTTGTGCACTATGTACAGCAGCTCAACCAGACTCATGTCATTCATCACTGTTTTTCTGTTGCATTATTGACTGCACTGTGGTACCCCATATTATCTGCTACTTGCTAATTTATTTAAAACTGCCTTGACTAGTATTACTCATTATTATCATTATTATTATTATTATTATTATTACTTATTATTCTACACTTATTGCATGTTTTTAGTCTTTTAGTTTTTTAGTTTATCTCTTTATCTCATCATGTTTTTAATGTTGCAGCATGGCACCGAGACAAATTCCTAGTTTGTGTACTACATGAACAATGGCAATAAATCTGATTCTGATTCTGTATTGAGATACTGAATTTCAGATTTTCATGAATGACAAACCATGTCAGTGAGTGGTCAAGGAGCACACAATGATCTCATTGATCTCCCAGTGACCTGTCAGTGGTCTTTCAATGAATGTAAAATTTTTCCACTACGAAGGTAGAGATGGCTGAGAGATCAGTGATGGATTGCTGAGCATTCAATGAAAGAACAGTAAGATAATTGGGAAATCGATGAGATTGTAGAGCAGTAGTTGAGAGCCCCTTGAAAGCCCCTCTAGAGATCACTTCCCTTTGGTGATCGTTGAGAGATTGTTTTGGACAGAGTGAAAACTTTGAGGAGACTGTGGCGACCATGGAAATCACTGGAAGATCATTGAGAAATCTTGATGATCACTGAAAGATTGTTGAGAGATCTGGCCATTATTTCATCTTTCAGCAATCTCTCACCAGTCTCCACCCCTATGTAAAGGTGGTAGAGGAGCACTAGAACCCTCTCATATATATATATATACTATATATGCACACCTCTTTGGTTGCCCAAGAAATTCTCAATGATCCCTCAGCGATCTCCCCAGTCTCGGTGATCTCTCCTGGTCGCTCACTGATCTTGCAAGAATCTTTCAAAATTGAATTTTTGATTGCACAACAGTCTCATTTGCATACACACATGGACAAAATTGTTGGTACCCCTCTGTTAATGAAAGAAAAACCCACAATGGTCACAGAAATAACTTGAATCTGACAAAAGTGGTAATAAATAAAAATTCTCTGAAAATTAACCAATGAAAATCAGACAATGCTTTTGAATTGTGGTTCAACAGAATTATTTTAAAAAACAAACTCATGAAACAGGCCTGGACAAAAATGATGGTACCATTAACTTAATATTTTGTTGCACAACCTTTTGAGGCAATCACTGCAATCAAACGATTTCTGTAACTGTCAGTGAGACTTCTGCACCTCTCAGCAGGTATTTTGGCCCACTCCTCTTGAGCAAACTGCTCCAGTTGTCTCAGGTTTGAAGGGTGCCTTCTCCACATGGCATGCTTTAGCTCCTTCCACAGATATTCAATAGGATTTAGATCAGGGCTCATAGAAGGCCACTTTAGAATAGTCCAATGTTTGTCTCTTAGCCATTCTTGGGTGTTTTTAGCTGTGTGTTTTGGGTCATTATCCTGTTGCAAGACCCATGACCTGCGACTGAGACCAAGCTGTCTGATACTGGGCAGCACATTTCTCTCTAGAATACCTTGATAGTCTTGAGATTTTATTGTACCCTGCACAGATTCGAGACACCCTGTGCCAGATGCAGCAAAGCAGCCCCAGAACATAACAGAACCTCCTCCATGTTTCACAGTAGGGACAGTGTTCTTTTCTTGGTATGCTTCATTTTTGCGTCTGTGAACATAGAGCTGATGTGCCTTGCCAAAAAGTTCCAGTTTTGTTTCGTCTGTCCATAGGACATTCTCCCAGAAGCTTTGTGGCTTGTCAACGTGCAGTTTGGCAAATTCCAGTCGGGCTTTTTATGATTTGTTTTCAACAGTGGTGTCCTCCTTGGTCGTCTCCCATGAAGTCCACTTTGGCTCAAACAATGACGGATGGTGCAATCTGACACTGATGCACCTTGACCTTGGAGTTCACCTTGAATGTGTTTAGAGGTTGTTCTGGGCTCTTTTGTTACCATTCGTATTATCTGTCTCGTCCTGCGGCCACATCCAGGGAGGTTGGCTACAGTCCCGTGGATCTTAAATTTCTGAATAATATGTGCAACTGTAGTCACAGGAACATCAAGCTGCTTGGAGATGGTCTTATAGCCTTTACCTTTAACATGCTTGTCTATAATTTTCTTTCTAATCTCCTGAGACAACTCTCTCCTTTGCTTCCTCTGGTCCATGTTTAGTGTGGTACACACCATGTCATCAAACAGCACAGTGACTACTTGTCACCCTTTAAATTGGCCGACTGACTGATTACAAGTTTGTAGACACCTGTGAAGTTAATTAGAGGGCACATCTTGGTTGAACATGTCCCTATAGTCACATTATTTTCAATCTTTTATAGGGGTACCATCATTTTTGTCCAGGCCTGTTTCATGAGTTTGTTTTTTAATGTAATTCTGTTGAACCACAATTCAAAGCATTGTCTGATTTTCATTGGTTAATTTTCATAGAATTTTTATTTATTACCACTTTTGTCAGATTCAAGTTATTTCTGTGACCATTGTGGGTTTTTCTTTCATTAACAGAGGGGTACCAACAATTTTGTCCACGGCTGTAAGAAACCTGCTTTTTCAATCTCCCCCGGTCTTGGTGATTTCTCCTGGTCTCTCACTAATCTCTCAAGAATCTTTCAAAATTAAATTTTTGATTGCATAAGATAAGAAAAGATAAGCCTTTATTAGTCCCACAATGGGGAAATTCCAGGATTACAGCAGCAAAGGGATAGCAGCACTCAGAGCAATAGTTAATAAGATAAGAACTGGTTAGCCAAAGCAGTAGATGAATATACATATGTACACAGATATATACACAGTGCAGGAGCGTTGCAGCTAGATGGAATAAACAGCATTACGGTTTGTGTAATTACCCTACAGAATATGAATATGTACCCAGACAGTGTATTTCGCATTTGAATCAACAGTGTTGTTGCCGCCCTCAGTAATGATTGATATTGTCCTAGTTGAGTATTGGAGGGGACGATCTCTCCCAACAGTTCATTTACACAAGAAACTGCTTTTTCAAGGCTTTAGGAGATCATTGAGAGATGGGGCCAATTTTTGATTCTCTCAATGGTCACCCACTCATCTCCATGCTGTGTAAAGGGGTGCTTGTATCATACTTGCTCTGAACTGTTTCAAAAATCTGTTATTGCAGACAGATTGGTATTTAAAGTACTTAAATTGCTACTTTAGAAATGGGATGAAGTATGTATTTTTTAATATCAAATTGACACTAATTATTTATTTACAGAGTCTTCTGGAAAGGAGCCTGACTGGAACTTCTGGAAGTATCTAATTGACGTAAACGGCAAAGTGGTGGACGCGTGGGGTCCAACAGTTTCTGTTAAAGAGATCCGGCCCAACATAGCTGAAATGGTGCGGCAGATAATCTTAAAGAAGAAAGAAGAGCTTTAAACCTTTTGTTTCTTCACCACTGTCTGTTCTGTTGTGTTTTAAAATCAAACTCTATTAAAAATTACATAATGAAAGGACATTGGTTTTTTTTTTTTTTTTTTTTTTTGCTTTCTGACAGCACTGATGAATCACCACTTTGTAAAAAATTTGTCAGGTGTCATGTGAGCAGCATTTTAAGCTGCATGTTTAAGCCAGAGGTCACTTGTGTTTCCAAATGTGTCATTTGTGAGGACTTTTTTAATCCTTCATTCTGAGTTGTGTAATAAAGGTTTACTGTGACCATACCATTGCTGTTGTGTGCATACCGCTGTGTGTGCCGCTAGTCCACCAAAAGCTAGCGGTACTCAAATACTTTGCAAGCAGTTTCATGAAATGGCCACTCAGAAAGCAACTCATACCGGCTCGGACGTCGCCCAGGTTAACAAGGTCAGGAGCTCCTGGCAGTGGAGGCTGAAGGACAGAGCTGCGTAGAGGAATCTGATCAGACCTAAATGAAACAGTCATTGTTGCTCCCAACAGACTGCTATGATGATGATGACTGTATTTCAAAAGGCTTTTCAGAGGCATCCAGACCTCTGTCTACCACAACAGTGATTGTAGTTAAGTATGAGTCACTGCTTTGGAAACTAATGCAGGTTACCTATTCAGTGCTGAACGATTTATAAACCTTGTATGTCAGAACATTGTCAGATGCATTGTTTACAGCAACACATTACATTTAACAAAATTATGATAATTGTCATAAACAGTTAAAGCAGGGGTGCCCAACCTGGGACTCCTGGAGCATTCAGGTTTCTGTGAGAAATTTTCTAATTTCACTTCTTAATTGGTCCAAAGATTTACAAATAATTTGTCATTGTTGTGCATGTGTTCTGTAGGCACCCTTGCATCCATGCACAGCAACAGCAAATTATTTGCAAATCTTTGGACCAAGTAAGAAGTGAAATTAAAAAAATTTCCCACAGAAACCTGAACGTTCCAGGAGCCCCAGGTTGGGCACCCCTGAGTTAAAGGGAATCAAATGAAGTCCAGGTGGGCATTAAAAGTTTATTGCCATTTGTGGCTATATTTGATTTTGTGATCATTTTGGCTGTAACTGCATAAGTTTTATCATAAAAATTACAAGGTCTTTTTGTTGTCTTTTTGAGAGTTCAACAAGGGCTGTGTGGTTAACTGAAAATGAACCAAAACTGACAATCAGACACTTTGGGCCATGTTACAAGAATGTGGTCAGTTGTTACTGATGCAGAACACGTTTATGGGCATTTCCAAGTTCACTTCCTTATCACAACAGTGCAGAAACAAATTTTCTGCCAGGCGCATGGTACGAAGAGGCTGGTCTAATCCAGAGGTGTGTTTTTGATGATCCAATCCAAAGGACTCCTCCCCATCCCTTCAATGCAAAGAGGTGCATTATCTAAAGTGAACTCTGATCATGACGGCTTAAGACAAGTTTTGCGCTGGCCAATGCCCATGTGTGTGAGCCAAAATGCACGCGATAGTAATGCTACTTGGTAATAAGGAAGACATCAATCACAGTTGATGCCCAGTTATTTTAACGAGAACAAACATCTGCATGCTGAACAAATGCTTTATTAAAGGTGCAGTGTGTAATATCAAGCACAGTCTTGCAGTCACATTTCACCAGTCATTAGTTAAGTTAATCCTTTCCACAGCATGTGGGACACCATGTGTATGAGGCAGTGCCTGTCTCTGTTTCACTGACCCTAGGTCACACAGCTACTGTGAGTAGTGAAAGCTACAGTGGGGAGTCAGTCCTTTGGTAGTTCTGTGTGTTAACTTTCCTTTCCCCATTCTATTATGCTGAGCACCAAGCTAGACGATGAAAAGCACCATTTTTTTTATGGTCTTTGGAATGACCCAGTTTGGATTTGAACCCACGACCTCCCAGTCCTGTTCATGAGTCTGATGGCAGTGGGAAAGCAGGAGTTTTTCAGTCTGGTTGTCCAGCATTTCACACTTCTGTACCTCCAGCCCGAGGGTAGAAGTGTGAACAGTCTGTTGGGGGTGGGTGGGATCCCGGAGGATGGCATCAGCTCTCTTTTGGACTCTGTGGTGGTAAATGCTCTGCAGAGAGGGGAGTGGAGTCCTGATGATCTTCTCTACTGTCTCCACCACTCTCTGCAGGCGTTTGCGCTCCAGGGCAGTGGTGCTGCCGTACCACGCAGTGATGCAGTTGGTCAGGATGCTCTCGATGATGCAGCTGTAGAAATTGTTGAGGATCCTGGAAGACATGCCAAACTTCTTCAGCCTCCTCAGAAAGTACAGTCGCTGTTGAGCTCTCTCAACCAGCTCTTTGGTGTTGTGTGTCCACTTAAGGTCCTTGCTGATGTGGATGCCTAGGTATGTAAAGCTGCTCACCCTCTCCACCTCAAGCTTCCGGATGAACAGTAGCCGATGGGGTCTCCTCCTCCCTTTCCTCATGTCCACTATCATCTCCTTTGTCTTGTCCGTGTTGAGGGTGAGGTTGCTGTCCTCACACCATGAGACCAGGTTGGCCATCTCCCTCCTGTAGGATGCTTCATCATCACCAGTGATGCATCCTGTCACTGCTGTGTCATCTGCAAACTTTAGGATGATATTGTCTTTGTGGGAGGCAACATAGTCATGGGTGAAGAGGCTGTAGCAGGGGTGTCAAACTCATTCCATGGAGGGCCAAGACCCTGCATGTTTTGCTTCTACCCAGTGTCTTCAGCAGGTGTTTTCACTGATCAGCAATCAGTGGGAAGAAATTCAGTGAAATCACCTGTTGAAGACACTGGGTGGAGGTAAAACCTGCAGGGTCTTGGCCCTCCATGGAATGAGTTTGACACCTGTGCTGTAGAGGATGGGGCTGAGAACACAACCCTGTTGGACACCTGTGTTTGTGATAATGCTGGCTGAGGTCCCGTTACCCATCCTGACAGACTTGGGCCTGTCAGTTAGAAAGTCCAGTAGCCAGTCACAGAGGGTGGGGTGCAGGCCAAGTGAAGACAGTTTGTCGGTGTGTTTGTGGGGGATGACCGTGTTGAAGGTGGAGCTGTAGTTGTGGGCGACACACATTGTGGGCTCACATTTCCACAGAGACATGACTGCATGTGTATTGAGGGTGTCACGTCTGCAAGGACAAAGGACTCGAATCTGCAGAAGATAATGAGGAGGTGTGAGATTTGTCTTTTTGTCCCACAGAAGATGCCCCGGAGAGATTTCCGGTTCATCAAGAAATGAGAGACAATGGTGAAGATTCAAAGGGATGCTTTGTGACTGTATGTTTACTGAAAACACCATGTGACTTGAATTCTGATGCTGGAAACATAAAAAAGGGTGATGAGATATGATTCTTCCTCTTTCCTGCTTTGAGAATGCTAGACGATGTGTTCTGTCAATAAAGCTGGTTTACGAACTAAACTCAGCCTCATCATTCGAGCACATCTTCTACACTGGTGACCTACGACAAGAAATGAGCAGACAGAATTCTCCCGAGCGGGGCTCGGCGGAAGCCAGCCTGATGGCCGCCTCCACGATCTGGCTGCCCGATTTCTGGCAGCACAGCCCGCGCTCATGGTTTAGCGCAGTCGAGGCGCAGTTCAACCTCCGGAGAATCTCCAACGACGACACAAAATTCTACCATGTGGTAGCGAAGCTGGACAGCAACACGGTCCAGAGAGTGGAGGATTTGGTTAATCATCCACCAGACAGCGACAAGTACAGCGCATTGAAGGACGCGCTGATCAGCCATTTCACCCCTTCAGTCCAACAACGAGCAGAGGGGCTCCTGACGTTGACGGAGTCAGAAAACGATAGACCTGCGGACCTGATGGTGAAGATGCTGAGGCTCAAAGACTCTGAGGATGGCGAATTCATTTTCGCCCACCTTTTCCTTCGGACCCTGCCGCCAGCAGTGAGAGTGGCCCTGGCAGAGTCGCCCCGATTGGCCAGGCGAGACTACCATGGGTTGAGCAAAGATGCGTAGCGGCTGGTCGACGCCCACAAGCGGAACGCGGTTTCGGCCGCGGCTGCTAGCCCAGGAACGGCGTCCGGAGACAGCGCAGGTCCAGCGGCCGCGGTGCCAGACGCATCAACGACGGCGGCGATGGGGGCCAGATGACGCGGAGCGGAGGACGGCCCGTGTTTCTACCACCGCCGTTTTGCAGAGAGAGCGCACAGGTGCGTCCCACCGTGCAACTTCAAGCGCCAGGGAAACGCCAAGACCGAGGGCCAGTAGCAGCTGCGACCCTCGGCAACGAGAACAAGCTGCTTTACCTGACGGATGCACGCTCGGGGAAACAGTTCCTCGTGGACACGGGCTCTCAGCTGAGTTTCGTCACACCCACCTACGCGGAACGGCTGATGCCGTCTAAAGCTCCCTGGGTGTCAGTGTCAGCAGCGAACGGCTCTGCGATTAAAACGTTCGGTGAGCGGACCATGCTTCTGTCCTTACAGGGCCGTTCATTTGAGTGGACATTTATTGTAGCAGCAGTCAGTTTCAACATGTTAGGGGCTGATTTTTTTGTGCTCACATGGTTTATTGGTTGACCTTGCTAATAGACGTCTGATTAATGCACTGTCCTTTCATTCTATTCCCTGCACAGCTCGGGTGGCCCCGCCGACTGCACATGCCAGCGTCTCAGCTGCAGGTGGTAAGTTTCACACATTGCTTGCTCAGTTCCCAGCACTCACAGTCCCCACGTTTTCGGCAACGGTGGCTAAACATGGGGTGGAGCATTTCATAACCACCACCGGCCCTCCCGTTTTTGCAAAAGCTCGGCGCTTGGACCCAGCTAAACTGGCCATCGCGCGCGAGGAGTTCACTAATCTGGAAAAACTGGGCATTGTTAGACGCTCCAAGAGCTCTTGGGCTTCGCCATTACACATGGTCCCAAAGGCTGACGGCTCATGGCGACCTTGCAGCGATTTCCGCAGGTTGAACACGTTTCAGCTCATGACCGCTACCCGATTCCGCACATTCAGGATTTTTCTGTTTATTTGGCGGGGGCGCGCATTTTTTCTAAAATAGACTTGGTGCGCGGTTACCACCAGGTTCCAGTGCGCGCGCAAGATGTACCCAAAACAGTGGTCATAACTCCTTTCGGCCTTTTTGAGTTTTTGCGCATGCCTTTTGGCCTCAAGGGGGCCACGCAGACTTTCCAACGCATGATGGATGCAGTTTTACGCGACCTCCCTTTTGTGTTCGTTTATTTGGACGATATTTTGGTAGCCACCGCGTCCGAGGGCGAGCATGAAAAACACCTCACAGCAGTTTTTCGGAGGCTGGCAGAGCACGGGTTAATAGTTAACCCAGCGATGTGCCAGTTTGGGGTGGCGCAGATTGATTTTTTGGGACATCGCGTTTCGGCAGAAGGAGCGGTTCCTCTTCCAAATAAAGTGCGTGCCATAACGGATTTTCCGCAACCTCAAACGGTCAAGGCGCTTCAGGAGTTTCTAGGGATGGTTAATTTTTACAACCGGTTCCTCCCAAGCGCAGCACGGCTCATGCAGCCATTGTACACCGCGTTAAAAAAACAAAAGCCCGCAAATAAAGTTGAATGGTCTCCGGAGCGGGAGCGTGCTTTTGCCCAGGTCAAATCAGCCCTGGCAAATGCAGTTTTGTTAGCGCACCCAGTTCCAACGGCCCGCATGGCGCTCACCACTGACGCTTCCGATGTAGCGGTGGGGGCGGTAGTTGAACAGTTTGTGGCAGGTACCTGGCAACCCCTCGCGTTTTTTCAGCAGGACTTTGCGCGATAGTGAGCGTAAATACAGTGCGTTTGACAGGGAGCTTTTGGCCCTACACTTGGCCATCTGTCATTTTCAGTTCTGGTTAGAGGGGTGACGTTTCACCGCGTTTGTGGATCATAAACCGCTAACGTTTGCGATGGCCAAAATTTCAGAACCCTGGTCAGGCCGACAACAAAGGCAACTAGCCGCAATATCGGAGTTCACTACTGATATTCAGCATGTCGCGGGTAAACACAATGTTGTGGCAGACTGCCTCTCGCGCGCGGTAGCACCACCAAGCCCCATAGGGGCAGACTCTGTAGCCATGGCCGCGGGCCCGGGCAGCGACGCGGGAGCGCGCGCAGCCCCGGTCTGTGTTGGGTTAGATTATGCAGCCATGGCTGCAGAGCAGGTTAACGACGCGGACGTGCGCGCGCTCCAGTCTGGACCAACAGGGTTAAGGCTGGAGCACAGGGAGCAACAAAGTGGTATGCCCCCACTAATCTGCGATGTCTCCACGGGACGGCCCCGCCCCGTGGTGCCAGCCGCGTGGCGTCGCCGCGTTTTTGACTCGGTCCATTCTCTCGCGCACCCGGGGGTGCGTGTATCGATTAAGTTGGTGGGGGAGAAATTTGTTTGGCCCGGGTTGCGCAAACAGGTCAAGGAATGGGCGGCAGCCTGCGTAGCGTGTCAGCGAGCCAAAATTCACAAACACACTAAGGCCCCGTTGGAACCTTTTCACATCCCCGCTAAGCGTTTTGATCACGTGCATGTTGACTTGGTGGGCCCGCTCCCATTATCACACGGGCACACACATCTTTTGACGATGGTGGATCGCACTACGCGTTGGCCAGAGGCGATTCCTCTGACATCAACCACAACGGAAGAAGTTGCGCGAGCATTTTTAGCAGCGTGGGTTGCGCGTTTCGGTGTACCGTCGGACATAACGTCCGACAGGGGTCCCCAATTTATTTCCGAACTATGGTCATCGATGGCCCGCAGCTTGGGGGTGAAGATTCATCGCACTACCGCGTATAACCCCCAGGCTAATGGTTTATGCGAACGCTTTCACAGGTCATTGAAAGCAGCCCTCAGAGCGTCGCTGACGGATACAAATTGGGTAGACAAACTTCCATGGGTTTTATTGGGGTTGCGTTCTGCACCTAAGGAAGATTTACATGCTTCCCCGGCTGAATTAGTTTTTGCACAACCTCTCCGTTTGCCAGGGGAATTTCTCCCCGATAATCCCGCACCAAATGGCCCCCCTGCTCAGCCGTGGCAGAGCGACTCGGGAGCAAACACGCTCCCTGGCCCGGTCCATCACAGTTTACCACACGTTTTTGTGCCAAAGGCTTTAAAAAATGCAGAGTTTGTTTTTGTTAAACATGATGCTCAGCATCCAAGTTTGCGGCCGTTTTATGACGGACCGTTCAGAGTGCTGGAGACCGGGCAGAAGCATTTTCTGCTAGATTTAGGGGGCAGAAGGGAGTTGATTTGCATAAACAGGCTCAAACCCGCTTTTGTTTTGGCTGATGAGGAAGTGCAGCTCGCGAGGCCCCCCCGCCGTGGCAGGCCGCCGAGAGGACATTCTCCAGAATCTTCACAGAAAGGTGCTAACAGCTTTAATCCACAGATGCAGAGAGATGTTGCAGGTGCAGCAAAGCCAGGTTGCAGCAGATTCGGCAGAAAGTTAAAACCTAGGCAGTTGGTGGATTGATTAGCGATATATGGAGTGTTTTGTGTTTTTCTTTTTTTATGCCATGCAGGTTTTGCCCTTACTAGACGTTTGGGGGGGGGGTAGTGTGGGCGACACACATTGTGGGCTCACATTTCCACAGAGACATGACTGCATGTGTATTGAGGGTGTCACGTCTGCAAGGACAAAGGACTCGAATCTGCAGAAGATAACGAGGAGGTGTGAGATTTGTCTTTTTGTCCCACAGAAGATGCCCCGGAGAGATTTCCGGTTCATCAAGAAATGAGAGACAATGGTGAAGATTCAAAGGGATGCTTTGTGACTGTATGTTTACTGAAAACACCATGTGACTTGAATTCTGATGCTGGAAACATATAAAAGGGTGATGAGATATGATTCTTCCTCTTTCCTGCTTTGAGAATGCTAGACGATGTGTTCTGTCAATAAAGCTGGTTTACGAACTAAACTCAGCCTCATCATTCGAGCACATCTTCTACATAGTCTACAAAGAGCATCTTAATGTAGGAGTCTTTATCTTCCAGGTGGGAGAGAGGACAATGGAGTGCTGCAGCGACAGCATCTGAGGTGGACCTGTTGGGCCTGTAGGTGTACTGCAGGGGGTCCAGGGTGCCCTGTATGCTGTCCTGAATGAGGGGCAGCACCACTCTCTTGAAGCACTTCATGATGATTG
Source organism: Pholidichthys leucotaenia (assembly GCA_020510985.1). Lineage (NCBI taxonomy): Eukaryota > Metazoa > Chordata > Actinopteri > Cichliformes > Pholidichthyidae > Pholidichthys > Pholidichthys leucotaenia. The sequence continues at coordinate 223,673,200 of CM035841.1, forward strand.
GAGTGAGTGCTACCGGTCTGTAATCATTCAGACAGGTTGGCGGGCTCCTTTTGGGGAGGGGGATGATGGTTGTCATTTTGAAGCAGGAGGGGACTATGTTCTGGTTGAGGGAGAGGTTGAAGATTGCTGTGAGAACGTCAGTCAGCTATGCAGCACATGCTCTGAAGGCCCGTCCAGGTATGTTGTCTGGTCCTGCTGCCTTGCGGGGGTTGATATTCCTCAGTGCTTTGTTTACCTGGCCTGATGAGCCTCTTAGTGGGTGGTGGTTGGGGGGTGTGTGTGAGTGTGTGTCTCTTCTCTGTGCTCTGGCTGGTAATCTCGAAGCGGGTGTAAAAGATGTTGAGATCATCTGGCAGGCTGTCTGTAGAGCTAGTGGTGCTGCTGTTGGTCCTCTTGTAGTCTGTGATGTGTTGCAGGCCTTGCCACATGTGCCCTGGGTCAGCGGTGGAGTAGAGGCTATCCAGCTTTTCTCTGTACTGCCTCTTGGCTGTTGTTATAGCCTTCCTCAGTCCATACTTTGCAGCTTTGTACTTGACCTCACAGCCTGATTTAAATGCACAAGAGCGAGCATGCAGCATCTGATGTACCTGACTGTTTATCCAGGGCTTCTGGTTGGGGTACTCTCTGACCTGTATGGTTGGTACAATGGTATCAACGTATGTGCTGATGTACCCAGTCACATATTCAGCATAGTCCTGTATGTTTACAGAAGAGTCCTCTTGGGTGGCTGCAGCTTTAAACACATCCCAGTCTGTGCAGACAAAACAGTCTTGCAGGGTGCTCTCAGTCTCTGGAGTCCAGCACTTAATTTGCTTAATAATTGGGTTTGTTTGTTTCATCTTTTGTCTGTAGGCTGGGTACATAAACAGTGAGATGTCATCTGACTGTCCAAAGTGGGGGCGGGGCACTGCTCTGTAGACGCCACTTACAGTGGTGTGAAAAAGTGTTTGCCCCCTTCCTGATTTCTCATTTTTTATATGTTTGTCACACTTAAATGTTTCAGATCATCAAACAAATTTAAATATTAGACAAAGATAACACAAGTAAACACAAAAAAACACTTAAAAACTTTTATCAGTATGTCTCCTGCCCAACCAGGCGAAAAAAGACATTGGACCTGTGCTATGGATCCATAGAGAGGGCCTATAAATCACTCCCCCTTCCTCCTTTAGGATCCTCAGATCACAACTGTGTACATTTGCTGCCCACATATAAAACTGCTCTCAGAAGAGGCAAGGTGGAGATGAGAGACATTGATGTGTGGACAGAAGATTCAGAGCACAGCCTCCAGGAATGCTTTGACTGTACAGACTGGGAGATGTTCAAACTGGCCTGCGGGGATGATTTGGACTCTCTGGCTGAGCTCACATGCTCATACATGGCTTTCTGTCAAAATAAGATTGTTCCACGTAAACGTGTCAAAATATATCCCAACAACAAACCATGGGTTACTAAATCAGTTAAATCCTGCTTACAGAGGAAAGCACTTGCCTTTAAACAGGGGTCTGTTTCTGAGCTACAGGTTGCCACAAAGGAGCTGAAGGCCGAAATTTTAAGAGCAAAACAGAATTATAAATCAGAGTTGGAAAGCAAGATGGCAGCAAAGAAACTTGGTTCAGCCTGGGCCAGTATGAAAACTATTGCAGGCCTTCAGAGCACAGAGCACAGTAATCGTGTGTTTTTAGATGGTTTTAATTCAGACACAGAGCTGGCTAATGCTCTTAATTGTTTTTATGGTCGTTTTGACTCCTTTGATTTCAGCACAGAAATCCAAGATTTGAAACAGAAACTCAAAGACAATCAGCACTTTAATATTGAGGTGCAGGATGTTAAAAGGGAGTTGTGCGCTGTAAAAGTGAACAAAAGTCAGGGCCCTGATAATATATGTGGGCGCTTGGTAAAGTCCTGTGCACATGAACTGAGTCCTATATTTCATTACATTTTCAATAAGTCCTTACAGACACAACATGTGCCTAAGATCTGGAAAGAAGCCGTGGTTGTTCCCGTTCCAAAATCCAGCTGTCCTAAAACGGTAAACGACTTTAGACCAGTTGCTTTGACTTCAATTTTAATGAAAATTTTTGAAAAACTGGTCAGATGTGAGGTCCTAAGGCAGACTGAACATGCATTGGATCCTCTGCAGTTTGCCTATAGGCCTCACAGAGGAGTGGAGGATGCCACTGTCACTATGTTTAACATGCTTTTTAAACATCTGGATTTTAATGGGACACATGCCAGGCTTTTATTTGTGGACTTTTCTTCCGCCTTTAATACAATCCAACCTCATATTTTAGTTGAAAGGCTCCTGCAACAATTTGATTTGAGCAATAATCTGGTGGGTTGGATTCTGGATTTCTTAACCAACAGGATGCAGAGAGTAAGGGTCAATGGTACATTGTCTGACCTAAAGTGATCTTCTACTGGCTCTCCTCAGGGGTGTGTGTTGTCACCACTACTCTTCATCCTGTACACAAACATGTGTCGGAGCAGACATGACAACAGACACATTATAAAGTATGCTGATGACTCAGTCATTGTCAGTCTCCTCCAGGATGGTGAGAGTGGCCACGGCCCAGTAGTTGATGACTTTGTTCACTGGTGTGAGGATTCCTACCTGCAGCTGAATACAACAAAAACGAAAGATATGATTCAGAATCAGAATCAGAATCAGATTTATTGCCATTGTTCATGTAGTACACAAACTAGGAATTTGTCTCAGTGTTATCAAGCTCCTCTCCTGTGGAATCAGCTGCCAATCTGGATTCGGGAGTCAGACTCGATCTCTGTTTTTAAGAATAGGGCTAAAACCTACCTTTTTGATATAGCCTACAATTAGGGAGGGATCATGTGTTTTCTGAACCCTCCCTTAGTTATGCTGCTAATAGGTTTAGTCAGCCGGGGGACCTCCAGTAATGCACTGGGCCTCACTCCTTTCCTCACTCTCTATGAAATATTTTTTTTTTTTGCTGGTCATTAACATTTGTTTGTTCTCTCCCATAGATTGAGTCCCCATCGTGCTGTTTGCTCTCTACATGTCTGTTCTTTTCTTCTTCTCTATCCCCTCACCCCCCAGCCAGTCGCAGCAGATGACTGCCCCTCCCTGAGCCTGGTTCTGCTGGAGGTTTCTTCCTGTTAAAAGGGAGTTTTTCCTCTCCACCGTCGCCAAGTGCTTGCTCACAGGGGATCGCCTGATTGCTGGGGTCTTTCTGCAACTGTGGGGGTCCTCCCTACAGTTGATAGTGCTATGAGATGACTGTTGTTGTGAAATGGCGCTATATAAATAAAGTTGAATTGAATTGAATTGAATTAATGCTGCAACATTAAAACATGATAAGATAAAGAGATAAACTAAAAAACTTAAAGACTAAAACCATGCAATAAGTGTAGAATAATAAGTAATAATAATAATAATAATAATAATGAGTAATACTAGTCACAGCAGTTTTAAATAAATTAGCAAGTAGCAGATGATGTGGAGTACCACATAGTGCAGTCGATAATGCAACAGAAAAACAGTGATGAATGACATGAGTCTGGTTGAGCTGCTGTATATAGTGCACGAGAGTCAATAAGTCACTTAATGTTCAGCAGTCTGATGGCAGAGGGGAAAAAGCTGTTCATGTGCCGGGAGGTTTTAGTCTGAATGGACCGAAGTCTTCTACCTGAGGGGAGGGTGGCAAACAGTACGTGACCAGGGTGTGAAGGATCAGCTATGATCCTGCCTGCACGCCTCCGGGTCCTGGAGATGTACAGGTCCTGGAGAGATGGGAGCTTGCAGCCGATCACCTTCTCAGCAGTGCGCACAACGCGCTGCAGCCTTAGTCTGTCCCTGGCAGTGGCTCCTGCGTACCACACGGTTATGGAGGAGGTGAGGATGGACTCGATATTCGATACTCGATTATTGACTTTAGGAGGAAAACTCCCAGGCACAAAGTCACCATACTAAAAGGCCAGACCACCAAATGTGTACAATCGTACAAATATCTTGGGACGATTATTGATAGTAATTTAAACTTTGAAGTCAACTGTGAAAGGGTGTGCAAAAAGGGTCAGCAAAATTTGCATTGTTTGAGGAAACTTACACGCTTCCAAATTGACCGAACCATAATGACAGTGTTTTATCAGGCTTTTATTGAATCTGTTTTATCCTTTTCTTTAGTGTCATGGTTTGGTCAGATAAAGCTGAAACAGAGGAAATCCTTGGATCAGGTAGTTAGATGGTCCAGTCGTTTGCTTGGTGAGTCACAGCTGAGCCTGATGGCTACCTCCATTTTAAATGATGACTCCCACCCTTTGCACTGCAACTTTCAGCTTCTTCCCTCCAGACAGAGGTTTGCTGTCCCAAAAAGTAAAACCCAGCGCTACAAAAACAGCTTTGTCCCTGCTGCTGTCAAAGAGTTGAACAAGCTATAAAAATATATGTACCTATTTATTGACTTCATTTTATATTTACTTATTTTGTATGAAGTCACTTGCGTTCTAAATATTTTATTGGGTTTTAGACCTTTGAGTTTTTTAACCTCTGACTAGTTTTTAACTTTTAACTTTAATATGACCCTTCTCTCTTACCTCTGGTTTCTCCCTCATCTCTTTGTCTTTTTATACCCTGATTGATGGAGCCTTGAGTATTTTTATCATGTTTATAGTCAGCTTCATGTGTGCCTGTGTTTGTGTCTATGTTGAATGTAATTAGTGGCTTGTAAATATGGATGTCACCAGACTGCAAAGCAAATCTACCTACGGGTACAAATAAAGTAACCTGAACCTGAACCTGAACCTGAAGATAACACAAGTAAACACAAAATGCAGTTTTTAAATGAAGGTGTTTTGTTACGACCCGAGCGCTGGGTTCTGATTGCGCTCGGGCTGAGTTCAACTCGCTGCCGGCCTTGACAGCTGTGGGTTGTATTCTGGTCTCACCGGGCTCTTATTATGAAGGTGCTCAGTGGGGCTTCCGCCTGTCAAGGCTGGTCAGCTGTGTGTCATTACTGCTCGTTAGTGTTCGCCTTCATAAAGCCAGCACTAGTGACAGTAATGATAAGATAAGATAAGATAAGCCTTTATTAGTCCCACAACGGGGAAATTCCAGGATTGCAACAGCACAGGGATAGCAACACTCAGAGCAACAATCAGAAGGCAAGAAAAAAAACAAGCAAGCAAGAGCAGCTAATAAACATATGTACGTATTACTATAAAATATATATATATACACACACACACAGACACACAGTGCAGAGCATTGTAGCTGGATGGAATAAATATATGAATATGTGAACACACAGTGCAGAGCACTGCAGGAGTGCTCTGGAGTATTGTCCATGCTGCAGGAGTATTGTCAGACGTTGTCAGACATTGTCAACATCTTGTTAGGAGTATGGTCAACACCTTGTCAACGCGTCGTTAGACCTTCATGTCAGGTTCGTGCTTTCATGTTACAGTTTAGCTCGTTGTGGCTGGGGTCAGCCCTGCGAGCCCATGTATTGATTTGTGTGTTTTTGCCGAGAGCGGCTCACAGTCTTGTCCTGTCTCGTCTTATGTGTTAATTAAACCATCATCGCAAAACTCACTGGTGGACTCTTGGCGTCTTATGGTGATCCGCGAGGATCACCGCATGACATGTTTATTATTAAGGGTAAAAAAAATCCAAACCTGCATGGCCCTGTGTGAAAAAGTGATTGCCCCCCCCCATGTTAAAACATAAATGAACTGTGGTTTATCACATCTTTGGAAAGCTGAGTTCAATTTCTCCAGCCACACCCAGGCCTGATTACTGCCACGCCTGCCCTCAATCAAGAAATCACTTAAATAGGACCTGCCTGACAAAGTGAAGTAGACCAAAAGATCCTCAAAAGCTTGACATCATGCTGTGATTCAGATAAATTTAGGAACAAATGAGAAACAAATAATTGAGATCTGTCAGTCTGGAAAAGGTTATAAAGCCACTTCTAAAGCTTTGGGACTCCAGTGAACCACAGTGAGAGCCCATCCATCCATCTTCTACCGCTTAATCCTTTTTGGGTCACGGGGTGGGGGGGGGGTGGAGCCTATCCCAGCATCTTTGGGCGAGAGGCAGGGTACACCCTGGACAGATCGCCGGTCCATCGCAGGGCCAACACAAAGAGACAGACAACCATTCACTCTCACATCCATACCTAAGGACAATTTAGAATCCCCAGTTGATGCCAATTAACCTCACCTGCATGTCTTTGACCTGTGGGAGGAAACCGCAGTACCTGGAGTAAACCCACGCAGAAACGGGGAGAACATGCAAACTCCACACAGAAGGGTCACCAATGGTCTGGAGGTGAGATTGAACCCACGATGATCAAGGGTGGAATCGATCCCATGACCTTCTTGCTGTGCTGCCACTGTGCTAACCACTGCGCCACCGGGCTGCCCACAATGAGAGCCATTATCCACAAATAGCGAAAACATGGAACAGTGGTGAAACTTCCCAGGAGTGGCCAGCCGACCAAAATTACCCCAAGACCGCAGCGGTGACTCATCCAGGAGGTCACAAAAGACCCCATAACAACATCCAAAGAACTGCAGGTCTTACTCTAGACTCCACCATAAGAAAGAGACTAGGCAAAAATGGCCTGCATGGCAGAGTTCCAAGATGAAAACTACTGCTGAGCAAAAAAAGCATAAAGGTTTTTCTCAGTTTTGCCAGAAAACATCTTGATGATCCCCAAGACTTGTGGGAAAAATACTCTGTGGACTGACAAGACAAAAGTTTAACTTTTTGGAAGGTGTGTGTCCAATTGCATCCGGCGTAAAAGTAGCACAGCATTTCAGAAAAGGAATATCATACCAGCAGTAAAATATGGTGGTGGTAGTGTGATGTTCTGGGGCTGTTTTGCTGCTTCAGGACCTAGAAGACTTGCTGTGGTAAATGGAACCATGAATTCTGCTATCTACCAAAAAAATGCTGAAGGAGAATGTCCGGCCAAGCTGAAGCGCACTTGGGTTCTGCAGCAGGACAATGATCCAAAACACACCAGCAAATCTACCTCTGAATGGCTTAAGAAAAACAAAATGAAGACTTTGGAGTGGCCTTGTCAAGTTCGTGACCTGAATAAGATTAAGATGCTGTGACATGACCTTTAAAAGGCAGTTCATGCTCAAAAATCCTCCAGTGTGGCTGAATTACAGCAATACTGTAAAGATGAGTGGGCCAAAATTCCTCCACAGCACTGTAAAAGACTCATTGCCAGTTATCGCAAACACTTGACCGCAGTTGTTGCTGCTAAGGGTGGCCCGACCAGTTATTAAGTTTAGGGGGCAATCACCTTTTCGCACAGGGCCATGTAGGTTTGGATTTTTTTCCCCCCTTAATAATAAACACCTTAATTTATAAATTGCATTTTGTGTTTACTTGTGTTATCTTTGTCTAATATTTAAATTTGTTTGATGATGTGAAACATTTAAGTGTGACAAAAAAATGAGAAATCAGGAAGGGGCAAACACTTTTTCACACCACTGTATGTTGGAATAAACATGATTGAATGTGCTTTTATCGTGGGTGGGAATGTCCACACGCTGGTAATATTTGGGGAGTACGGTCTGTAAATTGCACTGGTTAAAGTCGCCAGCAACAATAAAAACAGCATCAGGGTGTTTCGTCTCTACTGCGCTGATGACGTTGTGGAGTTTGTTTAGGGCTACTGTATAGTTGCTCTGTGGACAGATGTATACAGCGGCCAAAAACACAGCAGTAAATTCCCTCGGTAAATAATAGGGACAGCATTTCAGCAGTAAAAACTTCACGTCGGCCGAGCAGTGCTTGTAAACGGTTTGTACATCTCCACACCACGAGTGGTTTATAAATACACACACACACCCTCCCCTCGTCTTACCAGAGTCTCCTGTTCTGTCTGCCCAGTGTGTTGAGTGTGTCTGGAGCTGAGTAGTGCTCTCCGGGACTCTGTCTGAAAGCCAACTTTCACAGAAAATTAGGGCACAACACTCTCTTGTCTCCCGCTGGTCTTCAACCGTTGCTCTTGGTTCGTCTAGATTATTTTCCAAAGACCGAACGTTTGCAATTAAGAGACTGGGTAGTGGTGGCCGGCTGGAGCGAGCCTTTAGCCTAGCATGTAGTCCTCCTCTCTTGCCTCACCTTCGACGCCTTCGACCCTGCCTCCGACGCACTCTCTTGGGGTCAGCATGCTCATGTGGGCTTGGTGCTTCGGGGCCTTCCTGAATCAGAATCAGAATCAGAATCAGGTTTATTGCCATTGTTCATGTAGTACACAAACTAGGAATTTGTCTCGGTACAATGCTGCAACATTAAACATGATAAGATAAGAGAAATAAACTATACATGTAATAAAGTGTAGGATAAGATTAAGTGATACTGGTCAACAGTTAAAATATATATTAGCCAGCAGCAGATACTGTGGAGAACTATATAGTGCAGTCGGTAATGCAGGAAGAAAACAGGGGTGCTGATGGTCACTGCGGGGGAGGACGATGCATTGCAGGTTGGGTGATATAAAGCCAGTAAACTCCATGTGGCTGCTTGACTTGGCGATATCCAGTAGTGTTTGTCGGTCGCATGTTAGCAGTGCATGACCTCCATGCACTGTAGAAAGAACAGCAACTATGCAAAAAAGGAGAAAAGTCGGCATAAGCTATATAATGTATATAACTATATATAACTGTGTAATTGTCTCTGTTACACTAACACTGGTGCAATGTTATCGTAACCACAAACCCTACACAACAGGCGACTGATATGTATTATAAACACTGACCTCTGCACTAGGCAATATTTAATTTGTTTATGTGTGTGAAATAGGCATATTCTTTTCTGTATTATGCCCGTTGAGGTGCTTAGCAGCAGTTAACGGGGTACATTTAGAAAGGACTATTTTTCTCAGCCGAGCAAAATAACTGGTTAAACAAATAAATTACAATATTTTGTCCTGTGTTGTGATCATTTAATAAACTATGCTTGTGGAACTGTTGTATAAAAGCAATTTGACGAATCACTGCGGTTACTATATTCATTGATACAGCACTCCCTCTTGTGTAATATTGCTTAATTGTGTAAGTAAAAACAAAGTTAAGATTTTATGCTGCGTTCAATTTTAGAATTCAAATTTGCAACAAATTAGACACTGTACCTTTAATATCAGTGTGAAATATCACTGCTTTGTGATAGTGTGATGGTGTTTTTGTCAAAGAGCAGTTGCAGCTACAGCAGCAACTTCAATTCAGAAAACTTTATTCACCCCAAAATGGGCAGTTGTATTTGACAGTCCCCAATTTGCTATATGCACAGAGCTCTGGTGAAGCACTTCTGGTTTAAACTCAGGCAGCGGCATCGCTTCCAGTCCCCACCTGTTGCTGTTGTTTCTGTCATCTTGCCGACATGTCACAGAAAAAGAAGTTTAAATTTCAAAAAACTGAGAGCACTACAGCGGAACATTGCTGGGTACCTTTGTGTCAGGACTCTAGTAAGTACAACAAAGTACTTAGTTTTCATACATTTCCATCACACGAAGAAACCAGATGAAAATGGACCGTTGCTATCCGGAGAGTTAACTTTACAGTTACCCCCCATACTAGAGTCTGCAGCCGGTATTTCAAACAGGAGAACATCTGTGAACCATCATCCGAGACTGGACGAAGACTATTAAAAAAGGGAGCAATCCTGTCTTTGTTTGAGTGGAACAGTTGCTCCATTCCACAGTCAAGACTGGGGGTCTGGGAGAGGAGACAGCGACGGGTGGAGGATGATCCACTGGATCACACAGTTAGCAACCAGATTGCTAGCATACGCCGTGACAAGACTACGCCTCGGCTGTGGACCCTGTTATCGTTGATGTGGCCCTGGCTGAAAACATGTCCCTCAGAGAGGAGATTGACCAGCTAAAACAACAGATCGAGAAGCTAACCATCAAGCAGTGGTTTGCGTAATATTGCCAAGATTAGGAGCATCTTGTCTTGAGTGATGCTGAGAAACTGATCCACACTTTTGTTAGCTCTAAATTAGATTATTGTAACTTTTTATTATCAGGTTGTCCTAAAACATCTTTAAAAAGTCTTCAGTTGATCCAGAATGCTGCAGCAAGAGTTTTAACAGGTACTAGAAAGAGATCATATCTCTCCGGTTCTGGCCTCCCTTCGGTGGCTTCCCAAAGAGTTTAGAATTAAGTTTAAAATCCTTCTTCTCACTTTCAAAGCTCTAAACAATCAGGCCCCTTTTTATTTAAAAGATCTGATACTACCCTATTATCCTAACAGAGCACTACGCTCCCAAAATGCTGGATTTAGTTATCAAGCTCCTCTCTTGTGGAACCAGCTGCCAATCTGGATTTGGGAGTCAGACTCGATCTCTGTTTTTAAGAATAGGGTTAAAACCTTCCTTTTTGATATAGCTTACAATTAGGGAGGGATCATGTGTTTCTGAACCCTCCTGTAGTTATGCTATTAGGTTTAGTCAGCCGGGGGACCTCCAATAATTGCACTGGACTTCACTCCTTTCTTCACTCTCAATGAAATATTTTTTTTTCTTTTTTTTTTTTTGCTGGTCATTAACATCTGTTTGTTCTCTCCCATAGATTGAGTCCCCATCGTGCTGTTTGCTCTCTACATGTCTGTTCTTTTCATCTTCTCTATCCCCTCACCCCCCAGCCAGTTGCAGCAGATGACTGCCCCTCCCTGAGCCTGGTTCTGCTGGAGGTTTCTTCCTGTTAAAAGGGAGTTTTTCCTCTCCACCGTCGCCAAGCGCTTGCTCATAGGGGATTGCCTGATTGCTGGGGTCTTTCTGCAATTGTGGGGGTTTCCCCTACAGTTGAAAGTGCTATGAGGTGACTCTTCTTGTGAAATGGCACTATATAAATAAAGTTGAATTGAATTGAATTGGTTTGGTGTACAACACTTTGCTAGGTCTGACAGAGACATCTGTTTTTTCACAAGGTAAATCTGAATGCACCAAATGTGTTATTATGGATTTGTTCATGTCCTGATCTCAGTTTATGAATTAGAGAATCCCTGTTTATTTGTAGTGTTTTAAAAGTAGCATAACAGGCATAAGAAATACAGCAACAAAGCTAAAAATGCAATAACAGAAAATAAATCTTGTATTTTATTATATTTTATTATTAGTATTGAGTGCTGCTGCCGATGAAAAAATACTGAATGAATATTAAATTGACATGATAAAAGTGCCCATTTTCAATGTCTACACCATTCACATTATATATATATATATATATATACACTACCGTTCAAAAATTTGGGGTCACTTAGAAGTTTCCTTATTTTTGAAAGAAAAGCACTTTTTTTCAATGAAGATAACTTTAAACTAATCAGAAATACACTCTATACATTGCTAATGTGGTAAATGACTGTTCTAGCTGCAAATGTCTGTTTTTTGGTGCAATATCTACATAGGTGTATAGAGGCCCATTTCCAGCAACTATCACTCCAGTTGTGGTGGAAGAATAATAAGGCAGCGAACTGAGAGTTTAAAAGGGTGTTTAATATCATTCATCCCGCCATCATTGAACTCACTCCAGCCCTGTGCAGGCGGGCTGGAGCGGGTCCTCAGGCTCTCGTGAGGAGACACAGAATGTGTGTGTCAGAAGCAGTAGTCAGAGAGAGAGTCAGTTACAGAGCAATGCAGTTTTTATACCCAGTTACAGACAATACATGCACAGCAGTAAGCCTAGACATTTGCATTACAGTACAGAGCCGGAAAGCGTGAACACAATGCATGAATGGTAACTGCAGGAAAGCATGGGACATTTGCATTTGAGAACAGCATGATACTGATACTGGCGGAAGGAGCTAGACACAGAGAGGCTGCCTATTGATATCAATACACATCTCATTGTTCTGCTTGTTCCAGTCTGTTGTGGGGGTGATCCACACTACTTCCCCCCAGAGGGCTCAGCGGGGGGCTGAGGCCTCGATCGTCCGGCTTTGGGAGCGAGCTGCGGAGAAAGTCTGTGCCGAAGGAGGGGGAGGGAGGAGGGTGGGGGTAGTAAGTGCCGGCCCGGGACAGCGAAATTGTCTGGGCCGCGAAAAAAAATTGCCTGTGGATCTGCGATGTTGAGGGGCTGTCCCGTTGAATGTGCGGAGGTCCACAGCAGCTGTGTGAAGAAAAACTTGTCTCTGACTCCTCTCACGGTTAAGTCCTGCGAGGATTAATAGCGGCCGTGAAGAAAAAACAAAAGCTGAGGGACTTGGCGTGTTGGCTTTAGGTGCGGGCGCAACCCTAAAGCCCTCGGGGACAGCTGACGGCTGAATTCCCATCTGCGCCGTGGCTGAGACCCATACAAAATCCTGTGAGCGAGCTGCGTGTGATGCTTCAGGTGTGTGAGCAGCCCTGAAGGTTCCGTGTGCAGCGGCGAAGGACGCTGGCAGTCTGTGTGGAGCCGGTATGTCCCGTGCGTGGTGCGCTGTCCTCATAACCCCCCGGTGCGTGCGCAGGGGTTCGGTGCATGGGTGGTCCGCTGTTGAGAGGTGAGTCAGGGTCAGGGAGCTTACTGGAGATCAGCGTAGTCGGCGCCGATAATCATCCCTGTTCAGTGTCGCTGTAGTTCGCTGTGCCGGGTCATGGTGCGTTCAGGTCCACGCGCTGCATTCTCCGTCGGCCCTGGAGGTCGCCGTCGTGGAGAGAGGACGAGGTGCGTGCGCTCTCGTGTGGAGGAGCTGTGAGAGCGGCCGGTCCCAGCGTGGATGTGCAGATCTCAGGCGTGCAGATCTCACCATGAAGCTTGCTGCAGCTTTCCCGGTCGTGGGTGATGTCCGGAGAGTTCGCCTGGTGGTGGCTCTGCGTCGAGGTCTCCCTGAAGCAGAAGGGAGGGCAGATCATTTGCGTCAGGCTGCTGCGTTCGCTTGTCGTTGGAGCATCACCGCCGGGTGCTGCGTTCGCTGGCAGCATGTTCTTTTCAGCGTCGGGTCACCAGTGTGGGAACATGAAATAATAAGCGGCGAACTGAGAGTTTTTGAGGGAGTTTATTAATCATACCGCCATCACAGACTCACTCCGGTGCCGTGCATGCACGCCAGAGCGAGCCTGGAGGCTCTCCTAGCAGACAGTGGATGCGTCTAGTCAGATGAGCAGTGAGAGAGTCAGTTACAGAGCAATGCAGTTTTTATACCCAGTTACAGACAATACATGCACAGCAGTAAGCCTAGACATTTGCATTACAGTACAGAGCCGGAAAGCGTGAACACAATGCATGAATGGTAACTGCAGGAAAGCATGGGACATTTGCATTTGAGAACAGCATGATACTGATACTGGCAGAAGGAGCTAGACACAGAGAGGCTGCCTATTGATATCAATACACATCTCATTGTTCTGCTTGTCCCAGTCTGTTGTGGGGGTGATCCACACTGTGTTCTAATGGTACAATGTGTTTGCTCATTGCGTCAGAAGGCTAATGGATGATTAGAAAACCCTTGTGCAATCATGTTAGGTCTGCAATGCTGTAATTGCTGCAAATGGAGGATTCTTTGACGAAAGCAAAGTTTGAAGGAAAAAATTATTATTTCAAATACAAATCATTATTTCTAACCTTGTCAATGTCTTGACTATATTTTCTATTCATTTTACAACTCATGGTGGTAAGTAAGTGTGACTTTTCATGGAAAACACAAAATAATTGTCTGGGTGACCCCAAACTTTTGAACGGTAGTGTGTATATATATATATATATATATGTATATATATATATATATATATATATATATATATATATATATATATATATATATATATATATATATATATATATATATATATATATATACAGTATATACTGTATATATATATATATATATATATACTAAGCCTGACATGACTTGATTAAGGTGATTATTTCACTGTACATATATACTTGTCAATATGCAGTTTCCATAGGTAATGTATAATGCTGCAGTAAATTGAAATGCTGAAGATTCATTTGTAGAATATTATTCGGGATAGCTTATGTAATAATAGCTTTGTTATTATACATATAAAGTAGAGGGGGAAAGGAAGGTGGAGAGAGGGGTATTCACAGTCTTTGATCAATACCTTGTTGGTGCACCTTTGGCAGCAATCACAGCCTCAACTCTTTTTGAATATGATGCCCCAAGCTTGGCACACCTATCTTTGGACAGTTTCGCCCATTCCTCTTTGCAGCACCTCTCAAGCTACATCAGGTTGCACGGGAAGCTTCAGTGCACAGCCATTTTCAGATCTTTCCAGAGATGTTCAATTGGATTCAAGTCTGGGCTCTGGCTGGGCCATTCAAGGACATTCACAGAGTTGTCCTGAAGCCACTCCTCTGATATCTTGGCTGTGTACTTAGAGTCGTGGTCCTGCTGAAAGATGAACCATTGCCCCAGTCTGAGGTTAAGAGCGCTCTGGAGCAGGTTCTCATTCAGGATGTCTCTGTACATTGCTGCATTAATCTTTCTCTCTATCCTGACTAGTCCCCCAGTTCCTGCCTCTGAAAAACATCCCCACAGCATGATGCTGCCACCACCATTGGCGGAGTTATGAGCGGTGCCTGGTTTCCTCCAAACATGACGCCTGGCATTCACGCCAAAAAGTTCAATCTTTGTTTCATTAGGCCAGAGAATTTTGTTTCTCATGGTCTGACAGTCCTTCAGGTGCCTTTTGGCAAACTCCAGGTAGGCTGCCAAGTGCCTTTTACTAAGGAGTGGCTTCAGTCTGGCCACTCTACCATACAGGCCTGATTGGTGGATTGCTGCAGAGATGGTTGTCCTTCTGGAAGGTTCTCTTCTCTCCACAAAGGAATGCTGGGGCTCTGACAGAGTGACCATCGGGTTCTTGGTCAACTCTCTGACTAAGGCCCTTCTCCCTTGATCGCTCAGTTTAGACAGCCGGCCAGCTCTAGCAAGAGTCCTGGTGGTTCTGAACTTGTTCCATTTTCAGATGACTGAGGCCACTGTGCTCATTGGGACCTTCAAAGCAGCAGAATTTTTTCTGTACCCTTCCCCAGATTTGTGCTGTGAGACAATCCTGTGTCGGAGGTTTACAGACAATTCCTTTGACTTCATGCTTGGTTTGTGCTCTGACATGCACTGTCATCTGTGGGACCTTATATAGACAGGTGTGTGTCTTTCCAAATCATGTCCAATCAACTGAATTTACCACAGGTGGATTCCAGTTAAGCTGCAGAAACATCTCAAGGATGATCAGTGGAAATGGGATACACCTGAGCTCAATTCTGACCTTCATGGCAAATGCTGTCAATACTTACTGTATGTATATGTGATTTATTAGTTGTTGTTTTTTTTAATTTTTAATAAATTTGCAAAAATCTAAAAAAACCAAACTTTTTTCACATTGTCATTATGGGGTATTGTGTGTGGAATTTTGAGGAAAAAAAATGAATTTAATCCCTTTTGGAATAAGGCTGTAACATAACAAAATGTGGAAAAAGTAAAACGTGTTATGTACCTGGGGCACGGTTTAGAGCCGTGCCCAGCCTCTCTGCCTGGTGAACATTGTGTTGTTTATTTTCTGTTATTTCCCAATTTATTATATTTTCTATTTTTCTGTATTGTATTTTCTGTTTCCGGTTTGTTTATTTTGACAGCGCTGGGCAGCTTCCGGTTGCCATTTCCCTGGGGCTGCTCAGCTGCTGCCAATTGGCCACTTATGAGCTACACCTGTTTGTAATCATTGTATGGGTATTTCTGTGACGCGGCAACTGCTGTTCGTTGTCGTGTCCTACTCTACGCTCTACTCCTGTGCTGTTCCCACCGTGACCAATCTTTGTGGTTCGGGGGTCTGCTGTGAGGTAAGTTGGTGTGCTCCGTCTGGGTGCCGTTTTCTCCCTAATTGTCTCAGCCGTCGAGCTCCACCGCTCTCGGGGTCTCCGGCTGAGCCTTCCCCTCTGATCTGGTGCTCCCAGTGTTTTGGCACCACGGACGTTGAGCCCAACTGGCCTCCGGCATTTTTGTGTGCATTTCCACTTCTCTGACAGTGTCTGTATTATTTGTTTTTGTGTGTGAGTGCTGCTTCATATTCGGGTCGGGCGTAGCCACTTTAGTCCACTCACTCTCAGACCATTTACGTACATGTAGTGCTCCGCTCTTCACCCCATGTATTATTGGTGGTGTGCGGGTTGGCTGGTGATTACATTCGCCGTAGTTTAACTGTTTCTGCTGCCTTTGCTTCTGTGTTTTCCCCAGGTTAGCCGGCGATCACGCTCACCTTAGCTTTAAACTATTTTTTGCCAACCTGTCATTCTTTCAATATTTGTGCAATTTGCTGTCAGTGGATTTCTCATATGCTCACTAGCCCTGTATGTTGAATCACTTTGTATGTGTCCTTTAAGTTTTTTAAATGTGCAAAAAACCTACAATGAGCACGTGGAATCCTACTTCTTGCCCGTTTAACGGGCAGTTTATGACAGAAGGACACGGCCAGTCTGGACACCAGCCGTTGTAGGTTTTTGGCCGTTTTCTTCTCTTTTGAGTAGACTGACCGTGGGTTGTATGGTTTTTACCATGGATTTCCAGGTTTTGGGACTAGGTGCAAAGGAGTGTGCGGTGGCAGAGGATGTTGCTATGGTGTATGAAACCAGACAGCGAGTGGTGGAGCGGCTTGAAAGTTCACCCTCACGCCAACCCAGGCAGAAGAAGCGACTATGGGAATGGAGGGCTCGACGCTTCCACCTTGAGCCCATGCCAATGCCCTCAACCCAGACAGCGCCCGAGGCTCTCGTGAAGAGCGAGCCAGACCTCGGAGCAGCGGCTGACTCCATCAACTCCCAGGAATTCAGGCAAGTGAACTCTAGTATTCCATTACGTAAGGATGAATTATCTTGCCTGTTTCCTGGAGAGAGAACCCAGTGTTTGCAGTCCACTGGGTTCTCTCCGCCCACTGCTAATGAGTGTCTCTCCTGTTCCCTCCGTGTCTCCCCCATCTGCTCCAGAGTGCCAACCGGATCGTGACCTGTGCCGCCGGACGATGGAGGAGCCAATGGTCCTGGAGTTCTTGAACCCAGTGCCGGCGCTGAGCCGAACCGCAGCTGCCACGCCAGATGAGCCATCAGCACGGTCCTCTCCAGCTGGGAAGACTGAGACTGCTCATACCATCACACCTGCTGCAGAGGCTGCCACAGCAGAGTCGCCATTCAACCTCCTGAGGACTGAGCCCAGAGCATCGTTGCCAGGATCGACGGAGTCCTGGATGGCGGTGGAGCTCAAGTTCAGGCAAGTGCCCTCTTCTGTTCCTTCTGTTTCTATTTGGGAGAGGTCTTGTCTGGCTCATGGGGAGGAGAGCCAAGTGCAGCCATCAGCTGCACCACAGCTCACCTCGCCAGGCTCCACCGCTGCCGGCGACCCTGACCCTGTTTGTCTGCTTGTGTTTCCTGAGCCTTCTCACAGGATCGCCGGGGAAGATCTGTTCGAGCCAGAAGTCTCCCTGGGTCTAGGCTCTCCACCTGAAGCCATTATGGGTCCAGCTCCTCTCGCTGGGATCGACATGGACGTTCCTTCCGCTGCAGCAGACAACATCTTACACCAGGAGATCAGGCAAGTGTCAGTTTGTTCCCCTTCTAATTATGATGACAAGTCTTGCCTGACTCCCGGTGATGAGACTCAGGGTCTGCAGTCCCCTGAGTCCTCACCACCTGCTGCAGCCACCACCCTCTCACCAGTCATTCCCATGTCTCCTCCTATCCCCGAGTGTCCCCCGGTCCCAGACCAGAACCTCTGGACCAGGGGGGAGGCCGTGGCCCTGGAAGAGCCACTTCCAGCACTCATGGTGAGCCAGACCTCAGCCATCATGCCGGAAGAGCCTCCTGGGTGGATTCCTCCAACTGGGGCCGAAAAGAGATCGGGGAGAACCCAACACTGCCGGACGAGTCCGAGGATCCAGGCTCGCTGCTGGAGGTTACCGTAGGTCCTGCTGTCCCCGCTGTGGAGGTCGTCATGGGTGCAGCCATGGTCCAGCCGAGGCCCACCGCGGGTGCAGCGAGGTTCCTGACTGGGACCACCACGTTTTCAACAACGAGGCCGGGTCCTCCGAGGGTGCTATGATGGCTCAGCCGGGGCCCACTGCAGGTGCAGCTCAGCCCCAGCCTGGGGCCGCTACGGGTGCGTCCTGGAAAATTAGTCTTGGAGGACCACCTGATGGGCGGCCTCTTCATCCTTATTGGTTTGGTGGTAAGGGCAGGTCACCCAGTGTGCCCCAGCACAGATGCCAGTGGTCTGGGAACTTAGGAAGACCGCCGGAACTTCCCCTGCTGCTTCGTTGGTGCTGGGGCAGGGGGAGACCACCTGAAGCACTCCAGTATACATGCCGGTGGCTGTGGGACTCAGGTAGACAACCTGAACTGTTCACTCATTCATCAGTTGGGTTCAGAGTGCTGTGTTGCCGCCCTTTGGACTGAGTGTACTCATAAGTGTTTTCTTTTGATGTCTTTTGTTTTTTGTTACTGTTTGGGTCCCTCCGTTCCTGGGTTCCCCCTTCTTCCCCCCCAGGGTGGGTCATTTGTTTGAATGCAGGAGGTTTGTTTCTCCTGTGATGTTACCCTGGGGTGTCTGGTATCCACCCCTTAAGGGGGTGGATCTGTCATGTTCCTGGGGCACAGGTTAGAGCCGTGCCCAGCCTCTCTGCCCGGTGAACATTGTGTTGTTTATATTCTGTTATTTCTTAGTTTATTATGATGTTTTGTATTTTTCTGTATTGTATTTTCTGTTTCCGGTTTGTTTATTTTGACAGCGCTGGGCAGCTTCCGGTTGCCATTTCCCTGGGGCTGCTCAGCTGCTGCCAATTGACCACTTATGAGCTACACCTGTTTGTAATCATTGTATGGGTATTTCTGTGACACGACAACTGTTGTTCATCGCCATGTCCTACTCTACGCTCTACTCCTGTGCTGTTCCCACTGTGACCAGTCTTTGTGGTTAGGGGGTCTGCTGTGAGGTAAGTTGGTGTGCTCCGTCTGGGTGCCATTTTCTCCCTAATTGTCTCAGCCGTCGAGCTCCACCGCTCTCGGGGTCTCTGGCTGAGCCTTCCCCTCTGATCTGGTGCTCCCAGTGTTTTGGCACCACGGACGTTGAGCCCAACTGGCCTCCGGTATTTTTGTGTGCATTTCCACTTCTCTGACAGTGTCTGTATTATTCGTTTTTGTGTGTGAGTGCTGCTTCATATTCAGGTCGGGCGTAGCCACTTTAGTCCACTCACTCTCAGACCATTTACGTATATGTAGTGCTCCGCTCTTCACCGCATGTATTATTGGTGGTGTGCGGGTTGGCTGGCGATTACACTTGCCGTAGTTTAGCTATTTCTGCTGCCTTTGCTTCTGTGTTTTCCCCAGGTTAGCCGGCGATCACGCTCTCCTTAGCTTTAAGCTATTTTTTGCCAACCTGTCATTACTTTCAGTATTTGTGTCATTTGCTGTCAGTGGATTTCTCATATGCTCACCAGCCCTGTATGTTGAAGCACTTTGTATGTGTCCTTTAAGTTTTTAAATGTGCAAAAAACCTACAACGAGCACGTGGAGTCCTATTATACTTTCCGGATGCACTGTAGATGGGGCTAGATTTGGTCCATCTTGCATGACTGATTTAGAGCAGTGTTTTCAATCAGTTTATATAGACTTGAGTTTTTTAGGTGTTATGACTCTTTTTTGAAACATGCACTACTTTCACAACCTCAAAGTCCTAGAACAGACAAAATTATTATTGTGCATTCCTACAAAGACTACACTGTTTTTATCAACACAGACATTAACCTGATTCCTTCAACCAATCTTCTTTCCCTGGGTCTGGCGGAAATGGCTGTCATGTTATTTTTGAGCCCAGCTTTAACACCCTGTATTAAAATTGACAGAAAAAGGATATTTAAGAAAACTTAACAGATGAACATAATACAAAGAAGAGAAAAATGCAGTTACCATGGTTCTTGGTTTGTGCCATTTCTGTTCAGTTTCTGTGCAGCTGTGTATGGGAGGAACAGCAGTGATCCTGAGCTGACAATAATGTGCACTGGTACAACAAAGCTGCTACATGGTTGCACAATGCTGCACCTTCCACACAGGTACACTGGCAGCTGTGTAGCTGCACAGGATGGACATTCCTCAGCACTATGTGTGATGATAGACAAAATCTGTTATATACTGTACCAGCTGCAACTGCATTACGCATCCCGAGTAACATGATATGTGAAAGATAAAATACTAGCAAAAGCTACTAATTAACTCATTTAAGACTGTCACTGAATTAATAGAACACGGCTCAATCTAGTTTCTGTTAATCCCATCACTTAAATTTGTTTTTGGCCACACTGGCATAAATTTGAGAGTGTAGAAGAGCTGGAAATAACGAGGCGGTTTTGTATCACAAAAGCAGAGTCTTTAATGAACAACTCTTCTATCTTGTCTCATCATGGTGCAGAGCTTGGCAGAAGGCAAAGAGGAAGAATTCTGCCCAGCTCGCTGGTTAAATACAGGCACACATCCAAGACATGCAAAACACAAGCTGAAATCCCCCGTTATCTAAATCCCCATTAGTCCTGTTAACTCCTCCCTCCGTCTTGGGAGGTGATGGGAAAACCTCTCCTCGCCTAAGGGGGTGAAGGTGTCAAGTCTGTTGCCATGGCGTCCTGTGACGTCATTGGTCTTCACACGGCGGTGAGATTCCTTTGTCCTTTCAGAGGTGTGAAATTCCTTTGCATATGTTGCCCCACACATTTCCACATGCTCCAACGTATGCAGGTATGGAATATATGAGTAATATATACCACAGACCCCCCAAACAACTAGGAAAGGACACAGAAAGATTCACAGTCTAGGGTAATTACTAAGACATACTACGTGTTACAGCTGTTGTCACAGAAGAAACTTCCAAGCAGCCATGCTCCTAAGAGACTTCAGTGAAAATATAACAGCATAGTCTAATCATAAGTCAGTCCTAAACTGTTGCGGCACAATTAGCGAAAAATTGCAGAGTGGTGTAATCAGTCCTTGTGCAGTCTGGGTTTCAATCTTCTCCCAAAGCTGCTGTAGGCTGGTTTAGGCGTCCTGCTGGGACCTTGTTGTGAGGAATCTGCAGTGTGGGAAGGAGAGAGATTATCTGTTCCCTGCCTGGGGGCTGAGACTTTTTCCTTGGGGGGTCTACCTCGCCGAGGTGCTCGCGCCAACTGTGCAGGTTCGTCTCTCAACAAGAAGGCAGGTTTGAGTCTGTCAATGCTGACCGTTTCATTTCTATCCCCATAATCAAGCAGAAAGTGTTTGTCACCATTTTCCAGCACTCTGAACGGGCCATCGTATACTGGGCGTAACGTTGGTTTAAGGGCTTCATGCTTAACAAAAACAAACTCGGCGTTTTTTAAAGTTTGAGGAACAAAAACTCGCGGAAAGGAGTGATGAGCTGGACCGTGTAGAGAGTCCGGTCTGTTACTGCCTAAAAACCTTGGGACTGGGAGGTGCCCTGGTTCCGGGTTTTCTGGTAAAAATTCACCTGGTAGTCTAATAGGCTGAGCAAAGACTAATTCTGCGGGGGAAGCGTCTAAATCCTCTTTAGGTGCTGCACGCAACCCCAATAAAACCCAGGGAAGTTTATTTACCCAATTTGTGTCCGTTAATGAGGCTCTGAGGGCGGCCTTTAAGGACCTGTGAAAACGCTTGCATAACCCATTAGCCTGGGGGTGATAAGCGGTGGTACGGTGAATTGTTGCCCCTAAACTGTTGGACATGGCTGACCAGAGCTCTGAGACAAATTGAGGCCCCCTATCTGACGTGATGTCTGATGGGACGCTGAAACGTGCCACCCAATTTGTTAGAAAAACGCGAGCGACTTCCTCCGCTGTAGTTGCCGCTAGAGGGACTGCCTCTGGCCAGCGCGTGGTGCGGTGTATCATTGTTAGCAGGTGTGTGAAACCCTGGGAGGAAGGCAGCGGCCCCACGAGGTCGACATGAATGTGGTCGAACCTTCTAGCAGGGATGGGAAAAGGCTCCAGAGGGGCTTTTGTGTGTTTGTGTACTTTGGCACGCTGACAAGGAATGCAAGTTTTTGCCCATTCTTTTACGTTTTTGCGCAGGCCTGGCCACACAAACCTTTCGGCAACCATTTTGACCGAGGCGCGCACACCTGGGTGCGCGAGGGAGTGAATTGCGTCGAAAATACGGCGGCGCCAAGCAGCCGGTACTAACGGGCGAGGTCGGCCGGTTGAAACATCGCATATTAGGGGGGGCACGCCGTCGCGCAACCCTTTTTCCTCCAGCCTTAACCCTGTTGGTCCAGACAGGAGCGCGCGCACGTCCGCATCACTACCTTGTTCTTCCGCCATGGCTGCATAATCTATCCCTTCATGGATAGGTGCTGCATATGTGTTTGCGTTAGAGAAAAGCTCAGCTGCTGAGGCAGTGTAATCTGTCTCCTCGTGCTCTGGCGGTGCCACAGCGCGAGAGAGACAGTCCGCTACTACGTTAAGTTTGCCCGCTACATGTCGACTTCCGGGAAGATGGCGGAGAGACATAACGCTTAAACAGAGAGCTCTCCCTAGCCGGATTAAAAATCATCGGTAAATGGCCAACTCGACATAAGCGGATCAATAAACTAAGGGATGAAAACACGAAGGAGCCGGGCACAAGGACAAAAGCAGAGTAAAATTAAAGAATTCCTCTTCAACAACGCAGGAGAAACCGCTGAACACGGGGCCCAAAAAAAACGAGGTGACCGCAGCAGAGAAAATGGAAGACACAAAACTCGATACCATGAACACTGGCATCGCCAGTTTGGGTAAAGAGTTGAGAGACTTCAAACGGCAGCTACAACAGGATTTAGCGGCTCTTAAGGAGGAGCTGAAAAAAGAGATTAAGGAAGAAATTATGGGCCTCCGAAGAGAAATGGAGCGCAAGCTAGCAGAAAACATGGAGGAGCTGCGCTCCCAGCGGGCGTGTATGACAGAAGCGCAGGCCCGAATATCAGAGCTGGAAGATTGGAATAGCGAGGCAAGCGAACAGCTGCAGACCCTGACGGCACAAATGCAGAGGATGCAGGAGAAAGTAACCGACTTGGAGAGCAGGTCCAGACGGGGCAATATACGCATCTTCTGGATCCCGGAGGGCATTGAAGGCAACTCGATGACGAAATTCATGGATCAGTTCTTAAAAAAAGAGCTGGAACTGCCCAGCGAAGCGGATCTGCAGATTCAACGAGCGCACAGAGCCTCGGCACAGAACCCGAACCCACGCTCTACACCCAGGTCAGTTGTGGTAAACTTTCTGAAATATGATGTAAAGGAAAGAATCCTGACACGAGCGTGGAAAAAAAAGATACGAATCGGCGACAAGCAGATATTCTTTGATCATGACTACCCAGCGGAAATTGTGCAGCAGCGGAAGAAATATGCCAACATTAAAAAAACGCTGAAAGAAAAAAAAATTAGATTCCAAACGCCGCTAACGAAGATGAGGATTCATTGGGAGAACGGCGTAAGAACCTACAACACAGCCAGAGAGGCAGTGCAGGACATGATGGAGCGGGGCCTTGAGGTGTACGTGCCGGAGGAAACGGTAGGAGCAGCGGAGGCCCTGAACGCATCACGACAGCCGGAGTGGAGGCGAGTGAACGGCAAAAGACGGGGGGAGACGTGGCGCAGCGGGCCCAGGAAAGACTACAAGGCTTTCAACTGAAAGCCTAGATTATAACAAAGATTAAGAAAGACACAGAAGAAATGAAGGCCAAGAAGACAAGGTAAAAGAGAAACAGACGGCTAGGAGAGGTTTAAGTGATATTTGTTGGACATTTCTAGACTAATGACTATTTCTTGGATAGTAAATACAGGTCTAGGGAGGGCCCTACACTCGGTGAGGACAATCCCTCCACCCACCAACAGGGACCAGTGGGCAGAAGAAAGGCCCAAAGTACGGAGGTCGAGATTTTTTAATGTGTTTTTATATAAATATGTGTTATTTTTGTTGTTAAAGGGGCTAGGAGCACAAGTTAAAAAAATGGAAAAACATGATTATGGGTAAAAATCTTAAGATAATAACACTAAACGTGAATGGTCTGAACTCACCTGTTAAAAGGGAAAGAATAATAAGAAAATTCAAGAAAGAAAAAGCCGAAATTATATTTATGCAAGAGACACATTTGAGCAAGACAGAACATGTGAAACTAAAGAGATTTGGCTATAAGAACTCCTACTACAGTTCATTTAAGGGAGGAACTAAAAGGGGGGTTATGATACTAATCTCAAATAAAATACAATTTGAATGTGAACAGGAAATCCAGGATAAAGAAGGCAGGTATGTAATAATAAAGGGTAGCATAGATGGAATGCAGATCACATTAGTGAGCATCTATGCCCCACCAGAAAGTGACAAGGGTTTTTTTCAACATCTGTTTGATCTCATAGCAACACACAGTGAAGGAGTCCTAATTTGTGGAGGAGACTTAAATGCTGTCATGGATCATGAAATTGATACAACAAGTGTTAAGAAGACAAAAAAACATGTAACAAAATTCATAAGAACCTCACTGGCAGAAATGGGTATGGTAGACATTTGGAGGGACCTGCACCCACTCGAAAAAGACTATACACATTATTCAGCAGTCCATAAAGTACACTCTAGAATAGATTACTTCCTTATGAATGAAGATGACAGACACAGGGTGAGAAATTGTTGGATTGGAGGGGCAGAAATATCAGATCATAATCCTATATACATGGAAATAAATTTAAACAATAGAAAACGACAAACAACATGGAAACTTAATGTAGGACTGTTAAATGATGATAAAATGAAAGAAAGAATAAAAGTAAACATAAATGAATATATCCAAGAGAATGACAATGAAGAAGTGGACCCAACAATACTATGGGATGCACTAAAAGCCGTGTTAAGAGGTAAATTAATTGTTGAAACAGGAAAAGCAAATAAGACTAAACTGGAAGCATATGAACAAAGATGTGAGAGACTGAGGGAATTAGAACATAAACATCAAAGCACAAATGACCCAAAAATATATCAAGAAATTAAAGAAGAAAAAATAAAGATAAAAGAAACACAAATGGATGAAATTGAAAGGAAAAATAGATATCTAAAGCAAAAATATTATGAAACGGGACCAAAAGCCACAAAACTGCTGGCAAAACGGTTAAGAAAACAACAAACAATGAATAATGTATATAAGATTAAAGACCCCACCACAAATAAAACCACAGTTAACCCAGAAAACATCGAAGAAATATTCCATAATTTCTACCAAGAACTATACTCGCAACCTGAAGAAACAAATACTAAAGATATAAAAAATTTCTATGCACATTGGACTTGCCATCAATAGGAAATCAACAAAATGAAAAGCTAACAGCAGAAATAACAACACAAGAGATTAGAGATGTGATTAAGTCACTTAAAAACGGTAAATCACCAGGTAGTGATGGATACCCATCTGAGTTTTATAAACTGTTTATAGAAGAACTCACGCCACAGCTTCTAAAGTCATTTAATTGGACGTTGAACAACAACAAAATACCTCCATCATGGAACGAAGCCATTATTTCAGTCATTTAAAGCCAGGGAAAGATAGAGAACAATGCGGAAACTATAGGCCAATCTCTTTATTAAATGTGGATTATAAAATATATACAACAATTATATGTAAACGAATAAAGACATTCTTGACGGAATTGATAGAAGATGATCAAACTGGTTTCATAGAGGGACGCCAAACACATGACAATATCAGGAGAACAATACATATAATTAATCAAATACATAAAGAAAAGAAAAGCGCAGTAATAATGAGTTTAGACGCAGAAAAAGCATTTGACAGGGTTAACTGGAAATTCCTATATAGTGTGCTGGAACGCTTTGGATTTAACGAAAAATCAGTACAATGCATAAGGACGCTGTATCAAGAACCTGTGGCAAGAATCAAGATAAACGGTAGCTTAACAGACAAAGTAAATATACAAAGATCAACTAGGCAGGGATGCTGCTTATCGCCCACCTTGTTTGCTCTGTTCATAGAGCCACTGGCTCAAGTGATACGACAAAATAAGAAATTAAAAGGTGTAACAATAAAGGGGGCGGAACACAAGATTGGGCTATTTGCAGACGATATTATAGTTTACCTTGAACAACCAGATGAATCAATAATGGAAATGATGAACTTGATAGAAAATTTTGGAAAATTATCAGGATACAAGATAAACATAACAAAAACACAAATACTGACATTCCACTATAACCCTCTAAACCAGATAACTGATAAGATCAAACTAAACTGGAAACAAAAAGAAATGAAATACCTTGGAGTGAACATACCTAAAGATCTAAGCAAAATCTATAAAGCAAACTATGATAGGTTGGAACAAGAAATAAAAAAAGATATTGATAGATGGTCAATCTTAAATATGGATCTGAATTCAAAAATTGAGACAGTCAAAATCAGCATACAACCTAGATTACTTTACCTCTTCCAGGCTATACCAACAGAGATTCCAGATGCCCAATTCTCAAGTGGGACAGGATGATATCGAGATTTGTTTGGGGAGGTAAAAAACCAAGAGTGAAATATAAAACTCTCCAGTTACCAAAAGAGAAAGGAGGCATGGGCCTACCGAGTCTAAAGGAATATTACTACTCAGCACAAATAAGATATATCATATGTTGGTGCGACGAGGGATATGAGGCAAAATGGAAAGAAATGGAAAAGGAAATTGAGGGACTCCCAGTACAAAGCATAATAGGAGATAAAGATGCATATAAGCAAATCAAACAAATAGACCCAATCACTAAATTTACTTTAGAACTGTGGTATAAAATAGTACAAAAGTATAATATAAAGGAAGACATAAAACTATTGAAATGGGTAGCATTTGACAGTCAGTTTGAACCGGCAAAACAAGATAGGGGATACAAAAATCTGGTGAACAAGGGAATCACAGCATGGGGCAATATCGGAAAAAAAGATCTCGGGAGCTTTGTAAACATCAGGAGAAAATTTAAACTAGAAAGATCGGAATTCTTCAGATATCTGCAGATGAGAGACTATTATATGAAGAAGATTAGGCATAACCTCCAAACAGATGTGAGCGAGATTATACAATTCATTTTAAGCTCATATACAGGAAATAAAACAAGAATTATTTCAAAGCTATATCAGAAACTTATGGCAAACAATCATTCAAGTAACTATACAAAGGAGAAATGGGAGAAAGAGCTCAATTTAAACATAACAGAAGAAAGCTGGCAGGAAATATGGAAAACACAACACACGTCAACAAATTCAAGAACATGGAGGGAATTTGGATGGAAAAACCTGATTCGCTTTTTCATTACACCACAGATTCAAGGAAAGTATACAAATACCCAATCTATATGCTGGAGGGGATGTGGGGCTCAAAATGCAGACCACTCGCATATGTTTTGGAAATGCTGCAAAATCTCATCATTCTGGAAATCTATACATGTGACAATACAGAGGATATTAGGATATAATATACCAATGAACTGTAACTTGATGTACCTATGTGATCTTAAAAGAGACAATGTTATACAGGCTGAGGACAGATATCTAGTTAAAATCTTGTTGATTGCATGTAAAAAAAACAATCACAAAAAAATGGCGATCAGAAGTTCTTCCTGACCAAGAGCAATGGACTGACATTATTGAGGACATACGTATGATGGAAAAACTAACATATCGACAAAGAATGCAAGAAGGACTATGGGAAAAAAAATGGCGGAAATGGACACACTACAAAGTGCAACAACGAGACAGATATTGAAAGAATAACCAAAGACGCTGGAAAAACCAGAAGAATTAAGAGATGGAAACTAAAAACTTGATGCTCCAACATTTGTCCCCCCCCCCCTTTTTTTTTTTTTTTTTTCTCCTTTTTCTTTTTTACTCTAGCCCCTTTGTTTTTTTTAAATGTAGACTGTGATCTGAATGCAATATATATAATGAAAAATGAATAAAAATCTTAAGTTACAAAAAAAAAAAGTTTGCCCGCTACATGTCGAATGTCTGTGGTGAACTCTGAAATCGCAGCTAGCTGTCTTTGTTGTCTGCCCGACCAAGGTTCTGAAATTTTAGCCATAGCAAAAGTGAGCGGTTTATGGTCCACAAAAGCCGTGAAACTCCGCCCTTCTAACCAAAACTGGAAGTGGCGGATGGATAAATGGAGCGCCAGCAGCTCCCTGTCAAAAGTGTTGTACTTGCGTTCCGTCGGGTTTAGCGATTTGCTAAAAAATGCTAAAGGTTGCCAGACCTCCTTGACAAGTTGTTCTACAACTGCCCCTATGGCCAAGTCTGAAGCATCTGTGGTTAGAGCAATGCGGGCCGAGGGATCTGGATGGACTAACATTGTGGCGTTAGCTAGGGCGTTTTTAACTTCCGCAAAAGCGCGTTCGCGTTCCGGGGTCCATTCGACTGCGTTGGAAGCTTTCTTTTATTTGAGCGCGTCATACAGGGGCTGCATGAGCTGAGCTGCATGAGGGAGGAAACGGTTGTAAAAATTAACCATCCCCAAAAATTCCTGTAGCGATTTGACCGTTTGGGGCCGTGGAAAACCTTCTATCGCATGAATTTTGTCTGGAAGCGGAACTGCCCCTTTCGGGGAGACTCTGTGTCCCAAAAAATCAATTTGCGATACGCCGAATTTGCATTTGGCTGGATTAATTATTAATCCGTGCTCTTCTAGCCTCTGAAAAACGGCAGTGAGATGCTGCTCGTGCTCTTCCTCCGATGAGCTGGCTACCAGCATGTCGTCGAGGTAGACGAAAACAAAGGGGAGGTCGCGTAAGACTGCGTCCATCATACGCTGAAAAGTCTGAGCAGCACCTTTGAGGCCGAAAGGCATTCGCAGGAATTCAAAAAGGCCGAAAGGGGTTATAACCGCTGTTTTAGGAATGTCTTCAGCTCGGACTGGAACTTGGTGATAACCGCGGACTAAGTCTATTTTTGAAAAAATGCGCGCACCCGCTAAATGTAGTGAAAAGTCCTGTATGTGAGGAATGGGGTAGCGGTCATGCGCTGTAGCGTTGTTTAATCTGCGGTAATCTCCGCACGGTCTCCAAGAACCGTCGGATTTCGGAACCATGTGAAGTGGTGAAGCCCAAGGGCTCTTTGAACGTCGGACAATGCCTAATTTTTCAAGAGCTGCAAATTCGTCCCTTGCTATGTTGAGCTTGGCCGCGTCTAAGCGGCGAGCATTGGCAAAAACGGGAGGTCCCGTTGTTGGAATGAAGTGTTTAACCCCGTGTTTGGCTACAGTGGCTGAGAATTTGGGGGTTGTGAGTGCTGGAAATTGGGTGAGGAGTTGCTCAAACTAACCTCCTGCCGTGGTGACGTTGGCCT
This sequence comes from Pholidichthys leucotaenia, assembly GCA_020510985.1. NCBI lineage: Eukaryota > Metazoa > Chordata > Actinopteri > Cichliformes > Pholidichthyidae > Pholidichthys > Pholidichthys leucotaenia. The sequence continues at coordinate 223,702,510 of CM035841.1, forward strand.
GCACAGGTGGTGGAGAGACTCGAGCTGAGCAAGGAATAGAAGCAAAAGACAGTGCATTAACCAGGCGCCTATTTGCTAGATCAACTAATAACCCGTGTGCACACAGAAAATCTGCGCCTAACAAGTTAAAACTCACCGCCGCTACAACAAATGTCCATCTGTAGCTGCGGCCGTGAATGAGGAGATGCAGGCTCTTTTCCCCAAACGTGTCGATGTCAGAACCGTTGGCTGCCACTGCTCCATTGCCCCGGGTGCCCATGGCTCGATCTGCGTGGGAGGGCATGACGAAACTCAGCTGGGCTCCTGTGTCGATGAGGAACTGCTTGCCTGTGTGTCCATCCGTCACGTATAACAGCTTGTTTTTCTCGCCGAGAACCGCTGCCGTTAACGGCCCTCGGCTTTGGCGTTTCCCGACATCGTAAACTTGCAGGGGGGGAACACATTTCCGGGCTTTCTTGGCAAAGCGGTGGTGATAATAACAGACGTCATTCTGTTTGTTGCGCTTGGGCCGCGCTGCTGTCACCGTGGGTTGAGCCTGCTCCGTGGTTTGTGACTCTCCAAGGTTCGGGGCGTCAGTTTTGAGGTCTGCGGATGCCGCTGTGGGTGTCCAATCTCTGCAGGCGTTGACGAGTCGATAAGCCTCATTGGCCAGCGTGCGGAAGTCCTGATGATTGTTGCACTTCATACTGGCGAGTGTCCCTCTCATGTGTGGTGGTAGCGTGCTGAGGAAAATAAATTGAAAGAGGAAATTATCATTGTCCTCCTCCTTGAGCTGCAGTAAATCCTCCATGAGGGTCTTTGGATTGCCCCCTCTGTGGCCGTAGACTGCCAGGATTTTTTCGGCTCTTTCTTCCGCCGACGGGACGTAATTCGCCACGATGGTCACCTTGAGTGTCTCATACTTGTCCCGGGCCGGTGGTCGCTGGATCAAGCTTCGCACACACCTCGAAGTGGCGGAGTCGAGTTTGGAGACGTTATGGTAGAACTTAGTATCGTCTGCCGTGATGCCCGCCAGTATGAACTGGGCTTCGGCTTGGAGAAACCAAGAGGCCGGGTCTTCTCGCCAGAAATCTGGCAGTTTAACAGCGACGGCGTTTGTGCACATCATCACTGTTGTGCCCGCCGGGTGAGAGTGCCTTGCCTCGGCTCTCACGGCGGTGCTGGAGCTCGGTTGAGCTCTCTCGGTACCCTCTGCCGGGGGGAACAGCTGTCTGCTTGTTCCCTCGTCTGCGTTGTCGCTGGCGTAAGTCAGATTCGCCGCGGATGAGTCGCTTGAAGAACGCCTTAGATTCATACTCGCGTCAAGGTCACCAGTGTAGAAGAGCTGGAAATAACGAGGCGGTTTTGTATCACAAAAGCAGAGTCTTTAATGAACAACTCTTCTATCTTGTCTCATCATGGTGCAGAGCTTGGCAGAAGGCAAAGAGGAAGAATTCTGCCCAGCTCGCTGGTTAAATACAGGCACACATCCAAGACATGCAAAACACAAGCTGAAATCCCCCGTTATCTAAATCCCCATTAGTCCTGTTAACTCCTCCCTCCGTCTTGGGAGGTGATGGGAAAACCTCTCCTCGCCTAAGGGGGTGAAGGTGTCAAGTCTGTTGCCATGGCGTCCTGTGACGTCATTGGTCTTCACACGGCGGTGAGATTCCTTTGTCCTTTCAGAGGTGTGTGACATAACGCACGGCTCAGGAGACGCACACACACAGGCTCAGAGTAGTTCAAATCGTTTATTGACAACAGGCGTGAATGAGTGCGTGTCTGCGGGATGTCAATGTGTTGGTGGCGGCGTCTGCTTCAGGCACAGAGGCAGGTGACCGTACAGCCGGGCAACCCTATGGAAAAAGCACAGGGAGAGGGTGACGGGCATACACCAACACAGAGGAAATTATGGCGAGAGAAGGACTTACTTGGATGGACAGGATAGCTGGCACAGCAAGGGGCGAGACCCGGGAGACAGCCACCTGGACAGCTCAGTGCAGCAGTGAGGAATGGGTGTTGGAAGGATGTCGTCCGCCGCCGGGAAATCCACCTGTGCACAGGGGAGCAGACTGGAGAAAAAGAAGGTAAGGGCTTCTTACCCAAATGTTTGCGCTGAAGTTTGGAAATGACTCACAACGGTGAGGGACGAAGTCTGACGGCTTCAGGCCGAAGCTCAGGACGAGACGGCTTTTATCCCTCGCCGTTGATGACGAGCAGGTGCGGGAGCAGGTGGCGCCGCTGATGAATGGCGCGGCGTGACAGTGTGAAATTCCTTTGCATATGTTGCCCCACACATTTCCACATGCTCCAACGTATGCAGGTATGGAATATATGAGTAATATATACCACAAGAGTATTTTATGAACAATCAACAATAAAGGCCTTCAACTGTATGCAATTAATTTTTTCACTGTGATTCACAGAAATGTAAATTGATGAACAGAAACCTTATATGAACAAGCCTGCACTGAACCTGCAGGATAACTTTCCCTTACAAACTGTGAGGCTTTTGGCTTTTAATCATTGATCTGTAGCACTCAGCCTTAACAGTTATCATCCCTGTTGTCAAATCCTTGTTTGAAACTGAGATTGACAATGGCATTAAGACAACTGAGACAGACGTAGACAGACAGTAGTACAGCAGTATCATTGCAGTAGCTAACATGCTAATGGCTAACACTATATGTAAAATGCTTACCTTCATAATTGTGGATGTAGCTTGAAACATAAAGTCTAAAGCCTTTCTCTTTTTTCGTCACCGACATCTGACATAATTCTTGACTCATGCGACTGACATCATTAACCTTGAGTTTGGGTTAAGTCCTGCAGTGACCGAGTGAAAAACACCATAGCCATCCACTGACAGAAAGCTGAACCAGAAGTCGCTGATCTGGCTGAACCAGAATACGGAAAAGAGTGTGCACATATAGCAGACTGTCCAGCGTTTTAAAAGTGCATTCATTTACACCAGGGGTCACCAATAGACAGACCATGGTCCAAATCCGGATCCAAAGCTGTAAGCATAAAATATTTGGGTTTTGTTCAATTTAATCCCCTGAACATTCCGGTGTCCCACCCACGGGACATTTTAATATTTCTGTTGCAATACAGTAACGTGTGGTAAACGTGTTAAGAGTGGATCGTCATGCCTTACATCAACTGACAGTTTAGAATTTCATCTATCTGGATATTAAAACAGATTTGAGATACAATCATAACACTAGAATTAAATGGAGCATCAGACAAGCTAGCACAACATAGCAATGTAGCATTTACTGATCAATGAAGCTTTCTTGGATTCCTAGAATTAATGATAGTCTTGTGGCCGCACATGGCCAAAACATAACGAGCAGCATCTTTGATAAGAACAAAGGGCAGACTTTCCTTGGAGATAACAGGAAGCTGCGAAATGTGATCTTTTGTATGCAGAGACGGCTTGGAGGATGCTTTGTGGCCAGAGTCTGTGAGGGGGATATTAAAGGATTAAGGAAGTGCATGCAAAGTGATCTTTTATATGAATGCAATGTGACCTTTTGATATGTAGAAGGGCCTGAGTATATAAGTGAAGAGTTCTGTGTGAGATGTCCTCTTTTCTACTATGCTCATGAGAGAGAATATGTAATAAACTGTTTGAGACGAACTTGCCTCATCATTTACACATTCTACACTGGTGACCCAAGACGAAGCATGCAACACAAAGAGAATCCCCCGGAGCCAGCCTCGTTGGGAGCCCCCAGCCAAGCTTATGCCGTTACAGTCCAGCTACCGGACTTTTGGCAGCACAACCCGCGCTCCTGGTTCCACCTGGTTGAGGCGCAGTTCGCCCTCCGGGGGATATCGGTAGATGACACGAAATTCTACCATGTGATCGCAAAGCTCGACAGCCACACGGCTCAACATGTGGAGAGCCTTCTGGAGCAGCCACCAGCCAGCGACAAATACGGCGCGTTGAAGGCTGCACTCATCCAGCACTACACTCTCTTGGTTGAGAAGAGAGCAGAGAGACTCCTGGCGCTGACCGAGTTGGGAGATTGCACGCCCATTGACCTGATGGAGAAGATGCTGAGGTTGAAAGGCTCGGACGATGACCACTTCATCTTTACCCACCTCTTCCTCAGGACCCTGCCGTCAGAGATGAGAGCGGCCCTGGCCAGTTCGCCGTTGTTGGCCCAGCGGGACTACCGTGCGCTGGCACGGGAGGCGCATCAGATTGTCAACGCCAGCAGAGTGTGCGCGGCCACGGCGGCAGCGACGGAGCTCGGCGCGACGGCCGGAGATGGCGGGGAGCCAAGGACAGCGGTACCAGAACCACCGACGACGGCGGCGGCGGGCGCCAAGGAACGCGGAGGAGACATCCTTTGTTTCTATCACCGCCGCTTTGCAGAGAAGACACGCAAATGTATACCACCGTGCCAGTTCAAGCGCTCGGGAAACGCTTGAAAAGACCGGGGATCGGTAGCAGCTGCGACCCTCAGGGAGGAGAACAAGCTGCTCTACTTAACGGACGCACGCTCCGGGAGACATTTCCTCGTGGACACCGGCGCCCAGCTGAGTTTCATCATGCCGTCCTACGCCGATCGACTGGCAGGTTCCAGCGGCCCCCAGATGGTAGCAGCAAACGGCTCGGACATTAAAACCTTTGGTGAGAGGACTCTGCTTCTGTCTCTACACGGCCGTACTTTTGAGTGGACTTTTGTCATAGCAGCATTGAATTTCAATATATTGGGGGCTGATTTTTTGTGCTCACATGGGTTGTTGGTTGATGTCGCTAACAGGCGCCTGGTTAATGCACTGTCTTTTGATTCTATTCCCTGTGCAGCTCGAGCGTCCCGGCCAACAGCACAAGCCAACGTCACAGCTGCAAGCGGTAAGTTCCACACACTGCTCACTCAGTTCCCAGCACTCACGGTCCCCACATTTTCGGCAGCTGTCGCTAAACACGGGGTGCAACATTTTATTACCACCACCGGGCTGCCCGTATTTGCAAAACCTCGGCGCTTGGACGCAGCTAAACTGGCCATAGCGCGCGAGGAGTTTGCCAACCTGGAGAGGTTGGGCATCATCAGGCGTTCAAACAGCCCATGGGCTTCCCCGCTACACATGGTCCCTAAAGCTGACGGTTCGTGGCGACCTTGCGGGGATTTCCACAGATTGAACAACGCCACAGTGCACGACTGCTACCCAATTCCTCACATCCAAGATTTTTCCGTTCATTTGGCAGGAGCGTGCGTTTTTTCTAAAATAGACTTGGTCCGCGGTTACCACCAAGTCCCAGTGCGCGCTGAGGACATACCCAAAACAGCAGTGATAACTCCGTTTGGCCTATTCGAGTTTTTGCGCATGCCATTCGGGCTTAAAGGGGCTGCACAGATGTTCCAACGCATGATGGATGCGGTGCTGCGCGATCTCCCTTTCGTATTCGTCTACCTGGACGACATTTTGGTAGCCAGCACGTCCGAAGATGAACACGAAACCCACCTCATGGTGGTTTTCCGGAGGTTGGGAGAGCACGGTTTAATAATCAACCCAGCGAAGTATCAGTTCGGGGTGACGCAGATTGATTTTTTGGGGCACCGCGTCTCTCCCGAAGGAGCGGTTCCGCTGCCTGACAAAGTGCGCGCGGTAGCAGATTTTCCCCGACCACAAACGGTCAGGGCGTTACAGGAGTTTTTGGGAATGGTGAATTTTTATAACCGTTTCCTCCCCCGCGCAGCGCAGCTCATGCAACCACTGTACGCCACACTCAAAAAGCAGAAACCCGCGAATAAGATCGAATGGTCCCCGGAGCAAGAGCGGGCGTTCTCGGAAGTCAAAGCAGCCCTGGCAAACGCTGCGTTGTTGGCACATCCAGACCCAACGGCCCGCATAGCGCTCACGACTGACGCGTCAGACGTGGCCATAGGGGTGGTCGTGGAGCAGCGTGTAACCAGGGCTTGGCAACCGCTTGCCTTTTTCAGCAGGACTTTGCGCGATAGTGAACGTAAATACAGCACATTTGACAGGGAGTTGCTGGCTCTCCACTTGGCTATTCGCCACTTCCAGTTCTGGCTGGAAGGGCGCTGTTTCACCGCGTTCGTTGACCACAAGCCACTAACATTCGCGATGGCCAAGATTTCAGAACCTTGGTCGGGCCGGCAGCAGAGACAGCTGGCCGCGATTTCAGAGTTTACTACCGACATTCAGCATGTCTCGGGTAAACTGAATGTAGTGGCAGACTGCCTCTCACGCGCCGTGGCGGCCCCGGTCCGCGTGGGGATAGATTACGCAGCCATGGCCACGGAGCAAGTTAGTGACGCGGATGTGCACGCGCTCCAGTCTGGACCAACAGGGTTAAGGCTGGAGATCAGGGTGCTGCAAGACGGTGTGCCCCCCCCCTAATCTGCGATGTCTCCACGGGGCGACCGTGTCCTGAAGTACCGGCCGCGTGGCGCTGCCACGTTTTTGACTCGGTTCATTCTTTAGTGCACCCGGGAGTGCGCGCGTCAATCAAGATGGTAGGAGAGAAATTTGTGTGGCCGAGTCTTCGCAAACAGGTGAAAGAGTGGGCAGCAGCCTGCATGGTGTGCCAACGAGCCAAAGTACACAGACACACGAGGGCTCCCTTGGAGCCGTTTCACATCCCGGCTAAGAGGTTTGACCATGTTCACGTGGACCTCGTGGGCCCCCTCCCGCCATCACAGGGGTGCACGCACCTTCTGACAATGGTGGACCGCACCACGCGATGGCCGGAGGTGGTTCCACTGGCGTCAACCACAGCCGAGGAGGTAGCACGCGCATTTTTAACAGCATGGGTGGCGCGTTTTGGAGTCCCATCGGACATTACGTCCAACAGAGGCCCTCAATTTGTTTCCGAACTTTGGTCAGCAATGGCCCGCAGCCTAGGTGTCACAGTTCACCACACAACCGCGTACAATCCTCAGGCTAATGGGTTATGCGAACATTTCCATAGGTCATTGAAAGTGGCTCTCAGGGCGTCACTGACGGATGCAAATTGGGTAGACAAGCTACCGTGGGTTTTATTAGGGTTGCGTTATGCGCCTAAAGAAGACTTAGAAGCCTCCCCAGCCGAACTCGTTTTCACGCAGCCACTTCGGCTGCCCGGGGAGTTTCTCCCGGATAATCCTGCGCCAGGCAGCTCCCCGGCTCAACTGTTGCAGCGTAGTATTGACTCAGGCACGCTGCCGGGCCCCGTACATCACAGTTTTCCGCGCGTTTTTGTGCCTAAAACTTTGAAAAACGCTGAGTTTGTTTTTGTCAGACATGATGCGCATCGCCCCCCCACTGCGACCACCTTATGATGGACCGTTCAGAGTGTTGGAAACAGGGGACAAGCATTTTTTGCTAGATTTGGGGGGTAGGAGGGAAAAGGTTGGCATAAACAGACTCAAACCCGCTTTTGTGGTGACGGACGAGCAAGTACTGTTGGCAAGGGCCCCTCGGCGTGGAAGACCCCCACGGGGGGCTTCCCAGAGTAGAATTTCCCCAGATCGCCCACAGGGACAGACAAAAGGTTTTCACCCCCAGACAGCAGCTCCCCAGCTTGACAGCGCCGTGGAGGCGGTGAATCCTGGTTACAGCAGATACGGGAGGAGACTGAAGCCCAAGCAGTATGTGGATTGATGTGTAATGATTCAGCATACAGACTGTTATTCTTTTGTTCGATCCAATATGCTGGAGGGGGGTGTGTGGCCGCACATGGCCAAAACATAACGAGCAGCATCTTTGATAAGAACAAAGGGCAGACTTTCCTTGGAGATAACAGGAAGCTGCGAAGTGTGATCTTTTGTATGCAGAGACGGCTTGGAGGATGCTTTGTGGCCAGAGTCTGTGAGGGGGATATTAAAGGATTAAGGAAGTGCATGCAAAGTGATCTTTTATGTGAATGCAATGTGACCTTTTGATATGTAGAAGGGCCTGAGTATATAAGTGAAGAGTTCTGTGTGAGATGTCCTCTTTTCTACTATGCTCATGAGAGAGAATGTGTAATAAACTGTTTGAGACCAACTTGCCTCATCATTTACACATTCTACAGTCTACCAAATATGGTCCAGTTTTATTGCAAATGGTCCAATAGATCTATCTGAGAAAGATTTATTATCCATCTAGATGATTACAGGGGACAATGCCCATGAAATTGCAGCATTGTTTGAAATCCAGCCGGCTAACTTTCTGCTTTTTTTGTTTATGACTATAAAAACTACATTTCCTATAGTGATAGTGATGTAAACGGAAGGCCAAAAGACTCAAGGGACAGTCTCGATTTAATTTACACCTCATTTGACCCAATAGGCATTTCCTTTGTGTTTTCACAGCCTTCAGTACTCAATGAGTGCCTACTTACCATGAAGGACCAACCCCACAGCTAAAGCAAACAAAACGAGCCAATTGCTGCTGAGTATGCCGATTATGGATGTGTCGTGTAGCCAGTTAATGTCTGAACTTAACGATACCTGATAGGGCTGGGTTCGTCACCCCCCCCCCCCCCATAAAGCCCAACCCCATGAATATACTGCAAAGTAGGGCTGCAGCTAATGACTGTTTTATGGCTCGGGTAATCACCCACTCTAATCGAAGATTACTCAAGTAATCAGATACTTTTTTTAAAAAAAGAAACTTGCATTGACCAACGTGTGAAGCTTTCTTTCCTAAAGAGCAGTAGTAGTTGTACTAAACACTCAATAACACAGGTACACATTTATTGCAATGCTTATTGCATAGAACGTAACTTTAAACATTACATTACACCACGAAGTTCCATTCACTAGTCGCTAGAGCCTATATATTCTTTGGTCATATAAGCATAATTAGCATAGCTGACAACATTCTATTCATCTTAATTTAAAATCTCAATTACATACCTTGTCTCGGGTTTGCTGGCTGTGCATGACATGGGATGCTTTCTGCTGAGACACTGTAATGTCAACGTTGTGGGATGGTAGCTCGCCGCTCACCTTTACCATGTACACACTGCACAATGTTTTCCTTCAATTTGAGCTTGAAATGATCCCAGACTTGAGATCCTTTTGTTGTTTTTTTTCTGACTTTCATCCTCTTTGCTGGCCCATCACTATGTCCCTCTGATATGGCACCATTAAACAAAGTTGTGTCTTGTTTACGTAGCGTGATCGGAAGAAGGTCATATAGACTGGAAGTGCTACATTAAACATGTAAGATGGGCATGCCCCGCCAGGTGGTGCCTCCACCCCGCCCTATATAAGGCCGGGTCGACCATCTTATTACCCTCTCTCGTCTGAACGTAATGGGTGATCTGTCAATACTGTCAGGGTGAGTAAAACCAATGAAGGTGTGTTCCAAGTCACCTCGCCTCTTCTGTTCAGCAGGTAAGTTCAGACATAACATTGGCGACATTGGATTAAACCATGGAAGCGTGCATGGTCCCTATCCGCCCTTTCTTCGAGGTGCCCAGAGAACCGCCGGTGCCCTGGCCTAGGTGATATGAGGCCTTTCAGGATTACTATGCCGCGCTGGGGCTCGGGGAGCTCGACAAGCAGAGATTCCGGGCGCTATTGGTGCACAATTTGGGCATAGAGGGCCAGTGGATCCTGCAAACGTTTGGTGATGCAGACACCCACAAAGAGGTAGCGGAGCTGCTAGCTAGCCATTTTGACACCCCGGATAATGTGACGGTCTGGAGGATCCGCTTTAGGCAGTGACATCAACGGGTAGGTGAACCTGTACGGCCGATTTGAGACAGCTTGCTAGTAAGTGCTGTTTCAGAGCCTTGGAGGAGGAAATGATTCGTGACCAGCTGGCAGAGCATACCTGTAGCGCGACATTGCAAGCTAGGCTACTTACGGTGCCAAATGAGCTCACATTAGCCAGAGCCGTCAAGCTAGCACTCCAAATGGAAGCCACAGACAAGCTAGCGCTAGAGCAAATCGGGAGCTAGTCACAACAGCCACTAGAGCCTCTTGTCACAGCAAATGCCACTGATCTGGACAGCAAAGATAGCTGGGATGGCGAGGAGACAGAAGCCAATGCTATGAGCCGGGGGTCGGTCCCGGGAAAGTCCCTCTGTATGGGTTGTGGGCCTAAGACACACTGGAAAATGACTAAGGACTGCCCGGCGAGAGGAGCACGGTGTAACAGATGTGGCCGCTTGGACCATTTTTCCAGGATGTGCCGTGAAGTTAAACCGGAGAGCCCACAGAAGAAATCACTCCGCCTGCCCCAGACAACCATCCACACGGTGTTCCCAGACAGGAATGGGCAGACGTTTTGCATGGTGAACCTGGATGACGTGGAGGCGCCGCTGTTGATTGATACGGGAGCGGAGGCTTCACTGCTGAATTGGGCCATGGTGAAGAGGTTTTTTCCTCACCACAGGGTTAGAGGCAACCCAGCGCCACTATACGGTTATGGAGGTTGAAGGCTAGACATGGTTGGGACTTTGGAGCTGACTGTTTGGTACAAGTCTGCGACGGTGCTTGATTTCACATTCCATGTGACAGCATGGGGTGATAACATCATGGGCTGTGATTTGTTTTATGGGCTAGGTTTTGCCATCAAAAACAACGCTAGAGAAGAGTGGTTGGGCTGTGGCCAGTGGAACCCTCTGATTCCGGCGACTGATGAAGACGTGTTGTGGGACGAAGAACTACCAGACGCCATGGCGGTCAAGCGGGACCAATTTTGCTCAGGGCCAGCGCAGGAGGGTCTCCGTGCCGGCACTCAGGAAACGGTCGAGGGGAGTACCGAGTGTGATGGCGAGGCGCCTGCGCTGGTGAGTGGCGCCGATGGGTTAGCCCTAGATGCCTCTGGAGTTTGGCTGCAATGGGATGGAGGGTCGGTAGCTACAAGGGCACACATTACACAAGCGTTAGAAGAGGTCGGGACGAGACCGATGAGCACAAGAGATCGGCGTGCTCAGCCACAATGCCTCAAGCCAAGCCGGGCCCCATTCAGGGTCCTGGATTGGGTCCGGGTACGAAGTGAAGAGCTCCTGCAGCGAAGATGGGCCGGATGACAACCCCAAGACCGAGTCAAGACCAAGACGACAACCCAAGTGTCCTTGTTACTTGGACACTTGGGTTGTAAATAGTATACATTGAAGTTCTGTTGTTGCTGTGTTGTGTTGATGTTGTTTAAAAAAAAGTGTTATAGAAGGGATTATTTTGATTTTTTTTTTTTTGTTCTAGTTTAACAGCACGGCATGCAGTTTTAGTTAGTAATGGACTCTAATCTATCCCAGCAGGTGGCAGAATAATCCACCTTGCCGTGTGGGCAGGATGGCAGTCAACCCGTCCCCCCATTTTAGGTTTTGTTGTGTGAATGCTTTAGGCCATTTAGAGACATTAGTTTTCGTTTATTAGTGCGTGATTGGGGTCCCAAATTGGGGAGGGTCTTAACCTTTTGAGTGTGAGAATTTGCGTGCCCTTAGTGGCAGAGCGTGGCACTTCGCCTGCCTTCTTACTCTGACTTTGGCAAAAGTAAGTGAGAAATTTCTGTTTTTTTTTTAATGTATTGATTTCTTGTTCATATACTTTGAAGATAAGATGATGAGGTACCTCTGTACAAAAAACGGTGTCAAAAGACTGAACCATTTTTTGTGTAAGTACATCCAAAGTCCAGTTTTGACTGAGTTATGGAATTTAAAGAGGTGCCGTGACATTATGCAAATTAGATGCATAAATTTATTCCTATCTGAAACTTTGGATCATATTTTACATCTTTCTAATTGACAGTAAGCCATTATCTCTTACCACTTTCAAGTTATAGCTTTGGAAATCTGAACTATTTTACTGACAAAAAATATTTACCACTCTTGACCACTAGGGGGTATGTCGCAGTTTGGCAACATACACACTCATAGGGTTAATTGAGAGAGTGGTTTTGGACTTTTTGAAGGGGGGGGGGGAGGATGTGACATATGTAAGATGGACACACACCTCCAGGTGGCGCCTCTGCCCTGCCCTATATAAGGCCGGATCGGCCATCTTATTACCCTCTCTCGCCTGAGCTTACCTCGTCTCGTCACCTTGCCTCTTCTGTTCAGCAGATAATTTCAGACATAACACAGCCCTACTGCAAAGGTTTGAAGAACAACTTTAGATTGCTGATTGGCAGCTGCGTCTGACACTGCGTTGACAGCTGCGTCTGACACTCATCGCGTCAGAGTACTTTTTTCTCTGTTTTTGTTTGTTTTTATTGATTGTTTTTATTGATTTCATTTTTTATTTTTTAAATTTTTTATCTCTGTTGTTATTAGTTTTTATTTACTGTTACCTCGGTATTGGCCTCGCCTAAAAGTCTGTTCGGACGCACGAGTAGCTGTTTTTGGCTAGCTGGCAGACTATCCATCTCAGCGCCTGGAACGTCATGGCTCCTTCTCCGTCATGTACCCGCAGTTTATCGCTCCTCGATAAGGTCTCTGAGCTGGAAACGAGGCTCTCCAGCCTTTACAAGATTCGGGAGACCGAAGACCACATCGACACCATCATTCTCGGGCGATCATCGGCTCCGGCTACTGCCTCGCAGCTGGCGAAAACTGCTACTTACTTGGGTGAGCTCAGCACGTCTCCACCTACCGCCACACCTGCTCCAGCCCCCGCAGATGTCCAAGACCTCAGCAACAAACACTGGTTTCATCTCTGGGCTAAACCAAAAGCTTCGCTTGGTCCCTCTCATCCTCCATCCACGCCCTGGACCTTGGTTCGACCAGCTAATAACCATCGTCGATCGACCAGAATGGGCCACGCCTCTTCTCTTCCCATGTCCTTGGATAACAGATTTGATATCCTTTCCCTGGAGGATTTTCCCCACCTGGACGCTGGCTGTCCGCCCATGGACGCCCCTCGTCCTCTCTCCTTTCCTTCAGTGGCAGCTCATGTCCACAAACCCCGGATAAAGACCACCCAGGGTGTGTCAAATTACACACCTGCTCCAGTTAGAAGAAAAGAGCGCATCTCTCCGCCTTCGCAACAACAACATCATCCTCTTCACAATTCCTCTCTACATCAGAATCCACCAACATTAACCCCCCAGACGACGCTGGTAATTGGAGACTCGATCGTGAGGAATGTCAGAAGCTTTTTTCCCGGGGCTAGAGTCTCTGATATTGAGGCTCTTATCCCTGACCTGCTGAATGAATTCCCTCACGTACAAACTGTTGTTGTGCTTGTGGGATGCAATAACATCCCAGATGAAGTGTCTAAGATTTTAAAAAGTGACTTCAGGAGCCTTCTGTCCACTCTTTTGAACTGTGGCAGACGTGCGCTCATCTCTGGGCCTTTGGCACCTCTTAGACGAGGCTGCAGTTGTTTTAGCAGAACTCTTAGTCTTAATTCTTGGCTGTGTTTTACTTGTCATATTTTTAACATTGGTTTTGTCAACAATTTTAACTTATTTTGGAACCGCCCATCACTTATGAGGCCTGATGGCATCCACCCAAACAGACTTGGTGCATGTGTTTTAAGAGACAATCTTTTCTATTCCATTCGGTGTTTTTTGGTACACTGACTGGGACCTGGCGTATTTACCCGCTCTGAAGCTTCTGGGTTTGCTAAACTGCCCTTTTTTGGTTCTGTTCCCACGTATTGTATCGATCCCATTAACTCAGGTGGTCTTTACCATTTGGATCAGCCTTTGATTTATAATCCTTCAGAGATTGAGTCTGTCTCCCATTGCCCTAAAGATTGTAACCCAGGACAAATACAACACAACCTGAAAAACACACACACTTCTGCAGCTCCTCCTCATCCACCACCTTTCAACTTTGCCCCTGTCTCCTCCCTTAGAGAACCTTTTTCTGCTCCCTCTAAAGTTAATAAAAAAGTTATTAAAAAAAATAGAATGCATAAACTTCCCAGACTGATTAAACAAAATGTTGGTAAAATTCTAATCCAGCCTCAAGTCCCTAAAATTAATAAAATTAATAATTTGGCCTCTGTTCCTCCCCAAAGTTTAAAAATTAAATGTGGCTTATTAAACATTAGGTCTCTATCTTCTAAGTCTCTTCTGGTCCATGATCTATTAATCGATCACCAGATCAATCTACTATCCCTCACAGAGACCTGGCTCGGGCATGATGATTATGTTGGTTTGAATGAATCAACTCCCTCTGGGTATTTAAACTGTCATAACCCCAGAGGTTCTGGTCGTGGTGGTGGAGTGGCGGCAATTTTCCATTCTAAATTACTAGTTAATGTTAAGCAGAAATTATGTTTTAATTCCTTTGAAGGTTTGGTCCTCAGTGTGGGGCCTGTTGGCAATCTTGGCTTAAACCCAATTCTCTTTGCCATACTTTATCGTCCTCCCACAGCCTTTTCAGAGTTTATATCGGAATTTGCCAAATTTTTAGCTGATTTAGCGCTGAAAACCAATAGAATTATTATTGTAGGGGACATTAATATACATGTTGATGTTGAGAGTGACTGTCTTAATAAGGCATTCACTTCAATTGTAGACTCAATGGGGTTTTCCCAAAAAGTAAAAAATTCTACCCATTATTTCCACCATACATTGGACCTTGTTTTGACTTATGGTATAGATATTGAAAATCTGGTAGTGTCTCCTCTTAATCCTGTACTGTCTGACCATTGTCTGTTAATTTTTGATTTCATTATCACTGATCACTTATTTCCTAAAGAAAAATACTACTACAGCAGATGTCTTTCTGATGACGTTGTTGCTAATTTTTTGCAGATTGTCTCCTCTATGCCATGGGTCAACACAACAGAAACACCAGAAATAAATGATGGAGAGTCTGCTCCATTCGTGATTGATAGCATGGTTGATGGTGTTACTGCCTCTCTGCATCGGACTCTAGATTTGGTAGCCCCTTTAAAAAAGAAAAAGTCTAACCAGAGTGGCTTAAAACAGAAAACTCGTCAATTGGAAAGGAAATGGCGTTCAACAAATTCAAATGAATTCTACTTAGCGTGGAGAAATCATTTTTTAATCTATAAAAAATCTCTTAGAAAAGCTAGATCAAGTTATTAATCTGCATTAATAGAAGCAAACAAGAATAACCCCAGGTTTCTCTTCAACACTATAGCCAGGCTTACAAAGAGCCAGGACTCGTTCAATCCTCGCATCCCCCCAAGCTTTCTAGTCAGGACTTTCTGAACTATTTCAATCTTAAAATTTTTTCTATTAGAGATGAAATCAGTCAGATTCTCCCTACCGTAAACTCTAGTACATTAACTACTGCAACTCCCTCAATTGATATCTGCTTAGATAAGTTTACTCCAATCAACCTCTTAGAGTTGGATAAAATAATTTCCTCATCTAAGCCTTCATCTTGCCTTCTGGACCCTATTCCTTCCAGGTTATTTAAAATTGTCTTCCCAGTTATTGGTAGCCGTATTCTTCTTATCATTAATTCTTCTTAAACTCTGGGTTATGTTCCACTGGCTTTTAAAACTGCTGTAATTAAACCCTTACTTAAAAAACCGACGCTCGATCCTGGAGTTTTGGCCAATTATCGACCAATCTCTAATTTGCCTTTCATTTCAAAAATCTTGGAAAGAGTTGTTGCTGTGCAATTATCTGACCATTTGCAGGGAGTTGGTTTGTTTGAGGTGTTTCAATCTGAGTTCAGAGCTCATCACAGCACTGAAACTGCCTTAGTGAAGGTCTCTAATGACCTACTAACTGCATCTGATAATGGATTTGTCTCTGTTCTTGTTCTTTTAGATCTCAGTGCAGTCTTTGACACTATCGATCATGCCATTCTACTTGATAGATTGGAACACTTTGTTGGACTCAGTGGAACTCCGCTGCAGTGGTTTAGATCTTATTTGTCTGATAGATTTCAGTTTGTCCATGTCAGTGATGGATTTTCTTCCAGCTCTAAGCTCAGTCACGGAGTTCCACAGGGATCTGTGTTGGGCCCTACTCTTTTTAGTCTATATATGCTCCCGTTGGGCAATATCATCAGAAAGCACTGTATACATTTCCACTGTTACGCTGATGACACACAACTATACCTGTCAATGAAGCCTGATGATTGTGATCAGTTGGCCAAGTTAGATGCCCGTCTTAAGGACATCAAAGCTTGGATGACTTGTAATTTTTTACTATTGAACTCTGATAAGACTGAAGTCATTTTTGTTGGCCCGAAACATCTTAGAAATTCCTTTTCAGATTATGCCCTTAATTTAGATGCTGCCACTCTTACTCTGAACAGTTGTGTGAGGAACCTTGGAGTTATTTTTGATCAGGATTTGTCTTTTAAGTCATATATCAAAACTGTTTCTAGAACTGCCTTCTATCATCTGCGCAATATTGCCAAGATCAGGAGCATCTTGTCTCTGAATGATGCTGAGAAACTGATTCACGCCTTTGTCAGCTCTCGATTAGATTATTGTAATTCGCTATTATCTGGTTGTCCTAAAGTATCTTTAAAAAATCTTCAGTTGATTCAAAATGCTGCTGCTAGAGTTTTAACTGGTTCTAGAAAAAGAGATCATATTTCCCCGGTTCTGTCCTCCCTCCATTGGCTTCCCATAGAATTTAGAATCAAGTTTAAAAATCCTTGTTCTTACTTTCAAAGCTCTTAACAATCTGGCCCCCAATATATAAAAGATCTGATATTACCTTACCACCCTAATAGAGCATTATGCTCCCAAATGCTGGCTTACTTGTGGTGCCCAGAATCTCCAAAAGTACAGTGGGAGGCAGAGCCTTCTGCTACCAAGCCCCTTCTCTCTGGAACCAGTTGCCATTCTGGGTCCGGGAGTCAGACTCGGTCTCTGTTTTTAAGAACAGGGTAAAATCCTTCCTTTTTAATATAGCTTACATTTAAGGAGGGTTTTTGTGTCTCTTAACCCCACTCTTGTTCTATTATTATCTGATCCATACTGCTGGTTGACCTCCAATAATGTACTTCGCATCTTACTGTTACTTTCTTTATGTATGTCCTTTCCATCCTCCCTATCCCCTCATCCCCAGCCAGTCGCAGCAGATGACTGCCCCTCCCTGAGCCTGGTTCTGCTAGAGGTTTCTTCCTTCCAAATGGGAGTTTTTCCTCTCCACTGTCGCTTAGTGCTTGCTCATAGGGGATCGTCTGATTGCTGGGTCTTTCTGTGACTGTGTTTTTTTTTCTGCACTGTGGAGCCATGAGACGGCTTTTGTTGTGATGTGGCGCATTATAAATAAAGCTGAATTGAATCGAATTGAATAGATATACTTTGGGTACGTTATTTTTAGGCATTTTTCGGGAAATTGGCTGGAATGTTAAATCTGCCTTTGCTACAGGCTACCACTTGTTACTTGTCATTGGTTTACACTAACTCATTCAGCCTTTACTCAAACAGGCAAGAGGATTTATAATTTTAGTGTCTATAACAACTGACTGTTTGATAAAAAGCATCAAACATACAGTGGGGTAAAAAAGTATTTAGTCAGCCACCAATTGTGCAAGTTCTCTCACTTAAAAGATGAGAGAGGTCTCCAATTTTCATCATAGGTATACCTCAACTATGAGAGACAAAATGAGGAAAAAAAATCCAGAAAATCACATTGAAGGATTTTTAAAGAATTTATTTGCAAATTATGGTGGAAAATAAGTATTTGGTCAATAACAAAAGTTCGTCTCAATACTTTGTTATATACCCTTTGTTGGCAATGACAGAGGTCAAACATTTTCTGTAAGTCTTCACAAGGTCTTCCCACACTGTTGCTGGTATTTTGGCCCATTCCTCCATGCAGATCTTTTCTAGAGCAGTGATGTTTTGGGGCTGTCACTGGGCAACACAGACTTTCAACTCCCTCCAAAGATTTTCTATGGGGTTGAGATCTGGAGACTGGCTAGGCCTCTCCAGGACCTTGAAATGCTTCTTACGAAGCCACTCCTTCTTTGCCCGGGCGGTGTGTTTGGGATCATTGTCATGCTGAAAGACCCAGCCATGTTTCATCTTCAGTATCCTTGCTGATGGAAGGAGGTTTTCACTCAAAATCTCATGATACATGGCCCCATTCATTCTTTCCTTTACAACGATCAGTCATCCTGGTCCCTTTGCTGAAAAACAGCCCCAAAGCATGATGTTTCCACCCCCATGCTTCACAGTAGGTATGGTGTTCTTTCTCTTCCAAACACGACAAGTTGAGTTTTTACCAAAAAGTTCTATTTTGGTTTCATCTGACCATATGACATTCTCCCAGTCCTCTTCTGGATCATCCAACTGCTCTCTAGCAAACTTCAGACGAGCCTGGAGATGTACTGGCTTAAGCAGGAGGACACGTCTGGCACTGCAGGATTTGAGTCCCTGGCGGCATAGTGTGTTGCTGATGGTAGCCTTTGTTACTTTGGTCCCAACTCTCAGCAGGTCATTCACTAGGTCCCCCCGTGTGGTTGTGGGATTTTTGCTCACCGTTCTCATGATCATTTTGACCCCACGGGGTGAGATCTTGCGTGGAGCCCCAGATTGAGGGAGATTATCAGTGGTCTTGTATGTCTTCCATTTTCTAATAATTGCTCCCACAGTTGATTTCTTCACACCAAGCTGCTTACCTATTGCAGATTCAGTCTTCCCAGCCTGGTGCAGGTCTACAATTTTGTTTCTGGTGTCCTTTGACAGCTCTTTGGTCTTGGCCATAGTGGAGTTTGGAGTCTTACTGTTTGAGGTTGTGGACAGGTGTGTTTTATACTGATAACGAGTTCAAACAGGTGCCATTAATACAGGTAACAAGTGGAGGACAGAGGAGCCACTTAAAGAAGAAGTTACAGGTCTGTGAGAGCCAGAAATCTTGCTTGTTTGTAGGTGACCAAATACTTATTTTCCACCATAATTTGCAAATAAATTCTTTAAAAATCAGACAATGTGATTTTCTGTATTTTTTTTTTCTCATTTTGTCTCTCATAGTTGAGGTATACCTATGATGAAAATTGGAGACCTCTCTCATCTTTTAAGTGGGAGAACTTGCACAACTGGTGGCTGACTAAATACTTTTTTGGCCCACCGTAGCCGTGTATAAGAGCTATCAGAGAAATGGCTTTTTGTTTTTAAACTGCACATACTATATGTCCTTGAGTAGGGCTGTGTGATATGACAAAAATTTCATATCATATCACAATATAAGTCATCTTATATCACAACAACAAATATATATATATATATATATATATATATATATATATATATATATATATATATATATACATATATACATATATACACAGTATATGCATATGTATATATATGCATATATATACAGTATATATATATACTGTATATATATGCTTTGAGCGACTGGTCTTGGCACAGCTCAAAAAAAGCCTACCCCCTACACTGGACCCTCAACAGTTTGCCTACCGGAGCAACATGAGTACAGAGGATGCGGTTTCTACAGCGCTGCACTATGTACTCTCACACCTGGATGACAAGAACACCTATGCAAGAATGCTGTTTATTGACTTCAGCTCAGCATTCAACACAGTTATCCCCTCCAAGTTGCTCACTAAACTTGGGGACCTGGGAATCAGTACCTCCACCTGCAACTGGATCATGGATTTTCTGGCCAACAGACCCCAGCATGTTAGGTCAGGCCCCAACCGTTCTTCCGTCATCACACTCAACACTGGTGTACCACAGGGCTGTGTGCTCAGCCCATTCCTCTACTCCCTCTACACCCATGACTGCAGGCCTATGTATGGATCCAATTCCATCATAAAGTTCGCAGATGACACCACGGTGATTGGACTCATCAGGGACAACGACGAGTCAGATTACAGGGCAGAGGTTGAGCACTTGGCTACTTGGTGCGCTGACAATAACCTGCTCCTTAACACCAGCAAAACCAAGGAGCTCATAGTGGACTACAGGAAGGAGAGGGAAGAGACACATGACCCCATCCATATCAATGGCATAGCTGTTGAACGTGTCCCCAGCTTCAAATTCCTGGGGACCCACATCTCGGAGGACCTGTCCTGGTCAGTTAACACCACCAGCCTGATCAAGAAGGCCCATCAGCGCCTCTTCTTCTTGAGGACATTGAAGAAGAACCATCTGTCAACTGACATCCTGGGCAACTTCTACCGCTGCGTGATAGAGAGCACCCTGACCAACTGTATCACAGTCTGGTATGGGAGCTGCTCTGTAGCTGACCGCAAGGCGCTGCAGCGGGTGGTGAAAACCGCCCAACGCATCACAGGGACTCCACTTCCAGCTATAGAGGACGTCTACAGGAAAAGATGTCTGCGCCGGGCACGCAGCATTCTTAGGGACTCCAACCATCCTGCTCATGGACTGTTCCAGCTTCTCCCCTCCAGAAGATGTTTCAGAAGCCTTTGGACTAGAACCAGCAGGTTTAGGAACAGTTTCTTTCCAACAGCTGTCACGTTATTGAACTTAGTTCCCCGCTGACTCTCTTACAATCATCTTTTACCATCCTCACCTGTACATAACTGCATAACTACATAACTACATCTAACTTATTGCACATTATTTGCACATAACAGTACTCTTAACTTTCTGCACTGCTGCATATATTTGCATATATTTGCTTAAATTGCACATACTGTTAACTACCGTATATACTGCACTGCTGTCCTTTGCACTTCTGATTGGATGCTAAACTGTGTTTCGTTACCTTGTATTCATACATGTGTAATGACAATAAAGTTGAATCTAATCTAATCTAATCTAATATATATATATATATACACTTCCGTTCAAAAGTTTGGGGTCACCCAGACAAGTATTTTGTGTTTTCCATGAAAAGTCACACTTTTTTACCACCATGAGTTGTAAAATGAATAGAAAATATAGTCAAGACATTGACAAGGCTAGAAATAATGATTTGTATTTGAAATAATAATTTTTTCCAGTTACTCAACCTGCTCAAAGGAAGGTCAGTTTTATAGCTTCTCTAACCAGCTAAACTGTTTTCAGCTGTGCTAACATGATTGCACAAGAGTTTTCTAATCATCCATTAGCCTTCTGACGCAATGAGCAAATACATTGTACCATTAGAACACTGGAGTGATAGTTGCTGGAAATGGGCCTCTATACACCTATGTAGATATTACACCAAAAAACAGACATTTGCAGCTAGAATAGTCATTTACCACATTAGCAATGTATATTAGATATTAGAGTGTATTTTTTTTTTTTAGATTTAGTATATTTTATTGATCCCAGAGGGGAAATTGAGGGTCATCCACCACCTGGATGGATGAAGCAGCCACAATACGGCGCTATCCCTTAACCATTCACACACACATTCACACCTAGGGCCACTTTAGAGTCTCCAATTAACCTAACCTGCATGTTTTTGGCATGTGGGAGGAAACCGGAGAAATCCCGGGGTAAACCCACGCATACACGGATAGAACATGCAAACTCCACACAGATCACTGTTGGTCGGGGGCTGGGATCGAACCCAAGATCCCACGATCCCCACAATCCCCCGGCCAAGGGTAAACTGTGCTGCCGCAGTGCTAACCACTGCGCCACCGTGCAGTTGCACCGTGCAACTAATTTCTGATTAGTTTAAAGTTATCTTCACTGAAAAAACAAGGTGAAAAAAAAAACTGTGTCTGTGTGTATATATATATATATTTATAGTAATATGTACATATGTACAGTATATTAGCTGCTCTTGCTTGCTTGCTTTTTTTTTCTTGCCTTCTGATTGTTGCTCTGAGTGTTGCTATCCCTGTGCTGTTGCAATCCTGGAATTTCCCCATTGTGGGACTAATAAAGGCTTATCTTATCTTTTTTTTTTGTTTTTTTTTTGTTTTTTTTTTGTTACTTATTTGTACCCGTAGGTAGATTTGGTTTGCAGTCTGGTGACAAGCCACCGGCTGCCGGTCGCTGCGTGCGCGAGCGCCCTAAACCTACATGTTTTTGGTATGCGGGAGGAAACCGGAGAAATCCCGGAGTAAACCCACGCAACACGGGGAGAACATGCAAACTCCACACAGCTCACTGTTGGTCGGGGGCTGGGATCGAACCCACAATCTCATGATCCCCGCGATCCCCCGGCCGAGGGTAAAACTGTGCTGCTACAGTGCTAAACCACTGCGCCACCGTGCAGCCCATCTTATCTTACCTTAAATATATATAAATGTATATATATATATATAAGATATATACGTATATATACATATATATATATACACTACCGTTCAAAAGTTTGGGGTCACTTACAAATTTCCTTATTTTTGAAAGAAAAGCACTTTTTTTCAATGAAGATAACTTTAAACTAATCAGAAAAACACTCTATACATTGCTATTGTGTTAAATGACTATTCTAGCTGCAAATGTCTGGTTTTTGGTGCAATATCTACATAGGTGTATAGAGGCCCATTTCCAGCAACTATCACTCCAGTGTTCTAATGGTACAATGTGTTTGCTCATTGCTTCAGAAGGCTAATGGATGATTAGAAAACCCTTGTGCAATCATATTAGGTCTGCAATGCTGTAATTGCTGCAAATGGAGGACTCTGACGAAAGCAAAGTTTGAAGGAAAAAATTATTATTTCAAATACAAATCATTATTTCTAACCTTGTCAATGTCTTGACTATATTTTCTATTCATTTTACAACTCATGGTGGTAAATAAGTGTGACTTTTCATGGAAAACACAAAATAATTGTCTGGGTGACCCCAAACTTTTGAACAGTAGTGTACGGTATGTATATACAGTATATATATATATATACTGTATATATACTTTTTCTGTAAATTCTACAGTTTAATCACATAAAAAGGACCATTTTGGTGTAAACCCCCACAAACAGACTGGTCAAACACAGCGTTCGGCTAGAGCAAATAACAGAACAGTGAAATGTGTATTAATGTCTACAGGCAGCCCCGCTTCGTCTGGCTCACTCCTGCAACTGCTGCTGACACACACTCTGTGTCTCTCTGCTGAGAGCCTCCGGACTCGCCCATGGGGCGAGCTCCGTGATGGCGGTATGATTTAATAAACCTGCTTAAAACCTCTCATCGCTGCCTTTATTTTATCATCCGCCGCACTGGTGACCCGACGCTGAAACGAACACGCTGCCAGCGAACGCAACACCCGGCGGTGATTCTCCGATGACAAACGAACGCAGCAGCCTGACTGATCTGCCCTCCCTTCTGCTTCAGGGAGACCTCAACGCGGAGTTTCCAGGCGAAACTCCCTGGAGAACACCCACGACCGGGAAAGCTGAGCAACGTTTCGTGGTGAGATCTGCACGCCTAGATCAGCACATCCATGCTGGACTGGCCGCGCTCACAGCTCCTCCACACGAGAGCGCATGCACCTCGTCCCCTCTCCACGACGGCGATCCCCATGGCCGACGGAGCACACGTGGACCTGAACGCACCATGACCGAGCGAGTGACAGAGCGTCTACTTCCCTTCACCGCTCCAACACTCTGAACAGGGATGATTAAGCTCCCTGACCCTGGTTCTCCTCTCCAGCTGGCCACCCATCACGGAACCCCGGCGCACGCACCGGGGAGTTACGGGGACGGCGCATCACGCACGGGACAAAAACGGCTTTTCTGACCGCCTTCCTTCTGCTGCACACTGGCCCTTCAGGCTTGCTCGTTCACCTGAGGCACGCAGCTTGCTCACTGGATTTTATGGTCTTAGCCACGGCCCACAAGGGAAATTCAGCGGTTTGCGGTTCCCGAGAGCTTTAAGGTTGTGCCTGCACCTAAAGCCAACACGCCAGTCCCTCTGCTCTCATCACAGCCGCCACGCAGCCTCGTCTTTTCATCATGGCCGCTATTAATCCTTGCAGGACTTAATCGCGGGAGGAGCCAGTGACTAATTTTTCTTCTTGTGGACCTCTGCACGTTCAACGGGACAGCCCTTCGACATTGCGGACCCACAAGCAATTTTTGCACAGCCCGGACGTTTTCATCGTCTCCGGCCGGCTTTTACTACCCCCCACCCCCCTCCTGCACAGAGCTTTTCCCTGCTCGCTGCCCAAACTGCACTATCGAGGTCTCGGCCACCTGCCGAGCCCTCTGGGGGGGAGCTGTGGCGGTTTGGTGTAAACCCCCACAAACAGACTGGTCAAACACAGCGCTCGGCTAGAGCAAATAACAGAACAGTGAAATGTGTATTAATGTCTACAGGCAGCCCCGCTTCGTCTGGCTCACTCCTGCAACTGCTGCTGACACACTCTGTGTCTCTCTGCTGAGAGCCTCCGGACTCGCCCATGGGGCGAGCTCCGTGATGGCGGTATGATTTAATAAACCTGCTTAAAACCTCTCAGCGCTGCCTTTATTTATCATCCGCTACAACCATCTCTTTTTTTTTTTTACTTTTTTACATGTACCTTTTTTCCCTTATAATTTTGCAGTGTTATAAAATAGCTTTTCAATGTGCATTTGAGACTTGATTCTCATAAATTTCAGGTTTTTCTTCTAAATCATATATGAATAAACTGTAAACATCAATAAGTTAAATATTTCCTGAGCCAGAGGAAAATAGCAAAAAACAAAAACATTATAAAAAATTCTGGAAATGAGAAAATTACCCATCGTTGTCACCTACAGATATAAATTAGCTGTTAGTTTAAATCAGTGAAAATTTAAGTTTAGAACTACAGCCTGAAGATGCGATTCTGGCCTGATTTAACCTGTTTGCTTCTTAGAAAAAATATTTCAGATTGGTCATGATCTGAAAGTCAAAGACACAAAAGGTAGTCTAATAAAATACATGCGATGACTTTAACTTTATTCATTATCGCTACTTGACTAATTAAAATTATTAGAAATCAAGTAAATTACATTAAGAGCCAACTTGCTCCTCTGATTTGTTTTAATTTATTTATTATATATTTTGCGTGTATGTGCCACCATCATACACTTTTGCAGCTTTAATAATTTTTTTTCAGACAAAACTAACAAACTCAGCAGTAATTTAAACCAAAAAAATGATGGTCTGCAGCGGTTTCCAGTTAGCACAACTTCGCATAGTCATTTAGCATTTCCTCTCTGACACAGCATGATGGAAAACAGTTCCACATCCCTGGCAAACAGGAGTGGCAACTATCTGAACCGGTAGTTTGGAGTTAGCATTAGCAACCACTGGACTGAAGCCTAGCCAGCCACCACACACCTGTTCCGCTGCAAGCAGTGGTGCACTGCAGAGGAGAGATGGGGCGCTGACAAGTAGTGATGAAGAGCTTTACTGAATAAACAGCAGTATGCACATTTTAAATCACCGTATAAACGATAGAGTATTCTATGAAACGATGGACGTTTTTACGTCATCACCCGATATATATTGTCATATCGCACAGTCCTATCCAACTGTTGCCAATTTCTCAGTAAGGAAAGTAGCTATTGGCTGTCCTAAAAGTCGCTAGAAGTCACTAAATGATGTCATCGCCTAATTTGCATACTGTAATTGGTCATTTGCATGTAATTGTAATGGGTGCTGTAGGACAGAAGAATAATGACATGGGAGAGACAAAAAGTGAGTCAAAAACACCCTAAATATGTTTAGAACTACAAATTAACTTTCTTCTGTTGATTTTTGGTTTGTTTGTTTTAATTTGGCATTTAAATAGGCCATCACTTCTGTATCATACCCAATAAACAGCTTCAACCAGCCTTTGAATTCAAGGTTTGATTCCCACTCCTTTCTATATTTCTGAGTGTACAGTTTAGACTGTGACATGATGTGGTAGGTGCTAGATGTTTAGCTTACATTACACAGAGAGACACACACACACACAGTGGACGAAGTGAGTACGTGACTGAGGCTGTTAGTCAAATGCAGTGTGTCAGAAATTGTATATATGTACAAATATGTTATCATTTCATAATTAGTTTTTAGCTGAACTTTTCTGTATTTTTTCCCTTACAATGGCTGCAACAATGCTGCATCAGGAAGGTTTAACTCACCCTGTAACAGACATACCTCAACAAACCGGAATAATCTGTATTTACTTAAAGTTTAGAAACCGGTGTGCAAGAAGTCATGTGCTGACACGGAGTTGTCTTTGTGTTACACAACAAAGCCTGACTGTTTCACTACAAAGCCTGACTGTTCCACGGCCTTATCAGTCACCACAAAGCCTGACTGTTTCACTACAAAGCCTGACTGTTCCACGGCCTTATCAGTCACCACAAAGCCTGACTGTTTCACTACAAAGCCTGACTGTTTCACGGTCTTATCAGTCACCACAAAGGTGCCCATAAAGTTGCAGCAGATGTTTCCTGTGTCTGACCTGCTCAGTATAAAAGGGACGTGCTGCCTTTGTATGGCAGCGCGCATTTCCCATCTGTAATCAGAGGTGTGTTGCTCCTTGTACAAGTAAAACTTTGAACACATTTTGTGTCTCGAATCTTATTAAGGTACGAACCTAACAGGGTACTATTATTTTGTGAGTCTTGAGTTTCAGATTCCTGACATGCGTGGTGCCGTGACCCGGATGACCAATATCCAGACTGGGTGAGGACCAGGGCAGACTCCAGGTTGAAAACCATGCGCTTGGTCTGACTTATAGTCAGCTTTGAAAACCCGCCTTGAGGGAACTCTGTGAGCCTCGTCGGAGTCCTAACTCTGTCTGGTGACGGTCATCCGCACAGAGTCTGAAAAGTAAGTGAAAATTATTTGTCTGATCGCGGAAAGTAATTGTCATTGTTGAAAACCACAGGTCAGCTAAATGCAAGTAATGGTAGTATAAGGTGACGCCCTGTACTTTTCCTGGTGGTTAAAATTATTGTGTGAGCATCTAGTTCCATTCAAAAGGTGAATGCAATAATTTTATGAGGTAGTGTGACGGCGTTTCACAACTACAAGTAAAATGGGCAATTGTGCTGGAAAACCGGATAGACAGAAGAGTAAACAGAAAAAGATTGTGTTGTTTTCCGGCCGAAGAGTCAGGTTTCAAAAAGTAAAAGGTGCTGCGTATTGACTGATAGGTCAAGCTTTAGCTAAGTAATGGTAATATAAGGCGGCGTCCTTTATATTTTTCCTATCTGATCATACCAGGTAATGATCCTGTAAGAAATTACAGGAGCCCTAATATAGGTTGCGTAAGATCTAGCCCCATCAACAAGTGAGCGCACTTAAAAAAAATTGGGCAGTAATATTGTTGCAGTGAGCGTACTGACAACGTTCCTGACTATATAAACAGATAAAGCGAAAAATAAAAAAAAAAGGAAACTGCGCGCCGAACGGTAAAAAAAAAAAAAATTACAATAACCGACTAAAAGAAAAAGATCAGATAAAGGATCCTGAAAAATATTTAAACAAAAAAAAATTATTCCTTTAAACCCACACTGGATGTGGATGAATGCACAGTCTTAGCGTCGACGGAAAAACTTACAACAAAAAGAGATAAATATCAAAACCAACCAAGCATCGAACCCTTATTAAATGAAAAAGATAATCCTTCCCCAACTTATCAATGCCACGATCCTAAGGAGGGTCTATACGGCTGTGATATCCTACCGTGTAGCAATGATCACACTTGAGTTATTTCTTTGGCTAACTCTGCCGTTTATTCTGCAACACAAATAATATGACTGAACATGGATTCTGCGCGGGGTTTTCACACTCTTATTCTAATGTGTCCCCTTAATAGTAGTGCTGAACAATACAGGTAGTTCCCCCTAGAGGCATGTGCCAGTAATGTTTTAAATTAGACTTGCAGTCTACCACATCCCTCCCCTCTAGATTAAACTACTTTTAATTACACTAGCCAATTATGCTAGACATCCTGGAACTCCCATTTAACCCTAAACAATCACAGTTACTTTTAACTTCTTAAACACATGTGCCATACACATAATTTCTTTCTCTTTTTTTTTTTTTTTACATGTATAACACACATAACAGTCTAACTGGGGATTTGGTTTGACTACCGCATCCCAGTGAGGTTCCAGGACGCATTCTTGTCCTGTGGCTGGGGAACTCACTACTGACTAAGTATAGTCCTTCAAGTAGTCTGGAGCTTTCCTAGCTCGCTGAGATCTTCTCACGGCGGGTGAGCCAACTGCAGGTGAAGACTCAGACTGCTCCACTGTTTCGGCTGCTGCAGTGCTGCCCGTAGAATCTGCAGAGACGGTTACCTCAGGTTTCACCTGAAGTGGTGGTTCGTTGATGCTCTCCTCAGGATGGTTGTCAGACAACACCTCTGGTGCCATCGGCAGGGGAATGGAGCTCCTACCACGAACTTGGTCGATGTGTCGCCTCACCACTTGTCCATGACCTAATGTCACCTTGAATGACACAGGGCCTGTCTTTTCTGTTATTTCTCCTGGTACCCAGGCTGGTCCTGAGCCAAAGTTGCGGGTGTAGACCACGTCTCCTTCTCTCAGTATTCTCTCTCTAGCATGCATGTCATGATAACCTTTTTGTTTCTCTTGTTTATCATGCACTTTGTTTCTGAAGTCTGGATGTATTAAGTCAAATGTTGACCTCAACTTCCTTCCACACAACAGCTCAGCTGGTGACTTGCCAGTTGTAGATTGGGGTGTTATTCGATAGCTGAACAGAGCTCTCGACATTCGGGTTTCAATAGAGTCTCCTGTCATCTTTTTCATGAGTGACTTGAACGTCTGCACGGCCCTCTCGGCTAAGCCGTTAGAAGAAGGATGGTATGGCGCAGTCGTGATGTGACGTATGCCATTCTTTTCAGAAAACTCTTGGAACTGTTCACTCATAAAACATGTACCGTTATCTGATACTATGATTTCAGGTAGCCCATGTTGGCTGAAACTCTTTCTAAGACATTCAATGGTAACAGTAGAAGTAGAGCTACTCACAGAATATGCATCGATCCACTTTGAGTATGCGTCAACTATGATCAGGAACATTCTTCCCATCCATGGACCTGCGTAGTCAATGTGAATTCTTCTCCATGGTTTATCTGGAACTTCCCAGGGATGTAGTGGGGCTGCTGGAGGACTGTTCCTGTTCTCCTGGCATGCCGCACATGACTTCACAAGCGCCTCCACCTCTGCATCCATGTTGGGCCACCACATGTAACTCCTCGCCAACGCTTTCATGCGAGTGATGCCAGGGTGTGCTTGGTGTAGTTGTTGCAGTAAGGCATTCCTACCAGGTGGTGGAACAACCACGCGTCCTCCCCACAGGATACAACCTTCCTGGGTGCTGAGCTCATCCTGTCGTCGGGCATAGGGAATGAACTCAGGACTGTTCATCTTCGGCCATCCTCGCAAGATGTATTCTCGCACTCTTGCTAGAACAGGGTCTTTGTCTGTCCACTTCTTTATTTGTTGTGCGTTCACCAGGGGCACGCCGATATCTTCAAACAATAGCACTCTCTCCTCCTCCTCAGGCGTGCTGTCTCTTCCTCCATCCAAGGGTAGCCTACTCATCGCGTCAGCATTTGTATGGTCCCGTCCGGCTTTGTAAACGATGGTGTACTCATACGCTGCTAATGTAACGGCCCATCTCTGAATTCTCTGAGATGTCATCTGGGGTATGGCTCTCATTTCACTGAACAGTGAAATTAGTGGCTTGTGGTCAGTCACTATAGCGAACTGTCTCCCATACAGGTATTTGTGGAACTTTTTTACACCAAATACTACTGCAAGGCCCTCCTTGTCTAGCTGGGAGTAGTTTTTCTCAGCTGCACTAAGAGTTCTTGAGACGAACCCTATGGGTCTCTCTGAGCCATCCTCCATACGATGAGAGAGTACAGCACCCACACCGTAGGGTGATGCGTCACACGCCAGGATGAGTGGTTTGTTTGAATCATAGTGCACTAACACACTACAGGACTGAAGTAGCGCTTTGGACTCTTCAAACGCCTTCTGCTGCTTGACCCCCCATGACCATTTTTCTTCCTTCTTAAGTAAGGTATGTAGTGGTGCCAGCAGCGTGGAGAGCTTTGGGAGGAACCTATGGTAATAGTTCAACAAGCCCAGGTAGGCTTTTAACTCAGTAACATTTTGTGGCTCAGGCGCCTCCGCAATGGCTTCCACTTTGTCTGTTAGAGGGTGTAGACCACTGGCGTTGATCTTGTGGCCTAGGAACACCACCTCTTTTCCCATGAACTCACACTTGCTTCTTTTCAACCTCAGACCGCTTTTCTCCAACCGTTGAAGCACTTCCTTCAGCGTTTTCAGATGTTCTTGTTCATTTGGTCCTGTACAAAGGATGTCATCCAAATAAACGGCAACATTCGGAATTCCACCTAGGATGCCCTCCATAGTTCTCTGGAATATAGCAGGACTGGAAGCTACTCCAAATGGTAAGCGTGTGTAGGTATATAAGCCTTTGTGTGTATTGATGGTTACATACTTTCTTGATTCTTCTTCCAAGACTACTTGTTGGTAGGCGTGACTCATGTCTAATTTCGTGAAGTGTCGGCCGCCATTCAGCTGTGCGAAGAGGTCCTCCACTTTAGGAATTGGATACTGATCCACCCGTGATGCTCGATTGACAGTGAGTTTGTAATCTCCACATATTCTAATGGAGCCATCCGGCTTTCTCACTGGGACTATGGGCGCTGCCCATTCTGCAACCTGCACTGGCTCAATGATCTTGTCATCCAGCAGCCTCTGTAGCTCGCTTTCGACCAGTGGCTTGACTGCATAGGGTACCGGTCGGGGTTTGCAGAATCGTGGTTGGGCCTCCTTGTCCACATTAATCTTTGCAGTGACACCTTTTAGCTGTCCTACGCCTTCTTTGAACACCTCAGCGTGTCTTTCGAGGATCTCCTCCAGCTGCAATTTGGGCTGAGATTCCACTTTATTCACCAACTGATCAATCATGGCCAGTTCTTGTAGCCAACTTCGCCCTAGTAGATTTGGTCCTTCGCTCCCAACTACTACTACAGGTAAGTCCTTTTCTTTGTTTTCGTGCTGCACCTTCACTTGTGCCATGCCTAGCACGTCTAGCTTCTCTCCTGTGTATGTTTTTAATTTTAATGAACAGGGATTTAATTCTGCTGTGTCTGTTTTCTTCCACAGTTGTGTATATTGCTGTTTACTTAATATGGTTACTCCACAGCCTGTATCAACTTCAAATGTTACTTTCATTCCATTAACATTCATGGTACGCGTGATGGGCGCTACCTTGGTCAGCTCCTCTGACGTGTTGTAAATTGTGTGAAAACCCATGTCTTCTGTATCACTTTCTCCCTCCCCTCTCAGTTGATTCGCTTGCTGTTCCTTTCCTGGGCCCTTGTTTTCATACTTTTGCCCATTAACTGTCGCTTTCAGCACCTGTGCGCTGTCCACCTTTATTCTACATGCTTTCTTAATGTGCCCTCGCTTGCCACAATTATGACACAGCTCAGTGGCAAATTTGCACTCGGCGGCATTGTGCTGGCCTTTGCAGCGATAACAACTGGGGAATTTGTGCTGAGTTTTGTCAGTCAACACTTTGTGGACACCTACTTGGGTCTTAGGCACACGAACATGCGTTGCTGTGTCCTCTGTTAGCTTCCCTTGCATCTCTCTCACATCTTTAGATGCTGTTTCCATCGCTTGGCATAATTCCAAAGCCTTCGCAAAAGTGAGTTTTGTTTCAGATAAAAGTCGCCGTTGCATTCGGTCATCATTCACTCCACACACAAGTCTGTCTCTTAACATTTCTTCCAATGAGTCTTTGTAATCACAGTGCAGTGCTAATTTCCTCAATTCTGCCACATACTCTGCTATGGACTCAGTGTTCCTCCTTATGCGTGAATTAAATTTGAATCGTTGTACGATTTCACTCGGTTTGGGGCTGAAGTGCTTCTGAAGCTCAGCAGTAAGCTGGTCGTACGTTTTATCTTTCGGTAATGCAGGGCTTATTAAATTTCTCAACAAGCTGTAAGTAGTTGCACCAACTCCACTCAACAGTACAGCCTTCCTTTTGTCTGGCTCCTCAATATCATTAGCTTGGAAGAAAAAGTCCAACATTTCACTATATTCTTCCCATGACTGAGTCGAGTTATCAAAAGGGGTTACCGTTCCGATTACAGCCGCCATTGCTCGTCGTGGTGGGGAAAACTCGTTTTTCCTCCTCTGAACTTGCACTCGAACTACTGGAGTCACTTGAGTTCGCCACACTTGCAATGTTCTCTGTTTCTCGCCGCTGATTTTTTTCTTTTAATCCTCGTCGCCAATTGTGTGATATCCTACCGTGTAGCAATGATCACACTTGAGTTATTTCTTTGGCTAACTCTGCCGTTTATTCTGCAACACAAATAATATGACTGAACATGGATTCTGCGCGGGGTTTTCACACTCTTATTCTAATGTGTCCCCTTAATAGTAGTGCTGAACAATACAGGTAGTTCCCCCTAGAGGCATGTGCCAGTAATGTTTTAAATTAGACTTGCAGTCTACCACAACGGCAAATAATTTAAAGAAGCCCAAGAGGTTGGGAAAAGGAGGAGGCAAATAAAATCATAATAATTAGACCATAATATTTAAAGACGGACGGATTAAATGGCAGCAGAACTGGATAACGTTAAAATGGACAATGAGAAAGTTATTTTATCTCTTATCTATTCTTTGTGTGTGAGCCTTAGATAGAGGCAGTGTAGAGAGAACAAAACTCCTCTGCTTTCTCTGTTTGTGTGTGTGATTGATCTGTGAAGAAAGTGGTCTAAATATGGGTATAAGGTTTTGGGTTTTTATTTTTTCAATTTAACTCTGTGAGGTCTTGATTAATGTTGCGTACGTGATAAACTGTTTACATATTTAAAAAAAAAAGGCAATTTTGATGCATTGCTGACCTTTGTCCTTGACTGAAACATGACAGTGCATTTTATAGAAAAAAGGACTGACGTGTGACAATGTGACTACAGGCCATACTATGATCATATTATGATGTCATTTAATAATGCCTAATCACTGAAGGTATTATGTTTACCCTATATCACATGATTTAGAGCACAGAGGATCAAAAGAGATTGATGATTAATGTGTCTGTGCATATGATCTGCCAGAGGCTATGGATTATCAGACACAGGTCTTGGAGAAAGAATCCTTAAATTGATGGGCATTTTTTGAAGCCAAGTATGACTTTGTATGACATTGTAGATAACATAAGGTGTACTGATTCAAATGACTTTGACTTTACAAATATAATGTTTATATGATTTTATACTGATGTTACTCACCACATAATGGTGAGGTAACAATATATTTCAGAAATGTGACAGTAATGAGGAATGTGTTTTTCCTGATTCGGCGGTGGCCAAGCTGGGTCAGGGTAAACTACATTCACCCCATAATTTACCAAGGAATATATAAAATGAGGCATTCCTGGGAAAAATTTAAATCAAATTCTAATTAGACAAAATGTCCACCTTTCCGTTGATTGAAGGAGTGTGATGCAATCTTTGTTCATTTATTCAAATTCAACCCATCTGTGTTCAACTGGACAAACTGATCTTATTTATCAATGCTGAAGCATGTTAAAAATGCACAGATAGTTATTTTGTTTTTCTTAAATGGAATTTGTAAACTATTTTAAGAGATGTCACAAAAAGAAGCTATAATTATTGAAATCTATTTTTGAAGGAACTGGGCTACCTGCAGATTTTATTTAAAGTTAAAAATGGTAGCACATTTCCTTTCAGTAAAAGAATCAAATACCCTGTAACTTTGCTGCATGTGAGCCTCCATGTATCAAAACAGGGGGTATCAAAGAAATTAATTAGCAAATAATTAGCAATTCTTAGAAAAATAGATAATGCATAAAAATTATCAATAAATGATTGATGATGAATTCAATTCGACTTTATTTACATAAGCGCTTTTCATTTCATTTTCTGTAGTACCCAGGATAAACATATGGCTGCAGTTTATAACTAAAATACATACTGGGCAATACAGACCACTTTTTATTATTCATGGGGTAATACAAATAATAAGATCATTTCCTCTATTTACAGCAGGACAACCATTCCATATTGTTGCCAGCTAGACTGTTATCGTACACTATAACCTTGTTGTCACAGCCACACCTTAAGCTTGTACCAAATTCCTTGTGGTTATTTACTGGTGGCCCACTTTTTTGATAAAAAAAAAAAAAGGCAACAGAGGAGCAAGCGGTGGTTCTCTCTCCCATCAACAAAGGGGGGTGAACGGCAGCTCTCTCTCTCTACTTAGCAAGGGAAGAAGCGAGCGACAGGCTTGCTCTGTAAAAAAGGCCTGATGGGCCAACATCCACTGCTTATGCTGTAACAATGTTGTCTGGGGTCCTGATTGTGTAAAAATTCCACAACCTGCATCTTTGATTACAGCACTTACATCTGTGCAGACAGTAAGCATGCTTATAACGCATGCCACCTGCATACTGTTACCTTGAATCTGCGAGGGTTTGTCATCTCCACAGAAAAACCAGCAAAACATCGACAGCAATTATTGTAACTATGTAATGTTCTGATGCTACCATGTTCTGTGGCAGTTATTCACTGCCCCGCCCACACTAATGGCACTGACTTGTCTAGCTGCGGTAATCGCTTGGCTGATAACGCTACTCACTGTGCTGCTATTGGTCTTTTAGGAACCGTCTGTCTTATTAATAATGTTGATGTTGATGTTTTTAAAGGCTATCAAAATAATATGGACCTTCCTCCTGTTTCATGTGTAAATTTGCTCTGCCACCCACATTATACAAATGAGCTGTCCTGGTGGCACATGGCCAATCATGTGCCAACAGGAGGGAAAACTGTGAGGATGTTGGAAAAGTGTCCTAGTTTTTGAAAGAAGTAACAAAAACATGCTAAAAAGTGCATCATTTGTTTACAAAATAATGCTCAAGGAGCAATGGAAAGCTACAATATTGCTTGGTGTTGATTGACACCTTTACAAAGTGGACAAAAATTCATCCCACATCCTCAGCTAATGCTGCATTTGTGTGTAAAACTCTATTGAAATTGGGGTTCCAGAACTGATTTGTGCAGATAATGGAACTCATTTTACAGCACCTAACAATGTAGATATTACTGTGTTGCTTGATGCACAGAAGGAAATGACTATGCTCCCTGGAGCAATTGTTTCAAACAATGGAATTTATTGCACTACTGATGGTAAAATAATCCTTCCTCCCTCCTTGTATCGCTGGCTGTCGATCTTGACTCATGGCAGTGGCCATGTATCCACAGGAGGAATGAAGGCACAGGCTGAAAAACATTTTTTCTGCCCAGGAATTTTGAAAGAAATGAAAAAAGTGTGCCAACAATGTTTAATCTGCATACAAAACAATGCACAAGGTGCAATGAGGACGAGACATGGTAGTTTCCCACCACCTAAAATGCCCTTTTCTCAATGGTGTATGGATTTTATTGAACTATCTAAAGTGGGACAACTGCAGTATTGTCTGGTCCTCATTGACACCTATACTAAATGGACAGAAATTCATCCTACAGCAAAGGCAGATGCTAAATTTGTTTGCAAAGTTTTACAAAACAACATATTTCCCACGTTTGGAATACCGGAGACCATTTATGCAGATAATGGCACACACTTCACAGCACAAATGGTTAAGGATCTTACTTCTGCCGTTGGAACACAGCTGAAGTTTCACACTGCTTATCACCCACAAAGTGCAGGTCTAGTGGAAAGGAAAAATGGTACTGTTAAGCAAATGCTAAACAAAGTAATGCAGATTTGACCTTGTGTTTTGGTGCCTTTGTTTACATTCCTCCTCGATGAAGATAACGCTGGGAAGTGGCTTATGTCTACCCATACATCAACAATCAGTTGTTGTCGTCAGCGGATTGGTCTCTCAAGGACATTGCCCATGTGCCTTCTGCAAGGAAGAGGAAAAGAGAGACAGACTCTGATCTTTGACTTGTTTATAAGTCACATGATTATAACATCTATCCACTGCCTGGAGGCGCCCTCTGCTGCTCACTAACAACTGTTACACTCACACTACACAATGACATGCAAATATACACACACTGCTCTCCCTCCCTCTGCTGTGTGATTGTATCTATTGTCTGCTAATGTGCATAGAGGGTTTTTTTCTGTGTAATCAAAATTTGGCTCATGAGCTTATATGAGCTTATACGAGCGTGATTCTGATAACTATGTTTTTTCTCTCTGCCTATTGTGTTTCCCCCCCCCCCTTCCCCCCTTTACCCCCACTGCAGACAGGCGCCTATGGCTGCCGTGTCATTGGATGCGCCTAATGTGCGCGCCCAATGTCAAGTCAAATTCCTTGTGTGTTTACTTGTAAATATACTTGGTAATAAAGCTGATTCTGATTCTGATTCTGATGACCAACGAATTTCATGGCCTAAAGCATTAACTGTAGTAAAGCTAACCATTAACACCATCCCAGAAAAGAAGAGTGGGTTATCTCCATTTGAATGCGCCTTTCATAGGCCCTATATTCTACCTGACCTACTCCCATTAACTGCCACTAACCCTTATAAGACTCTTGGAGAGCATTTGAAAGAATGTAAACAAATGA
This sequence comes from Pholidichthys leucotaenia, assembly GCA_020510985.1. Taxonomy (NCBI): domain Eukaryota; kingdom Metazoa; phylum Chordata; class Actinopteri; order Cichliformes; family Pholidichthyidae; genus Pholidichthys; species Pholidichthys leucotaenia. The sequence goes on from CM035841.1 coordinate 223,738,812, forward strand.
AAGATTATGTTGAATCTGTCAGATCTTTCTCTACTCCACAGGAGGGCCCAGAAAATTCCCTCCAGCCTGGTGATTATGTCTTCATAAAGAACCATCACCGACAGAATTGAAATTCCGTGAGGTGGCTTGGACCATACCAAGTATTATTGACCACACCTACCGCAGTGAGGATTGCTGAAAGACCTTCTTGGATTCATCTGTCACATGTTAAAAGACTTCAGGTGCCCCTTGGTGACCTCCAGCCACCCCTAGGGTAAGTCCGGTTACAAAGGGGAGTCTAGTCCTTTTAAGGATAAGACTCGTCTCAAACCCGGTGAAGACAGTGACCTGAGTCTATAGGCACACTCCCAGGGGAATCAGGCACCATGGTAATCCTGAGACTGACTCTGACCTTCTTGGATTCCCGCTATTAGTCCTCATCATTATCACCTCACCATCCTTGAGAAGAGATAATAGAAATATAGAGGAACATGTCACAGAAACACTGTTTATGACTAATCAGTGGTATCAGTATATGTTCCTCAATGCTCGTCTGACAAGAGGAAACGGCAGTTGTTGGGCTTGTTCTTTGTTGCCTTTAACCACTAAGGGACCAATCCTAAAGGCTGAACCCTTTCCTATAAACGTATCTGACTGTATACTAGAGATTTCATCCTGGGGATTCCTACCCAAGATTACTATGAAAAATCATGATAACACCACTTATTGAATGACATGTCCTGATCAGATTATGGCTATGAATGTAACACAACCATTAGCTAGATTTGCCTTTACAAAGAAAAATGTGACTTTCCCAGCATGTGTATATTCAAATGGTACCACGGCGTTGGGAAGACTTCTTCCACGACAATGTTTGACAGTGTTGTTACCTTGCACCTCACAGTGCAGCGGAGCAACAGATTGTTCTTTTACACCCGTATTACCTAGTCCAAGGTATAGATCACAAAATTATACTGTCAGGAAGACTAGCGCTACGGGCACAGTTCAAAGTAATGGCACCTATGTTATCAAAGAAGTTCATTGGTTATGTGGTTCCAAACTCTACGCTCAATTACCTCCCAATTGGGGAGGAATTTGTGCCCCAGTGACTGTTACTGATGGATCATTTGTTCTCTACTCTGATGACAACTCCTCAGGACACACTAAGAAGAAAAGAAGTATTCAGTCCCTCTTTAGTGCTGCTGGACTTACTGTCCCACAGAAATATAAATTATGGACACTGGGTGACGAGGTTGGACATTCAATTTTCGCCCCATATGGAGTTGGTCAGTTAATGACAAAATTTGAAGAAATGAACTACAGACTGTTAATGTTTGTTAATGCCACTACTGTTGTTTTGAAGGTTTTATCCAATGTAACTGAACAAACTAGAGTTATGGTTATGCAAAACAGAATAGCATTGGACCTGGTTTTGGCTGTCCAAGGAGGTGTATGTGCTATGTTTAACGGGTCCTGTTGCACTTACATTCCATCTGTCTCTGAAAGTATGGATACCGCTATTACCGTCATGGAACAAGTGCAGTAGGCAATCATGAATGATTATGAAGAGAAGCTACAATCTGGTTGGTTAGACTGGTTATTCACAGGAAGTTGGTGGCAGGTGCTTCTTAAAGCCTTTATGCCTTTTATTATAATAATGATATGCATGTTTCTGTCATGTTGCTTTGTGATTCCCTGTGTCAAATCAATGATGTCTCGCGCTCTGTCTCAACATACATTTATGATACAACAAATGTTCCAAGACCAATACACTCCTTTAAATACCGAAGAGGTGGATAACAATGATAATTGTGCTCCTGTTTAAATTTGGAAATGATACTCTATGAAGACAATGTAGGAAATCTTTTGAAGTTACATTGTTCTGATGTCTGTATGTGATAAAAATTATGAACTGATAAACAGGAGGAAATTGTCAGAAATTGTATATATGTACAAATATGTTATCATTTCATAATTAGTTTTTAGCTGAACTTTTCTGTATTTTTTCCCTTACAATGGCTGCAACAATGCTGCATCAGGAAGGTTTAACTCACCCTGTAACAGACATACCTCAACAAACCGGAATAATCTGTATTTACTTAAAGTTTAGAAACCGGTGTGCAAGAAGTCATGTGCTGACACGGAGTTGTCTTTGTGTTACACAACAAAGCCTGACTGTTTCACTACAAAGCCTGACTGTTCCACGGCCTTATCAGTCACCACAAAGCCTGACTGTTTCACTACAAAGCCTGACTGTTCCACGGCCTTATCAGTCACCACAAAGCCTGACTGTTTCACTACAAAGCCTGACTGTTTCACGGTCTTATCAGTCACCACAAAGGTGCCCATAAAGTTGCAGCAGATGTTTCCTGTGTCTGACCTGCTCAGTATAAAAGGGACGTGCTGCCTTTGTATGGCAGCGCGCATTTCCCATCTGTAATCAGAGGTGTGTTGCTCCTTGTACAAGTAAAACTTTGAACACATTTTGTGTCTCGAATCTTATTAAGGTACGAACCTAACAGGGTACTATTATTTTGTGAGTCTTGAGTTTCAGATTCCTGACACAGTGATTTATTAGTGCGACACTGACAGTGAAGAAACATTTACATTGACTGGGGGGGGGTTGCACACGTGCAATTCATTCGCAGTCTGGACGTGAGTGACATGTGCGTGGGTCTCCTCTTTGACTGCAACTAACTGCTGAACGAGGCTACTGTGAGACTGACCGCTTGCGAGTGCTTTGGGATGGGGAGAAGCTCACAGTAGCACCCACTGCTTGCTGAGGATAGTAACTGCAGAGCAATAGTGCTTTCACGTCAGCAGGGCTTGACATTAACTTTTTTGCTCACCGGCCACTGTGGCTAGCGATTTTCCAAAATTACTAGCCACTCAGCCTTTACACTAGCCACAATTTTGTAGTTAGAAAATTATGTTTAATATGATCAAATCTGACTTTTGCATGCTAAAATGTAGTTGAATTAAATGTACAACCTTTTTAAATGCAATTAACCTTATACACACATAAAAATAGCAAGAGAAACACTGTCTAAGTAGTTATTAACAGCAGTAAATACTGTAAAACACTTGATAAAAATATTTGCAATGTGAGAGTGAAGTACAGGTAGATTTGGGGTCCGTCCCAATACTAATTTCTACCCTTTCCCCTTCACCTACATCTTGGCCCTTGAAATCAAGGGCCCCTTGTTCTCATCAGAAAAAAGAAGAAAAAGAAAACTGATGAGAAAAAAAGTCTCATCTTACAGAGAAACAAAATATCTCAAATTTACACAAACTATTCTAATCAGTAGAAAGTCAGAAATTTACTAGAAATAAAGCTGTACATTCACAGAGAAAAGTTTGGACCCCCTGGTGGGCCATATGTGTGACACCCCAGGACCAGCTCATTAAAAACACATATTTAGAGGATTTACTTCCACGAAGTAGTTGCATATCACAACAACATGCAAATCAATAAGATAAAATAAAATAGAAAGCACAGATAAATGAAAGTTCACCTTACAAGAAGCTTCATATTTGTTTTTTCATATTTGCTTTTTACAGTTTTTTACAGCACTTTTTCTCTGTGGTGAGAAAACTTACATTTACACAACTGTGGACATTAAATGTGAGCTTCTTGCTCTAAAAATACTCATGTTTAGCCACAGAGGTAGGAGCTGATGTTGGGGGCTACTCACCGCTCGGACACAGCATTTCTTCCCACCGCAGGACAGGAGCTCAACCAAGTGACAGTGGACCAATGAGCACACACTATGTGCAGATAGTGCTTTTGGGAGTTGTAGTTTCGTAGTCTCACATTGCAGGTAGATTTTATTTTAGATGCCGTCTAAGGAAACTACAACCCGCCAAGCCCTGCACGTCAGAGTTTACAAAACACCAGAAAGGTCTCTGACAACACCAGAAAAAGTCGCTAGATTTGTCATTAGTCACTTTTTACAAAAAAAAGAAAAGAGTCGCCAAGAGGGTTTGAAAAGTCACCAGATTTAGCGAGGAAGTTGCCAAGTTGGCATCAGTGTCTATGCTTGAGGATGTCAAAACTGAAATACAATGCCTGGAAAATGCACAATATTTGACTTTTAACGAACAATACAGTGTGAATAATTAGGATTAATACAGAGATAAAACACGATGACAAGCCAGTAAAAGAATAATATTTTCAACACAACATACTGTATATGTTAAAAAAAAAAATGTTTTATCCACGACACATTTTACAGTTATGCATTTTGGAGTATAAGGTAGATAATCTACTTAAAATAAGCTACAGCATTTGACAAGGGGAAAAACAATAAAATATTTGCCTTATCAAGATTTCCTTAAACAAGAAAAAAGCTGTTTTGCTCTTAGAAAAAAATCATGGGAAGAAGAAATATTTTATCAGTCAAAAAAATCATATATAGCCTTGATGGAGATATTTAATCTTCTTATATTTCAGTTTTTGCAATGCAACACCTTTTCCTTTTCATTATTTTAAAATATGTAGGCATATTTTTTAGCATCTCTTTTTCATATTCAAAATATTTGTTCTTGCTTTCTCTTTGCTTTGTTCCACTGTCTTATTTTCTATTCCCTATCATGGACACAGTAACAAATATTGCACCCTGACATTCAAAGCCTCCATCTAACAACACCTGAGCCAGTTGAAAAGTAGCACAAGTGCAACTGTTGTATACCTGAAAAAAATTAAAAGCTAGATTTTGAAAAGATGCCTTCATTGGTCCTCACAGACCCATTCAATTGAACAATGTGAGGCCACTAACATTTTAGGACCTAGCCTGGCTTCCGCCCTGGTAAGCCCTTGCTAAAGCATTGCGCAGAATACAATAAAAATGATCTTTTATTTGATAATGACACATTTACAGACAAAGATATGTGTGCAAATACCATTAACGTATTGCATTGACTGTCTGAACCTAAGGTGCAGAAGTATTTTGATTTTAACACAGCATTTCACACCTTTAGTCATCATTCACATCTAAAGCTACGGTCACAAAGATTCTTACGAACAATGGGTTTGTAAGAATTTCCCACTTCCTATGAATTTTACAACTCACAGGCATTCGTGGAGGGAGGCATAGTTTCTTATGACTGCTGTTCAATTTGCAAGAACAACTTGTGGCATTCTTGAGAAATGAGGTGCTTTTCTGTCATATGATGGCCCTAGAGTTCTTACATCCTTCGTAAGGGTGCCTTGGGATCTTCTTATGGCATATTTACTGCCATCTTACAAAAATTTTTGTGCAACTCACGGCACTCTCAAGTCATTCACTCTCAGGTCATTGGCAGGAAGATCTTATGGCTTTTGGCAAATTTTGTTGACACAAATATCGCACGAATGACGTACTTCCGCCTTATGAGTGCCTCAATACTGTCTTATACACGCTGTACGAATCTGCGTATGAACGTGGATTTGTACGGCGTTTCCCATGACTGCTGTAAGGGGCCCTCAAGAACAACTTAAGGTGTTCTTGAGGCATACTTATGGCCAACATCTTGCAAAGTTCTTAGATTGTTCCTATGGCATTAGTACAGCCACCCTACGATGAGGGGGTTTCGTGGTGCATTCGTAGAAATCTTGGACAAGACCATCGACCTGGCCACGAACTTACGAATGCTGGATCCTCCTACGGCTGCCTTATGAAGGCCATATGAAATTGTCCACAAATCATTTGTACGGTGTTTGCAGCTGTCCATAAGGGTATTTGTGACCGTAGCTTAAGTGACAATTTTCAGATAGTTCTTATGTTCAGCTTTAGATTCCTTAACAGATGATTTCATTCATCTTCAAAGTCTGCAAAAGCAGGATACCAGAAACTTTCCTTTCTCCCCCAGTTGCTTTCAGCAGCATTTTCCTGTTGTCGTCTGATTTTTTTAATCCAGCAGATCTGAGCAGCAGCCAGAGATATCATGCAGATCTGCCAGAGGATACACAAACATAATCAGAAACGGGCCACTCAAAAGCTCTGCTGTAGCTATAAGTTGGGTGGAGTTACCTCAAGGAACAGCAAGCCACCAGTCAAACAAGCCACCAGCAGTAGGTTGTTCTTAGCCCACCACACAATCTTATCAAGACAACCAGTGACAAAGACGTCAAGGCTCGCCAAATTCTTTTCCAGCTGCTGCATCCCATAACCACACATGGTGTTGAACACAGTCTGCAAAAGGAAAAAGAACACTTGCACTCTGAGAAGGGATCTTTCTTGAAATGTACTTTAGGGTGGCTTGTTGCATTCAGTGTCTTTTGGACTCATCTATTTTTTCAGTAAACACACTGCTACTGCTACTACTACTACTACTACTACTACTACTACTACTACTACTACTACTAATATTACAATCTGAAAACCTTTCTGGAGATGCTAATTTCCTTTTCCAGCAGGACTTAGCACAGCACCAAAACTACTACTAAATGGCTTACTGTGCTTGACTGGTCAGCATATTCACCTGACCTGAACCCATAGATTCTCTATGGGGTATAGTTAAGAGAGGGGTGAGAAATACCAGACTGAGCAATACAGAATAGCTGAAAGTTGATATCAAAGCAATTTGATCTTCAGTAATAGCTTAGCAGTGACATAAGCTGATCACCTCCATATCCCACCGCACTCATATGGTAATTTATGGTAAAGCAGCCCCTAAAGAGCAGCACGGGGGTTGAACTCAGAACACATAGGGATACACTAGAAGACTCATGGAAGGCAAAACATAAACGGAGGCGCAAACTATACAACTGCAACAGGATGCAGACATAACTTATGTTGCCGCAGGGAGCAGCACGAAAAAAAACCTAAACTTAAAGGAACTGAAGATTACACATGGAACAGCAGAGGTCCACAGGCTTCTGATGGCTCGGGACGCAGCCTTCAGAGCCGGTGATGCTGCAGGGCTAGCAACAGCTAGGGCCAACCTGTCCCGTGGCATCAAGGAGGCAAAACGACAGTACAGCAAGAAAACATTGGGCCACTTCAGCAACACCAGAGATGCATGTTCCCTCTGGCGCGGCATACAGACCCTCACCAACTACAAACCTCTACCTCAGACCTGTGTGAGTAACATCACATTGTTTAACAACCTAAATGACTTCTTTGGCCACTTTGAAGCACAAAACTGCACATCAGGCCATGAGTCTGGATCTGGCTAGAGTGAAGAAGACCCTCTGTAGGATCAACCCACGCAAGGAAGCTGGTCCAGACAACATACTGGGTCATGTTCTGAAGAACTGTGTAGAGGAGCTCAAGAACGTCTTGGCCGACATCTTCAACATCTCCCTGACTCAAGCTGTTGTCTCCACATGTTTCAAAACTGCCACCACAATACCAGTCCCAAAGAAACCCATCCCATCCATCTACAACGATTACTGGCCCGTAGCACTGACCCCCATCATAATGAAGTGCTTCGAGCGGCTGGTCATGCAGAACATCAGGTCCATCCTCCCTTCCTCCCACAACCCATCTGAGTTTGCAGACAGGTCAAACAAGTCCACAGAGGATGCCATTGCTGCTACTCTCCATCCAGCCCTCACCCACCTGGACTCAAAGATCTCCTACGTGAGAATGCTGTTTGTTGTGTGGGGATTTGTCTCTTGGGGCTTGCCGGAGCCTGGCCCAGGGGGTTAGGGTAATGACGTCAGGCGGGCTGCGGCTAGAGTATATATTGTATAAGATCAATAACGTAGAAACTACAATCTTGTCCCTGGATGCAGAGAAAGCCTTTGACCGTGTTATCTGGAAATTTCTTTTTATGGTGTTAAACAAGTTCGGGTTTGGTTCATCTTTCATAAACTGAATTAAAACACTGTATAACTGTCCAGCTGCATCTGTCCGAACAAATGATCAGACTTCCTGAAGCTTGAATCTCCAGAGAGGTACTAGGCAGGATTATCCACTCTCTCCCTCACTTTTTACCATCTTTATTGAACCATACGACAAAATGTTGCTATCAGAGGTATCCAAACTGGAGAAAAAGAACACAAGATAAGTCTTTATGCTGATGATGTATTGATTTTCCTTGAAAACTCACAAGGAACTCTTCTTCAGACAGTGGCGCTCATTGATAAATTGTCATCATTATCAGAATACTCTATTAACTGGGGTAAATCAATAGTTCTACCTATAATTTGTAAATTCTCAAATACATCTACTATTCCAATACAATCAGGTAATATTAAATATTTAGGAATAGATATTTCCCCCAGGCTCTCAGAGTTACTGCGACTAAGTCACATTCCCCTTTTAAAAACAATATGAGACGACCTTACGTGCTGGAGGACACTACCTATATCACTAATGGGAAGAGCTGCAACCGTTAAAATGATGGTCCTTCCTAAAATCAACTATTTGTTCTCAATGATTCCTACCCAACCCTCAATGACCTGGTTTCAGTCTTTAGACTCAAATATAAGTAAATTTTTATGGAAGGATAAACCATCATGGATTAGTTTAAAAAGACTTCAAAAAGAGAAAGAGTGTGGAGGCTTAGATCTACCAAATTTTTTAAATTACTTTTTAGCCAGTAGACTGCAGTTGCACCATGTACAGCAGCTCAACCAGACTCATGTCAATCATCACTGTTTTCTTCCTGCATTACCGACTGCACTATATAGTTCTCCACAGTATCTGCTGCTGGCTAATATACAGTATATTTTAACTGTTGACCAGTATCACTTAATCTTATCCTACACTTTATTACATGTATAGTTTATTTCTCTTATCTTATCATGTTTAATGTTGCAGCATTGTACCGAGACAAATTCCTAGTTTGTGTACTACATGAACAATGGCAATAAACCTGATTCTGATTCTCTGATTCTGGTTTGTTTCAAAATGGACAAAATCAACCCCACTAGGAAACCCATGGTTAGATGCTGAACAGGCTCTCTGCGGGTCGCTAAATATCTCTGACTTACCTTTTACAAGTCCCTGTATTAAACGCCATGACTGTTTTAAAAGTATTAATATCAGCTCCTCTCTGACGGCTTGGTGAAAATTTTAAAAAATAACGGGGTCTTCACTTGTCCCCTGTAAACTCACGGCCATTTGGAATAATCCTGATATCTTGCAACAAAAGAGGATATTAAAATTTCCACTATGGCAAGAGAAGGGAATAAATAACTTACAACATCTTATTCAAGGTGGAAATTTTATCCAATTTCAGGAACGAGTGTCACAGTACGACATCAGTGATAAAAAGTATTTTGAATACCAACAGCTTAAATCCATAATAAAAGCAAGATTTAATCTTAATCAGACAGATTTAGAGGTACCAGTTAAGGTGAAAGAGTTTCTAAATCTTCATTCCCCTAAATTGATATTGAAAATACATGGACTATTATCGAAGCTGGATAAGTCCGTATCTCTTCCAATATCAAAATGGGAGACAGACCTATCGATCAATAAGGAGGAATGTTTCTGGACACAAATATGTTTAAACACTTTTAAGATGACTAAAAACTCAAACTTACAACTTATACAGTTTAAAGTTCTACATAGAATTCATTACACAAGACAAAGGATGTTCAAAATGGGCCTGAGTCACACAAATATCTGCTCTCACTGCACCAGCAACGTCCTGGATAGCTATATGCATGCTATGTGGTCCTGTGCACCGGTTCAAAAGTTCTGGCAGAAGACATGTGAGGACTTGTCGGCATGGCTTGTGTATAGTGTCCCATCCTCACCCACACTTTGCATATTAGGTGATTTAAGTGAAATAAATACAGATGCAAGGATGTCACACATGGTTCTCACTGCCTTATGCATCGCAAAGAAAACTATCCTCATGAATTGGAAATCAAGAAATAACTTATGCATGACTTATTATAATAACTTACTATTAGATTACGGTATATTAGCCTGGAGAGATTGTCAGCCTCCTCAAACAATCAATTGGCAGAATTCAGTTCTCTCTGGTCCCCGCTTATTAATTCTATAACCTGAGGGGTGGTGGGTGGTGACTTGCTCTCCTTCGCGCCTCTGGCGGCTGGCTGCGCCCCGACCGCGGGTGTCTGGGGGGCCTGTTCCAGGGTGGCCATTTGTCTGGCCTGGGGGGGGCAGGGGGGTTGGTCAGCAGGCTGTGGGGTGGGCCGGGGGATGGGCTGTGGCCCCCGGCCGGCTGTCCTCGCCTCCTGGGGGGGTCTGAGTCTGGGTCTGAGCCTCTGGTGCTGGGGGGGGTGTTCCCCCCCTGGGCCGGGGTCGGGTGTGTGCCGGTGGTGCGGGTTGGCCCCAGTGCATCCTTGCGCGGCGGGGTCATGTTTTCCCTGGGGATCCTGGCGGCACCCTGGGGCAAGTGCCTGCATCCTGGGTCTCCCTCCCCATCCGCTGGGGTCTGCGGGTGTGGGTGTGCATGTGTGTGTATGTGTGTGAAAGTGGGTGTGAGTGGGGGCTTGTGTATGAGCAGATGCGGAAGTGGGTGTGTGTGTTGTGAGTGGGCAGGTGGGGCGGTGTGTGGGTGTAGGTGGGCATGTGTGATGTTGGGTGGGAGTATGTGTATGTATGGGTGCGGTTACCTGTGGGTGGATGTCTGGGGGTGGAGGATGTGTGTATGGGTAGGAGAACTTTGTTGGGTGGCAGGGGTGGGGCAGTCCATCTAGTGGCATGGGGGTTGGCCTTTCGGGGCCTGCTTGTCCTGGCCGCCCTGCTGTTGTGTCGCGGGGTGAGGCACTTTGTCACATTGCCCCTGGTGTCATTGGCAGCGGGTGTGTGTTGGTGCTTGGGGGTGGTTGGGGGGGGGCTGTTGGCGTGGGTTGGTGGCCGTGTTTCTGTCAGGTTGCTCTGGGGTGGCTGAGGCTGCAGGGTGGCCTGCCGCTGTCTGTGTGTGTCTGGGGTGTGTGGTCGGTGGGCTTGTGTGGGAGCTTGGGGGTGTCGCTTGGTATGTGGGGCGCCATGTGGGTCCGGCCCATTGTTCACTATTGTGACTATTGTTGTCCATGTTTGTGTGTGTAAGATGAGTGGGAATTGGTACGGCTGTCCCATCATGTTTGTGGTGCTGGAAGCGCTGGGGGCGCGATGCTGGTGGGTCCTGGGCTGCTTGCACTGGCGGCCCTTGCCCTGGGTTGGGATTTGGGGGCAGTGGGTGGCCTCATGAACCAGTTTGCAAGCTGGCTTCTGGGGGGGGAGGGACAGCCTCGCTTTTAGACCGCCTCCCTCCAGTCTTATTCCCCTTCCCCTCCCCCTGACTCTGGATGGAATATACATCTTCTTGGATACAGTTAGGGCTTTGGGGTGGGGGTGTGCCGCACTGTGTCAGCGACGGGGACACCTTTGCTGCGCGGTGGGGCTGCACTCACCTCAATTTTAATTGCATTTTAGACACTGAGGGCTTGGGCGGATGGGGGCCCCGCTGCCCATCTCAATGGCTAGCGGTGCTCCAATCAATATCCCCCCAATTTTAATTGCGGGTTGTTGGGGGGTTGTAGCGGCGGGGTAGTACCTTGGTAGGAGGACAGGTGCCCCGTCCCTTCGGGTGGTTCGAATACCCTGGTCCCCACACCCACCCTAGCTCATACGTATGGCTCCTTGTAGCTGCCGTGGGTACAGTAGCGGCCACAACCCGGGCAATGGCGTCGCCTCACCGGCTAAACTACGTATGGGTACCCAGCATAGAGGACCTTGCTGGGGAATGGAGGAACATCTGTCCTCCCCCTTTTGTACCCCCCAGTCATGGGTTAAAGGATCAGCTTTTGCAACAGCTGTGAGGGCAGTCCTTGGAATGAAGATCCTGGTCGGTTGCTGCGCCTGCCCCAGTGGCTGCACGTTGCAGTTTCCGCCCCTACCGCCGAAGCTGGGTGTCAGGAAGAGAGGGTGGCCTTGGGCTTGTACACCCCACCACCACCATAATCATCAGGTGCAGATGTCTTCTTTTGGCTGCTGCTTTACTTACCATTAATGCAGCCAGAAGGCGGGAGATCTGTCGTTGGCGACAGCTCAATCCATCAATTTTAATTGCACATTGGTAGTCCACACATTTACACACAGTTACATCATATAACCGACATACACCCACTCCTGGTGTCTTCCAGGGGTGGGTATCTTCCCCCACCCCTGTTGCCCTCCTCCTGCTGGGGGCGTGGGGGACCGGTGGGGTGCCTGGGACCCATCATGTTGTCAAAATCCCTGGGTGCTACTGAATGTATAGATACAACCAAGGGAGTGAGAGGGGGACTGAATATGAGCGTAAGTGAGAGTAAGGGGGTGATGAATGGAGGTGGTGATGGTGGGTCGGTTTTGTGTGGCACTTTGGATATTGGGTGGCATCTCGGGGCGCCTGCAGTGGTCTGCTGATCAGTCGCTCAGGTGGGAGCCGAGGGTGGGGGTCTGCTTCTGTGGCTTGCCCCAGTGGTCTCCCCGGTTACTGCCGGGCACTGGTGCATATTCAGGCTCGCTGCATCTGCTTTGCAGCTGCCTTATGAAACAAGGGTGAATGAGGGGTGAGTTTGAATGGGTACAGGAGTGAAAGAGAATGGGTTGGTCTGAGTGAGTGAGAGTGCGTTAGTGCATATGGGTGCGCATGGGATCATGTGGGTGTGAAGGTGTGGGGAAGGGTGTGTCTGCGAGTCGGGAGGTGCTGGATTAAGGGGGGTAGTGCCTCTTGGCAATGTGGGCTCCCCTGAGCAGGGGGACTTCTTTGGGCATGGGGGTCCCCAGGGTGTGTGACGGTGGCGCTGGGGTGGGCCTGCTGTGGGGGTGCCTGGGGGGACTCGCGCCGGGGGGCGCGGGCCGGTCTCCGGCCCTGGGGGACTGGTCACTGGCCTCCTGGTGCCTGGGGCCCGGGGGCATTGCCCCACTGGGGGGTAGGGGTCAGACGGGTCCGGGCTTGCCACGCCGGCTGCCAAGCGACCTGGCCTACCTCGATCGTCCCTCTGGGGGCGGATGCCTGGTTTTCCTGGGGCTTGCTGACCTTGGACGTTTGTGCTCTGTGGTGGTTGGTGGCGCCGCCTTGCCTGCTCAGGGTTCCCGGGGGGAGAGCTTCTGCAACCGGCCCTCCGCTTCACGTTTCCTGACAAACCACTCACATGCACACACTTATTTTGCGCACGCTCTCATACAGTATATATATGCACGCAGACGTAGATGCACAAGTGTCTCTCCATTAACAGGTGCAGAAACCAGATTCATGTTGAAACATTTTCGGTGGAAGAAGCAGTTTGTCTTTTGTTTGTTTTAGTTGGTTTGTTTTGTTTTTTGTCTGTTCCCCTCTCTTTTCCTTCCCCCTCCACACACTTCCATTCCCTCTTCCCCATCCTGTCAGGTCTTCCATGGGTAAAATAATTAAAATAAAGTATTAAAAGTTATTACAGGAGGAGTTTTCAACAATATACAACACACAGTTAGGTACTGTATAAGCTCCTCTTGGCAAAGTAAATCTGTTTTGGCACAGTAAGGGTGACAGATCCCTGTTCTGCTTGCCTAGCTGCCTGACAGGACAAGGGAAAAAAAAAAGAATATATATTGTATTGCTTTCCATAATAAAGTGAGTTCAGTGTTCAGCTAGATACGGTTCCAGTCTCATGTTATTCAGACATAACATTTGGCGACAAGGATAAACCGTGGGAGCGTGTATTAGACAACCACCTCCATTTTTGCAGTCTCCGGGCACGCCACCCATACCATGGGGCCGCTGGCGGGAAACATTCGACGTGTATGTGGCTGCGGCCGGCCTGAGCAGCGTCGATGAAGAGACGAAGGAGCCTATTTGTCCACTGCCACGGTGAGGAGGGCCAGCGGATATTTTTTGGGCTATGTGGCAGCGGCTCACTGAAAGAAGGATTGGAATTAATGGATTGTGTCATCCTCCAGACTTCCAAGAGGCAGCGGACTGTGGCGCGGGACAGGGTGCACTATCACTCCTGAACCTTCGGTGGCGAAGCCACAAAGACATGGGTGTGTGAAGCGCACACAAAAAAAGGGTCGTTAAAGTGGTATATCCTAAAACTCGATGGAGTTGACGTGCCGCTTATGGTAGACTCAGGACCCGGAAAGTCCATACTGAGTTTGGCTACTTTGAAGAGACTTTTTCCAAACAAAACTGTCAATGCAATCAAAATGGCGGGCACGGTTGACTTTTCAGTGAAATGTGGGTCAAAGACGGTTCCCTCATTCACTTTTCAAGTTTCGCACCAGGGCGCTGATTTACTAGGGATAGATCTGCTGGGTGAACTGGAGTTCTCCATCAAGGACCCAGAAGGCTCAGCAGTACTGGCAGTGTTCCCCGAATGGCATGTCCGCTGGCCAGCGCTGTTCAGAGGCCTGGGATGCGTCAGCGCATTCATTGAGAGCATCCTCACCAGCTGCATCACAGTGTGGTACAGAAGCTGCACCGCCTCCTGCCGGAAGACACTGCAATGCACAGTGAAAGCAACCAGCAAAATCATCGGTGCTTCCCCTCTCGGACATCTACCTCACCCGCCTCACCTACAGAGCCATTAACATTGCAGGTGACACCTCCCACCCCTCACACTCCCGCTTCAGCCCCCTGCCCTCCAGGAAAAGGTACCGAAGCCTCTGGGCACGCTCCACAAGACTGCTGAACAGCTTTGTTCACCAGGCCATCAGGACCCTGAGCTCTGTCCACCCGCCATGGACTGTAACGCAGTTACCCACACAATAACTACCTCAGCTGCTGGCACAGAAAGACTGGCACACCAACAGTAATACATTTGCTGCTGTATGTCTTTGCATTTTACTGCAACCATTTGCACAAATGTCATATCTGCTGCTGTCTGTCATTGCAATACTGATCATGTGCAGTCCAATATGTCACTGTCTACACCTACACTACTGCATTGAACTTGGTACTATGAGTATTACTGCGCTACTTTTCTGTATATAAGATACTGTAGCTAGGTCTCATCGTTTATCGTTTATCTTTATTTGCACTATGGGAGATCTGGGTCTCTCTTTTGTCACCATTTGCACTATGGGTAGCATTACTGTACATAGACCACTGTTGTTGTTTTTCCAGCCTTATTCCTTTTTCTTTTTTATACTGTGCACACCACTGAAGAGAGAGAGAAACACCATTTCAATTCTCCTGTATGTTCTGTCCATATAGTAGTATTGACAAATAAAAATCTTTGAATTCTGAGTCTTGAAAACAACTGGGGAACACAGGAGCAGAGAATCAAACTGATTGGATTACATAGCTACAACAAAAGGTAAACTGCTAATCCTAACCAAGGATAAACAGGAAGACATGATCAAAATAAAACTAAACAAAACCATAACAGGAAGTACTTATCAAATAAACCACACACCAAAATGAGAAAAAAATAAATAAGGATGACATAGGAAGTACTATGGAATACACAAACAAGTAGGGAGAAACAACTAGATAAGATTAACTCTTTGAGTATGAGAATTTTTGTGCCCCTAGTGGCAGAGCATGGTACTGCGCCTGTCTTCTCACTCTGACATGATTGCCTGCCTTGGGGATTTGTACTGATTGTACTGATTTGCCAGTTTCAAATGGTGGCAGACATCCATTGGAGGACTCAGTGGATGACACGTAATACACCAAAGAAGAAAAACTCCTCATTTCCTTTTCCTGTTTTAGCATTTAGCCCAGAAAGCTAATATGTCCACGATCGTCACGTCACTTTTTCGGCTTTAGCTATAACTGTATATAGCCGCGAGATACAAGCAAAATTTATGTGGGATAATCATAAGACTTTGTAGATGTGGTACAGACTTTAAATTACCGACAGAACGCAAAATATGGACCATGATGTGTGAAAACGCAGCGACCACGCCAGCCAGCCTTTCACCCAGCCAGCCAGCCCCCCTTTGTCAACAGTAAGTGACTTTTTTTTTCAAAAGACTGAACCATTCTTTGTGTAAATACGTCCAAAGTCCAGTTTTGACTGAGTTATGGAATTTAAAGAGGTGCCGTGACATTATGCAAATTAGATGCGTAAATTTATTCCTATCTGAAACTTTGGATCATATTTTACATCTTTCTAATTGACAGTAACCCATTATCTCTTGCAACTTTCAAGTTATAGCCTTGGAAATCTGAACTATTTTACTGACAAAAAATATTTACCACTCTTGACCACTAGGGGTTATGTCGCAGTTCAGCAACATACACTCTAAAATTTACTGTAGAACCAAAACTGAACCAAGAATAACATCAGAGATATTTACAAAACTACACCAGAGTGACTCAAACATAAACTTAGAACAGAATAAATCATCATAGAAATCACACACACACACACTTTTGGCTGCTCCCTTTTCGAGGTGGCCACAGCAGCTCATGGGTCTGCATATTTGATTTGGCAAGAATTACGTCCTTCCTGACACAACCCTCTCCATTTACCCAGGCTTGAGACCGGCACAAGGAGTACACTGTTTTTGTGCTTTGTCCTTTTGCTGGGTCATAAATTCAAAATAATAACACAAGGGATGAACAACAGAAACCAAGAAACTAGAGAGAATGAATCATCATCCATACATCCATCTTCTACTGCTTTTCCGGAGGTCAGGGTCACGGAGGCAGCAGTTCAAGCAGAGAAGCAAAGACTTCCCTCTCCCCTGCCACCTGGTCCAGCTCTTCAGAGTGGATACCAAGGCGTTCCCAGACCAGCTGGGAGACATAGTCTCTCCACCGAGTCCTGGGTCTGCCCCGGGGTCTCCTCCCAGTGGGACGTGCCCGAAACACCTCAAGTGGGAGGCGTCCAGGATGCATCCCAATCAGATGCCCATACCACCTCAACTGACTCCTTTCAATGTGGAGGAGCAGCGGTTCTACTCTGAGCCTCTCCCGGATGACTGAGCTCCTCACCCTGTCTCTGAGGGTGAGTCCAGCAATCCTACGGAGAAAGCTCATTTCAGCCGCTTGTATCCGCGATCTTGTTCTTTCGGTCATTACCCAAAGCTCGTGACCATAGGTGAGAGTAGGAACGTAGATTGACTGGTTAATCGACAGCTTTGCCTTAGAGCTTAGCTCCCTCTTCACCACAACAGACCGGTACAGCATTCGCATCACTGCAGATGCTGCTCCAATTTGTCTATCAATCTCTTGCTCCATTTTCCCCTCACTCGTGAATAAGACCCCAAGATACTTAAACTCCTCCACTTGGGGCAGGAACCTGTCCCCAACCCAGAGAGGACAATCCACCTTTTTCCGGCTGAGGACCATGGACTCAGACTTGGAGGTGCTGATTCTCATCCCAGCCACTTCACACTCAGCGGCAAACCGTTCCAGCAAGAGCTGTAGGTCATTGCTGAATGAAGCCAACAGGACAACATCATCTGCAAACCACAGAGGTGAGATCCTGTGGTCACCAAGCATGACACCCTCCATTCCCTGGCTGCACCTAGAAATCCTGTCCATAAAAATTATGAACAGGATCGGTGACAAAGGGCAGCCCTGGCACAGTCCACCTCTCACTGGGAATGAGTCCGACCAAGTGTTGGTAATACGAACCAAACTCTCACAACGGTCGTACAGAGACCGGATAGCTCGTAACAACAAGCCCGATACCCCATACTCCCAAAGCACCCCCCCAAAAAAACCACGAGGGACGTGGTCAAATGCCTTCTCCAAGTCCACAAAACACATGTAAACTTGTTGGGCAAACTCCCACGAACCCTCCAGAATTCTCGAGAGGGTAAAGAGCTGGTCTGATGTGCCACAGCCAGGACGAAAACCACATTGCTCCTCCTGAATCCGAGGTTCGACCAACGGCCAGACTCTCCTCTCCAGTACTTTGGCATAGACCTTCCCAGGGAGGCTGAGGAGTGTGATCCCTCTAAAGTTGGAGCACACCCTCCGGTCCCCTTTTTTGAAAAGAGGAACCACCACCCCGGTTTGCCATGCCAAAGGCACTGCCCCTGACCTCCACGCAATGTTGGAGAGGCATGTCAACCATGACAGCCCAACAACATCCAGGGCCTTGAGGTACTCAGGGCGAATTTCGTCCACCCCCGGAGCCCGGCCACCAAGGAGATTTTTAACCACCTTGGCGACCTCAGCCCCTGTGATAGGTGAGTGGCGAGTTGTCCCCCTCGTCCACAAACCCTGCTTCCTCTGTGGAAGGCGTATCAGTGGGATTGAGGAGATCCTTGAAGTATTCCTTCCACCACCCGACGATATCCCCAGTCGAAGTCAACAGTGCCCCATCCACACCATACACAGTGTGGACAGGGAGCTGCTTTCCCCTCCTGAGCCGCCGTACAGTTTACCAGAATCTCTTCGAGGCTGACCGAAAATCTTGTTCCATGGCCTCACCAAACTCCTTCCATACCCGGGTTTTTGCTTCAGCAACCACCCAAGCTGCACTCCGCTTGGCCTGCCAGTACACCTCAGCTGCTTCGGGAGTCCCACAAACCAACCAAGCCTGATAGGACTCCTTCTTCAGCTTAATGGCCCCCCTCACCACTGGTGTCCACCACTTGGTTTGGGGGTTGCCACCACGAGATGCACCGACCACCTTGTGGCCGCAGCTCTGGGCCGCCGCTTCAACAACAGAGGTGGAGAACATGGCCCATTCCGACTCCATGTCTTGACTCCCTCGGAATGTGGTTGAAGTTCTTCCGGAGGTGGGAGTTGAAGACCTCCCGGACAGGGGCCTCAGCCAGATGTTCCCAGCACACCCTCACTATACGTTTGGGTCTACCAGGTCTGAATGGCTTTCTCCCCTGCCATCGGATCCAACTCACCACCAGGTGGTGATCAGTTGACAGCTCTGCACCTCTCTTTACCCAAGTGTCCAAGACATATGGTCGCAGGTCTGATGACACGATAACAAAATTGATCATTGACCTGCGACCTAGGGTGTCCTGGTGCCAGGTGCACATATGGACACCCTTATGCTTGAACATGGTGCTTGTTATGGACAAACTGTGGTTAGCACAGAAGTCCAATAACTGAACACCACTCGGGTTCAGATCGGGCAGGCCGTTCCTCCCAATCACCCCCCTCCAGGTTTCACTGTCATTGCCCACGTGCGCATTGAAGTCCCCCAGAAGGACAATGGAGTCTCCAAGAGGAGCACCCTCCAGCACCCCAGTCAGAGACTCCAAAAAGGGTGGGTACTCTGAAACATCATTTGGTGCATAGGCACAAATGATGGTCAGGACCCGTTTCCCAACCCGAAGGCGCAGGGAAGCAACCCTTTCATCCACCGGGGAAAACTCCAATATAGAGGCAGCAAGGTGGGGGGATACAAGAATACCCACCCCTGCTCATCGCCTGTCGCCTGGGGCAACTCCAGAAAAGGCCAAGCTCCAGCCCCTCTCCAGGAGACTGATTCCGGAACCGGAGCTGTGTGTTGAGGTGAGGCCGACTATATCTAGCCCGTATCTCTCAACCTCGTACACCAGCTCAGGCTCCTTCCCCACCAGAGAGGTGACATTCCACGTACCAAAAGCCAGTTTAGAAAGCTTGGGATCAGTCCGCCAAGGTCTCCGCCTTTGACCGCCACCTAATCCACATAGCACCGGACTCCCATGATCCCTCCTGCAGGTGGTGAGCCCACTGGAGGGCGGACCCATGTAACTCCTTTGGGCTGAGCCTGGCCGGGTCCCATGGGTGGAAACCCGGCCACCAGACGCTAACCATCGAGCCCCTCCCCCAGGCCTGGCTCCAGGGTGGGGCCCCGGTAACCCCATACCAGGCGGGGTACACTTAATCCTTGATATAGAATTTATCATGAGAGTCTGTTGGATCTTTCTAGTCTGGCCCTTCACCCAGGACCAGTTTGTCTTGGGTGACCCTATCAGAGGCAAATTGCCCCAGATAACACAGCTCCTGGGATCATGGGGGCATGCAAACCCCCCCACCACGATAAGGTGACGATCCATGAGGGGGTGAATCATCACATTAAAAGCAATTCCAAAATAATCAAAAACACATATTATAAATATATGCTGTAATATATTCCAAATCATTTGAAAAAGCAGTAGACAGAGTTTTTCACTGCACAGAGGGGGAAAAAAAATTATTTGTGGGTTCATGAACTTATTCAGTGGATCCTAATCTTTCCCCCGAAGCATCAAACCCATTCATGTCTGTGTGTTGCACAACGGAGTGGAACAAGTCAGGGGTGCATCCGTGCATAATACATTAAATATAAATTATTTTAAATTCAGCTCAACTGTTCAATCATATTTTTCCCATCATCCTCTAAAAAAATAACTGACTGGGCATCACTTGTAATTAATGCCTGGCTTAATTTCAAGCAGTGACTATCGTATGCCCTTTCTTTTTGTTCATGTGCATGCCCTTTAGTCAACATAAAACCCATCTTCTGAACAAGCCATCATGATCATACTTCTCCATCGATCATGTGTGTCTGTCTATTAAAGGGAATGGCAGCAAAGCTTTGGAATGGATTGTTGCATGTTACAATCAAAACGCACCTCTGAATAATTAGACAAACTTCTTTGCACTTCTTGTATATCGCAGAGACCATTTTCTCATGGCCATGACTACAAAATGAACTTGGATACACCCATAAATGCGGTCTGCACCTTATACAATAGACTGTTGACTAGATCGCCATAATATGGCCCTGAATAATGAAAACTGTCTTTTAGTTTAGTTTATTGGTTTATTTGTTAGGGACCATGAACAGAAAAAAATATTAAACACAGGGTAAAGATGCTCTGTACTAGATTACAGTATTCTCACCATCTGTAGTCCCTGTAGTTTCAGTACATTGGTTCTTTTGTCACTGATGAACTCATTAGGGTTCCAATCAGCACAGGTGTGAGAAACTTATTGCTTTAGTTTTATTATTATTATTATTATTATTATTATTATTATTATTATTATTATTATTATCCTTTAAAAGTACATCCATCCATTTTCTACTGCTTTTTCAGGGATCCGGGTCATGGAGGCAGCAACCCAAGCAGAAAAGCCTAGACTTCCCTCTCCCTAGCCACCTCCTTCAGCTCTTCAGAAGGGACACCAAGGAGTTCCCAGGCCAGCCGTCAGAGATAACCCTAACCCTATTACAACAACGCGACGCAGAACATGCTTGTGAGAGTTTCCAAGTTCATTTCGTTATCATAATGGCATAAAAACAAGCTTTCCACTGGTGCGTGGTGCAAAGAGGCCAGTCTAATCATTCAGAGGTGTGTTTTGGATAATCCAATCCAAAGTGCTCATGCAAAGAGGCACATTATCTAAAGTGAACTGTGATCATGACAGTTTAAGATGGGTTTTGCACTGACCAAAGCCCATGTGTTTGAGCCAAAATGCATGCAGTAGTAATACTGCTTGGTAATAAGGAAGACATCAGTCACAGTTGAGGCCCAGTTATGTTAGAACAAATGGTGAAGGATGGGTTGAAAAATCAGCTGAATGGTTTAATGTAGTGTATATGGATGCAACACACAGACATGAATGGGTTTGAAACTTCGAGAAAAAAGGATGATGCCTTTCATAAACTTTCAATAATGACAGTGTGGAAGTCACTCCCGGCCCGTGCTCCCTCTCCTGTTGCTTTCGTCGACCAAGGGTCTTCCCCGTCTCATGCGGGGAGTCTGTGGCTCTCTCCTTCCTGTGCAGGACGAGACAAAGAGATCTGGCATGGCTTCCCATCCACGGCTACCCCGGCCATGAAGTGAGCCCACTTTCGGTGGCTTCTGCCAGCCCCTGATGGGTGGCAGTCAGGGGAGCTTGCTGGTGGAGAACCACAACTCTAGGCGCGGTGCGGGTGGCCTCAGCCCAGCTGCAAGGGCGCACAGCCAAGGCAGATGTGTGGATGCATTTCCTGTCTCTGTGGGGAGTTACAGTGAAATGTAAAACATTGCACACTCTTTGTTCATTCATTTATTCCCCTAAAAATAAACACAGTAATGCCTAGTTATGTTATGGTGCGGCCCTCACAGACCGCTAATGAGACGCTATAGGCGACCAGTGAGTTTGTACATTTATTAAATAAGGACAGAATGACAAAATAATGAGCCTCGTGGGGCAAAACACAAATAAAGACAAGACACAACACTTACAGCGGGGACGGAACCTGAACGCTAGGAAGAACTGGCTTCGGGGTTAGGGAAACCAGACTGGAAGGCGGACGAGGTCGCAGCCCCAAGCAAACAGAGCTGCTCCCTTAAATAGGGCATGACAGCTTAATCAGCTGATGAAAGATCATCAGCTGATTGGAATCCAGCCGTCCAGTGGAGCTCCGCTCTTGACAGCCGGAAGCACCACTGAGACGCTGTCATAATAAAAGCCTGGAGGCCAAAGAGGTGTGCCGGAGGACAGAACGGGGAACTACCGCACAACCCGAGTGCAGACAGAGTCAGCACACGGACCATGTCAAGTTAGTCCGTGATGAAAACGAAAATGTGAATGGAAGAAAAAAATCTTCAGACTGACACGCCTCCCTCTGTACGCACACATGCTCCCTGTTCATTCATTCATTCCCCTACAAAAATCCTACATTAATGCCTAATCTCTAGACTCCAACGGTAAGTCCACAATTAAAATGAGAGTGTGGATGGAATTAAAAAAATAGTGTCTGATCATCATATAATTAACCCCTTGCACTCTGGTCAATTTCCCTAAAAACGCCTAAAAATAACGTACCCAAAGTAAATCAAAAGCTGTTCTTCAACCCTTTGCAGCATCTTCATGGGGTTGGTCTCATTTAAAAGAAAACAATTTGAATTTTTTGGCAAAACAGTCATAATCTGTCTAAGTGCTCCTGCCACTGAGTAACAGTCATCTAAACATACTGAACTTGAAGAAAATAAAGTTCGCCTGGGTGTTTTTTTGGATACAAATGCTTGCAAATAACACACAGCTGTGAGATCCGGGCTGGAAAATGCAACAGAAATGTAGAACCAAGTATTATCCAGCTGAGGTCAAAATTTTGTAACAATACCACAAAAAATGAATATATTACACAGCTTTTTTCTCAGGTTGTTCCCAGGCGTTTTTGAACTGTGCCAAATTGTGCCAAATGGCACAGTTTGGAAAAACGTCTATAACTTTTGAATGATTCAATATAGAAGCTTGATCTTGAGCTCTAATGAAAGGTGACACTCAGGGCTGTGTGTGTGTGGGGGGGGTTGTTTATTCATTCATGAATGAATGAATGAACAAACAAGCCCCCACACACAAAGAAGCATGCCATGTAAAAAATGTGTGGCTTTTTTTTTACAAGAAAAAATAACCTACAGTGCAATAAAAATTGTACTAAAATATCTGCAATGTAGAGGATAACAACTCCCACCGCCCACCCCCACCCCCCGCTACAGAGGACCGCGGACCGTGCGCCGCGGTCCGTCATGTGGCGATGACGCACAGTTGTACTAAAATATCTGCAATGTAGAGGATAACAACTCCCCCCCCGCTACAGAGGAGTAGCGGGGGGGGGGGCGTTCTCGGCGCCGCGATCCGTCATGTGGCGATGACGCACAGTTGTAATTTACCGATCGGTCAAAAGTCATTTTGAATTCTATTTTCAGTGATAAAGAATAATTTAGCTTATAACATTTACCTGTCCACAACAGCAGTGTCGCTGGTGAACATCTCTTCCTCATTGTCAGACGAACATGACGCTGGTCCGCTTGTTACAACTCGTGGTTGTGGTCACACGACCCGGTCAAACCATGATTCCATTATTGCAGTTTTGCGCTTCTATGATTGCGGTTTTGGCGAACGATTTTTCAAAACAAATAAGAACAGCAGTAAGAAAAAAAAGACTGGCGAACGCTACCGTTACACACAGCGGCTTACACAAAACAGATTTTACGCATAGGACGCACGCTTTCAATCGTCGAACTTCTCTGCTTCAATTGGCTCTCTGTATTTGCAGCCGTTGGTAGGCGGGTCCTTCTTGCTAGGTTTCAGTCATTGGTTCTTCAAGGTTTCAGAAACCCAATTCAAGGCTCTTATTAGTTGAATGAGAGGTCAAGCAAATCTAAACCAATCAAAGCACTCCTTTGGCTTTCTGTTCGTGGTTGTGTCTGTAGTGGAAGAAAGGAAATGCAGCTTTTTTTTTTTTCAGTGCACACTAGGACGCAGAGACGTGACCGCCCGCGGTATCCCAGAGTGCAAGAGGTTAAAATGACGGGTCATGATATCATGACTGTTACAACTCTCCATTGAAATGAAAGTTTCCAGCGCATGCCATTTCCTCATGAGCTCTGGAGCTGCGCAATTTCAAAACATGCCACTGAAATATTAAACAATGCACTTCTGATGATAGACCTCCTTTATCCTGATCAAAAGCAGATTCTCATGGAATACACTATAATAGTAATGCGCATTAGACTGCGCACCACCACACCACTTTGAAATGAGCCTCCTCCTCTCAGGACACAGCAGGCACACCGTCTACTGGTAATTTGATGGCGTGATGCAAAGCACAAAAACAGAAAATGCACTGACAGAAACTAACAAAAACACTGGTGTACAACGAAAAGTCTGGTGGAAAAGTCTGCAGATGATCGTCCTAGTAGGGCCAATAGTCTCTTCAGTATGTCCTGGGTCTTCCCCGTGGTCTCCTCCCAGTGGAACATGCCCAAAACACCTGAAGAAGAAAACATCCAAGAGGCATACCAATTAGATGCCCAAACCACCTCAAATGGCTACTTTTGATGTGGAGGAGTAGTGGCTATACTTTGAGCCTCTCCCGGACAACTGAACTCCTCATTCTGTTTCTAATGGTGAGTCCAGCAATCCTACAGAGAAAGCTCATTTCAGCTGATTGTATCCATGATCTCATTCTTTTGGTCATTATCCCCTAAAACTCTCTCGGCGCCACACGAGTAGGCTGCCTTTTGCAACAGCGGCTCGATTCCGAGTCTTTTTCCCTTCCTCTCTCTTTTGATCCGTCTTTTTTTTTCACCCCACTTATATCACGGACACACAGATCGTCCCAAATGTCTCCTGAGCCGGTGGACGGAGCCACTGTTTATAGCAGGATACGATACAGCAGGGAAGAGCTGCTAGCATTTAACCGCCACCCGGTCCCATTGGAAAAACTCGACATACCGAGAGAACTGAGGCGAAAACGCCGCGGCTGCCAGGCTGGAGTAAGGCAGAGGACAAAAAATATAAGGTACAGACCCTCCCTTCCATCCGTTGTCATGGGAAATGTACGGTCGATACTAGGAAAGTTAGATGAGCTAGCGGCTATCTCCCGTTATGATAGCACTTACCGGGAGTGCTCTCTCCTTTTGTTTACTGAGACGTGGCTAACTGAACTAGCAGCAGATGCTAACATTGAGCTGGAGGGTTTTCACATGATACGAGCTGACCGAACACCAGACAGTGGCAAAGCAAGGGGCGGTGGAGTGATAATGTATGTTAACAACAACTGGTGCAGACCGGGACATATCACTGTTAAACAACGACACTGCAGCAAAGACATTGAGTTGCTAGCTGTTAGCATGAGGCCTACATATCTCCTGAGAGAACACTCACACGTGATCTGCATTGTTGTTTATGCAAATCCGACGGCGAACGCTGGGACAGCGCGTGACGTCATCCATTCAGTAACCAGCAGGCTGCAGACAGAACACCCAGATGCTCTTCTCCTCATCTCAGGCGATTTCAACCATGTTTCACTATCTCCCATTCTACCCACGTTCACCCAGTATGTCACATGCCACACTAGAGACAATAAAACACTGGATTTATTCTACGCAAACACTAAGGAGGCGTACACCTTTCGATCCAAGATGGCGCCCACAGCGGTCGACATGGTGCTTCGCTGCGCTCTTTGTTTGTTTTTGTTTGTCAATTGTGTGTCTGCTTGCACTTATACCCGTGAAGAACTTTTAAATATCAGGACTTTGACCCCCACGGACCTCCTCCCAGTTTTTCTAGCCCCTGCCGCCGATCTGGTTTATTGTTTGGCTCGGAAAGTGAGAGGGCGGAAGAGAGGAAGACGAGCGGGCGCTCTCGTACGACTTCGCAGGAGAGGCTCGCGAACGGCGCTGCCTGGCATATTTCTGTCCAATACCAACTCTCTCTCTAACAAGGTGGATGAACTGAGACTGCTGATGCGTTTTAAGGACCTCGCCTCCTCAGCTGTCCTCTGCTTTACTGAGACCTGGCTCCGGGAAAATATACCGGACAGCGCGCTGCGCCTCGACGGCTTCCAGCTCTTCCGTGCTGATCGTGACACAGAGCTTTCCGGCAAGACCACAGGAGGCGGTGTCTGCTTCTACATCAACTGTAGCTGGTGCTCTGATGTAACGGTAATTTCCAAACACTGTTCTCCTGCCTTGGAATTTCTTGTTATCAATTGCAAGCCCTTCTATTCCCCGCGGGAGTTTGCTTCTTTCATAATGATCGCTGTGTACGCCCCTCCCGACGCGGACACGCGCGAAGCTCAGCGCGTGCTCGCGGATCACATTCAACACACAGAGTGGAGTTTTCCAGACTCGCTGATTATTGTGGCTGGCGACTTTAATCAGTGCAATCTGAGCCACGATCTCCCCCGCTACAAACAGTTTATTAAATGCCCCACCAGAGGATTAAACACACTGGATCACTGTTACACCACAGTGAAAGACGCATATCACGCTGTCCCTCGAGCTGCGCTGGGATTATCTGATCACGTGATGGTTCACCTCATTCCCACATACAGACAGAGATTGAAGCTCACTAAACCTGTTGTGAGCACTACGAAGATACGGACCAGTGATGCTGAGGAGAAGCTGGAAACGTGCATGGAAATATCTGACTGGGGCATGTTTAAAGGAGCCACGCATGATCTGGATGAGTACACGGACACTGTGAACTCATATATCCACTTTTGTGAAGAGAACATTCTTCCATCACGCACCAGGGTGAGTTACTCTAATGACAAACCCTGGTTCACAGCTAAGCTCAGACAGATCAGGAAGGAGAAGGAAGCAGCGCTGAAAAGTGGAGACAGGGACTGCTACAGGGAGGTTAAATACCGGTTTAACAGAGAGCTGAAGAGGGCTAAATCTGTGTACTCAGAGAGACTCCAGCAGCAGTTCACTGCTAATGATTCGGCTTCCGTGTGGAGAGGACTGAGGCAGATCACCAACTATCGGCCTCAGGCTCCTAAAGGTCAGGATGACAAAGCCCTTTGTCAGAGACTGTCCCAACACTATGCCCGTTTTGACACCTCGTCATCTGTGTCCAACTCCCCCCCTCCCTCCAGCTCCACAGCCTCCACATTCCCTACTTCATTTAAGGCACCCCCCCCACCTCCCCTCCTCCCCTTATCATCAGTGAGCAGGATGTGCTCAAACAGTTCTCCAGACTGAACCCGCGCAAGGCCCCTGGCCCAGACGGCGTGTCTCCCTCCACCCTGAGACTCTGTGCGAAACAGCTGGCTCCTGTATTCACAGACATTTTTAACACCTCCCTTAAGTTATGCCACGTGCCATCCTGCCTCAAATCCTCCACCATCATCCCTGTCCCCAAGAAGCCACGGATCACTGGACTTAATGACTACAGACCTGTAGCGCTTACCTCTGTAGTCATGAAGTCCTTTGAGCGCCTGGTCCTGTCCCACCTCAAGTCCATCACCACCCCTCTCCTGGACCCGCTGCAGTTTGCCTACCGAGCCAACAGGTCTGTAGACGATGCAGTCAACCTGGCCCTCCACTCCATCCTGCAGCACCTGGACTCCCCGGGAACCTACGCCAGGATCCTGTTTGTGGACTTCAGCTCCGCATTCAACACCATCCGCCCCGCTCTGCTCCGGGACAAGCTGTCCCTGCTCAACGTGCCTGACTCCCTCTGCAGGTGGATCATCGACTTCCTGACGGACCGGAGGCAGCATGTGCGGCTGGGAAAGACTGTCTCAGACTATACTAGCATCAGCACCGGATCACCCCAGGGCTGTGTACTTTCCCCTCTACTCTTCTCCCTTTACACCAACTCCTGCACCTCCAGCCACCAGTCTGTCAAGTTGATCAAGTTTGCGGACGACACCACCCTCATCGGGCTCATCTCCAACGGCGACGAGTCCGCCTACAGGAGAGAGGTGGCCCAGCTGGCGTCCTGGTGCAGCAATAACAACCTGCAGCTGAATGCTCTGAAGACAGTGGAGATGATTGTAGACTTCAGGAAAGTCACTACTCCTCTGCCCCCCCTCACCCTCTCAGGCTCTCCCATCACCACTGCTGATTCCTTCCGCTTCCTAGGCACTACCATCACCAGGGACCTCAAATGGGAGCTGACCATCAGCTCACTCATCAAAAAAGCCCAGCAGAGGATGTTCTTCCTGCGGCAGCTGAGGAAGCTCAAGCTACCCACCAAGATGTTAGTGCAGTTCTACACAGCCATCATCGAGTCCATCCTCACCACCTCCATAACCGTGTGGTACGCAGGAGCCACTGCCAGGGACAGACTAAGGCTGCAGCGCGTCGTGCGCACTGCTGAGAAGGTGATCGGCTGCAAGCTCCCTTCTCTCCAGGATCTGTACATCTCCAGGACCCGGAGGCGTGCTGGCCGGATCATAGCCGATCCCTCACACCCTGGTCACGTACTGTTTGCCCCCCTCCCCTCTGGTAGAAGACTTCGGTCCATCCAGACTAAAACCTCCCGTCACATGAACAGCTTCTTCCCCTCTGCCATTAGACTGCTGAACACTAAGTGACTCTCGTGCACCATGTACAGCAGCTCAACCAGACTCATGTCAATCATCACTGTTTTCTTCCTGCATTACCGACTGCACTATATAGTTCTCC
This sequence comes from Pholidichthys leucotaenia, assembly GCA_020510985.1. NCBI lineage: Eukaryota > Metazoa > Chordata > Actinopteri > Cichliformes > Pholidichthyidae > Pholidichthys > Pholidichthys leucotaenia. The sequence goes on from CM035841.1 coordinate 223,767,452, forward strand.
ACAGTATCTGCTGCTGGCTAATATATATTTTAACTGTTGACCAGTATCACTTAATCTTATCCTACACTTTATTACATGTATAGTTTATTTCTCTTATCTTATCATGTTTAATGTTGCAGCATTGTACCGAGACAAATTCCTAGTTTGTGTACTACATGAACAATGGCAATAAACCTGATTCTGATTCTGACCTCATCACAACTCCCCCCACTCGGGAGATCGGATCACAACTTGGTTCATCTCCGGCCGGTGTACAAACCCCTAGTGCACAGACAACCTCCGGCCATGCACACTGTGGAGTTATGGTCTGAGGAGACAATGGACACTCTAAAGGACTGTTTTGAAGCCACCGCCTGGAAGCAGCTCTGCGATCCACATGGTGAGGACATCGATGGCCTCATTCACACCTTCACGGGCTACCTCAGCTTCTGTGTGGACAAATCCGTTCCCACCAAGACCATACGGCGTCACTCAAACAACAAACCCTGGATCAACCCTGAGATAAAAACACTTCTGAGAGAGAAGAAAAGGATCTTCAGGTCGGGGAACAGGGAGATGCTGAAGTCCGTACAGAGGGAGCTGAGGAGAAAGATCAGAGAAGGCAAGGACAGCTTCAGGAAGAAGATGGAGGACAAGCTGCAACAGAGCGACATCAGCGGGGTCTGGAGAAACCTCAAAACCATCTCGGGGCTCCAGAATACCTCCCCCCAGGCCACGGGGGGCAGGGAGTGGGCGAACAACCTGAATCTGTTTTTCAATAGATTTGACCAACCGCCCTCCCCCCTGTCTGCACTACAACCACTGCTGCCTCTAAGAAATCAAGTCCTGCTGCCCACTCCCCACTCCACCGACACCCCCCCCACTCCCAACACACAGCCCCCCATCCTGACCCTGACCAAGACCCAGGTGAGGACGGAGCTGAGGAAGATCAAAGCGAGGAAGGCGCCGGGACCGGACGGCATCAGCGCAAAGCTCCTCAAGTCCTGTGCAGACCAGCTGTGTGGGATTGTGACGTATATCTTCAACATGAGCCTGAAACTGGGGAGGGTACCACAGCTGTGGAAAACATCTTGTGTGGTACCTGTACCAAAAACTTCCCACCCCAAAGACCTGAACAGCTACAGACCGGTGGCCTTGACGTCCCACTTGATGAAGACCCTGGAGAGACTGCTCCTTGCTCACCTCCGCCCCCTGGTGGAACCAGCGATGGATCCACTCCAGTTCGCCTACCAGCATGGCATTGGGGTGGAGGATGCGGTGATCTTCCTCCTTCACCGTTCTCTGTCCCACCTGGAGAAGCCCGGGAATATGGTGAGGATCATGTTCTTTGACTTCTCCAGTGCTTTCAACACCATCCAACCGATGATCCTGAAGGACAAGCTGCTGCGCGCAGGGGTGGACCAGCACCTGTCATCATGGATCCTGGACTACCTCACGAACCGGCCTCAGTTTGTGAGAACCCGGGACTGTGTTTCCGACACGATCATCAGTAGCACGGGGGCCCCCCAGGGAACGGTGCTGGCTCCCTTCCTGTTCACTCTTTATACTGCGGACTTCTCACACAACACAACACACTGCCATCTACAGAAGTTCTCTGATGACTCTGCGATCGTTGGCCTCATCTCCAATGGAGATGAAGCTGAGTACAGAGGGCTTATCCAGGACTTCATGGACTGGTGCCATCGGAACTGCCTCCAGATCAACGCGAGGAAAACTAAGGAGCTGGTGGTGGACTGCCGCAGGCATGGGCAGCCCCTCACAGCACCAGTAAATATACAGGGAACAGACATCGAGATGGTGACATCCTATAAGTACCTGGGTGTTCATCTGAACAATAAACTAGACTGGTCACACAATACTGACGCACTCTACAAGAAGGGACAGCGCAGGCTGTTCCTGCTGAGGAGACTCAGGTCTTTTGGTGTACAAGGGGCGCTGCTGAAGTCATTCTATGACACGGTGGTGGCATCAGCCATCACTTTTGGAGTGGTCTGCTGGGGCAGTGGCATTACTGCAGCCGATAGGAAGAGACTGAACAAACTGATTAAGAAAGCGAGCTCTGTCCTGGGGCAGCGCCTTGATCCGATGGAAGAGATAGGAGAGAGAAGGACGGTGGCTAAACTGTCATCTCTGCTGGAGTCCGAGTTCCACCCTATGCAGGACATACTGGATGCACTGAGGAGCTCATTTAGCAGCAGACTACATCATCCCAGGTGCACAACCGAGAGGTTTCGTAGGTCCTTCCTACCAACGGCTGTCAGACTGTACAACCTAAGCAGGGCTGCTCGCAGAGATAGCAAAAAGACGTAACAAACTAATAGTTTTTTGAATGCAAAAGATGCAATAGACTTACACAATGGTCCCCTCCGGCATACAACTAGGAACATACCGGTCGCTATGGAGGGTGAGAATATGTATGGGCACATAATCATACCATGTAGGATAACTAAGTAGACGGTTATGCTGTTTCATCCCATCTAGCAACAATGCTCTGCACTGTGTGTGTTTATATATTTACATATTTATTCCATCTAGCTACAATGCTCAGCACTGGGTGTGTTTATATTTATATATCTATATATTTATTCCATCTAGCTACAATGCTCCGCACTGTGTTTTTATATATCTACATATTATTCCATCTAGCTACATTGCTCCGCACTGTGTGTGTTTATATACTTGCATATTTATTCCACCTAGCTGCAATGCTCCGTACTGTGGGTGTTTATATATTTACATATTTATTCCATCTAGCTACAATGCTCTGCACTGTGTGTTCATATATTCATATATTTATTCCATCCAGCTACAATGCTCTGCACTGTGTGTCTGTGTGTGTGTGTGTATATATATATATTTTATAGTAATATGTACATATGTATATTAGCTGCTCTTGCTTGCTTGTTTTTTTCTTGCCTTCTGATTGTTGCTCTGAGTGTTGCTATCCCTGTGCTGTTGCAATCCTGGAATTTCCCCGTTGTGGGACTAATAAAGGCTTACCTTATCTTATCTTATCTTATCTTATCCAAAGTTCATGAGGGTAGGAACGTAGATTGAGCAGTAAATTGCCAGCTTTGCTTTAGAGCTTAGCTCTCTCTTCACCACGACAGACCGGTACAGCATCTGCATCACTGCAGATGCTGCTCCGATTCATCTGTCAATCTCCTACTCCATTTTTCATAACTTGTGTATAAAACCCCTAGATACTTGAACTCCTCCACTTGGGGCAGGGCCTCATCCGCAACCTGGAGAGGACAATCCACTCTTTTCTGGCTGAGCACCATGGACTTGGATCTGGATAGACTGCTTTTTATCCTGGCCACTTCACACACAGTAGGAAAACATCCCAGCAAGACCTGTAGGTCATTGCTCAATGAAGCCACCAGGACAACATCATGTGCAAACAGCAGAGATGAGATCCTGTGGTCACCAAACATGACATCCTCCATTCCTTAGCTGCGCCTAGTAATCCTGTCTAAAAATATTATGAACAGGACAGGTGACAAAAGGCAGCCCTGGTGGAGTCCAGTTCTCGCTGGGAATGAGTTCGACTGATTGTTGGCAATATGAACCAAACTCTAGCAACGGTCATTTATGGCTTTTTTCCACGAGCACCTACTCAGCCCAACTTGCCTCAACTCTACTCGGTTTGTAGGATTTTCTATTAGTTAGTTAGTTGAGATCAATAAAGTCCATCCATCCATCCATCCATCCATCCATCCATCCATCCATCCATCCACCCACCCACAGTGGTGCGAAAAAGTGTTTGCCTCCTTCCTGATATCTCATTTTTTTGTATGTTTGTCACACGTAAATGTTTCAGATCATCAAACAAATTTAAATATTAGACAAAGATAAGTAAACACATAATGCAGTTTTTAAATGAAGGTGTTTATTATTAAGGATAAAAAAAATCCAAACTTACATGGCCCTGTGTGAAAAAGTGACCCCCCCCCCCCCTTAAAACATGAATTAACTGTGGTTTATCACATCTTTGGAAAGCTGAGTTCAATTTCTCTAGCCACACACAGGCCTGATTACTGCCACACCTGTTCTCAGTCAAAAATCACTTAAATAGGATCTTCCTGACAAAGTGAAGTAGACCAGAAGATCATCAAAAGCTAGACATCATGCTGCGATCCAAAGAAATTCAGGAACAAATGAGAAACAAAGTAATTGAAATCTATCAGTCTGGAAAAGGTTATAATGTGGCGGCATGAAATAATAAGCAGCGAACTGAGAGTTTAAAAGGGTGTTTATTTATCATACCGCCATCACAACACCCACTCCAGCGCCGTGTAGGCGCGCCGGAGCGGGCCCGGAGGCTCTCGTCAGGAGACAGGCAATGCGTGTGTCAGAAGCAGTGGTCAGAGAGAGAGTGAGCATGTGATATTCAGTCACTTAAATACCCAGTTACAGACAATACATGAAAGGCATGGGACATTTGCATCACAGTCAGAGCAGGAAGCATGAACGTTTGCATTTGAGTCATACATATCAACAGCGGAACTGGCAGGAAGAAGCTAGACTAAGAGCGGCTGCCTATTGATATCAATACACACATCTCATTGTTCTGCTAATTGCCCCAGCTGAGCGCTCTGCTTGTCCTAGTCTGTTGTGGGGGTCACCCACAATAAAGCCATTTCTAAAGCTTTGGGACTCCAGGAAACTACAGTGAGAGCCATTATCCACAAATGGCGAAAACATGGAACAGTGGTGAACCTTCCCAGGAGTGGCCAGCTGACCATAATTACCCCAAGAGTGGGACTTCCCGTTATGGCCTCGAGCTAGAGAGACATGTTCTGCCCCGTTCCACTACTATCTGATAAAAGTCCTGAGAAAAGATAGAAAGATAGAAATAGACTAAATAGACGGTTATGCTGTTTCATCCCACCTAGCAACAATGCTCTGCACTGTGTGTGTTTATATATTTACATATTTATTCCATCTAGCTACAATGCTCTGCACTGGGTGTGTTTATATTTATATATCTATATATTTATTCCATCTAGCTACAATGCTCAGCACTGGGTGTGTTTATATTTATATATCTATATATTTATTCCATCTAGCTACAATGCTCCGCACTGTGTTTTTATATATCTACATATTATTCCATCTAGCTACATTGCTCCGCACTGTGTGTGTTTATATACTTGCATATTTATTCCACCTAGCTGCAATGCTCCGTACTGTGGGTGTTTATATATTTACATATTTATTCCATCTAGCTACAATGCTCTGCACTGTGTGTTCATATATTCATATATTTATTCCATCCAGCTACAATGCTCTGCACTGTGTGTCTCTGTGTGTGTGTGTGTGTATATATATATATTTTATAGTAATATGTACATATGTATATTAGCTGCTCTTGCTTGCTTGTTTTTTTTTTTCTTGCCTTCTGATTGTTGCTCTGAGTGTTGCTATCCCTGTGCTGTTGCAATCCTGGAATTTCCCCGTTGTGGGACTAATAAAGGCTTATCTTATCTTATCTTATCTTAAAAGCAACGTTTTGTCTATCTAAAGTGAAAACCTTGGTCAGTGTTGGACTGGTGATGTCTAAATCAGTCAAGACAAAGAGAAAACAGCGACACAAGCTAAGTTAACTGACTTTAGAGCCCACAGCATGGAGCACAAGGCTAGCGGGGAAGCTAACGCTAGCTTAGAGGCACCTGGACAAGGTACCAGTCAGCTACATGGAGCTAAAGATGAAATGCTGGTGATGATTAAGAGCCTGAAGTCTGAGTGTTTGGACAGACTGGATAACATCCTGGCAGCTGTTGAGGAAATTAGAAAAGAACTGTCTGACTGCAATGAAAGAATAACACAAACAGAGATACATTTGTCAAAATTTGGGCGATCATCGTCGCTCGATATTTTCAGAGACAATAATTCTTCCCGAGGTCCTCGTTCAAAACACCCTTGGAGAGTCACACGTGGGCTTGCCTCCATTTTGGTTTGGGGTTAGATGGGGTGGTTAGTGGTCTTCTTTTAAAATCGTTAGGAGGGGCGAGATTAGGTGCGGGAGGTCGTGGGAGTGGCATCATCTGGAAAAGCTAGGGGTTTTTTCACCATGACCACATCTCTCGCAGTACGGCTGGAAATGAAGAGGACCTTGAGCTTTTCGCCTTTCTCGTCAACCATTTTGGCCCACGCTGTTGTAGGTAAGCGTAACGCCGTCTGGAACACACTGCATTCGGAATTGAAATACTGCAAGATAAATTCGTCCTCGGATGGGGCGTCACCCGTTGATACCTGACGAGTGGCTCGGAAGTACCACCTCCCAGACGGTGACGCCTTTGTCTCCCAAACACTACTAGCCAACACTCTTCCAGTAATGAAGACCGATAGTTCTTCTCCTTTCACACGTACTGGTGTCTGTTGGTCTTTTGTAGCAGGTTTGTCTTTCACTCCCGTCTGTTGGGGATGTACGTCGCTTGTTTTCAGATCGGGGTAAATCACATTTCGTAGTACGCTCCAGTCCATGGGCAAAAGTGAGGCTTTTCTGGAGAGCAGGTCAAAAGTTTCTCCTTCATCCAACTGGTAAAAACACAGTTCGCTACTTGCGTAGTTGAACACGTAACCCCATCTACCTCCAGCTTCCACCTGCCATTCCTCCTGAAGACTCCCGGTCGCGGGGGACTGGATGCGCCAAAGGTACAACATTATCTTTTTCGGCGCTAATCCCAGAGCGCTCTGTAGCAAGGTGGAGACGGGTGTCTCGCTGATCAGATGAAGATCACTCGGCCTCTTAGTCATGGCGGAGTTTTTTTCCTGTCTTTTTCCTGAAGTTTGTTTAATTTTTCCGATTTTGGGCTACTTATTTATACGATTTTCACACGCTCCACCCTTGTAGTTTCATTGGTCGACAGTAGGCGCCCGCCTGTAGACCGTTATAGATAGATAGATAGATGTACTTAATTGATCCAAACTGGGAAATTACAGTGTAACAGCAGCATGACAGTAGACAACCAAACAACAGAAACACACACATGACAGACAAAGGGATTACTAACTAACTAACTAACTAACCTGCACTTATATAGCGCTTTTCTAGTCACAAAGACCACTCAAAGCGCTTTCACTAGTACTAACCCTCTATTCTAAGGGCCTATAGGAAACAAATATCTAGGGACAATTTAGAACAACCAATTAACCTAAGATGCATGTCTTTGGATTGTGGGAGGAAACCGGAGCTCCCGGAGTAAACCCACGCAGCACAGGGAGAACATGCAAGCTCCACACAGAAAGGTTCCAACCCCTGCCAGCCTGGGGATTTGAACCTGGAACCTTCTAGCTGTAAGGCAACAGTGCTAACCATTACCTATGGATTACCCATGGAAAGTAAAAACTAACATGACTATAAAAATGCTCTGCACTGTGTGTCTCTGTGTGTGTGTGTGTGTATATATATATATTTTATAGTAATACGTACATATGTTTATTAGCTGCTCTTGCTTGCTTGTTTTTTTTCTTGCCTTCTGATTGTTGCTCTGAGTGTTGCTATCCCTGTGCTGTTGCAATCCTGGAATTTCCCCGTTGTGGGACTAATAAAGGCTTATCTTATCTTATCTTATCTTAAAACCTATATACATCATAGCTTAATATATGATGACCCATATAAACACATGAATCATCCCATTGCACAAAGAAGGACTATCAGGAGCAGAATGAAAATGTGAGGTACCAGTTAGTCTGTAAGGTGCAGTGTGGCAGCATAGCTATGACCAGAATACAACATCATAGTGAGTTATTGTACAGTGAAATTGCATGTGGCAGGAAAGATTTCCTGGACCTGGCTGTTCGACAGCGAAACTGTAGTAGTCTACTGGAGAAAGTGCTCCGCTGTCTATCTAGTGTGTGGTGGAGGGGGTGATCAGGATTGTCCATGATGGATTGCAGTTTATTTAGTGTTCTCCTTTCCACCACTGTCACAAAGGTCTCCGGTCTGAGACCAGTTACAGAGCCAGCCCTCTTGATAATCTTGTCAAGTCTGTTGGTGTCTCTGGCCCTGATACTGCTACCCCAACAGACAGCAGCAAAGAAGATGGGGGGAGGAACTCTCTCTCTCCGTTCATTGGAGAGAACGACCCCACGTTTGTTGAGTAGATGGGTGGGTTCTTGGCATGATCTAACGCGTCAAATGCTTTTTAAAAAGTTTTTTAAAAGTTCAACTTAGAAACTCAGAAAAGAAAGTAAAAGCCATAGCCTTATTTTTTTAAAGATGTTTTTTTTTATTAGAATTTGCCGCAGTAAACACTTTTATATATGATAAAGTTTTTGAAATAAATTGAATAGAATAATTTACCCATTGGTAAATATCGTGTATGATGTTTTACCGTCCGGATGCCCTTTCTCATATTTTTTATGTATTACACTGGTCAACACCAAATTTATTGTCTAAGGTTTTTTTTTGCTGATTTAGGACAATTTTGATGTGCTGAATCCAAAAATCACATTGGTTTTGCTCAATCAGGTCAATTTTTTTGAATTATGGCCACGTTGTTTTATACGTTTTTGTTTACATGTATGGGTATTTTTGCTTTATATGATGCAAAATTCTTTTTATGTCTTGAAATTCTCTGAATTTTGAACAATGATGGCGTAACATTCAATTTACATGTACTTGCCTTTATATAAAGGTAAGTACATGCACAGTACTAAGTAAGTACTAAGTAAGTACAGGTTTTTACTTAGCACCTGATCGAGAGAAACGGATGTCATTTTCGGGTTAAGCGGTGCAAAATTGTCTTAAATCAGTTGAAAAAACACAGACAATTTACAAAAAAATTATTTTTGTAACCCTGTGTTATGAAACCAAACCAAGAATCGTGAATATTTGACCGTCAAGTTTGCCGAGAGGAAAAGAAAATTCACTTGTCTACGACAAATTTGTTATCCAAAAACGGGTTAGTGAAGTATTTTAGTGTTACTACAACTAAAACGTTGTGTGGAAAAAGAATAAACTAAATCAAAAGTTAGTCATCGAGTAAGATTCTGGGGTACTTATGTTTTTTCACATTACACATTACACGTTAATCAGGTTGAAGGAACTTTGTTTAACATAGTTTCATTTGATTCAGGTTTATCTTCATGTAGCATTTAAAAAAACAGAGCTTTTGTCAACAGAAAAGCAAAAAAATGTGTATGACACAACATGGACAGTGTTATGCTAAATTAATCAAACATGAATGCAAATATACCAGAGGGTGTTTAGTTTGTACAAAAAACACCTAAAAAAACGTGCAACCACAGTAAAAACAGAATGATGTCAACCCTTTACAAACTTGTATCAGGTGTTTAATAAACAAATGTTTAGTACAAGCGGCATAAGTTGTTACAGAAAAAATAAGGGAGTTAAAAATTCTTTCTTCAAACATGTAAATGTACTTCACACATGTACTTGTGAGATTTAAAAAAGAGGTCTCTAAAATGGTGTTATGCAGAGAAACAAGTATACAACTGATGGAGTTACTGCTGCCTTTCAATGATAAATGTTTAAGGGTAGTGAATGCAAATTAGTATATCCTTAAATGCTTCTGTACAACTAAAAAAAATGTTTTTTGTAACTGGTGCAAAGTGTTTAACGCCTTCAAGAACCAGAAAAAGACCCGAATCTTAGATGTAATGGCACAGATGTCTCTGTGTGCTGAATCTGGTAGACATAGCCTGCTAAACTTTTCTCCCAAAAAGCAGGGAGGAATAAACACTGATTGGCAGAGTGATCGAGTTAAAATGATAGATGTGATTTCAGAAGATGTATTTTAGAAAACCAAGTGCATGCTCCAATGTCTGGTGGGGGGAAGGGGTTGTCAGCCATCATCATCATCATAGCAGTCCGTCGTGGGCGACAATGACTGTTTCATTTAGGTCTGATCAGATTCCTCCACACAGCTCTGTCCGTAGCCTTCCGCTGCCAGGAACTCCTGTCTATATCCAACTTCTTCAAGTTTTTTTTTACAGTGTCTTTAAATCTGAGCCTTGGTCTACCCTGATTGCGTTTGCCCTCGCATAACTCTGAGTAGAGTAACTGCCGAGGGAGACGCTGGTGGTCCATCCTCTCAACATGTCCGAGCCATCTCAGGTTTGTCTGTATTAGCATGTCCTCCATTGATGGAAGACCAGTTCGTTTCAACACTTCTATGTTGGTTATCTTGTCTTTCCGTGAGATGTTCATTATGGCTCGAAGGTGTCTCATCATGTACGCATGGAGTTTCTTTACCTGCACTCTGTAGACAGTCCAAGTATCAGCACCGTACAATAGAGCAGCCAGTACTGTCACTCTGTACACTTTGTATTTCACACGGATAGACACATGTCGATTGTTCCACAGTCTCTCCCTCAAGTTTCCAAACACAGCGCTTGCTCCTCCCATTCTGAGAGATAGTTCATCCTCCAGCCTAGCATTCTCTGAAACAGTACTCCCTAGATACTTGAAAGTCTTGCACTTGACTAGTGGCTCTGTACCAGTGCTGATCTCTTCTGATAGTGATGTTGATAATTGGAACTTTGGTGGTTGATAAAGGCACTCTGTCTTCTTGATGCTGATTTGGAGGCTGAATTGGCTAGCTGCTCTTGCAAATTTCTCCACTAAAGATTGCATATCTTCCACACTGTGTGCAAAATCTTTGATTGTTAGTGCTGTTAAAAGTATTACGGATAAACGTTACATCCTGCCATAGAGGTTTTAGGTGGTGATATCAAACACACTTATAAACACATGCTGGTTGTTTCAGATATTGGTGTTTAACTAAAGTCATCACACAGCCAATCGTTAGAAGGCTGTTGTATGGTCATTTAAATTGTAGAAATGGCATAATTTAAATAGTGAGTTGTATTGGCTTTTCTGCCAGATGTATCATTTTGTGTCAAGATCAAATAGGCCTATTTGCCCAGGTCAGTGTTTGTTTGTGTGTGTGTGTGTGTGTGTGTGTGGGGGGGGGGGTAATCCACCCTGATACAGGGCAGAAGCTTATGTTACACAAGAGCAGAACCTGTTGAAAAAAGCTTTGAAGTGTGGTCTCCTTATTGACAACTGCATTTGTTACAGATACACAAATAAAAAGCACATGAAAAAACAAGTAGCCGATTGAAGCTGAGAACACACAGACTGTCAAGTCTCAAGACTATTTTAATATTCTCTGGAAAAATAAAGTATAACTATTTTAATGTGGCCGTTAAGTTTGAAGTCTTTGAAAGCAAATCTTGTAACATTTGAATTGCTGGCAGAGAAAAAAGTTTGCAACTTCAGGAGCCGAAAATGCCAACTTCATGGTTGGAAGTACTAGAAATACAGTCCTAAATCAGATTTGCCTCAACAAAAGGAATGCACTATATAAATGGAATGAATGGGGTTACAGCCCGCTGAGTGAAAAACAAGATGTCACTAAAAGCCAAAGTTTCCAAATCTTCCACACAGTACCTTCAGTCTTCAGTATCATTTCAAGTACACAATGATAATAGCCACAGTAGTAGCATTTGGTGAAAAATTGGCCTTTATTTTCTTTTGATATTTTTTCTTTTACGTGTAACACTTATACAAACAATACTTTCCCCTGCAGGACGACAAACATTGAAACATCCGTTGTAAATGAAGTTCTGTTTTGTCTTATCTAAAAACAAATTTAACAAGAGGTTCCTCTTTTCAAGGCTCTACAATGGTGGCAAAAAATGATGACATCTTCCCCCTGGCAAACTTTGACGTAAAGCAGCAGACAGTTTGACATAAGCTTCGACATAAGCTGGACAGAACACTAGGGAGGGGAGTTTGAATGTTGAAAAAACTGTAGACTGATTTAAAATGGCTTTTTTTTTTTTTCGATGAAGATGTGTTTTGGGGGGTGTTCATTGATACTTACAGACAAAAAGAAGACCCCCTATAGGGGGTTGGGGAAAAGCTTTAGAGTATGGGTGAGCAAGGTGTAAAAACAATAGTGCGGGGGTTTCACAGATGTGAAAACCAATTCTTCACTCCGAGTGATATGCGATTGTTTGTTTGTGTGAGTGAGTGTGGCTTGATGCATGGCGGGGAGACGTCGGTTGACCCCGGTGTGCTCTGATATAGCCATCTGGCAAATTTTAAAGCTGCAGACAGTTTGACATAAGCATATTTTCTTTTTAAATTTCCCACCCTGTACAAAAGTTCAAGTCATATGGTGTGGTAAAAAGAACACGCAGATGCACAGACCGCAAAAAACCCTCTACAAATTCTGGTTTAAAGTTGTCATGAGTGGTTGAAAAAAACTCTGCCTTAAAGTTACAAAACTAATTTAACCGTTGGTAAATATCACATACAAAGTTGTGGAATGTTTTATAGAATTGCTTCATGCAGACAATCCTTAGAAGGCTGTTGTATGGTCATTTTAAAAATGTAAACACAAAATATAAAATGATTTTATAGGACAAATGTTAAATTTCCTAGTATCAGCACAAAATAAACTCTAAATTATCACCGGTGTTTGTTTTCACAGCAGCACATGCTTAGGTAAGCACAGAAAACATCCTAGTCAAAAGACTCAGAAGAGATATTCCCGTCTATTTTGACTAAGAGAATGGTCTTTTCTTATTTAAGTATTTAGTTGATTGAAAATGTGCTCCAAAATAGTTGCTCAGGTCCCTGGGTCAATGTGGGTGCGTGCTTTTGTACACAGAGCACAAATCCGTGTTTTTGCAAAATGTGATCTCCCCATTGAACATTTGTTTTAGCCAAGAGAATGGTGGCTTCAAAGCCTGACATGGTGAGACACTGATGTGTGTGTGTGTTTTTTGCAAATTGAAATGCTTCTAGTAACAACAACATGCCACCTTTGAGCCCATCTGTTTTGGCTGAGACAGTGGTGTTGTTTTAAATCCTTTTACAGACACTCTGATGTGTTTTTTGTAAATTGAAAGACTACAACATTGTCACTTCTGACAAGACTTCTTGTCATCATTAACCCCATCCTATCCCTATCCCATATATGGACAACAGATTAAAATCACAATCTGTCAAGTCTGATGAGAAGTTTCGGATCAAAGATCATGTTTTCAAAACACTTTTGGTTGACAACCTAATTATGCGGGGTCATGGGGGGGCGGGGTCAGGGTCAGGTCAGAGGGCGTGGCACCTGTCAAAATGAGATTAGGGATGTAAACATATACTACAGTCCCTCTCTCACAACACAAACAAAAGCAGGTATTAAATGGGATGCTTTTAAAGCTTACATATGGGGTCATATAATTCACTTCATCAAACTCCAAAGATTCACACAATAAAAGACAACAATTAGAATCCAGAATAAAAACTTTCCAAGACAAAGTGTTCAAAACCAGAAATCTCTCTGTAGAAAAAGAACTGCTTCTTCTGAAAGCGGAATACAACAAATTATCAGCAGATCAAGCAGCCTCTAGTCTGCTTAGACGCCATCAGATATTCTGTGAGCAGGGAAGAAAACCCAGCAAGTTATTCGCCTGGCAAATTAAACAATTAGAAACAAGAAACAGTATAACCTCAATCATGAACACAGTGGAGATATAATAGTTTGCAGTGTAGTCAGTCTTTGGGGACCATTGAGCATAAGGGAAACAGCATGTTCTGTGGCCTCTGCATTGGACTCAATCAGGGATGAGATGAGTCGCTCCTCCCACTCTTGTTGGTCTGCCATCTGGGTTGCCATCCATTCTTGGTGCTGGTACTGTAGCCTTTTGAGGGTCTCAGTGTTGGTGAGTACTCCTTTTAAGCCTTTTTACCCATCTGGTTGTCAGGTCTGGCACAAAAACAGACAGTTAATCTTGCAGACTAGTACATTAGGGAAGAAAGTAATACATAAAAGGTTCTGGTGAGGTCAGATCACTGACCCCTGTTAACCTTAAATAAAATCATGAAAATTTAAAACAAAAAGGCTTGAAATGGCTCACTTTGTGTGATGAATAAGTTTAAGTTTTGAATTTAATTATTTCAGTTTTTCACAATATTCATTTTGAGATGCACTAGTACAATGGTTCCTAACCTGAGGTGCCTGAAACATTCAGGTTTCTGTAGGAAATTCTGTAATTTCATTTTTTAAGCCCTGTCCACACTAGGCAATACAAAAATAACTAGAACTATAAAATTATAGCTTTAGAAATCATTCTAACTCAAGTGGATGGCAGTGTCCACACTGCTGTAGTGTGGACACTGCCATCCACTTGAGTTAGAATGATTTTAATTGGTCCAAAAACTGCAGTTAATTTCCCATTGTGCATGGGGTGCCTAATGAACACACACACAACAACAGCAAATTATTTATAGTTTTCTGGACCAATTAAGAAGTGAAATTACAAAATTTCCCACAGACATCTTATCGTTTCAGGCACCCCAGGTTGGGAACCACTGTGCTAGTAGATGCACCTCTTTATTGTCTTGTGCTTCGAGTGATCAGCACCTCACCAAAACTCTTGATGCCCATTATTTTTTAGGCAGTGAATATGGTTACGAACAGTACCTACAGAATGCTTGCTACAGATATGGCTCAAAGCTGACTGGCTAGTACCCTCTATTAATGCTGTATCTTAAAAGGCAGCAGGCTACAGGTATGGGCATCTGAGGCTTTTCTTTCTTTCAATTTCTTAATTTCTTTCAATTGTTTAATTAATATCTATTTACTACCTTGCCTGGAGGGCAATGGATCAGCGTTCTCGTCGCGCCCTCCGCCAGTACCCGGGCTCGCCCGGGGAAGCTAATGATCCTACCAGCAGACTAAATTCGAAGAGACGACGCCTCTGTGCCAAGTAAAAGAAGAATCCTAGTCACAGTCCTAAAGCCGAAAGCAAACAGCCCCGAGAGCACTCGGTGGTAGGATCTGCCCTTCGCATATGACAACTAAACTTTGAGGGCCTATCTGCAGCCAAGCGAAGCCTTATCGAAGTCCTCGCCTTCCAACATTCGATTGATGTAATCTGCCTCCAAGAGACTCATATTGGCACAGAGGAAGCTGGCCGCTACACCATCGAAGGCTTTGACCTCCTGTGCTATGTTCCACATGCTAAACATGGACGTGCCATCTATGTGCGTTCTGACATAGTTGAAGCAAATCACCTGATAACACATTTCTCAGACACCATAACCATTGGTGGCTTCCATATTGTCAGTGTGTACAAGCCCCCTAGTACCAACTGGGATCTGCAGGTCTTACCCACCCTACCCCACCCTGCCATCTATGTGGGGGACTTTAACAGCCATCACCCTGACTGGGGGTACCCAGCAGTGGACAGTGATGGGGAGGCACTTTCAGACTGGGCATCTAGAAATGACCTCGCTTTGATATACAACCCCAAACAAAGAGGAACCCTCCACTCTGCTAGGTGGAAGAAGGACTATTCTCCTGACCTGTGCTGGGTCAGCTCTTTGAATGGGGCGCCATATCCTACACAGCTTCTCATTCTTGATGATTTTCCACACAGCCAACACTGGCCCCAGCTTGTACACATTGGCCTACAACTTCCAGTCATAAACAGCCCAAGGAAGATGCGCTGGAACTTCTGCAAAGCCAACTGGAAGAAATTCAGTGAAACTCTGGACCGGAGTGTTGTTACCATCCCACTCCACACCATCACTGTAGATGAAGCCTACAACCGTTTCTGCAGCGCAATCTTCAAGGCTGCCCATACTGCAATCCCACGAGGCTACCGACCCCTCTATGTCCCATGTTTGGACGGAGAAAGCGCTGCCCTCCTACAACCCTATCAAACATCAGGGGACCCAGAGATAGCAGACCATCTCATTGAATTGCTAAATACAGCCCGGAGAAAGAAATTGGAGGAGACAGTTGCTGGCCGGAGCTTTACCCACTCTAGCAGGAAATGTTGGAGCCTCATCCGTCGCCTAGGAGCTGCACAGAAGCCCCCTAGCCAAAGCCAAACATCTGTCACACCCAACCAAGTTGCATCCCACCTACTGACTATCAAAGTCACCAGAAGAGCAGTTACAACTGAGCTAAAAAAACACAAAAAAATGCCTGCAGAGGAAACGAACCCTGAACCCTTCGAGGCTGCTGAACTGGAGAAAGTCCTACAGGGCCTGAAATGTGGAAAGGCAGCAGGATACGATAACATCTTCCCAGAATTCATGAAAAATCTTGGCCCCCGAGCCCTAACCTGGTTGACACAATTCTACACAAGGATCACACAAACAAACTCAATCCCAAAGAAATGGCGGACAGCAAAGGTCATTGCCATTCCAAAACCTGGCAAAGACCACAAACTACCAGCAAGCTACCGCCCAATCTCCCTACTCAGCGTTCCTTACAAAATCATGGAGCGCCTAATACTGCAACGTATTTCCCCAGGAATAGAGGAAATTCTATGTGTGGATCAAGCAGGTTTCCGCAAGGACCGCAGTATAGGAGAACAAGTACTGGCCCTAACCACCTTCATCAAAAATGGCTTCAAGAGCAGACTGAAGACAGGGGCTGTGTTTCTCGATCTTACAGCCGCCTATGATACGGTCTGGCACAAAGGCCTCCTACTGAAACTTATAAAGGCGATCCCTGCTTGGGCAACAGCAATTATTAAAACCTTGCTGACCAACCGAAGGTTCGGAGTCCACCTCGGTCAGAACACAAGTGCATGGAGAACGCAGAAAAACGGACTCCCACAAGGCTCAGTTCTAGCTCCAACTCTGTTCAACCTCTACATAAACGACCTGCCCACTACAAAATCCCGCAAATTCATCTATGCAGACGACATCTGTTTGGCACTCCAAGCACCAGACTTTGAGCCACTGGAACGGGTGCTCACAGAAGATCTTGCCAAACTGGACCAGTTCTGCAAAATCTGGCGCCTAAAACCAAGCCCAGCAAAAACCGTCTCCAGTGTATTCCACCTCCACAATGTAAAAGCTGCCAGAGAATTAAACATCCACCTGCATGGACTCAAGCTTAAGCATGCCCCGAATCCAACCTACCTTGGAGTGACCCTTGATAGGACCCTATCCTTCAAGGAACATCTAAAGGGGACGGCTGCTAAGATGAAGGTACGAAACAACCTGCTCTGCAAGCTCGCTGGTGCAAAATGGGGGGCGGCAGCCTCCACCCTGCGCACCTCAGCACTGGCCCTTTCATACTCTGTAGCAGAATATTGTGCCCCTGTCTGGTCCAGGTCATCTTACACACACCACGTAGACACCCAGCTCAACACAACCATGAGAACTATAACTGAAACAATCCGCTCAACACCACTCCCCTGGCTCCCTGTACTGTCAAACATAGCCCCTCCACACATCCGGCGAGCAGCATTAACTCACAGGATGCTCCAAAAAGTTAAAGATTCTCCTCACTTACCAATCCATGCAGATATCTATACCTCACCCACTGCCCGACTTTCATCCAGACGGACGATTTGGAAAAACCCTCCCCCAGCTGACTTTACCATCCAGACAGCTTGGCAAGTGGAATGGGAGACCAAGGAGGTCCCAAACAAACACCTGGTGACAAACCCCAACCAACAGGTCCCGGGCACCAACCTCCCAAGGAGACAGTGGTCTACACTTAATCGCTTCAGGACTGGACATGGCCCCTGCTTGGCCAGCCTTCACAGATGGGGCAGTAGCCCCAGCCCACTGTGAGCATGTGGAGAGGAGCAAACAATGGAACACATCATAGAGGCTTGCCCGCTCCAAAGACTGGAAGGAGGATTACACACCCTCCATACAGCAAACCAGGAGGCAACTGCTTGGCTTAAGGACTTTGCATTCGCTAAATAAATAAATTTAATTAATATCTATTTACTACCTTGTGGGACTATCCATCCAGCCATCTTCTACTGCTTATGTCATGGAATGCCCCTCGGGGCGCTGGACTGCTAGTTAGTGAAATTTATTTAAGAAACAAAACACAAAGTCCAACACAGTGTTCCAACACAAAAATCCAAACTGTCAAGCAAACAAACTTACAAGTTAAACACACCAGAACAAGGGCTGGGTTCTGGTGGAGAGCAGGGAAAAGAAACTCAAGACTCAGGCAAAGAGGAATGAACATAACGGCTTTAAATAAGGCTAGACACAAATGAAACAAATGATGACAGGTGTGAATCACATGAGTCGGCTGGAGAGAAAATGACAATCAGCAGTGAGTCATGAGGAGAGGAGACGGGGCTGACAGTTTGACAGGAGCACTGTCCACAACCTGGCAGTGCCCCTGACAACTGCAACCCCCGAGAGAGAAAGAAAGAGGAGACACTGGCAAAAATAAAGTGGAAACAAATAAGGACAAATAAAACTCAAATATGTAAATAACAAAACTACACTGAACGTAAACAGGAAAATAAATCATACAAAGAAACAATGCCAGATATGTGAAAACAAACTAGCGATAACATAGCAGGCATAGAACTCCAAAATACAACATTATACAAATAAAGAAAAACAAAAGGCAAAGAGACAGAGCATGGTGAAATCCCCCCGTGCACAGATCGTGACAGCTTATCCTGGAATCCGGATCATGGGGGCATCAGTCCAGGAAGAGTAGCCCAGACTTCCGCCCGTTCACATAGCACCATGATCTCCATGATCCCTCCTGCAGGTGGTGAGCCCACTGGAGGGCAGACCAATGTGCCTCCTACACTGGGTCCTTTATGTTACATTTTTCATGGAGATCCACTGGACCGCTCTTAGTCTGGTCCTTCACCCCGGACCAGTTTGCCTTGAGAGACCCGACCAGGGGCAAGTTGCCCCAACAACATAGCTCCTGGGATCATTCAGGCAATCAAACCCCTCCACCACGATAAGGTGGTGATCCACGGAGGGGCCGTGTGGGACTAATAAAGGCTTCTCTTCTCTTATCTTTTTTGCACCCTCTCCCAAATCCTAAGGCTAACCTCTTAATTTTAATTCTAAATTCCATCTCATGTCAAGTAAAATGGTGTGGGCATGGCAGTGAAGGCAGAATGTGAACCACCAACTCTCCAATCAGAGGTCGATCACACTATTCACCTACACCACAGCCACAGCAGGCTGGAGTGGATTTGAAAAGGTTTTTTTGTGATTGTCAACTCTTCCATATCAATAGACATTTCATATAGGGATACAGCTTCCATACCAGTAGACACTCCCTATTCTTTACAGGCTACAGCACACCACAACTAAGTAAGTTACACAACTTTGGTCAGGACACTATATACCTGGTTGCTCAGGTGCAGAGTGTAGAAGGTCAGTTTCTCAGGTGTCAGGCCCCTCCAGTTCATCCCGAGAGTCCTCAGGAGCTAAAGCATCACTCACTGCTGAAAGGAAAAAACAAACTTCCTTACAATAGTTGAGTTTAAACAGGAAAGTTAATAATATCTTCTTAAAAGTCTATTTTTTATCTAGTTGTCAGTAAAGCTAGGTGACAATTTTATTGCAACCAGCAAGACATTAAATGCCATAATCAGCTGAGCTACAATAAACATGAACATGTAGCGGGCCTATCCAATATTATGGATGAAAGTTAATAGCTAGGTGACAACAGATAAATCTTGTGGCCATCACTTAGCATTATATTATTAAACTATTTTCAGACTCCTAGGTCCATATCAGCATGAAGAGAAATAAATTAAAACAAGATAAAATGTGTACATCTTTCAGTACAAACAGTGCAATTAAAAAAAAACCTTGAGGTCACAACATCACCTAGCCTAAAACACAAAGAAACAACCAACATTATAACATTAACCTGAATCGATGTGTGAATTTATGTTCTCCAAGGGAGACAAAAGTGACACAATGTTACTCAGACCTACCTGGTGATGATATGCACGAAGCTGAATCATCCTCATTCACCTGGTCAGGAAGCTCCTCTTCAAAGTCTATATCTACCTCACTGTCCTTGAAAGCAGACAAAGGTCTGTGTTCCAAAAGTTCGTTTAAAGCATCAAAATATGGGAATGTCACTGAAACAGCACCACTTGTGTTATTTTGGCATTTAGCTTTGTAGTTGTCAACGATGGCTCTCACAAGCCATCAATGAGACGTCGAAAACCAGCCGATGAGTTTGCATAGTTTATTAACGAAAGACAATAATACACAATAATGAACCACGTGGGGCAAAAGCACGAACACACACTCAGTTCCTAAATCACAGACTGTGAGGAAAGCAGACTATGAGGGAACACTTACTGAGAATCTCCTGAATCCTACGATGGAGGTTAGAGGAATGTTCAACGAGGTTGCAGCGAGGAGTAAGCCTCAGCTGCTTCCTTAAATACCCATGACATACCAATCAATGGAGGATGTAATCAGGAGAAATGCTGAACAGCTGTCACAACATGACTTGACTTTGACAGCCGGAAGCCCACCGTGACGCTGTCAGAATAAAAGCCCTGACGGCCATATGGTACGCCTGAGAAGAGAACGGGAACCACCGGACAACCCAAGCGCGGACAGCGTCAGCACACGGACCATGACAGTAGTAAGCTAATCATAGTGCTTTCCAGCGACAGCAAATTTGCTCCACACTTCTGTCAAATCCCACCTCCACCACTTTTGTTGATAATCTTTTAAAAACTGTCATGACCCGAGCACTATGCCTTGGTGCTCGGGTTATTCTTGTCAGGGTTTGACAGCGGCATTATGATTCTAGCTCTCCGAGCTCTTATTGTGATAGTGCTCGGGGAGGCTTCCGCCCAGCTGTCAAACTCTCACAGCTGTGCTGCATTTGTGGTCGTTAGCGCTCGGGCTATTTTAACCCACGCTGGCGATCGCATCTCGCAGCAGTGTCTGTTCACTTCCCTGTTCACCCTCCGTCATGCTACGGATGCCTGGACTATTTCACACCTCGTCTGCTTTTGGTTTGACCGTCGTTCCCCGGAACCAGTAAGTGTGCTGTATTAGCCTTATTCCTCCCAGTGTGAATTGATCTCTGTGAGTCTCTGCCTTAGCAGCCTGTGTATCGTTATTATTTTCAACAACCAAGCCTGCCTGTGTATGACCGTCTCCTGCTCTGGACCTGTAGTGAGCTGTTAGCCTTACACCTCCTGTTGTTTGTAGACTAAAGTGTCTTTGTCTCAGCAGACTGTGTTGTCACTATATTTTCACCGTAGATAAAACTCACTGAACTCACTGGCGACTGTGTGGCGTCTTATGGTGGCTCGCGAGAGCCACCCATGACAGTACACTGCTGCCAAAACGGCATTTACGGTGACGCCAACCCGAGACGCAATTCACCAGTGAGTTCGAGTTTTTTTTGGACAGTTGCTGTTTCTGTCTGGGTACTGTGTGTGTGTGAGGAATGTCATCGCGGAGGGGCCGCGCTTGGAGTCCGAGCCACGAGCTGACAGGAATTCTGGAAGTCGTGGATGACTTGCTCATCTCCGCTTCCCTGCTGGACTACCATCACGGCATACACTGGTACCTAGACGCTACTGAAGACGTTCTTCGTCATCTCTCTCCCCGCTGGGCCGACCACCCGGAAGTCGACGCGAGAAGGGAGGATATTGTCGCGCAACGCGAGATATTCCTGATGCTGGAAGAGGAACGCGATGTAAAGCAGCAGGAGAGGCACTCCTGCCCATGGCCTACGGATCCCGATCCAGTCCTGGAGTTCGCACCACCGGGAGGCCGGCGGAAGCGCCGACGCTGAGGTCAAGTACGTCTTCAGCAAGCTCCTGTTCCGGATCCAGTTCCGGGTCACCGGAGTGACCCACTCAATCAGCCAGCTGTTGAGAGTGATCTGAGCCCTGCGCCGGTGAGCTCCGTCCATGGGTCCTGTGTTACCATCCAGCGAGCGAGGGAAGGAGCAACGTCCTCTACAGCTGGCACCATCTTCCCTTCGGGAGACAGGCAAGTTCAATTTCACTTTACTATTAATCATAGTGATCTGTCTTGTCTGACTCCTGGGGGTGAAGCTCGGGGTTCGCAGCTGCCCGAGTTTCCTTCTCCAGCTGTAGCTAATTATACTGAACCTGCTGCCTCTGTGTTTCCTCCTGCTGAGCGGTCCTCGGCGTCAGTTCCACGCCGTCGGACGGGGGGGAGGCCTGCGGCTCTGGGAGATATCCCGGCCCTGCAGCCTTGTGTTGGACAGAGGAGGAGAACGGACTGTGGTGAGGAGCCAGAGCCGACGAGTGAGCGTCCCCAGGGTTCCTCAGAGATGCAGCCCGAGTCAGCAGGTCGAGGGTCCTCTGCCCCCACGCCATACGGGTTATTGGCGTGGACGCCAGCGCGAGAGGATCCAGCTGCAGAGACCATCAGGCCGGCTGTGGAACCCGACGCAGCCGAGTGGGAGCCCGACGACGAGCGTCTACCTGAACCTGGATCGACGAAGTCCTGGATGGCTCCAGAGCCCGAGTGCAGGCAAGCGCTCTTCTTGTTTACCTTTGTGGTGTGTTAGAGCATTTTTGCCTGCCTCATGGGGAGGCGAGCGAGGGGCAGCCGTCTGCTGCACCCGAGCTCGTCTCGCTGGGCTCTGGCGCTGCCGGTGGAACTGATCCCGGTCCTCTCCTGTTCTCTGAGCCCCTCCACAGCATTACCGGTCTGGAGTCTGTCAAGGTCACGGGACTGGGGGTTCCAGGTTCGGGGATGGAGGTCGTCGCCGGTGCAGTTGTGACCCAGTCGGGGTCCGACGCGTGGGCCGAGGCGACCCAGTCGGGGTCCAACGTGGGTGCAGCGGTGACCCAGTCGGGGTCCGACGCGTGGGCCGAGGTGACCCAGTCGGGGTCCAACGTGGGTGCAGCGGTGACCCAATCGGGGTCCGTCCTGACCCAGTCGGGGTCCGATGCATGGGCTGAGGTGACCCAGTCGGGGTCCAACGTGGGTGCAGCGGTGACCCAATCGGGGTCCGTCCTGACCCAGTCGGGGTCCGACGAGGTCCAGTGGGGGTCCAGCGCGGGTGCGGCTGCGACCCAATCAGGATTCGAGGGGGTCCAATTTCGTGATTGTTCCCCTCTCAGGAGCCACCAGCTGGGGGCCGTTGGAGGTTTTTGTCTGGCAGACTGGCGCTCTTATGACTGGTCTTTATTAGGCGGGCGGCTGCACGCTATCCCTCCACGGTCCTGGTGGTTGTGGGATGCGGGTCGGCCACCCGAGGAACTGCTTTGTGCGTTCAGCGTCTCAGGTTGGTCGCCCGATAAGCTGTGGCTGCTACGGGGTGACCTGGTTCGGCCACCAGAGGACTTGTTTCTGGGGGCCTGGGACTGGGGCAGGCCGTCTGATCATGTACTGTTTTGTGGGACTATCCGTGGGCCATCGGAGGCAGGGAGGTCGCCGGAGCTCTGCCTGGGGGGCGTTGGATCTCCGCCGATCATCTTTTGTTTTGGCCCATACGGTGTCAGGTTTTTGTCAAAGTCATGTAAAGCAATCTAGTTTGCCTCATGTGTTTTGTAATCCATAATCTAGTTAAGTCATGTAAAGCAATCTAGTTTGCCTCATGTGTTTTGTAATCCATAGTCTAGTTAAGTCATGTAAAGCAATCTAGTTTGCTTCATGTGTTTTGTAATCCATAGTCTAGTTAAGTCAGGTAAAGCAATCTAGTTTGCCTCATGTGTTTTGTAATCCATAGTCTAGTTAAGTCAGGTAAAGCAATCTACGTTGCCTCATGTGTGTTTTGCAATCCATAGTCTGGTTTTGTTTTTTGTTCTGTCCTCCCCTCTTCTTTTTGAGGGGCTATGGTCAAGTTTTGTCTTTGTTGTTTTGTCCTCCCCTCTTTCCTTGAGGGGCTATAGTATGGGGGTGTTTGCATATATTTCTGGCTTCATTTGTGTTTTTTTTTTGTTTTTTCATAGTCACCGTGTTTAGCACGTATTTCTTTTGTTTCCATAGTTACAGTTATGTATTTTTCTTTTTTTTTCCATAGTCATGTGTTTGTTTCCATAGTTACAGTTATGTATTTCTTTCCTTTCTTCCATAGTTATGTTTGCATTTATTTTTTTTTTGTTTCCATAGTTACAGTCATGTATTTCTTTCCTTTTTTCCAGAGTCATGTGTTTGTATTTATTTCTTGTTTTGTTTCTATAGTTACCGTGTGTTTGGGTGTATTTCTTTGACTAGGTTATGTACACTGGAGTTAGACGGGTTGTCTGTGGTCTCGGTGGGAAAACTTTCAGGGTCAGGTGTTTGCTGTTTATGATTGTTTTTTCCTTGTAGTCATGTCTTGTTTCGTTTTTTTCCTCGGGTTTGTTTTTTTTTCTCGTCATTGTTCTGGGGGGAAATTGATTGGATATGTCGGGTGATGTATGTCTTTTCCCTTTCTGTTTTAGGTCTTGTTAGGTTTTGTTTAGTTCCCTCCTTGCCTGTTCCTCAACCCGCTCACCCTGTGGTTGGGGGGGGGGGTAGGTGTTACTAGACGTTCGGAGCCCGTCATGGGAGGGGGGCCTACTGTCATGACCCGAGCACTATGCCTTGGTGCTCGGGTTATTCTTGTCAGGGTTTGACAGCGGCGTTATGATTCTAGCTCTCCGAGCACTTATTGTGATAGTGCTCGGGGAGGCTTCCGCCCAGCTGTCAAACTCTCACAGCTGTGCTGCATTTGTGGTCATTAGCGCTCGGGCTATTTTAACCCACGCTGGCGATCGCATCTCGCAGCAGTGTCTGTTCACTTCCCTGTTCACCCTCCGTCATGCTACGGATGCCTGGACTATTTCACACCTCGTCTGCTTTTGGTTTGACCGTCGTTCCCCGGAACCAGTAAGTGTGCTGTATTAGCCTTATTCCTCCCAGTGTGAATTGATCTCTGTGAGTCTCTGCCTTAGCAGCCTGTGTATCGTTATTATTTGGCAGACTGTGTTGTCACTATATTTTCACCGTAAATAAAACTCACTGAACTCACTGGCGACTGTGTGGCGTCTTATGGTGGCTCGCGAGAGCCACCCATGACAAAAACATCTGCATTTATGTTTCCTTCCATCCAGAAGAAGAAGAATGTTCGTGTCTTTAATTTCATTAAGCATTAACTTAGTTTCTTCCTTGCTCCAATAATGTTTACCAGTGGCATTCAGCATCTTTGCACTTCTCTTTAACCTACTTCCATGTTTATGTCTTTGCACATGCGCATATGTAAAAGAACAAAAGAAAACGGCTTATGGTGTTTACATGCACTGAATAAATGGTTTATTGGGCAAATAAATTAGGTGTGTTAATCCGTTTTCTCATAAACCGATAATGGCTTTTAACTGAAAAAGATAATTGGATTATTCTGTTTACATGACAGTTTGAATAATCAGGTAACTCCAGAAAGTTGATTATAATCGGTTTACTTGTGACCATGTAAATGGGGTCATTGTTGCTAAAAATTTGTTAATAGTCACTCATGTTTACCAGCTATCTTTTACAAACACTCTCGCAAACACACACGAATGTTGCAAATAATTGTTAAATGTCCCTAAATGTCACTAACTGCTGCTAACAACAGAGGTGAACCCTGATGTTCATGTACATTCATCTGAAAAGTTGGTGAATCCAAAAATCGCCATGTTTGGCGGCATTCACTGCTCTGAGACATACTACCCTAAATGATCAGTCCCCTTATTATTGAAAAGATGTTATCATCCTAACAGAGCACTGCGCTCCCAAAATGCAGCATTATTTGTAATACTGAGAATCTCTAAGAGTACAATGGAAGGCAGAGCTTTTTGTTATCAGGCTCCTCTCCTATGGAACCAGATGTCAATCTGGATTCAGGAGAGAGACTCCATCTATAATTTTAAGAAGAGGGTAAAGACTTTTCTTTTTGACAATGCTTAGTCAGGGTTGGATTAGGAGACCTTGAACTTTCCCTTAGTTATGCTGCTAATAGGTTTAGACAGCTGAGGGACCTCCTATGAGGCACTGGGCTTTCACTTCTTCTCTTTTAGTACGAGTTTTATGATTTTTGCTGTTCATTAACATCTGTGTGCTTTCTCCCTTAGATTTAATCCCCATCATGTTGTTTATTCTCTTAGTGTCTGATCTTTTCTTCTTCTTTGAGCCCTTACTCCCCAGCCAGTCACAGCAGATGACTGCCCATCCCTGATCCTGGTTCTGCTGGAGGTTTCTTCCTGTTAAAAGGGTTTTTTCCTCTCCAGTATTACAAGTGCTTCCTCACAGGGGATTACCTGATTGTATGGTCTGCCCTACAGTTGAAGGTGCTATGAGATGGCAGTTTTGAATTTGCGCTATACTGAATTCAATTGACAGATATCGATCATCAAAAGTTGTTCAAATTATTTAAAAAATGTCAATACGTTTTGATTTTATAGGCCAGTGAAGTTGTACAATTTCTCTTTGGCCTGTATTTTTTGATTTATCTTCTAATGTAGTGATTCAAACTTGAAACTTCACACTCACAATGACAATAGTATTCTTCATTAAAAAAACCCACCAAATTTCATGCAATTCTTTTCATGTGCTAAAAATCTTTTTTTAATGAAATATCTATCAACCTTTATGTCTTGTCAATGGAACATGCTGTTTTGCAAATGTTAGTGTGAACCAAAGCGGTTGTGTGGTGTTGTAGTTAAGGTGATTGTCTGGTATACTGGAGAGCAGAGATCAAATCTTTCCAGGGAAGTCTCATTCTTCTGAAGTACAACATGCCTCTCCTGTCCATTTTAAAATCTAATGAATAGCATACCTTAGATTTTAAATCCTACTGCTAAATAGTGCAAGACCTTGAAGTCTACA
Source organism: Pholidichthys leucotaenia (assembly GCA_020510985.1). Lineage (NCBI taxonomy): Eukaryota > Metazoa > Chordata > Actinopteri > Cichliformes > Pholidichthyidae > Pholidichthys > Pholidichthys leucotaenia. The sequence goes on from CM035841.1 coordinate 223,794,036, forward strand.
GCTGCTTAGAACCCAATAATTGCTGCTTGCGGCTACTGTATGTTTGACCCAACCTCTCAATGGCATGACCTTCTATTAAAAAAAACAAGGTTATCTGCTTTGCAAGGGCTTGGTCGTTGAACACTTTAGTCTTAGTTTTCTTGAAAGATATTGTTAGCCCAAAACACTTACATGCCTTGTTGAGGATACTCAAAACTTTTTCTGCCTCACAGATGGACTTAGAGAACAGAGCAACATCATCGGCATACAAGATCCACTTCACAACTTCTGTCCCTCACAGCCGGCCACAACAGCACTGTTCTCTATTAGTACAAAGATGTGGTATGTTGTATTCAAGATTAATTCCCCATCCACCAGGGAAGGCCTTATCAATCTCACTGGCTGCGACTTTTAGCACAAAGGCAAAGTAATAGAAGAACAGACAAGGGGATTCTTGGCAGCATCCTATACATACAGTGGTGTGAAGAAGTGTTTGCCCCCTTTCTGATTTCTCATTTTTTTGTATGTTTATTACACTTAAATGTTCCAGATCATCAAACAAATTTAAATATTTGACAAAAATAACACAAGTAAACACAAAATGCAGTTTTTAAATGAAGGTGTTTATTATTAAGGGTAAAAAAAAAAATAATCCAAAGCTACATGGACCTGTGTGGAAAAACTGATCCCCCCACCCCCAGTTAAAACAAAAATTAACTGTGGTATATCACATCTTTGGAAAGCTGAGTTCAATTTCTCTAGCCACACCCAGGCCTTATGACTGCCACACCTGTTCTCAATCAAGAAATCACTTAAATAGGAGCTGCCTGACAAAGTGAAGTATACCAGAAGATCCTCAAAAGCTAGACATCATGCTGTGATCCAAAGAAATTCAGGAACAAATGAGAAACAAAGCAATTGAGATCCATCAGTCTGGAAAAGGTTATAAAGCCATTTCTAAAGCTTTGGGACTCCAGCAAACCACAGTGAGAGCCATTATCCACAAATAGTGAAAACATGGAACAGTGGTGAACCTTCCCAGGAGTGGCCAGCCGACCAAAATTACCCCAAGAGTGCAGTGACGACTCATCCAAGAGGTCACAAAAGACCCCACAACAACATCCAAAGAACTGCAGGCCTCACTTAAGGTCAGTGTTCATGACTCCAGCATAAGAAAGGGACTGGGAAAAAATGGCCTGCATGGCAGAGTTCCAAGACAAAAACCGCTGCTGAGCAAAAAGAACATAAAAGCTTGTCTCAGTTTTGCCAGAAAACATCTTGATGATCCCTAAGACTTTTGGGAAAATACTCTGTGGACTGACGAGACAAAGTTGAACTTTGGAAGGTGTGTGTTCCATTACATCTGGTGTAAAAGTAACACAACATTTCAGAAAAGGAACATCATACCAACAGTAAAATATGGTGGTGGTAGGGTGATGGTCTGGTGCTGTTTTGCTGCTTCAGGACCTGGAAGACTTGTTGTGGTAAATGTGTCATGTATTTTGGTTTACTACGGCACCCGTCGTAGTGTCTTGTGAAATGCATTATGGGTAATGTAGTGTATGTTGAGTGTGTTGTCGTTGGCTGTGTGCTATGAGTTGCTGCTCGCCAATAAACCGTTAACGGTACGTCGATGGTCCGAGTTATTATTTGTTATATCGAGTAACGTAACGGGTGAAAGATATAACAAAAAGTGGCGACGAGGACGTCTGGACCGACGCTGCAGTCCGCGAAGGAGGAGAGTTTTTTGTCGTTTTTTTTTTTTTTTTCCTGCCGCTACTTCGTGCTGACAGGTTGATACACCGCGCCACTGTGCAAAGGTGGATGCTGCGGGCTGTCTGCTAAGCGGGGAGGAGTGGAGCAGTGGAAATCGTAAAGACAAAAAAAAAAAAAAAAAAAAAAAAAACTCCGTGAGTAACGCCGGAGGGAAGAAACGACGTTACAGAAAGGAGCCGCGAGGGAAAGAGCGACATTCAACCAGGAGTGTTAAAATGGCTGGAGTCATTGGCTCTATTGGGCCCTTTGATGAGAGCGCGGAACAATGGAGCTCCTATACAGAGCGCTTTGATTATTTCGTCGTGGCCAATGGAATAACGGATGAAAAGTTAGTGCCCACTTTTCTGTGTGTGATGGGTCCCAAGACATTTAACCTACTACGTAACCTCCTACAGCCAGTAAAGCCAGGCTCTAAAACCTACAAAGAACTTGTGGACACACTGACCCACCACTTCTCACCCAAGCCTCTAGTGATTGCAGAAAGATACAGGTTTCACAGACGTAACCAAGAAGAGGGTGAGTCTGTTAACATGTTTGTTGCAGCGCTACGCAAGTTAGCCGAACACTGTGAATTTAAAGATGTTTTAAATGACACATTAAGAGACAGGCTTGTGTGTGGGCTACGGAATGAAGCAGCACAGAAGAAGTTACTCACAGAAAGTGATTTGACGCTTGAAAGAGCCATTAACATTAGTGTGATGATGGAGATGGCTTCCAAAGAAGCACACCAACTGCATGCTACAGGCAGAGTACATAAACTCAACAGTGGTAAAACCAATGCAACAGGCCCATGTTTCCGCTGTGGCAAGGTGGGACACCTTCCTAATGACTGTTGGTACAAAGAGATGGACTGTAACAACTGTGGAAAAAAAGGCCACGTGCAGCGGGCATGTAGAAGCAAAAGGAGCAAAGACAAAGGCCCAAAGACAAGGAATAAAAGTGACATGGTAAAATACAAAAAGAAAAGAAATGTTCACACAGTTAAACATGGCGAGGACAGAGTGAGCGACTCCTCAGAGGAAGAGGTGTCAACTGCAATAAATACTGTCCGGATTATGAATGTGAATGAAGGCTCAGAAGGCTTTTGGACTAAACCAAAAGTGGAGGGACATTTTATTAAAATGCAGATAGACACCGGATCAAAGGCATCACTTGTGTCACATGGCATTTACAAGAAGTTTCTGAAACATCTTCCACTCCGACCTTCAGACACCGTCTTCAGGGCGTATACTGGACACCGAGTGCCCATGAAAGGGATGACAGAGGTAACTGTTCAGTACAAGGGGCAAACTGCTGAGCTTCCAGTTTATGTTACCAAGAACAACTGTCCAGCTATAATGGGGCGTGTGTGGCTAAAGAAAATCCAACTTGACTGGCAAGAAGTAAGGAAGCTGTCACACAGTTCCACTCAACTGCAGGCCATACTGGAAAAGCACAAAAAGGTTTTTCGTGATGAACTAGGCAGTATGAAAAAAATTATAGTGAAGCTGCATGTCAAACCTGACAGTAAACCAGTGTTCATGAAAGCCAGACCAGTGCCGTACGCCATCAGACCAAAGGTGGAGGCTGACTTGGATGCTCTGGTCAAGAATGGAGTTCTGGAGCCTGTGACAACCAGTGAGTGGGCCACGCCCATAGTTCCAGTACCCAAAAAGGGCGGAGGAATCCAAACCTGTGGAGACTTTAAGGTAACAGTAAACCCTATACTAACAGCAGAGCAGTATCCCCTTCCACTGATTGATGACTTATTTGCGGGGCTGAGTGGGGGACAAAAGTTCAGCAAAATAGATCTCAACCAGGCTTACTTACAAATGCATGTAGACGAGCAGTCACGTGAAATGCTGACTATCAACACCCATAAAGGACTCTTCAGATACAGGCGACTGCCTTTTGGCATCACATCTGCTCCAGCACTTTTTCAGCGAGCTATGGATCAAATCCTGAGTGGATTACCAGGAGTGCAGTGCTACCTGGATGATATCCTGTGTACAGGAGCAGATGATGAAGAGCATCTGCGCAACTTGGATGCAACTCTCAAGAGACTGGAGGAGTATGGATTGAGAATCCGCAAGGATAAATGCGAGTTTTTCCAGTCATCCGTGGAATACTTAGGTCATGTGATCGATGCTAAGGGACTACACACTGCACCATCAAAAATCACAGCCATTGTGGATGCACCTCCACCCCAAAATGTCAGTCAGCTGAAGTCTTTCTTGGGACTGCTGAACTATTATGGACGTTTCATACCAAACTTGGCATCACTGACTTCCGGTTATGGCTGCCACGTAGGACGGACGTGTCTCGCTCTGCTCTGCTCCTGGAGAAAAAAAATCGGCAAATAACTCTCTCATTTGGGACAGAACGTATCCCAGCGTTTGGGCGAGGATATGTCGGCGAAGCCTAAGGCTGGAAAACCAGGAAAAGGAAAAAGCGAGCCGCCGAAACAGTCCAAATTAACGGACTTTCAGGTCTGTGACGCAGCAAACAGGGCTCCATATATGGCGGAGGAGGCTGGCAACGCTGCGATTTCTGCGGGGAATGGCGCAGATGCGCTGATGGCTGCCATGAGTTCAATGAGAGCGGACTTTTCCTCTAGATTTGATGGGATTATGACAGCGTTGGAAGGAATAAGAAAGGAATTGGGTGACTGTGTAGAACGAACGGCGCAGATGGAGCTCCGTCTCGCTAGTGCTGAAGATGACGTCACCCGTCTTCAATTAAAGGTGCGCACTTTGGAAAAAAAAAATAAATCTCTGGAAGATAATATTTTGGATTTGGAATCTCGGTCGAGACAGAATAATTTGAGGCTGGTGGGTCTTCCAGAGGAATCAGAAGGTCGGGACGTATGTTCCTTTCTGGAAAAGTGGATTCCGGAGGTGCTGGGCAGCGAGGAGTTGCAATCAGCAGTGGTTCTGGAAAAAGCACATCGCATTGGCCCACGGAGAGATAAGGGACCGCCGAGGACCTTAATTATGAAGTTTCTTAACAACAGAGACAGGATGAAGATCTTCAACGCTGCACGAGCTAAAAAAGGAGAGATTAAACACCAGGACCAGCAGGTGCGGTTCTACCCAGATTTGGCCACAGGAATCCAGCAATTGAGGAAGCAGTTTGATCCCGTACGTAAGGAGCTGCGCAACCTTGGGATTCGTCATGGTGTAATCTATCCTGCGAGACTGCTGACCACGTATGAGGGCCGAACCCACATCTTCAAGACCCCAGAGGAGGCGCAGGAGTTCATCAAGAAGATCAAAGAAGAGGAAGAGACTGGTGGGAGCTAAGCATGAACAAAATATAAGGTAGAATAATTAAGCATTTGCACAGGCATCTGACTGACTTGAAGTAAATAGTAAGTTTACAAAATATAGATTGTATTATATATTAAAAAAAAAACAAAACAAACAAAAAAAAAAAAAACTATGATGTACAAAGTTGTTAAAAATTTTGGAGTTAAGTTGGAAAACTACAGAGGAGAGTTAATGTTACGTCATTAAAAGCAGTAGAGTTAGGGTGATTGGGAGGATGAAGAAGGAGTGGCTTAGGCTGTTCCCCGTGGGTGTGGAACGGTCGATGGCTATATCGGGAGACAGAATTTTTCTTTTGATTTTGGGGGGTTTGCCACAAGTGTGGGAAGGGGAAATTTGTTTGTGTGTAGTTTGTAGGATGAATGTTCAACCACTCATGTTTTTGCTTCTCTGTATGAGCATGTTTACACTGCAAGGTAATCCCAAACTCTCTATTGATCATGGACCAAAGTGTTAATCTTAATTTAACTTCATGGAATTGCAGAGGTCTACAAAATTTAAAAAAACTTAAACAAGTTATGAATAAAATAAAGGACATGGGTTCAAGAATTGTGTTTTTACAAGAAACTCATCTGATAGAGGAGGATGTTAAAAGAATTAGGAGTAGATGGCAGGGAAGTGTATTCACCTCTTCATTTTCATCCCGAGCCAGGGGAGTTATGACTCTCATACATAAATCAGTTCCTTTTCAAGTGAAAAATGTAATTGGAGACAAATTTGGAAGATATGTAATCATTCAAGGTTCTTTGCTATTAGAAAATATAAATCTTGTGAACTTATATGGTCCCAATATAGATGATCAGAAGTTCTTTGCTAATTTATTTCTCATCTTATCATCACTTACAGGGCAACATATAATAGCAGGGGATTTTAATTGTACATTGAATCCAGGTGTGGATAGATCAACAGGACTGGATTGTACGCACATTGGATGTAGGATGACTATTAATCATTTTATGAAAGAATTGAGATTGTTAGATATATGGAGAGAAATGAAACCACAAGTTAAAGCCTATTCTTGTTATTCCAGTACCTACAAGACATTCTCACGTATTGATTATTTTTTGATTTCCACAGAATTAAGGTCCAAGATTCAAAACTGCTTTTATGATAACATCGTGATCTCTGATCATGCACCCTGTTGTCTAATATATGTAGATAAAAAATTGACAAAGGAATCAGGTAGATGGCAATTTCAGCATAAATGGCTTCAGGATGAGGAATTTGTCAAGTATATAGAAAAACAGATAGACGAGTTCTTTGACATCAATACTACACAAACATCAGCATGTGTAAAGTGGGAGGCTTTCAAAGCTTTTATTAGGGGGCATATTATTAGTTATACAGGATCAAAATCTAAGAAGACTCGAGAGGAGAGAGCTAAATTGGAACATAAAATAAAAAATCTTCAGGAAAAAGTGTATGCAGGAAGTGACCCAAGGTTGGAGAATGAATTACTGATTTTGAGAGCTGAATACGACAAAAAATCAGCGAATAGAGCTGCCTCGAGTCTTCTAAGATTGAAACAATCTTTTTATGAACAAGGTGAAAAATCAGGAAAATTATTAGCATGGCAGATTAAACAATTGGAAATTAAAACACCAATTACCAGTATTATAAGTAACGGACAGGTAGTTATAGATCCTTTAGAAATTAATAGAGCCTTTAGAGATTACTATGAAAAATTATATGATACCAAAAATGAACCTGATTTAACAAAACTAAATGGGTTTTTGAACGAACTATCTATACCGTGTATTCCAAATGAAAACAGGGAGATATTGGAGTCTAAAATTAGTCAAGAAGAAGTTGGGCTAGCCATTGATAATATGAAATCAGGAAAAAGTGCAGGACCAGATGGTCTTCCAGTTGACCTTTATAAAAAATTTAAGAATAAATTAATAAAACCTTTTTTGGAAATGGTTTTAGAAGCATTTCAAAATAATAATTTACCATCATACATAAATAATGCCTTAATTATACTGCTGCCAAAACCAGGTAAGCCCTCTAATAAATGTGAAAATATGAGACCAATAAGCCTATTAAACGCCGACCTTAAGATAATCTGTAAAATTTTAGCAAGACGAATACAAGAAATTTTACCAAATATTATTAATCGAGATCAGAATGGCTTTATAAAGGGTAGACAAGGCTTCCATAATGTAAGAAGACTATTTAATATTATCTATTTTAATAAAGAAGCACCGGATACAGCTCTCCTATCATTGGACGCCGAAAAGGCCTTTGATAGAGTTGAATGGCCCTTTCTTTTTGAAGTCCTACAAAGGTTTGGACTTGGAAATAATTTCATAAAATGGGTTCAAATAATATACAATAATGCTACAGCAGAAATCCTAACAAATAACAATATTTCAAAACCAATAAAAATCAATAGAGGATGTCGACAAGGCTGTCCACTCTCACCTTTACTGTTTACTATGGCAATTGAACCTTTAGCGATAGCGATACGTTTACATTCACAAATATATGGAATTAAAGTTGGACCAACAGAACATAAAATCTCCCTGTACGCCGATGATATAATTTTGTTTATGTCGAATCTAAAAAAATCAATTCCAACCTTGTTGAATTTAATAAAGAATTTTGGGGAAATATCAGGATATAAAATAAATAAAACTAAATCTTCAATATTAATGCTAAATGAGACCCAGAGAAATTACCCAGCCCCTGAGGTAAATCAATTCAATGTTGTAAATCAGTTTAAATATTTAGGAATCCAAATTATGCCTAAGCTAGAATCAGTCGCCAGTGTCAACTATGAAGCCTTAATGTCAGATATCAATGAGTTAACTCAGAGATGGATGTCACTACCAATGTCGATGATCGGGAGAATCAATATACTTAAAAGTAATATTTTACCTAAAATACTTTATTTATTTCAATACATTCCCTTATCACCACCTTTAGATCTATTCTCAAGAATAAAAAAAAAGTTAGTGGAATTTATATGGAACAACAGGAGGGCTAGATTACGTCTGTCTTTATTATATTTACCATTTGATCGTGGAGGTCTGAAATGTCCAAATTTTATGTTGTATTATTGGTCGGCACAACTGAGGTCTATGACATATTATTTTTCATCAAATGATCTCCCTCACTGGACTGAAATGGAATCATACAATTTACCTTTACCTCTTCCCATATTCATATACTCAGATTCGGCAAAAAAATTACAAAAACAAGTTAAAAATCCATTTGTAAAGCATATGATCAAAATATGGTGTGAAGCTAAAAACTATTTAAAAGAACCACAGTTATTGTCACAATTTAGTCCAATATGGGGTAATCAATATTTTAAACCAGGGAGAGCGGACGCTGTATTTAAAGTATGGAATTTAAAAGGGATACAAAAGATTCAGGATTTATATTTGCCATGTGCAGACAACATAATGTCTTTTGAAGAGCTGAGGATCAAATTTAATCTCAATAGAACACATTTTTTTAAATATCTTCAACTTAGAGACTTTATTCGATCAAATCAAAATAAAGCTCTCACTCGACCTATTTATTCATCCTTGGAAAAAATGATGATGAAAGATAGTAAAAGAAAGGGTATTATTTCAGAGTTTTATAACTCATTGACACTATCTTCAAGTGAAAATTCACTGAAAAGATTAAACTACTGGAAAGAAGATCTGCAAATTGAAATTTCAGAGGAACAATGGGAATTGGCTTGTACAGAAGCCCAAACCAAATCAATAAATGCACGCCTTAAATTGATACATTTCAAATGGTTAATGCGGATGTATGTTACACCGGAGGAGTTAAATAGATATAACAAAAATATACCAGATACATGCACAAAATGCATGGAAAGTAAAGGAACCCTATTTCATTGTTTATGGGAATGTAGATTAATAAGAATGTTTTGGGAAGAGGTGAGGGTAACAATTGAAAAAATAATCTCAAAACAAATCATATTGAATCCTAAACTGGTTTTGTTGGGTCTGTACCCAGAAAAGCATAATTTCAATAAAAGTGAAAGAACATTCATAGACCTCAGTTTGCTTAATGCCAAAAAATGTATTGCACTATTATGGAAAAAGACTCATAGACCAGATGTGACTCAGTGGTTAAGACAGATGTTAACAAACCTTCCATTAGAAAGAATAACATATATACTGAAATCAAAGGAAATTGTGTTTGAGAATATATGGAGACCTTTTATTGATTATGTAAAAAATTTAAACATAACTCTTGAAGAAGAAGGTGAATGATGTGTGTGGACCTTGTAAATTCCAAACTGGTGAACATAATATGTATACTTATGTATTGGATTGTCTAGACTAAACAGAGGAGCATTGTTGAAGACTTGATTTTGTTGGTGGTTGTTGGTGTTTTTAGTGCATTTTTTTTTTTTTTTTTGTAGTACTTTAGTGTTAGTGTTTGATTGTTTGTATCATGTTTGTTAAAAAAAAAAAAAAAGGTTCAATAAAGATATTGTGGAAAAAAAACTTGGCATCACTATTAAAACTGCTGCATAACCTGCTGCGCAAAGAGGAAGCATGGAAGTGGACAGCAAGCTGTCAGGAGGCTTTTCAGAAGGCAAAGGATGTGCTGACGGCATCAGAGGTTCTGACCCACTTCAACCCATCACTTCCGATCCAGCTTGCCTGTGACGCCTCTCCTTATGGCGTAGGGGCGGTGATTTCCCACGTAATGCTAGACGGTGAGGAAAAGCCAATCGCTTTTGCGTCAAGGACATTAAACAAGGCAGAAGCTAACTATGCTCAACTAGAAAGAGAGGCTCTGAGCATTGTGTTTGGTGTGAGAAAATTCCACCAGTACTTGTATGGACGGAAGTTTACACTTTTTACTGACCACCGACCTCTCACAACCATCCTTGGACCATACACAGGAATACCATCTCTTGCAGCGTCCCGACTGCAGAGGTGGGCGTTGCTGTTGTCAGGACACTCTTTTGACATCAGGTATCGAAAGTCAGACTGTCATGGTAATGCAGATGGGTTATCCAGATTACCACTTCCTGTCATGAAGCCAGAGTCAAGCACTGTGGACATCTTCTATTTCACAGAGGTAGAAAACGCACCTGTTTCAGCTGTGCAGGTGAAAAAGGGGACTAGAAATGACCCTGTGTTGTCTGCAGTCATGGACTTGGTCATTAAAGGACAACCTGCGGGTGATGACGCAACCTTGAAGCCCTTGCTTGGGAAGTGGACAGAATTGTCTGTTCAGTCGGGTTGTTTGCTGTGGGGGAGGAGAGTGATTATTCCCCTGTCATGTCGAACAAAAGTGTTACAGCAACTTCACGCAGGACATAGTGGAATCGTGAGAATGAAAGAAATAGCGAGAAGCTATTTTTGGTGGCCAAACATTGACAAGCAGATTGAAGAAATAGCCAAAAGCTGTTCATCTTGTCACAAGGTACGGAACAACCCACCATTGGCTCCTCTCCATCCCTGGGAGTTCCCACAGGAGCCATGGCATCGTGTGCACATTGACTTTGCAGGTCCGTTTGAGGACAGAATGTTTCTCATTGCTATGGATGCACATAGTAAATGGCCTGAAGTGGCTATTATGAGGTCAACCACCACAGAGAAGACCACAGAGGCATTAGGAGAAATGTTTAGTCGTTTTGGGTCTCCTATACAACTAGTTTCTGACAATGGACCTCAGTTAGTTTCACAAGAAATGGATGCTTTTCTACAAGCTAATGGAGTGCAGCACATTAAATCAGCTCCATACCATCCTGCGATGAACGGCCTTGCAGAAAGGTTTGTGCAGACAATGAAACATGCATTGAAAGCATCACAAGGTCAAGGAACACTGCATCAGAGGCTGCACAAGTTCCTGCTAAACTACCGCAACACTCCACATGCAATCACAAAGACAACTCCTGCTAGTCTGATGTTCAAGAGAGATCTGCGCACTACCTTTGACCTTTCGAAACCCTCAGGATTAAAGGACACTGTGCAAAAGCAACAAGAGAAATTATGCACAGAGGACATCGGGCAAAGGACACAGCGTTCACGTCAGGAGAATCTGTGCTAGCCAGGAACTACAGAGGTGAACCTAAGTGGGTTCCTGCAACTGTTATCGCACAAACTGGACCAGTCTCATATACAGTTCAAACCACTGACAGTGTTTGGAAAAGGCACGTGGATCAACTCCTGCAGACACCACCAGCGCCTGCAGAACCGTCTCTTGGATATCCTAACGATCCACCTACACCAGTGCAGAACTCAACCACTTCAGAGAGAGTTCCAGCTGGAGATGTGACATCTTCTTCTGCATCAGCACCAGAAGTAACCTCCACATTAGAAAGAACTCAGACTCATGTTCCTGTAGAGCGCCGATACCCCACCAGGGAGCGATGACCTCCTGTCCGTCTGAGTTATTAGACTAGATAGCAACTGACCCACATTTATGGGGCAGAATAATCCCCAGGGGTACAGTTATGGGATGAGGTAGTCTACCCTCACTCCTAAGGTAGCATAATAATTAAAGAAAAAAAAAGAGACAAACAAAGACACAAGAACTGCAGCAGACACTTGATATCTCCTGTAGGACATCTATTGTAAGAGGGGAGGAGATGTCATGTATTTTGGTTTACTACGGCACCCGTCGTAGTGTCTTGTGAAATGCATTATGGGTAATGTAGTGTATGTTGAGTGTGTTGTCGTTGGCTGTGTGCTATGAGTTGCTGCTCGCCAATAAACTGTTAACGGTACGTCGATGGTCCGAGTTATTATTTGTTATATCGAGTAACGTAACGGGTGAAAGATATAACAAAATGGAACCATGAATTCTGCTGTCTACCAAAAAATGCTGAAGGAGAATGTCCGGCCATCTGTTCATGACTTCAAGCTGAAGCACACTTGGGTTCTGAAGCAGGACAATGATCCAAAACACACCAGCAGGTCCACCTCTGAATGACTTAAGAAAAACAAAATGAAGACTTTGGAGTGGCCTAATCAAAGTCCTGACCTGAATCTGATTGAGATGCTGTGGCATGACCTTAAAAAGGCGGTTCATGCTCCAATGTGGTTGAATTACAACAATTCTGCAAAGATGAGTTCGCCAAAACTCCTCCACAGCACTGTAAAAGACTCATTGCCAGTTATCGCAAATGCTTGATTGCAGTTGTTGTTGCTAAGGGTGGCCCAACCGGTTATTAGGTTTAGGGGATAATCACTTTTTCACACAGGGCCATGTATGTTTGGATTTTTTTTTTTTTTACCCTTAATAATAAACACCTTCATTTAAAAACTGCATTTTGTGTTTACTTGTGTTATCTTTGTCTAATATTTAAATTTGTTTGATGATCTGAAGCATTTAAGTGTGACAAACATACAAAAAAATGAGAAATCAGGAAGGGGCAAACGCCTTTTCACACCACTGTGCATCAAACTTGGACTTCATCCCACTGATGGATGCTGTTGTGTTCATATAAAGTGCTTATAATATTGATGTGAGCCGCACTGTGCCGTTCGTATCCTCAGCACTTGAAAGAGGAAATCAGGAGGAACATGGTCATACACAGAAATCAGGTCAATATAAGTGACGATGAGAGGGCCACGAACCTTGTCAGTTACCAACTTCAAAATAAATATTGCATCTGTTGTTGATTGATACTGGCGGAAACCATATTGGGCTTCACTAATGTGTATTTTTTTTTTTTTTTTTTTGTTACTTATTTGTACCCGTAGGTAGACTTGGTTTGCAGTCTGGTGACAAGCCACCGACTGCTGGTCGCTGCGTGCGCGAGCGCCCTAAACCTACGTGTTTTTGGTGTGCGGGAGGAAACCGGAGAAATCCCGGAGTAAACCCGCGCAACACGGGGAGAACATGCAAACTCCACACAGCTCACTGTTGGTCGGGGGCTGGGATCGAACCCACGATCTCATGATCCCCGCGATCCCCCGGCCGAGGGTAAAACTGTGCTGCCACAGTGCTAAACCACTGCGCCACCGTGCAGCCAAAATAATGTGTATTTTGTATGCTTCTTTAAATCATTTAATGGTAGGGGCAGCGCAGTGGTGGAGTGGTTAGCACTGCGGCAGCACAGCAATTCACCCTTGGCCGGGGGATCCTGGGTTCGATCCCAGCCCCTGGCCAACAGTGATCTGTGTGGAGTTTGCATGTTCTCCCCGTGTCTGTGTGGGTTTACTCCGGGATTTCTCCGGTTTCCTCCCACATGCCAAAAACATGCATGTTAGGTTAATTGGCATCAAAACTGGGGTTTCTAAATTGTCCTTCGGTATGACTATGAGAGTGAATGGTTGTCTGTCTCTCTGTGTTGGCCCTGCGATGGACTGGTGATCTGTCCAGGGTGTACCCTGCCTCTCGCCCAGAGATGCTGGGATAGGCTCCAGCCCCCCCGCGATCCAAAAAGGATTAAGCGGAAGAAGATGGATGGATGGATGGACCTTTTACTATTCAGTGCCAGATGAATTGTCTTGTACTGTATGTATAATGTATTCTGAGATGACCTGCATTATTATGTGGTGCTACACGAATAATGGTGAAATAAAAATTGAATCTTCAGAGTCTAATTATTGGACTTTTCCTCAATAAACTGACATTTACATTTTGGCTGCGGACAATATTTATACTATGATGATGTCATAATCCACTTATTTAAATAATGCAAAGCACTGATGTAATAATGCTTATCATAATAGTATAATACATTACAGAAGTTATTATTGTAGCATTAGTTATTAGCCTTAAAAGACACTACAGGATCCTCCAGGTTTTCTGTAAATGATGGAGACACTCAAAGACCAGGTTAAACCCAAAGTAAACCAGTAGACCATTCCCACTAACAAAAGTGAGTCTTTGTCAGAATTACGTACTCATGGACAGCTGACCCACACCAAGTTTTTCACACATAAAATATACTGTATTTGTTATGGCTTGACTGGTTATAACCTGATTGTGCTGATGAATACAGCAGGAAAATGGAACTCCACAGGCCTCTAGACTTGGGTTGGTGTCTGAACATTGAAAGTAGGCATTAAAGGACCAATCCATGTAGCTCTCAACACCACAGCACTGGAACTGCAAACACATAAACACAGTGGCAGTGCAGTGGCCACAAGTTGATTTAAAAAAGTATATTCCCTTGAAAGATGCTTAATATCAGAATGTTCTTCTGTACTTTTTTCTGAATAAAGTCAATTGCATTCTCCAGGTCCTGGTCCTCTCGGTAACGCACAATGGCCTTCATCATGAGGCTTTCCGTCCTCTCCATCACCTGATCAACAATAACATTGTCATGTTTGGGTTTTCTTTATGTGCAAAAGTTTTTTGTTTTTGTTTTAACACAGTGATTTACCGTATCAGTGAAGAAATATCCCATAACTCCAGCTGCGACCTGCAGAAGGAAGACAGTGGCTAGGATTGCCAGAAACTGTGGATACAAAGCAGCTCATGACAACCAATCACATTTCAGTAAGAGGAGCAGTAAGTACAGCAAAAGGACTTTAAAGTATGAAAAAATATGACTTGTTACATACTGTCTTAAGCAGACAGGTGGCATTACGCAATGCTCCAAAACATCCAAGGAATGTGATGAGGAACATAACTGAGCCGACAATGATCAGCAGTAGAGCAGGATCAACTGTCAGGGTGTCAACCACATCTATACAACACACAAACCATATACACAAGCTATAGTTACATAGATACAATGTTTGCCAAATGCAGTTTGAAACATTTACACAGACTGGTGCATCAACTAAATTATGACTCCCAGGAAGTGAATATTTATGCAATCATATATGATAGTCAAAAGTTTAGACACACTTACGCATTCATTTTCAGTGGGTAGATGTGTCCAAACCTTTGACTAGTGCTGTATTTATTCACATTACATGTACTTCAATCTAGTCACTTTTAAAAAATGAATTTTCCCTTTGATGAGGATTTTTTGTAGTTTATTTTTTCTGGAAGCAGGTAAATTCTTGTCAGAAAAAGAAAAGTTATATTGACCACAATTCTATTTGTTAAATAAATAAAAAGGGGAAAATAAAAATGATTGAAATTATGTTTGTTGAACAAAAACAATTTTAGATTGAGTTCCTGGTATGTGTTTTATTTTTCTCTTCATGTGTGTTCTCTTCTTATTTGCTATCATTCCTACCCCCCCCCCCCCCCAAGTGACAGCAGACAACCACTTCTCCCTGTTCTCAGTTCTATTCAAGGATTTTTCCTATTAAAAGGGACTTTTTTCCTCACCACGATTGCAAAGTACTTGCTCAAATGGGATCACCTGATCATTTGGGCCTCTTTGTGTGATTGCTGGGCCTTGGGCCTACAATTGAAAGTAATTTGATGTGACTGTTGTGAATTGGTTCTATATTTGGGCAGTGGTAGCTCGGGCAGTAGCACAGGTCATCGAGTAACCTGGAGGTTGGTGGTTCAAATCCAACTCCCTGTTACCCTGCAGTTGTGTCCTTTACCCATCTTGCCTTCAGTGTCTGTGCCACTGGTCTATGAATGTGAATAAATATTCGGTAGTGGTCGGAGAGGCCGTTAGCGTGGATTGGCAGCCACGTTTCCGTCAGTCTGCCCCAGGGCAGCTGTGGCTACAGAGGTAGCTTTCTACTATCAGTGTCTGTCTAGAGTGAATGAATAATGGAGTCACTGAAAGTGCTTTGAGGTGACACGCAAAGTGCCACATAAATCTAATCCATTATTATTACATATATTTACATATATTATTATATAAATTATATGTCCGGCGCCACACAAGTCGGCAGCCTTTTTGCAGCAGTGGCTCAGTTCTGAGTTTTCCTTTCCCACAGCTTTTCTGATCTTGTTACCCCATATCCATCACGGATGCCAAGGACACTAATATTGCCACACTGGCGTTGACATTCTCTGTCTTTCTACTCAAATCCAGGAATTTCCCCATTGTGGGACTAATAAAGGCTTATCTTATCCTATCTTATCTTATCTTGAACAAACTGAACCTGTTCTTTAACAGGTTTGACCAACTGCCCTCTTCTCCGCCTGACCACCAACCACTGCTGCCTCCACCTTCATCTAGTCCCGCTGTCCACTGTCCTCCCTCCACCCCCCTTACATTCCCCACTGTTTTTCTCCTCACAGACCCAACATCTCCCCTTCCCAGCACACAGCCCCCCTGCCCCAGCCTGACTCTCACTAAGACCCAGGTGAGAATTAAGCTGAAGAAGAGGAAGGCAAGGAAGGCTTCAGGTCTGGATGGCATCAGCTCAAAGCTCCTCAAGTCCTGTGCAGACCAGCTGTGTGGGATTGTGGAGCACATCTTCAACCTGAGCCTGAAGCTGGGGAGGGTACCACAGTTGTGGAAAACATCCTGTGTGGTACCTATACCAAAGACCTCCCACCCCAAAGACCTGAACAGCTACAGACCAGTGGCCCTCACATCACATCTGATGAAGACCCTGGAGAGGCTGCTCCTCGCCCACCACTGCCCCCTGGTGGAATCAGCGATGGATCCACTTCAGTTTGTCTACCAGCATGGCATCAGTGGAGGATACAGTGATCTTCCTCCTACTCTATTCCCTGTCCCACCTGGAGAAGCCTGGGAGCACTGTGAGGATCACGTTCTTTGATTTCTCCAGTGCTTTCAACACCATCCAACCAGTGATCCTGAGGGACAAGCTTCTGTGTGCAAGGGTGGAGTAGCGCCTGTTATTGTAGATCCTGAACTACCTCACAGACCAATCACAGTTTGTGAGAACCCAGGACTGTGTGTCTGACACCATCATCTGATTTATGGGGGCCTGCCAGGGAAAAGTTTTGGCTCCCTTCCTGTCCACCCTCTACACTGCTGACTTTTCACTCAAAACACCACACTGCCATCTACAGAAGTTCTCTGATGACTCTGCAATCATCTGCCTCATCTCTGATGGGGATGATGTGGCGTACAGAGGACATATCCAGGACTTTGTGGACTGGTGCCTGCGGAACTGACTCCAGATCAATGCGAGGAAAACCAAGGAACCGTTGGTGGACTGCTGCAGGCGAGGACAACCCCCCACAGCACCGGTGAACATCCAGGGAACAGACATTGAGATGGTGACATCTTACAGGTACCTGAGTCTTCACCTAAACAATAAACTGGACTGGTTACACAACACCGATGCACTCTACAAGAAGAGGCAGCATAGGCTGTTCCTCCTGAGGAGACTCAGGTCTTTTGGAGTGCAAGGGACACTCCTGAAGACCTTCTACGATTCTATGGTGGCATCAGTCATCACATTTGGAGTGGTCTGCTTGGGCAGTGGCATCACGGCAGCCAGCAGGAAGAGACTGAAAAAGCTGATCAAAAAAGTTAGCTCTGTTCTGGGGAGACGCCTTGACCCAGTGGAGGAGCTAGGAGAGAGGAGGATAATGGTTAAGCTGTCACCTTTGTTGGAGTCCGAGTCTCATCCCATAAGGGACGCGCTGAACGCAATGAGGAGCTCATTTAGCGGTAGGCTGTGCCATCCTATAAGTGCTCGAGGGAGAGGTTCCACAGGTCCTTCCTACCTATGGCTGTCAGACTTTATAATCTAACCAATACTGCTCGTAGAGGTTGTATCAAACATACTAAACATCAAACCTTTGCGCAATAGAGATTGTCCCCTCCAATACATAACTAAGACAGTTACAATTATTATTGAGGGTGGCAACAACACTGTTGATTCAAATGCAAAGTATACTATCTGGGTCCATATTTATATTCTGCCCGGTAATTTAATTAACCCTAATGGTGTTGATGCCATCTAGCTGCAATGCTCCTGTACTGTGTATAACTGTGTAAATATGTATACTTGTTTACTGCTTTGGCAAACCAGTTCCTATCTTATTATTTACGATTGCTCTGAGTACTTCTATCCCTTTGCTGCTGCAATCTTGGAATTTCCCCATTGTGGGACTAATAAAGGCTTATCTTATCTTAAATAAAGTTTCTTCTTCTTTCGGCTGCTCTCTTTAGGGGTCACCACAGCAGATCATCTGTCTCCATCTCACCCTATCCCTTGCATCTTCCTCTGTAACACCAACTCTCTCCATGCCCTCCTTCACTACATCCATGAATCTTCTCTGTGGTCTTCCTCTTTTCCTCCTGCCTGGCAGCTCCATCTTCAGCATCCTTTGTCCAATATCTCCACTATCCCTCCTCTGCACATGTCCAAACCATCTCAGCCTTGCTTTTCTTACTTTATCTCCAAACCACTCAACCTGAGCTGTTCCTCTGATATACTCATTTGTAATCTTGTCCCTCCTAGTCACTCCCAATGAGAATCTTAGCATCTTCAACTCTGCCATCTTCAGCTCCACCTCCTGTCTTTTTGTCAGCGTGACTGTATCCAAACCACACATCATAGCAGGTCTCACTACTGTCTTGGAAATCTTCCCTTTCACTCTTGCTGCTACATTTCTATCACAAATCAGCCCTGACACTCGTCTTCACCCACTCCACCCTGCCTGCACTCTCTTCATAAGCTCTCTTGTGCATTTTCCATTGCTTTTGATGGCTGACCCCAGGTATTTAAACTCATCTACTTTCACTACCTCTACTCCTTCCATCTTCACGTTTCACCTGCCTCCCTCTCATTTACACTCAGCTTCTGTCTTATCAAGAGATAATAAGACACCACCGAGGACGCTGATTATGAAGTTCCTCAACTACAGAGACAAGATGACGGTCACCAACGCGGCGCGAGCTAAAGGGGAAATTAAATACCAGGACAAACCGGTGCAGTTCTATCCAGATCTGGCCACAGGAATTCAACAATTAAGGAGGCAGTTCGACCCTGCCCGCAAAGAGCTGCGCAATCTTGGGATTCGTCACGGAGTGATTCATCCGGCAAGACTGCTGGTCACATATAAGGGGAGAACCCACACCTTCAAGACTCCTCAAGAGGCGCAGGAGCTCATCAAGCAAATCCAAAAGGAGACTGGTGGGAGCTAAGCATGAACATGACAAAGGTAGAACATTTAAGCATTTGTATAGGTATCTGATTGATCTGAAACATATAACATGTCTACAAAATACAGACAGTATTAAAAAAAAAAAAAAAAAAGCTATGATGTACAAAGTTGCCATAAAACTTTGAAGTTATGTTGAAAAAACTACAGAAGGGAGTTAATGTCATAAAAATAGTAGAGTCAGGATGATTGAGAGGAGAAAGAGAGAGTGGTCTGACTGATCCTTGCAGGTGTGGAACAGTCACTAGCTATAACGGGAGACAGAATTTTTTTGATTTTGGGGGGATTACCACGAATGTGGGGAAGGGGAATTTGTTTTTGTTTTTGTTTGGTTTGTAGGATGAATGTTCCATCATCCATGTTTTTGCTTCTCTGTAAGAGTATGTTCATATTGCAGGGCAATCTCAAACTCCTTATTGATCATAGATCAAAGCGTTAATCTTAATTTAACTTCATGGAATTGCAGAGGTCTACAAAATCTTAAAAAACTTAAACAAGTTATGAATAAAATAAAAGACATAGATTCAAAAATGGTATTTTTACAAGAAACTCATCTATTAGAGGAGGATGTAAAAAGAATTAGGAGAAGATGGCAAGGTAATGTGTTCACCTCATCATTTTCATCCTGAGCCAGGGGAGTTATGACTCTCATCCATAAAACAGTCCCATTTCAAATGAAAAATGTAATTAGAGACAAATTTGGAAGATATCTAATCATCCAAGGATCTTTGTTATTAGAAAATATAAATCTGATGAACTTATACGGCCCCAATATTGATGATCAAAACTTCTTTGTTAATTTATTCCTCACTTTATCATCACTTACAGGGCAACATATAATAGCAGGGGATTTTAACTGTACATTGAATCCCAGTATAGATAGATCAACAGGACTGGACTGTACGCACAATGGATGTAGGATGACCATTAATCATTTTATGAAAGAACTGAGATTGCTAGATATATAGAGAGAAATGAAACCACAAGTCAAAGCCTATTCTTGTTATTCTAATACCTACAAGACATTCTCACGTATTGACTATTTTTTGATCTCTACAGAATTAAGGTCCAAGATTCAAAACTGTTTCTATGATAATATTGTGATCTCTGATCATGCACCCTGCTGTCTAATATATGTAGATAAGAAATTGACAAAGGACCCAGTTAGGTGGCATTTTCAACATAAATGGCTTCAGGATGAGGAATTTGTTAAGTACATAGAAAAGCAGATAGCTGAGTTCTTTGATATCAATACTACACAAACAACGGCATGTATAAAGTGGGAGGCTTTCAAAGCTTTTATTAGGGGGCATATTATTAGTTATACAGGTTCAAAATCTAAGAAGACCCGAGAGGAGAGAGTCCAATTGGAACGTAAAATAAAAATCCTTCAAGAAAAGGTGTATGCAGGAAGTAACCCACAGTTAAGAGAACGAATTACTGATTCTGAGAGTTGAATATGACAAAAAAATCAGCGAATAGAGCTGCCTCGAGTCTTCTAAGATTGAAGCAAACTTTTTACGAACAAGGTGAAAAATCAGGAAAATTATTGGCATGGCAGATTAAACAATTAAAATCTAAAACACCAATTACCAGTATTATAAGTAATGGACAGGTAGTTATAGATCCTTTAGAAATTAATAGTGCTTTTAGAGATTATTATGGAAAACTATATGATACAAAAAATGAAACTGACTTAATAAAATTAAATGGGTTTTTGGGTGGATTATCTATACCATGTATTCCAAATGAAAACAGGGAGATACTGGAGTCTAACATTAGTCAAGAAGAAGTTGGGCAAGCCATTGATAATATGAAATCAGGAAAAAGAGCAGGACCAGATGGTCTTCCAGTTGACCTCTATAAAAAATTTAAGACTAAGTTAGTAAAACCACTGTTGGAAATGGTTTTAGAAGCATTTCAAAATGGTAATTTACCACCATACATGAATAATGCCTTAATTATACTGTTGCCAAAACCAGGTAAACCCCCTAATAAATGTAAAAACATGAGACCAATAAGCCTATTAAATGCTGATCTTAAAATAATCTGTAAAATTTTAGCAAAACGACTACAAGAAATATTACCAAATATTATTAACCAAGATCAGAATGGCTTTATAATGGGAAGACAAGGCTTCCATAATGTAAGAAGACTATTTAATATTATTTATTCCAATAAAGAAGCACCAGATACAGCTCTCTTATCATTGGACGCTGAAAAGGCCTTTGATAGGGTCGAATGGCCCTATCTTCTTGAAGTTCTACAAAGGTTTGGACTTGGAAATAATTTCATAAAATGGGTCCAGATAATATACAATAATGCTACAGCGTAATCCTAACAAACAGCAATATCTCAAAATCAATAAAAATCAATAGAGGATGTTGACAAGGCTGTTCACTTTCACCCTTATTGTTTACTATGGCAATTGAACCTTTAGCGATGGCAGTATGTTTACATCCACAAATATATGAAATTAAAGTAGGACCAACAGAACATAAAATCTCCCTGTATGCCAATGACATAATTTTGTTTATGTCGAATTTTAAAAAATCAATTCCGATCTTGTTAAATTTAATAAAGAACTTTGGGGACATATCAGGATATAAAATAAACAAAACAAAATCTTCAATATTAATGCTAAGTGAGACCCAGAGAAATCATCCAGCTCCTGAGGTAAATCAATTCAATGTTGTAAATCAGTTTAAATATTTAGGAATTCAAATTTTGCCTAAGCTAGAATCAGTCGCCAGTGCCAACTATGAAGCCTTAATGACAGATATTAATGAGTTACTTCAGAGATGGATGCCACTACCAATGTCGATGATCGGGAGAATTAATATACTTAAAAGTAATATCTTACCAAAAATTATTTATTTATTTCAAAACATTCCTTTACCACCACCTTACAGATCTATTTTCAAGAATTAAAAAAAAGTTAGTGGAATTTATATGGAACAATAGGAAGGCTAGATTACGTTTGTCCTTACTATATTTACCATTTGATCGTGGAGGTCTGAAATGTCCAAACTTTATGTTGTATTACTGGTCAGCACAACTGAGGTCTATGACATATTATTTTTCATCAAATGATCTTCCTCACTGGACTGAAATGGAATCATACAGTTTACCTTTACCTCTTCCCTTATTCATATACTCAGACTCGGCTAAAAAAACTACAGAAACAAGTTAAAAATCCAATTGTAAAACACATGATCAAAATATGGTGTGAAACCAAAAAATATTTAAAAGAACCACACTCACTGTCACAATTTAGCCCAATATGGGGTAATCAATATTTTACACCAGGGAGAGCGGATACTGTATTTAAAATATAGAATATAAAAGGGATTCAAAAGATTCAAGACTTATATTTGTCACGCTCAGATAACATAATGTCTTTTGAAGAACTGAGGATTAAATTCAATCTTAATAGAACACACTTTTTTAAATATCTTCAGCTTAGAAATTTTATTCGATCAAATCAAAATAATGCTCTCACCCGACCTACTTATTCATTTTTGGAAAAAATTTTGATGAAAGATAGTAAGAGAAAGGGTATTATTTCAGAGTTTTACAACTCATTGACACTATTCTCAAGTGAAAACTCACAGAAAAGACTGAATTACTGGAAAGAAGACCTGCAAATTGAAATTTCAGAGGAACAATGGGAAATGGCTTGTGCAGGAGCTCAAACCAAATCAATAAATGTACGTCTTAAACTGATACATTTTAAATGGTTAATGCGGATGTATGGAAAGTAAAGGAACCCTATTTCACTGTTTATGGGAATGTAGAAAAATCAGAATGTTTTGGGAAGAGGTGAGGGTAACAATTGAAAAAATAATTTCAAAACAAATCATATTGAACCCTAAACTGTTTTTGTTGGGTCTGTATCCAGAAAAACATAACTTTAATAAGAGTGAAAGAACATTCATAGACCTCAGTTTGCTTAATGCCAAAAAATGTATTGCACTACTGTGGAAAAAGATTCATAGACCAGATGTGACTCAGTGGTTAAGACAGATGTTAACAAACCTTCCACTAGAAAGAATAACATATATACTGAAATCAAAGGAAAATGTGTTTGAGAATATATGGAGACCTTTCATTGATTATGTAAAGAAATTAAACATAACGCCTGAAGAAGAAGGTGAATGATATGTGTGGACCTTGCAAATTCCAAGCTGTTGAATGTATATTATGTATTCTTATATAATAGATTACCTAGACTAAACAGAGGAGCATTGTTGTTGATTTGTGTTTTTTAATGGATGTTGTTGTTGTTGTTATTACACATTTTTTTATTGTTCTTTTTAATTTTTAAATTACTTTTGTGTTAGTGTCTGATTGTTTGTGCCATGTTTGTATATAAAAAAAAGGTTCAATAAAAAATAGTGTGCAAAAAAAAGAAAAAAGAAACTATGATCACAAATACCCTTATGAATGGCGGCAAACACTGAATAAACAATTTTTTGGACCATTTCATACGGCCTTCTTAAAGGGGTCGTTGACTGCACTTTTTCCCAATTTTAACAGTTCACTCTGACATGGTTCACATATATGACCCAGAGAACACAGAACAGACACAGAGACCCAAGGCAAGTGACAATAACAGTTTATTTGTGTAGGTGCTTGTGTGGTGAGTACGCTGGCAGCCTTGTGGGGAGAAAAGGGAAATTGGATCAGTTCGGGCACAAGGTATGAATGAACAGTGATTGACTGATGCTTAATAGGAACCTTACGCTGGCAGGCGAGATCATGAGTGTGGAAGTAATCACTCCAGACTACAGCAGGCAACAGAAGGCAACAGGAAACTGGCATGAACAGTGAAGCAGGGGCGGAGCACCGGCAGCCCTTGTGCGACAGCGTGGATGTTATCCTTCTGACAACAGACTATGGGAAACAGCAGGAAGCCGACGCCAACAGAGAAGCGGGGACAGCAGGCAGGTCTCTACAGTGGAGAAGAGGAAGAGGGATGTCTGACGGTGATTTGAGGGTAATAGTTATGTGTCCTTCCAGGGACATCCACTGGAGGTGAGGTCCACATCCGCCGGGAGGATCCAGACAGGAAACCTGTGCACAGGTGAGTAGGAATGGGATTAATTGTAGTGTGTTCTTCATGTGATCCAGGGGAGCAGACAGAGGCAGGAAGGCACATGGGCTGGAGAGCCAGGACAGGGTACACTGGGAGCAAGGCAAGAGGGCTGAGGCAGGAAGGCAGCTAGGCAGTGGAACCAGGGTAGAGCTTTTCTAAAGAGCAAGAGTGAGGCTGATGGTATGGAAGGCGTCCGACGACCCCACAGTGTGTGACAGCCTCTCCAGATCTTAAATAGGCAACCCAGCATTAGCTGCAGGTGAGGCAGTTAGCCCAGCTGTACCTAATCAGGGAAAGGGAGAGAGACCTGCAGTGGGGAAAAACAGAGCGCTCAACCCTGGATTATGAAGTGTTTGTGACATATTTTGTTCACATTTTCTTTCATTTTTTTAATTATGAAGCAAATTTGTTTTTGTTTTGTTTTTTTAAATTTTCCTGGCTTTCTTGAAACGCTCTGATTTAAAGCCTGTCACTTTAAGAAACATCCTTCAACTATTCAACTCCACCCTTCCTCTTACATCAGTTAGCATTTAGCTAACTAAATGTGGGTGTGTCACAGTCTGCCCTCCGGGAAGACGAAAGTGCACAAGAAGGACTCAGAAATGCAGGTGTGAACAGTGATTTATTAACAGAACTTAACTGAACTCAGACTTTGCAAACATAGCAAAACATAGCATGGCACGGCATGGCAAAACTTAAGTGGCATAGACACAGAACTTGACACAGGAACAAGACATGGAGACGGTGCGATGCCCGCACAAAGAACACTGAATGGAGACAGACATAAATAGGGAAATCATAATTGGGGAAACACAAAACAGCTGGGAAGGTAATCAGGGCAACAGATGGACCCACAGGATGGGAGGGGCAGCACAATGACACACTCACAGACAGGGAGACAGACAAACAGAACATGCAGGACACCATACAAAAATAAAATATGAAAGGACAAACATAAGACACAGACACCAGACGACAGGGGAAGACATGATAACAGTAAACAAGGGACTAAATCATAAACAAACTCATACTCATAATAATAATAATAAAATGAAAACAAATCCATAAAAGAACATAAAGCATGGGCATGGTCCCAACTGTGCCTCCAACCACGACAGAATCCTCCCTGCAAGGGGTGGATCCCAGACACCCCAAAGTACTATCAAAACAAAACAAAAAAAAAAAAAAAAACACAAACAAAAGAAGCCCCCCCCCCCCTCCAGGGCGGGCGTTGGGGGTCTAAGAGCAGGCAGGCCAAAACAAAGTCCCACCCCCGCGCAGAGTCCAAAACATCAAATCAAACAAACCAAAATGGGTCGGGTGGTCTACCCTGTCAGGGATGACCCTCGCGGGCCATAAATGAGAAGCTATAGGCCAGCCATCGAGTTTGCATATTTATTAATGAAAGATAAACAGTACCAAAATAATGAGACACGTGGGGAAAAACACAAACAAGAGCTACGACTAAGGCACAGTAATGAAATACCCAGACTAAGAAATAAACTTACCCGAACACAGAGAATCACAGGGTAACTGAAGCCGGGCGTAGGAACTCCAGCCGAACGTTGTAAAGATGCAACGTTATGCATGTGTGAGGTCGCAGCCCGGAGTAACCTCGGCTGCTCCCTTAAATAGGGCTTAGAGGATTAATCAGACAATTGGAACTCATTAGTGGAATACCAGCCAGCTGTCACTGCAGAGCTCAGCTCTGACAGCTGGAAGCCCCGCCGAGACGCTGTCAGAATAAAAGCCCGGAAAGGCCATAAGGAACTAACACAGAACGGGAGGAAAATACTGCATGACCCGAGGCGCCCCCCCCCCCACCACCACCACCACCACCGAGAAGGCTCCTAAGGCCCACCCAGGGTAGATGGATGGGGAAAAGGCTAGGAGGGCGAGAACCACAAAAAGGAAAAAAGTGAAAACACTCAACTGGAGGGAAAAAAAAAAACATCAAGGAAGGGAACAGAGCATAGATGAAATAAACAGAACAAAGAAACTAAACTACAGGTACCAAACCCCAGGAAGAACAAAAGACTCAGACCGGTACAAACAGCGCAGCATACTATGCACACAGTCCAATCCCAGGAAAAGCAACAACAGTGTCTCTCAAACAATAGAGGAAAAAAAAAAAATCTCCAAAAACAGAAATACAGGTACCATACCACGTACCCCAATAATACCAGAAAACAGTACAAAAAAAAAAACACACTAAAGAACGGTGATATACACATTAGATTATAGATAGATATATTAGATTATTGTAATTCTTTATTATCAGGTTGTCCTAAAACATCTTTAAAAAGTCTTCAGGAGATCCAAAATGCTGCAGCAAGAGTTTTAACAGGTACTAGAAAGAGAGATCATATCTCTCCGGCTCTGGCCTCCCTTCATTGGCTTCCCATAGAGTTTAGAATTAAGTTTAAAATCCTTCTTCTTACTTACAAAGCTCTAAACAATCAGGCCCCTTTTTATTTGAAAGATTTGATACTACCGTATTATCCTAACAGAGCACTATGCTCCCAAAATGCAGAATTACTTGTAATACCTAGAATCTCCAAAAGTACAATGGGAGGCAGAGCCTTCAGTTATCAAGCTCCTCTCCTGTGGAACCAGCTGCCAATCTGGATTCTGGAGTCAGACTCGATCTCTGTTTATAAGAATAGGGTTAAAACCTTCCTTTTTGATATAGCCTACAATTAGGGAGGGATCGTGTGTTTCTGAATGCTCCCTTAGTTATGCTGCTAATAGGTTTAGTCAGCCGGGGGACCTCTAATAATGCACCGGGCCTCACTCCTTTCTTCACTCTCAATGAAACATGTTTTTTTTTTTTTTTGCTGGTCATTAACATCTGTTTGTTCTCACCCATAGATTGAGTCCATATCGTGCTATTTGCTCTCTACATGTCTGTTCTTTTCATCTTCTCTATCCCCTCACCCCCCCAGCCAATTGCAGCAGATGACTGCCCCTCCCTGAGCCTGGTTCTGCTGGAAGTTTCTTCCTGTTAAAAGGGAGTTTTTCCTCTCCACTGTCACCATGTGCTTGCTCACAGGGGATTGCCTGATTGCTGGGGTCTTTCTGCAACTGTGGGGGTTCCCCCTACAGTTGAAAGTGCTATTAGATGACTGTTGTTGTGAAATGGCGCTATATAAATAAAGTTGAATTGAATTAAATTGAATACAGACAGTTCAAAGAAGTTCAAATAAACGGCAGAGGCAACAAAAGAGCATATCTCTCAGACTACAGAGGAGACAATCAAAAAGAGAAAAAAAAAACATCACAGGAATGCAGGTAGGCAGAGCACAATAAACAAAAAACAAACAGTTCGGGAGGTCTACCTGCATCCAGCGTCCAGATCGCTAGCAGGGGAAACAGAACACCTACCCCAGTCCCAGGCCCGGGAAAACAGTACCTCTGGCGGCCGGACCAGGTCGCCGAACAAAGAGTCCAGCCCGTCGGCTAGCCGACCCAGAACGCCGAACCAGCGAAGCAGTTTCCCAGGCGGCCGTCCCTCATCATCAGGCCACCAGGACCGCAGGGGAGAACTCGGAGGTGGCCTCCCTACCGAGAGGGATAGCAGGGGAAAGCCGAGCCTCATACGGGGAATCCCCGCGGCACCCGGTGGAGGGAAAAAGGGAACGGGGAAAAGATGAGGGACCAGTCCAGCATTGATCGGTGGAGGATCTGCAGCTCCTTTTCTGAACTCCAAACAAACTGGCACTGCACTCTTGCTGAAACCCAAGCAGGACCGTGTTGCACCCATGATGGACCCCGACTGGGCTGGAACAGCGTCCACGGCGGACCCTGATTGGGTCACAGTCGCACCCACGATGGACCCCGTCTGGGCCGGAACAATACCCACGACGGACCCCAACTGAGCCGGCGCAGCACCAGGAACGACCTCCAGACACAAACCTGGAACCTCCAAGGCGACGACCGGAACAGGCTCATCACCGGTGACCCTGGGAGAAGACTCAGACGAAGAACAGAAACCGGGATCAGAATCACCAGCAGCGGCAGAGCCCGGCGAGACAAGCTTGGATGCAGCAGACGGCTGCAGCCAGCTCGTCTCCCCAAGAGACAGGCAATAATGCTCCAGAATAGAAAGGAGGAAGACAAAATACAGCACTTGCCTGATCTCGGGTTCTACCGCCGCCCAGGACTTTGATGCTCCAGGTTCAATGAGCTGAAGGTCCATCTCTGGTTTCCACTCGACTGCGGCGGGCTCCGCAGCTGGCATGATGGTCTCCACATTCTGGAGATTCCTTGGCACTGACGTCCACACCGAAGGCCCGCACGGCGTGGTGGCAGGGGATCCGCGGCCTGCTGGGTCAGACTGTTCCTCCGTGGAGACCCGGGGACGCTTAGTCGTCGGCGCAGGCTCCAAATGGCAGTCCACCCTCCTCCTCTGCCCATAACGTGGCTGCGGGGCTGGAACCAGGCTCTCCAGGGCCGCAGGCTCCTTCCTCGTCCGGTGGTGTAGTCCTGGCACTGGGGAACACTCAGGGGAAGGAGACACAGAGGTAGCAGGTTCACAATTAATAATTGCAGCAGGTGGAGGGAGCTTGGGGGACTGTGAACCCCAAACTCCACCCCCAGGGATCAAACAAGGCAATTCACCCAGTGAAGGAAAAGAATGAAAAGACACTTGCCTGATCCGCTGAGGACAGATGGAAGCTGCTGCGGTGGGCTTTGTTTTCTCTCTTCCCCTTTGGATGGTGATGGAGGGCCCTCCGGGAGGATGAAGAGGAGCCACTCCCACAGGATAGGGAACGGGGATAGCCGGAGTCGGACTCGTGGAGCTCACAGCAGCTGGCTGGGAGACAGAGTTCATGCGGCCACCCGGAACTGGAACTGGAAGGGGATCTCGCTGATGCTTGTTTCGAGCATGGTGACGATGTTTACTGGCAGAGGGCGAGGCAAAGGTGAGATCTGGAAACCGCCGCTGCTGCGCGGACACAGAGGCTAACAGTTCAGTGTACTCAGGATAGTCAAAAAGTTCGGGATTGATCTCCACAAGTCTGACTGCTGCCGTCATATGCTCAATCACTTAGGTAGGATGGGAGGCAGAACGAGCCGCATCCACGCGGTCCTGGATGACCCCAGCTGTCCACTGCATCTCCTTCGGGGGAATCCTGGCTGGCGTCCTCCATCGCTGTTGACAGGAACGACACTTGGGCGACGTGAACTCCTGGGCTGGATGGGTGACAGGAACTGGATCCCGAGCCGAGGAACGGGGATGCCTCACCTTCGGCTTCCTGCTGGAGTTTCCCTCCAGTCCGCAGGTCTTCTCCCGAAGTGCCAAGATCTCCGTCATCCTCGTCGTAACTTTGGTGTGGTTAGAGTAGCGAGGATAGCGGTTAATAACTGCCTCTGCGAGGTCCAGGTACCAACGTAAGCCGCTGGGGATGACGCTGCCGCGAGCGCTGGAGAGGATTCCATCAATCTCGATGAGGGCTAAAACTAGCTCGTAGCCCAAGCTCATGGCATAGCCCTTCCCTGGCGACATTATCTCCCAACACGCTGGTACATGGGGAAACAAGGGAAAAACTACAAGCCCAAAAACACAAACTCACGGTGACCGGCGTCTTGTGGGGTCTGCGACCTACTGTCAGGGACAGCCGTTGCGGGCCATAAATGAGACGCTATAGGCCAGCCGTCGAGTTTGCATATTTATTAATGAAAGATAAACAATACCAAAATAATGAGCCACGTGGGGCAAAACACAAACAAGAGCTACGACTAAGGCACAGTAATGAAATACCCAGACTAAGAAATAAACTTACACGAACATGGAGAATCACAGGGTAACTGAAGCCAGGCGTAGGGACTCCAGCCGAACGTTGTAAGGATGCAACGTTATGTGTGTGTGAAGTTGCAGCCCGGAGTAACCTCGGCTGCTCCCTTAAATAGGGCTTAGAGGATTAATCAGGCAATAGGAACTCATTAGTGGAATACCAGCCAGCTGTCACTGCGGAGCTCGGCTCTGACAGCTAGAAGCCCCGCTGAGACGCTGTCAGAATAAAAGCCCGGAAAGGCCATAAGGAACTAACACAGAACGGGAGGAAAATACTGCATGACCCGAGTGCTGACAATATCAGCGCTCAGACCATGACATACCCAAGTTTGTGGACCACTGGACCGACCCACTGGTGAAGGTCTCAAGACCTCCAGCACGGCCGATGAAGGTTCCAAGACCCCCCGGACAGCAACCCTGGACTGGGGCATATCTGCACCCAGGGCGGCCCCGGACTGGGGCATGGCTGCACCTGCGGTGGCCCTGTGCTGTGGTATGGCTGCACCCGTGGCGGCCCCACGCTGAGGCATGGCTGTACCCGTGGCAGCCCCAGGGTGGGGCATGGCTGCACCCATGGCGGCCCCAGGCAGGGGCATAGCTGCACCTGCGGCGGTCCCGGGCTGGAGCATAGCTGCCACCGTGGGGACCATAGACGGTGCGTCAGCAGCACCCTCGGAGACCATAGACGATGGGTTGGCAGCACCCTCGGGGACCATAAGCGGTTGGTTGGCAGCATCCTCGGCGGCCTCGGGCTGAGGCGTCGCACCCACGGTGGCCTCAGGCTGAGGCGTCACACCCAAAGTGGCCTCAGGCTAAGGTGTTGCACCCACGGTGGCCTCTAGGCTGGAACGCAGCACCCCCCACGGACACAAGCTGGGGTGCAGCACCCATGACGGCCTCAGGCTGGGGCGCATCATCCATGACAGCCCCAGGCTGGGGCGTAGCACCCACGGCAGCCCAGACGGAGGAGGAGCAGCACCCACAAAGTCCTCGGGCTGAGGTGCAGCACCCACGGAGGCTTCGGGTGACGGGGCTGGACCCACGGGGATCTCTGATGAAGTTGGACATTCTCCGGTGACCCTAGGAAAAAGCTCCAACAGGGGGGACAAGGACACAGGGTCAGGGTCACCAGCGGCTGTGGAGTCCGGTGAGGTGAGCTCAGGTGAAGCTGACGGCAGCACCCGGCCCTCCCCATCAGGAGCCAGGCAAGATCACTCCAAAGCAGACAGAGTGAAAACAAAATAGAGCACTTGCCTGAGCTCAAGCTCCACCGCGATCCAGGGACCGTGCCCCCGACCACGACTGGGTGTGGTAAATCTAATGCCCTCTGCTAGAGTATTATACCCATAGTTAGTACATTCATGATACCATAACAACGTTGAGTGTAATATTGCTTTTATACAACAGTTCTGGCAAGCACAATTTATTAAATGACAACAATACTGGACAAAATATTATGGTTTGTTTGTTTAACAAGTTATTTTGTGCAGCAGAGAAAAAATAGTCCCTTCTAAATGTAGCCGGTAACTGTTGCTAAACATCTCAATCAGCATCTTCTTCTTCTTTCAGCTGCTCTCTCTAGGGGTCTCCACAGTGGATCATCTGTCTCCATTTCACCCTATACTTTCATCTTCCTCTGTAACACCAACACTCTCCATGTCCTCCTTCACTACATCCATGAAGCTTCTCTGTGGTCTTCCTCTTTTCTTCCTGCCTGGCAGCTCCATCTTCAACATCCTTTTTTTTTTATTATTATTACTTATTTTGTACATGTAGGTAGATTTGTTTTGCAGTCTGGTGACAAGCCACCAGCTGCCGGTCGCTGTGTGCGCAAGCGCCCCGTATCCCTGACCTGCATGTTTTTGGTATGTGGGAGGAAACCGGAGAAATCCCGGAGTAAACCCACGCAACATGGGGAGAACATGCAAACTCCACACAGATCACTGTTGGTCGGGGGCAGGGATCGAACCCACGATCTCATGATCCCCGCAATCCCCCGGCCGAGGGTAAACTGTGCTGCCACAGTGCTAACCACTGCACCACCGTGCATCCTTTGTCCAATATATCCACTGTCCCTCCTCTGCATATGTCCAAACCATCTCAGCCTTGCCTCTCTTACTTTGTCTCAAAACCACTCAACCTGTGCTGTCCCTTTGATATACTCATTTGTTATCTTGTCCTTCCTAGTCACTCCAAATGAAAATCTAAGCATCTTCAACTCTGCCACCTCCAGCTCGACCTCCTGTCTTTTTGTCAGCACCACATCTCCAAACCATACATCATAGCAGTCTCACTACTGTCTTGTAAATCTTCCCTTTCACTCTTGCTGCTACCCTTCTGCCACAAATCAGCCCTGACACTCGTCTTCACCCACTCCACCCTGCCTGCACTCTCTTCATCTCCTCTCTTGTGTATTTTCCATTGCTTTGGATTGTTGACCCCAGGTATTTAAACTCATCTACTTTCACTACCTCTACTCCTTCCATCTTCACCGTTGCACCTGCCTCCCTCTCATTCACACTCATGTATTCTGTCTTGCTTCTATAGACTTTCATTCCTCTTCTCTTCAGAGCATACCTCCACCTCTCCAGGTTCTCTTCCACCTGCTCCCTACTCTCACTACAGAGCACAATGTCATCTGCAAACATCATGGTCCACAGAGACTCCTGCCTGACCTTGTCTGCCAGCTTGTCCATCACCATGGCAAACAAGAAGGGGCTCAGAGCTGATCCCTTACGTAATCCCATCCCCACCTTGAATCCATCCGTCACTCTTACAGCACACTTCACCACCGTCTCGCTGTCCTCATACATGTCCTGTACCACCCTCACATACTTCTCTGCCACTCCTGACTTTCTCATACAGTACCACACTTCCTCTCTTGGCACTGTTATCATAAATAAGTAGTGAA
This sequence comes from Pholidichthys leucotaenia, assembly GCA_020510985.1. Classification (NCBI taxonomy): domain Eukaryota; kingdom Metazoa; phylum Chordata; class Actinopteri; order Cichliformes; family Pholidichthyidae; genus Pholidichthys; species Pholidichthys leucotaenia. Next base: position 223,826,852 of record CM035841.1, read on the forward strand.
GATTAGTTAGTTAGATATTACACAAAGCACTTGCATACACACTTATATTTAGCTGCACGCACACACAAGCTCTGCAATGAAGTCTCTGTTTCTGCTTCCATATATGTGCATGTATTGGGTGGGGGCGGCGTTTCAGTGGAGAGGCACAGATCAAGATGACAACAGGATGTGGAGTTGAAAAGTGCTGAGGAGAAGACATCTGGGTGAAGAAAATGCTGAGGACTGATGAGAACCAGTTTGGACAAGGACTAAACTTTTGTTGGAAAGTTAATGGGAACGCCCAGTAATTTGAAGCCTGTATGGACCTGTTTGAAACTATAGCTCTTTGTTCTTCTGCCAGGTCATGCTGAGAAGGACCCACAGCTATGTTGACTCTGCATGCTTCAGTAAAAGATAAGCTGAGAAATAGTATTATTTCTGTCATTATTGATTGATTAACTGAAAAGATTCTGCTGTCTAATTTTGAAATTTTTACAGCACCCTATAATATGCTTTCTCTAGATCCACAAAGACACAGTGCAACTCCTTCGGACCTTCTCTATACTTCTCCATCAACACTCTTAGAGCAAACATTGCATCTGTAGTGCTCTTTCTTGGCATGAAACTGTACTGCTGCTCACTGATTGTCACCTCTCCTCTTAACATGGCTTAAACAACTCTTTCCCATATCTTTATAGTGTGGCCGATCAACTTTATGCCTCTGTAGTTACTACAGCTCTGAGCATCACCTTTGTTCTTGAAAATTGGTACCAAAACACTTCTTCTTCACTCCTCGGGCGTCCTGTCACTCTCAAAGATTGTATCACACAATCTGATTAAAAAGTCCACTGCCATCTCTCCTAAACATCTCCATACCGCCACAGGTATGTCATCTGGACCAACCACCTTTCCATTCTTCCTCCTCTCCAAAGCTGCCCTCACTTCCACCTTGCTAATCCTTGGGACTCCATTGTTCACTATCTTTCCTTCATCCATCCTCTTCCTCTCTCTCATTTTCTTTATTCATCACTTCTTCAAAGTACTCCTTCCACCTTCTCAACACACTTTCATCATTTGTTAGTACATTATCATTTCTGTCCTTAATCAACCTAACCTGCTGTACAGCCTTTCCAGCTTGATCTCTCTGTCTAGCCAGTCGATACAAGCCCTTTTCTCCTTCCTTAGTGTCCAGCTTCTCATACAACTCACTATATGCATTATCCTTTGCCTTTGCCACCTCTCTCTTTGCCATTTGCCTAGATTCCAAATACTCCTATCTGCTTTCTTCAGCTCCCTGACTATCCCACTTTTTCTTTGCTAACCTCTTCCTTTGGATACTTTCCTGTACCTCCTCATTCCACCACCAAGTCTCCTTGTCTTCCTTTCTCTGTCCACTGGATACACCACATACCTTTCTACCAGTTTCCCTCAATACTTTTGCTGTAACTTTCCTTGTCATCTAGTAATTCTTCCCTACCACCCAGAGCCTGCATCAACTCCTTCCTGAACTCTGTGCGACCTTCTTCCTTCTATAACTTCCCCCACTTAACCTGGGCCTTGACCAATCTGGTATGAAAGTTTCATTTGTCATGATCCGCATGTTTGATTTGGCAAAGGTTTTACATTGGATGCCCTTCCTGACACAACCCTCCCCATTTACCCAGGCTTGGGTCCAGCACTAGCAGTACACTGGCCTGTGCACCCCTGTGGCTGGGTTAAACATCTCAATCAGCATGAAGACATCTATTGTCATTTCACACACATGTAAACAAATTAAATATTGTCAAGTGCAAAAGTAATAAGTGTTTATAGAACATATACCTTTTGAGTCGGTACTGCAGAAGACCCCAGATCAAAATGTATAAAAATATGTATGTACAGTATGTATAAAATCAACTGATTGTAATGATTTCAGTATGTTCTTGGTTAAATGTATTATTGATTGTATTGTTAAACACTTCACTTTCATATGCAACATGTCACTTACTGCTGGTAAATTTCCAAAGAAAATGAAAATAGCAAGAGTCGTTCCTCTGTATAAGACTGGTGACAAACACTTATTGTCAAACTACAGACCCATCTCCTTGTTACCTCAGTTCTCCAAAATACTGGAAAAAATATTTGTTAAGAGACTAAATGAGTTCATTGATAAGCACAATATACTCTGTGAACAACAGTATGGAATCAGGAAGAACCGGACCACTTCACTGGCACTCATGGACTTTGTTGAACAGATTACGGATGCAACAGATAGAAGAGAATACACAGTTGGAATATTTCTGGACTTACAAAAGGCATTTGATACAGTTGGCCATAAATTACTCCTCAGTAAATTACATAAGTATGGCATCAGAGGAATTGCTTTTGACTGGTTACACAGCTATTTAGAAGACAGATATCAATATGTTCATGTGAATAATACAGACTCTGAGTTGCTGAAGATGACATGTGGGGTACCACAGGGTTCTGTGCTTGGTCCATTGCTGTTTATTTTGTTTATTAATGATTTATGTTCTGTGTCTAAATTGCTCAAGTGTATTTTATTTGCAGATGACACAACTTTTTTTTGTAGTGGAGAAAATCTTAAGCAGCTTCTGGATTCAGTAGAAAATGAACTTAAACAAATCAATCAATGGTTCACTGCCAATAAATTATCTATTCACCTTGGAAAAACAAAATGTATAATATTTGGAAACCGCAAATTACATAATCACAGAAAAATTAAAATAAACAATGTTGAAATTGACACAGTTTTCGAAACCAAGTTCCTAGGGGTCATTGTTGATTACAAACTAAACTGGAAATCACACATAAATTATGTCAAAACTAAAATGTCTAAATCCATTGCCGTACTGTATAAAGTTAAGGCTCTCCTGTGTCAGAAATCTCTTTGCGTTTTATATAATTCACTGATAGTTCCTTTTATGACATAATGTGTGGAGATCTGGGGAAACACATATAAAACAAACACAAACTTAATCTTTTTACTACAGAAAAAAGCCATACGCATTGTATCAAAGAAACCTTACCGTGAACCAACAAATCCAATATTCATTCAATTACATACTCTTAAATTTAGAGATCTGGTAGATTATAATGTTATTCAAATCATGTACAAAGCAAATAATAACCAATTACCTGTAAATATTCAGAGACTGTTTAAAAAAGGGGAAAGAAAATATGAGCTAAGAGGTAACTCTGTTTTTAATAAGCCAAACATTAGAACAAATTCAAAGTATCATTACATGTCTGTCACTGGAGTTAAACTGTGGAACTGTTGCTCTGAAAATATTAAAACATGTTCAACTCTGAAGCAATTCAAAAAATTGTACAAAGATGAGAAAATCTCCCAGTATCTCACTGTAAATGCTGGAAGATAAATTTGTAATAACTTAAAGTTTTGTTTTTTTTATTGTCTACTTGTTCTATTTGATTTTCTTTGTTGATTTTGGGTAAGACTTAAATTTTTATGTTATTGATTTTAAAATTGTAACGGGGTAGGCACTATATAAGCACTAGCTTCAGCCTACACCCTTCTGGTTGTTCTTTTGTGTGTTCTTATTGTATGGTATGTGTTTATTATTATTATTATTACCAAATAAATTCATTCATTCATTCATTCATCAAAATGTATTCAGTGCTGGTTGTGAGAACACCAATAGATAGCCAGTAGATAGTAGTTAGCATGCTAGCGATTTAGCACACTTTGCTCACTTTTCTTCGCATTTTCAGATGAAACAGACTCCATCACCACAAAGGTATTGTGGTTTGTTAATCGAGACAATAAATCAAACTCTAGCACTGCCTATTTTTTTTTAAACAGACGTGAAATGGCTTTATGAGCTTAATGACAGAAGGGCAGATCGGTAGACGGAAACAGTTTTTTTCAAAAGTGTGGGACTTCCGGGTCACGGATGTATAATTTCTTGTCAAACAACACCTCACTGTGGAAATTAAGGTTTGCAAAACAGTACTGCAATTGTCAGAGAGTTGACAGTAAATTACTGTTAGTAATTACCGGTTATATGAACATCTTTGAAGCAGAGTGATACATATCCAGTGAAATTGGAGTGCAATTATCGTGGAATATACTGTACGTCATAATCTGGGCTTGATGTTAGGATCAAGCCCAGATTTATGTTCTGTTATTGTTCCTTCTGTGATTATGTATGATTATTATTTGCATTTATTGCCCTCTGTGTTTCCCTGAGTCCTCTGTCATTGTATGCTGTGTCATCCCCTGTTTGGTCCTGGGTCTGTGTGTATATTTGTTTACCTATTGTTCCAACTCCCCATGTTTCCAGTATCCCTAGCCACTGCCCTCTCTGTATTACTCCTGTATGGTCATCCTGTATATTCATTGTCATGCTTCATATGCATCCCCTGTTTGTGATTATCTGTACAGCCCCGCCCGTCCTGTCTCCTCACCTGCAGCCACTTCCCGGGTACCCTTGATTGTTCCCCAGCTGTCTCTCGTCTGCAATTAGTCATCACTGTATATATATCAGTGTTCAGTGTCTGTCTGGTGTGGCATTGTCTGTCTATTTTCCTTGCCGGCCTCCTTGTGTCCCAAAGTGTTCCCAGTTAGTGTCAAGCCTGTATATCTTGTGCTTTGGTTAGGGCCCCCATGCTGTCATTTTGTTTCGCGTCTGTAAATAAATCATGTTGCATTGGAGCACTTCCTGCACTATGAGTGTCATATTTGCCTTTCAGGAGGAGAAGAGGACCCATTCGCCAGGCAAATCTGGTAAACCATTCTTTATTGTGTGGTAGAAAATGGAAATAAACACTGCACAGGGCAGAAACAATAAGAACTCTTAAACCAGACAGTGTGAAAGAAAAACAATAATAACTCATACTCCGTGGTGCAGATACTGGTGAAGTCAACACAAGGACGCTGCAAAGGACACAGACTGAGAATGCACATATATAATATATAGATGGTGGAACAATCATGACAACATGGGACAGGTGACCACCATCAAAGCAAACAGGCAGTACAGGATGGGCGTGGCTGGACAATCACAGAAGGGCTACACACAAAATATGACAAATGAGTAAAAAGAGAACATAAAGTGTGGACAAGGGCTGCAGCCCTGTCAAAACACTACTGTACCCCACCTTTAATGGTCGGAACCCAGATGACCCTAGAGTAACACCTTCAGGGGAAAAAAGAAAACACCAAAACCCTCAAAGGGTGAGTGGTGGGGGCAAAGGCCAGGTGGGCTGAAACAAACTCCCTCCCCAAGAAAAGTCCAACACAAAATGGATCAGGTGGTCTTCCAGAGTCCCAGGGCCATCGGACCGGAGATCCAGGTGGGTTAGGGGGCCTACCCAAGTCCATGGATCCCCAAACTGGAGTACATGATGGGTCTGGTGGCCTTCCACAGTCCCAGGGCCATCTCCAGATTGGAGAATAAGGCAGGTCGGGAGGCCTAACCCAGTTCATGGGCCTCCAGACCTCAAAACATAGCCAGTCGGGTGGTCTCCCAGAGTCCTTGGACCCCCAGACCGGAGAGCAGAATGGGTCCAGAGATAACTGTAGGGGTGCTTTAAACTCAGGTGAAAATGACATGGAAATTTTAAACTGAGGAGCTGATAACAAAGAACCCTTAAAGTAGAACTGAACTGAACGGCATTGAACGGCACTGGGTGATAGTACATACAATTATAAAGATAATTTATCATTGGCACCCCCTCCACAAATCCCAGAATCTTGAAGAAAATCGCGATTTTGAATTTCCCGCCCTGAAAAATCAGACAAATCCGCCGATTAACCGGAAGTGCAGCCGGAGTTCCGCGTGACGTCACGAGTGTGACACAGTCCTCCATGTTTACCATTGCGAGCACGTCGACACTGGTTGTTTTTGGTGCATTTTGTCATGATAGTCGACTACAAAACACTTCCAACACCTGGGAAGATCTGTTCAGTGGCCAAGGAAAGCTGTCATGGCAACGAAAGAAAAGAAAAGGGGGAGGAAAAGCGACCGGGAAGCGCTGTTTTTCTAGATATAGATATTACAGTGATCCCTCACTTATCGCGTTTAATGGGGACCAGAACCGACCGCGAAAAGTGAAAAACCGCGAAGTAGCGTCCCCTCCCCCCCCAAGGGCGTCACAAGCACTATTTTGCACAAAAAGGCACAAGAGAACAGCGAAAAGTGCCACTAAGCAACACGAGCAGGGAGAGAAGCTGGGTAAAACGTCTCGGCCAATCAGCTTGCGAGGTAAAACGTCTCGGCCAATCAGCTTGCGAGATTCCCGAGCGGTGAAGAGGTGGGCGGAGAGGAGTGGAGCGGTGGTCAGAGAGGTGTATTTTGAGTTGTGCGGGCTCTCCGTGTTGATACCTGATGTTCTATTAGAACATCTATTAGAACATCTATTAGAACATCAGGTATCAACACGGAGAGCCCGCACAACTCAAAATCCACCTCTCTGACCACCGCTCCACTCCTCTCCGCCCACCTCTTCACCGCTCGGGAATCTCGCAAGCTGATTTGCCGAGACGTTTTACCTCGCAAGCTGATTGGCCGAGACGTTTTACCCAGCTTCTCTCCCTGAAGAGCGCCCATACCCAGCGAAGGAAGACCGCATTCATTGTTCTTTATCGCTCATGTTGCTCAGTGGCACTTTTCGCTGTTCTCTTGTGCCTTTTTGTGCAAAATAGTGCTTGTGACGCCCTTGGGGGGGGGGGGGGTGACGCTACTTCGCGGTTTTTCACTTTTCGCGGTCGGTTCTGGTCCCCATTAAACGCGATAAGTAAGGGATCACTGTATTCCCCGGCGGCGGACCTCGCCTCTGCATCGCCGTCTGCCAGCTGCTGTCACAGGTGCATCAGGTCGCTGTCTCACGGGCTCGCCCTTGTGCACGCCTGCCACCTGCCACACTCCTGCATCCTCCTCTGTCTCGTCACCGATCCTGAATGCCTCTTCACTCTGAAAACTCTGGTTTTCCTGACTGCTGGAACTGCTGGAATGGCTATCATCTGCCATTGTTGTTTTGTTTAGGGATCACACTCGTGACATCACGCAGCGTCATCTGCACTACTTCCGGTTTGTTTGGCACTGCCAGCCAGAGGCAAAAGTTTATCGGCTTATAGCTTGGCCATCGCATGGCCTAAAAATTTCTTTTATGTGTTGAAAAATACAATAGGTAATAAGGAATTAATCTGCTATTCTACTTTTTGCGCCAAAAGGTGGGTTCAGTTCTACTTTAAACTCAAGAGATGCTGACATGGAAACCCTAAACCCAGGAGATGATAATATGGAACTGTCATATTCAGGAGATGATGAAATTGAACCCTTACACTCAGAAAATGATAACATGGAAGTTTCAAACTCTGGAGGAGTCCTCACCGAAACTTTACCCTCAGGAACTGGCAACAAAGAATTTTTATACTCAGGAGATAACAATGCAGGAGTCTCTAGGTCAGGAGATAACACAGGAGTTACCAGTCCTAAGGTGAGTATCTGAAGGGTCTTCGGCGCAGGGGCCAACAGCAGTGCAGAATCAGCGACCTCAGGAGGTGAAGATGGAGCGGACTGCTTGGCTTCCTGAACAATGGTTGGAGGTCCACTGACCTCTGGGATGATGGCTAGAGCGTGGTCCTCCTGCGACCCCATCCTCGACACGGCCACCTCAGACGATGCAGGGAAAAAGGGTGTCAGTGAGGCGATACCACAATCATTAGCAACAGAGACTGGTGGGGAGGACTCAGCAGTAGGTGGGATGTGTGCTTGGGTTCCCCCATCAGGAGCAAGACAAGTGTTTTTACAAATTGTGTTTGAACATAAATGAAAAGTACTTGCCTTAACTCCTGGTCTCCTGCTGCCGGGGTGACCACCTCATGATCAGGAGCTGGAATGGCGGGCTCTGGGTGAGCTACAGGTGGAGCAGGTACAGTAGCTGGGAGGCACCGTGGACCACTGACCTCTGAATGAGAGCTGGGGAATGCTGACCTCAGGATGAAAGGGCTGGGATGCGCTGACCCTCCGGATGAGATGGCTAGAGCGTGCTGACCTCTGGAGCAGATGACTGAAGGGCGCTGACCTCATACGCTGATGGTTTGAGCATGATGGTTCCCGAATGAGATGACTTCAGGATGAGACGGCTGAGGTGCATCCAGTCCAGATGCCCAGGAATCCCTCTCCGACACAGCCACCTCGGGCAGGGAAGAAGAGGTACAGGTTGGAGCAGAAGCCACACCAAAACAATCAGCAGAAGAGCTCAGTGGGGAGGGCTCAGAAGCGGATGGAGGCTGCAACCGAGTCTCCCCACTGGGAGCAAGCAAGACCTCTTTAATACAGATATTAACAAAGCAAAAAAGAGAACTTGCCTTAATTCCTGCTTTTCTGCTGGTGAGGACCCCGGTGACTCTTCAGCTGGAGGGGCGATGGCCATCACCGGAGATGCTGAAGGAACAGCAGATAAGACAGTCAGAAGTGCAGCAGCGGGGGTGGGCACCAGCACTGGAGATGCTGGAGCCGGCACTACAGGTGTGATGACAGGTGAAGCAGATGGAGCACGAGTTGATGTGTGCACCGAGAAGAGAGCTGGAGCTGTGGCGTGTGCCCCGCGAGCAGCGGGAGCCATTGTGTGTACCTCTGGGGCAACGTAAACATGTGTGCACATTTCAGGAATGGCTGGAGCTGTAACGTGCACCGCATGAACAGCTGGAGCAATCTGAAGTGATGCCGGAGCAGGTGGTGGTGCGTTGCATCAAGTGGAATGGCATCTCCTGGAGACCTCTTTCCACCTGGGTCTCCTGCATGTCAACCTACCGCCGAAAAAAAAAAAACCTCCCTCCACTCCACAGGAGTAAACACAGGTGGGCAGTCATCTGGTTCTGGCGAGGAGGAGGCAGATGGTAACGGTGGTAGCAGCGGAAGGGAGAGATTCAGCACCCGGGGGTGGGAGCGCACGCTTGGTCTGGCTTTTAACAGATTAGTGACTCCACCCAGCAATCCACCACATCTTCCCGGGAGAAGCTGCTCCATGTTGCGGCCGCTAAGTCCTCAATTGCCCCAATGAGTCACTGCTCCTCCTGACTCCACCTCTTCCTCCTCTTATCAGACTTGCCCGCTGGGTCTATTACTGGCGGCTGTTACATAGTTATTTATATGGTTCTTGTTATGTGTATATATTCAACGCTTTTATTTGTGTGGCATGGGGTGGTGGCTCCACCTTTCGGTTCCGCCACCACCCGTGACTATAAAAGGGCTGCAGACAGAAGGGACGGCCTCTTGGCCATTTCCTCTGCCTAGTGGCCATGTGTGGTGCACCTGTGTCAACTACAATAAATGTGTGTTCTGTTTGACACCTGACCTCATCTTTACAGCTCCAAACCCAGACATAACATTTGGCGATGAGGATGGGATGAGGATTATGAAGGAATGGAAGCCTGTGGGTTTAAAATTCAGCCGTTTCTGGAGCTCTCGGGTGGGCCACCTGTTTCCTGGCCGAGATGGTGCGCTGCCTTCCAGGCTTGCCTGGTGGTGCTGAACCCGGGAAGGATGAACAAATTGAGGACGCACACGTTGTTGGTGTCCAACTTAGAAATGGAGGGACAGCAGGTTTTGAGCACACTTGGTGACTCTGACAGCTTCAACGACACGGTTGAGCTGATGGCACACACCATTTTCATGCCCTGGACAACGTCACCGTTCGGGGAAGCAAATTTCGGCAGCACCATCAACAGGTGTGCGGGCCTACTCAGCAGTTCGGAGCCAAGTTGAGATTACAGGATAGTGAGTGTCAGTTCGGACCGTTGGAGGTGGAGATGGTTCGCGACCAGCTGACGGAGCATATTAACAGCGCTGAAATGAAGACGGAGCTGCTTACTTTACTTGGTGACTTGACGCTAGCCAGAGCCATTGAGTTAGTGCTCCGGTTGGAGACAGTGGACAGGCTAGCTCTGGAGCTGAACGGGCGTTTGTCACAGCGACAGCTGAAGTGTCCCATTACCACACGAGTAGCATACCCGGACAGCAATGGGAGCGTGAAAGAAGATGCTGGAGATGCCAATGCTGTGGAATTGAGATCTGCCCCAGGGGAAGCCCATGCATATGGGCTATGGGTCCGTGAAGTACCGCTCCAAGGCCAGAGACTGCTAGGCAAGAGCGCTGCGGCAAGTGTGGCCGCTTAAACCACTATGCGAGGGTGTGCCGCATGTTTGAGAGAGGGAGCCCACAGAGGAAATCGACCCCTCCCACCCAGACGGTTGTCCACTCTGTGCCCTGAACACCAATGGGTACACGTTCTGCACGGTAGAGTTGGATGGTGTGGAGGTACCGTTGCAAACCAACATGGGGCGGAGGGCACCCTGCTGAACTGGGCTACAGTGAGACAACTCTCACCACACTGCAGAGTGCAGGATGATGCAGTGTGGGATGAAGAGTTACCCAGCACCCTGGAAAGTGGGCAGGCCTTGTCTCACTTAGGGTCACCGCAAAAGGGCCCCAGTGCCAGAGCCCAAGTCGCCCTGGACGAGGGTACTGGGCGGCACAGCAGGGCACCTGCAACGACAAGCGACGCCGAGGGGATGGTCCCAGTTGTTCCCGGAGCTCGGCTTAAGTGGTCCAGCAAACTTGGGGCCACATCGGCAAGGACCACAGCAGGTTTAGAAGAGGTCGGGGGAAGACTGATTGGCACTGAGAGAATGAGTGCCAGGCAGAAACCCTGCAAGCTGAGCAGAGCCCTTCTGGGAGTCGTGGACTGGATTTGGGCTCGGAAGGTGGTAAGATCACGGTGGGTATGGGCCAAACAGCAGGTGGAGGAGCACCAGGACCGGTTGTGCATCGTGGCCAGATGGAGGGGATGCTTGTCTCCAGCTGTCGGACGGCTTGTGGAGGCACAAGAACGAGCTGCGGTGTGCCCAAGAGGAGACTGTGGGACGTGGGCCTAGATGAGCGGAGCATCCGGTGGTGAAGAAGAGGAGGCGCACCGGTGCTGAGGCAACTTACTGCGGTCCAGGAGGCTGGCTGCCTCCAGGGGCGGACTGATGACAGAACGGTCCAGGGGGACCACGGACTTGTTTTCTCTAACTGTATGTATATAGGTTAATTATTATGCATGTGTTAAGAATGACTTGTTATGTGTGTATTATAGGTTCATTGAAGTGTTTGTATTCAGTTTATTTGTTGTTTGTGTATATTTCTGGGGGTTATTTTGTTTGTCTTATTTTAGTTTAGGAGACACAGCAGTATTTTGGTTTTACATGGACTTTCTTTTAGTATAAGCAGCAGAATAATCCGCTTTGCCGTGTGGGATGGGACGGCAGTCCACCCATCCCCCCTAGTTGTAGTTTTTTTTTGAGTATGAATGTTTTAGGCTACTTATAGCTCAATGTTTTACATTATTTTAGTGCACGATTCGGGTCCTACATTGGGGTGGGTCTGAATTGTGTGTGTTTTGGACTTTTGTAAGGGGGAGGGGAAATGTTATATAGTTATTTATATGGTTCATATTATATGTATATGTTCTATGCTTTTATTTGTGTGGCACGGGGTGGTGGCACCGCCTTCCAGTTCCGCCACCACCCATGACTGTAAAAGGGCTGCAGACAGAGGGGACGGCCTCTTGGCCATTTCCTTTGCCTGGCGGCCATGTGTGGTACACCTGTGCCAACTACAATAAATGTGTGTTGTTTGACACCTGGTCTCGTCTTTCCAGCTCCAAACCCAGACAAAACAGCAGCATCCTTCTGTCATATTTGCCTTTTCGAGGTGGAGAAGAGGACACACTCACCAGGTGAACCTGGTAAACCATTCTTTATTGTGTGGCAGAAAATGGAAATAAACACTGCACGGGGGCAGAAATAATAAGAACTCTTAAACCAGACAGCGTGGAAGAAAAACAACAATAATTCATACTCCGTGGTGCAGATACTGGTGAAGTCAACACAAGGATGCTGCAAAGGACACAGACTGAGAATGCACATATATAGACAGTGGAGCAATCACGATCACATGGGACAGGTGAGCACCATCAAGGCAAACAGGCAGCACAGGACGGGCGGGGCTGGACAATCACAGAGGGGATACACACAAAACATGACAAATGAGTAAGAAGAGAACATACCGTAATGTATGGACAGAGGCTGCAGCCCTGTCAGAACACTACTTTGAGTCCTGCTTCTTACCTGTCTGCCGGAGGTAGGCATGACAATATAGTAACTCCTGGAATCCCTATTGTTCAAATTGCTCAGTTGGAACTAACTGTTATATAATACATACAGTATTAGATTTCAAACAATTCTTATGCTTAGCATCGTCATGTCTGCTGCGTAATGGTGCAGTGCACAAATGAGTTAATGCGAGCCCAATATGCAGGTGAAGTGAACGTGTTTATTTAACAGAAAATACATACAAAAATGCCCATAGAATACAGTCTGAACACAAGGCACAGATGAACGAGCTAGTTGGCAGGAGAAGGAGGAGCCCCATGTGCTCCCAGATGGGACTGGAGCGGAGAGGAAGGGCAGTAAATAATAATATAGAGGAAGACTTACAAGCAGGGTCGGAGCACACTGGCTCTGGAAACAACGACGCCGTGCACAGTCTAAAACAAGGAAAACAAACGAGCTCCAGGACATCAACGTGAGCAGAGTGAACACAGACTTGACTTGAGTACTGACTGACACCGCAACAAGTGCTCCCACTGCCACACACAAATACCCGTGGGCTAATGAGAGATAAGTGGGAGCAGGTGCGCGGTGGGAGTCTATGCATGGATGCATGTCAGCATATAAGAGTGAGTGTGTGTGTATGTGCATGCATGAGAGAGTGTGCTTGAGTGCGTGCATGTGTGTGTGTGTGTGTGTGTGTGTGTATGTGTGTGTGTGTGTGTGTGTGTATGAGAAACACACAGGTGATGGCAACAGAGTGTAAGTGCATGCATGTGTGTGTGTGTGTGTGCTGAATGATGCAAAGTATATGAGAATGAATGTGTGTGTGTGAGCATGTGTGTGTATGTGTGGAAACACAAAAGGTGATGGCAAAAGCTGGTGAGTGCCTGGCAGAGAGAGGAGGAGGCATGGCTGTAGACTGGCAGGGAGCCAAGGCTCAGGGGCTCAATTAACCTGCCAGCTGGGAATAATTAATAACAATCAGGAAACTACAGCCACAGATCATGGAATGAGGTTGAGACATCAACCCCGTTCATGACAAACATGCTCCAATGTAACTATCAAGTTTACTGCCCTCTTATTTAAAAGATCATTCATAAGTCAAACTAAAGACATTCTGTTTATATATTTGAGTCCTAATAGGTTTTAAACCAAATACCAAATAATGTGAAGTGTTAAGTGTTCTATATTGAAGTTTGCTCTTCCATCTCTTCTCTGGTTGAGGGTCTGCACGCATCCAGGTAGAACTTGTGAAGAACTTCTGAGGTTTTCAGTCTCTGAGGGTCTCTAAGGTTCATTCCATACATCACACCCAGTAAGAGTCACATGCAGAAGTGATGTCTCACAAATCATGAAGCTTTTCCACACCTTCAGCCATATTCCACTGGCTGGAGGACTGGTGACATCACCATCATTAATAGTGGAAATGATCTGGTCAAGCTCCCTCTCAACAGTTGCTCCATCTGAATAATTTACACAGGATAAGAAAGATTATGAGAACTTTTTAAGCCACAAGGAAATCACAAAACTGAAAATTTTGCATTTCAGAACATAATTTGAAGCATTGAGGAAACTAAACTTTAACATGACTATGACAGCTCACAAAATTCACATTTCAGATTGTATCATGGATACAGTTACACATCAAAATTGCTTTGTTCAGTAAGTTAAAAAAAAGACCTTTACCAAATTTATATATTAAAAAAACACAGCAAATTTGGAAGAAAAATCTTACAAATTCACAGGAAAGAAGAAGCCACACATTTACATAAATAATGTTTCAAATGCATAAGGAAAAAAAAAACAAAATTTGTGACAAAAATTCCAAATTTATGACAACAAAGTTCTAGCTTTACAATAGGCAAATTAAAAATAATAATAAATTGCAAGAGGAAAATAAAGCATTGCTATCAAATGTAAACTTGCAAAAAAAAAATTCTCAAATACACAAGAAATACATCAGATTTAAAAGGAAAAAATGCAAAAAAAAAGAAATTGCAGACTGTCATGAAACAGTTCCGAAAGCATAACGAAAGTCACATTTATGAAAAAAACACACTGATGCAATCATCACTGAGGTACCAGTTCTGGATGTGTCAATATTTGGAAGCAAACCACAGACAATATCCAAATATTCTGTTTAGTCTGTGGTCTCCCTCAGTGGAAGATTCAAGATTCAAAGGCTTTATTATCATGTGCACAGTTAAGAAATGAAACATTTCCTGAACAATGAAATTCTTACTCTACTCTCTGAATGAATGCCAAGGTAATAAATACAAATCAATACTAATAAAGGTAATAAACACACCTTAATACTACATACTAATACTAATAAATGCACATTAAAAACAATTAGGACAGTTAAAGCAATTAAAACTAGAGGAAACAAGAAGAATGAAAATTCACTGGGTGACTATAACATGTCCCTGAGTAAATAAAAATTCACTGAGTATGACTCGCTTCTGATAATACCCAATAGACTGTACAATGGTAATTTTAATATCAGAGATGGTATGAACCTGAGATGGCATGAGACTATGTACAATATGCAAATGAGCAATGTGCAAATTTAGCATCCAGTGTGTGAATTTCTATTTGCAAAGCTGTGTCCGGAGTTGTGTTATTTGTTCAAGAGTCTGATGGCAGTGGGAAAGAAGGAGCTTTTTAGTCTGGATGTCCTGCATCTCACACTTCTGTACCTCCGGCCTGAGGGTAGAAGTGTGAACATTCTGTGCTGGGGGTGAGTGGGGTCCTGGAGGATGGAGCCAGCTCCCCTTTGGACTCTGCGGTGATAGATGCTCTGCAGAGAGGGGAGAGGAGTTCTGATGATCTTCTCAGCTGTCTTCACCACTCTTTGCAGGCATTTGCGGTCCAAAGCAATAATGCTGCCGTACCACATAGTGATGCAGTTGGTCGAGATGCTCTCAATGATGTGGCTGTAGAAGTTGTTGGGGATCTTGGGGGACATGCCAAACTTCCTCAGCCTCCTCAGAAAGTACAGCCGCTGTTGAACTCTCTTAACCAGCTCTGTGGTGTTAGGTGCCCATGTAAGGTCCTCACTGATGTGGATGCCCAGGTATTTAAAGCTGCTCACCCTCTCCACCTCAAGCTCCCGGATGAACAGCGGCTGATGAGGTCTCCTCCCCTTCTTCATGTCCACTATCACCTCCTTCGTCTTGTCCGTGTTGAGGGTGAGGTTGCTGTCCTCACACCATGACACCAGGCTGGCCACCTCCCTCCTGTAGGGCGCTTCATCGTCACCAGTGATGCGTCCTATCACTGATGTGTCATCGACAAACTTTAAGATGACATTATCCTTGTAAGAGGTGACACAGTTATAGGTGAAGAGGCTGTACAGGATGGGGCTGAGAACACAACCCTGTGGGACACCTGTGTTTGTGATGATGCTGGCTGAGGTCCTGTTATCAATCCTGACAGACTGAGGCCTGCCAGTCAGAAAGTCTAGTAGCCAGTCACAGAGGGTGATGTGCAGGCCAAGTAAAGACAGTTTGTAGGTGAATTTGTGGGGGATGACCGTGTTGAAGGTGGAGCTGTAGTCAACAAAGAGCATCCTGATGTAGGAGTCTTTATCTTCTAGGTGGGAGAGAGAATAATGGAGTGCAGCAGCAATGGCATCTGAGGTGGACCTGTTGGGCCGGTAGGCGTACTGCAGGGGGTCCAGGGTATCCGGTATGCTGTCCTGAATAAGGGCCAGCACCACTCTCTCAAAGTACTTCATGATGATTGGAGTGAGTGCTACTGGCCTGTAATCATTCAGGCAGGTCGGCGGGCTCTTTTTGGGGAGGTGGACAATGGTTGTGGTTTTGAAGCAGGAGGGGACTACGTTCTGGTTGAAGAGGTTAAAGATGGATGTGGGAATATCAGTCAGCTCGGCAGCACATGCTCTGAGAGCCTGCCCAGGGATGATGTCTGGTCTTGCTGCCTTGCAGGGGTTGATATTCCTTAGTGCTTTGGTTACCTGGCCTGATGAGACTTTTAGGGGAGGGGGGAGGGTGCATGTGTGTATGTCTCCTCTCTGCACTGTAGCTGGAGGTCTCAAAGTGGGTGTAAAAGAAAGATGTTGAGATCATCTGGCAAGCTGTCTGTGGAGCTAGTGGTGTTGCTGGTGGTTCTCTTGTAGTCTGTGATGTGTTGCAGGCCTTGCCACATACGCCCAGGGTCAGGAGTGGAGTGGGGCTGTCCAGCTTTTCTCTGTACTGCCTTTTGGCTGTTGTTATAGCCTTCCTCACTCCATACTTTGCAGCTTTGTACTCGGCCTCATTGCTTGATTTAAATGCAAGAGAGCGAGCACGCAGCATCTGATGTACCTGACTGTTTATTCAGGGCTTTTGGTTGGGGAACTTCCTGACTTGAATGGTGGGTATGATGGTATCAACACAAGTACTTATGTACCCAGTCACATACTCAGCATAGTCCTGTATGTTTACAGAAGAGTCCTCCCAGACGGCTGCGGCTTTAAACACATCCCAGTCTATCCGGGCAAAACAGTCTTGCAGGGTGTTCTCAACCTCTGGAGTCCAGCGTTTAATTTAATAACAGGGTTTGTTTGTTTCAGTCTTTGTCTGTAGGCTGGGTACATGAACAGAGAGATTTGGTCTGACTGTCTGAAGTGGGGGCGGGGTACCGCTCTGTATGCACCATGTATGTTGGTGTAAACATGGTCCAGTGTGTTCTTATCATGGGTGGGAATGTCCACAAGCTGGTAATATTTGGGAAGTACAGTATGTAAATTGCACTGATTAAAGTCACCAGCAACAACAAAAAAAAGTATCGGGATGGGATGTCTCTAATGTGCTGATGATGTCATGGAGTTTGCGGAGCGCTGCTGTGTAGTTAACTCGCAGGGAAATGTAAACAGCGTTCAAAAACACAGTGGTGAAGTTCCTTGGTAGATAATAGGGACGGCATTTCAGCAATAAAAACATCAGGCGAACAGTGCTTGTAAACAGTCTGTACATCTCCACACCACGAGTTGTTTATAAAGACCCCCCCCCCCCCCGTCTCACCTGCAGCTGATGTCCGGTCTGCCTGATGTACAGAGTGGGTCTGTGGCTGAATGGTGGACTCAGGGACTTTGTCTGAAAGCCAAGTCTCACAGAAAATTAAAGTGCAGCACTCTCTTATCTCCCGCTGGTCTTCAATCCTTACTCTTAGCTCGTCCAACTTGTTTTCCAGAGACCATACGTTGACTAGCAGGAGGCTAGGTAGCAGTGAGTGGCTAGCACAAGCTCTTAGCCTAGCATGGAGCCCCCCCCCCCCCGCCCCCGCCTCGCTTGCGGCGCCATTTCCGAAGTGCTCTCTTGGGATCAGCATGCTCGCGTGGGCTCGATACTTTGGGGCCTTCCTGGGGGTGGTGGTGATCACTTTGGGAGCGGACAATGCATTGTAGTTCAGGTGGTATAAAGCCAGTAAATTCCATATGGCTGCTTGTCTTGGCAATGTCCAGCAATGCCTTTTGGTTGTCTGTTAGCACTGCGTGACATTTATGCACTGCAGAAAGAGCAACAAACATGCAAAAAAGAAGAAAAAGCCGGCGTTTGAGAATGGAGCAAGCAAACACATCTGCCTCGGGGGCCACCATGATGCAAATGATGTCAGCATTAATGTTTTTCACTAATGTGACTTATGAATTTGGAACTTATTCATGCAAGTCTGCAACTTGTTTCTAAATTTTTTCCCTCATTAATTTGAAGCTTTTCTTCCCTAAATTTAATATCTTTTGTTCTTGTAAAGTGGGATTTCTTATAAATGCACATTTTCGATTTTTTACCTCCACCAGGGGGGCTATGTTTGTGTTGGTGTTAGTTTGTTTGTCTGTTAACAAAATAACTAAAAAAGTTATGAATTGATTTTGGTTGAAATTTTCAGGAAAGGTGTGTAATGGCACGGGGAACAGATGATTAGACTTTGGTGATGATCTGAGAGTGCATACCTCCACCAAGAGCTTTGTTTGTATTTGTGCAGCAGGATTACACAAAAACTACGGGATGGATTTGGATGAAGTTTTCACCAGAGGTGGTTCTTGGGCTAGAGAGGAACCCACTACAGTTTGATGATGATCTGAGAATACATACCTCAGCCAAGGCTTTTATCTTCTCACAGTGTGTTAGCAACAATACTCCAAAACATTAATGAACAGACTTTGATGCAGTTTTCACCAGCAGTGGCTCTAGGCCTACACGTAAACCCATCACATTTTGGAGGTGATCCACGGGGGATGGAAGGAGCCTATGCGCTGTCTGAGTGCTTTTCTAGTTTTTTCTTGAATTTATAGCGTTTCTTAGAAATGTAGAATGTATTTCTTATATTAAGTATGAATCTTTTATGGTAAATGTTGTGGAATTGTTTATTTGTGTAAAAAAAAATCCTAAATTAGCTTTTTTTTGTCATGTTTCTGAGCTGTGCTCAGACTCTTTATGTGTTTTTGAGTATTTTCCTGTCTGTTATTATTTTCTTGTTTGGTTCTGTTTATTTTGGTAGTGTGACATGAGCCTCTTCCTCTCCCAGGCGCCCACTATTCACTTGCAGTCTGCCTCTGTTCTCAGCTGTGTGTGATTGTTAATTAGGTCGCCCTGCCTGCTCAGCCACACCTGCTGCTCATTTGTCTGCCAGGTATTTAAGCTCTGCTAGTTCATTGTTTCACTGTGGCAGCATTATATGAACTCTCCGTTTCGACTTTCTAGGACTTTTTCCTCTCTCCTCTCCAGAGCATGCCCTGCTCTGGGTTACAAAGCTTATAAGTTGTTTGTTCTTTATTTTCTAATTGTTTGTTTTGTTGGAGCACTTATATTTATTCTTTATGTTAATAATTGTCACTAAGCAATTCAGCATTTAGATCTGCCTTTCTGCCCAGTAGGGGCCAGTTCATGACTTTTTTTTTTTTTTTTGGTTGGGGGCGTGATTGGTAAGGATGAATTTCTCATTCACTTTATTTGGGATTAAGCAGTCTGGGAAAAAAAGCAAATATATCTGGATAACCGGACTGGTTAGAGGTAGGAGCATCTGCCCCACAACCGGGAGGTCGAGGTTCAAGTCCAGGCTGAATCATGCCAAAGACCATATAAAAATGGAACTTCCTGCTGTCCAGCTTGGTGCTCAGCAAAGGGAATGTGGGCAGCAGTGGCTCACGAGCTAGAGTAGGTTGTCTAATAACCAGAGGGTTGGTGGTTTGAATCCCACTCTCCCCAGACATCCTGCTGTTGTGTCCCTGGGCAAGACACTTTACCCACCTTGCATCCAGTGTCCATGACACTGGGTATGAGTGTATGGGTATGTGTATAAATGTTCGGTAGTGGTCGGAGAGGCCGTTGATGCAGAATAACAGCCACTTTTCCCTCAGTCTGCCCCAGGGCAGCCGTGGCTACAGTAGTAGCTTACCACTACCATTGTCTGTGAATGAATGTTTCAATTGTAAAGCGTCTTTGTGTCTATGAAAGCGCTATATAAATCTAATGCATTATTATAACTGAATATTTGGTTACAGCCCAAACATAAAGATTAATCAATGGTTTTATGTAATTCCCAAATATGTGACCCGTGTTAGCAAAATGAGTCACAATGTGGAAATTTTCCAAACTGAGGTAACGTTATTTTCATATTCTGTATTGAAAGACCTTCAAAATGATATTTAATTTGTAGGAATTGTGCAAAAACGGACCAGCAACAAGCCGATTTTGTTTATATTTGGCTGTTTTGAAAACTCGCGTTCGATCGGTCCTGAGTTACATCATCTGCAAAAACGTGTATTTTTAGAAAGGAGTTCCAAGCTTTACAATGATACCAGGCACTGACGGAGGGTTTTCCAGGGACTTGCCGCCAGCAAACAAAGAATCATGATTTATGACTTCACGTGCCTGTAGCTCGTAATTACCCGGTGCGCATTCCGACTCATTTTGCCAGCACGGGTCACATATGTAGATCAATGTACCATGTACAGATCATGACATGTACCTGTGTGGGTCTAATCTTTCTCTCCTTTGAGTCTCCTTTTTATATATATATATATAAAAAGCTGTGCAATGCTTGTGGGCACGCGGGAATAGTAATCTTCACAAGTACAGCTTTAACCTGGAAAAGAAGATTGGAAAAAGTAGCATATTATTAATGCTAATTAATTTATTCTAATTAGCTTCATTAATTTATTCTGATCCTCAACCTCCCAGCAGTTCATTGTACATATCAGTGTCTACAAGCAGCAAATCCAAAATACATCTCTTTAAACTCTGCACTGCTTATCTAAACAGTTATTATTCTGCCAGTAAATGGTCTGTTACCTAGCTAACATGTCTGAGATCCACCCACACTAGACATTATAGGCCATATTACAACGATGGGGTCGGCTGATCAGTTGTCACTGATGTAGAACGCGTTTATGAGTGTCCAAGTTTTTTCCTTATCACAACGGCATAAAAATGAACTCTTCACTGGTGCATGACACAAAGAGGCTGGTTTAATCATTCAGAGGTGTGTTTTGGATAATCCAATCCAAAGCGTTACTTCCATCCCTTTAATGCAAAGAGGCGCATTATCTAAAGTGAATTCTGATCATGATGTAAGACGGGTTTTGCGCTGACCAAAGCCCATGTGTGTGAGCCAAAATACACCTGATATTAATGCTGCTTGGTATTAAGAAAGACATCAATCACAGTTGATGCAGTTAGTTAAAGAACAAACAGTGAAGAATGGACTGAATCAGCTGAATGCACACAGATGGTCATCACGCACTTTTCAGACAGAGCAAGCGCTTGGCAATGGTGGAGATGAAAAACTCCCTTTTAACAGGACGAAATCTCCAGCAGAACCAGGCTCAGGGAGGGGCAGTCATCTGCTGCAACTGGCTGGGGGGTGAGGGGATAGAGAAGATGAGGAGAAACGATGCGCTTCTGACGATAGACCTCCTTTTTCCTGATCAAAAGTAGATTCTCATGGAATGCACTTTAATAGTAATGCGCATTAGACTGCATGCCGCCACACATCTTTGAAATGAGGTGCCTCCTCCGAGGGCAGAGCAGGGGCACTGTCTACTGGTAATCTGACGTGACGCAAGGCGTAGAAAACAGACAATACGCTGACAGAAACTAATAAACACTGGCGCACGGTGGAAAGACTGTCTGAAAAGTGCACGGATGACCATCAAACTATGCCCCTATATCTTCAAACACTCCAGGCCTTGAATGACAACCATAAAATGTTTTCTACCAAAATGCTATAGATTAGGGTGAGAAAGAACTTTAACTTTACCTCTTCAAAGCCTGTTTGTCAGCCAACAAGTCAAACAGTCAAAGAAGAAAAGGCGGGCTGTTGGATCGTTCGCGCTGCCCATGCTCAGTCTGCAGCTACTTCTCTTCTTCATTCTTGTTTCATGGTAGCTTCAGTTTCATTACTGCCACCATCTGGATGTGAGTGTTATCTTTAGTCCTGTTGACTTAACTTAAAAGGTTTGCAATTGAACAAAACTCTATTATGGACAGGTAATTATTACATACAATTAATGCAATTATGTAGTAATTATGTATTAGAAAAATACACTTTCAGTCAGAAAATGTGTCAGAATCATTCCATATTCCGGTGTGCTCCTGCTGTTTGCAAATCTGCACACAGATGCTAACATTTCTCAAAGGAAATATTTTAACAGCAAAAGTGACAAAGATGGGTTGATGTTGCAGAGAAGCATGGCCTTAAATAGAAAAGATAAAAAGCAAGAAAATGAAATGTTTAAGATGAAAAAAGTGAGACTTGGGCTGCTTTAAATAAACATTCTGTTAAAGTAAGGCTTTTTAAAGAAATTTGTATTTAAGAAAGGAGGGAGATTTCTGCTTCCACGGTAAGAAAATATCTTTGAAAATTAATCAAATACTGTATGAATGCCAGTGAAGAGATTTTCTCCAGTTTTATTTGGTCTTTGTATTGTTACAGAAGTTGTAAATGTGTTGATTAAAATATATCTAAAAGGGGGTAGGTATCTAATAATGGAATAAAACAGTTAAAATAAAACAGTTTTGATTACATAATTTGTGTTTATGGTCTGTGGAATTTCTAAGTTTGATCTCGGAGTATAAATAAGAATTATCGATATGCACACATTTGTACATACACTGGTTAGGTTTACATACACAGTAGTAATAATCTGATTTGCAATCAGATTTCCAGAGTTTTCTGATTACTCAAATAGTCATGTAAGCCAAATAATCAGATCATGGCCATGATCAGATTGTGAGATACACAAACAGTTCATAGTCAATAATTGTTTATTCATAGTTTTCAGATAATTATGACCATGTAACCAGGCTCACTGTACGTGTATAAGGTCTTTTGTGACTGTCAGGCCCATTGTGTAACATCATTCATACATATACTACTGAGAAATCTGTACACTTTTGTAAAAAGCATACATTATTGTCATTCAGGCCACACAGTAATGTACAGACTAGAATATAATTACATTTCTCCTTTGCTAATTGTTTATTAGAATCAGGAGCTGGAGTTGGGCTGCCATCCAGGGTGCTGCCATAATGTATGACTTTGGAGACGTGCATCAGAAGAGAGAAAACACGCAGAGGAAACCCATGTAAGCAGGATGAAGACATTAATTCAATTAATGCTGGATGTTTATGCATTTTTATCTGGAAAAAATCCATCCTTTTACACACTTTTAAGCACAATATGATGTCATTACTAATGGTTTGTTTTTGTTTTTTTTTAATGAAACTCAATTTTTCTGCAAGTGAATGTTAATCATGCTACTGGTATGAAATTATTTCAAAATATAAGACAATGGGTCTCATAATCTTAAGCTTTAAAGTACAAATACAGTACATTTGAGATGTTCACATAATGAGACTGTAGTGTCTGAAGTTGCTAGGAAATTGCCCTCAACATTAGAAGTAAAACCAAAAAAGGAAAATGGAAAGTTATTCAAAGGACCGCAGTTCTGACTGACCTTTCTCTTTAGCAATCTTAGCATAGATTCCCACAGCTATGAGGACAGCACTCACAACCTGCAGAGTCACAGGAAAAAATAATTTAAGAGGACATCTTTATAATGAAGTTTAAACATTTTAATCCTGAACATTGGAAAAACTCACTGAGCATTTGCTCAGTTCAAATGCCTTTTTTTGTGTAGGCACTCCTTTCTTTTCTTGCTCTCATCTATTTCCAGTTCAACCTATTATGTCAATAACCAATACTCCAATAATGAGGCTGAAGATGCAGTTGAACAGAACTTTATAAAACAGACCCGCACAACACGAAGGCGCTCCCGTCAAGGCAGAGGCGCTGGTCGTAAAGAGACCGTGCCTCTTCTGGGTAGGCCTCTCATACCTGGGTGGCGGTGGAACCGGAAAGGTGTAGCCGTCACCCATAACGCACACAATCATAATTAATACACTACACCCCCCCCCCCCATAGAAAAGTCCAAGACACACACCATTAGACCCACCCAAATATGGACCCGAATCACACACTAACTGTAAATACAATAACAGGGCCGATCCATGCACACAAATAACTAAAAGTAGAGGGGGACAGGTGGACTACTGCCCCAACTCCACATGGCCAGACGTGTTATTCTGCCATCTCTATTATAAAACAGTCCATAAGACAAAACAAGCTGCAATGTTCCGAATAGAACATGAAAAATGATCCCAAAACATACGTACAATCAAAACACTCTAAACGGTCAATATGTACATCCACACCCCGCTGTGCCAACCCCCCACCCAACACCCTCACCCCACAACACGGGCAAATCACATATCACACATGCCATTAAAAGCACCAGTATACACAGTGTTGGGCCTCCGTTTTTTTTTTTGTTGTTGTTTTTTTTTTAATAAACACACACACAGCAATCCCACAGTAAGTGTGAAACATATTACCTCCATGGCTCGGGCAATACACACCTATTAACAAATTCTGCACAACCCCACCCACCCACCCCAATAAAAGTAGCCCTTTTTTTTTTTTTAGGAGCACTCAACCCAGCCACTTTTATGCATATACCACGTCATCACAACAATAACACAGCCCTGGTAGTGCACACATTAACATTTCAAACATTAGCATTTTAACAGGTCAACCCCAAAGCACATCACCCCCTTGCCACCATACAGTCTCGATGGGGAGACCACACCCCGGAGACCCGTCCAATGGGTCCCGATCAGAGATGAACCACGTTGGCGCCCCGACACCACCTTCTCCTCACCAGCACGTCGCAGCTCGTTGGGGTGTCTCCACGACCCATCGGACATCTGAAGATAACCGTCCTCCCGGACAGCCACCACCTGCAGCCGTCCCTGGTCCTCTTGTCGTTCCCTCTTGCCATGAACTCCTCTTAGCCGAGCCGAGCCTCCGCCCTGGGTCAAACCACGTCAGCCACCCACAGGGGAGCTCGACTTGGCTTCAAACGTCCATGACGCCTAGACCGGGCGTCCTCTCTGGGTCAAACCGCTCCACCGACCCCATGCGAAGCCCAACTTGGCCGCCAGTGTTGCTGTGTGGCACGTCTGTCCATCGTGCCAGCCGGTCCTGCCCGCCCTCATTCCTTTTAAATGCCGGCAAAGCTGTTGCAGCCCTTTGCTTCTCAGTATCTCCAGGCCAAACTCTGGAAGCAGAGGGAGCAGTCCCCACAGCTCCACCCACTGTCACAGGTGTTCCACCGTGCTGCCCAGTTCCCACATCCAGTGTCCAGCATCTCATCACAATGAATCCGCCCATCTGTGTTCGGGGAGACATGTAAATAACCATAGGAGTCGTGGTGGGGGAATCCATCCTGCATCGCCATTCCCCTCACTCAAACTTTTTGCAGGCCCTGGCAAAATGATGTAGGAGTCCACACTTGCCACAGCATTTGCCCCTCGCTGGACACGCTCACCTTGTATCAGTGCTTGGTGGACACGCAGCCCAAACATCTGGGCGACCCTGGGGCAGACCTAATGTTAATAGCGCCAGCATGGTCTTTATCTTCTACACTATCATCGTTACCTGGGTGCACAGCCTGCGCCGCTGATCGTGAGTCAAACTGCCTCAGCGTTGTTCTCTCACAAAGGTCCTTTGATAGTTTATCTGCTGCTTCGTACTGTTGAGCTATCTCCACAGCTGCAGTCAACATCAGTTCACGTGTGTGTGTGTGTGTGGAGCCTGGACCGTGCTGCAGAACATGGCGTGTGCTTCACTAACTGATCACGGACCATTTCTTCCAAAGCTCCGAAATGGCACTCTTCAGCCAGCTGGCACAGGTCCACAACATACCATTGCACTGACTCTCCCGGCCGCTGGCGTCACTGTCGGAACTGGATCCGCAGGACGATGACTTTCTCAGGAGCACGAAAGTAGTGCGCCATTAGCTCAACCACATCCTCAAAACTATCACTTTCTCCCAATGTGCTGAGAACACGTCGCTCTTCCATGCCGAGATTATGGACCAGTATCACTCGTGCATAGTTACTCCAATTCACTGAGGTTCAATGCCACCAAATAATTTTGGAACGCTGCAAACCACCTCACCCAGGGAACTGGCGGCTCGTCTGGGAGCTCCAAAAATGGCTGAATACTAGAAACTCCTTTTTCCATGACTTTATCTTGTCACCAAATGTTATGTCCATAACTAGTACTCCAGTAATGAGGCTGAAGATGCAGTCGAATGAAACTTTATTAAACAGACTCGCACAACACAAAGGCACTCCTATAAAGGCAGAGGCGCTGGTTGTAAAGAGACCATGCAGCTTCCGAGAAGGCCTTTTATACCTGGGTGGCAGCGGAACCGGAAAGGTGTAGCCATCACCCATAACACACACAATAATAATAATCATAAATGCATTACACAACCCCCACAGCTAAGTAGAAATGGAGCAGTAGTATGACACTTTTGCTTAATGCCTAAGGAACTATTATCACCATGTGAGCAGCATTCCTTAGACTGCATTGTAAATTATTATGATTGACATTTTATTTGCTTCCTTTACCTGATTACACTTCAGCTTAATTGAAATTCAACACACTGCTCTTTTGTTCAACATAATTTTTAGAAAATCCACAAACTACATATAGGGCCACCATTGCTGACACAGTTGCCTTGATTTCTTTGTATGTATGGATTACTGGTGTATCATGATATGGACATGGTTACTGACCATGTCCACGCTTTTGGTTGGTTTTGGACTTATCATTGTCATTAGTTGTGTTCCTTAGTCCTTGGTTATTACCTCTGCCAAGGAGGTTATGTTTTCATCAGCGTTGGTTTGTCTGTCTGTTTGTTAGCAAGATAACTCAAAGTTATGGACGGATTTTCATGAAATTTTCAGATTGTCAGAAATGGGGTATCCTACAGATGATTAGATTTTGGTGGTGATCCGGATCACCGTCCACAAGAAAACCGCCATTACGCAAAATGCCATTTTAGTGAATAACTACTAAACCACTAATCCTATCATTGTCAATCCAATTGCTTGTCATATGTTTTCATGGTCAAGGAATCTGAAAACGTACACACAAACACTGTATGGGGGGGGGAACTGTGGCGCTAAACCGCCATTACGGAAAATGCCATTTTCGTCAACTACTGAACCACTAATCCTATCATTGTGAATGCAATTGCTAGTCATATGTTTTCATGGTCAAGGAATCTGAAAACGTACACACAAACACTGTATGGGGGAACTGTGGTGCTTGGTGGAGGTCTGCGCTCTCCGAGTGCTTTTCTAGTTTAGTAATGTTCTGTTTTCATTCCTTGTCTGTCCTTAGTTCATGTGTTTCTTATTTTGGAAGGTTCCTTTGTTGTTTTCCCTACCTGTAGTTTCTTCCCCTTTTGTTATCGTTTAGTCTTTGATTAGTCCCAGCTGTCCTTGTGGTGATCTGCTATGTTCCAACTTTAGTTATCTCTTATCCTTTGTATTATTACTAGTGCATGCCCATAGAAAGCAAGTATTCTTGTCTGAAAACAGGTAGCCCAATTAGGCTTTACAGGCCCAAATGTAAGCTGTTTGAAAGTGGAATACAAAGAGTTGTAGCCTATATGTAGGCAATTCAACATGTTAGACTCTGACAAATATAAAATGGACTGAATGGCACTAAGACTTATTTGATTGTGTAAATATTAATTACAGAATTATTGAAAATGGATGGGACATCCGATATTGGCAACTGTTTAAGAACCCTTGTTTGTTTGTCAGAGCACTTATTTGTCTGATCTTTTATGACTTAAGTCATTTGGAAAAAATTAGGACACCCTGTATAAGCCTGTGTTTTCTTTTTAAACCTTTCTGGACATATGGATATTTAATATCAATGTTAAATACTGGGAGATTCATGTAATACAACTAAACAATTAAAAATGTAATTCTAAACAAATAGTGAGGAATAAATTGCCCCCCCCATACTTTTAGGACACCCCCACATTCATTCCCACTTACAATGGCTAAAATAAATTTTAAAAAAATGCAAATAAACAAGGTTAGAAATATGTGAATATTTAAAGTGGTATCTAATTTTTTTTCACATGATTATATTCATAGGTGTTGTATCTTCACTTCGGGGAATGGGAGTTGTTCAGTCATAATAGATACTTTATTTTGAACAAAAGTATAACAAAACAAATGACAAATGCAATAAAGTAACAGTATACAGTGTTCGAAAGGGAGAAGGAAGAAGTGAACACTTATTAATTCCATCTCCTTTTCCATAAATACACCCATGTGAATTATACACAAATTACCACCTTTAAGACCCCAAGTAAACAATTTACTGTATTTTTTACATGTCAACATTAACACCATCCATCCTAACATACACTGATGTCCATACATCAAAACCAGCCTCAAACAACAGATATACACAGTGCTGTCCCACCCACCATTCCATAGTGTCCCATAATGTCCCAGAGTGAGCATAGTGAATCGTACATATAAATACTACCCTTCTAACATATATCCTTTCAGCAAATAATGTTTATACCTCTTTATGAATTGATTTCTGTTTGTACATAGTTTCAGTTCCAACTCCAGACTGTTCCACAAATCCACCCCACAGACAGATGCACATACTTTTCTTGGTTGTTCGTATCTTGGGTTTTGTAAAGTTTAAGTCTCCTCTCAAATTATGATCATTCTCTTTTTTTAAAATATTTTTGTATATTAGTTGGGAGTTGATTATTAATTGCCTTGTACATTACTTGTGCTGTCTTAAATTTAACTAAATCGATGAACTTTGACATGTGACTTTAAAAACAACGACTTGGTATGGTCTCTATATCCTACATTATTATCCTTATAGCTCTTTTTTGTAATGTGCATATTGACTGTAGGTTGGTCTTGTAGGTGTTTCCCCAGACTTTTGCACAGTAGTTAAGGTAAAAACAGTGAATTGTACAGTAAGACCAATGATTTATAGTCCAAGATGTGTCTTGTCTTCCCCAGTATGCCTCTACATTTTGCTATTTTGGCCCAGATGTGACTGATGTGAGGTTTCCAGCAGATTTTATTGTCTAGCGTCACCCCCAGAAACTTATTTTCCTGTACTGTTTCTATTCTGGTATCATCTATTGTTACCATTATTTCATGATTTATTTTATAATTTCCAAACAACATAATCTTTGTTTTTTTTAGATTTAGAGAATTTATTTTTGTTGAACCACTGCGTTAACTTTTTCATTTCAGTTGTGACCACCTCTAAAACCTGCTGCAAATTCTCACCAGTGCAAAGGATATTTGTGTCATCCACAAACAAAATAAATTTCAGAATTTTTGATACTTGGCATATGTCATTTATATACAAAATAAAGTTTGGGTCCCAAAACTGACCCCTGGAGCACACCACAAGTGATGTCCATGAAGGGTGATTTGTGCTCACCAATTTGTACAAATTGTCTGTCACTTAAATAACTTTCCACCCAACTCAGTCCTACCCAACTCATTGTTTATATGTGTAATTTATAGTCTGTCAAACTCATGCAGAACTATAACGGGTAGATATAATCGCTGAGGCACTGGAACTGCTTGCAGAGGAAGCATCACCCCTGGGCCTTACCATCAGCTGGGCAAAGACAAAGATCCAGTCACTGTCAGACTTCTTACCATCATCACCATCAAAGATGAGCCAGTTGAGACTGTCAACAACTTTGTCTACCTCGGATCTAAGATCACGAGCTCCTGCTTATCAGACCCAGAGATTATTTGCCGCCTGCAGCTGTCTCGCAGTGCTTTTGGCCACCTCCAGAGAGTCTGGTGGAGCGGGAAGATCAGCACGACCACAAAGCTGCAAATCCTTATCACCTGTGTGATCCCGTCCTCCTTTATTGGTCCGAGACCTGGACCCTCTCCACCACAACCACCCACAATCTAGATGCGTTCCATTGGACCTGCCTCCGCAACATCCTCGGCATCCGATGGTTCCACCACATCACAAACGATGAGGTCTACAGGAGGCCTCACTGTCCTATCCTCATCTCCACTGTCCTCAAGAGGGAGGCTGTGGCTCCTCGGTCATGTGGCTAGGCTGGAAGACGGGGCACCGGCAAAGCAGGCTCTCTGCCAGTATCTCTCTCTCTCCCCCCCCCCCCCCCCCCCCCCCCAGGGCTGGCATCACCCCTGAGGTTGGCCCAGACTGTCCTGGATGACTCGGATTGCAATGATAAGACCTCTGGCTGAACTCATCGCCCTAGCTCAAGATCACCCTGCCTTCAGATGATTGGCCGCAACAGTCAACTAACCCTTTGAGTGTGAGATTTCGTGTGCCCCTAGTGGCAGAGCGCAGCACTGTGCATGTCAACTAATTCTGACATCCCTGTACTCCCCAGCTATACTGATGACTTGTACTGATTGTGGCAGTTCAGAAGGTGGCAGACACACATTGGAGGAATCATGACTGACATGTAGTACATCAAAGAACTCATTTCTTTTTCCTGTATTCCTTTCTTTTAGCTCAGAAAGCTAATATGGCAACCGTCCATCCTCATGCACCGTCACTTAGACGGCTTCGTACACAGAAATAGCCGTGGGATACAAGCGAAATTTATGTGGGATAATCTCAAGACTTTGTAGATGTGGTAGAGGGCATAAATGACTGACAGAACGCAAAATAATGACCACGATGGATGAAATTGCACTGACCACGGCAGCAAGCAAGTCCCCTTAGCCGCCGGTAAGTGACGGTGTGTGGGTTTTTTTTTTTTTTTTATATACATTGTACTGATTTCTTCTTCATATACTTTGAAGATAAGATATACTGTATACCCCTGTACAAAAAATGGTGTCAAAAGACTGAACCAGTCTTTGTGTAAATATGTCCAAAGTCCACTTTTGACTGAGTTATGTAATTCAACATAGCTGCCGTGGCATTATGCAAGCTAGATGCATAAAATCACTCCTATCTGAAACTTTGGATCATATTTTACATCTTTCTGATTGACAGCAAGCCATTATCTCTTACCACTTTCAAGTTATAGCCTTGGAAATCTGAACTATTTCAATGACAAAAATTTACCACTCTTGACCACTAGGGGTTATGTCACAATTCGGCAACAGTCACACTCAAAGCCTTAAGTGGCCAGGCGAGGATTAAGTAATTAAGTACGATAACAAGACACATTTACAAATATTTGAGACCCATTCTAGTGCATCCTTCTCTATTCTCAGCAGAACTGTCATGAACAGGGAAGATGGTTCTGCCCCGTTCTTTGACCTGTGGCTGCAGTTCTCATTGTTTGGTATTGTTTCTAGCTGGCAGATCTTTGGAGCCCCTGTCCTGGGCTCTCTGCCAGTCTGCAGCCAGCGCTCTCCCTCACCTGTGCCTATCATTTATTCCTCCCCCTGTTTTTTCACATTCTCATTTACATGCACGCACACACACATTTGCCTTGACACACATACATGAATTCATGCACACACAGTCATCGTGGCACACACTCATCCAGTAATCATTCACTCCATGTTTCAGCTGCTACCACACCTACCTCTACTCTTCACTCATCAGGATTCAGAGTATTTATGGGTGATGGTGTGTAGCAGGTGGTGTAGTGGCATTGTCAACATTGATAAAGCTCCTCTGTTGGTTCCTCATTTTCATGGACTCTGCTTGGTGTGGTTTCCCAGAGCCCGCTGAGCTCCGACCCAACTAGTAAGTCTCTTCAATTTTTGCCCTCCTTGTCCACTTCAGTTCCATCTGGAGCATGTGGGGCCTGGCTGCAGAGTGTAGCTGATCCTCTCTTATTAGTCATGTTTGGACATTTTGTGTATGTCTTTCTGTTAATGAACGCGTTCACTTCACCAGCGATTGGGCTTAATCCCTTTCACCTCCACACTGCGGCGCACGTATCTAACAAGAATGACCTGTTTGGCTGCAGCCGCTGCATCAGTGTTGCCCATTTGTCAGTAAATATTCAAATAAAAATTTATTTCATTACGTGAGCATTTTTGTTTCCAGTTTGACGGTCGTCATTTAGTCAAACTGTACATGTGGCCACATATGATATGCAGTTGATCTGGGCATTCTGCTCCACAATCATGGTGGTGGTATTAATATTAACTTTTAATTTTTAGATAGCTGTGCAAGCACACTGAGAGGAGCTCCATCGGCAAAGGCAAGTCGTAGTCCTGTAAAGGGACTCCCGTCTACCGCTGACCGGGCGGGCTGGGCTTGCTTCCCTGTGAAGGACTGCGTTCCACCCGCTACTTCTCCAACACCATGTTCTTTAGGCAGACCCCGGGTCCCTGCTGGCATTCCTCAAATTATCCTTTAGACATATGCAATCACGGCTACATTTTAGTATAATTTTTAAAGCATTACATCTTCACTATTCTCTCTTCAAATTTGTTGCTTTTGAAGAATCTCATCCAGGTTGCGCAGGTGCTCCTCATCTGCTCCCGTATACAAGATGTCGTCCAAAATAACACTGTACTCCTGTTAATCCACTTAGGATTTGATCCATAGATCGCTGAAACGGTGCTTTTCGCTTCCTTTTTTGTTTGCAAAGCATTGACTGTCTCCCTTAAATGGGATTTGAAATTGTACCCTTAAACTGTTTTAATGTATGCCATCTCTCTTATCTTTTTACCTTTTTAAACTTACTCCCTGCTTGTTTCAGGGTCAACAGTTTCTGAAATGCAACCTGAATTGCATTCTATATGCGCTGTTTTTCTTTTCATATCGTCCTGCCTGCCTCAGGGACGACAGCTGGAAATTGGTGAGAATGCTATAATCTGGCACAGAGCATCTTTACCCTGTGTTTAATGTTTTTCTGTACATGGTTCCTGACAAATAAACCAAACTAAGTGCTGTGGTGACTGGTCGTGATGCCACATATTATCCAATCAGCATGGCCATGACATTGTGTATTATCCAATCAGCATGGCAGTGATGTTGCATATTATCCAATCAGCATGGAGTCAGTCCAACACCCCGCACACACTGAAGGGCATGGAGACACACAGAGCAGTGACGGAGTGGTGGCTACACTTTTATTGATTAAAAATTACATATTTTGACTGAGCAACTCCATACTCAGGGATGCACACCCTCATAACCCCAGCAAAGCACGTATAAAACCTGAGGCCAGTCTGACGACTGGCTCGAGATATGCATGGAACAGACAGAGACGCACAGATTTTGCACATTTATAGATGGATTATTGTCATTATTCCTGTCCTGCTCATTATCCTGTGCCCCTTTGATGCATAAGACGGGTAACAATGACCCCAGCATTTAGTTTAGTTTTTTTTTTTTTTTGCAATATCTTTGATTTTAATTTATCATTTAATCTTCCATGTATTCGTCAAATGGGTTGTGTTTGACATGAGGCCATTTGGATTTGTATCTAATTGTTATTTTTTTTTAAGTAATTTTTTTTTTTTTTGTATCAGTACCACTTTTCCATATGTGGGGTCAAAAATGACCCCAAGCTTTTCCCCAGCTATCCCCTTTTGAATCTCACCAGTTATCAGTAACACTGTAGACCAGGCATGCCCAAAGTCCGGCCCCCAGGCCAAATCCGGCTTGTGTCCAAATTTCCACCGGCCCGAAGCGTCCTGTCATAAAATCAATAATATGTGGCCAGCCAGTGTGGCGGTAAAGAATTATAAGCAGCGAACTGTGGGTTTTAAGTAGGTTTATTAAATCATACCGCCATCATAGGAACTCGCTCCAGCCCTTGTGCAGGCAGGCTGGAGCGGGTCCTCAGGCTCTCAGCAGCAGTAGTCAGAAGCAGTGGTAAGAGTGAGAGTGAACATGAATTTCAGTCAGCTTATATACCCAGTTACAGACAATACATGAAAGGCATGGGACATTGGCATCACAGTAAGAGCAGGAAGCTTGAACACAATGCATGAATGGCACATTAACATCACAGTACTGAGCAGGAAAGAGCCAGACGAAGCGAGGCTGCCTGTTGACACTAATACACACATTTCACTGTTATGTTAATCGCTCTAGCCGAGCGCTCTGCTTGTCCCTGTCTGTTGTGGGGGTGCCCCACAGCCAGCACTGTTTCCCACAGTAAACAATCCACACATACCAAAAACAGCAATTTTATATTTCACCAGAGGGTGGTAGTAGACCTGTGGCCGCATTCTCGTCGCGTGACCCCTGTGTGAACTTTCTGGCATCAGACAACCGATGCCGGAACTCTGCGATCCTGTTTGGCTGGCTGATTTTGGACTTTTAGTTGACAAAACACGACATCTGAACACGAGCCTTCAGGGGCAAAATGCAGTAGTGAGCCAACTGTATTCATACATAAAAGCTTTTCGGACAAAGCTGCTACTTTTCCAAAGGCACCTGTCACAAACGCAGCCCAGTACCACACATTTCCCATCACTGCAGGATATGATGACCAGTTTTCCAGAAAACAATATCAGTGCGCAAATGAGGAGGTATGCAGAAAACATCTCATCTCTGAGGAGTTTCAACAGCGTTTCAGGGATTTCACAGCTATTGAAAAGGAGATCACACTTTTCCACTCCTTTTTCCGTGGATCCTAATGATGCTCCAGACCACCTGCAGCTGGAGCTCATTGAGCTGCAGTGTGACGCGGAGTGTCATGGTCGCCACCAACAACTCCCTCTTGTCAACTTTTACCGCCAGCTGGACAAAGACAGGTTCCAAGAGATTCGAACATTTGCCAAGAAAATGCTGAGCTTGTTTGGCTCAACATACTTGTGCGAGAAGACGTTCTCGGTTATGAACATTAACAAGAACCGTGTGAGGACAAGACTAAGTGAGTCTCACCTGCGTGACATCTTGCACATCAAAACCACTGCTTTTGAGCCAGACCTGGCCTGCTTACTGCAGTCGAAACACCAGTGTCACCCTTCACATTAATGCAGGTACTATGGGCCTCAGGTTATTTCACACCTTAGACAGAGACAATGAATACACATGGGAGAACAATGCCCAAGTGGGTGAGAGGGGGTTGAATGAAGTGTAGTGTAGATGTCATGCTGTGATGAGAAAGTGCCTTGATCTTTGTGAAGTGTGACTTGATATATAGAGAGGAATGCTTGATGTGACCAGTCAGTCTGTTCCTTGCTTGTGAGATGTGAGTGTGTAATAAATCGTCTGAAATGAATATGCCTCTTAATTTACACACTCTACACTGGTGACCCAAGACGTATTATGGAACACGAGGCAAGAACCCCGGAGCCGGCCCGGTCGGGAATCCCCAGAGACGCAGAAGCCAACCCGCAGACAGCCAGGACTGGAACCCCCAGCAACGCGTGTGCAGTTTCAGTCAAGCTATCGGATTTCTGGCAGCACAACCCGCGCTCTTGGTTCCACCACACCAAGGCCCAGTTCGCCCTCCGGGGGTGGGGGGGGTAACAGCAGACAACACCAAGTTCTACCATGTGGTAGCAGCGCTGGACTCCCGCACAGCCCAGCAGGTAGCGAGCCTTCTCGATCAGCCAGCAGCAAATATGAGGCACTCAAGGCTGCGCTCATTCGGCGATACACGCTCTCGGAATGTGAGAGCGGAGAGGCTCCTGGCATGGACCGAGTTAGGAGATGGGTCGGCCGTAGACCTGATGGAGAAGATGCTGGCGTTGATGGGCACGGGCGACGGGCACCTTCTGTTTGCCCACCTTTTCCTACGGAACCTGCCAGCAGAAGCAAGAGTGGTTCTGGCCAATTCGCCATTGCTGGCCGCGCGAGACTACCGTGCGCTAGCCCAGGAGGCAGACCGGATCATCCTCACCACCAGGGCGATCAGTCAACGCGGCGGCAGCGGAGCCCAGCGAGACGACGAGCCACCGTCGGTAGCGGCAACGGGGGTCAAGGAGCACCAGAAAGACACGCTCTGCTTCTACCACCGCCGCTTCGGAGGGGATGCGCGCCACCGTGCCACTTCAAGCGCTCCGGAAACGCCAAGGCCGGCAATCGGTAGCAGCTGCGACCGCCAGTGAAGAAAACAAGCTGCTCTACGTGACGGACTCGCGCTCGGGGAGACGCTTCCTCGTCAACACCGGAGCCCAGAAGAGCGTCATCCTGCCGTCCTACGCTGACCGGCTGGCAGGACCTAGCAGCCCCGGAATGGTGGCAGTAAACGGCTCGGAGATTAAGAGGTTCAGTGAGAGAACACTGACCTTATCTCTACATGGCCGCTCGTATGAGTGGACTTTTATCATAGCAGCACTGTGTTGCCCGCTCCTGGGCGCTGATTTTGTGTGCACATGGTTTACTTGTGGATGTTGCTAACAGGCGCCTGGTTAATGCACTGTCCTTTGAAGCTCTCCCCTGTATAGCTCGAGGGACCCGGCCAACAGCACAAGCCAGCGTCACAACTCCAGGCGGTAAGTTCTACGCACTGCTCACTCAGTTCCCTGCACTCACGGTCCCGACGTTTTCGGCGGCCATCGCTAAACACGGGGTGGAGCACTTTATCACCACCACCGGGCCGCCCGTTTTTGCACGACCTCGGCGCTTGGACGCAGCTAAACTGGCCATAGCGCGCGAGGAGTTCGCCAACCTGGAAAGGTTGGGCATCATCAGGCAATCAAACAGCCCATGGGCATCCCCACTACACATGGTCCCTAAGGCTGAGGGAGCGTGGCAACCGTGCGGTGATTTCCGCAGGTTGAACAACACCACAGCACACAACCGCTACCCAATTCCCCACATACAGGATTTTTCCGTTCACCTCGCCGGAGCGCACATTTTTTCTAAAATAGACCTGGTCCGCAGTTACCACCAGGTCCCAGTGCGCGCAGAGGACGTACCCAAAACAGCGGTAATAACTCCGTTCGGTTTATTCGAGTTCCTGCGCATGCCATTCGGGTTAAAAGGCGAAGCACAGACGTTCCAGCGCATGATGGATGCAGTGCTGCACGATCTCCCGTTCGTGTTTGTCTACCTGGACGATATCCTGGTAGCCAGTACGTCCGAAGACAAACACAAAACCCACCTCAGGACAGTTTTCCGGAGGTTGGAGGAGCACAGGCTGATAATCAACCCGGCGAAATGCCAGTTCGGCGTGACGGAGATTGTGGTGGGGGTTTTTTTGGTGGGGGGCACCACGTCTCTCCGGAAGGAGAGACGTGGTGCCAATCCTGCCAATCCTGCTGCCAATCCTGCCAATCCTGCTGCCTGACAAAGTGCGCGCCGTGGCAGATTTTCCCCGGCCTCAGACGGTCAGGGCACTGCAGGAATTTTTGGGGATGGTGAATTTTTATAACAGTTTCCTTCCCCGCGCAGCACGGCTCATGCAACCATTGTACACCGCGCTCAAGAGACAGAAACCCGCGGATGGGGTCGAATAGACCCCGGAGCGAGAGTGGGTGTTCTCGGAAGTTAAAGCGGCCCTGGCAAACGCCGCTCTGCTGGCACATCCGGACCCGACGGCCCACATAGCGCTCACCACCAATGCTTCAGATGTGGCCATAGGGGCAGTTGTGGAACAGTGCGTCGCCGGGGCTTGGCAGCCACTCGCATTTTTCAGCAGACCTTTGCGCGACAGCGAAAGTAAATACAGCGTGTTCAACCGAGTTGCTGGCTCTCCATCTGGCCATACGCCACTTCCAGTTCTGGCTGGAAGGGCGCAGCTTCACCACGTTCGTGGACCACAAGCCACTAACGTTCACGATGGCCAAGGTTTCAGAACCGTGGTCGGGTCGGCAGCAGTGACAGCTGGCTGCGATCTCAGAGTTTACTACCGATATTCAGCATGTGTCAGGTAAACTGAATGTGGTGGCGGACTGCCTCTCACGCGCCGTGGTGGCCCCAGTCTACGTGGGGATTACGCAGCCATGACCGGAGCAGATTAGCGATGCAGACGTGCGCACGCTCCAGTCTGGACCAACAGGGTTAAGACTGGAGAGCAGGGTGCTGCAAGATGGCGCCCCCCCCCCAATCTGCGATGTCTCCATGGGACGTCCGCGTCCGGTAGTCCCGGTCGCGTGGCGCCGCCACGTGTTTGAGTCGGTTCACACTCTGGCGCACCCAGGAGTGCGCGCGTCTGTCAAAATGGTGGGAGAGAAGTTCGTGTGGCCGAGCCTACGCAAACAAGTAAGAGTGGGCTGCAGCCTGCAGGGCGTGCCAACGAGCCAAGGTACACAGGCACACGAAGGCTCCCTTGGAGCTGTTTCCGGTACCGGCTAAGAGGTTCAACCACGTTCACGTGGACCTCGTGGGCCCCCTCCCGCCATCACAGGGGTGCACGCACCTCCTGACAGTGGTGGACCACACCACGCGCTGGCCAGAAGCAGTCCCGCTGGCAGCAACCACGTCCGCGGACGTAGCACGTGCTTTTTTTAACAACATGGGTGGCGTGTTTTGGAGTCCTGTCGGACGTAATGTCCGACAGGGGCCCGCAATTTGTTTCCAACCTCTGGTCCGCGATGGCCCGCAGCCTGGGTGCTGCAATTCATCGCACAACCGCGTACAACCCACAGGCCAATGGTTTATGCAAGCGTTTTCATAGATCACTGAAAGCAGCACTCAGGGCTTCACTGACGGATGCAAATTGGGTAGACAGGCTGCCGTGGGTTTTATTGGGGTTGCGCTCCGTGCCAAAAGAGGATTTGGCAGCTTCCCCGGAGAGCTCGTTTTTGCGCAACCCCTACGGCTGCCAGGGGAATTTCTACCGGACAATCCCGCGCCGGGCAGCTCCCCGTCTCAGCTTTTGCAGAGTAGCTGCCGGGCCCTGCCCACCAGTTTTCCGCGTGCCTTCGTGCCTAAAACTTTGAAGAACGCAGAGTTCGTGTTCGTCAGACACGACGCCCACCGCCCTCCATGCGCCCACCCTATGATGGACCGTTCAGAGTGTTGGAAACAGGGGATAAGCATTTTGTGCTAGACTTGGGGGGGTAGACAGAGAATTGGCATAGACAGACTCAAACCAGCCTTTGTAGTGGCGGATGAGCAAGTGCTGTTGGCGAGGGCCCCTCGGCGTGGAAGACCCCCACGGAGACCTCTCCAGGGGAACAATTCATCAGAGCAGCCACACGGACAGCGTGAAACCCCACCACCACCACCACCACCACCTCTCCACGGCTCACCTGCAGTCGGACACACTCCCAGCAGCCTCCCACCGGCACAGCAGTGCCACGGAGGTGGTAAACCCCAGTTACAGCAGATATGGGAGGAGACTGAAGCCAAAACAGCATGTGGACTGATGTTCTATTGTTCTAAGATGCTGGGGGGGGGGGGGAGCGGTAAGGGCCTCAGGTTATTTCACACGTCAGACAGAGACAATGAATACACATGGGAGAACAATGCCCAAGTGGGTGAGAGGGGGTTGAATGAAGTGTAGTGTAGATGTCATGCTGTGATGAGGAAGTACCTTGATCCTTGTGAAGTATGACTTGATATAAAGAGAGGAATGCTTGATGTGACCAGTCAGTCTGTTCCTTGCTTGTGAGATGTGTGTAATAAATCGTCTGAAATGAATATGCCTCTTCATTTACACACTCCACAGTACATTTTTTTTTATTATTCTGAGGAGAATAAATTCCAGAGTCTCAGTGAATTGTTTTTTTTTTTTTTTGATGATCAAACCACAGTTTTGTCAAATTTGTCATTTAATTTGACTATACTATTCTTTGTCAAAATGCACTGGGATGTGATTTGTTGAAACAATCAATAAATACACGTTTCTAAAAATATTCAGAGTCAAATTTCATAAAAGTTTATTTGTATGTAATTTATTATTTTAACCTTTAACTATCCTGCTAATGCAATTGACAACAGATTCTCATTTGTAATGTCAACCTAGCTGCAGACAGCAAAGTGATAGTTACATATTTACATGGTAATTTACAATGGTAATGGTTCGAGGAATGTCAGTCTGAATGGTCGGCCCCCATACATTTTCACCTGACCAAATCTGGCCCTCTTTGCAAAAAGTTTGGACACCCCTGCTGTAGACACTGCAATTAGCATCTCAGACTGGATGCCGAGGGTAAACCGAGGGTAAACAGATGAGGACAATAGGTTTTTTAGATGCATATGTGGGGTCAAAAATGACCCCAAGCTGTCCATCCTTCCATCTTCTACCGCTTTTCCGGAGGTCCAGGTCGCGGAGGCAGCAGTTCAAGTAGAGAAGCCCAGACTTCCCTCTCCCCAGCCAGCTGCTCCAGCTCTTCAGAGAGGATGCCCAAGAGATTCCCAAGCTGTCCCCTTTTCAAATTCACCACGGTTATAAGTAACACTGTAGACGCTGCAATTTGCATCTCAGACTGGATGCCGAGGGTAAACGGAGAGGGTAAACAGATGAGGACAATATAGTGTATACAATGTAGGTATTGTTAGATGCAGAGGTCAAAAATGCCCGAGCGGTTGGTTTTTTTTTGTTTGTTTTTTTTTGCAATACCTTTGTAATTTTAATTTATCATTTAATCTTCCATGTATTCCTCAAATAGGTTGTCTTTGACATGAGGCCATTTGGATTTGTATCTAATGTTATATTTTTTTAATTGCATTTTTTGTATCAGTACCACACTTTTCCATATGTGGGGTCAAAAATGACCCCAAGCTGTCCCCTTCTTTTGTTGACCAAAATATAATTTAAAATAATAATCACCCAAAATATAATAAAAATCATCTTTAACCAAAATGAAAAATTTCTTAAGTTTACAGCATAAAACACACATTCTAGTTGGGGTCATTTTGACAACACTCATGGAAGAGTGTTGGAATTGGTTAGTCATGCATCTAAGGGTTAACTCTTATTTTGGCAGTGCCCTTATTTCCTGTTCTTCATTGGTCTTTTGCTGTAATTATTCACGGCTGTGCCGCAATGTGTAATCATCCCCTGCTCTATTTATACTTCTCATACCCTACCCTCTGTACAGCGTTCTAGTCATTTTAACTCGCTCTCCACGCCACTGCTTGGCATTTGTTATGTAATTTGGCATGATGGCTTCATGTTGTTTTCGGCCCACAAGGTGCATTGATTTATAAAGTGTGTGAAAAGGTCACCCAGCGATTGAGTCCTTCTTCACGCCCTGGAGGTGCGACTATGACAGCCCTTTCTTCAGTGTATATAGCGTATCCCTCTGGTTTCTCGTCATCTTGTTTATAATCGTTTATCTGAGTGTCTAGCCTAACCGGCTCTCTTTGTGTTCAACAGCCCCCAAGTTGTACTCATTTTCTCTATTTAAATCATGTTACACTGGTGTTCTGCCTGCACCTCGCCTGCTATTTTACCCCCGTCTGCATGAGGTAGTTCTGACATGGTGACTCTCAATAGCGGCCAGCTTCCCGGCTCACCGGCACGTGTGTGTGACATCAGCAAAGACGCTTGATATCTTGGGAAAAATGTACTGTTATCTGCGGGAGATGGCAGTGTGTCTTCTTGAAGTCTGAAAAAAGCCACGGATGGCATAGAGGGTTGTTGAGGTGTTAATTTATGCTAATGGATTCCATACCTGTGGCTCATCAATTGTAGTTTGAAAATGGCTTTACTCACACTTTTAAATGTGTTAATTTGAAGAAAGTTATTGCAAACTATCCACATGTACCCTGTAACATAATCAAAATCTTATGGATAAACAGACAGTAATAAATTATATGCTTCCCAAGCAAGAACTGTAATTTCAACACTGATTCAACAAAATGATCACAATTCAATGTGGGCCTTAAAGTAGAAAGGTGGGAACTGCACTTTCAAAGGTTGCAACTTGCCTCAGAGTATTCTGTCAAAATGATTGATGGCATCACCTTTTTCTGTCATGGCGGTCTTGTGGAAAATTTAACTTCAGTCTAATCATTTAGTAACCTCTTCCTCATCATCCTGCAAAAAGTAACTCCCCAGGCTTTAACTTTAATTAAAGGGGTCACTGACTGCACGTTTTTCCATATTTTAGCAACTCGCACGTCTTAATGAAATGTTTGACATATTTTGTTCACATTTTCTTTAGTTAATTATTGCAGCAAATTTGTTTTGTATTTTCCCCCACCTTTCTTGAAACACTCTGACTTAAGTAGCCTAGTTGATAGTGCATCCGCCCCACAACCGGAAGGTTGGGGGTTCAAGTCCTGGCCAGGTCATACCAAAGACCATATTAAAAATGGTACTTCCTGCCTTCTAGCTTGGTGCTCTGCATAATAGAATTGGGGGGGGGGGGAAGTTGTTTGTGGCAGTGACCCCTCTGATTCTACATGTGATTAACATTGTCAATAGGAGAAATGTAATTTCATTCTACTGTACATGATTGGCTGTATGGACTGACAACAGAGATGGCTTCTTCTAAAGCCTATTGCTTCAAGAAACACTCACCTATTCAACTCCGCCCTCCCTCCTACATCACTTAGCTATTAGCTGGGTAGCTTCTAGCCTTTAATGCAGAAACAGTGTTGCCAAGTCCGTTTATTATAAGCGACTTGGGGCTTATTTTTTTTTTTAACGTGTAGTTGCTTATTTGGGCTTGTTTTGCGGTCTGTGTGACAGCTCTACCAGCCTAAGTCACACCCCCTCTACTTCCATATATGGGACACTGATCTCTGTAGAAAAGCTGGATGACTCACGCCCCATTAAGGAGTACCCATTAAGGAGTACAGAGCCGAATGAGGCCACCTGGCAGCTGTGTTGATGCGCCTGGGACACTCGGCCAGTCGGGGAGTGGGTAGGTTTGATGGTGGACGGTGCCACTTTTGCCTCTGTGGCTTCCCAGGGAACTGGCAGATTTTGGGCTTCTTGGTGTGGAGGCGCGGCTTGTGGTCTTGCGCAGCCGGTGAAGTATAGAAATCTACTAATTATAGAAATCGATTTCTGCAGTTCACTGGTTGTGTGGGAATGTGGGCTGTGTCTCCGTGCCAGGAAGTTCTGGATCTATTTTTTTTTTTTGGAGGTTGTTGGGGTGGGGGTGGCGCCGTTTGCTGCTAGGCCCATTCATTCTCCGTTGGCTTGCTGAGTGTTTTGGGTGTGCTAGTGTGGAGGCCAGGTGGCTTCACTTCTGGCAGCCAATGATCTGTTCAGTTTTTCTATAGAGATCAGTGTATGGGGCTTAAATCTAAAAACAATTCTACTTTGAAATGAATGGAAAGAGCAAAATTATCTTTTGGCCCCAATCAAATTTTGAAATGAGTTACACATGTTTTTCAATTTAAAGGATAATTTTCCACATAATTAAAGTTGTCGGCTGTTGTATA
Source organism: Pholidichthys leucotaenia (assembly GCA_020510985.1). NCBI lineage: Eukaryota > Metazoa > Chordata > Actinopteri > Cichliformes > Pholidichthyidae > Pholidichthys > Pholidichthys leucotaenia. The sequence continues at coordinate 223,869,543 of CM035841.1, forward strand.
ATAAGAGTAATATTTAGTTTTTGTTTAAACGACTAGCGGACAAAAACTCCCATCATCCCACATCACTAAATTCTAATCGTGTTTCGTGCTGTTACTTATGCAGAATGTTCATGTCTTTTCTTTTGATGAGAGTTTAAAAATTTTATTTTAAGTTTTTATGTTGACTGAGTTTACTATAAATTTGTTGTTGCTTATGCAGTATGCATTTTCCTTTAAGCAGAGTTTATAAAATTCAGTTATTCAGTGCTGACTGTTTACAGTCAATTCACTGCAAACAAAAATAAATCTATCTATACTGTTATCAAGCAGCCTCTCTCCTACACAATGTGGCAGGTTGTCTGTTGGGCTTTTTTGGGGCTTGTTTCCATAGAGCTGGTTGCTTGTTTCTCTCACGAGATCTGGCAACACTGTGCACAGAGCTACCAGAGGACTGACCCCCCCCCCCCCCCCCCCACACACACACACTGTAGCTTTCACTACTCACAGCAGCTATGTAGCCTAGGATCAGTGAAACAGAGATGGGCGTCGCCCCATACACCACATAGTGTATGGGGCCTCCTAGCTTGGCTCAGCAGTGCTGACTCGTATGCATCTTGAACCAAGTGAAGTTGGCCTTCTGAATGAGCCCCAGGATCTCCGAGGGCAGGGTCTTGTGCCTGGTGCTAGCCTCCCCCACCTGAGGGCAACTGACCGAGCCCCTCAGGTAGCGGCACTTGTCACTCCATGGGACATGTGAATAATACAGCAGGAACAATCTCCACTTGTGGCTTCTGGCTGCCGTCACAAGTAATGCTGCCTGCCACCACAGCAACCACTGTCAAATTTCTGTAAAGCTTAAAGTTTCTTGTCACCAACAAATGTAAATGTTCGTCTCAACATTCTTCTCGAGGCCAGCAGGTACTGCTCTTACTCTTGCTCCACCTATTTGGTAGAGCCATGTAACATCAACCCAGCTATGCTATTGGTTGTGACCAACTGTGACACTTACTAACCATAGATAAACACTAGATAGGGCATGGCTAACCACCAGGCTAGTCATGTCCCATATGGTGTATATAACTTGCTTATATAATAACAATAAATACAACAAACAATTGCTTGTGTATCGTATCACAATGCTGCAGGTGCTGGCAACCATTATAATTATCTGCAGAATATGGTGTGTTTACCATGAAAATGTTGACCATGTCTTCTTCCTAGTGTTTATATAGCTATGTTACCAGCCACCAGTCTTGCCATTCAACCGCTCAGACGTAAATATGATTATTTTGGACTAGTGAAAAATTTTTGAAAGTTTTTTTTACATTGCTATATTTTTTGAAGAAAATTAATTCTGCAACTTTTGTCATAGTTATGGTCTTGAATTTTTTAAAAAATTTGTTTTAATGGAAAATACTATCTGGTTCACCTTTAATGCCAGGCAGTGCAGACAATCATGTTCTCATGCCCATTTTCACTTTCACGCATGAGCGTGTCTTCTCTAAGCATCTGTCCTCCCAGGTAAACATTGTAATGGCAATCCGCCTTAGATCATGCACTCCTGCCTGTTAAAAGTGAGAAGAGTAGCCATTATGATTGGGTTACTGCATGTGTTGCCCCAAAACACACCTGAATAATTAAAGAGTTAGGACAATCCTTTTGAGCATTTTTGCCAGTGCAAAAATCTTTCTTTTTTTTTTTTTTGTTTTGTTTTTTTGTTTGGGTGTTTATTTTCTCGCTGTCATAATATCAAAATGGACTTGGACACACCTATAAATGAGTTTTATTCTTTTCACATTGCACTTTTGGCTATTGTCTTAATCAGTGTTGGGCAAGTTACTAAAAATAGTAACTAATTACAGTTACTAGTTACTTCTTTTCAAAAGTAACTGAGTTACTTTACCAATTACTGTATGATTAAAGTAACTAGTTACTTGGAAAAGTAACTTTCACGTTAGTTTTAAATGCATACTTAATCCCTTAGCATTCCTGCCAGTTTCCAGCCAATGTGAAACATTCTGTGGGTGGAAAACTAGAATTATAAGAGGCTAAGAAAGATCTTTCATTATTCACCATTACACATTGTTGTCTGTCACACTGATAAGATGAAAACATTGCATGGCCAGATTAGTAAAAACCTGACCTTGATCTATTGACTTTTTTGTTTTTAATTTGTTCAGACAAGTAGGAGTTAGCACTCTAGGCTGAATGATTTGGTCAGAAGTCATAGAGGGGATGTAAGTGATTATTAGACTCCATATACTCCAAAAATTGTGTAGCAACACTTTTTTTTCTAAAACTTTGGAGAAAATTGGTAATATCCTATTGCACATACCTGATTTACAGCTCTAGATTTAATTCCCTAACCATTTCAGCCAGTGTCCAGCCAATGTAAAACGTTCCACGGGTGGGACATCTTGCACACACAGCAAGATAATTTAATTAATGGATCACATTATGTGCTTAATGTCAGGCTGAAAACCGACTCAGACAGAGCTTTTAGAACATGTTCAGTCTGCTTTATCCTGTCTTGAGAGTTCTTATTGTGGGAAAATCTGAAGAAAATCAACATGATGTTGCCAGTAATTTCCTCATTTTGGAGTAAGAGTTGGCAACACTGCATAAAGCTATGTTTAGCTTACCTTTATGATTATGGATTTATTTATTTTTGTATTTGTATAGTTTTATTAATCCCAGAGGGGAAATTCAGGGCATCCACATGGATGGATGAGGCAGCCACGGTGCGGTGCCAATTCTTTCACCATTCACGCACACCTTTACACCTAGGGCCACTTTAGTCTCAAATTAACCTAGTGAAGAGGATGATAAAATAAAGGCAGCGTTGGATTTTTAAATAGCTTTATTATCACCCGCCTTCATCAGAACTCGGCTGCAGCCCATGGCTTGAGCAGGCTGCAGCTTCGTTCCTCCAGCTCTCAAAGAGGAGGAGGCACACAGTGTGTGTGTCTCGCAGCAGATGCAGGAGTGAGAATGAGAGGCAGATTTACAGCACAGTGCAGCATATATACTCAACTCAGACAATACATCAAAGACCTTCACAGCAGTCAATCTGGGCATTTGCATATCAGAGGTACAGACAGGATGCATGAACACAATGCATGGATGACACTTTAACCTCACAGCTGTAAACGCAGCATGCAGCGGAAAAAACCCAGGAGTGCGAGCTGACTGTCTCTGTGTTCTGTCTCTGTGTTGTGGGGGTTGAATAAAACCGCTACACTGCTCCCCCCAGAGGGCACGGTAGGGGACCGTGACCTCGATGTTGCAGTTTGGGCAGCGAGCAGGGAAAAGCTCCGTGCAGGAGGAGGGGGAGTGGGGGTAGCAAATGCTGACCGGGCGCGGGAAAATCGTTCGAGTCGCGCCAAAAGTGTTTGCTGCTCCACGATGTCCCGTCTGAACATGCGGAGATCAGAAGAAGAAAAAAAATTAGTCTCTGACTCCTCTCGTGGCCATGAAGAAAAGCAGGAGCGGCGGCTGTAAGAAAAAAAAAAAAAAAAGAAACAAAAGCAGAGGGACTGGTGTGTTGGCTTTAGGTGCAGGAGCAACCCCAAAGCCCCTCGGGAACAGCTGACAGCTGAAATCCCTTTGCGCCGTGGCTGAGACCATTAGAAAATCCAGTGGCGAGCTGCATGCTTGCTTCAGGTGAACGAGCAGCCCTGAAGGTTCCGAGGGTGGCAATCGGCCGTCTTTCTCGGGCATGTGCAGCGGCGGAGGACAATGGCGGTCTCTGTAGCCTTTATTGCCCCGTGCGTGGTGCGCCATCCTTGTAACTCCCCGGTGCGCACGCGGGGGTTCCGTGCTTGGGTGGGCCGCTGGAGTGGCGAGTCAGGGTGCAGAATCTTGGTGGAGATCGGCGCAGTCTGCGCCAAAAAACATCTCTGACGAGCCGTGGCTGCAGATTAGTCATGGTGTGTTCAGGTCCACGTGTGCTCCGTCGGCCATGGGAGTCGTCCGCATGTGCTCTGATGTGGAGGAGCTGCACGGCCGGTCCCATGTGGATGTGCCGATCTCGGCGAGGGCACGCCATGACGTTCTCTGCCGCTTACCCGGTCTTGGTTGATGTCCTGAGAGCAGCTCGCCCGCCGTGGGCTCTGCGTCGAGGCCTCCCTGAGGCAGCAGGGAGGGCAGACCAGTCAGGCCGCTGTGACGGAGCATTCATGCCCGGGTGCTGCGTTCGCTGGCCGCTCGTTTTCTTCAGTCTCGGGTCGCCAGCGTGGCTGTTCAGATCAGAAGGTTGCGTTTGCACAAAACGTGTGCGTCCTTGGGGTCACCAGTGAAGAGGATGATAAAATAAAGGCAGCGTTGGATTTTTAAATAGCTTTATTATCACCCGCCTTCATCAGAACTCTGCTGCAGCCCATGGCTTGAGCAGGCTGCAGCTTCGTTCCTCCAGCTCTCAAAGAGGAGGAGGCACACAGTGTGTGTGTCTCGCAGCAGATGCAGGAGTGAGAATGAGAGGCAGATTTACAGCACAGTGCAGCATATATACTCAACTCAGACAATACATCAAAGACCTTCACAGCAGTCAATCTGGGCATTTGCATATCAGAGGTACAGACAGGATGCATGAACACAATGCATGGATGACACTTTAACCTCACAGCTGTAAACGCAGCATGCAGCGGAAAAAACCCAGGAGTGCGAGCTGACTGTCTCTGTGTTCTGTCTCTGTGTTGTGGGGGTTGAATCAAACCGCTACACTAGCTTACATGTTTTTGGCCTGCGGGAGGAAACCAGAGTACCCAGGGTAATCCCACACAGATACAGGGAGAACATCGACACAGAAGGGTCACTGATGGTCAGGGGGTGAGATCGAACCCACAACCTTCTTACTGTGCTGCCACAGTGCTAGCCACTGCTCCACCGAGCTGCCCACTAATCTGATATGCAGTGGTCCAAAGAAAATGTCCATTATCCCCAGTCCAAATGTCTGCTGTGACAGAGACATGATCAAGTCCCTCAAATTCCTTTTGGAGAACAAAGTCCAAATGAATAATCTTTATCCCAGTAGCAAGTAAATGCATTTTAATGTCAGTGGATCACAGTCCAGCTGTCTGATGGAAAGTGTTACCATGTCTTCAGTCTGGAACGACGTATCTGGCAATCAGTCAGTTTAATTCTTGCTGGGTCACAAACTGTCCAGATGCATACCTGTGCTTGAAATCCAGCCGTGACTGAGATGAGCATTTCTGCTTTACATCCAGCCGTGGCTGTTCAGAATACAGTAGATTTACTTAACGGTGTTGTTAGCATAGCACTAGCTATGTCAGAACTGAAGATTGCCGTAAGTCTCAATTGCACTTTAGTTTGCAACCCACCAATATGCTTTTGTCTTTAATGGCGACAAAGGAAAAATAATCTATTTCTACAAAAACAAAGTAGCTTCATCTTTTCCTCCACTCAGCAGTAAAGACTCAACTCTGCAACAGGTCACGTCGACTGACTGCTGCATCAGCTACATAGGATCAGTTTGTATATTCATTTATTTGCGCTAAAAAAATCTATCCATATTAATAAAATGAGTAATGAATAATGCATCTGATCAAATTTTAGTAACTGTAACACATTACTGAATTTTTAAACAGTAATTCTGTTACACAGCGCATTACTGCAAAAGTAGTGGTGTTACAGTAACTCCCAATACTGGTCTTAATACAAACCAATGTATGTAACTGAACTGTATGAAGATGTCAAAGGAAATAAGATGCATAGAGAAAAGCCAAATATAAACCATCAAGACATAGAACAAAAAAGGTTGCAGTGGCCTAAAGAGAAGCAGTCATGGAGTGTGACTTATTAAAGGAAAGTGATATTCAGTGATAAATCACAAATCTGCATTGGGAAAGAAGATGATGCTGGAAAGTTTATTTCGTGCCGTTCCACTGTACTGACTGCCTTGAGGCTTTACCCAGTCACAGGATTGCATGTCAGGAAAAGGACCTAGGCAAAGGAGTCGTTCAACGATGCATGAAATGCAGTCTTGGGCAGTTTCTCATTGCATAAATCAAAAGTAGGTTTGGAGACTATGCCCCCCCCCCCAAAGGATGATAATGTGTCTTGCCAGAGAGCAAAGTTCATCAAAACCGTTCTTCAGTGTAGGTATACCCAAACGACTTGGATCTCAACTCAACAGAAAATGTGGATATGGTGGAAGGGTGTTTTTTTTTTTTTTGTTTTTGTTTTTTAAATGGCCCCTATCAAGGCCTGAGCCTGCAAAGCTGATCCTCACAGATTTCAACTGGCCATAAAAAGATAATGTAAAAACTAAATGTTTTTTTGAGTCCATATTTTTGTCCACATGATTGAAGGATTCCATGTTTATCACTACTTGTTCAACAAAATAAGGCAGCTGAAGAGCCTTTACTAGATTTTTCTATATCTGTTAGATTAAAAAAAAATCTGTTTCGTGATATCTTGTCTTTATCTATTAGTATTTTTGAACTTTTTTTATATTAATATTTTAAGGAGGGCCCCAATTTTGATATTTTGTTCCTGTTTTAAGGAGAGCACCAAATTTTGCTGTACAATGTTGTTCAATGACAATAAAAACTACTCTATAGCAACATCTGTCAAGAATGGGTTGTGTATTAACTAGGGTTGAGCACCCTCTCATCCTACAGACACCTTTCCCCCCACAAACCCAGTAAAAATGGAAATACTGTATGTATTCATAAAACCATCACTGTCATAACTGATTTGTTTGTAATCCGCCTTCTTTGTGAAATGTTCAGTCTCAGAGAACGAACTCCTTGTCCTACAGGTTCCACCAACTAAGTACTCTCCTGAATAAATTAAGATAAATATGATTCTTAAACTCACCCAGAAGAAGTAGCAGAAGATAAATAAGGTGTATTTGATGCCCCTGTATCCTCTCATGATGTTGTCAGACTGCTAGAGGTTTCACATCGGCTGTCATGACTTGGAAAGACTTGTGCTGGCCTGCAGGATGCATTCTTGCTCAAAGGATTGAGGAGGAGGAGTCGGCATATAGTCAGTTTTTAAACCAGAGAATAACTGCTGCTTTAAATTCAATGTGAACAGCTAGTACACATTTGTGAGTCAAGAGTTTACAAAGTCCAAAAGTATTGGTATGTTTATACTCTATTACTATAGAGATGCATTCTAAGGTTGTTTTACCTTACAAAAGTATATTTAAAAAAAACCTTTTAAACTAAAAATATATTGCACTTTCTGTATTTACAGCATTACAGCTAAGTTAAATTACCCAGCAATATATAAATATAAACCCAGACAGTATATTTCACAGTTGAATGAACAGTTTTGTTACAACCTAATTGTATTAGTAGTGTATTGGAAGGGAATGATCCCCCATTGTGCACAGTAGTTATGTTAAGTATGGTCTCTATGAGCAGCGCAGATTATAAAGTCTGAAAGCAGCAGGTAGGAAGGACCTGCGGAACCTCTCCCTCGAGCACCTAGGATGGTGCAGCCTACCGCTAATTGAGCTCCTCAGTGCGTTCAGCGTGTCCCGCATGGGGTGGGACTTGGACTCCAACAGAGATGACAGCTTAGCCACCATCCTCCCCTCTCCTCCACTGGGTCGAGGTGTCGCCCCAGAACAGAGCTGGCTTTTTTCATCCGCCTGTTCAGTCTCTTCCTGTCAGCTGCCGTGATGTCGCCGCCCCAGCAGACCACTCCAAATGTGATGGCTGATGCCACCACAGAATGGTAGGTCTTCAGGAGTGCCCCTGCATTCCAAAAGACCTGAGTTTCTAAAGAGAAACGCCCTGCGCTGCCCCTTCTTGTAGAGCATGATGGTGTTGTGTGACTGTTAAATATAAAGTTGAGTGTGTCGAAGAGCTGGAAATAACGAGGCGGTTTTGTATCACAAAAGTGGAGTCTTTAATGAACAAACTCTTCTATCTTGTCCTCATCTGGTGCAGAGCTTGGCAGAAGGCAAAGAGAAAGAATTCTGCCCAGCTCGCTGGTTAAATACAGGCACACATCAAAGACATGCAAAACACAAGCTGAAATCCCCCGTTATCTAAATCTCCTATTAGTCCTGTTAACTCCTCCCTTCGTCTTGGGAGGTGATGGGAAAACCTCTCCTCCCTCAGGGGTGAAGGTGTCGAGTCTGTTGCCATGGCGTCCTGTGACGTCATGGGTCTTCACACGGCGTGAGATTCCTTTGTTCTTTCAGAGGTGTGAAGTTCCTTTGTATATTCTGTCCCAAACATTTCCACATGCTCTAACAAATGTAGGTATGGAATATATGAGTGATATATACCACAGGCCCCCCAAACAACTATGAAAGAACACAGAAAGATTCACAGTCTAGGGTAATTACTAAGACATACTACGTGTTACAGCTGTTGCCACAGAAGAAACTTTCAAGCAGCCATGCTCCTAAGAGAGTTCAGTGAAAACATAACAGCATAGTATAATCATAAATCAGTCCTAAACTGTTGCGGCACAATTAGCGAAAATTTGCAGAGTGGTGTAATCAGTCCCTGTGTAGTCTGGGTTTCAATCTTCTCCCAAAGCTGCTGTATGTCGGTTTAGGCGTCCTGCTGGGACCTTGTTGTGAGGAATCTGCAGTGTGGGAAGGAGAGAGATTATCTGTTCCCTGCCTGGGGGCTGAGACTTTTTCCTTGGGGGGTCTACCTCGCCGAGGTGCTCGAGCCAGCTGTGCAGGTTCGTCTCTCAACAAGAAGGCAGGTTTGAGTCTGTCAATGCTGACCGTTTCATTTCTATCCCCATAATCAAGCACAAAGTGTTTGTCACCATTTTCCAGCACTCTATACGGGCCATCGTATACTGGGCGTAACGTTGGTTTTAAAGCTTCATGCTTAACAAAAACAAACTCAGCGTTTTTTAAAGTTTGAGGAACAAAAACTCGTGGAAAGGAGTGATGAGCTGGACCGTGGAGAGAGTCCGGACTGTTACTGCCTAAAAACCTTGGGACTGGGAGGTGCCCTGGTTCCGGGTTTTCTGGTAAAAATTCACCTGGTAGTCTAATAGGCTGAGCAAAGACTAATTCTGCAGGGGAAGCGTCTAAATCCTCTTTAGGTGCCGCACGCAACCCCAATAAAACCCAGGGAAGTTTATTTACCCAATTTGTGTCCGTTAATGAGGCCCTGAGGGCAGCCTTTAAGGACCTGTGAAAACGCTTGCATAACCCATTAGCCTGAGGGTGATAAGCGGTGGTACGGTGAATTGTTGCCCCTAAACTGTTGGACATGGCTGACCAGAGCTCTGAGACAAATTGAGGCCCCCTATCTGACGTGATGTCTGATGGGACGCCGAAACGTGCCACCCAATTTGTTAGAAAAACGCGAGCGACTTCCTCCGCTGTAGTTGCCGCTAGAGGGACTGCCTCTGGCCAGCGCGTGGTGCGGTCTATCATTGTTAGCAGGTGTGTGAAACCCTGGGAGGAAGGCAGCGGCCCCACGAGGTCGACATGAATGTGGTCGAACCTTCTAGCAGGGATTGGAAAAGGCTCTAGAGGGGCTTTTGTGTGTTTGTGTACTTTGGCGCGCTGACAAGGAATGCAAGTTTTTGCCCATTCTTTTACGTTTTTGCGCAGGCCTGGCCATACAAACTTTTCGGCAACCATTTTGACCGAGGCGCGCACACCTGGGTGCGCGAGGGAGTGAATTGCGTCGAAAATGCGGTGGCGCCAAGCAGCTGGTACTAACGGGCGAGGTCGGCCGGTTGAAACATCGCATATTAGGGGGGGCACGCCGTCGCGCAACCCTTTTTCCTCCAGCCTTAACCCTGTTGGTCCAGACAGGAGCGCGTGCACGTCCGCATCACTACCTTGCTCTTCTGCCATGGCTGCATAATCTATCCCTTCATGGATAGGTGCTGCATATGTGTTTGCGTTAGAGAAAAGCTCAGCTGCTGAAGCAGTGTAATCTGTCTCCTCGTGCTCTGGCGGTGCCACAGCGCGAGAGAGACAGTCCGCTACTACGTTAAGTTTGCCCGCTACATGTCGAATGTCTGTGGTGAACTCTGAAATCGCAGCTAGCTGTCTTTGTTGTCTGCCCGACTAAGGTTCTGAAATTTTAGCCATAGCAAAAGTGAGCGGTTTATGGTCCACAAAAGCCGTGAAACTCCGCCCTTCTAACCAAAACTGGAAGTGGCGGATGGATAAATGGAGCGCCAGCAGCTCCCTGTCAAAAGTGCTGTATTTGCGTTCCGTCGGGTTTAGCGATTTGCTAAAAAATGCTAAAGGTTGCCAGACCCCCTTGACAAGTTGTTCTACAACTGCCCCTATGGCCAAGTCTGAAGCATCTGTGGTTAGAGCAATGCGGGCCGAGGGATCTGGATGGACTAACATTGTAGCGTTAGCTAGGGCGTTTTTAACTTCCGCAAAAGCGCGTTCGCGTTCCGGGGTCCATTCGACCGTGTTGGAAGCTTTCTTTTTTTTGAGCACGTCATACAGGGGCTGCATGAGCTGAGCTGCATGAGGGAGGAAACGGTTGTAAAAATTAACCATCCTCAAAAATTCCTGTAGCGATTTGACCATTTGGGGCCGTGGAAAACCTTCTATCGCATGAATTTTGTCTGGAAGCGGAGCTGCCCCTTTCGGGGAGACTCTGTGTCCCAAAAAATCAATTTGCGATACGTCGAATTTGCATTTGGCTGGATTAATTATTAATCCGTGCTCTTCTAGCCTCTGAAAAACGGTAGTGAGATGCTGCTCGTGCTCTTCCTCCGATGAGCTGACTACCAGCATGTCGTCAAGGTAGACGAAAACAAAGGGGAGGTTGCGTAAGACTGCGTCCATCATACGCTGAAAAGTCTGAGCAGCACCTTTGAGGCCGAAAGGCATTCGCAGGAATTCAAAAAGGCCGAAAGGGGTTATAACCGCTGTTTTAGGAATGTCTTCAGCTTGGACTGGGACTTGTTGATAACCGCGGACTAAGTCTATCTTTGAAAAAATGCACGCGCCCGCTAAATGCAGTGAAAAATCCTGTATATGAGGGATGGGGTAGCGGTCATGCGCTGTGGCGTTGTTTAATCTGCGGTAATCTCCGCACGGTCTCCAAGAACCGTCGGATTTCGGAACCATGTGAAGTGGTGAAGCCCAAGGGCTCTTTGAACGTCGGCAAATGCCTAATTTTTCAAGAGCTGCAAATTCGTCCCTTGCTATGTTGAGCTTGGCCGCGTCTAAGCGGCGAGCTTTGGCAAAAACGGGAGGTCCCATTGTTGGAATGAAGTGTTTAACCCCGTGTTTGGCTACAGTGGCTGAGAATTTGGGGGTTGTGAGTGCTGGAAATTGGGTGAGGAGTTGCTCAAACTTACCTCCTGCCGTAGTGACGTTGGCCTGCACAGGTGGTGGGGAGACTCGAGCTGAGCAAGGAATAGAAGCAAAAGACTTTTGCTAGATCAACTAATAACCCGTGTGCACACAGAAAATCAGCGCCTAACAAGTTAAAACTCACCGCCGCTACAACAAATGTCCATCTGTAGCTGCGGCCGTGAATGAGGAGGTGCAGGTTCTTTTCCCCGAACGTGTCGATGTCAGAACCGTTGGCTGCCACTGCTCCATTGCCCCGGGTGCCCATGGCTCGATCTGCGTGGGAGGGCATGATGAAACTCAGCTGAGCTCCCGTGTCGATGAGGAACTGCTTGCCTGTGTGTCCATCCGTCACGTATAACAGCTTGTTTTTCTCGCCGAGAACCACTGCCGTTAACGGCCCTCGGCTTTGGCGTTTTCCCGACATCGTGAACTTGCAGGGGGGAACGCATTTGTGGGCTTTCTCGGCGAAGTGGTGGTGATAATAACAGACGTCGATCTGTTTGTTACGCTTGGGCCGCGCCGCTGTCACCGTGGGCTGTGGCTCTCCATGGCTCGGGGCGTCAGTTTTGAGGTCCGCGGATGCCGCTGTAGGTGTCCGCTCCTTGCAGGCGTTGACGAGCCGATAAGCCTCGCTGGCCAGTGTGCGGAAGTCTTGGTGGGTGTTGCACTTCGTATTGGCGAGTGTCCCTCTCATGTGTGGTGGAAGCGTGCTGAGGAAAATAAACTGGAAAAGGAAATTGTCATTGTCCTCCTCCTTAAGCTGCAGCAAATCCTCCATGAGGGCCTTCGGATTGCCCCCTTTGTGGCCGTAGACCGCCAGGATCCTCTCGGCTCTTTCCTCCGCTGGTGGGACATAATTCGCTACGATGGTCGCCTTGAGCGTCTCATACTTGTCCCGGGCCGGTGGTCGCCGGATCAAGCTCCGCACACACCTCGAAGTGGCGGAGTCGAGCTTGGAGATGATATGGTAGAATTTTGTATCGTCTGCTGTGATGCCCGCCAGTATGAACTGGGCTTCAGCCTGTAGAAACCAAGAGGCGGGGTCTTCTCGCCAGAAGTCTGGCAGCTGGACAGCGACGGCGTTCGTGTACACCATCACTCTTGTGCCCGCCGGGTGAGAGTGCCTTGCCTCGGCTCTCACGGCGGTGCTGGAGCTCGGTTGAGCTCTCTCGGTACCCTCTGCCGGGGGGAACAGCTGTCTGCTTGTTCCCTCGTCTGCGTTGTCGCTGGCGTAAGTCAGATTCGCCGCGGATGAGTCGCTTGAAGAACGCCTCAGGTCCTTACTCGCGTCGGGGTCACCAGTGTAGAAGAGCTGGAAATAACGAGGCGGTTTTGTATCACAAAAGTAGAGTCTTTAATGAACAAACTCTTCTATCTTGTCTCATCTGGTGCAGAGCTTGGCAGAAGGCAAAGAGAAAGAATTCTGCCCAGCTCGCTGGTTAAATACAGGCACACATCAAAGACATGCAAAACACAAGCTGAAATCCCCCGTTATCTAAATCCCCTATTAGTCCTGTTAACTCCTCCCTTCGCCTTGGGAGGTGATGGGAAAACCTCTCCTCCCTCAGGGGTGAAGGTGTCGAGTCTGTTGCCATGGCGTCCTGTGACGTCATGGGTCTTCACACGGCGGTGAGATTCCTTTGTTCTTTCAGAGGTGTGAAGTTCCTTTGTATATTCTGTCCCAAACATTTCCACATGCTCTAACAAATGTAGGTATGGAATATATAAGTGATATATACCACAAGTGTACCAATATGGCAGTGCCGTGGGTGTAGTGGGAGGTGACATCCCACTTTTCCGGTGGTGGCGTCACAGGGAGTATAAGAGGCCATGGTGGAAGAGGGTCTGTCTCTTTGCTGTGGACCCTTGACCTGTACAGAGTGACTCCTGTTTGGTTCCTGTTCCTAGTTAATAAAATACATAAGCTGCCACTTCACCTCCTCCTCTTTTACAGACACAACATTTGACAATGAGGATTCAAGGTATGAAGCGAGCTGCTACCGCTTTTCAGCCGTTTCTGGAGGCTCCGGGAGAGCTGCCTGGGCCAGGTGGCATGCAGCCTTTAAGAACTATCTGGTCGCTCTTAACCTCAGCGAGCTCAAAAAGCTGCGTGCAAAAGCAATCCTGGTCCATAATCTTGGAATAGAGGGCCACAGTATTCTTAGTACGCTAGGAGGTGGCGACAATTTTGATGTGGTACAGCTAATGGCGGGCTATTTTCGAGCCCCTGAAAACACCATAGTAAAAAGAATCCAGTTTCGACAGCGACGCCAGTGGCCAGGGGAGTCAGTGCAACATTTTGTTGCCGACCTGCACGAGCTGGCTGGAGAGTGTCAATTCAGCGTTTTGGAGGAAGAAATAGTCCGCGACCAACTGGCAGAACATGTTCTCAGTTCCTCCGTGAGGGCACGTCTCCTGACTTTCACCAGGGAATTGACATTGATCACCGCCAAGGAGTTAGCGCAGCAGTACGAGGCAGCGGATAAAGTGGCCAAAAATCTTGGCGAAGATGAGAAGCTGCAGAGGGACGAGAAACGGTAGAAGGTACTGGCCGCGGACCTGGACAGCGAAGATGGCGAGAGTAATGACGAATATGCCGCGGCTGTCAAAGTGAGGTCCGCCCCAGGGACACCAAGGTGTTATGGCTGTGGGTTTGCTAGGCACCGTTATAAGGCAAGAGACTGTACAGCAAAGGGGAAACGCTGTGGAAAGTGCAGTCTGTTCCACCACTTTGCCAGGGCTTGTAAAAATTTTTGAATGAGGAGACCAAAGACCAGAGGGGGGGCCCCTCCACAAATGAACCTATAGTGGTTCACACAGTTTCACAAAGTACAGACGGTCGAATTTATTGCAATGTTGAATTGGACGGAATTGTGATATCACTGTTACTGGACACGGGATCATCAATTTCCATACTAAACTGGCCCACGTTGAAGGAGTTTTTCCCACATCACTGGGTGAGTGAATTGGAGGCGACCTGCTAGGGCTATGGCGGTAACCCATTTGACATCATGGGCTCACTACATCTGTACAAATCCGCAGCGATGTGTAACGTCCATTTTGTGGTGTCTGTAGAAGGGTCGAACATTATGGGATGTGACATGTTCCATGGGCTGGGTTTCACAATAGTCAGCGATGTGGGTGAGGAGTGGTCCGGCTGTGGGACCAGCCTTTTCCATCAGTGGAAGACAACAAAGTGTAGGACAGTGATTGGCCCAGGGTAAGTGAAGACAAGCCGGACCAGCACTATGGAGCACCATCACGGGGAGGTTCTGGTGCCAGAGTTTGTGTTACCCTGGACGAGGGAACAGAACAGCACAAATGGACACCTGCGGTGGCAAGCAGAGCTAGCGTACAGGCACCTTTTGGCTCCAGAGTTCAGCCAAGTACTACCATGGAACGGGGCACTGCTGTGGCTGACTCGGCGAAGGAAATGAAAGGGAGCTGGGTGAGACAGAGTGGTACAATTCCCAGACATGCCTACAAGCAGAATCCGAGGCAGATCTTTGACTGGGCCGGCGGGACTCTCCAACACCGAAAAGAAGCCCGGTTACGACGTGGTGGACCAAGAAAGCCAGTGAGAATTCCCCTAACTATTGGTGACGAGGTCCGCCCTAGGGTTGAGTCTCGGCTTGGAGTCCACAAAACACGGGACCGACGTGATGACCAGGGGCGGTGGCGGGTGGTAATGGCCCGTGAGGACAGTTATCTACAACTGTCTGATGAATCCAGGAGGCACCTGAACAAGCTGCAGCAAGTGGGGGAGAAGAAACGCCAACGCAGCCCGTCTCCAGAGTGGAAGCGGTGGAGACGCTCTGGGAGAGAGCCGCCTGACGGACATCCCGGGGTGGGCCTCCAGGGGGTCCTTAGTGGGACTTTAAGGGGGGGTTAGCGGTATGTTGTGTTATGCTAAAGCTACTGCCATTATAGTCTTGTGAAGCCACGTAGCCTCTGTGTGTGTGTGTGTGTGTGGAAAAAGGAAAGAAAAGAGATGCATGAAATGTTAATCCTCCAGCACTGTTTGTTTGAATTGCCCGTGTTGTGGGGTGGGGGGATGTAGGGGCTGCCACTAAGTTAATGTACATATTGTTCAATTGTATTTATAGTTTGAGGTGTTATAGGAATTTGTATACACTTCAGGATTATTTTTTATTGTTATGTACACATGGCCATTTTATGTTCATGGACTATAGTGCTTAAGGTGGCAGAATAATCCGCCAGGCCGTGTAGGGGGTGCCAGTAGTCCACCTGGCCCCTCTAGAGTTGTTTTATGGTATGTATGGACGGGTTTTGTATATTTGTGTTGTGTATTTTGATGCTTAGAGTATGAGTCGGGCTGTAAATTTTGGGGAGGGCCCAATTAGTGTGCCTGCACCCTGGATGTAGTGGGAGGTGACGTCCCACCTTTCCGGTGGTGGCGTCACGGGGAGTATAAGAGGCCATGGCGGAAGATGCTCTGTCTCTTTGCTGTGGACCCTTGACCTGTACGGAGTGACTCCTGTTTGGTTCCTGTTCTTAGTTAATAAAATATATAAACTGTCACCTCGCCTCCTCCTCTCTTATGGACACAACAGTGACCAGTCCAGTTTATTGTTCAGGTGAACACTCAGGTACTTGTAAGATGTCACCATCTTAATGTCTGTTCCCTGGATGTTTACAGGTGCTGTGGGAGGTTTCCACACCTGCGGTAGTCCACCAGTTTCTTAGCCTTCCCCACATTGATCTGGAGGCAGTTCCGCAGGCACCAATCAACGAAGTCCTGGTTATGTCCTGTGTACTCTGAGTCATCCCCATCAGAGATGAGGCCGACAATCACAGAGTCATCAGAACTTCTGTAGATGGCAGTGTGGTGTGTTGTATTAAAAGTCAGCAGTGTAGAGGGTGAACAGGAAGGGAATTAAAACTGTTCCCTGGGGGGCCCCCGTCCTGCAGATGATGGTGTCAGACACACGGTCCTGGGTCCTCACAAACTGTGGTCAGTCTGTGAGGATCCACGATGACAGGAGTTGGTCCACTCCTGCACACAGCAGCTTGTCCTTCAGGAGCACAGGTTGAATGGTGTTCAAAGCACTGGAGAAATCAAAGAACATGATCTTCTCAGTGCTCCCAGGCTTCTCCAGGTGAGACCGGCTGGTAGGCAAACTGACGTGGGTCCATCACTGGTCTCACCAAGGGGCCTGGCACCCATGCTGTTTACGCCGTAGCTCCTGTGGGACATCGGGTCTCTGATCCTTTAGCACCACTGAGCTATGGAGCACTAGCAGCTCATCCCCACTGTAAGCAATAGAGCCACAGCGCACCGGATCCCCAGTCACAGCTGAAGTGAAGAAAAAGACCACTAATATCAGTGCAAGAATGGCGATATTAGTGTCATGATGTCCGTGATGAATATAAGGTAACAAGAGTGAGAAAAACGTAACAAAATGATTAATAAAATATAAGTTGTGGTGATATGAAAATGACGAGGCAGAGTTCTCTCTCAAGTCAGCTTTATTCACAACACCATCATCTCAAAGCAGCAAAAGAGGTCCACACAGTAAACTCTCGTCCTTAAATATCAGGACTCTTACACTTCACAGGTCACATGTCTCACAAACCACCTTGCATTATAAAGAAAGTCACAATGCATTTTCTCTCCATGATATCACTTCCACTGTCTCCAATGCATCCCCTTTTTATTCCCTTAATTAAACCCCCCACAGTCTCAAGACTTGCATACCAAAGCTAAGATTCTTGCAGCTTCCTGTAATCACTAAGGGAGCTGCCCTGCCTTTGTTCTGACCTAAAATGTGAATCACAAAACAGGTCCAACAGGTCCGGTATGTGTGTCCACCACAAAGTGAGGAAAAACACTCAGTACTGAGTAGCTACTGCAAAAGAAGCTGCTGATCTGTGTGGTGCTGGAAGTAGAAACCCATCTAGAATCCCAGATACCCCACAACTGCACAAAGACCCCAACAATCAGGTGAGCTCCTGTGAGCAGCACTTGGTGAAAGTGGCGAAGAAAAATTTCATTTTAGCAGGAAGAATTCTCCAGCCGAACCAGGCTCCAGGAGGGGCAGTCCTCTGCTGCCGCTAGGTGGGGTTTTTCCTGACCTGTGACTATGGGTTTGGGGTCAGAAGGTCAAAAGTCAAGGTTAGAATTCCATTTGCACTATTACTATAAAACAGGTACATCTAGGGCCTCCAAACCTGGTACACAGGTTCACCTTGGGATCCTGACTGCTGATTAGGGGTTTGGGGTCAAAAGGTCAGACTTAACATTCCTTATGCCTTATTACTGTACAACGAGTAAAACTAGGGTCACCAAACTTGCTACACAAGTTCACCCCAAGATCCTGCCCTACATCTATGGGTTATACTTTGTTGCATATTCATGGATGATGGGTTTATCATAATTTGGTTCTGCCACAGTAATTACAGATGGAGAGCATTTTTCAATTTTACAATATATGTAAGTATTGGGATCTTCAAAGAAAACAGAGGGGATATTGCACTCGCCTGAGTGCTCTTGTTTATTACCTCCGCCAAGGGAGGAGGTAATGTTTTCAATTGGGCTGGTTGGTTGGTTTACCTGTTGCCAACATTACTCAAAAAGTTAAGATTGGATTTTGATGAAATTTTCAGAAAGGGGTGTAATGGCACATGGAACAGATGATTAGATTTTGGTGATGATCTGAGAGTGCATACCTCTACCAAGGGCTTTGTTTGTAGTTGTGCAGCAGGATTATACAAAAACTACTGGATGGATTTGGATGAAATTTTGACCAGAGGTGGTTCTTGGGCTACAGAGAAACCCATTACATTTTGGTGATGATCTGAGAATGCATACCTCCAAGGCTCACAGAGTGTTAGCAACAATGCTCCAAAACTAATGGACACACTTTGGTAAATAGCACTCACTTATATAGTGCTTTTTCTCATCTCTATATGGCCAAAGCGCTTTACAGATCCTGCTATCCACCCATTCACACACTGATGGCAGCAGAGCTGCCATACACAGGCGGTGGCCTGACCCACCAGGAGCAGCTGGGGGTTCAGTGTCCTGCTCAAGGACACTTCAACATGCAGACTGCAGACAGTGGAAATTGAACCCTTGACCCTCCAATCAGTAGTCAGCCACACTACACCTGTGCCACAGCCACCCCCTCTCTGATGCAATTTTCACCGCAAGTGGCTCTAAGCCTACACACAAACCCATTACATTCTGGAGGTGATCCATGAGAGACGGAAGGACTCTTGGCAGAGGTATGCACTCTCTGAGTGCTTTTCTAGTTTAAAATTATCATTAATTTTGAATTTATTTTATTCATTGTTTTCTTATTTGAATCTTTTTGGTATTGGTATTTATTACCTTAACAATTTTGTTTTTATGGTGGTATTGTATTATTTTTAGATTACTTTTATAATTATCCAGTGATTGTGTTTGGGTTTTTTTTTGCTTTTTGTAACTATTTGTAAATCTGTCAAAGAAATAAACTTTGACGTGACTTGAGTAAAAGTCACCTTTGAAACAGTATTTGAAGATAAAAAAAAAAAAAAAAAAAATACGTCTACAGTGACATACAGTTGAAACCAGGGGCCTCATGTACAAAGACTTGCATGGATTTCCTTCTGAAAGATAACATACGTTTAAATCAAGAAAATGCCATAAGCAAAAAAAAAAAATCCAGATGTATGAAACGGTGCGTACGCAGGAATCCAAGCACATTTCCTTTGTACATACCAATCTACTTGAAATTGAACGCACGTGAGGAAATACTGGACTCCTCCCTTGACACACCCCCATTTGAATATACAATTACATACAAATGGATATGCAAATGGATATATACAAACCCTGCATGTCTGATTCTCCTGTATCCATGATAAAATATAATGGATTTAATGAAGTTTCATGGACTATGAGTTGGAGACGCTCCTGAATGAGGTAGAGGCACGTAAAAACGTTTTGTTTGGCACGCTGTCCTCCGGCATGAGCGCTGGATACAGGTAATTCAGTAGCCTGCTCACAGCCCTATAAGATTAGTTTATTGTTTTCCTTTATTCAGACAGGGATGAGGAGGAGATGTTTATTTAACCTTGACATGTTTCGACTGGGGCGGCGCGGTGGCGGAGTGGTTAGCACAGCAACTCACCCTTGGCCAGGGGATCCTGGGTTCAATCCCAGCCCCCGACCAACAGTGATCTGTGTGGATTTTGCATGTTCTCCCCGTGTCTGCGTGGGTTTACTCCGGGATTTCTCCGGTTTCCTCCCACATGCCAAAAACATGCAAGTTAGGTTAATTGGCATCAAACTGGGGATTCTAAATTGTCCTTAGGTATGACTGTGAGAGTGAATGGTTGTCTGTCTCTCTGTGTTGGCCCTGCGATGGACTGGCGATCTGTCCAGGGTGTACCCTGCCTCTCGCCCAAAGATGCTGGGATAGGCTCCAGCGCCCCCACAACCCGAAAAGGATTAAGCGGAAGAAGACGAATGAATGTTTCAACTTACGTCTGCAGTCGTCCTCAGAAGCGTTACCTGATCACTGTGATTTGTGACCAATCAGGAGAATCAGCTCATTGAATAAAGGAAAACAGTCATGAAAAAGAAGACAATATGAACCTATTTAGTGGGTAGCATCGGTCACCTGTCAGTTGAAAGCAGATCATATTAGCCTCGACATGCACATATTTTATGTCCAAAATGCAAATCTCATCCTTGAAGAGCAGCCCGCTGCTCTTCACCCTGCTGACCCATGACTGTGTACCAGCCTACAGCACCAACCACATCATTCTACCAGGGCACCATTGAGAGCATCCTCACCAGCTACATCACGGTGTGGAATGGAAGCTGCACCGCCTCCTGCCGGAAGACACTACAACGCACAGTGAAAGCAGCCAGCAAGCTCATTGGTGCCCCTCTGCCCCCCTCTCAGACATCTATCTCACCCGCAGAGCCATCAACATTGCAGGCGTCACCTCCCACCCCTCACACTCCCTCTTCAGCCTCTATCTGATGTTCTGGAAAAAGAAGGAAGCTCCTACCTTTAAGCTCTGGCTTAAAGCTTTAGCTGATACACTTCATTTGGAAAAAATTAGATTCTTCTTAAAAAATAACGAGTTGCAGTTTGATACGAGCTGGTTACCCCTCGTCTGTTATCTAAAAAATAACTTTTAATTCATTAGCTCTCTGTATTGCCTATGCAGTGTAGCTAGCGTACTGTTTTTTCCTGTTTGCCTTAGTACTGTACATCACAAAAACTGTCATACATTATGTTTTGTTTGCAGAAAGAGTGGGTTGGGTGCAGTGAAGGGTGTTAAGAGCCTTTTTTGTGTTTTTTCCCCCTCTCTTTATTTGTTATTTTTGAAAAATAATGGAAAAAATAAGATGTGCTTTATTATAAAATGTATATACAATATTAGATTTTCAATAAATGCAAAAAAAATCAAAAAATCAAAAACACAAAAAATCTCATTCCCCTAAAATAAAAAAAACACTAAAAACTCCTTCTCCAAAATAAAAAACACAGAATAACTCCTTCCACTGAAAAAATAAAAAAGCACTAAAAATTCCATTCCCCAAATAAAAAAAACACTAAAAACTCCTTCCCCCAAAATAAAAAGCACAAAAACTACTTTTCCTAAAAAAAAATAAAAAACACAAAAAACTCCTTCCCCCCAAAATAAAAAACATAAAACTCCTTCCTCCCCAAAATTAAAACACAAAAAACTCCTTTGCCCCAAAATAAAAACACAATAAACTCCTTCCCCTAAAAAATAATAATAAAAAAAACACAAAAACTCTCTCCTCCTCCAAAAAACAAAACTCCTTCCCCCAAATTAAAGAACCACCACCACCACCCCCCCCCCCCAAAAAAAAATACACACGTGGACAAAATTGTTGGTACCCCTCTGTTAATGAAAGGAAAACCCACAATGGTCACAGAAATAACTTGCATCTGACAAAAGTGGTAATAAATAAAAATTCTATGAAAATTAACCAATGAAAATCAGGCAATGCTTTTGAAATGTGGTTCAACAGAATTATTTTAAAAAACAAACTCATGAAACAGACCTGGACAAAAATGATGGTAGCCCTAGAAAAGATTGAAAATAATGTGTCCATAGGGACATGTTCAACCAAGATGCGTCCTCTAATTAACATCACAGGTGTCTACAAACTTGTAATCAGTCAGTTGGCCTATTTAAAGGGTGACAAGTAGTCACTGTGCTGTTTGATGACATGGTGTGTACCACACTAAACGTGGACCAGAGGAAGCAAAGGAGAGAGTTGTCTCAGGAGATTAGAAGGAAAATTATAGACAAGCATGTTAAAGGTAAAGGCTATAAGACCATCTCCAAACAGCTTGACGTTCCTGTGACTAAAGTTGCACATATTATTCAGAAATTTTAGATCCACGGGATTGTAGCCAACCTCCCTGGACGTGGCAGCGAGAGGAGACAGATAATACGAATGGTAACAAAAGAGCCCAGAACAACCTCTAAACACATTCATGGTGAACTCCAAGGTCAAGGTACATCAGTGTCAGATCGCACCATCCGTCATTGTTTGAGCCAGAGTGGACTTCATGGGAGACGACCAAGGAGGACACCACTGTTGAAAACAAATCATAAAAAAGCCAGACTGGAATTTGCCAAACTGCATGTTGACAAGCCACAAAGCTTCTGGGAGAATGTCCTATGGACAGACGAGACAAAACTGGAACTTTTTGGCAAGGCACATCAGCTCTATGTTCACAGACGCAAAAATGAAGCATACCAAGAAAAGAACACTGTCCCTACTGTGAAACATGGAGGAGGTTGAGTTATGTTCTGGGGCTGCTTTGCTGCATCTGGCACAGGGTGTCTTGAATCTGTGCAGGGTACAATGAAATCTCAAGACTATCAAAGTATTCTAGAGAGAAATGTGCTGCCCAGTGTCAGACAGCTTGGTCTCAGTCGCAGATCATGGGTCTTGCAACAGGATAATGACCCAAAACACACAACTAAAAACACCTAAGAATGGCTAAGAGCAAAACATTGGACTATTCTAAAGTGGCCTTCTATGAGCCCTGATCTAAATCCTATTGAACATCTGTGGAAGGAGCTGAAACATGCTGGCTGGAGAAGGCACCCTTCAAACCTGAGACAACATGGAGCAGTTTGCTCATGAGGAGTGGGCCAAAATACCTGCTGAGAGGTTCAGAAGTCTCATTGACAGTTACAGAAATCGTTTGATTGCAGTGATTGCCTCAAAAGGTTGTGCAACAAAATATTAAGTTAAGGGTACCATCATTTTTGTCCAGGCCTGTTTCATGAGTTTGTTTTTTTTTAAATAATTCTGTTGAACCACAATTCAAAAGCATTGTCTGATTTTCATTGGTTAATTTTCATAGAATTTTTATTTATTACCCCTTTTGTCAGATTCAAGTTATTTCTGTGACCATTGTGGGTTTTTCTTTCATTAACAGAGTGGTACCAACATATTTTGTCCACGGCTGTAAGTACACCCCTAGTGAAAATGTCCAAATTGTGTCCAAAGTGTCAATATTTTGTGTGGCCATCATTATTTTCCAGCACTGCCTTAACTCTCTTGGGCATGGAGTTCACTAGAGCTTCACAGGTTGCCACTGGAATCCTCTTCCACTCCTCCATGACGACATCACGGAGCTGGTGGATGTTAGAGACCTTGCGGTCCTCCACCTTCCATTTGAGGATGCCCCACAGATGCTCAATAGGGTTTAGGTCTGGATACATGCTTGGCCAGTCCATCACCTTTACCCTCAGTTTCTTTAGCAAGGCAGTGGTTGTCTTGGAGGTGTGTTTGGGGTCGTTATCATGTTGGAATACTGCCCTGCAGCCCAGTTTCTGAAGGGAGGGGATCATGCTCTGCTTCAGTATGTCACAGTACATGTTGGAATTCATGGTTCCCTCAATGAACTGTGGCTCCCCAGTGCCGGCAGCACTCATGCAGCCCCAAACCATGACACTCCCACCATAATGCTTGACTGTAGGCAAGACACACTTGTCTTTGTACTCCTCACCTGGTTGCCGCCATGCACGCTTGACACCATCTGAACCAAATAAGTTTATCTTGGTCTCATCAGACCACAGGACATGGTTCCAGTAATCCATGTCCTTAGTCTGCTTGTCTTCAGCAAACTGTTTACGGGCTTTCTTGTGCATCATCGTTGAAAGAGGCTTCCTTCTGGGATGACAGCCATGCAGACCAATTTGATGCAGTGTGCAGTGTGTGGTCTGAACACTGACAGGCTGGCCCCCCACCCCTTCAACCTCTGCAGCAATGCTGGCAGCACTCATATGTCTGTTTTCAAAAAACAACCTCTGGATATGACACTGAGCACGTGCACTCAACTTCTTTGGTCAACCATGGCGAGGCCTGTTCTGAATGAAACCTGTCCTGTTAAACTGCTGTATGGTCTTGGCCACCATGCTGCAGCTCAGTTTCAGGGTGTTGGCAATCTTATAGCCTAGGCCATCTTTTTGGAGAGCAACAATTCTTTTTTTCAGATCCACAGAAAGTTCTTTGCCATGAGGTGCCATGTTGAACTTCCAGTGACCAGTATGAGAGAGTGTGAGAGCGATAACACCAAATTTAACACATCTGCTCCTCATTCACACCTGAGACCTTGTAACACTAATGAGTCACATGACACTGGAGAGGGAAAATGGCTAATTGGTCACAATTTGGACATTTTCACTAGGGGTGTACTCACTTTTGTTGCCAGCAGTTTAGACATTAATGGCTGTGTGAGTTATTTTGAGGTGACAGCAAATTTACACTGTTATACAAGCTGTACACTGACTACTTTACATTGTATCAAAGTGTCATATCTTCAGTGTTGTCCCATGAAAAGATATAATAAAATATTTACAAAAATGTGAGGGGTGTACTCACTTTTGCGAGATACTGTAACTAGTAACTGTAATTAGTATTTTTTTAGTAACTTGCCCAACACTGGCCATATGTCAGCTGTTTCTCCTAGACTTGGCCAGCCCAGCAGAACTGTCAGATCCACTGGGCTGGTACCACCCCCTGCCATCCGATGGTCTCTGGAGAATGTAGTCCCAGATGTGAGAAAGCATTAGTGCCCCCTCATCCCACTTCATGCTGTCTTTGCCCCACTTCCTGATTTCTGTAGCCTCCTTGATCCAGCGTTTGTGTCTGTTGCTCTCTGATCCAATGATTTTGATGTTGTCTCAGTCAATGATGTGGTTATTTCTTTTGCAGTGATCTGATATTGCTGATTTTAGTGTCACTTGTTCTGCCTTTTCTTTTTGCGATCTTGTGAGCCATCCTTGTGTTTCCTTCTCACATTCTTTCTGGTCTTCTTTTTTCCTATTGGTGAATGATCTTCCCATTTCTCCAATGTTAAGTCCATGAACTACATGATACTTCATATAATACGTTGCACTTTTTGCCTTGTTCTATTTTTTCCTTGCAGTGTACTAATAACTGTCTTAAATTTTTGTGTGGTTTTACTGCTTTGATTATTTTATGTTTTTTTTTTTCATGATCCTTTGAATTGGTTCTGTTATCTCTCGGATGTATGGTATGGTTATGATGTCCTTGTTTTTGATTTCAGCTTTTGGTTTGTGTCTTGTTTTCTGTTTGTTTCTTTGTTTTTGACTTGCTGTTTCCCTTTATTTATGGCCCATATAAGATATTGGCAGTGTGTGAGTGCATGTCTTACAGTATGTGGTTTTCCTCCTCCTGTCTGTCTTCTTGGTCTGTGATGATGGTGGCCCATTCACATAGTGTCCTGACAACTGATAGTTTGTGTGCTGTGGGATGTTCTGATGTCCACAGTAGGTACTGATCCGTGTGGATTGGTTTCCTGTAAACTGAGATTGTTATACTGCCGTCATCTTAGTAATGGATTTTCATGTCCAGAAAACCTATGTTTCCATTTTCTTCCTCTTCATGTGTCAATTTTATGTTCCCAGTGCAGTCCATATTGTTCAGATGGTCTGGGAGTTCTTTTGTGTGTCCTTTTAGGATTTTCTCCAATGTGTCGTCTATGTATTTCTTCCAGAGGGTGGGTTTGCATTGTATGGGTGCTCTGTTGATGGCTTTATTTTCCAGATCCTCCATGAAAAAGCTGCTCATGATGGCTAATAGTTGGTCTCCCATTGCAAATCCTTCTTTTTGTTTGTAGTTTTTTTTCTTTGTATTGGAAATAGGTGGATTTTGCAACTAACTGTAATAGTCCAGCTGTATAATATATAAAATATCATGCCGATCATGTAACAAGACTTACATTGGAAGATCATTCACCTTAAGACAAAAAGAATACCGGAAGGAATGTGAGAAGGAAACACAAGGATGACTCACAAGATCGCAAAAAGAAAAGGCAGAACAAGTGACACTAAAATCAGCAATATCAGATCACTGCAAAAGAAAAAAACCACATCATGGACTGGGACAACTCCAAAATCATTGGATCGGAGAGCAACAGACACAAATGTTGGATCAAGGAGGCTACAGAAATCAGGAAGCGGGGCAAAGACAGCATGAATCGGGATGAGGAGGCACTTATGCTTTCTCACACCTGGGACTTCATTCTCCAGAAACCATTGGACGGCAGGGGGTGTGGCCAGCCCAGTGGATCTGACAGTTCTGCTGGGCTGGCCACGCCTAGGACAAACAGCTGCTATACGACAGGTCACAGTGATCAGCTGATGCTTCTGAAGAAGACTGTTGACGCCAGTCGAAACATGTAAAGGTTAAGTTAAAACATCTCCTTTTCATTCTTGTCTGAAATAAGAAAAACAAAGCACCTAGTCTAGCTGCTATCCTGTCTGCACCCACTCCACCCTGCCTGCGCTCTCTTCTTCACCTCTCTTGTACACTGTCCATTGCTTTGGATGGTTGGCCCAAGGTGTATAAACTCATCTACCTTCACTACCTCTACTCCTTCCATCTTCACCGTTACACCTGCCTCCCTCTCATTCACAATCATGTATTCGGTCTTGCTTCTTCTGACTTTCATTTTTTCTTCCCAGAGCATACCTCCACATCTCTAGGTTCTCTTTCACCTGCTCCCTACTCTCACTACAGATTACAGTAGAGGTGTCCAATCATGTGCCATGGAGGGTCAAGACCCTGCAGGTTTTCTCTTCTACCCAGTCTCTTCAGCAGGTGTTTTCACTGATCAGCAATCAGTGGGAAGAAGTTCATTGATTTCTGCTCTTGAAGACATTGGTTGGAGGTAAAGCCTGCAGGATCTTGGCCCTCCATGGCACATGATTGGACACCCCTGGATTACAGTGTCATCTGGAAACATCATGGTTCACGTAGACTCCTGCCTGACCTTGTCAGCCAACCTGTCCATCACCATAACAAACAAGGGGCTCAGAGCTGATCACTGATGTAATCCCACCCCCACCTTGAATCCATCCGTCACTCCTACAGCACACCTCACCACCATCTCACTGTCTTCATACATGTCCTATACCACCCTCACACACTTCTTCCGACTTCCTTATACAGTACCACACTTTCTCCCTTAGAACCTTGTGGTTGTAATAAATATTCAACTCAAATTCAGGTGAAGTTCGGACATCGTGTAAAACGTAAATAAAAAAAATACAATGATTTAAAAATCCTTTTCAACATACTGTATATTCAATTGAATACACTACAAAGACAAGATATTAAATGTTCAAACTGATAAACTTTATTGTTTTGTTGCAATTATTCACTCATTTTGAATTTGATGCCTGCAAATATGTTCCCAAAAAAAAACTGGGACAGGGGCAAGAAAAGACAGAAAGCTGATGAATGCTCACAAAACACCTTTTGGGAACATTCCACAGGTGAAATGATTAATTGGAAACAGGTGAATGTCATGATTAGGTATAAAAGGAGCATCTCAGAAAAGCTCAGTTGTTCTCAAGTAAGGATGCTGTGAGGTTCACCACTTTGTGAATAACTGCTGGACAAATAGTTTAAGAACAACATTCCTGAATGTAAAATTGCAAGGAATTGTGGGATTTCATCACCTACAGTCCATGATATCATCAAAAGATTCAGAGAATCTGGAGAAATTTCTCCATGTAAGTGCACTGGGCATTCAGTGTTGGTTTTCAGTCCAGCATCTGTGATGGTATGGGGGTGTGTTAGTGCCCATGGCACGGTTAACTTGCACATCTGTGAAGACACCATTAATGCTGAACGATACATACAGATTTTGCTGCCATCCAAGCAACGTCTTCATCCCTGCTTATTTCAGCAAGACAATGCCGATCCACATTCTGCTCTTGTTACAACAATGTGGCTTTGTAGTAAAAGAGTGCAGGTACTAGACTAGCCTACCTGCAGTCCAGACCTGCATCCCATTGAAAATATGTGGCATAATATTGAGTGTAAAATATGACAATGGAAACCTCAGACTGTTGAGCAACTGAAGTCGTACATCAAGCAAGAGTGGGAAAGAATTCCACCTACAAAGCTTCAACAATTAGTGTCCTCAGTTCCTAAACGCTTATTGTGTGTTGTTAAAAGGAAAGATGATGTAACACAGTGGTAAACAAGACCCTGTCCCAACTTTTTTGGAACATGCTGCAGGAATCCAATTTAAAATCAGTGAATATTTACAACAAAACAACAAAGTTTATAAGTTTGCACTGCAAAGACAAGATATTTAATGTTCATTCAGTTGAATATTTTTGAATGAATGAATGAATGAATGAATGAATCTTTATTTCGGATAGATTAAAAGTAAAGATTAAAAATGGAAACAGAACAATATAACAAATGGGGGGAAAAAAATCCAACAAGGTCAAATCAAACAATAACTCCTCTGATTATACAGTTCAGCGTAAGTTATCCAAAATGGGTGATGGCTGAAGCCGCAGCTTATATTTCCCACCCATATTCCATCCAAGAATTCAAAAGCAAAACAAAACAAGAGCGATTACAATTTAGAACAAAGCTAAGACAAAACGTGACAAAAAAAACCTAACTAAAACTAAGCAACAACACAACACAGACTGGATATGACGATCCTTATGTGAGTTTACATGTCATCTTGTATATATGTTTAGAGTAATTCTTCTTTTAGTTTTTGCTTAAATTGTCCAAGTGTTGTACATGATTTTAATTCAGGTCCAAAAGCATTCCATAATCTTACTCCTTGCACTGAGACACAGTGTTGCTTGGTGGTAGTTCTCACTGAAGGTTTTTGAAATATACATGTTCCTCTGAAATGATATTGTTTCTCCCTTATTTGGAACAACTTTTGGATATTTGCAGGCAGTGATAGATTCTTCACTTTAAACATTATTACTGTAGTTTTAAAGTCAACCAGATCTTTCAACTTGAGAGCTTTTAATTTAAGAAAAAGTGGGTTTGTTGGTTCCCTGTAAGCAGCTTTATTTATTATTCTAATAGCTCTCTTCTGAAGCATAAAGAATGGATATATGTTTGTTTTATATGTATTTCCCCATACTTCGGTACAATATGTCATGTATGGGAGTATTAATGAATGATACAAAGTATATAATGTGGGTTGATTCAGCATATATTTCACTCTGTGTAGTATTGCAATTGATTTAGATATTTTACCTTTAATATAATTAATATGTGACTTCCAACACAGTTTATTATCAATTACTCCAAGAAATTTAGTTTCAGATACCCTTTCAATCTCTACACCATTTACACTGAGTTTAGATACTAAGTTGTTGTGATGGTTGTTAAAAACTATAAATTTTGTCTTACTTAAATTGAGCATTAATTTGTTTGAATCAAACCACAGTTTAAGCTTTCCTAATTCCTTTCAGAGTGTATCCAAAAGTTGTTCCAAATTGCTTCCACTACATAATAAATTAGTGTCATCGGCAAACAATATTAAATCCATTTTTTCCAAGACTTTACATATATCATTTATATTGAATAACAGTGGCCCCAAAACTGAACCCTGTGGGACTCCACAAGTAACCTTCAGTAACTGTGAGTTTTTGTTACCAACACATACATACTGATATCTATTCTTTAAGTAACTACATAACCAGGACAGTGCTACCCCCTAATACCACAATTTTGTAGTTTCTTTAATAATAAATTATGATCCACTGTATCAAATGCTTTTTTAAGATCCAGGAATACCCCAACTGAATATAGGCTAGAAAGGATTTTAAAATCAGTGTATATTGTCTTTATTTACATTTTACACAGCATCCCAACTTCACCTGAACTGGGGTTGTAAAATGATCTTTATATTACAAAAACAAAACAATCCTCCAACATACATAGCTTCGACAGTCACCTTTCTGTGCCTTTTTGTTCAGTTCATAGTACATTAAACTTTGTGCTTTCCTGCCACTCTGACAATGTCCAAGGGTTCTAATATATTGCTGTACCATTAGAATACTTAACTTGATCTGGAATCAAAATGCTATTTAAAGTGTATATTGCAGGTTACAGATTTGATCGCAATGATGTTGTCAGGGCTTAAAGTTTTCCAGCACGGTGCTGGATTACCGGCACGTGCCGTTTGGCTGTGGGGAAAAATGATACTGTGGGGGCATGGTGTTGGACTTCTCTGCCGAGAGAACAATGGACCGAAAGA
Organism: Pholidichthys leucotaenia; assembly: GCA_020510985.1. Taxonomy (NCBI): domain Eukaryota; kingdom Metazoa; phylum Chordata; class Actinopteri; order Cichliformes; family Pholidichthyidae; genus Pholidichthys; species Pholidichthys leucotaenia. The sequence goes on from CM035841.1 coordinate 223,899,390, forward strand.
GGAGGTGTCACCGGGGGGGTACCAGATGGGACAGTAAGGACTATGCGTCCCCTGGGGAGAGAGGTAAAATGCTGGTGCCGCTGGGAGAAGAAGAGTGTTGAAGCGGCGCCTGCCGGTGTTATGTTATGTTAATGTGCCACACAGTTCTTTGTTCAAACAACAATGTGTTATGGTTGGAAGTTCCAGGTCTTGAAGCATGGAAATAAAGTTATTAAAGAGGAATGCACAGAGACCCGGGCAGCTCTTTTGCTGTAAAATATGTTGGGGAAAGAATAAAGTAACTGTGTCGTCCAGCTCGTTGTCTCGCCTGCCTCCTTTCTCCACATTGGTGACCCGAAAACGTGCCATGGAAAGTGAGCTAAGCACCGCTCCGGAGACTGCCTGGGGGGAGGGCACCACACATCACATCACAGGTGGCAAATGGTGGTTTCATACATGAGTTTTTCACTGAGCCCCTGTTATGTCAGATGGACGGACAACATTTCACACACAAGTTTCTTTTCTCCCCACAGTGCCCTTTCAACTTGTTTGGTTGAGATCTCATGTGCAATCTCTCTCTCTCTCTCTCTCTCTCTCTCTCTCACCTGTATACCACAGGGAACTAAAATTGAAACTCCCGATTTAACCTTTGCTAAAATACCATCTCTGTTGTACATTTATGAGTGGGCACTGATGGATGAAGGTCAGAGTTTCCATCTGGTGGATGTGGGGAAATCCCTCTCGCCGCACGCCAGTCTCCATGCTACCGCATAGAACACATTGCACATCACATCTTTCACAGGGCCCTGACACACAATATGAAACTCAGTGGTTACAGATCACACCCACACCACTGCAAACGACACATGTTGCATGGACAGCTGACTTCAGCTTTCTGTTGATTGCACTCACACCTCCCATGTCTGACATGTTCTCGGTTCCACACAGCCACTCACATATTTCTCTCACAAAAAACCCCATCCTCAGCGTGGCGTGACATGGGTCTACATGCCCTGGCTGCTCATCATGCTGATGAATGGATCTCATCCTCACCACTTTCCCATTTTGGCCTTGCCACTGTTTCATTCTCCCCCTCTCTGTAGATGTTCCAGGCAGAACCCACAATTTCACTTCCCTGTGAGCACTTCGTGCAAACTCTGAATGAAAATAGACAGTACAGATGGATGCGCCCCTAGGGGCGCAGAGGAGTAGAGGACATGCTCCACTAGTTGGTTGCGGATCATTTCTTCCTCCAAAATGCCGAAACGGCATTCTCCTGCTAGCTGCCGTAGGTCTGCAACAAATTGTTGCACTGACTCACCCTGCCGTTGGCGGCGGCGTCAAAACTGGAGCCGCCTCATGATGATGTTCTCTGGGGTGCGAAAATAGCCCGCCATTAACCTCACCACGTCGTCGAATGTGTCACCACCTCCTAACATACTCAGGATCCTCTGGCCCTCCATTCCCATGTTGTGGACCAGAATTGCCCTTGCACGCAGTTTTTTGAGCTCGCCGACGTCCAGAGCAATGAGATAATTCTTGAAGGCTGCGTACCACCTGGCCCAGGGGACGAGCGGTTCTCGCGGAGCCTCCAAGAATGGTCGGAAAGCGGTAGCAGCTCACTCCATACCCTTTTGTCCTCGTCGCCAAATGTTACGTCCGTAAAATGATGAGTTGGCTAGGTGACAGTTTAGTTCTTATTGTATTTATAAAATACATAAACAGGAGTCACTTTGAACAAGTAGAGAGTTCACAGCAAATAGACAGAGGTTCTCCCGCCGTGACCTCTTATACTTCCCATGACACCACCACCGGAAAGGCGGGGCGTCACCTCCCACTACACCCAGGGCACCGCCATATTGGTACACTCAACTATGTACATAATATTCATATCGAGCAGCTGCCTTCAGCAGCTCCTCCCACAGCAGAACAGCCTGGTGACATGGGCGTAAATCAAGGGGGTCCAGGGGGGAAGGGGGGGCAATTTTTTTCTTTGAAATTTGCAGCTTTACTCATAAATGTGTAACTTTTTCTCATTAATTTATTACATTTATTTATAAATGTAAAACTTTTTTGTTGTAAATTTGCCACATTTCCCTCATAAATTGCTGTTTTTGTATCTTAAATCTGTAAATTTTTTTTCTAAATTTGTAACCTTTTGTATAATGTTTTTTCTTGTAAATTTACATATTTTTCTCACTAAATTTGCAGCTTTTTTCTAGTAAACTTGACTTTTTGTAAATGTGCAATTGTTTCTTTTAAATTTGCAATTTTCTTTCTCATAAATTTATGACTTTTTTCTTGTAAATTTGCAGCGTTTTCCCCATAAGTGTACATTTGTACATTCTTTCTCATAAATTTGTGACTGACAACAATAATACTTAGTGTCCCCTCAATATTTACTCTGGAGAAAATGTTCTGTTTATTGTCCCTCCCAACATAAAAATGAAATATCTGCCCATGCAGCGTGCTCTCACTGCTCTAGGCCTCTGGTCCACTGGAAAAAAAACAAATGTGGACCCCTGGCAAAAACATTTGAGGACCCCTGTCCTATAAAAACAAAAGATTTATGTCCTATTCCTATATGCAGAACTGCTTTTGGTCCAAGCGTTGTTGCCATATGTAGCGTGACTGGAGCCACGAGTACTGGACCGGAGTAGCCCATATCCCAGTGGACCGCTTTACTGATGGGCTGATGTTCTAGTTGGAAGTAAACTTAATTAATGTTAATATAATCTGCGGCAGGCATGTTTTTAGCACTATCCCAATGTTTAATAGCCCTAAATCTGCCTGACTGAACTCCACACCAGAGCATCCCTCAGAATTTGGTGCCAGTAATGATTGGTCCGACTGAAAGACTGACAGCATTCAACAGGGCGCAAGATTCCAGAAGGTGTGTTCACATTTTGGTGGTTAACAAATGGCAGAAATTGATAGAAGAGGTGATTTTCCTAAAGAAAAATGAGCCCAACAGCACAGGTGAGGGGAGAGGAGGCTGCAGAGGAGTGTGTTCTTACTACAAGGCAAGGCAAGTTTATTCATATAGCACCTTTCGTGTACAAGACAATTCAAAGTGCTTTACATAAAAACATTAAAGCATTAGAGCAAGATGCAAAAGGAATACATAAAAATTTAAAAGCAAACTCAAAAGTAAATTAAAGTGAAACAAAAGCAGGCTAAAAAAGACTACAACAGAAATAAAAATTTACAGAATGACAATTGTTCTACTGAAAGGCCGCAGCAAATAAGACCTGGATTTAAAGCAGCTGAGAGTTTCAGCAGCCCGGATGCTTTCTGGGATTTTGTTCCATATGTGAGGGGCATAAAACCTAAACGTTGCCTCACCATGTTTAGTTCTAACTCTGGGCACAGGTAGTACACCTGACCCTGATGAACTGAGGGCTCTGGGTGGTTCATAATGGACTAGCAGATCTCAAATGTAACTTGGCCCTAAACCATTCAGAGCTTTATAATATATCTTTATGTCTACAGCAGAGGCCATGAGATTTTCAGCACCTCAGGTTAGTGAAGTGACTCGAATAAATTCGATAATATTTAGCTATCAAATAGTTCACAATTCTGACTCCCACATATTTTTTTTCATAAACTGAAAAACTAATTAATTGCTCATTATGAAGATTTTTAAATAAAGTTCTAAATTTCCAAGAAAAAGTTAGCTAATATGAAAATTTATAAGCAAAAGCTGCAATTTTTATGGTTAAAAATGGGAAAAAAAATACATTAAAGTTCTAAAATTAAAAGAATATGATTTCACACATTTCATAGGATAGAGAGCAAGTTTTTGAAGCCTAGAGATTATTTCTTTGGAACAAAACAATTATGGAAATAATGCAATTTAGAGTAGTGTATAAAGTTCACTGTTGCTGTTTTTATATTAGGGCTGCAACTAAAGATTATTTTAGTTGTCGACTAATCTAGTAACTATTTTTTTCAACTAGTCGACTAATCGCATTTATTTTTCTCATGTCCACCATCTCTGCTTCTTGTTGGGGCTGCATATTTTATCTCAGCCGCTGTTTAATACCTCTTAACGTTCCGTCTCCTGTGGGCAGGAGGCATTTAAATGCCATTTTGTCTCAGCTGGACACTATAACACAGTGTAACTAATATTCAGAATGAGGGCTAATATCAACCCTTCTTGTGTCTTGGTTTCATGGACATGGAAAGCGCTCTCACTGTCTGTCACAGTTCTGCGCCTACCATGTGATGTGGCCATAAACCATAAAAAATCCCCAGTTGTACGAGGTATTCCACCTCACAAGGTGGCAGACACGTATAACTTACTGCTCTTGCCTTGGAGAACTTACAGTGGGGCAAAAAAGTATTTAGTCAGCCACCAATTGTGCAAGTTCTCCCACTTAAAAGATGAGAGAGGTCTCCAATTTTCATCATAGGTATACCTCAACTATGAGAGACAAAATGAGAAAAAAAAAAAATCCAGAAAATCACATTGTCTGATTTTTAAAGAATTTATTTGTAAATTATGGTGAAAAATAAGTATTTGGTCAATAACAAAAGTTCCCCTCAATACTTTGTTATATACCCTTTGTTGGCAATGACAGAGGTCAAACGTTTTCTGTAAGTTTTCACAAGGTTTTCACACACTGTTGCTGGTATTTTGGCCCATTCCTCCATGCAGATCTCCTCTAGAGCAGTGATGTTTTGGGGCTGTCACTGGGCAACACGGACTTTCAACTCCCTCCAAAGATTTTCTATGGGGTTGAGATCTGGAGACTGGCTAGGCCACTCCTGGACCTTGAAATGCTTCTTACAAAGCCACTCCTTCGTTGCCCGGGCAGTATGTTTGGGATCATTGTCATGCTGAAAGACCCAGCCACGTTTCATCTTCAATGCCCTTGCTGATGGAAGGAGGTTTTCACTCAAAATCTCACGATACATGGCCCCATTCATTCTTTCCTTTACACGGATCAGTTGTCCTGGTCCCTTTGCAGAAAAACAGCCCCAAAGCACAATGTTTCCACCCCCATGCTTCACAGTAGGTATGGTGTTCTTTCTCCTCCAAACATGACAAGTTGAGTTTTTACCAAAAAGTTCTATTTTGGTTTCATCTGACCATATGACATTCTCCCAATCCTCTTCTGGATCATCCAAATGCTCTCTAGCAAACTTCAGATGGGCCTGAACATGTACTGGCTTAAGCAGGGGGACACGTCAGGCACTGCAGGATTTGAGTCCCTGGCGGCGTAGTGTGTTACTGATGGTAGCCTTTGTTACTTTGGTCCCAGCTCTCTGCAGGTCATTCACTAGGTCCCCCCGTGTGGTTCTGGGATTTTTGCTCGCCGTTCTCGTGATCATTTTGACCCCACGGGGTGAGATCTTGGGTGGAGCCCCAGATCGAGGGAGATTATCAGTGGTCTTGTATGTCTTCCATTTTCTAATAATTGCTCCCACAGTTGATTTCTTCACACCAAGCTGCTTACCTATTGCAGATTCAGTCTTCCCAGCCTGGTGCAGGTCTACAATTTTGTTTCTGGTGTCCTTTGACAGCTCTTTGGTCTTGGCCATAGTGGCGTTTGGAGTCTGACTGTTTGAAGTTGTGGACAGGTGTCTTTTATACTGATAATGAGTTCAAACAGGTGCCATTAATACAGGTAACGAGTGGAGGACAGCGGAGCCTCTTAAAGAAGAAGTTACAGTTCTGTGAGAGCCAGAAATCTCGCTTGTTTGTAGGTGACCAAATACTTATTTTCCACCATAATTTGCAAATAAATTCTTTAAAAATCAGACAATGTGATTTTCTGGATTTTTTTTTTTCTCATTTTGTCTCTCATAGTTGAGGTATACCTATGATGAAAATTGGAGACCTCTCTCATCTTTTAACTGGGAGAACTTGCACAATTGGTGGCTGACTAAATACTTTTTTGCCCCACTGTATGTCTCCTAAATAACCATCCAAAAGCCTCACTTCTTGGACACCAACGAAGAAGTTTGTAAACAAATGTTGATGTGCTCTATCGCAATACGGAGGAGGCATTTGCTCCCAAATTTGCCAACTACGATTCTAAAAAGACATTATTTAGCTTATGAAGGTAAATATCTACATTTTGTTATAACAGAGGGTGGCCGAAGCTGGTTAATTTTTGCCTGCCATCGACCCCAGCGCCATGTGACTGGACAGAACAATTGCCATGGTTCCGTGTCGTCATATAAGATAAATTGCGGCAGAATGAAAAGCGAAATAGAGGTGGAATAATCATAAGAGTTTCTAGATGTGGGAGAGAAAGCAAAAATGACTGAGAGAAGACAAAATAATGATGAAAATGGACAAAACGAGCCACCTGGCCAGTGGTAAGTCTGACAAATTTCTTTGTTTGCTTACATTGTACTGATTTTCTGGTTCATATACTTTGAAGGTAACAAAAAACCCAAAATAAAAAACGGTGACAAAAACAAAACCATCCTTTGTGTAAATATGTCCAAAGTCCTCTTTTGACTGAAAGTTATGTAATTCGATATGGCTGCCGTGGCATTATGCAAATTAGATGCATAAATTTACTCCTCTCTCAAACTTTGGATCATATTCTACATCTTTCTAATTGACAGCGAGCCATTATCTCTTACCATTTTCAAGTTATAGCCTTGGAAATCTGACATCTGAACTGAATATTTTCTTGAAAAAAAAAAAAGCCCCTGACCACCAGGGGGAGAGGTTGGTGGAGCAAAAGTGCACAACAGTTAATTTTCACTTGCCATTGACCCCAGCGGCATGTGACTGGACAGAACAATCGCATCGGTTCCGTGTCGTCATATAAGATAAATAGTGGCGGAATAAAAGCGAAATTGAGGTGGAATAATCATAAGAGTTTCTGGATGTGGGAGAGAAAGCGAAAATGACCGAGAGAAGACAAAATGACAATGAAAATGGACGAAACGAGCCGCCTGGCCAGCGATAAGCCTGATGAATTTCTTTGTTTGTTTACACTGTACTGATTTTCTGGTTCATATACTCTGAAGATTACAAAAAACCCAAAACAAAAAACGGTGACAAAAAACAAAACCATCATTTGTGTAAATATGTCCAAAGTCCACGTTTGACTGAAAGTTATGTAATTTGATATGGCTGCCGTGGCATTATGCAAATTAGATGTGTAAATTTACTCCTATCTCAAACTTTGCATCATATTCTACACCTTTCTAATTGACAGCCATTATCTCTTACCACTTTCAAGTTATATAGCCTTGGAAATCTCTGACATCTGAACTGAATATTTTCTTGAAAACAATCTTGACCACCAGGGGGAGAGGTTGCTGGAGCAAAAGTACGCCACAGACGGTCAAAGATGAAAAAGCGATAGCAACTCCTGCAATTCAGTCACTGCATTCAACACATTAGCCATGACAGCTCAACCCTCGGCAACCAGAGAGCTTATCGTCAAACAGATAAACTAACATTAACAGCACATACTAACAGTATTGTCATTTTTCTAAAGCTTGAAACAGTTGGCCATTGAAAATAAGCAGCGCTAACTTTCTTTACTCGCTAAAACTTACCCAGCAGACGGTGATGTGGCTCCTGGGACTCCCTGTGAATGAAAGCTAAAATGTCCATATTTTAGCCTGGCTCGTTAGCTGGTAACAGGCTTTGCTTTAGGTAGGTTCTGCAGCCAGTTAGACACTGAGCACATGTTAATACCTTCACAACAGTGGGTCTTTATTCTCCTTCTCTGCATCAGAGAGACACATACAGCCGCTTCGCACTTAAACTCTGTAACAACCGCAAAAACAAAACACAACACACGCTTCACCATGCTGTGCTCCTCTTCCTCTTCGATGGAAATTGTTCACACATGTCGGACAACAGAGGTGCTACTGCCCCAAGCAGTTTCAGTTGTGCATTGCAGTTCCGGTTAAATGGAGCTTGCTCCCGCTGGTTACAGCTGAACCACGGCATGCATATAAACTTTATAATTAAATGATTTGTTGACAATAAAAATATTTGTCGACAAATTTTTATTGTCAACATTATCAATAAAGTTGACTAATCGTTTCAGCCCTATTATATATATATATATATATATATATACACACTACCGTTCAAAAGTTTGGGGTCACTTAGAAATTTCCTTATTTTTGAAAGAAAAGCACTTTTTTTCAATGAAGATAACTTTAAACTAATCAGAAATACACTCTATACATTGCTAATGTGGTAAATGACTATTCTAGCTGCAAATGTCTGGTTTTTGGTGCAATATCTAGATAGATGTATAGAGGCTCATTTCCAGCAACTATCACTCCAGTGTTCTAATGGTACAATGTGTTTGCTCATTGCGTCAGAAGGCTAATGGATGATTAGAAAACCCTTGTGCAATCATGTTAGGTCTGCAATGCTGTAATTGCTGCAAATGGAGGATTCTTTGACGAAAGCAAAGTTTGAAGGAAAAAATTATTATTTCAAATACAAAATCATTCTTTCTAACCTTGTCAATGTCTTGACTATATTTTCTATTCATTTTACAACTCATGGTGGTAAATAAGTGTGACTTTTCATGGAAAACACAAAATAATTGTCTGGGTGACCCCAAACTTTTGAACGGTACTGTGTATATATACTGTATATATATATATATACAGTGTAGAAGAGCTTGGAAGAACGAGGCGGTGTGATATATAAACCAAAGTTTATTATCAGCTCTTCTAACAAGTCTCATCCAGTGCAGCAGCAGAAGAAGGAAAAAGAGACCGAACACTTTCGGCTCTATGAACTTATACTTGCACATAACAAAAGACATGCAAATCCAAAGCTGACATCCCTCCTTATCTTAATCCCCCCATTGTCTTCGTACTCCTCCTCATGGCCCTGGGGGGTCAGGGCAGCTCCTCCGGTCTCCGCCGCAGTGCCTGGGAAACTCTTTGATCCTCACTGGCGGTTGAGATCTCTTTGTCCTGTTCTGAGGTGTGAAGTCGCTTTACATATGTAATCACCAAACATTCTCATATGCTTCAACATATGTAGGTTATGGAATATATGATTAATATAGACCACAGCCCCCCCCAAACGACTAAGAAAAGAACAATAGAAAAATTCACAGTTTAAGATAATTATTATGACATACTAACTGCTACACCTCTTGCCACAGGAGAAACTTTCTAGCAGTCATGCCTCTAAGAGAGTTCAGTGGTAATCATAACAGCATAGTAAAATCACAAGTCAGTCCTAAACTGTTACAGCACAATTAGTGAACAACTGTTGAGTAGTTTGTATCAGTCTCTGTGCCGTCTGGGTTTTAATCTTCTCCCGAAACTGCTGTGGGTCCGCTTGGGCGTCCTGCTGGGACCTTCCTGTAAGGAATCTGCAGCTTGGGGAGGAGAGTGATTATTTGTTCCCTGCAGGGGGGCTGAGTCTTTTCTCTTGGGGGGTCTACCCCTCCGAGGTGCTCTCGCCAACCGTGCAGGCTCGTCTTTCAACAAGAAGGCAGGTTTAAGTCTGTCAATGTTGACTGTTTCTTTTCTATCCCCAAAATCAAGCACAAAGTGTTTATCACCAGGTTCCAGCACTCTGAATGGCCCATCGTATGCTGGGCGGAAAGTTGGTTTTAAAGCTTCATGCCTAACAAAAACGAATTCAGCATTCTTTAAAGCTTGAGGGACAAAAACCCGTGGAAAAGAGTGATGTGCCGGACCGGGGAGAGAGTCCGGTCCGCTGCTGCCTAAAAACCTCGGGGCTGGAAGATGCCCTGGCTCTGGGTTCTCTGGTAAAAATTCACCTGGGAGCCTGAGAGGTTGTGCAAAAACTAATTCTGCTGGAGAGGCGTCTAGATCCTCTTTGGGCGCAGCACGCAACCCCAATAAAACCCAGGGAAGTTTATTTACCCAATTTGTATCCGTTAGTGAGGCTCTGAGGGCGGCCTTTAAAGATCTGTGAAAACGCTCGCATAACCCATTAGCCTGAGGGTGATAAGCGGTGGTGCGGTGAATTGTTGCCCCTAAGCTGTTGGACATGGCTGACCAAAGCTCCGAGACAAATTGAGGCCCCCTATCGGACGTGATGTCCGATGGGACGCCGAAACGTGCCACCCAGTTTGTCAAAAAAACGCGAGCGACTTCCTCCGCTGTGGTTGACGCTAGAGGGACTGCCTCTGGCCGGCACGTGGTGCGGTCTATCATTGTTAACAGGTGTGTGAAACCTTGGGAGGAAGGTAGTGGTCCCACGAGGTCGACATGAACGTGGTCGAACCTTCTAGCAGGGATTGGAAAAGGCTCCAGAGGGGCTTTTGTGTGTTTGTGTATTTTGGCGCGCTGACAAGAAATGCAAGTTTTTGCCCATTCTTTTATGTTTTTGCGCAGGCCAGGCCACACAAACTTTTCGGCGACCATTTTAACCGACGCGCGCACACCTGGGTGCGCGAGGGAGTGAATTGAGTCAAAAATACGGCGGCGCCATGTAGCTGGGACTAACGGGCGAGGTCGGCCGGTTGAGATATCGCATATTAGGGGGGGCACGCCGTCGCGTAAACCCCTTTCCTCCAGCCTTAACCCTGTTGGTCCAGACAAGAGTGCGCGCACGTCCGCGTAACTACTTTGTTCCTCTGCCATGGCTGCATAATCTATCCCTGCATGGATTGGGGCTGCGTATGTGTCCGCGTTGGTGAAGAGTTCCACGGCTGAGGTAGTATAATCTGTCTCCTTGCGCTCTGACGATGTCACAGCGCGAGAGAGGCAGTCTGCTACCACGTTAAGTTTGCCTGCCACATGTCGAATGTCTGTGGTGAACTCTGAAATCGCAGCCAGCTGTCTTTGTTGCCTGCCTGACCACGGTTCGGAAATTTTAGCCATAGCAAAGGTGAGCGGTTTGTGGTCTACAAAAGCCGTGAAACTCCGCCCTTCTAACCAGAACTGGAAGTGGCGGATGGATAAATGAAGCGCTAGCAGCTCCCTGTCAAAAGTGCTGTATTTACGCTCGGTTTGGTTTAGCGATTTGCTGAAGAATGCCAAAGGTTGCCAGATTCCGCTGACATGTTGTTCTACAACTGCCCCTATAGCTAGGTCCGAAGCGTCTGTGGTTAGCGCAATGTGGGCCGAGGGATCGGGGTGAACCAACAATGTGGCATTAGCTAGGGTGCTTTTTACTTCCGCGAAGGCGCGTTCGCGCTCCAGGGTCCATTCGACCGCGTTGGAAGCTTTTTGTTTTCTGAGCGCGTCATATAGGGGCTGCATGAGCTGAGCTGCGTGGAGGAGGAAACGGTTGTAAAAATTAACCATGCCCAAAAATTCCTGCAGCGATTTGACCGTATGTGGCCGTGGGAAACTTTTTATCACGTGAACTTTGTCTGGAAGTGGGACTTCCCCCTTCGGAGAAACTCTGTGTCCTAAAATATCAATTTGTGGCACGCTGAATTTGCATTTGGCTGGATTGATTATTAACCCGTGCTCTTCTAGCCTCTGAAAAACCATAGTGAGATGCCGCTCGTGTTCTTCCTCAGACGGGCTGGCTACCAGCATATCGTCGAGGTAGACGAAAACAAAAGGGAGGTCACGTAATACTGCGTCCATCATCCGCTGAAAGGTTTGAGCCGCGCCTTTGAGGCCGAAAGGCATTCGCAAAAATTCAAAAAGGCCGAAAGGGGTTATTACAGCTGTTTTAGGAATGTCCTCTGCTCGAACTGGGACTTGATGATAACCGTGGACCAGGTCTATTTTTGAAAAAAATGCGCGCACCCGCCAGATGCAGTGAAAAATCCTGAATGTGAGGAATTGGGTAGCGGTCATGCACTGCCGCATTGTTTAATCTGCGGTAATCGCCGCACGGTCTCCAAGAACCGTCGGATTTCGGAACCATGTGAAGTGGTGAGGCCCAGGGGCTTTTCGAGCGTCTAATAATGCCTAATTTTTCAAGGGTGGTAAACTCGTCCCGAGCTATGGCGAATACGGGTGGGCCCGTTGTGGGAATAAAATGTTCAACCCCATGTTTAGCCACTGTGGCTGAGAATTTGGGAATTGTGAGTGCTGGAAATTGGGTGAGGAGTTGATCAAACTTACCTCCTGCTGTGGTGACGCTAGCCTGCACGGGTGGTGGAGAAATACGAGCTGAGCAGGGAATAGAAGCAAAGGACAGTGCATTAACCAAGCGTCTGTTCGCTAGATCAACTAATAACCCATGTGCACACAAAAAATCTGCACCCAACAAGTTAAAACTCACCGCCGCTACAACAAATGTCCATCTGTAGTTGCGGCTGTGGATGCAGAGGGGCAGGCTCTTTTCGCCAAAAGTGTCGATGGTGGAGCCGTTGGCTGCCACTGCTCCATTGCCCCGGGGGCCCATGGCCCGGTCTGCTTGGGAGGGCATGACAAAACTTAGTTGAGCTCCCATGTCGATAAGGAACCGCTTGCCGGTGTGTCCGTCCGTCACATATAAAAGCTTGCTTTTTTCGCCGAGAACCGCCGCTGTTAACGGCTCTCGGCTTCGGCGTTTTCCGGAATTTGTGAATTTGCAGGGGGGAACGCATTTGTAAGCCTTCTCGGCGAAGCGGTGGTGGTAATAACAAACGTCGCTCCGTCTGTTGCGTCCTGGCTGTGTCGCTGTCACCGCGGGCTGATTCTGCTCGGTGATTTGTGGCTCCTCGTGGCTCCGGACATCAGCGTTGAGGTCTGCGGATGCTGCTGTGGGTGTCTGCTCCTTGCAGGCATTGACGAGCCGTTGAGCTTCGTGAGTTAGCGTGCGGAAGTCTTGCTGGGTGCTGCATCGCATGTTGGCCAGCGTCCCTCTCATGTGTGGCGGCAGCGTACTGAGGAATATGAAATGGAAGAGGAAGTTGTCATTGTCCTCTTCTTTAAGTTGCAGCAAGTCCTCCATGAGGGCCTTGGGTCTGCCTCCTCTGTGGCCGTAAACCGCCAGGATCCTCTCGGCTCTCTCCTCGGCTGAGGGGACGTAATTTGCCACGATGGTCGCTTTCAGTTCTTCATATTTGTCCTGGGCCGGCGGCCGTTGGATTATGCTCCGCGCACATCTCGAAGTGGCGGCGTCGAGTTTGGCGACGATGTGATAGAACTTTGTATCGTCAGCCGTGATGCCCGCAAGTGCAAACTGGGCTTCAGCTTGCAGAAACCACGATGCGGGGTCTTTCTGCCAGAAGTCTGGCAGGTTGACGGTGACGGTGTTTGTGTAGACCATCACTGCTGCGTCCGCAGGGTGAGAGTGCCTTGCTTCGGCTCTCTCCGCGGCGCTGGTGCTCGGTTGAGCCCTCTCTATCACTTCTGCCGGGGGGGAACGTCGTCCATCTGTTCCCCTGTCTGCGTGGGCGCCGGCGTCTGCCTGGGTCGCCACAGATGAGTCGATCGCGGGGGAACGCCTCTGGTCCATCCTCGCGTCAGGGTCACCAGTGTAGAAGAGCTTGAAAGAACGAGGCGGTGTGATATATAAACCAAAGTTTATTATCAGCTCTTCTAACAAGTCTCATCCAGTGCAGCAGCAGAAGAAGGAAAAAGAGACCGAACACTTTCGGCTCTATGAACTTATACTTGCACATAACAAAAGACATGCAAATCCAAAGCTGACATCCCTCCTTATCTTAATCCCCCCATTGTCTTCGTACTCCTCCTCATGGCCCTGGGGGGTCAGGGCAGCTCCTCCGGTCTCCACCGTAGTGCCTGGGAAACTCTTTGATCCTCACTGGCGGTTGAGATCTCTTTGTCCTGTTCTGAGGTGTGAAGTCGCCTTACATATGTAATCACCAAACATTCTCATATGCTTCAACATATGTAGGTTATGGAATATATGATAAATATAGACCGCATACAGTATATATAAAATGTGTGTGTGTCCACCCTGATGACCCTGCACCCGGAAAAAATTTCAGGCTCAGGAAATTTTTTTTGCTTTAACGCCTGTGTTGTACTGGGACATCAGCACGACTGCAATTTGTAGTAAAGCACTAGGCAAAGCCAAGTGCTGAAAGCTTTGCAGCGTGTTGATGTCCCAGTACAACATCACAACCTCGAATATGATATTGATATTATACAAAAGTTCCACAAGTACCCTTTATTGTACAATATATGAAGAACCCTTATGCTTCATTTAACCAGTTATTTTGCTCCACCAAGAAAAATAGTCCTGACTTGATATCCTCCATGAATTTAGTTGACATTTGGAGACTTCAATATCCTACAACAAGAACAATTAGCACATTTGGAAATTATTTACAAATCTTCTTGAGAATCTTCTGAGCCTGACATCCCTGTACACCAGACAAGTACAGAGGATGGCTGCCTCCATTTTAAATGATGACTCCCACCCTTTGCACTGCAACTTTAAGCTTCTTCCCTCCAGACGGAGGTTTGCTGTCCCAAAAAGTAAAACCCAGCGCTACAAAAACAGCTTTGTCCCTGCTGCTGTCAAAGAGTTGAACAAGCTATAAAAATATATTGTACATATTTTATATTTACTTATTTTGTATGATGTCACTTGGGTTCTAAATATTTTATTGGGTTGTAGACCTTTGAGTTTTTTAACCTCTGACTAGTTTTTAACTTTTAACTTTAATATGACCCCTCTCTCTTACCTCTGGTTTCTCCCTCATCTCTTTGTCTTTTTATACCCTGTTTGATGGAGCCTTGAGTATTTTCATCATGTTTATAGTCAGCTTCATATGTGCCTGTGTTTGTGTCTATGTTGAATGTAATTAGTGGCTTGTAAATATGGATGTCACCAGACTGCAAAACAAATCTACCTACGGGTACAAATAAAGTAACCTGAACCTGAACCTGAACCTTCTGTACTGGAGTACATTCTGAAGCTCAAGTATGAATATAACATCATTTTATCTGACCAAGTGCAAGAGCAATTGTTTAAACTAAAACAAAAACATTTTGAAATGGGGGATAAGCCCCAGACAATATTTGCTAGACAGCTGAGGGGTCTACAAGCCAACAGGGCTATATATAACATTAGATCAAAATCTGCGAGGATGATAACTGACCCTGAGGGTATAAATAACTGCTTTAAGGAATTTTATCAACAACTTCATACGTCAAAAGCGAAGGGTAATATCTCGGATTGGCTGAAGTGCTTAAACTTTCCTAAGTTGACTGATGCAGCACATGAAGCATTAAATGCTGATTTTACCATTCAAGAAATCTTCGACGCAATAAAATCTTTCCCTAATGGTAAATGTGCTGGCCCAGATGGTTTTAGCATGAAATTGTATAAAAAGCATGCAGGGCAGTTAGCTCCCCTCTTATTGAGGATGTATACTGTAGCGTCAATCCCTTTGGCTCCAATCCATCAAATCACTCTTCACCTTAAAGAAATTGTTTCACCCAAAAGTCTGGTCAAGAATTGTTTCCTTCACCTAAAAACCACAGTTTGAAAACACATTCCATGGTAAAAGGGACAATACGGATCCTATTTCGTGCCAGGAACAGATAAGTCTGCAATCATAAATCCCAGAACTTTCTCCCCAACCAGGCAGTTTTATGCTTCAAGAACTGTTTGAAACCTTCCAGATACATTGGACCACGTTCCACAGGTCTCTAGGAATTATCCACAGCTCAACATAACCCCCTGGTGGACAACTCTGGAATATGTTCACTGTTGCATCTGCAAGCTGAACTAGGGTTAATGAATGAAATGACTTCCTTTTAACAAAAACTCTCAATTCTCAGATTATTTCCTTTTTCAGGACACCCTGGAAAATCAAGAGGGACTCTGCCATACCATTCTGGTTTGAAATGTTTCATTAATCATTAGTTTAAATGTATTGCATGTTTGAAAATGCTTAAATGAACCTTATTCAAATGCATGTTAACTGTAGAAGGGCAAGTTTATGAAAGCACATGTTCAGTGTAGCAAGAATGAAAATTAGTCATGAATCACTGAAGTTAGTTTAGCTTACACACATAAAGGGAATTTTCATTTTAATCAAGATGTTTCATCCTATTGGAAAATCTTACTCAAGTCATCTGACTGGCTCAGCCAATCGCCAGCCAGTCTTTGTTGAAAAACGTCTCCTTCAGTTACAGACAAAGGACTGCTTTCTTATTGAACCAGAGTTCATTCAATTCTCCCGCGATGGGAGACAATTGATTCCCTTTCATGTCAGTCAAGTTTTTCTCCTAAAAAAAAAAAAAAAACTACTTAGTTTAAGTGAGGACTACCCTAGTTCAGGCAATGGGTTCTTCCTGAAAGTTTGTCTAAGTTGTCTGTGTGTCCTGCCTTGAATTCTCTTTCCTTTAAATGTCTAGGAAAAATACTTTCTTCTGTTCTGAGCTCAAACTTCTCTTTTATATGGAGTGAAACTCCATGTTCAGACGTTTTTTCCCAATTTTATTGTGTTAAACTTTTTCGATTGATTTTCCTTAACTCACCATGTTTTAAAGTGGACTGATTGTGTTTTTCCTCACACTGGATGCTGTTTTCACCAATCCCCACAACATCTGAGGAAACTAGGATTTCGTGGATGGAACTGTTCTACATCCATTTTTCCTTCAGCCTGTGGTTCTTGTTGGCTGGTGGACATCCAAAGTTGCAGGCCAGGGAAGGGCCTGTTGCCTAGGAGAAGACTTCACCTGCCCAGGGGCCAGCCGCTCACTCTACTGCCGGCTCCACTGTCAGCCTGCTACTGAGTCTGTAAGAACCGCTGCAACGATTGGAAAGGACTGGGGGCAGTCTTCCCCCTTTTGCCATCTGCTGGTGTTCAACATCATTGCTGAACTCCGAAAACACAGCTGTTTGTAAGCCAGACTCCAACTTCCTATTTGCTGGGCTAAATGTGATGTCTAATTCTAATTGAATATTGCAGCGGATGATAAAAAATAATAAGCGGTGACCTGGTAGTTTTAAGTGAAGCTTTATTATATCATCCAGCCGTCATGAGCTCCGCTCCCAGCGCGCCCACGGCTCTCAGAGAAGGAGGACACAAAGTCTGTGTCCAGCAGCAGCAGTTGCAGGATCAGAATGAGAGAGTGTTTGCGTTACAGAGTTGCAGCATATATACCCAACTACCACAATACATCAAAGGGCATTCCCCAGCAGTTGGTATGATCAAAGAGATAACAGAACAGGCATGAGACATTTGCATTTGAGAGACATATTGATCTCAGTCCCTAGGTCACAGTAAGGACAGGACGCATGAACACAATGCATGAAAGGCAACATTAACATCACAGAAGTGAGCCAGAAGAAACGAGTCTGTCTGTAGACATTAATACACATTTCACTGTTCTGTTAATTGCTCTAGCCGAGCGCTGTGTCTGACCAGTCTGTTTGTGGGGGTTAACACCAAAGCACATCTACATATTGATCTCAGCCTCTAGGTCACAGTAAGGACAGGACGCATGAACACTATACATGAATGGCACATTACATCACAATACATGCATGGCACATTGCATCACGACATGAATGGCACATTACATCACAATACATGCATGGCACATTGCATCACAATACATGCGTGGCACATTGCATCACAATACATGAATGGCACATTACATCTCAGTAGTGCAGCGGGAAAAACTGAGAGAAGAGGGCTGAGTGTCCTGTGTGTTGTGGGGGAGTTGAATCAACCCACCACACGCTCCCCCCCAGAGGGCACGGCAGGGGGCCGAGACCTCGATAATCCATCTATGGGAGCGAGCTGTGGGAGAAGCTCGCTGTAGGCGGAGGGGGAGGGAGGGGAGGGGTAGTAAGTGCCGGCAGGGGTGGTGAATTCGTCCGAGCCGCGCAAAAATTGCTTGCTGCTCCGCGACGTCGAGGGGCTGTCCCGTTGCGCGTGCAGAGATCACAAGAAGAAAAATTTGTCTTTGACTCCTCTCGTGGCCATGAAGAAAAGCAGGAGCGGCTGTAAGAAAAAAAAAAAAAAAGAAACAAAAGCAGAGGGACTGGCGTGTTGGCTTTAGGTGCAGGAGCAACCCCAAAGCCCCCCGGGAACAGCTGACGGCTGAAATCCCTTTGTGCCGTGGCTGAGACCATTAGAAAATCCAGTGGTGAGCTGCGTGCTTGCTTCAGGTGAATGAGCAGCCCTGAAGGTTCCGAGGGTGGCGATCGGCCGTTTTTCTCGGGCATGTGCAGCGGCGGAGGACGATGGCGGTCTCTGTAGCCTTTATTGCCCCGTGCGTGGTGCGCCGTCCTCGTAACTCCCCGGTGCGCACGTGGGGGTTCCGTGCTTGGGTGGGCCGCTGGAGTGGCGAGTCAGGGTGCAGAATCTTGGTGGAGATCGGCGCAGATGGCGCCGATAAAATCCAGGTTGAGCTGTGGCTGCAGATTGACCATGGTGCGTTGGAGCGGTGAGAGGAAATAGACGATCTTTTGTCCCTCAGGCTCGTGCAGATGCGTTGGAGCGGTGGGAGGGAATAGACGATCTTTGTTCCTCAGGGTCGTGTAGATGAGTAGGCTCGCTGAGAGGGATGAGTAGCGGTGAGAGGGAGAAAACGTTCTGTGTCCCTCGGCTGGTCCAGCATGGACGTCCCGATCTCAGGCGAGGGTCGCGCCATGACGTTTTCTGCAGTTTTCCCGGTCGTGGGTGATGTCCGGAGAACAGCTCGCCTGTGTTGGCTGGCAGCGTGTTCTTTTCTGCCTTCAGGCCATGGTGCGTTGGGGCGGCGAGAGGGAGGAGACGTCTTGTGTCCCTCGGCCGGTTCAGCGTGGATGTCCAAACCAGAAGGCTGCATCGCACAAAGCGTGTGCGTCTTCGGGGTCATTAGTGAGGCGGATGATAAAAAATAATAAGCGGTGACCTGGTAGTTTTAAGTGAAGCTTTATTATATCATCCAGCCGTCACGAGCGCCGCTCCCGGCGCCGTGCATGCGCACCGGGAGCGAGCCCACGGCTCTCAGAGAAGGAGGACACAAAGTCTGTGTCCAGCAGCAGCAGTTGCAGGATCAGAATGAGAGAGAGTTTGCATTACAGAGTTGCAGCATATATACCCAACTACCACAATACATCAAAGGGCATTCCCCAGCAGTTGGTATGATCAAAGAGATAACAGAACAGGCATGAGACATTTGCATTTGAGAGACATATTGATCTCAGTCCCTAGGTCACAGTAAGGACAGGACGCATGAACACAATGCATGAAAGGCAACATTAACATCACAGAAGTGAGCCAGAAGAAACGAGTCTGTCTGTAGACATTAATACACATTTCACTGTTCTGTTAATTGCTCTAGCCGAGCGCTGTGTCTGACCAGTCTGTTTGTGGGGGTTACACCAAAGCACATCTACATATTGATCTCAGCCTCTAGGTCACAGTAAGGACAGGACGCATGAACACTATACATGAATGGCACATTACATCACAATACATGCATGGCACATTGCATCATGATACATGCATGGCACATTGCATCACAATACATGCGTGGCACATTGCATCACAATACATGAATGGCACATTACATCTCAGTAGTGCAGCGGGAAAAACCGAGAGAAGAGGGCTGAGTGTCCTGTGTGTTGTGGGGGGGTTGAATCAACCCGCCACAATATGACCAATTTTTCATGTTAAAAGTTAGTCCATAAGCTATGATAGGAGCTATAAAGCTGAAGGAAAAATAATATTCTCCTTTTCAATAACTTCCGTTTTTACTTTTTAGAGAAACCCAGAATTTCTTTTTCCATATAATCAGCTTTTATAATTTTCTTCATAAAATCTGCATCCAGTTTTCTTCATATTTTGGTGACAGTTACAGTATTTCAGTCTCCATTTTCATCACAGTTACAAATTCACACTAAGGTTTTCTTGGTTCCACAAATCTGATTACCCTCTTTTGCTCAATAATCAGTTATAAGTTGAATGTGATGCTTGATACTTGATCATTTCACCTAACCAACAAGTCTGTTGAATGTAATGTCATTTAATCTGAGTCTGATCATTAAAACTGTAAACGGTATATGAAAGTTTCTGTTGGTTTCTTTTTCTTGTGTCTGTTTCTGAAGTCACCCAGGAGAATTCACAAATATTTGAGACTGATTGATTGAAGGTACAAAGATTAGTTATTAATAAATTGCCCAAGTTTTGGACTGGTGCCCCCAAAATGAGTTTTTCCAGTGTGTGTGTGGACCCGACGCAAACCTTCATTTCCACACACACCTCTAGGTATAAATTAAATAATCTTTGTACCTTATAACCAGTTTTCCCTACAGTGGCGGCAGTGGCTCAGGAGGTAGAGCAGGTCGTCTAATAACCTGATGGTTGGCGGTTTGAATCCCGCTCTCCCCAGATATCCTGCCGTTGTGTCCCTGGGCAAGACACTTCACCTGCATTGCCTCCAGTGCCCATAACACTGGGTATGAATGTGTATAAATGTATAAAATGTTCGGTGGTGGCCGGAAAGGCCATTGGCGCAGATTGGCTGCCACGTTTCCGTCAGCCTGCCCCAGGGCAGCTGTGGCTGCAGAAGTAGCTTGCCACTACCATTGTCTGTCTGGAGTGAATGAATAATGTACCTAATTGTAAAGTGTCTTTGAGTATATATGATAAAGCGCTATATAAAACCGATGCATTATTATTATTTTATTATTACAATACCCATTCCTTTGAATGTCAGAAATTTCCAAACACCCTATATGGGGCTAACATCTCTTTAATATTAAAAGAGGGCAGGGGTGACATTGAACCTGTCCCCTTTCGACCTATTGCATTGCTGAATTCTGATATGAAGATTTTTACTAAAATGTTATCAAACAGATTAAATAGACATATTGCCTCTACTATCCATGCTGACCAAATGGGCTTTATCCCTAATAGATTTTTTTTTTCAATGTTAGAAGACTAATGAATATTTTGTACCATTGTGGGTCACCCCCACAGCCTACGGACAAGCAGAGTGCTCAGCTGGGGCAATTAGCAGAACAATGAGATGTGTGTATTGAGATCAATAGGCAGCCTCACTTTGTCTAGTTCAGGCGCCAGTATCCTGTTGATATGTGTGACTCAAATGCAGGTGTTCACGGCTTCCTGCTCTGTACTGTGATGCAAATGTGCCTTTCATGTATTGTCTGTAACGGGGTATTTAAACTGCATATCGCTCTGTAACTCTCTCTCTCTGACTACTGCTTCTGACTACACGCCTTGCCTGAGAGCCTGAGAGCTTGCTCCGGCGCGCCTGCACGGCACCGGAGTGAGTTCTGTGATGGCGGAATGAAATAAAACCCACTTTTAAACCTCAGTTCACTGCTTATTATTTCATGCCACCACACCATAATTATAAAAAAGACCATAAGGTTGCTGCCCCCTGCCTAGATGCAAAGAAGGCATTTGATTAGTTGGAATGGTCATATATATGGAAAGTGTTGGAAGAATTTGGATTTGGCTCCCATTTGTTTCATGGATTAAAGTAATATATGCCAATCCCTCATCTTCTATTTTGACGAATCAAGAAAGGTCAGCCCCACTTTTACTGCAACGGGGGACTCGTCAGGGTTGCCCCCTCAGTCCTCTGCTTTTTGCAATTGCTATTGAACCTCTTGCTATCAGTATTAGGCAGCACCCCAGTCTCACACCTATACAGCTCAGAGATGTAGATCACCATCTTTCTCTCTATGCAGATGATGTTGCAATTTTTCTTTCACAACCTGAGCATTCCATTCCAATTTTGCTGGACCTCATTAAACCATTTAGCAAAATCTCAGAATATACAATTAATTGGCAAAAAAGTGAATTTGTGTCTCTTGGTGCTGACCTTGCTGCTGAATTTTTGCATAATCTCCCTTTTAGAATTACAGACAAATTGAAATATCTTGGAGTAGTTTGTCCAAAGGATTCCAAATAATCTTCAAATTGAATTCCCTTGAAAAGTTAGACAAGCTCAAAGCGGATACTGACAAATGGCGTACCCTTTCTCTTTCTATGGTGGGGTTGTATAAATGCTATGAAAATAATAACCCTGCCGAGATTTAAGGTCCTGTACTTACATAGCGCTTTTCTAGTCTCAAAGACCACTCAAAGCGCTTCACTAACACTAACCCTCTACTCTAAGGGCCTATAGGAGACATATCTAGGGACAATTTAGAACAACCAATTAACCTAACATGCATGTCTTTGGATTGTGGGAGGAAACCGGAGCCCCCAGAGTAAACCCACACAGCACAGGGAGAACATGCAAACTCCACAAAGAAAGGTTTCTACCCCTGCCAGCCTGGGGATTTGAACCTGGAACCTTCTAGCTGTAAGGCAACAGCGCTAACCACTGCACCACCGTGCTGCCCAGGTGGTGCAGTGGTTAGCACCTTACCTTTTTCAAAATCTTCCTATCTTTTTAACAAAAGCATTTTTCAAAACACTAGACTCCATAGTATTGCCATTTATTTGGGATTTTAAAGCCCATATAATTTCAAAAACTCATTTATATAAACCAAAAGAGAAAGGAGAATTGGGGCTTCCTTGCTTTCAGCATTATTACTGGGCTGCAAATTTAAGGGCTCTTGTTTATTGGCAGGAAGGTTATAAACTGGAAGTCTCAGCAGATACCCCTGCTTGGGTTGCCATTGATTTGAAAGGTGTTATAAACACCTCGCTACTAGCACTTCTTTTTTCAACACCTGATTTGCTTGTAGGCACAAAGGTGAATAACTGGATAGTCTCAAACTGTCTTAAAAATTTGACAACAAATTAAGAAGATCTGCAAGTTAACAGGTACTTCTGTTTACACTCCAGTTTATCATAACCATGCATTCTTTCCATCACTTTCAGATACTGCATTTGACAGTTGGAGGCTAAAAGGTATAATTACTTTAAAAGATCCATATATTAATAAAAAAAAATTACGTCTTTTGTTCAGCTAAAATAAATTTTCCCTTCCACAACACATTTTTTTTTAGATATTTGCAAATCAGAAATTATGTCCACCAATGTTTGCCAAATTTTGAAATCATCCCTGAGGAAAATAAGGTTTACTCACTTTTGCTAAGACCATGCGATTCCAGAGGTTTGGTTACTAACTTTGTTAAATATTCCTTGAAGAAGTTAACCCTACCACCCAATCTACCCTACCACCCAATCCTCCACCCAATCAGGTGTTCTACGCAAACACTAAGGAGGCGTACACCTCATCACAACTCCCCCAACTCGGGAGATCGGATCACAACTTGGTTCATCTCCGGCCGGTGTACAAACCCCTAGTGCACAGACAACCTCTGGCCATGCGCACAGTGATGTTATGGTCTGAGGAGGCAATGGACACTCTAAAGGGCTGTTTTGAAGCCACCGCCTGGAAGCAGCTCTGCGATCCACATGGTGAGGACATCGATGGCCTCATTCACACCTTCACGGGCTACCTCAGCTTCTGTGCGGACAAATCCGTTCCCACCAAGACCATACAGTGTTGCTCAAACAACAAACCCTGGATCAACCCTGAGATTAAAACACTTCTGAGAGAGAAGAAGAAGATCTTCAGGTCGGGGAACAGGGAGATGCTGAAGTCCGTACAGAGGGAGCTGAGGAGAAAGATCAGAGAAGGCAAGGACAGCTTCAGGAGGAAGATGGAGGACAAGCTGCAACAGAGCGTCATCAGCGGGATCTGGAGAAACCTCAAAACCATCTCTGGGCTCCAGAATACCTCCCCCCAGGCCACGGGGGGCAGGGAGTGGGCGAACAACCTGAATCTGTTTTTCAATAGGTTTGACCAACCGCCCTCCCCCCTGACTGCACAACAACCACTGCTGCCTGTAAAGACATCAAGTCCTGCTGCCCACTCCCCACTCCACCAACACCCCCCCACTCCCAACACACAGCCCCCCATCCTGACCCTGACCAGGACCCAGGTGAGGACAGAGCTGAGGAAGATCAAGGCGAGGAAGGCGTCGGGACCGGACGGCATCAGCGCAAAGCTCCTCAAGTCCTGTGCAGACCAGCTGTGTGGGATTGTGACGTACATCTTCAACCTGAGCCTGAAGCTGGGGAGGGTACCACAGCTGTGGAAAACATCTTGTGTGGTACCTGTACCAAAAACTTCCCACCCCAAAGACCTGAACAGCTACAGACCGGTGGCCTTGACGTCCCACTTGATGAAGACCCTGGAGAGACTGCTCCTTGCTCACCTCTGCCCCCTGGTGGAACCAGCGATGGATCCACTCCAGTTCGCCTACCAGCATGGCATTGGGGTGGAGGATGCGGTGATCTTCCTCCTTCACCGCTCTCTGTCCCACCTGGAGAAGCCCGGGAATGTGGTGAGGATCATGTTCTTTGACTTCTCCAGTGCTTTCAACACCATCCAACCGATGATCCTGAAGGACAAGCTGCTGCGCGCAGGGGTGGACCAGCACCTGTCATCATGGATCCTGGACTACCTCACGAACCGGCCTCAGTTTGTGAGAACCCGGGACTGTGTGTCCGACACGATCATCAGTAGCACGGGGGCCCCCCAGGGAACGGTGTTGGCTCCCTTCCTGTTCACTCTTTATACTGCGGACTTCTCACACAACACAACACACTGCCATCTACAGAAGTTCTCTGATGACTCTGCGATCGTTGGCCTCATCTCCAGTGGAGATGAAGCTGAGTACAGAGGGCTTATCCAGGACTTCGTGGACTGGTGCCATCGGAACTGCCTCCAGATCAACGCGAGGAAAACTAAGGAGTTGGTGGTGGACTGCCGCAGGCAAGGACAACCCCTCACAGCACCAGTAAATATACAGGGAACAGACATTGAGATGGTGACATCCTACAAGTACCTGGGTGTTCATCTGAACAATAAACTAGACTGGTCACACAATACTGATGCACTCTACAAGAAGGGACAGCGCAGGCTGTTCCTGCTGAGGAGACTCAGGTCTTTTGGTGTACAAGGGGCGCTGCTGAAGACATTCTATGACACGGTGGTGGCATTAGCCATCACTTTTGGAGTGGTCTGCTGGGGCAGTGACATTACTGCAGCCGATAGGAAGAGACTGAACAAACTGATCAAGAAAGCTAGCTCCGTCCTGGGGCAGCGCCTTGATCCGGTGGAGGAGATAGGAGAGAGAAGGACGGTGGCTAAACTGTCATCTCTGCTGGAGTCCGAATTCCACCCTATGCAGGACACACTGAATGCACTGAGGAGCTCATTTAGCAGCAGACTACATCCTCCCAGGTGCACAACCGAGAGGTTTCGCAGGTCCTTCCTACCAACGGCTGTCAGACTGTACAACCTAAGCAGGGCTGCTCACAGAGATAGCAAAAAGACGTAACAACCTAATAGTTTTTTGAATGCAAAAGATGCAATAGACTTACACAATGGTCCCCTCCGGCATACAACTAGAAAAATACCGGTAGCTACGGAGGGTGAGAATATGTATGGGCACATAATCATACCATGTAGGATAACTAAGTAGACGGTTGTGCTGTTTCATCCCATCTAGCAACAATGCTCTGCACTGTGTGTGTTTATACATTTACATATTTATTCCATCTAGCTACAATGCTCCGCACTGGGTGTGTTTATGTTTATATTTATATATCTATATATTCATTCCATCTAGCTACAATGCTCCGCACTGTTTATATATTTACATATTTTTTCCACCTAGCTGCAATGCTCCGTACTGTGTGTTAAAATATCTACATATTATTCCATCAAGCTACATTGCTCCGCACTGTTTATATATTTACATATTTATTCCATCTAGCTGCAATGCTACGTACTGTGTGTTTATATACTCATATATTTATCCCATCCAGCTACAATGCTCTACACTGTGTGTCTGTGTGTGTATATATATATATTTATAGTAATATGTACATATGTATATTAGCTGCTCTTGCTTGCTTTTTTTTTTTTTTTCTTGCCTTCTGATTGTTGCTCTGAGTGTTGCTATCCCTGTGCTGTTGCAATCCTGGAATTTCCCCTTTGTGGGACAAATAAAGGCTTATCTTATCTTATCTTTAAAGGCAGCTTGGGAGGCAGAGCTGGGAACTCAGATTGAAGAGGATGACATATTGGAGGACAGCCTCGACAGAATCTGCTCCTGTTCCATTAATGCTAGGCACCAGTTAATTCAATTTAAGGTGATGCATAGGCTTCACTATTCAAAAGTCAAATTGAATAGAATTTTTCCCACAATTTCTCTATCGTGATTGGTGTAAGTCTGCCGCAGGCTCTCTAACCCCATCTTTTTTGGACTTGTCCAAGATTGCATAAATTTTGGTGTAAAATACTCAAGTGGTATTCTCAAATGTATGATTGTGTATTTAACCCCGACCCCGAGATTGCATTGTTTGGATATTCTTTGCATTTACAAAAATACAGTTACTCGGTACAGAGCACCATTATGTATGGAACAGTAATTGCTAAGAGACTGATTTTAAGATTATGGAAATCGGACATTGTTCCACAGTTCAAGATGTGGCTAACAAAACTTATTAGTGCATTACATATGGAGAAAATCCGATACGACATGATGAACCAACCTGAGAAGTTTTACAACATCTGGCAACCATTTTTAGACCGTCTTGCCCGGCCTTCTGGAAACTAACATATTTACAGTGAGCAACCTACCTTGAGCTTAAAAATTTTTTGATGGACTGTTGGATTGTGATATTCTAGTGATGCAATATTATATTGTACACCCTATGTCATGCCCTGTTGTTTTGTTGTTTTTGGGGTTTTATTTTAATCGTCTTGGGTTATCGTTTTGTTTTTTGTTTGTTACTCTTGTTACTCTTCTGTCTTTTACTCGTTTGAAAAACTTTATAAAAATATTTAATAATCAAAAATAGTCCTGACTGTACCTAATGTTAACAGTTTCTAAGCACTACAATGAGCACAGTAATAAATAATAATAGGCTTCTTGTAATTTCACACACATGTGCAGTGAAATTACACACTGCAGTGCACAAGTCATTGTTTATAGCTACATCTGCTGGGTTTGGTGGGTCATGCGTCATCGTGCAGCCTGCTAGTTACCATGACAGCCATGCTGAGGGATTCCTTTAAGAAGCCCCGATTATGTAATCACCATATTACCAGTGGCTGAGCAGGATGGGAAATGCAACCTCAGCCTGTACATTTTGCGGTTAGTGGCTAACCATGGTTTAGTTTCCGGCGATTTCCATTTAAGTTTCCGTGCACTTCACCCACTTCTTCTGTCAGTCTATCATCACAGGCATTACAGTTGGCTGATAAGGATGCTAAAACCAATTTCAGCTCATTCATTTTGTTGGAAACAGACGTTACATAGGTCAATGAGCGGACACACACACACACATCAAATCATTTTATTCATCACACTGTTTTCTCCATCTTGGACAAAACTTGGCCTTTTAATTCTAAAAAAAACCCAGCTCAGTCTGTTGATGGTTGTGGGTGGAGTCCATGGCTGTGACTGATCAGCAGGGACATGGTGTACTTGTGTCCTGCTCCACCGCCAGTCCTTTGCTCAAGAGGAATGCTTCCTGTTTGGGCTCCCGCCCAAGGAACTTCCTCAGCATGTCAGAGGCGTCCTCAGAGCCCCCAGGTCGCAGAATATACTTCCTGTAGTCCAACCCCATCTGAAAAGAAAAAAAAAAAAAAAAAAAAAAAAAATCAACCAAAAGGCAATTTTTGATTTTGATTTTTTGATTTTGTGTACTTTATTGATCCCCAGAGGGGAAATTGAGGACATCCACCTGGATGGATGAAGAAGTGTTTTGGTACCAATTTTCATGAACAAAGGTGATGCTTAGAGCTGGAGTAACTACAGAGGCATAGAGTTGTTGAAGCCAGGTTAAGAGGAGAGGTGACAATCAGTGAGCAGCAGTATGGTTTCATGCCAAGAAAGAGTACTACAGACCCAATGTTTGCTGTAAGAGTGCTGATGGAGAAGTACAGAGAAGGTCAGAAGGAGTTTCACTGTGTCTTTGTGGATCTAGAGAAAGCATATGATAGGGTGCCAAGAGAGGAAGTGTGGTACTGTATGAGAAAGTCAGGGGTGGCAGAGAAGTATGTGAGGGTGGTGCAGGACATGTACGGGGACAGCGAGACGGTCGTGAGGTGTGCTGTAGGAGTGACAGATGGGTCCAAGGTGGGGGTGGGGTTACACCAGGGATTGGCTCTGAGCCCCTTCTTGTTTGCCATGGTGACAGACAGGCTGACAGACAAGGTCAGGCAGGAGTCTCCATGGACCATGATATTTGCAGACGACATTATGATCTGTAGTGAGAGTAAGGAGCAGGTGGAAGAGAACCTGGAAAGGTGGAGGTATGCTCTGGAGAGAAGAGGAATGAAAATCATTAGAGGCAAGACAATACAAGAGTGTGAATGAGAGGGAGGCAGGTGCAACAGTGAAAATGGAAAGAGTAGAGGTAGTGAAAGTAGGTGAGTTTAGATACCTGGGGTCAACCATCCAAAGCAATGGAAAAATGCACTAGAGAGGTGAAGAAGAGAGTGCAGGCAGGGTGGAGTAGGTGGAGACGAGTGTCAGGGGTGATTTGTGACAGAAAGGTTGCAGCAAGAGTGAAAGGAAAGATTTACAAGACGGTAGTGAGACCTGCTATGATGTATGGGTTGGAGACAGTGGTCCTGACAAAAAGACAGGAGATGGAGCTGAGGTGGCAGAGTTGAAGATGCTAAGATTTTCAATGGGAGTGACTCGGAGGGACAAGATTGAATAAATGAATGAATCTTTATTTTCTGATAGATTAAAAGTAAAGATTAAAAGAAAGGAACAGAATAATACAACAAAGGGGGGGGGCAGCTAACAAAGTCAAATTAGACAATAACTCCTCTGATTATACAGTTCAACATAAGTTATCCGAAATGGGTGATGGCTGAAGCTGCAGCTTATATTGCCCACCCATATTCCATCCAAGAATTCAAAAGAAAAACAAAATAAGAGCGATTACAAATCAGAACAAAGCTAAGACAAAATGTGACAAAAAACTAAGCAACAACACAACACAGACTGGATATGACAATCCTTATGTGATTTTACATGTCATCTTGTATATATGTTTGGAGTATTTCTTCCTTTAGTTTTTGTTTAAATTGTCCAAGCGTTGTACATGATTTTAATTCAGGTCCAAAAGCATTCCACAGTCTGACTCCTTGCACTGAGACACAGTGTTGCTTGGTGGTAGTTCTCACTGAAGATTTTTGAAATATACATGTTCCTCTGAAATGATATTGTTTCTCCCTTATTTGGAACAGCTTTTGGATATTTGCAGGCAGTGATAGATTCTTCACTTTAAACATTATTACTGCAGTTTTAAAGTCAACCAGATCTTTCAACTTGAGAGCTTTTAATTTAAGAAAAAGTGGGTTTGTTGGTTCCCTGTAAGCAGCTTTGTTTATTATTCTAATAGCTCTCTTCTGAAGCATAAAGACTGGATATATGTTTGTTTTATGTATAGTTCCCCACACTTCACTACAATATGTCATGTATGGGAGTATAAATGAATGATACAAAGTATATAATGTGGGTTGATTCAGCAAATATTTCATTCTGTGTAGTATTGCAATTGATTTAGATATTTTACCTTTAATATAATTAATATGTGACTTCCAACACAGTTTATTATCAATTATTACTCCAACAAATTTAGTTTTGGATACCCTTTCAATCTCTACACCATTTACACTGAGTTTAGATACTAAGTTGTTGTGATGGTTGTTAAAAACTATAAATTTTGTCTTACTTAAATTGAGCATTAATTTGTCTGAATCAAACCACAGTTTAAGCTTTCCTAATTCCTTTCCAAGTGTATCCAAAAGTTGTTCCAAATTGCTTCCACTGCATAATAAATTAGTGTCATTGGCAAACAATATTAAATCCATTTTTTCTGAAACTTTACATATATCATTTATATACATATTGAATAACAGTGGCCCCAAAACTGAACCCTGTGGGACTCCACAAGTAACCTTCAGTAACTGAGTTTTTTTTACCAACACATACTGTACATACTGATATCTATTCTTTAAGTAAGATAAGCCTTTATTAGTCCCACAATGGGGAAATTCCAGAGTAACTAGGGTAAGTAACTACATAACCAGGACAGTGCTACCCCCCCAATACCACAATTTTGTAGTTTCTTTAATACTAAATTATGATCCACTGTATCAAATGCTTTTTTAAGATCCAGGAATACCCCAACTGAATACTCTTTATTTTCAGTGGCAGTTGATATTTTTTCTATAAATTCCATTAGAGCAAATGCAGTTGTCCTCTTGTGTCTGAACCCATATTGTTGCTCACACAATAAATTATTCTTCATTATGAAGTTGTCAATTCTCTCACAGAATATTTTTTCAAGTATCTTGGAAAATTGCGGCAATAGTGAAATTGGTCTATAGTTTGAAAATTCCCCTCTGTCACCCGTCTTGTATATCGAAATTACTTTAGCTATTTTCATTGCATTGGGAAATATACCTGTTTGGAGAGACAGGTTACAAATATACGTCAGTGGTTTCACTAAGCATTCAATGATAGTTTTGACTAAGAGCATGTCAATACCATCACAATCCGTAGATGTTTTACTTTTAAACGATTTAACAATTTCAATGACCTCTCTCTCGTCTGTGTTCTTTATGAAAATTGAGTCTTTTATAGCAATGTTTTTGCTTATTGTATCACCTGTAGGTGCCGTAATGGGTATTTCTCGAGCCAAATTTGGACCAATGTTAACAAAAAAGTTACTAAATTCATCTGCGGGTGAGACTGCATTCACACTCTAAGTCTTTTTTTTTTTTTTTTTGAAGATTGGTTGGGTAGCTTGCATTTCTGTTTTTATTTCCAAGAATATTGTTAAGTATTGTCCATGTATTTTTAATGCTGTCTCTGTTTTTCTCCAGTTCTTTACTGTAATAGTCTCTTTTACTACATTTCATTATATATATTAACTTATTTTTGTATGTTTTATACCGCTGCTCTGCTTCTTTTGTCCTTTTCTTTAGAAAAGCTTTATATAATGAATTTTTGTTTTTACACTCTTTTTGTAATCCTTTGGTTAACCAAAGGATTAGGATACCCAAAGGATTAGGATAACCAAAGGATAGGTTAACCCTATCATAGGGGCTGAGGTCGCCAAGGTGGTTAAAAATCTCCTTGGTGGCCGGGCCCCAGGGGTGGACGAGATTCGCCCCGAGTACCTCAAGGCCCTGGATGTTGTTGGGCTGTCATGGTTGACACGCCTCTGCAACATTGCGTGGAGGTCGGGGGCAGTGCCTTTGGTATGGCAAACCGGGGTGGTCGTTCCTCTCTTCAAAAAAGGGGACCGGAGGGTGTGCTCCAACTTTAGAGGGATCACACTCCTCAGCCTCCTGGGAAGGTCTATGCCAAGGTACTGGAGAGGAGAGTCCGGCCGTTGGTCGAACCTCGGATTCAGGAGGAGCAATGTGGTTTTCGTCCTGGCCGTGGCACATCGGACCAGCTCTTTACCCTCTCGAGAATTCTCGAGGGTTCGTGGGAGTTTGCCCAACCAGTTTACAAGTGTTTTGTGGACTTGGAGAAGGCATTTGACCGCATCCCTCGTGGTTTTTTGTTGGGGGTGCTTCGGGAGTATGGGGTATTGGGCTTGTTGTTACGAGCTATTCGGTCTCTGTACAACCGTTGTGAGAGTTTGGTTCGTATTGCCAACACTCGGTTGGACTCATTCCCAGTGAGAGTTGGACTCCGCCAGGGCTGCCCTTTGTCACCGATCCTGTTCATAATTTTTATGGACAGGATTTCTAGGTGCAGCCAGAGAATGGAGGGTGTCATGCTTGGTGACCACAGGATCTCATCTCTCTTGTTTGCAGATGATGTTGTCCTGTTGGCTTCATCCAGCAATGACCTACAGCTCTTGCTGGGACGGTTTGCCGCTGAGTGTGAAGCGGCTGGGATGAAAATCAGCACCTCCAAGTCCGAGTCCATGGTCCTCAGCCGGAAAAAGGTGGATTGTCCTCTCTGGGTTGGGGACAGGCTCCTGCCCCAAGTGGAGGAGATTAAGTATCTTGGGGTCTTGTTCACGAGTGAGGGGAAAATGGAGCGAGAAATTGACAGACGGATTGGAGCAGCATCTGCAGTGATGCGGACGGTGTACTGGTCTGTTGTGGTGAAGAGGGAGCTTAGTTCTAAGGCAAAGCTGTCGATTTACCAGTCAATCTACGTTCCTACTCTCACCTATGGTCACAAACTTTGGGTAATGACCGAAAGAACAAGATCACGGATACTCCATAGGATTGCTGGACTCACCTTCAGAGATAGGGTGAGGAGCTCAGTCATCCGGGAGAGGCTCAGAGTAGAACCGCTGCTCCTCCACATTGAAAGAAGTCAGTTGAGGTGGTATGGGCATCTGATTAGGATGCCTCCTGGACGTCTCCCACTTGAGGGGTTTCAGGCACGTCCCACTGGGAGGAGACCCCAGGGCAGACCCAGGACTCGGTGGAGAGACTATGTCTCCCAGCTGGTCTGGGAACGCCTTGGTATCCTCTCTGAAGAGCTGGAGCAGGTGGCTGGGGAGAGGGAAGTCTGGGCTTCTCTGCTTGAACTGTCGTCTCCGCGAACTGGACCTCCGGAAAACCGGTACAAGATGGATGGATGGATGGATGGATGGTTAACCATGGCTTGTTGACAAATTTCTGTTTAAGCTTTTTCTTTACTAATGGACAATTTTTTTCATAAAGAGTGGTTACAATGTCCATAAATGTGTCAAAGGCTTCATTTACATCTGATACATAGACTTTTGTCCAGTCTTGCTTAGCAAGTTTTCTTTAAAAGAACTGATTGCATTTTGTGATTTGTATCTGAAAGATTTTAAAGTTTTCTCTGTATTGGCCCCCGTGTGACCATGGATAAGTGCAAAGACTGGCAAATGGTCACTTATATCATTTATCAAAAAGCCACTTTCTATTTTCTTATCAATAACATTAACAAACAGGTTATCAATAAGTGTAGCAGTGTGAACTGTGATTCTACTGGGATGTGTTTTTGTGGGATATAGACTCATACTGTACATAGAATTTATGAACTCTGTAATTACATTTTGTTGAAATGGATTTAGTAAATCAATATTGAAATCTCCACAAATTATAACCATTTTCTTACTAGTAATATTACTGTACAGCTCGACTAATTTATCTCTGAATGTCTCAATGCAAGTTCCCGTCATTCTATATATACAACTTATAATTAGATTTTTTGTTTTATCTTGGTCAATCTCAGCAGTAACACATTCCAGAAACCCTGGTAGTGCAAAGGACATTCCATTTACAAGTTTACACATATACAGGTCATCAATATACAGTGCAACACCACCACCCTTTTTTTGAGATCTGTTAATATGAAACATCTGATATCCCTCTATTGCCATCGGAGGAGCCTGCTCTTCATTAAGCCAAGTTTCAGAGACTGCAAAAGCTGTAAATTTTCTGTCTAGCTGTTTTAAATAGTCCTGAATCTGTGGAAAGTTTTTGTTAAGACTTCTGCTGCTGAAGTGTATTATTGATAGTTTACCATCTAATTGGACTTGACTTTTGAATTGCTTTTCAGTATAATATTCACAATTATTATGAATATTATTGAAAAAGTGGTTATCAGGATCAATATCATTCTCCATCTCTTGTAGTTTATGTTCAGCATAACGGCATATTTTCAGAGTTTGAATTTCCTCACTCTGTGTCAAATGACTTCCTCCAACTGGGGATAATTGATGTCTACTCAAGTCAGTCAAAAGTTTTTTTGTTTTGTTTAGATTAGAAAGTATAGTATATCAGTATAGTATAGATATATCTGAAGTATAGTATATCAGAAAGACAGCTCAGGTTGAGCAGTTTGGAAACCAAGTAAGAGAGACAAGGCTGAGATGGTTTGGACATGTGCAGAGAGGAGGGATAGTGGAGATACTGCACAAAGGATGTTGAAGACGGAGCTGCCAGGCAGGAGGAAAAGAGGAAGACCACAGAGAAGATTCATGGATGTAGTGAAGGAGGACATGGAGAGGGTTGGTGTTACAGAGGAAGATGCAAGGGATAGGGTGAGATGGAGATAGATGATCCGCTGTGGCGACCCCTAAAGGGAGCAGCCGAAAGAAGAAGTCATTCGAGTAGGTTCATTCTCTCTTCTTTTTTTAGTTATTAATTCTTTGTTTTTCTTATTTCAGACAGGGATCAGGAGATGTTTTTACCTTTACATGCTTCGACTGACAACAACCATCCACACCTAAGGTGTACCCTGCCTCTCGCCCAAAGATGCTGGGATAGGCTCCAGTCCCCCGCGACTCGAAAAGGATTAAGTGGAAGAAGATGGATGGATGGATGGATGGATGGATGCTTCGACTGGCGTTGAAGACTGCAGATGCCAGAAGAACTTCTGAGGAAGACTGCAGATGCCAGTCGAAACATGTAAAGATAAAAACATCTTCTTATCCCCGTCTGAAATAAGAAAAACAAACAAAAAAAAAAACTAATAGAAGAAGTCAGTAAGAAGAGCTGATGGATCCGACAGCATCCCAGGAGCGGTGGTCAAAGCATGTGCAGACCAGCTAGCAGGGCTCCTCATCAAGCTGTTTAACCTCTCCCTGACACACGCCACCATCCCCACATGCCTCAAGGCATACACCATCATCCCCATCCCCAAAAAGACTGCAATAGACAGCCTGAACGACTACAGACCCAGAGCACTCATGTCTGTAGTCATGAAGTGTTTTGAGCGACTGGTGTCCCACGCACATCAGGGACTGTCTTCCCCCCTCCTTCAACCCCCATCAGTTCGCCTACGGGAGAACCAGTCCATGGAAGACGCCATCACCACCACATTCCACAGAGCGCTGAGCCACCTGGAGAACCCAAGGAGCTACGTGAGGATGCATTTTATGGACTACAGCTCAGCTTTAAACACCGTCATCCCAGACATCCTGACCAACAAACTGCATTACCTCCAGATCCCCCCCCACACACACACACACCTGCTCCAGGATAAAAAAAAAAACCTCACCAACCACTCACAAACAATCAGACTTGGCCCCCACCACTCCTCCACACTGTCCCTCAGCACTGGCTCCCCCCAAGGCTGTGTGCCAAGTCCCTTATTGTACTCCCTGTATACCTCCGATTGTATTCCAACCCACCCAACCACCATCATCGTGAAGTACACGGACGATACCACCTTGGTTGGGCTCATCGTTGACGACAATGAGAAAGCATACAGGGCAGAGGTGGAGAATCTGTTGATGTGGTACTCGGTAAACAACCGGAAACTGAATGTCCACAAAACAAAAGAACTCGTATCGGACTTCAGAAAGAACAGACAGGACCACACCCCCTCCACATAAATGGCGACCACGTGGAAACCGTCCCCACCTTCAGGTTCCTGGGCACCCACATCTCCTCTGACCTCTCCTGATCAGTCAACACCAAGGCCCTAGTGAAGAAAGCCCAGCAGCGACTGCACATCCTCTGTGTCCTGACGAAGAACAACCTGGACCACAAGCTGCTGCTGGCCTTCTACCACTGCTCAGTGGAGAGCGTGCGCACTTACTGTCTGGGTGTGTGGTACGCTGGCTCCACGGCTCAAAACAGAAAGGCTGTGCAGAGGGTCAGCTACAACGCCACAAAAAAAAAAATCATCAGGGGCCCTCTGCCCTCCCTAGAAGACATCTCTAGATCCTCCTGTCTCAGGAAGATCCAAGGCCATCACAGGAGACCTCTCACATCCCGCCCACCACCTGTTCGACCTGCTTCCCTCTGGATGACGGTTCAGATTGATCAGGTCCCACACCTCCAGACTGACAGTTTCTTCCCCTGGGCCATCCGGACTGCAAACAGTCAGAGGCCCCACCCTCCTCCCTCCGAACGCTCACATGCACAGAACTGAGGACCTTTAAATTATCTTTAAAAAAAAAAAAAAACTCACCTGTTTTTGCACGCTGCACTTTTTAGTACATTGATCCATCTGTGTAGCCACTAACAATGTGTGTATTTTTTTATACTTCTTATCTTTCTACTTGACGTACAGTATGCCATTTTATTCAAATGTGTTTTTAAGTCTGTTTTTATAGTTTTTTCATACTTACTGCACAGTAGCCTGGTGGAGCACCCACAATTTAGTTGTAATTTACACCTGTACAATGACAAAGCTTATTCTATTCTAAGAAGATGGGAGGGAAAACAATAACTACATGAAAGGATCAATTAACTGTGATGCTGATTTAAGGTCAAACTGATCAGCCCCATTTTTTTCCTTATTATTCATCTCATGATTGTTTTGTGCATTCTCAAAAGTTTGTTTTTTAAGTTGTAAAGTTAAATTACCAAAGCAGGTTGTAATTCCACAGCAGAGGATGCTCTCCAATGTAGCTTGACAAAAAGCAAGTATGATGCGAGTGCTCACTCTGTACAACCTCAAACGTAATAGGAAATAGTCTTTGCTATAGTCTGGTGCACAAATTGTCAGTGTGGCTCTTCCAGCAGAGAAGACTGTCTATGTGAATCCCCATATATTTATATGAAGTCACTTGTGTTATTGTGTGTTCTTTAATGACCGCTGGCTCCTGCTCTAACACCTGTCTTGGGTCAAAGACTATTTCCTGTGTTTTTGTTGTGTATAACACCAAATAATTCCTATCACACCACTTTATGAATGAATTTATTTCAAAGTGGTACAGAGATAGGTTCATCTCCCTGTTAAAGAGACTCAGGATAGCAATGTCATCTGCAAATTTTATAATATAATTATTTGGATGGACCCTCCTGCAATTGTTGGTATACAAGGTGAATAGTACAGGAGATGTCTCACAGCCTTGTGGGAGTCCTGTGCTTCTGTATTTCATGTCTGAAAATGCCCCATTAACCCCAACTTGTTGTGTTTTATTGTTTAAAAAAGAATAAAGCCAAAGGCTCAAATCAGCATTAACACCCATGTTCTTTAATTTTTCTAAAACCGTATTAAAATCGGAGCTAAAATCCACAAATAAAATTCTAGCATAGTTTTGTACTCTTGAAATGTTCAGTGGTAAGGTGAAGGATGCCAAGAATAGCATCCTCACTACTTCAGTTCTGTTTGTAAGAAAATTGCCATGTGTCTAGCAGTGGTTCAAACTTCATTTTTAAGCTGTGTGACAACAATTTTTTTGAAACATTTCATTACGTTAGAAGTTAGAGCCTGTTTCCTGTAACCCCTGTTTTTTTGGGCACAGGCATTATGATTGACTTCCTCCACCAGGCAGGTACATATTTGTTGCGTCTCAATTTAGGTTCTGCATCCTCCAAGTGTGCATTTCTAGGCCAGATAGGTCACTGCGCTGGGTCCAAGGCTGTCCCATTCTGTGGGCTCCTTTAAATGTGGCCGACAATGCAACCTTCAAATCCCCGAAAACTAAGGATACATGAAGAGTATCCTTGCGGCCTTAACATATCTCAGCATTCAACACGTGGCTCAGCCTGGCTCCCCCCTGCCCCGGCTCAGGCAGAAGCGGAACCAAGTCAGAAACAGTTCAAAGTAAGCTTTTTGCTTGAATTATGGAGCGGTTTGAATGTAAAAACAACAATCCAGAAAACAGCAATATCTGATTAAGATTATGTTACATGACATTTTTTTCTGATGTGCTGTATGCTTCGCTTAATGTATTAATTAAATATGTCGAACTGTTATTTTTTTCTGAAGTCAAACTTTTTTTTCCATTAATGTCAGTTTATTAACTAATGTCAGTAATATAAAAATACGGTATGAAGTGACTGAAATAACTTGCTATAAGAGAACTTTTAAAGTCCTGTAGAAGACATCGGGAATGTAAAATAATAATAAGGTTATTTTTAGAGAAAACTGAGCAGTTAATGAAGCTGAGGAGGGACAGGACATCTGTAATAATTTTATTATGCTGATCTTAAAAATGTCCATCACATCTGAAGTGATAATCAGATTCCTCAG
This sequence comes from Pholidichthys leucotaenia, assembly GCA_020510985.1. NCBI lineage: Eukaryota > Metazoa > Chordata > Actinopteri > Cichliformes > Pholidichthyidae > Pholidichthys > Pholidichthys leucotaenia. The sequence goes on from CM035841.1 coordinate 223,937,137, forward strand.
ATTTTTTTTCCCCCTTTTTTCTGGTTTATTTCTGAGGTCCACAGTGGAGAACCTGCAGGAACCAAGGGTCAGCTATGGAGAGAACAGTCTGGACTCAAGATTTATAAAAAGATATTTGACTGAAATAACCACAACAAGAGATGTGATGAATTGTTTTATTCACTGTGATGTTTATAGCAGTTTACTTTTCTTCCCAAAGAAGCCCGTCCCAACCAGCTACAACGATTACCGGCCCGTAGCACTGACCACCATCATAATGAAGTGCTTCGAGCGGTTGGTCATGCAGAACGTCAAGTCCATCCTGCCTCCCTCCCACAGCCCATCTCAGTTTGCATACAGGTCAAACAGATCCACAGAGGATGCCATCACTGCTGCTCTCCATCCAGCCCTCACCCACTTGGACTAAAAGAACTCCTACGTGCGAATGCTGTTCTTGGACTTCAGTTCAGCATCCAACACAATCATCTCCCAGCATGTAATACAAAAACTCAGACATTTGGGACTCAAAACCTCTCTCTAACTGGGTGCTGGACTTTCTCACAGGGAAGCCACAGAATGTGCGGGTTGACAGCAACACTTCCAAGACCATCACATTGAGCACAGGGGCCCCACAAGGGTGAGCGCTCAGCCCGCTGCTCTTCATCCTGCTGACCCATGACTGTGTACGAACCTACAACACCAACCGCGTCATCAAATTTGCGGATGATGCAACGGTGGTGGGCCTCATCACCAACAACTCTTCACCCTGCTGACCCATGACTGTGTACGAACCTACAACACCAACCACGTCATCAAATTTGCGGATGATGCGACAGTGGTGGGCCTCATCACCAACAACGAGGAGGGCAACTACAAAAATGAGGTGAGCCAACTGGTCCAGTGGTGTAAAGACAATAACCTCTTCTTGAACGTGGGAAAAACCAAGGAGATTGTGGTCGACTTCAGGAGGGGGCACACACAGCACCCCACCTCTGATCATCGATGGTGCAGCTGTGGAGAGGGTGAGTAGCACCAAGTTCCTGGGGGTGCACATCTCTGAGGACCTCTCTTGGTCCAACAACACCACATCACTGGCCAAGAAGGCTCATGTGCTCATTCTACCGGGGTGCCATTGAGAGCATCCTCACCAGCTGCATCACGGTGTGGTATGGAAGCTGCACCGCCTCCTGCTGGAAGACACTACAACACAAAGTGAAAGCAGCCAACAAGATCATCAGTGCCCCTCTGCCCCCCCTCTTGGACATCTACCACACCTGCCTCACCATCAACATTGCAGGCACCACCTCCCACCCCTCACACTCCCTCTTCAGCCTCCTGCCCTCGGGGAAAAGGTACCGGAGCTTCCAGGCCCGCTCCACAAGACTCCAAAACAGCTTTGTTCATCAGGCCATCAGGACCCTGAACTCTGTCCAACACCCCCCCGCCCTCCCGGACTGTAACGCACTCACCCACACAATAACTACCTCAGCTGTTGGCACAGAAAGACTGCCACACCAACAGTAATACCTTTGCTGCTGTATGTCTCTGCACTTTACTGCAACCATTTGCACAAATGCCATATCTGCTGCTGTTTGTCGTTGCAATACTGATCATGTGCAGTCCTATCTGTCTGCACCTACACTACCGCATTGAACTTGCAACTACAAGTATTACTGCTCTACTTTTTCTGTATATAGGATTGCTGGGTTTCACCATCATTTATCTTTATTTGCACTATGGGAGGTCTGGGTCTATCTTTTGTCACCACTTGCACTATGGGTAGCATTGCTGTACATAGACTGCTGCTGTTGTTTTTCCGGCCTTATTCCTTTTTATTTTTTTTTTATATTGTACACACCACTGAAGAGAGAAACACCATTTCAATTCTCCTGCATGTCCTGTACATACAGTAGCATTGACAAATAATATCTTTGAATCGTGAATCTCTACTTTGCAAACGGAAAGAAGCTAAATAAAAATATTGCATGTTTACTGTTAATAGTTAGAAAAACTGCATTTCAATGAAGTAGTTTTTTTGAAAAAGATGATTTTTTGCAAGATAATTCCAAAAGAGACTTTCATATATTCATTACACACAAGAGTGAAACATTTTAAACCTGATTTAAAGGGCCTATATCATGCTATTTTAAGCCTTTCAGAGTAAACTATATGCATGTATGTGATAGTATATTACCTTTGGTACACTGGAGAATGAATTTCTTATGAAATATGAGTTATTTTCGCAAGCTACTTTTCCAACCCAGAAGTAAGATGCCTCGATCTCTGAGGCTCCGCCTCGCCTTCTTGTGGCTGCCGCCCATTTCATGACGTAACCCCTGAGCCGACTGCTGCAGCGTGTCGCTGGGTTCCGCCCACGAAAACATCTGTGAAATGGCGGTCACAGACAAAAAGTTGCTGGCTGGTTTGACGCGTGCTCCCGAAAATAAACTCCAACCACTTCTGATGAGTAGGCTCTTCTTTAGGAAGGCTGAACAAACTCCTAAATCTCTCACAGCCAAAGACACATTTATGCCACTGAGAAGACATTGTCTTACGTAAAAAAGCAAACAGTTGTTGTCACTGAGCAGATTAGGTGCGAGGGGAACTACTTCTTCACAGCGTCAATGTTAAAGTGAAAGAGTTTTGCCGATCACCGCTCCGTTAGCTGCGTGGAGAAAGTGGGTGTGTGCGTTAGCCTGGGGGCGGTGCTGGCAGCACAGGCACTTCCTGGAGTGGGCGGCTCACCCACGTTCATACGTATGAACGTGGGGACCCAGTCATCATCAGGGACAGGGCGGAGCAGCAGCTCAGAGAGCAGGGTTGAGGAGGAATACTCAGAGATGCGTGAATGGAGCAAAATACCACTTCAGGGGTGTTTTTGGTGAGGAATTAACATTATAACATGCTTAAAAGCTCAAAAAAGTCGATTTTGCATGATATAGGCCCTTTAATATTGATGATAATGACTATATTTTTTTAAAATTTAAATGACAAATCATGATTTTCTAATTTACTGAGATGCACTGGTACAACTGAGATGAAAATGGCAATGGAATCTGTTCTACTGCTGCTGAACACCATTGAGGGTCGTCATCCTACAGTACAGGACTGTGGTCTGCTTTACAACATTAAAAACTAAATGTCAGAGCTGATACAAGGCAGAACTAATTATTTTGTGACATAATGGTCAAAAATGATAACAGTAAACTTTCATATTTTCTACTGCTCATATAATTAAGAATATATTTGACAGTTCAATCTAACTGGTATACATATTTAAAGTAATAAAAATTAATTTATCTATTTTGTGGTTTTAATTTACCTTTATTTAACCTGCTGACTTTAACATGAGTTAAAGTCATATTTTATCTGGTCATGGTCCTCTGTCTGGTGAAGATTCTCAGATAAAAGGTCAAGATAATACAATTATAAAAAAAAGATAAAAAAATAAAGTTCTATCTTGGTAAAAAAAAAAACCCTCAACTGACACCGTCAGGGTTGCTAGGCAACAGGGTAGTGTGTGGTCATGCAAACATACGTCCTCCAAGGACTAGACCATCTCATTTAGTCAGCCATAAATCAGCCTTTAGATGCAGCCAACCGACCTTTAAGTGTTCTGGCCTCCTGGGCCACGGTCTATGAGGCTGCAGCACCTGAAGTGAGACACAGTCACTGAATATCTAGCAACCCACTGAAATACAGGACACCATGCTGCTGTTGGGACTGAGGTCATAGTCACCATAGTTGTAGTCTTTTCAGTCTTCCTACCAAGAACAAAGCTATTGCAGGCAATGCCAGTTTATTCAGGCATTCAATTGGTCAAAGCTTGATGTATGATCAAAATAATTTTGAAAATATTTCAAGCTGAAAATCTTACACAATGCTCTTTTAAGAGCATCCAGTCAGCTGGATGAGGCAGCCACTGTGCAGCACAAATCCCTTTCTCTTACACGCACACACGCACACACGCACGCACGCACACACTTTAGAATCCCCAGTAAGTAAAAAAGTTGAATCAGTTTCTCTATCTTTAAATAGATGAACTATTAAACATTTCTTGTTTGATTTGTCAAACACTTGAAAGTTTGTCTCACTCAGAATGAGGTGATGAGCATCGCACCACGGTAAAAAATTTACAGACCAAGGAAATGGTGTTTGACCCCAAATCAACAAGTGATCACAGCCCTGAGGCCATTCACAACATCCAAATTAAAATGGGTTTACTCATAGTACCATTTCAGAATTTACTTTGATGACATGCTTCCTTATCAAACTCATGTTGACAGCCTGTGCTCAATATCTCAGAAGAGACTATATTTTTTAGAAAGTTGTATGGTGGAAACCAGAGACTGATGTTTATGTTCTATTAGGAAATACCAGAAAGTCTGGTCCAATCTGGAATCCAGGCATGGTATGGGAATCTGTCTGTTCAATCTAAATCCAAACTGATTCATCTCGTAAAGACTGGCATGAAAATCATAGGGAAAGCCTAAATCCCTACAAAACAATGTGTGAGTGGTCAGTTTTAGAAGAGAATTCTAAAGATCAATCTCATGTCCTTTGTTCTGAGTTTAAGCTTTCGGATGGACAGACAGACAGACGTTTGATGTGTGAATGTTATTCTGTTACTTTTTTGTGTCCTGGAGTCACTTCCAATTTTTTAGTATGACTGTGAATTTGCAAGTGTTTGCTGCAGTTGTCTGTAACATATCTAAAATTTGTGATGCTCTTCCATCTTATTTTCTGTGAATGCATATGCATATTTTAACACTTGTAAAATTGACAGATTTCATGACAGCAGGCTTAAATTTCAGGTTAAACTGGAAAATATTGCTGTAGTGCAATGTGTCATGAACTCCCCATGCACTTTTCCACAGTGCACGGAGGAGGGGTGAAAGGATGAGGATTTACGCGTTGGGTTTACACCACACACACATTTATTAAACACAAAACTGACAAACAGTTCCAATGCATAAATTCCACTTTAGCTTAAGGAGTCCTCCAGGACACTCAACAGTCTAACGGTGAGGACCACCGGGGAAAACACGCACAGATAATACTCACAGGACTGGAGCTGTCCGAGTAGTCCAATGAAGCACCAAGTGAGAAGAGTCCTTGTATGACGTGACTTCATATGATGAACAACGACCGTATGTGAAGTGCAATGGCCCAGCAATGCGTGAGAATACATAATATGCATATACCTAGTGGCGCCTAAACCCACATAGCGATCAGGACCGAGCCGGGGGTAACCAAGCCAGCTCGGCTCCTGACAGGGCCCCCCATTTAAGGGGTGGATTCCCAGACACCCAAAGTAACATCCCAGCCCCCCCAAACAGGAACAAATAACACGAACCCGGGTAGGAGGTAGGGGGAACAGGAAAGGTGGGAACACAATACCCCGCCCAGGGACCACAATTACCCCCCCCCCCCAAGTCCACGGGTGTTGGGGCTCAGGAGGCCGCCCAGAGTCCCAGGCCCAGCAGAAGGTCAGGTGGACGGAATCCGGGGCCTGCAGGAAAACATGGGCCACCAGACCTGGGGAGTCGATCCTTCCGGCAGAAGTGAGCGTGACCCGGGGAACCATGGCCCTCTTGGCAGCTGGAAGGACGTCGACAGTCAAAGGAGGGGAAGGCTTCTTCTGGCGTTTCCTTGCCGGATGGCGTTGATCACTGGGTGCTGGAGCTGGATGAGCCGAAACGGGAGCGTGCATCACACTCTGGCAGGAAGCAGGAATAACTGAGACCTGGGAGCGCTCCCCCATCGGCGCGAGCCCGGTCTTCTTACGGGATTTCCTCTCCCTCTCGCCGTACTCACGCTGCAGCGCTACCACCAGGGAAATCCTCTCAACTCCCTCTACATGCTCGGAGAGTTGAGGGCACCCGCGAACTGCTGCCTCTGCCAGACCCACATACCAGAGCACGTCCTCTGGACTGGAATACATGCTCGCCATAGAAATGAGCCCGTCGATCTCCATCAAAGTTCGGCAGCATTCCCAGCCCAGGCTCAGCGGACAACTCCGGCCCGGAGCAAACATGGCCACTACCAAACCCAGGTGAACCAATAAACACCGTTCAAAGGGAAAAAGTGATGTGCTGGTGGAACCCACTAAATCCATTTTTTCGGGCTGGGTCATTCTGTCATGAACTCCCCGTACACTTTTCCACAGTGCACGGAGGAGGGGTGAAAGGATAAGGATTTACACGCTGGGTTTACACCACACACACATTTATTAAACACAAAACTGACAAACAGTTCCAATGCATAAATTCCACTTTAGCTTAAGGAGTCCTCCAGGACACTCAACAGTCTAAAGGTGAGGACCACTGGGGAAAACACGCACAGATACTGTAATACTCACAGGACTGGAGCTGTCTGAGTAGTCCAATAAAGCACCGAGTGAGAATAGTCCTTCTATAATGTGACTTCATACGACGAACAACGACCGTACATGAAGTGCAATGACCCAGCAATGCGTGACTAGCAAAAGGCTCCTTAAGTACACGCATTGCTGGGGATGGTAGATTGGTCGCACCCGGGCGAGGAGCGGGGAGATGGCAAATGGGAGTGGGAACAGCTGACAACAATAAGAGAGGGGGTGTGGTCGGACCGGCAGACAGTTAGACAACGCTCACACCAACGTGAGCCCAAGAGGCTGCCTCACCGCTGCCGGCCAGAAAGCAGTGGCTATGGGTACGGCAAAGCACAGAATGCATAATATGCACATACCTAGTGGTGCCTAAACCCACACAGAGATCAGGACCGAGCCGGGGGTAACCAAGCCAGCTCGGTTCCTGACAGCAGCAGCTCATGTTTCCTCCAATACCGCACCATAAAGCTTATGCCATTGTCCAAGATTGCTCTGTGTTCAAAACATTATGCTTTTGTTTTATTTTTGCTTAATTAAATTAATTAATAGGAAGACCTGGATGTGAAGGCTATGGACACCCTTATGAATGGCTGGGAACACCATCTGAACAATTTTTGAACCATTTCGTATGACCTTCTTAAGGCGGCCGTAGGAGAATCCAGCGTTCGTAGACCATTCATAAGTTCATGGTCAGGTCGATGGTCTTATCCAAGATTTCTACAAACACCCCACAAAAGCCCCTCACTGTAGGGTGGCCATATGAATGCCATAGAAACAATGTAAGAACCACTAGATGTTGGCTGTAAAGGCCTTTACATACTCTGAACAAAACACAGAAATTTGTTCTCTCTCCCAGGGCTGCAAGAACAAAATGACATCATTTTGTTCTTGCAGTCCTGGTTTGGGAGTTCTTGCAGCTTGTTCTTGACAAATCATCGTGGCAGAACTTTTTTCTTGCGTGGTGTCTGAGAACTATTGGGTGATTGGTGTGATTTCCCAGGAGTTCTACACTTGACAGGGTTTCCTCTGGTAACATTTCCAGGTGGCGGCCTGCCACGCTTGAAATTTTCCCGCCACTCCATGAGGAAATCTAAATTTAAGAAAAAAATATGAAGGAGTGACAGTCCGCAAGCGCACACACGAACAACGCGCGTGACCGTCATCCGCATGGCATTCAGAAGTGCTCCACCCACATGTTCCAGTTGCCAGGCAGAGTGTCTCGCTACTAGTGTCGCTGTCCAAGTTTATTAAAGTGCTCTAAATGTGGAAAAAAAATTGTAAGAGGTATGTAAGCATTATCAGCAGGCATTTATCATGGTTTTAACCCGCTGGTAACGGGAGCAATAATGGAAGAGTCGCTTGGCTAACGTGTGATTAGGAGCTCAAGTAGGTTCATTTTGTCTTCTTTTTAATTATTATTTTTTTGTTTTTCTCATTTCAGACAAGAAAAAAAAGGAGATGCTTTTACCTTTACCTTAGTTAATTCTAATTAACTAATTTAGGTTAATTATTATGGACCTGGTAAATTAAGACGAACGAACTTCACAAAGTCAATGACTTTAATCCATCAGCAGCTTTCAGACAAAATAAACGTGCCAACATTTGGATTTCAAAATAAGGGAGGTTTTTCCTGCTGTCTGGATGGTGAGGAGATTTCTCAAAAAAATCTATAAATATATAGAAATATAACAGAAATAACTGCATCTTTGGTCATTTAAGTTAATTTATTTCATTAAATACAATTTTATTAATTTTTTTCCTTTGAAATCAGAGTTAAATTATTGCTCTGTTTTGGCTCTGCAAAATTATGGTCAAATATGTAAATTGTTATAAGGAAAAAGTAAAAAAATTACCATCCATCCAGCCATCCATCGTCTTCCACTTAATAATTTTCGGATCGCGGAGGGCTGGAGCCTATCCCAGCATCTTTGGGCGAGAGGCAGGGTACACCCTGGACAGATCACCAGTCTGTTTCAAATTTATTCAAAAAACCCAGTAATTTTGTTTGAAAAAAAATTGACAAAAATTAGCCGTAAAATAATCCACAAATTTATAATAAAGTCTCAAATGTACAAGAAAAGTCAATTTTACAAGCGAAAATTACAAATTTGAGGAAAATAGTTTCAAATTTAGATAAATTTACAGAGTTTATAAAACTGCAGTAACAATGTTTAAAGTGAAGAATCTATCACTGCCCACAAATATCCAAACGTTGTTCCAAATAAGGGAAAAATAATATCATTTCAGAGGAACATGTATATTATATAGGCCCTTAGAATAGAGGGTTAGTACTACTGAAGTGCTTTGAGTGGTCTTTGAGGCTAGAAAAGCGCTATATAAGTATAGGTCCTTATCCCTTATATTTCAAAAACCTTCAGTGAGAACTACCACCAAGCAACACTGTGTCTCAGTGCAAGGAGTCAGATTGTAGTAGATTGAAGTCATCACTCAAGTTTTTAAGTGAGTGCTCTTTGTACCCTTAACTCAACTAGAAATTTTTGGTTGTCTATTTTTAATTAACAAGACACTTGATATTTTCTAACCTGTTTGTATACCACCATAGACAGAGAGAGAACCTGAATTAGACAGAGCTCAGAGAGGGCAAGATGAGACAGAAGAGAGGAGCCAAGGAGAGGAAAGTGTTCAGGCAGAGGGTCCAGGAGAGTGAGAGGAGAGGAAGGAGAGAAGGATGACACCAGTAAAAAGTCTAAACACAGGACGTCTGGGTGGGACCCCAACAGGCAAAGTATTCAGACATTCAAGCCTTGGTTGTACAATACTTCAAATGGTAAGTTTCATATGCAAAGTTACTGTGCAAAATTAAAATAAAAAAAAAAAAGAAATAGTGTAAAATTAACATATTCCGGTTACAACAGTGTCACATGTTTTCTGCCACTCCCCACCGGAAAAATATGTTGCCATCGCGTCAAGGTCTTTAAGCCAGAGGAAACACTGCTTGAGTTTCTTGTGAAGTATGAAATGTCCTGGCCAGAGAAAACTTTGTTTTTGTTCTTGCCACCTCAAGAAAAAGAACAAATTTCTCTGTTCTTGCAGAGTATGTACAGGCCTCAAGTATGCCTGAAGAACAGCTCAAGTTGTTCTTAAGGGCCCCTTACAGCGGCCGATTTGTACAGCATGTGTAAGGCGGTAGTGAGACGCTCATAAGGCGGAAGTACGTCATTCGTGCAACATTTATGCCGACAAAATGTGCCAAAAGCCATAAGATCTTCCTACCAATGACTTGAGAGTGCTATGAGTTGCACAAAACTTTTTGCAAGATGGCAGTAAGAATCCTGTAGGAAGATCTCAAGGCACCCTTACAAAGAACGTAAGAACTCTAGGGCCACTGTACTACAGAAAAGCACCTCATTTCTCAAGAATGCCTTAAGCTGCTCTTGTGAATTGCATGTCAGCCATAATAAACTATGCCACCCTCCACAAATGTCTGCGAACTCCAGAATTCGTAGGAACTGGGAGATTCTTACAAACCCATCATTCGTGAGAATCTTTGTGACCGTAGTTTAACTTTTATTAATTATCTGTATTTACAAGTTTCTGCTCCAACTTGCTCACCTTTGGGTTCATGATTCCCTCCTGCTTAAAGCGAGTGAAGAACATGTCCATGGAGAACACCTCACTCCACAGGTACCCGTAGTACTGAGCGTCATAACCACCAGCCAGGTGTCCAAAAGTTGCTGGCATGTTGGTGCCTGCAGAACAGAATTAAGAGATCATTATTATGAGAGAAGTGTTTTTTTTTCCTGTCTTTAAATTTGACGGGCATGCTTTGCTGCTTATCAGTAATGTCAGGTTCACACAAGCTGCATGTTTGTATTCACACCACCAACATTTCTGCTACTGCACTGGCATGTTGCCATAGATCAAAATATTTAAGTATTCATGGAATGTTTCCTCTGATAAAACCTACAAATCAAAACAATCTCTTAATGTCAAGTTCATACTCATTTATGGAAATACAGCAATCTACATTCAATTTACAGTTCACTCAAAGCTGTGAACCGGAGTGGTGGCCTAGTTGGTAGAACATCCACCCCATAACCGGGACGCCGGGGTTCAAATCCCGGCCGGGTCATACCAAAGACCATATAAAAATGGTACTTTCCGCCTTCTAGCTTGGTGCTCAGCATAATGGAATGGGGAAAAGAAAGTTAATGCACAGAGCTACCAGAGGACTGACCCCCCACTGTAGCTTTCATGACTCACAGTAGCTGTGTGGCCTAGGTCAGTGAAACAGAGATAGGAGCCGCCCCATACACCATAGGTGTGTAAGGGATTAACTTAACTAAAGTTGTGATCCTTTGTGGCCCTAATATACACTTGTCACAAAAAGTCATTGATATTTGGCTTTCGGGTTAAATTTCAGGATGCACCTAAAATGCACTATAACCTTTACAGGTGAACTTAATTTGACCTTCTCTAATCTATTGAATGCACATGTTCAACTGTTCAATGTTTCAGTACTTTTTGCATAACATGCTGTTCTCTAACAAGGTGCTTAATGGCAAAATTCACAACAGGTGTTTGATCCATGAATTGACCAATAAATTTTCTGGTTCAATCAAAAGGTATTTAAACACTCCTCTTCATCATGCTGTTCACATTTTGACATCGTGAGAACAAGACAACACCTAACAATTGATCAACACTACCTTGCCATTACGAGGCTTCAAATAGGATGCTCTCAGAGGGAAGTGGCCATTGAGCTTAGTGTCACAGAGTTTCATCAGGGGGTTGCAACACAGATACAGAGAGACAGTAAGAGTCACAGAAAGGCATATAAGTGGATGTCCTTTGGCCACCGACCGCTTCATTGTAAACAGTGCCCTGCAGAACCAGTTGATGAATGCCATTCATCTCCAGGCACATTTAAGGGAGGTGAGAGGCACCCAAGTGTCATGTCAGACCATTTAAAACATTTTACATCAGCGTGGTCTGCATGCTAGACAACCTGCAAGGGTACCTGACCACACCATCAGGCACAGGAATCACAGCCTTACATGTGCCAAGGAGCATTTACGCTAGACAAGGGGCCAGTGGGTTTCAGTGCTGTTCTTTCATGAAAGTCAATTCACGTTGAGCAGAAATGATGGTGCTATGCATCAGCCACTGTTGTCACCAGATGAGGCTTTGGTGGTGGTGGCGTTACAGTCTGGGCAGATATGTCTAGTCAATACAGGACTGCCCTACACCTTGTGAATGGTACAGTGACAAGCCGATACTACCTGAATAACATCAATCCAGTCGTTGTGCCCCTGCAAGAACAACACATGACCAATTTCATCTTCATGGATGACAGTGCTCCAGCTCATCGAAGTCGCATTAATAGGGAATGGCTGCTGAAGGCTGGGGTACCTCAAATGGAGTGGCCTGCAATTTCTCCAGACCTGAATCCCATAGAAAACCTATGGGACCAGCTGAGTTGCTGTGAGGAGGCTCATAACCTTGCACCCCACAACCTCAATGACCTGAGGGCCACCCTTCAAGAAGAGTGGAATGCCATGCCTCAGCAGACAATAAGTCAACTTGTGAACAACATGAGACGTCGTTGTCAAGCTGTAATTGATGCTCAAGGGCACATAAGTTATTGAAACACTGACAGTTTTTGTTGCAGTATACCCACCATTGTTGTTCGCCTTTGTTTCAAAAAATTTTTTGACATGAGGAAATCACCACTGCATGCTTCTACTTAAATGCCGTACTTTCATGATATGAAAGTGTAGTATGAACGTTTTACATTTTCCATAAATTTCACCCAAAAGCCAAATGGTCCCTAACTTTTTGTGAGTAGTGTATATTGAACTGGTTGCACAAGCGGTCCAAGATTGTATGAAACGTATAAGTTTTTATTTCTTCATGACTCCTGGAATTTTTTATGAGAAAACATGGATGCTGGAATGAAAATGGATCCATTACTCAGAAGTGACATGTGCTATGTTAACCTGGTAAAAGGCTGTCATTATTGTCCAATTACTGTACAGATGGGCCACCAGGACAACGGGCCATATTATATACAGTGGTGTGAAAAAGTGTTTACCCCTTCCTGATTTCTCTTTTTTTTTTGTATGTTTGTCACACTGAAATGTTTCAGATCATCAAACAAATTTATATATTAGACAAAGATAACACAAGTAAACACAAAACAGAGTTTTTAAATGAAGGTGTTTATTATTAAGGGTTAAAAAAAATCCAAACCTACATGGCCCTGTGTGAAAAAGTGATCCCCCCCATTAAAACATAAATTAACTGTGGTTTATCACATCTTTGGAAAGCTGAGTTCAATTTCTCAAGCCACACCCAGGCCTGATTACTGCCACACCTGTTCTCAATCAAGAAACCACTTAAATAGGACCTCCATGACAAAGTGTAGACCAAAAGATCCTCAAATGCTAGACATCATGCTGCGATCCAAAGAAATTCAGAAACAAATGAGAAACAAAGTAACTGAGATCTATTAGTCTGGAAAAGGTTATAAAGCCATTTCTAAAGCTTTGGAACTCCAGCGAACCACAGTGAGAGCCATTATCCATAAATGGCGAAAACATGGACCAGTGGTAAACCTTCCCAGGAGTGGCCGGCTGACCAAAATTACCCCAAGAGCACAGCCACGACTTATCCAAGAAGTCACAAAAGACCCCATAACAACATCCAAAGAACTGCAGGCCTCATTTGCCTCAGTTAAAGTCAGTATTCATGACTCCACCATAAGAAAGGGACTGGGCAAAAATGGCCTGCATGGCAGAGTTCCAAGACAAAAACCACTGCTGAGCAAAAAGAACATAAAGGCTGGTCTCAGTTTTACCAGAAAGCATCTAGATGATCCCCAAGACTTTCGGGAAAATACTCTGTGGACTGACGAGACAAAAGTTGAACTTTTTGGAAGGTGTATGTCCCATTACATCTGGCGTAAAAGTAACAGCATTTCAGAAAAGGAACATCATACCAACAGTAAAATATGGTGGTGGTAGTGTGATGGTCTGGGGCTGTTTTGCTGCCTCAGGACCTGGAAGACTTGCTGTGGTAAATGGAACCATGAATTCTGCTGTCCACCAAAAAATTCTGAAGGAGAATGTCTGGCCATCTATTCGTTACATCAAACTGAAGCGCACTTTGGTTCTGCAGCAGGACAATGATCCAAAACACACCCGCAAGTCCACCTCTGAATGGCTTAAGAAAAACAAAATGAATATTTTGGAATGGCCTAGTCAAAGTCCTGACCCGAATCCGACTGAGATGCTGTGGCATGACCTTAAAAAGGTGGTTCATGCTCGAAAACCCTCCAATGTGGCTGAATTACAACAATTCTGCAAAGATTAGTGGGCCAAAATTCCTCCACAGCGCTGTAAAAGACTCACTGCCAGTTATCGCAAATGCTTGATTGCAGCTGTTGCTGCTAAGGGTGACCCAACCAGTTATTAGGTTTAGGGGGCAATCACTTTTTCACGCAGGGGCACATAGGTTTGGATTTTTTTCCCCCTTAATAATAAACACCTTCATTTAAAAACTGCATTTTGTGTTTACTTGTGTTATCTTTGTCTAATATTTAAATTTGTTTGATGATCTGAAACATTTAAGTGTGACAAACATACAAAAAAATGAGAACTCAGGAAGGAGGCAAACAATTTTTTTCACATCACCGTATATAAAAATATAAGATTGGTACGTGCGTTTGGAGATTGGTGCATCATGACGAGTGTTAAGTATTATGATACTATGTCGAATCAATCTTTAACCTGTGTAGCAAGTTTGGCCACTCTCAAGCTTCTGTAGTAAGAGGGCAGAGGGAATGCTAACCTTGACCTTTGACCTTTTGACCCCAAACCCATAGTCAGAGGTCTTCGTCTCAGGATGAATCTGTGTACCAAGTTTGGTGACCCTAGTGTTCTTTGTTACTGAGATATAGTTTACATGCCATTTTGATAGTGACCTGTGACCTTGCAATAAAAAAAAAAACAGTCACACTTCAGGGTCACAGGGTGAACCCGTTTACAAGGTTTGGTGGCCCTAGTTTTGCTCGTTCTATAGTCACAGTGCAAACTGAATGCTACATGTGACATTTCACCTTTTCACCCCAAACCCATAGTCAGGGTGTAAGCCATCCAATGTTAGTCTTAGGGACAATTATGGCATCGATTTGAAAAGTCTATATCATTTCTTTCAGTAGTTAAACATGTTTACAAGATTTGGGGAAAAATATCTGCATCATCAGTGTATATCAGGGGTCACCAATTGGCGGACTCCAGTCCGGATCCAGACCTCGAGAGACCTCTGTCCGGACCCCGAACCCTTTTGATACAATTTGGGAAAAAGGGTGACTGTTTTGTTTTGATGGGAAAAAAGCGGGAAAAAAACAAAAAAACTGAACTGAACTGCTGTACTGGCGACCGCCCAGACAGATTGTGGCACAAGCCCTTGGGCGCTCTCCTGCTGCAGACCGATTCCCCTCGTCGCTGTCCCACAAACACCACTCTTACTCTGCGGCTCCATCCACTTCAACCCTCTTTGCTGTCCCACGAATGCCACTCTCACCCTGGATTTACACTAACTCCAGATGCAGTACGCTACAGCTGCGATCCAGCCTCCGCAGCAAATAGTTCCCATTTTCGTCAATTTTCTAATCCCCACCTGATCCGGACCACTGTGGAATGAACCTGGCTTGTCAGATTTGGTTCGCTAACGAAACAAGTTTATTTTTGACGGATGCCAGACACAATCTGCAAGGAAATCCCACGGTATCTTGCAGTATTTAATAGCTGTGTGATCATTAACAACTGTAGGGTCCGTTTAGCCAGTCCAAGCGGACACTACCAGCCGCTAAAGACACGTCCTGACACGTAACAACATCAGAGGCCAAGCATCCAATGTCCATTTATTAAAGTCAGTGAAATGTTTGTCTCTTATTAGCAACACCTGTGTATGCTGCCACAGTTCCTTAAATACAAAATACCCAATCAATCAAAAGCATGCCACCTAGTGGCTAAAAATAATGACAAAAAATAAACAACTGAAAATGGCTCCTACAACAACGATTTAAGGATCGTCCATTATTGTCTGAGGTCTCCTCCTCCACCACTGTGTCAGAGAAGGAAAAAACTTGACTTAACATGCAAACGCATGTTTAATTCATAGAATTAAAATTAACGGGTTACTTACATTTTATTTAGAGCCCAAAAATCTAGGTGGGGAGCCACTACATCACAATTCCTTGTTGTCATCATGTGATCACGATCGGTTCATCTTGGTCACTGTCGGGTCTTCCTCGAGATTGTGCATTATTTTGTATAATTCTCGCATGATCTTGTATTTCAAACTCTGTTCTCATCCATGCCACTGCAAAACACAAACGGAGTTGGTAGGAATGGACACAAGAGTCAATCCGTACTGCATCTGCAACGTACTGCATCTGGAGTCAGTGTAAATCCTGGGTCACTCTGTGACTCCAACCACTCCAACCCCCCAGAGACACAAGGCCGGCAGCCAGGACATCCACCACGGACAGACACACTTCGTTTCAGGTCTGTATCCACAAAATAAAGTGCTGTTGTGAAACTGAATGTATTTACCAGGCCCTTCTTCCTTTAGTCTGCAGAGAGTTGTCCATACTGGGCTGCAGAGGTGAGGTTGCTAGTTATGGAGGCCCTTTTCGTAGCCTCCGATATCATGTAAAAACTCTGTAAAACTCCACGTGTTACTGAATGTTGTGTGGGGATTAGACTCTTGGGGCTTGCAGTAGCCTGGCTGAGGGGGTTGGGGTAATGACGTCAGGTTGGCTTCGGCTAGAGTATATATTGTGTTGCTTTCCATAATAAAGCCAGTTCTGTGTTCAGTTGGATACAGCTCCAGTCTCATGTTATTTGGACATAACATTTGGCGATAAGAATAAACCATGGGAGCATGTATTAGACAACCACCTCCATTTTTGCAGTCTCCGGGCACGTCAACCATACCATGGGGCTGCTGGTGGGAGACGTTCGACGTGTATGTGGCTGCTGCCAGCCTGAGCGGCGTTGATGAAGAGAGATGGAGGAGCCTACTTGTTCACTGCCTCAGTAAGGAGGGCCAGCGGATATTTTTTGGGCTATGTGGCACTGGCTCACTGAAAGAAGGATTGTAATTAATGGACAGTGTCTTCGGAGGCCATTCCACCATTACGACGCGGAGATATGAATTCTTTGACAGCCAATAGCAAGCTGGTGAGTCCACTCAGTCCTTTATTACAGAGCTTCGTAGCCTAGCAAAAGAGTGCGCCATTGGGCCTATTGAGGAGGAGCTAGTCCGGGACAAGCTAGCCCACAGCACTAACAATGTGTGGCTGAAGAACAAGTTAAAGCTAACTACGGACGCTCCCATGCTGGAGAAGGTGTTGGAGCTGGTTAGGCGGATTGAGTCCACAGTCCAGCTGGGTCTACCGGTACTGGCCAAAGGGAGTGTGGCTACTCAAGTTTTCCCTCCATGCATGGCTGTTAGCAACGTAGCGAATTCTTCAGGCAGACCTCTAAGAGGCGGCGGACTGCAGCATGGGACAGGGCCTGCACTATCACTGTTGAACCATCGGCAGCGGAGCCCGAGGGCACGACACGGGTGTGTGTAGCGCACGCGAAGAAAGGACCGTTAAAGTGGTACGTCCTAAAACTCGACAGAGTCGACGTGCTGCTTATGGTGGATTCAGGAGCCGGTAAGTCCATACTGAGTATGGCTACTTTGAAGAGACTTTTTACAAACAAAACCATCAATGCTGGAGGAGTGAAAATGTTTGGGTACAGCCACGCCAAAATTGAAATGGCGGGTACGGTCGACTTTTTGGTGAAATGTGGGTTAAAGACGGTTCCCGCATTCACTTTTCAAGTTCTGCGCCAGGAGGCCGATTTATTAGGGATAGATCTGCTGGGTGAACTGGGGTTCTGCATCAAGGACCCAGAGGGCTCAACAATACTGACAGTGTTCCCAGAATGGCATGTCCACTGGCCAGCGCTGTTCAGAGGCATGGGATGCGTTAGAGCGATCTACCACTGCCCGCTCATCGAGTGTGACTCCAAAAATTCAACCACTACGGCAGCTTCCCCTCGCTTTGCGGGACAATGTCACAGCGGAGCTGAACAAACTGCTTGAAGCAGGTATCATCGAGAGGGTTGAGGCTTCACCCTGGATATCAAATATTGTGGTGGCCAAGAAAAAGTCAGGGGGCATCTGGCCGTGTATCAAACTTAGGATGGTGAATAAGGCGATTGCTCCAGACAAGTACCCAATGCCCACGATGGAGGAGCTCACCACAACATTCAGCGGTTCAAAAGTATTCACAAAGCTGGATCTGCGCCAGGGTTATCTGCAGGTGCCCCTCCATCCAGCCAGCAGGAACCTGATAGCGTTTGTGACCCACATGGGTGTGTTCAGGTACACCCACATGCCTTTTGGTCTGAGCTCAGCACCCAGCTGTTTTCAGAAAATAATGTCCACGATTCTGGCAGGCCTTAAGGGGGTAGTGGTGTACCTAGATGACACTGTGGTGCACGGCACATCACGGGAGGAACACGATGGTCATTTAGGACGGGTGATGACAGTGGTACAGGAATACAGAGTCACCTTGAATGGTGAAAAGTGCATCTTCGCGGCGGACTCCATCAAATTTGTGGAATTCTGGTTGACGGCGGGGGGGGGGGGGTCTGAGGCCCCTGCATTCGAACGTGGAGGCAGTCCTGTGCCTCCCAGACCCAATGACACCTGCACAGATTTCCTCGTTCTTGGGCATGGTGAACTTTTACGGACATTTTATTCCCCGTTACTTGGAGACAACTGAACCGCTCCAGGCCCTTTTGAAACGAGACACACCGTGGCAGTGGACCCTAGCTTGCTCAGCGGCGGTTGCTAAGCTGAAGTCTCAACTTGCATCCCTCCCAGTGTTGACCCATTTTGACCCAAAGAGACCGACCTTCGTGACCTGTGACGCGTCTGGTTCGGCGGTGGGGGTGGTTATGTCCCAGGTACAAGATGGTACTGAGCGGCCTGTGGCATTCGCATCAAGGTCTCTCTCAACAAAAATATGCTGAACAAAAATATGCCGTGGGTGAGAGGGAGTCTGGGCATGTGAACGGTGGCACATCTATCTCTATGGGTGACACTTCACCCTGCGGACAGACCACCAACCGCTGACAACACTACTGGAGACGTCTGGTTCGGGACACAGACCCTTGCGGATCCATAGGTGGACAGAGTGGCCGAGGGTCTACAATTTTACCACCCAATTCACTCCTGGTCAGGAGAACGTACTGGCGGATCTTCTGTCCCATGCCACGACCAACACCATACAACCAGATGACGGCGATGATGATCCCACGGAGGCAGATCTGGTCAACAGGCTGCACGGGCCCATCCGGGATATGGTATCCCTCCAAGAACTTTGGGCGGAGTCGGAACGTGATCCAGTGCTGTCACAACTGTGCTCGGTGATTAGGGAGGCTTGGCCCGTGAAAGTGCAGAGCGAACTGGTACCTTTCCACCAGCTTAAAGATGAACTCAGCTGTTGGAATGATGTGTGTGTGGCAAGGGGACACTGCACGCTAATCCCGGTGTCTCTGAGATCACGAGTCCTTGCCATGCTCCAAGAGGGTCACCTGGGCGTGGTTGGGGTGAAGCAGTGTGGCAGGGATTCAGTTTGGTGGCCGGGTATTGATAAGGACATTGAAACTATGGTGAAGAACTGTGTCCCGTGCTCAGAAAGCGGGAAGACCAGCGGACCACCTCCTCTACCCCTGCGACCGTTATCATACCCAGAGAGCCCTTGGAAGCACATCCAATTGGACATCTGCGATGAACTGAATGCAGCGTCCCCGAACAGCCGGTTCCTGCTTGTGGTCTACGATCTGTTCTCTAAGTGGCCGGAGGTGTTGCCCACTAATTCAGTCACGACGGATGTGGTTACAGGCTTCCTCTCATCACTGTTCGCCAGGTGGGGGGGTCCCGAATGTAATCACAACAGACAGTGGCCCACAGTTCACCTCTGGGACGTTTGAGGAGTTTTTGAGGGCTAGGGGCGTGGAACACATTAAAACCACGTTCCATCACCCCCAGGCCAATGGAGGTGTAGAGCGCTTCAACAAGACCCTGAAAAATGGACTGAGAGCCCACTTGGCGGATGGCTTCGCATTTCCAGACGCACTCCAGAGCACACTCCTCCACTACATGGCAACGGCCCATGCTACAACAGGATGCTCCCCGGCAGTGCCCATGCTGGGGCGTGAGCTACATCTGCCTTTGGACAGGCTGAGACCATCCATGATCACCCCTCCAAGGAGTATGAACTGTCCATGGGACCGAGTCACTGCTCAACAGCATAAGATGAAGCAACGGTTTGACAGGAAGCACAGGGCGAGAGCCCATGGACTGAAAGTGTCGGACCAAGTTTGGATCAAACATCCTAACCGCACACATCAACTTTTCTGGACGGGGCCCCCTGTGGATCACGAGGCGACGGGGCCAGGACACGTTCGACTTTTCGGATGGGTCGCGGTGGCACTCCAGTTGGTTTAGGAGGTCGCTGCCGGAACAGAGGACAGGAACTATGGCGGGACAATCTGGTGTGAGGTGGGACTTAGTGGAGTGGGGTGGTGAGGACCCGTAGGTACGGCCGACGATGCCTGGTGCAGAGTCCTTGCCTAGGGGACGCCCGGCTAGAACGCGTCAGAGGCCCAGGTACCTGGAAGACTATGTGTTGAAAACAGTACTGACTGATATGTGTTGGGGATGAGCGGCAGAATAATCCACTCCACCATGGTGGGGGGCATTCTGGTAGTCTACCCAGATGCCCATTTGGTTGGCCGAGTTTTGGCCATTCAGGCAAAAAACAAAACAAAAAAAAAAACAAAAAAACAACAAAACACCATTTGTTATCTATGTTCAGGGGGATTCTTTGACTTTTTTTCTTTTGGTGGGGGGGGGGGGGTGCGTTGTGTGGGGATTTGATTCTTGGGGCTTGCTGTAACCTGGCCGAAGGGGTTGGGGTAAAGACGTCAGGCGGGCTGCAGCTAGAGTATATATTGTGTTGCTTTCCATAATAAACCCAGTTCTGTGTTCAGTTGGATACGTCTCCAGTCTCATGTTATTCGGTCATAACACTGAACATGAGAAGTTTCACCTACCCTTTGGCTGTAATTATGGCATTACATGCTATAACAGTTTACTGTTGAGATAAAAAAAGAAATGTCAGAGAAATACTGTAGTATGGAATTATATTTTGTCAGTTTTTCTTTTTGTCTTACAGTTTGAAACAGTTTTTTTCTGCACTAAAAATACTGCATAGAGGTGGGCTTTTTGTGAAATTTAGCTTTTTAGATATGAATATTTTTTAAAATGCAATACAATTTAGTTTGTGTTCTCCTGAAGAACATTTTTAGGATTTTAGTTGTAGATTTTAGAATTTTAGACCTATTTATTTGGAGTCAACAAACACACCCTCTCCTTCAAATCTCACATCAACCATATCACCAAAACATCATTTTTTTCATCTTCGTAATATTGCACGCCTCCGTCCCACCCTCTCCCCCTCTGCTGCTGAAATACTCATCCACGCCTTCATCACCTCCAGACTTGATTACTGTAACAGCATTCTGTATGGACTTCCTTCCACCATTCTCCAAAAACTACAGTATGTCCAAAACTCAGCCGCCCGCCTACTTACTCACTCCCGCTCCAGAGACCACATCACTCCTCTCCTCCGTCAGCTCCACTGGCTCCCCATTCAACAGCGCATCAACTTCAAGATCCTCCTCATCACCTATAAAGCTCTTCATAACCTCGCCCCCTCATACCTAACTGACCTTCTGTCTCGTCATTCCCCCACTCGTCTCCTCCGCTCTGCTGACGCTCACCTTCTTACCCCCATCACCAAGACAAAATTCCGCACCCTGGGTGATAGATCATTCGCCATCGCCGCACCAACCCTCTGGAATTCTTTGCCCCTTCACATTCAGTCTGCCAACACACTTGCTTCTTTCAAAAGTCAACTCAAAACCCATCTTTTCAAATCTACTTATGAAAACTGACTGCCTCTTCTACCTATGTGTACCTACCTTGTCTGTTTACCCGTTCTCTGTATGTTTGTCCCTATGCTGCTTTGTAAAGCGTCTTTGAGTATTTAGAAAAGCGCTATATAAGACTGATGTATTATTATTATTATTATTATTTAGTGTTCTCCTGTATTATAAAATTTTTAAATTACATATTTTATTTCAAATTGAACAAAGAATTCATTTTAATTTTTTTGATAAAAAATTAATACAGGGCTAAAAACAGCTAAAACATGAGCTAATAAAATAATGTGTGAAAGCAAGTTAAATGATACTGGCCTGTCTGGAGACAGCTGTGGTCTTCTGAACCAATGTCAATGAAATGATGGCAGTTTTTAAAAAGCACATTTTGAGATAAATTTGTCCATGTGTCAGATTTCTCTTCCATTTGTTTTAATAAAAGATGTTGGGAGTAAATTCATGGGTCTTTGCAAATACTTTGCTTTAAAAAGACCAAGTTGTCACACAGTGGGAGGGGGAAATCCTGAATAGAAAAAAAAATCCAGATGCATCAAGAATAGTTTCAGAATCAAATCGGAGTTCTGAATCCTAATCGAATCATGAGGTGCCTAAAGATTCCCACACCTAGTTCAGATGTCGGCTGGGGAGGAGGACCGACTTATCTGACCTTTTGCAGTTTTAGTTGGTGACCTCCAGTGTATATCAAAGCCTGGTACCAACTTTCAAAACATTTGGAACAAAATTGTAAGGAGGAGTTGATTTCACAAGACAATTATTGGGCGATTATTTAGAGAGACAATTATTGATTATTTAGAGACAATTATTTAGGGGCGGCAGTGGCTCAGGAGGTAGAGCAGGTCGTCTAATAACCCGATGGCTGGCAGTTCGAATCCCGCTCTCTCCAGATATCCTGCCGTTGTGTCCCTGGGCAAGACACTTCACCCGCATTGCCTCCAGTGCCCATAACACTGGGTATGAATGTGTATAAATGTTCGGTGGTGGCCGGAGAGGCCGTTGGCGCGGATTGGCAGCCACGTTTACGTCAGCCTGCCCCAGGGCAGCTGTGGCTACAGTAGTAGCTTGCCACGACCATTGTCTGTCTGGAGTGATTGAATAATGTATCTACTTGTAAAGCGTCTTTGAGTGTCTATGATAAAGC
Organism: Pholidichthys leucotaenia; assembly: GCA_020510985.1. Classification (NCBI taxonomy): domain Eukaryota; kingdom Metazoa; phylum Chordata; class Actinopteri; order Cichliformes; family Pholidichthyidae; genus Pholidichthys; species Pholidichthys leucotaenia. The sequence continues at coordinate 223,959,683 of CM035841.1, forward strand.
GCTATATAAATCTGATGCATTATTATTATTATTATTATTATTATTATTGTCTGTTTACTGAGGTGAAATAGGAGATCATAAGTTAGGGACTATAGCTCCCGTAAAAATCACCGGATTAGAGTCAAATAACAATATGCATATCAACAGTGCCTCTCAAACCCTGGCACCAAGTTTCAAAACAATCCAAACAAAACAGTAGGAGGAGCTGATTTCATAAAGATAAAATAAGACCAGAGAAGATCTTGAGTATCCGTTTACACGGAAATTTATGTTACAACACCAGCTCATTAAAACACATGAAAACAGAACACATAAAAACACATACAGTCATGTGAAAAAATTAGGACACCCTGCATAAGCCTGTGCATTTTTAACATATTTGGACATATGGATATTTAATATCAATGTTAAAAATACTGGGGGATTCATGTGATACAACTAAACAATTAAAAATGAATTAAAGACTTTTTCAAATTTTCTGTAAAATGTAATTCTAAACAAATAGTGAGGAATAAATTAGGACACCCCCCATCTTTTTAGGACACCCCCACATTCATTCCCACTTACAATGGCTAAAATAAATGTTTAAAAAAACAGTAAATTTAAAAAAAAACAAAACAGACATAGATACATGACTATTTCTTAATAAAGAACTAAATACTTAATAGGATGTCCTAATTTTTTTCACATGACTGTATAAGAATCATAGCAAAACACCCAAGACACAGTCCAAATCCAAACTGGGAGATTTCGGGGGTGGTGGTGGGGTGGTGGTGGGGTGGTGGTGGTGTCCTATGTTGTGTGTGTGTGTGTGTGCGCGCATTTGTACATACCTGCGTGCATAGATGTATGTATGTATGTATGTCTATACAGTGGTATGAAAAAGTGTTTGCCCCCTTCCTGATTTCTCATTTTTTTGTATGTTTGTCACACTTAAATGTTTCAGATCATCAAACAAATTTAAATATTAGACAAAGATAACACAAGTAAACAAAAATGTAGTTTTGAAATGGTTTTTATTATTAAGGGGAAAAAAAATCCAAACCTACGTGGCCCTGTGTGAAAAAGTGATTGCCCCCTAAACCTAATAACTGGTTGGGCTATGGGGTAACCCCCACAACAGCCACGGGCAAACAGAGCGCTCAACCGGGGCAATTAGTAGAGCAATGAGATGTGTGTGTTGAGATCAATAGGCAGCCTCTCCGTGTCTAGTTCAGGCGTGTCTAGTTCCGTGTCTAGCTCCGTGTCTAGTTCAGGAATGATACACATCCACCGGATGTGTATCATTCATGCCTCCTGCTCTCATTGAGGTACGAATGTCACATGCCGCCCTGCAATGTCTTTGATGTTAACATGCCTTTGATGTATTGTTTGTAGCTGGGTATTTAAGTGGCTGAATATGATATGTTCACTCTCTTCTCTTCTCACTCTGACTGCTTCTGACAACTGCTCATGAGAGCCTGAGAGTTAGCTCCAGCATGCTTATACAGTAGCTGGGGTGAGCTCCGTGATGGCGATGATTGATGAATAAACTTCCTTAAAAACTCCAGTTGCCGCAACTTATTTTAACATCGCCACATGGGCCACCCTTAGCAGCAACAACTGCAATCAGGCATTTGTGATAACTAGCAGTGAGTCTTTTACAGTGCTGTGGAAGAATTTTGGACCACTCATCTTTGCAGAATTGTTGTAATTCAGACACACTGGAGCAGGGGTGTCAAACTCATTCCATGGAGGGCCAAGACCCTGCATGTTTTACTTCCACCCAGTGTCTTCAGCAGGTGTTTTCACTGACCAGCAATTAGTGGGAAGAAATTCAGTGAAATCACTTGTTGAAGCCACTGGGTGGAGGTAAAACCTGCAGGGTCTTGGCCCTCCATGGAGTGAGTTTGACACCCCTGCACTGGAGGGTTTTCGAGCATGAACCGCCTTTTTAAGGTCATGCCACAGCATCTAAATCAGATTCGGGTCAGGATTTTGATGAGGCCACTCCAAAGTCTTCATTTTGTTTTTCTTAAACCATTCAGAGGTGGACTTGCTGGTGTGTTTTGGATCACTGTCCTGCTGCAGAACCCAAGTGCGCTTCAGCTTGAGGTCACAAACAGATGGCCGGACATCAAGGCCGGAGATGCTTTCTGGCAAAACTGAGACAAGCTTTTATGTTCTTTTTTGCTCAGCAGTGGTTTTCGTCTTGGAACTCTGCCTTGCAGGCCATTTTTGCCCAGTCTCTTTCTTATAGTGGAGTCATGAACACTGACCTTGACTGAGGCAAGTGAGGCCTGCGGTTCTTTGGATGCTGTTGTGGGGCCTTTTGTGACCTCTTGGATGAGTCGTGGCTGCACTCTTGGAGAAATTCTGGTTGGCTGGACACTCCTGGGAAGGTTCACCACTGGTCCATGTTTTCGCCATTTGTGGATAATGGCTCTCACTGTGGTTCGCCGGAGTCCCAAAGCTTTAGAAATGGCTTTATAACCTTTTCCAGACTGATAGATCTCAATTACTTTGTTTCTCATTTGTTCCTGAATTTCATTGGATCACAGCATGGTGTCTAGCTTTTGAGGATCCTTTGGTCTACTTCACTTTGTCAGGCAGGTCCTATTTAAGTGATTTCTTGATTGAGAACAGGTGTGGCAGTAATCAGGCCTGGGTGTGGCCAGAGAAATTGAACTCAGCTTTCCAAAGATGTGATAAAACACAGTTAATTTATGTCTTGACGGGGGGGGGGGGGGTGTCACTTTTTCACACAGGGCCATGTAGGTTTGGATTTTTTTTTAACCCTTACTAATAAACACCTTTATTTAAAAACTGCATTTTGTGTTTACTTGTGTTATCTTTGTCTAATATTAAAATTTGATGATCTGAAACATTTAAGTGTGACAAACATGCTTAAAAAAAGAGAAATCAGGAAGGGGGCAAAAACTTTTTCCCACCATTGTATGTATGCAAGAATGTGTGCACAGAAGGGGGGAGGGTCATCTCTTTATGCTCCACTGCTTGTTCAGTCAGGTTGTGGAGTGAGGAATGAAGGAGTGCTTGTGTCTGTTCCTTTTGCTGCTTGGTATCCTAAAATGCCTCCCAGAAGACAGCAGCTGATACCTCTCATGCAAGACATGCAACGAATCTGCAACAATTTTGTTTTCCAGTCTCAAGACAGTGGTCAGTGCTGCTCTGGAGTAATCCACTCTCCACTGAGTGAAGAGAGCAATTGTGTGGGTTTCCCCTACATTTGAAAGTGCTATGAGATGACTATTGTTGTGAAATGGCGCTATATAAATAAAGTTGAATTGAACTGAGTGGCCCACCAGCTTAGAGCAGATGTTCAACAGTCTTTGTATCCTGGCTTTCAGTTGCACAGTGAGGCCCCAGAACCAGACTTGACTTCCATACAGGTGGACACTTTGGACTGTGGAGCAGTAGAACAGGTGTAAAATGTCCTTTCCCACTCCAAAAGATTGGAGTCTTCTCAAGAAATAAATCCTCTGTTGGACTTTTTTGCAGATGTAGTCCACATGGTTTATAAAAGTGGGACGGACAAACAGAGGGACGGACGGACCGCCCCATAATCCCCTGGTCTTTGACCAGCGGGGGATACTAAAAAGACGAGAGCTTATACATACAAACCTTTTGGAGACTAAATCAATGGTGAGATGGAAAACTGAAGCCAACCCACAAAAAATTAAGGAACAACTGAGCAACATCTGCAAAAGTAACCAAGACAACCGACAGCCAACTAGAAGCTAAGGAGCCGGTCTGGACGACATTCGGAAAACATGGGGCGGCGCGGTGGCGGAGTGGTTAGCACTGCGGCAGCACAGCAACTCACCCTTGGCCAGGGGATCCTGAGTTCGATCCCAGCCCCCGACCAACAGTGATCTGTGTGCAGTTTGCATGTTCTCCCCGTGTCTGCGTGAGTTTACTCCAGGATTTCTCTGGTTTCCTCCCACATGCCAAAAATATGCAAGTTAGGTTAATTGGCATCAAACTGGGGATTCTAAATTGTCCTTAGGTATGACTGTGAGAGTGAATGGTTGTCTGTCTCTCTGTGTTGGCCCTGTGATGGACTGGCGATCTGTCCAGGGTGTACCCTGCCTCTCGCCCAAAGATGCTGGGATAGGCTCCAGCCCCCCGCGACCCAAAAATAATTAAGCGGAAGAAGATGAATGAATGAATGAATGTAACACATATTGGTGTTGAATATTGCAATAACAATATGACCTCCAATATCTAAACAAATATTTAAGTGCCATGTTTATTTCTTTCTGCCTCAGCTACAAGTTCTTCTTCACCCACATTATCCTTTTACATCTTCCACCTACTTAAATTACCCTTTACTGTTATTCAACCATACAACCAATCATGTACAGCAGAACGAAATTGTGCTTTATCCTATCTACAGTGTCAATAACACACACCCCATGTGTAGAATCAGAAGGGCCGCTGCCATGCAAGGCGCTGCCACAGATTTCCCTCCTCCATTCCATTATTGCTGAGCACCAAGCTGGATGGCAGAAGTTCCGCTTTTTTATATGGTCTTCGGCATGACCCGGCCGGGATTTGAACCCCTGCCTCCCGGGTGTGGGGCGGATGCTCTACCAACTGAGCCACCACTCCGGTAAGTATGTGCAGATCTGTGAATATTCTAATTAGCTCCACCCATACTGCCCCCACCAGCAGGAGATGCTGCAAGGCCAGTGTTGTGCTGAGAAATGAATGTCTGCCACCAAAAGCATCCCCCTTCTGCCCACCCCCTTTTTTTATTTGTAAAATTGTATAAAGGGTTACAACACTGGCTGCAGTGTTATAGTTCTCTTTTGTGTGTGTTTTTATAGCTCCACTTGTTAGATATGCACTCCAGCGAAGGGGGATGCTTTTCGCGGTAGACATGCATTTCTCAGCACAACACTGGCGTCCCCTCTGGCTGGCTCGCTGTCTGAGTCTCTCCTGCATGGGAGTGAAGGAAGTAAGCCAGCAGGTGTGGTTCCCCTTCCACCGCCAAAGCAAGCTGGCTTTGGGCGGTCCCACCTGGGGGCTGACGGGTGCCCGCCAGGGGCCGGCAGTCCAGTGCATAAGCCCACCACCGTGGAGCCATGACCTCAGGATGCTCCTCAGCTACCGCTGGTTTTCCTGAATTCTGCTGCTCCTCGGCTCCTCCCTCTTTCCCCGAGGTAGTGAAGGCAGATCTGTAGCCATGCCCTAGTGCTTAAGATGGATTCATGCTGCATCTCAGCTATCCACATCTGCTAGACCACGAGTCTTGTGTGACAAAAATTACGTCATTGTCTACAGTCCGCGGACGTCCACATGTAGCCCAAATTTTCTGACTGCACAGCCTGACCACGTTGACTGCGCACGCGCAAGATTGAACCTCTCATTCACGAAGTGGTGCTACCAACACAGCATACAAAGTCAAAGTAAACAAAGAAGTCAAAGAGGAAGACGAGAATAAACATGCATGAATCGTTTTGCAGCAGCAGCTTGAGTGAAGAAGAGCCTTGGAAAACGGTAATTCCTCCTTTTCCTTGAAACAACGCCATTGTTGTTGCTACAAAAAAAAAAAAAGTACATCACTGTCATATTTATAGCAGGTGAACAAACTGGTGTGTTAGCGCATTTGCACTACCCATAGAGCTGTGGTGAAACTACAAATAACAGCTGTGCACATGTGTCAACCGCTTGGCCTGGGAGACAAAAAAAGTGAAGCACATACACAACTGCGTGCGTGCCGGCCTCGTCCAAAGTGGACATGCACCTCAGAGGACCAGAGTGGCAAAGTACTATGAATCCAGCTTTAGCCTGATTGGTTATAACATTAACCAATCAGGCGAAGCAGGAACGCTTGCGTAGCTAGAAACGCTCTATCTAAAGTTCCTGTCTCCGTTCCTCCTGCCATCACCATGCTCACCACACTCCATGCACTGTAACTTCTTCCTTCTTCTTCTGCAGCGCACATCCAAAAATGGTTCTTCTTCTGCATTATGGTTCATGAACGATTGTTGGGGTTTTGTCAAGGTTCCTAAAAAGGTTGCCAACAGTTGGCAAATTGTTGTGCAACCTTTTGTGCAACCCTGACAAATCCTTTCCAACGTTCATGAGATAAGGGTTTTAAGGTGCATTACCTCCACCTACTTTGGTGGTGTGTAATAACATGGAGGCCATGTAAATGCTGTACCAAAATGGCAGAGCATAAATGCATAAGCACATTATCACTGCTATCGCCGTTTAAGCCAGCATTTGTGATATGCATATTGCACACTTTGATATCACGATGCAATAAAAAGGTAGTATATTGTGCAGCCCTACTCAGGAGTATTCAGTGCTGTGAAAAAGTATTTGCCCCCTTCCCGATTTTTTATATTTTTTGCATATTTGTCACACTTCAATGTTTCAGATCATCAAACAAATTTTAATATCAGACAAAGATAACCTGAATAAATACAAAATGCAGTTTTCAAATGATGATTTCATTTATAAAGGAAAAAAATCTATCCAAACCTACCTGGCCCTATGTGAAAAAGTAATTGCCCCCCATGTTACATCATGAATTAACTCTGATTAACCACATTTTTTTGAAAGCCGAGTTCAATTTCAGTAGCTACATCCAAGCCAGACTTGTTGAATCAAGAAATCACTTAAATAACCTGAGGCTCTGAGAACATCCTGTTTGAAGCCTCGCAATGGTGAGGTAGTGTTGATCAATTGCTAGGTGTTGTCTTGGTCTCATGATGTCAAAATGTGAACAGCATGATGAAGAGGACTGTTTAAATACCAATTCTAATTGAACCAGAAAATGTATTGGTCGATTCATGGATCAAACACCTGTTGTGAATTTTGCTGTTAAGCACCTTGTTAGAGAACAGCAAGTTATGTAAAAAGTACTGAAACACTCAACAGCTGGACATGTGCATTCAAAAGATTACAGAAGGTCAAATTACGTTCACCTGTAAAGGTTATAGTGCATTTTAGGTACATCCTGAAATTTCATCCGAAAGCCAAATATGCCTAACTTTGTGTGTGTGTGTGTGTGTTATGAAGAGGGAGACAGGAAAATCAGTGTTGTGGAAAATCAGGGAACATGCTGGGGCTTCTGCAACTGGGGAGTGTCCTCTATGTCTAGTGTGTTTATGTGAATGAGTGTGTGTTGTGTTATATATCTGTGCAATATTTGTTAATGTTATTGAACCTAAACCTAATTCTGACTTGTGTAATATTCTCCCTGACTTCTATTGAAATAGTGAATGCAATAATGACAACAAATCTCCTCCTCCAAAAAACCTACAGTTTGAGCAGTGAATCAGACCCCTTTTAAATCCTTGACATATTGAAATGCCCAACCCTCTCCTGTGAGGCCTCGAGTCCCACGATGTGACGTAACGAGGCCTCGTTCACTACAGTCATGTGACTGTGGGCATGCTGAAACGGTGACCAATACACTGCTTCATGACACTTGTGCTTCATATTGCTAGAATCAGTGTTGAGTAGGTGGTGTCAAGCATTACATCACTAGTTTTCACTCTCATTGAGGAAAAAAAAAGATTTAACTATGGAACGTTGAGAACTCTAAAGAACTGTTGGACAGTTGGATATCTTCAAATTTGCCATAGAAATCGCCTCATAAGATTAATTTTATTAAGTTTTTAAATGTAAAATCTCTGCCACTATTATCGACACATAGTATGCATGATGATAATGTAGTGTTGAAAACAAATGATTTTACTCCACTCATCTGCATATAATGTCTAGATTTTTCACTCTGTAATAATAATAGAGACCGCGCTGAAATAATCATACTCTCCCCTGCACTTCACCCATCTCTCTCTCTCTGCAAACTAAACTCAATAGCTCAGCAATTTGTCAGACTTGATATCAGCTACACATGTGGACAAAATTGTTGGTACCCCTCTGTTAATAAGATAAGATAAGATAAGATAAGATAAGATAAGATAAGCCTTTATTAGTCCCACAACGGGGAAATTCCAGGATTGCAACAGCACAGGGATAGCAACACTCAGAGCAACAATCAGAAGGCAAGAAAAAAAACAAGCAAGCAAGAGCAGCTAATAAACATATGTACGTATTACTATAAAATATATATATATACACACACACACACAGACACACAGTGCAGAGCATTGTAGCTGGATGGAATAAATATATGAATATATGAACACACAGTGCAGAGCATTGTAGCTAGATGGAATAAATATGTAAATATATAAACACCCACAGTACGGAGCATTGCAGCTAGGTGGAATAAATATGCAAGTATATAAACACACACAGTGCGGAGCAATGTAGCTAGATGGAATAATATGTAGATATATAAATATATAAACACACACCCAGTGCTGAGCATTGTAGCTAGATGGAATAAATATGCAAATATATAAACACACACAGTGCAGAGCATTGTTGCTAGATGGAATGAAACAGCATAACCGTCTACTTAGTTATCCTACATGGTATGATTATGTGCCCATACATATTCTCACCCTCCATAGCGACCGGTATGTTCCTAGTTGTATGCCGGAGAGGACCATAGTGTAAGTCTATTGCATCTTTTGCATTCAAAAAACTATTAGTTTGTTACGTCTTTTTGCTATCTCTGCGAGCAGCCCTGCTTAGGTTGTACAGTCTGACAGCCGTTGGTAGGAAGGACCTACGAAACCTCTAATGAAAGAAAAACCCACAATGGTCACAGAAATAACTTGAATCTGACAAAAGTGGTAATAAATAAAAATTCTATGAAAATTAACCAATGAAAATCAGACAATGCTTTTGAATTGTGGTTCAACAGAATTATTTTAAAAAAACAAACTCATGAAACAGGCCTGGACAAAAATGATGGTACCCCTAGAAAAGATTGAAAATAATGTGACCATAGGGACATGTTCAACCAAGATGTGTCCTCTAATTAACATCACAGGTGTCTACAAACTAGTAATCAGTCAGTCGGCCTATTTAAAGGGTGACAAGTAGTCACTGTGCTGTTTGGTGACATGGTGTGTACCACACTAAACATGGACCAGAGGAAGCAAAGGAGAGAGTTGTCTCAGGAGATTAGAAAGAAAATTATAGACAAGCATGTTAAAGGTAAAGGTTATAAGACCATCTCCAAGCAGCTTGATGTTCCTGTGACTACAGTTGCACATATTATTCAGAAATTTAAGATCCACAGGACTGTAGCCAACCTCCCTGGACGTGGCCGCAGGAGGAAACTTGATGAAAAATGGAAGAGACGGATAATACCAATGGTAACAAAACAGCCCAGAACAACCTCTAAACACATTCATGGTGAACTCCAAGGTCAAGGTACATCAGTGTCAGATTGCACCATCCGTGGTTGTTTGAGCCAAAGTGGACTTCATGGGAGACGACCAAGGAGGATACCACTGTTGAAAACAAATCATAAAAAAGCCAGACTGGAATTTGCCAAACTGCATGTTGACAAGCCACAAAGCTTCTGGGAGAATGTCCTATGGACAGACAAGACAAAACTGGAACTTTTTGGCAAGGCACATCAGCGCTATGTTCACAGACGCAAAAATGAAGCATACCAAGAAAAGAACACTGTCCCTACTGTGAAACATGGAGGAGGTTCTGTTATGTTCTGGGGTTGCTTTGCTGCATCTGGCACAGGGTGTCTTGGATCTGTGCAGGGTACAATGAAATCTCAAGACTATCAAGGTATTCTAGAGAGAAATGTGCTGCCCAGTGTCAGACAGCTTGGTCTCAGTCGCAGGTCATGGGTCTTGCAACAGGATAATGACCCAAAACACACAGCTAAAAACACCCAAGAATGGCTAAGAGACAAACATTGGACTATTCTAAAGTGGCCTTCTATGAGCCCTGATCTAAATCCTATTGAATATCTGTGGAAGGAGCTAAAGCATGCCATGTGGAGAAGGCACCCTTCAAACCTGAGACAACTGGAGCAGTTTGCTCATGAGGAGTGGGCCAAAATACCTGCTGAGAGGCACAGAAGCCTCATTGACAGTTACAGATATCGTTTGATTGCAGTGATTGCCTCAAAAGGTGGTGCAACAAAATATTAAGTTTAAGGGTACCATCATTTTTGTCCAGGCCTGTTTCATGAGTTTGTTTTTTAAAATAATTCTGTTGAACCACAATTCAAAAGCATTGTCTGATTTTCATTGGTTAATTTTCATAGAATTTTTATTTATTACCACTTTTGTCAGATTCAAGTTATTTCTGTGACCATTGTGGGTTTTTCTTTCATTAACAGAGGGGTACCAACAATTCTGTCCACGGCTGTATGTACCTGAAGAGGCAGGCACTCCCAGGATCTCCTGACTTAGGCATCCATATTCTTCTGCAGGGTCTACACTGGTCCTGGTGTGCAGAGCTTGATCCAATTTAGCCAGAACAATCTGTCTAAGGTTGAATAAACCTGGAGGACAAACACAGGCAGCATGTTTAGCACTAAATAAGAGTTAATGTGGTTTTAAGAGATTATGAAAGTCAAATCATCTTCACTGTCAAATCCAGGGCCGTGTGACACCTACCAGTGTTAGCGAGCCGGGATTTGATTAGTTTGTCAAGCAGCTCATCTGGAATGGGTTTGCCTGTCTTGTAGTGTCTGGACATCCTCTGCAGAGGCTCCTTCTCCCACACCCAGTTTTCCAGCATCTGAGATGGGGCCTCCACAAAGTCCCGTTCCACATGAGTCCCACTGAACATGGCATAATCTGCCTACACACACACACACACACACACACACACACACACACACACACACACACACACACACACACACACACACACACACACACACACACACACACACACACACACACAGAGAGAGGGCCAGCTCACATGAAGTCCAGTCCATTCTAACATCACTATGTATCTCTTTATACTTGGCTGTAAGAACCTCTGGTTCATCAGCTAACCTGAGCACACAGCTGGTGCATGACATGGCCAAACTCATGGAAGTACGTCTCCACCTCATCGTGCTGCAGGAGCGATGGGGCATTAGCTGTTGGCTTAGTGAAATTGGCCACCATGGCTGCCACTGACATCTGGCGCTTGCCATCGGGTAGTAGACAGCCAGGCTGCAGGCCAAAGCAAGCAGCGTGACCATACTTTCCCTCACTGTACAGGACAAGAACAGACATCAAAGAACTGCTTAGGTCATCAGTTATACTGTAGTATCCAAGTACTATGGCACAAATAGGAAGATTCTTGGGGACTTTATAGGCATTTGTTTTTATTTTATTTACTTCCTTATTGAATGTCAATAATGAATGTCGGTGTATAGAACTACCAGTTTCACCAAATCAAATAAATTAATCAGCACAGGAAACATCTCATACCGGGGGTAGAGGTCCAGGTAGAACTGACCAACCATCTGACCACTGCCACGGTCTTTCACACAGTACAACATGACGTCAGGATGCCAGACAGAAGCCCCATCCACCAGCTCAAAGGTCAGACCGAGTAGGTCCTGGTAGATGCCCAACAGACCCTGAGTCACCACCTCCATTGGAAAGTACTCCTTCAGTATGTTCTGATCCACTGCATACTGAATCTCCTCCACCTAAAAAGAGGAGGATGTGAAGGATAAGAAAGCATGTAAACGTGAACAAAAATTTAAGCACACCAATCCCTGAGACAATCACAATGAAGTTCTTCAGTCCTTCAATCCAATTAAAACCAAGTCCTGAAGAGCCACATAACCATCAGACTTTTACTGTCAAACACCAGCAGATTGGTTTTAGAAAAGAATAAGAACAGGAGAGCGGGGAGTGAGAGATCACACCTGTAGCACATACAGTGCATCCGGAAAGTATTCACAGCGCTTCACTTTTTCCACATTTTGTTATGTTACAGCCTTATTCCAAAAGGGATTAATTTTTTTCCTCAAAATTCTAGATGCAATACATAAGGTATTAACAATGTTTAACAATTTTTTTTGTTGAGATTTTTACAAATTTATTAAAAATAAAAAACTAAGAAATCACAGGTACACAAGTATTCACAGCCTTTGCTCAATACTTTGTTGATGCACCTTTGGCAGCAATTACAGCCTCAAATCTTTTGGAAAAAAAAAAAAAAGAAAGAAAGATGTTCAATTGGATTCAAGTCTGGGCTCTGGCTGGGCCACTCAAGGACATTCACAGAGTTGTCCTGAAGCCACTCCTTTGATATCTTGGCTGTGTGCTTAGGGTCGTTGTCCTACTAAAAGATGAACCATCGCCCCAGTCTGAGGTCAAGAGTGCTCTGGAGCAGGTTTTCATCCAGGATGTCTCTCTACATTGCTGCATTCATCTTTCCCTCTATCCTGACTAGTCTCCCAGTTCCTGCCGCTGAAAAACATCCCCACAGCATGATGCTGCCACCACCATTGGCGTGGTTATGAGCAGTGCCTGGTTTGCTCCAAACATAACACCTGGCATTCACACCAAAGAGTTCAATCTTTGTCTCATCAAACCAGAAAATGTTGTTTGTCATGGTCTGAGAGTCCTTCAGCTGACTTTTGGCAAACTCAAAGCAAGCTGCCATGTGCCTTTTTCGAAGAAGTGGCTTCGGTCTGGCCACTCTACCATACAGGCCTGATTGGTGGATTGCTGCAGAGATGGTTGTCCTTCTGGAAGGTTCTCCTCTCTCCACAGAGGAACGCTGGAGCTCTGACAGAGTGACCAATGGGTTCTTGGTCACCTCCCTGACTAAGGCCCATCTCCCCCGATCGCTCAGTTTAGACAGCCGGCCAGCTCTAGGAAGAGTCCTGGTGGTTCTGAACTTCTTCCATTTACGGATGATGGAGGCCACTGTGCTCAATGGGACCTTCAAAGTAGCAGAATTTTTTTTTTTTTTTTTTTTTTTTTTGACAAAGAGAACCCTCTATTTCAACCCCCAAACTCCCACCCCATCATCCCATCTCCACACACACACACACACACACACAAAAAACATGAGAAATAATAAATACCACAATACAATACAAATTTGTCAGAAGCGGAAGAATTGCATCATAAGAACACAATCGGAAATAATGGTGGTCTATTTGGTAACGTACTTTGACCTCTCAGTCCAAGCAAGACCATAGAGGCCACTCTGGAGGGCCTGGGTGCCATCTCCTCCTATATAACTCAAAAAGGGGTCCCATATATCAAAAAAACGAAAAGGTTTGTCTTTGAACCAGAAGCTAATAGCTTCTAATGGGATAAGTTCCATCACACCACGAATCCAATGCGTAACTGTAGGAGCAGAGTCTGAGGTCCATAGAAGAAGAATGCATCTTCTTGCACTAAAGAGAAGCACCTGCAACAGTTTGAGTGCGGAGGAGCGAAGATTCAGTGGGGTAGGATTTACTCCTAGAATGCAGCTGAGTGAGGGCTAGATTTTTCTTGAACATATCAATTTCTTTACAAATTTTTACCCAGAAGTCATTAATAGCAGGACTTTTAAATAAACAATGAAAATATGAACCTTCAAAAATTTTACACTTATTACAAAATTTTGAAAATAGAGGTTTAAACTTATTGCGTTTCACTGGAGTAATATGAAGCCTGTATATGATCTTGAATTGTAACTCTCTAGCTTTGTTAGTAAAAAGGTAGTTTGCACTACCTGACCGCACCTCATCCCATATATCAGGTGAAAATGATTCTCCAAAATCCACTTCCCAAAGAGATCTGACATGAGCTGTGCCATCACTGGATGGGACTGAGAGGGTCTTGTAGAACCTAGTGATTAGTTTTCTAGTGTCTGGTTTCTGAATCACCTCCTCCATAGATAAAAAAAAGACCCTATTAGGATGCAGCTTAATGGATGAAGAAATAAAACTACGAATTTGCAGATACTTAAAAAAGTTATTCTGTGGGAGGTTATACTTCTCTCTGAGCTGCTCGAAAGACAGCAGAGTGCCCCCTGTCATCAAGTCGCCTACAGTTTTTACTCCCCTATCAAACCACAAGGAGAAGGCTTGGTCAGCCAGACCAGGGGGCCCCCCAGGGAACGATTTTGGCTCCCTTCCTGTTCACCCTTTATACTGCGGACTTCTCTCACAACACAACACACTGCCATCTACAGAAGTCCTCTGACGACTCTGCGATCGTTGGCCTCATCTCCAACGGAGATGAAGCTGAGTACAGAGGACTTATCCAGGACTTCGTGGACTGGTGCCATCGGAACTGCCTCCAGATCAACGCGAGGAAAACTAAGGAGCTGGTGGTGGACTGCCGCAGGCAAGGACAACTCCTCACAGCACCAGTAAACATACAGGGAACAGACATTGAGATGGTGACATCCTACAAGTACCTTGGTGTTCATCTGAACAATAAACTAGACTGGTCACACAATACCGACACACTCTACAAGAAGGGACAGCGCAGGCTGTTCCTACTGAGGAGGCTCAGGTCTTTTGGTGTACAATGGGTGCTGCTGAAGACATTCCACGATACAGTGGTGGCATCAGCCATCACTTTTGGAGTGGTCTGCTGGGGCAACGGCATTACAGCAGCCGATAGGAAGAGACTGAACAAACTGATCAAGAAAGCTAGCTCTGTCCTGGGGCAACGCCTTGACCCAGTGGAGGAGATAGGAGAGAGAAGGATGGTGGCTAAACTGTCATCTCTGCTGGAGTCCGAGTCCCACCCTATGCAGGACATATTGAACGCACTGAGGAGCTCATTTAGCAGTAGACTACATCATCCTAGGTGCGCAACCGAGAGGTTTCGCAGGTCCTTCCTACCTACGGCTGTCGGACTGTATAACCTAAGCAGGGCTGCTCGAACAGATAGCAAAAAAACGTGACGACCTAGTAGTATTGAATGCAAAAGACGCAACAGACTTACACAAATGGTCCCCTCCAGTATACAACTAGGACAATATCAGTCGCTACGGAGGGTGACAATATGTATGGGTACATATTCATACTATGTAGAATAACTAAGTAGACGGTTATGCTGTTTATTCCATCTTGCTACAATGCTCCGCACTTTGTATATATATTTTTATATTTATGTGTACGTATGTATATCCACTGCTCTTATTTATATTTTTCGTATCTTCTTAATTATTGCTCTGAGTGTTGCTATCCCTGTGCTGTTGCAATCCTGGAATTTCCCCATTGTGGGACTAATAAAGGCTTATCTTATCTTAAATCCGGGTTTAAATAAATAGGTGTGAGGGGGGAAAAGGAGCCATCCTGATTTCCAAGCTTCTTCACCATCCTCCAAACTTTTAAAGTATTCTGTAAAATAAAATTCCCCTTTAATTTGAGACAAACCCATTTCTTAGATGCATATAATATGTGGCTAAGAGGGATAGGGGCCACCAGAGTCGCCTCTATATTAAGCCAGGTGGATGTCGGATCATTTTTAAACCAGTGCCAAATGTAAACAGAGAGGGAAGCAATTTGATAGCGCCTAAAATCTGGCACTGCCAGGCCTCCTTCATCCAGTGAGTGCTGTAATGTGCTAAGTTTTAATCTGGCTCGCTTGTTCCTCCAGAGGAAAGATGTCAAAGAGTTATTAAGAATAGCAAGTGATTTTCTTGTTAAGAGAGCTGGGATCATCTGGAAGGGGTACAATAACCAAGGAAGTATAACCATTTTGACAAGGCTGACCCTTCCTAAGAGAGATAGAGGCAAGGCTGTCCAGCGGGCCAAGTCCTCCTTGATTCTACGAATTACAGGAACAAAGTTGGCTTTATATAAGCCAGACAGAAAGAGGGAGTAATGTGTATGCCCGAATAAACAAAACCTGATGGAGACCAGCGGAAGGGGGTAGAGCACAGTGGAGACCAAGATACCTGAGGAGTAAGGGGCATGGCTTCAGATTTAGAGTAGTTAATCTTATAACCTGAAAAATGGCCAAAAGAATTAATTATTTCAACAACTCTTGTAATAGATGATTCTGGGTTACTTAGATAGAGGAGGACATCATCACAATAAAGGGAAATTTTATGATTTGTGGAACCCACATCTATACCTGTTACCAAGGAATCACATCTAATGGCCTCCGCTAAGGGCTCCATAGCAAGGGCAAACAGAATTGGTGAGACCGGGCAGCCCTGTCTAGAACCACGTCTCACTGTGAATGTGGAGGACCTCAGGCCATTCGTAATAACAGAGGCACGGGGGGCAGCATATAGCAAGGATATCCACCTAATAAAGTTGTCACCAAGATTGAATTTTGAGAGGACACCTAGAAGATTCAATCCTATCAAAGACCTTTTTTGCATCAAGGGAGACAACAAGAGATTTGACCTTTGACCTAGCAGAAATTTTTCTGTTCCCTTCCCCAGATTTGTGCCTCGAGACAATCCTGTCTCGGAGGTCTACAGACCATTCCTTTGACTTCATGCTTGGTTTGGTTTGCTTGGTTTCATACTCTGCCAGTATGAAAACTATTGCAGGCCTTCAGAGCACAGAGCGCAGTAATCGTGTGTTTTTAGATGGTTTTAATTCAGACACAGCTGGCTAATGCTCTTAATTGTTTTTATGGTCGTTTTGACTCCTTTGATTTTAGCACAGAAACCCAAGATTTGAAACAGAAACTCAAAGACAATCAGCACTTTAATATCGAGGTGCAGGATATTAAAAGGGAGTTCTGTGCTGTAAAAGTGAACAAAAGTCAGGGCCCCGATAATATATGTGGGCGATTGGTAAAGTCCTGTGCACATGAACTGAGTCCTGTATTTCATTACATTTTCAATAAGTCCTTACAGACACAACATGTGACTAAGATCTGGAAAGATGCCGCGGTTGTTCCCGTTCCAAAATCCAGCTGTCCTAAAATGGTAAACGACTTTAGACCAGTTGCTTTGACTTCAATTTTAATGAAAATTTTTGAAAAACTGGTCAGATTTGAGGTCCTAAAACAGACTGAACATGCATTGGATCCTTTGCAGTTTTGCATATAGGCCTCACAAAGGAGTGGAGGATGCCACTGTCACTCTGTTTAACATGCTTTTTAAACATCTGGATTTTAATGGGACACACGCCAGGCTTTTATTTGTGGACTTTTCCTTCGCCTTTAATACAATCCAACCTCACATTTTAGTTGAAAGGCTCCTGCAACAATTTGATTTGAGCAATAATCTGGTGGGTTGGATTCTGGATTTCTTAATCAACAGGATGCAGAGAGTAAGGGTCAATGGTACATCGTCTGACCAAAAGTGCTCTTCTACTGGCTCTCCTCAGGGGTGTGTGTTTTCACCACTACTCTTCATCCTGTACACAAACATGTGTCGGAGCAGACATGACAACAGACACATTATAAAGTATGCTGATGATTCAGTTATTGTCAGTCTCCTCCAGGATGGTGAGAGTGGCCACGGCCCAGTAGTTGATGATTTTGTTCACTGGTGTGAGGATTCCTAACTGCAGCTGAATACGACAAAAACTAAAGATATGATTATTGACTTTAGGAGGAAAACTCCCAGGCACAAAGTCACCGTGCTAAAAGGCCAGACCACTGAACGTGTACAATCCTACAAATATCTCGGGACGATTATTGATAGTCTCCAATTACATTTTTCACTTGAAATGGGACTGTTTTATGTATGAGAGTCATAACTCCCCTGGCTCGGGATGAAAATGATGAGGTGAACACATTTCTTAATTAATTAATTAATTCACCCTTATTGTCATTCAACCATACAACCAATCATGTACAGTCGAACGAGATTGTGCTTTACCTATCTACAGTGTTAATCACACACACCCTGCCATCTTCTCCTAATTCTTTTTACATCCTCCTCTATTAGATGAGTTTCTTGTAAAAACACAATTTTTGAACCTATGTCTTTTATTTTATTCATAACTTGTTTAAGTTTTTTTAGATTTTGTAGACCTCTGCAATTCCATGAAGTTAAATTAAGATTAACGCTTTGGTCTATGATCAATAAGGAGTTTGAGATTACCTTGCAATATAAACATGCTCATACAGAGAAGCAAAAACATGGATGGTTGAACATTCATCCTACAAACTACACAAAAACAAATTCCCTTTCCCCACATTCGTGGTAATGAATGTGGGGAAAGGCTTCTGCTGGGCAGAAACCTCTGCTCCACCTGCAGAAACCTCCCCCCCAGAGGGCTCGGCAGGTGGTCGAGACCTCGATAGTGCAGCTTGGGCAGCGAGCAGGAAAAAGCTCTGTGCAGGAGGGGGTGGAGGGGGGTGGGGGTAGTAAAAGCCGGCCGGAGACGATGAAAACGTCCAGGCCGCGCAAAAATTGCTTGTGGGTCCGCGATGTCGAAGGGCTGGTCCCGTTGAACATGCAGAGGTCCACAAGAAGAAAAATTAGTCACTGGCTCCTCCCGCGATTAAGTCCTGCAAGCATTAATAGCGGCCGTGAAGACTTTCCCCACATGCCAAAAACATGCATGTTAGGTTAATTGGCTGTTCTAAATTGTCCCTAGATATCTGTTTCCTATAGGCCCTTAGAATAGAGGGTTAGTATTAATGAAAGTGCTTTGAGTGGTCTTTGTGACTAGAAAAGCGCTATATAAGTGCAGGTTAGTTAGTTAGTTAGTTAGTTAGTAATCCCCCCCAAAATCTAAAGAAAATTCCGTCTCCCGTTATAGCTAGTGACTGTTCCACACCTGCGAGGATCAGTCAAACCACTCTCTCTTTCTCCTCTCAATCACCCTGACTCTACTACTTTTTAATGACATGACATTTTAATGACATGACATGACATGTATCACTTAATCTTATCCTACACTTTATTACATGTATAGTTTATTTCTCTTATCTTATCATGTTTAATGTTGCAGCATTGTACCTAGACAAATTCCTAGTTTGTGTACTACATGAACAATGGCAATAAACCTGATTCTGATTCTGATTCATTAACTCTCTTCTGTAGTTTTTCCAACATAACTCCAAAATTTTATAGCAACTTTGTACATCATAGCTTTTTTTTTTTTTTATATAATACAATCTATATTTTGTAGACATGCTATATGCTTCAGATCAATCAGATGCCTGAGCAAATGCTTAAATATTCTACCTTTATATCTTGTTCATGCTTCATGCTTAGCTCCCACCAGTCTCTTCTTGGATCTGCTTGATAAGCTCCTGCACCTCCTGAGGGGTCTTGAAGATATGGGTTCTCCCTTTATATGTGACCAGCAGTCTTGCCGGATGAATCACTCCGTGACGGATCCCGAGGTTGCGCAGCTCTTTATGGGCGGAGTCAAACTGTTTCCTTAATTGTTAAATTCCTGTGGCCAAATCTGGGTAGAACCGCACCTGTTGATCCTGGTATTTAATTTCTCCTTTAGCTCGCGCCGCGTTGGTGACCGTCATCTTGTCTCTGTAACTGAGGAACTTCATAATCAGCGTCCTCGGTGGTGTCTTATTATCTCTCGGTGGGCCGATTAGGTGAGCGCTCTCTAAGACGACCGATGACTGCAGATCCACGTTGTTCAGCGCTTCTGGAATCCACTTTTCCAAAAAGGAACATGTATCCTGTCCCTCCGCTCCCTCCGGGAGGCCCACCAGCCTCAAATTATTCCGTCGCGACCGGGATTCTAAGTCCAGGACATTATCTTCCAGACGTTTATTTTTTAATTCCAATGTTTGCACCTTTAATTGTAGGCTGGTGACGTCATCTTCAGCGCTTGAGATTCGAAGCTCCGCCTGCGACACTCGCTCCATACAGTCGCTTATTTCTTTTCTCATTCCTTCTATCGCTGCTATAATCCCATCAAATTTAGATGAAAAGTCTGCTCTCATGGAGCTGATGGCAGCAAGTACCGCACTCGTGCCCTCCTCAGCAGTCACCGCTCCGCCGCTAGCTCCCTCCGCCATTGTCTTTGGAGATTTTTCTGCTTCGTCACGAGCGTGGAAGTCTGTTAGCTTGGATTGTTTTGACGAATCACTTTTTCCTCCGCCTAATTTCCCAGCCTTGGTCTTTACCATATCCGCGCCTAAACGCTGGGATAGGTTTTTGTTCCAATTGAGAGAGTTTTAGCCTACTTTTTATTTTTAGGAGCAGAGCAGTGTGAAACACGTCTTCCTACGTGGCCGCCATAACCGGAAGTCACGATTATTGATAAAGGGTGCGCAAAAAGGGTCATCAACATTTGCATTGTTTGAGGAAACTTGCACGCTTCCAAATTGACCGAACCATAATGACAATGTTTTATCGGGCTTTTATTGAATCTGTTTTATCCTTTTCTTTAGTGTCATGGTTTGGTCAGATAAAACTGAAACAGAGGAAATCCTTGGATCAGGTAGTTAGATGGTCCAGTCGTTTGCTTGGTGAGTCACAGCTGAGCCTGACATCCTTGTACACCAGACAGGTACAGAGGATTGCTACCTCCATTTTAAATGATGACTCCCACCCTTTGCACTGCCACTTTCAGCTTCTTCCCTCAAGACGGAGGTTTGCTGTCCCAAAAAGTAGAACCCAGCGCTACAAAAACAGTTTTGTCCCTGCTGCTGTTAGAGAGTTGAACAAGTTGTAACAATATATTGCACATAATTTAGTTACCTATTTATTAACTCCATTTTATATTTACTTATTTTTGTAGGATTTTTATTTGGGTTCTAAATCTTTTATTGGGTTCTAGACCTTTTGAGTTTTTAACCTCTTTGACTAGTCTTTAACTTTTTAATATGACCCTTCTCTCTTATCTCTGGTTTTTCTCCCATCTCTTTGTCTTTATATCCTGATTGATGGAGCCTTGAGTATTTTTTATCATGTTTATAGTCAGCTTCATGTGTGCCTGTGTTTTTGTTTATGTTGAATGTAATTGTGGTTTGTAAATATGGATGTCACCAGACTGCAAAACAAATCTACCTACGGGTACAAATAAAGTAACCTGAACCTGAACCTTGGTTTGTGCTCTGACATGCACCATCAACTGTGGGGCCTTATATAGACAGGTGTGTGCCTTTCCAAATCATGTCCAATCAACTAAATTTAACACAGGTGGACTCCAATTAAGCTGTAGAAACATCTCAAGGATGATCAGTGGAAACAGGATGCACTTGAGCTCAATTCTGAGCTTCATGGAAAAGGCTGTAAATACTTATGCACTTGTGATTTCTTAGTTTTTTATTTTTAATAAATTTGCAAAAATCTAAAAAAAAAAATTCATTGTCATTATGGGGTATTGTGTGTAGAATTTTGAGGGAAAAAATGAATTTAATCCCTTTTGGAATAAGGCTGTAACATAACAAAATGTGGAAAAAGTGAAGCACTGTGAATACTTTCCGGAAACACAGTAGGGCTGAGCGATTTGACTTCCAAAACAAATCCCCAATTTTTTCATGTCACACCAAATTCTCGATTGTTTACACAGTGTGTGGGTGTGTACTATACACACACAAACATACACTGGATATAAAAAGTCAACACACCCCTGATGTAAAAAAATGAGACCAAGATAAATCATTTCAAAACTTTATCCACCATTAATGTGACCTATAATCTGTACAACCCAATTGAAAAACAAAGCGAAATCTTTTAAGGGAAAAAATAAAAAAACTTACAATAACCAGTTTGCATATGCACACCCTGTTATAACTGGGGATGTGGCTGTGTTCAGCATTAACCAATCACATTCAAACTCATGTTAAATGGGAGTCAGCACACACCTGCCACCATTTAAAGTGCCTCTGATTAACCCCAAATAAAGTTCAGCTGTTCTAGTAGGCTTTTCCTGACATTTTTGTAGTGGTGTGGGGGAGCTAGGTGTTAGACTTCTCCACCCAGAGAGTTATGGTCCAGGAAAAGAGAGGCTGACGGGGGGTCCAAATGGAGCAGCAGAGGTTGGGCACCCCCCGGGGAGGAGAGGAGACGCTGGCCGCCGGGAGAAGGAAGTAGTGCAGCGCCAGTGTAATGTTATGTTAATGCACCGCACAGGCTTCGTCGTGTAATAAATATGATGTCTGAGCCCCAGGCCACTATGCAAATGATTAAAGGTAAAAAAGTGAGATGCACTGTGGCCTGGGTGCTCTCATGTGATCTTAACTTGTTAGAGAGAATAAAGTCTGTGCTGATTCAGCTCGTTGCCTCGTCTTGTCCATTCTCTCTACACTGGTGACCCTTGACGTGCAATGGAAGGCGAAACGAGCACCCCGGAGACATGCTGGAGAGGAAGCACCAGCGCCGTGTGCGCTGTTTCAGTCAAGCTCCCGGACTTTTGGCTGCACAACCCAACAGCGTGGTTCTTACACACAGAGGCCCAGTTCGCTCTCCGCGGGGTAACAGCAGACGAGACCAAATACTACTACGTGGTTGCTGCGCTGGACGCGCACACAACACAGCAGGTGGCAAGCCTGTTCCAAGAGCTGCCGGTCCACGGAAAATACAAGGTGCTAAAGAAGATGCTGACCCAGCACTACACGCTCTCGGACTGTGAAAGAGTGGAAAGGCTTCTGACACGTTCTGAGTTAGGGGACAGATCAGCAGTTGAATTGATGGAGAGCATGTTGGCATTGATGGGCAGAGATGGTGAGCCGTTCCCGTTCGCCCACCTGTTCCTCAGAAACCTCCTGGCAGCGGTGAGAGCGATCCTGGCAAACTCGCCACTGCTGGCGGCGAAAAACTATTGCGCACTAGCACAGGAAGCGGACCGTATCATCCCGGCGACCAGAACCTTCGCCGTGAATGCAGCGGCGCCGGAGCCCAGAGAGACGGTCAGCGAGAGCGAGGAGCTGCTGGTGGTGGCTGGTGCAGATGCCAGGACGCACAGGAAGGACACGATCTGCTTCTATCACTGCCTTGGAACCGTGGTTGGCCCGGCAGCAACGGTAACTGGCCACAATCTCAGAGTTTACAACTAACATTTGGCATGTGGCCAGTAAACTTAACGTGGTGGCAGACTGCCTCTCGTGCGCATTGGTTGCCCTGATCTACGTGGGAATAGATTACCCCGCCATGGCCGCAGAGCAAGCTGGATGTGCAGACATTTGCGCGCTCCAGTCTGGACCAACAGGGTTAAAGCTGGAGAGCAGGGTACTGCAAGAAGGGGGCCCTCCCCTACTCTGTGACGTCTCCACAAGCCGCCCACGCCCGGTGGTCCCGCACTCTTGGCGCCATCAGGTTTTCGAGTCAGTCCACTCCCTTGCGCATCCAGGAGTGCGCGCTTCAGTCAAACTGGTGGGGGCGAAATTCATCTGGCCGCGTAAGAGGTTCAACCACGTCCACGTGGAATTGGTGGGGCCCTGTCTGCCATCGCAGGGGCTTACGCATCTCTTGACAGTCGTGGATTGCACCACGCGCTGGCCCGAAGTGGTGCCGCTAACTTCTACCACGTCTGTGGAAGTAACGAGTGCTTTTCTGTCAACTTGGATGGCACGCTTCGGAGCTCCTTCAGACATCACGTCCGACAGGGGCCCACAGTTCGTTTCCGACCTCTGGTCCGTGATGGCCCGGAACCTGGGGGTCAACATTCATCACACTACCGCGTACAACCCCCAGGCCAACGGGTTATGCAAGCGTTTCCACAGGTCACTTAAGGCAGCACTCAGGGCTTCACTTACGGACGCAAATTGGGAAGACCGTCTGCCGTGGGTTCTTTTAGGGTTGCGTTCCACACCGAAGGAGGATTTGGCAGCCCCCCTGGCAGAACTCGTCTTTTCTCAACTGCTGCGGATCCCCGGGGAATTTTTACCAGACAACCCCATGCCCGAGGCCGAGCCGCCCTCACAGTCTCTATGTGGCGCAGAGGTAGGGAGTGTGCCGAGCCCAGTCCACCACTGTTTTCCCCGTGCATTCGTCCCCAAAAGCTTGTGGAACGCATCTTTTATGTTCATCAGACATGATGCACAGGATGTCTGGGTGGACTTTTTAGTGGTGTTATCCTTGTCTCCTTCCTCTGCCTGAACACTTCCCTCTCCTTGGTTCCTCTCTTCTGTCTCATCTTGCCCTCTTTGAGCGCTGTCTAATTCAGGTTCTCTCTCTGTCTATGGTGGTATACAAACAGGTTAGAAAATATCAAGTGTCATGTTTTGTCCTGTAGGATTTTATTGTCATGGTTTACATAAATGACAAAAATATGTGTATTTTTTGTGTGTTTTTATTCTAGTGTTTATTTTTTTTCCATTGAGAGAGTAGGGAAGGGGAAGAAACATTCATAATAGTAATAGACATGATGCACACCAGACCCCGTTGCGCCCACCATACGACGGGCCGTTCAGAGTGCTGGAACCTGGGGCGAAACATTTCGTGTTAGACTTGGGGGGACATAGAGAAACCATCTGCATTGACAGGCTCAAGCCCGCTTTTGTGTTTGCAAACAGGTGGTGTTGGCCTGGGCTCCCCAGCGTGGACGCCCCCTGTTGGGGGCTCCGCAGGTTGGTGACTCCTCAGCAGGGACAGCCATTCTTGTTGAGGATGTGTTTTCTCCCCCTCCCCTTTCCCCCCCCCAGACGGACGTGCCCCCCAGGGTACCCCACCAGCAGAGCAGCACCACAGAACCGGCGACCCCTTGTTACAACCGTTATGGATGTTGGCTGAAGCCCAAAGGATGGGGAGGGTTAAGGCCCATTCTGGGTGTTCGGGGGGGTGGGGGGGCTAGGTGTTACACTTCTCCACCCAGAGAGTTATGGTCCAGGAGAAGAGAGGCTGACAGGGGGGTCCAAAAGGAGCAGCAGAGGTTGGGCACCCCCCGGGAAGAAGAGACGCTGGCCGCCAGGAGAAGGAAGTAGTGCGGCACCAGCGTAATGTTATGTTAATGCACCGCACAGGCTTTGTCATGTAATAAGTATGATGTCTGAGCCCCAGGCCACTATGCAAATGATTAAAGGTATAAAAGTGAGATGCACTGTGGCCTGAGTGCTCTCATGTGATCTTAACTTGTTAGAGAGAATAAAGTCTGTGCTGATTCAGCTCATTGCCTTGTCTTGTCCATTCTCTCTACAGTTGCATCTTTCAGTACAAGCCATGGTCTGCAGCCAGCTTCCAAAGCATTAGAGGGATCTCAAGGTATCAGTCAGGAGAAGGGTACAAAAGAATTTCTAAAGCATTAACTATACCATGGAACACAGTGAAGACAGTCATCAAGTGGAGAAAATAGGGCACAACAGTGACCAGGGTTTCCTCTGGTAACATTTCTCGGTGGCGGGCCGTCTCGCCAAGGAGATATGAATTTATTAAGAAAAATATATGAAGCAATGGCTTTCCGCAAGCGCGCACACGAACAACACACGTGGCCGTCATCCGCGCAGAGTTTAGAAGCGCCCCGCCCACGCGAGTTTTCCAGTCAGTGAGCGTCTCGCTAAGCGTGACTGTCCAACAGAAACATGAGTTTGTTAAAGTACTTTAAACGCGGAAAAAAAAATCATAAGCGGTATGTAAGCACTGGCGTTTATCATGGTTTTAACCCACTGGAAACGGGAGCAATAATGGAAGAGTCACTTAGCTAATAGATGTGGTTAGAATTCATATGCAGCCGGCGTCAAATGAAGGGAAAGGCAATGGGGACTGATGAATTATTAGGTTATGTTTTGTAGGAATTGCAGGAATGAAGAGACTGGCAATTTCTCTCTTTTCTCACACGAGCAGGTGTACCGTTTTTATTCTCCAGTGGCAGTGACAAAAAGTAACAGCTAAAAACGCTAGCTCTCTTTTCACTCTAAACTGAGGTCTTTCAGTGGCTGCCTAGAGAGGTGCCTGATGAGAAAGCCTGAGAGCACAACTATAACTGCCTAAACAGATCATTCTGTACATGAACACATATTGTGGTGAATTATGTCTTTAGAGTCCGCTACAGTTCCCTATTATGTACCTGGCAGGTTAAGATGACTGAAATTCATGAAGTCAATGACTTTAATCTGTCAGCACCCTTCAGACAAACTAAACGTGCCAACATTTGATTTCAAAATAAGGGAGGTTTTTCCTGCTGTCTGGGTGGTGAGGAGATTTCTAAAAAAAAACAAAACAAAAAAAAACAAAAAACCCAAACTATAAATATAAAGAAATATTATGACAGAAATAATGGCATCCTTGGTCATTTAAGTTAATTTATTTCATTAAATACAATTTTATTCATATTTTTTCTTTGTAATCAGACTTAAATTATTTTTCTGTTCTGACTGCAAAATTATGGTCAAAAATGTAAATTGTTATAAGGAAAAAGTAAAAAAAAAAAAAAAATTACCACAGTCTGCTTCAAATTTATCTAAAAACAGTAATTTTATTTTAAAAAACAGACAAAAATTAGTCATAAAATAATCCACAAATTTATAATAAAGTTTCAAATGTACAAGAAAAGTCAATTTTACAAGAGGAAATTACAAATTTGAGGAACATGGTTTCAACTTTAGATTTACAGAGAAAAGTAGAAAACTATAAGGAAATTGTTATAATTTTTTGCGAAAAACCTCAAACCTTCAAGACTGAAGTCATTACTCAAGTTTTTAAGTGGGTGCTCTTTGTACTCTTAACTCAACTAGAAATTTTTGGTTGTCTACTTTTAATTATTAATTTCAAAGCACTGCTTTTACATGAGTAGAATTCCTGGTTACTATATCCACCTGATCATATACACTACCGTTCAAAAGTTTGGGGTCACCCAGACAATTATTTTGTGTTTTCCATGAAAAGTCACACTTATTTACCACCATGAGTTTTAAAATGAATAGAAAATATAGTCAAGACATTGACAAGGTTAGAAATAATGATTTGTATTTGAAATAATAATTTTTTCCTTCAAACTTTGCTTTCGTCAAAGAATCCTCCATTTGAAGCAATTACAGCATTGCAGACCTAACATGATTGCACAAGGGTTTTCTAATCATCCATTAGCCTTCTGACGCAATGAGCAAACACAATGTACCGTTAGAACACTGGAGTGATAGTTGCTGGAAATGGGCCTCTATACACCTATCTAGATATTGCACCAAAAACCAGACATTTGCAGCTAGAATAGTCATTTACCACATTAGCAATGTATAGAGTGTATTTCTGATTAGTTTAAAGTTATCTTCATTGAAAAAAAGTGTTTTTCTTTCAAAAATAAGGAAATTTCTAAGTGACCCCAAACTTTTGAACGGTAGTGTAATTTAAGTATGCATGAGTACATTACTACACTAAACACAGGATGTCTGGGTGCCAACTGGCCCAATATTCAAGCCTCGGTTGTACAATACTTCAAATGGTAAGTTCCATATGCAACATTACTGTGTAAAATTTTAAAAAGAAATAAATAGTATAAAATTAACATATTCCGGTATGTTTACTGCTCCTCCACCCCCCCCGGGAAAAATATGTTGCCACTGCACCAAGGTCTTTAAGCCAGAGGAAACACTGAGTGACATTACCAAGAACTGGATGTCCCTCCAAAATCGATGAAAAGACAAGAAGACAACTGGTCAGGGAGGCTGCCAAGAGGCCGACAGCAACACTGAAGGAGCTGCAGGAATTTCTGGCAAGTACTGGTTGTTTAGAACATGTGACAACTGTTTATATATATTTATAGCACTATCAGAAAAAGCACATTATCTTCCTTCCCCCATATTCCTATATTCCTTGGTTTTATGATCCAGGAACCAACCAACCAGCCCCATCATAACCAAGGATTTGCCTTCTGAGACACTAAAAGGCCTTTTCCACGGGCCCCGCTTTCCCCAGCACCGCACCAGGGCCCCGGTGTTTGTGCATTTTCCATGAGCCCCAGCACCGGTTAGCAGGCGCGATTTTCGTACCTGATCGAGGGCAGGGTCCCTCATGGCCCCGGCTCGGCCGGCCCGGGGCTGTGATGTGACGTCAACAGACTGGTCGCCGCTGATTGGTCCGGTCGTAACGTCACGATAATAGCGACGGTATTCCCCGTCTTCTGATAACTGCCATTTGCAATATTGTCATGGACTAAGTCGGTCACGGAGTGAATATGATATTAATACAGACAGCGTTGTAGGTTTTGCGGCACTCTACACCGTGGTCCAATGAAGAGGTGCGGAGTTTTCTCTGCTTTGTGGCAGATCCACAGTGAGGAGTGTCCCGGACCTATGGCTGCACAGAAACCGGAGAATGGACCAGCTGTAGACGAAAACCATCTATTTATATGGTGAGTGATTTGTAATAATGTGCATCTGCTTGCTTATTTATCCTATTGGTGGTACGGTCACTTTTTTTGAGCCATTACAGTGCTGTTCTGTGCTGGTTAACGTTTTAAAGCTAACGTTTTTAATTTGCTAGCTAGCAAGTACCAACTGGTGAATCGTGCATGTTTTCTCCTAAATATTCGCTTGTGAGAGCAAAACGATGAAATATGTTAATCCTGGTTAAAGTCCTGGTTTGCGTTTTTTATTCCACTTTGGTCCTGGGCATTGTGTGCTGTTCTGTGATGGCTAACGTTTTTTAGCTAACGTTTTTGCTAGTGCTAACTGCTGAATCACGCCGTTTTCTCCTAAATATTCGCTTGTGAGAGCAAAACGATGAAATATGTTAATCCTGATTAAAGTCCTGGTTTGTGTTTTTGGATAAAAACTTCAGATTTTGACTGAGTGAGTCTATACTCGGTGATTCACAGCATCAGTTAACGTTATTAATTCATTCTGATTGCTGAAGCCACAGTAAAAACAAATGATTTTTAATGTAACGCAGCCCCTGAAAAATCTACCGAAGCGCAGCTACATGAAAACTGTGGTTAAATACAACAACGAAGTACTTTATTGTCACATTCAAATTGTAATCGCTCCTGTTTTGTTTTTCTTTTGAATACTTGGATGAAATATGGTGGGCAATATAAGCTGCGGCTTCAGCCATCACCCATTTCAGATAACCTATGTTGAACTGTATAATCAGAGGAGTTATTGTTTAATTTGACCTTGTTAAATTTTTTCCCCTTTGTTATATTATTCTATTTTCTTTTAATCTTTACCTTTAATCAACCCGAAATTAAGATTCATTCATTAATTCACATTCCACCACTGGCTTTTAGCAACAAGTGTATTTCCCAAATATGTTTTAAACTTGCTTTAACTAACCACCACCCATTTGTCTTTTGTGTAGGCAAGAGGGAAACTGTCACCCCAACTAGACCTTGCCTCACTATTTACAGAGATGCAGGCTGAAGATCTGCTGGACCAGGACCAGGGGCCGATCCGGTTGCTTCTCAGTGAGGGAGCGTGGCAGCCGTGTGTGACCCATTCAAATTTTATTCTTTTTTACAGTTTGAATTTTGCACATTCTGAATAATCTGGAATTTGCTGCTGATTGTAATAAAGAATTTAGTGACTTAAGTGTTTGCATCATGATTTTCCATTTTGTCTATTAAGACACCGTTGGGAAACGAGTCAACTGTACAAAGGATTTATCTGTGACCTTGAAAATAATGGCTCATTTTTAAGAAAAAAGTAACCAACACAACAATTTTATTAACTGAACACTGTATTGGTGGATGTATATGGAGGAATTCTGGGTCATATTAGCATCTGCTCTTCATCATAATGGGTTTTGGGCAGGGGTGTCTAATCATGTGCCATGGAGGGCCAAGACCCTGCAGGCTTTACCTCCAACCAGTGTCTTCAACAGCAGACTCCACTGAACTTCTTCCACTGACTGATCAGTGACAACACCTGCTGAAGAGACTGGGTAGAAGAGAGAACCTGCAGGGTCTTGACCCCCCCCCCCCCCCCCATGACAACTGATTGCAAGCCCCCGGATTAGGTTTAATGGGATTTAACATTTAACACAAACTGCTTTATGGTTCATCATATTATATAATACAATATGGCTCATAATTTTGATGAGACTTACACCCAACCAAAAGTGATTTCTCAAAATGCTAGATTGTTCTTAGCTTTTCCAATCTTTCAGTGTTTAATTTGTGCCACATGGTGGTAACCTTCAGATATACTGTATAAAAAAGAGACATCTGCCAAAAATTCACAGGTTTATTGTCAGTGCAATTCCCAGTGCAATACTACATGAATGCATGTATAGTACATTGTTGATGCAGAGAATATACATTTCTACAGTACATGTATCGAGGAAATCAATTATTTTCCATGTGACCTTATGACTGCATTATTTTAATTGCCTTTTTGTAATTAAAGTTTTTATTGACTTTATACAAGATGGTACTACACATACTGATCTTCCAAGTATCACATCAGTCTCCAAAAAGGATAAATAGGGTGAATAAAATATATATGTATACATATACTGGATTACAAAGCAAGGATATCAGTGAGGGAAGGCAATAACCCCCCCCCAGAAAAAAAAAAAAACAGAGAAAGACAGGCCTTCATTAACATTACCTATTTGTAACTATTTTACATAATTGCCTTTAATCCTAGATCAAATTTGTTTTGGCCTATAATACATCATAACTATAAAATATATCTTATACGTAACTCAGTACTGTTTACTTTTGAATAGATATTTTGTGGCTAATATAGTTATTAAACTGGCGATCAAGTTGTGTCAGCTGATCAATTTTTTCTATGACCACACCTCAGACTGCTGCAGAAGCAGGTACAGTCTCTCCATGATTTTCACACAGAGCAGAGTAATTTGTTGTACAGGAAATGAACGTTTCTACAGAAATTCTTAAGCTTGGTGAAGCTGTGCAGTCATTAGTGCCAGGCTGATGACAGTGAGAGGCGTTGCTGAGCCAGAACGACCATTTGAAGAGGTAATTTCTCAACAACAGAGCCATCTGAAACACACACACACAGCATACATATTTTAGTACCTAACTTGCAGACATTACAGTGTAGCACGACGTACTTACAGCAAACTAGCATTAGCAACCATTAGCTTACCTAGTTTGTATCCTCATGTCTTCGGCTCTCCCAGAAGCTGCAGAACTATTCCAGAGTGTTTAGTCTCGCTGCCCGTACCCTTATCTGGCGGTGCTTTTTGGTATTTACGGCGAAAAAAGCCACAAACCGAGGAGTCGCCTTGTAGAGCAGCCATGTTATGTTTGTTTGGGTCGCGTGCTTCACGTCACGAGAGTGAAGCGCTGCCTTGCTGTTAAGAAATCCCACCCAGCCGCGGCCGGGCTGCAGTACTGTTGAAAAGCAATCGAGGGACCATGGAGCCGCGCCGACCCGAGTCGTGTTCTCGGGCCGAGGCTGACCGGGGCCCATGGAAAAGTGCCTTAAAACAGGCCTATTCAATTAGCGGCCCGTGAGCCACATGCAGCCCAGAACCAACCTCTGAGTGGCCCAGGCCCAGTCTACTGCAGAGAAGCAAAGGCCAACACATTTCACAGAATTGCAGAAACCATTAATTACTACAAACCGTAAATGCAACCCTCCACATAGCCAAGCAACCATCAACCCGCAATGCAGTGCATTTGTTTTAAAGTGTAAGCTATGACTGCGGCTAACGGTGCTAGCGGCAAAATAGCAAGCCTACACCAAATGCGAACGGGCAACGCGAATGCATACAAAGTCAATGGAAAGAGGCGAGCACACACAAACTCGCACATTTGCGTCCGAGGGATAGCGCTAGCTTTGAGATTTTGCCGTCATCGGAGTAAAAAGTATCAACAATGGACAGTAAACTAGTTTGAAAATGAGACTGACACTCACCTGGAGAAGGAAGGACTGGGAACTCTTCAGCTGAATCGGAATGTTATTATTTACCCAAGGACTCCTGCCACGTACGTGCTAACAAGGCTAGCGGGCTAGCAATGTAAACACCTATCATCTTGTGACATTTTGGAGGTAGACACAGCTTTTTCAGGTGAGCACCCTGTCGGATAATGTAAACCTAAGCATGACGCTATTTGGGGGATTTCAACAGCAGGTTAAACACAGCTGCAGAAGTCATAAAGGCAACTTTGCCTGTCTGCAACTTATTCAGATGGTTAATTCATGTCTTCACCCGTTCAAGTTTGGTATGAAGGGACCTTAAAACATGTCATTGTCAACTCTGAAGCATAAAATTGATGATGAAATTTGTCAGTTTAAGTCTGCCTGGACTGATATGTGTGTAATGAAATGTGTAGTTATAAAAAGAGGTTCCTACTCATACGTGGTGAGTTAAAACAAAACAAACTACAATAGTGGTTGTGCAATGTTTGTTAATGTTGTCAATCTTTTCTTGAGGGGTTTGTGCACTGAAGTGTTTGACAGTTTATTTTTTATCCAGCTAAATGCACTTTGTGATGTGCCAAGGTCAGTTATGACCAGGATGTGCAGTATATTTTATTTCGAAAGGGAAACGAACATTAATGCTACTAACAGTGCACATTGAGGTTTTATGCACTTTGAGATATGCCTGAGTAAGATGTGACCAAAATGGTTATTTACAGAATTTTATTTTGTCCCCATTCTATTTATTTAGTTGTCGTTCAAAAGGAAAAATATTTCTACTACTTCAAGTTCTGCTCAACCCCAGCACTGTTAGTGTTTTTATGCACTTTTGATGTGCCTTTGTCATGTGCCAAACGCACATTTAAAGCCAAGACAACGAATAAAAAGTGCATATTTTTCATCATATTTATCTGTGTTGGTTTGAAATCTGTCATATTCAACAGATGGCTGAACATGTGCAGCCCAGTTACATGTCTTGATTTCACATTGTGGCCCAACTGATTTTGTACAGTAATTGAATAGCCCTGCTCTAATAAATCATGAATCCTGTTTTGAACAAACCCTTTTCTTTCCTTTATAATTTTAAAATTAACCACACGGACCTTCTTTGGACAAACGGGAAGGACTGTTAATGTGCCAAAACTTCATTTGCTGGACCTAAATAAACTGACTCTGCACCATCCTCCTCTAGGTGGACCACTTCAAAAATACCTCAGTCAAAGTGGTTATGTTCAGGTTGAAAAATTTATCCCCAGCCTCTTTGTGCATCCCAGAGTGATCTCAGTTCACTTCCGCCCTCCCAAGAGAGCAGACGCTTTTTCCTTCTCTCTTGCTCTGACTTTTTTTCCTTCCCCCCCCAACTACTGGATCCCAGCTTGCTGTTGTCTGTCTGCGTCTAACTGCGACCGTCGAAAGAAATTATGGAGTTAATAAGCTGGGCTTTGAACACAATTGACACTATTTTTTCAACAAGGAAAAGTGCTCCGGGGGAAGCTGTCTGCCCCGCAGGAACGGCTCCAGCGGGCTATTTACGTGACACAAGTAATTGGAGGATCTTGTGTCTCACTAATCTCTCTATCGAAGATATTGAAGATTTGTATGTCTTCGTAATAATGGTGATTGGGATCTTTCTGATTGGAACTGGGATTGTCCTGGTGTACCGCAAATTGCTGAAGATGGATACAACCTATCAAAATGCTGGCCAGGCGAGGTGCATCTGTCAAACTGAAAAATTGGAGAAGACCCTGATAGCGACAAATGGAGAACTGTCTCGGAAGGTGGATTACATCATGGTCTCGCTTAGGTCTTTCCACGACGGACTTAAAGCCCCGCAATGAAGGATTAAGTACTGAATCTACAGAAGAAATAAAAAGCCTTCTCTGTGATCAGTCCTATTTGGCTTAATTTCCCCATGAAAATTCCTCCTGGCTGTCTGCAGTCTGTGTTTTCAAAATCATCGAGCACAAGGCCTTGGACAGCACCTGCCCAGATAATCGCAAGGACGATTGGCGGCAGCCAGACAAAACATCTCCTGCCAAGTGCCCTTGTTGTTCTCTTATTATCATCAACACTTGCTTCAACAGTGCACACATATTGATCCATGAACTGAATAAAGATACACACACTGCTCTCTTGTGTCCTGTGAATCTTGTCTTGCGAATGTGCATCGAGAGCTTTTTTTTTTCCTTGTAATCATAATATTGATTGATTATGCAACCAGTATTCTGAATCAATGATTTTTTTGCTCCTTCCTATTGTTCCTTGTATTATTCTTATTCTTATGCTACCTGTACCCTCTATCCTGTTGGCAGGCGCGTCCCCGATGCAGCCGTGTCACTGGAAATGCAGGTTCATTTTCTGTGTCAAGTCAAATTCTCTCGTATGTTATCAGTGATCTGTTAATGTACTTGGCAATAAATCTTTTTCTGATTTCTGATTTCTGAGAGTGACTGTTACAAAAGCACGGAGACTGTGATTTTGATATTATAGCTATGACCCCTCTTTAATCTGAACAGCAGTACAAAGCATTTGTGTGTATAAGCTATGTGACAGCTGGCTAGCTAGATGTGATATCATGTTTTAACTGGACATCATTCACAAGTGTAGATGATTTTGTATGTCATAGTTTTTAATTTTACTATTAGTATCGACTATGTCCATTTATCACCCCCCCCCCAAAAAAAACCAACAACTGCTGTTTAGTATGCTCACTGTGCATGGTATTTAGGCATTACACCACCAGGTCCAGCTACGAATGTGTCTGCTCAGTGTTTCCCATGAGATTTTTTTAGTCAGCTTAAGAAGCCTGAAAAAGCCCATAAAAATGCTGTAATCTTAGGCCAAATTACCTTTGATAGAAGGTGCACGTCATATCTGTCTACCTGCATGTTGCTGTTATGTTATGAGTGGTATGTCTCTTCTTTCTTCCTTTCTCCTCTTACCCCCCCCCACAATCACTCGTGACAGAAGACTACCCCTCCCTGAGCCTGGTTCTGCCGGAGGTTTCATCCTATAAGGGAGTTTTTCCTTCCCACTGTCACCGAGTGCTGCTCATAGGGGATCATCTGACCGCAGGGGCCTTTCTCTGAATTATTTATGATTTGTGCTTATGTGTCTAGTACATTGAGATGATTTTTATTGTGACTAGGTGCTATACAAATAAAGTTGAATTGAATTGAATCATGGTCCACAGAGACTCCTGCCTGACCTCGTCTGTCAGCCTGTCTGTCATCATGGCAAACAAGAAGGGGCTCAGCGCTGATCCCTGATGTAACCCCATCCCCACCTTGAATCCATCTGTCACTCCTACAGCACATCTCACCACCGTCTCGCTGTCCTCATACATGTCCTGTACCACCCTCACATACTTCTCTACCACTCCTCACTTTCTCTTACAGTACCACACTTTCTCTCTTGGCACCCTATCATATAGTGGATATTAAAAGTCTGCACACCCCTGTTCAAATGCCAGGTTTTTGTGATGTAAATAAAATAAGACCAATATGAATCACTTCAAAACTTTTCCACCATTAATGTGACCGAAAACCTGTACAACCAAGTTGAAAAACAAACTAAAATCTTTTAAGGGGAAAAATAAAAACTTACAAGAACCTGGTTGCATAAATATGCACACCCTTAAACTAATACTTTGTTGCAGCACCTTTGGCTTTTATTACAGCACTCAGTCTTTTTGGGTAGGAGTCTATCAGTGCGGCACATCTTGATGTGGCAATATTTGCCCACTCTCCTTTGCAAAAATGCTCCAAATCTGTCAGACTGCAAGGGCATCTCCCATGCACAGCCCTCGCCAGATCACCCCACAGATGTTCGATAGGATTCAGGTCTGAACTCTGGCTGGGCCATTCCAAAACCTTAATCTTCTTCTGGTGAAGCCATTCTTTTGTTGATTTGGATGTGTGCTTTGGGTTATTGTTGTGCTGAAAGATGAAGTTCCTCTTCATCTTCAGCTTTCTAGCAGAAGCCTGAAGGTTTTGTGCAAACACTGACCGGTATTTGGAACTGTTCATAATTCCCTCCACCTCGGCTAAGGTCCCAGTTCCAGCTGAAGAAAAACAGCCAAAAAGCATGATGCTGCCACCACCATGCTTCACTGTAGGTATGGTGTTCTTTTGATGATCAACAGTGTTGTGTTTGCGCCAAAGATACCTTTTGTAATTATGGCCAAAAAGTTCAACCTTGGTTTCATCGGACCGTAACACACTTTTCCCATATGCGTTTGGGAGATTTCAACTGTCTTCTTCTTCAGGAGATTTCAAATGTGTTTTTACAAAATGTAGTTGGGCTTGGATGTTTTTCTTTGTAAGATAAGGCTTCCATCTTGCCACCCGAGCCCATAGCCCAGACATATAAAGAAGAGAGATTGTATTTCAAATTCAAGATTCTTGAATTTGAAAACTAAGACCCCTGAAAAATTTGAGGTCTTCTTCTGTGCTGAAATCCAGAATGAAGCAGGGATGGCTCCTCCACTGACAACCTCTTCCCTTCAGAAGGTCTCAGTGCAGGATGGACCTTAAGAGTGGAAACCCAGTCTTCACACATCTGAAGGGGAGATGAAAAGGAGAAGATATTTCAAAGTCAAATTAATAAATCACATTTTTAGATCCCCACACCACAGTAGGGTTTAATAATTTAGTTTCTTTTATTTTTTGTTGTTTATATTTTAACTACATATTAACTTTCAATTTTTGAAAAGGGTTTCAATCTATTTCCTGGGAAGATTTGGTCAATTCAGTTTAGTTCTATTGAGTAAAAATGGCTCGTTGAACTGCAGCCTTTATTAATTCTGCCATTTTCATGGATGAATTATTAATTTACGACACAAATGTTAAAAAAAACGATATTTTACTTACCCCCAGCAGCTGCAACAGTCTCCCTCTCTGCTCCGTTGTCGTTCTCCATGTGTTTTCCCTTTGAAAATTGTTTATCAATCATCGACTTTTATGTTCCAACACGACGCTGCACATAGTACAAAACTGTTGATCCCCACTTTATGAAAAATATTCGGGAACTGTTGAGCGCAGTCTTTAGCCGTGGCTTTTGTTGATAAATTAATGTTGGCAACGCTGCTCTGCGGCTGCCTGCCAAATGTGAACACAGAAGTAATGTGAGTGTGCAGTGAAGGGAACTCTCATGCGAAGAGAACTCTCATGCGATTGTTCATCACGGGAGACTTCAGCCGGCTGCTTGTGTTTTATGTTTCACAGACTGTAAAATTATGATATTAAAAGACTGATCTGCGGATTTTGTGGATCAATATCGGCTCAGTCAAACGTGGATCGATTCAAATCATTGGACTGATCTTTTGAACCCACCCCTACTAAAAGCTACAGCACATCATTCTCAATCAAGTTGCATGTTTCAAATTTCATGTTGGTGGGGGTATTCAAAGCTGTCAGACAGGTTAGGACACATTTTTTGACACAAGAACTTAGAATAATAATGAAGGGCCCAACTAAAACTATATAACCCACAATCCTTTGTTTCTCTTACCCTTGTCATGTAATAGCGGGTGTCCCAGGCATGTAAAATGTCGTCAAAAGGCAAGCCTCTCTTCTGACACTCCTCCTCCTTCAGTTTCAGGATGACCGCTCGCTCTTCATCACCAAGAGGCTTCAGTTTACGAGCAAGTTCCTCTGAGTGACAACAGATGAGGGAAATGTAAGACCAACCAATGACCATCATCTCCTCTGACGGTGCTTTTAACACCACTTGATGGTTGGACTCACCAAGGAACTCTGCCACCTTCTTCCCAGTTTTGGCCATGTTCATCTCCAGGACGAAGTCGGCGTGCGTGTTGTAGCCCAACAGAGCACACTTCTGAGCACGGAGCTCCA
The DNA here is from genome assembly GCA_020510985.1 of Pholidichthys leucotaenia. Lineage (NCBI taxonomy): Eukaryota > Metazoa > Chordata > Actinopteri > Cichliformes > Pholidichthyidae > Pholidichthys > Pholidichthys leucotaenia. Next base: position 223,997,016 of record CM035841.1, read on the forward strand.
CCAGCTCCCGCAGGATGACCGAGTTCTCCTGCAAACACACAGAGGGGCATGGTTTATTATGTTTAAAAGATTGTTACGTTTACTGCTGATGCCTCTTTTCATTTTTAAATTCATGCGTGAAGAATATTTCAGTAAAACAAGGATTCCATTATATCACAAAATTCCTGCACTACCAATTTAAACATAAAGCATATGTTTAGGCCCAGACCCCATAATTTTCCTTGAAGGAGAAAGGGGTCTGGGTTCTTATGGGTTAAAACCATTTTTAATATTTGGGCTGTTTAATAACAAACTACTAAATGTCATCATTACTAAGAACTATTTCTATTCGTAAAAATTTGTATTGAAAGTTTGTATGTGCCACACATTATATTAAATTGTTTCAGTGTTCCGCATATGGGTCACAAATTGCAGGCCCGATTACAACAACCTAAAGTGGGCATCTGTGCCATGCTCTGTATCTTGCACCAGTGGAGTCTTTAGTTTCTGTCAGCGCATTGTCTGGTTTTCTGTTGTGTGCCCTCACCACCCAAATACTGACTGACTGTGCACACAGTTTGTGCTTATAGGAGGATACTCATTTAAAGTGGGTGAGGCTCAGTGCCAAGTTTGACGCATTCATATTATGGTGCTTTCTCTGTCAATATGCCTTTGATCAACAAAAACCAGGTCTCAAGTCCCTGGCACCACCTCTCTGGGCTCTGTTCCACCTGCTCTCTACTCTCACTACAGATCACAAGGCCCACTGGAAACATCACAGTCCACAGAGGATCCTGCCTGACCTCCTCAGTCAGCCTGTCCATCACCATGGCAAACAAGAAGGGGCTCAGAGCTGATCCCTGAAGTAATCCCAACCCCACCTTCAATCCATCTGTCACTCTTACAGCACACCTCACCACCATCACATACTTCTTTGTCACTCGTGAATTCCTCATACAATGCCACATTTCCTCTTTGGTACCCTATCATCTGCTTTCTCTAGATCCACAAAGACACAGTGCAACTCCTTCTGACCTTCTCTATACTTCTCCATCAGCACTCTTAGAGCAAACACTGCATCTGTAGTTCTCTTTGTTGGCATGAAACCATACTGCCGCTCATTGATTGTCACCTCTCCTCTTAACATGGCTTCAACAACTCTTTCCCATATCTTCATAGTGTGGCTGATTAACTTTATGCCTCTGTAGTTACTACAGCTCTGAGCATCACCTTTGTTCTTGAAAATTGGTACCAAAACATTTCTTCTCCACTCCTCAGGCATCCTCTCACTCTCCAAGATTGTGTTACACAGTCAGGTTACAGAGTCCCCTGCCATCTCTCCTAAACATCTTCATACCTCCACAGGTACAGTGGTGTGAAAAAGTGCTTGCCCCCTTCCCGATTTCTCATTTTTTTGTATGTCTGTCACACTTAAATGTTTCAGATCATCAAACAACTTTAAATATTAGACAAAGATAACACAAGTAAACACAACATGCAGTTTTTAAATGAAGGTCTTTATTATAAAGGGAAAAAAAATCCAAACCTACATGGCCCTGTGTGAAAAAGTGATTGCTCCCTAAACCTAATGACTGGTGGGGCCACCCTTAGCAGCAACAACTGCAATCAAGCGTTTGCGATAACTGGCAATGAGTCTTTTACAGCGCTGTGGAGGAATTTTGGCCCACTCATCTTTACAGAATTGTTGTAATTCAGCCACATTGGGAGGGTTTTCGAGCATGAACCGCCTTTTTAAGGTCATGCCACAGCATCTCAATTAGATTCAGGTCAGGACTTTGACTGGGCCACTCCAAAAGTCTTCATTTTGTTTTTCTTAAGCCAATCAGAGGTGGACTTGCTGGTGTGTTTTGGATCGTTGTCCTCCTGCAGAACCCAAGTGCGCTTCAGCTTGAGGTCACGAACAGATGGCCGGACATTCTCCTTCAGGATTTTTTGGTAGACAGCAGAGTTCATGGTTCCATTTACCACAACAAATCTTCCAGGTCCTGAAGCAGCAAAACAGCCCCAGATGATCACACTACCACCACCATATTTTACTGTTGGTATGATGTTCCTTTTCTGAAATGCTGTGTTACTTTTATGCCAGATGTAATGGGACACACACCTTCCAAAAAGTTCAGTATTTTTCCAAAAGTCTTGGGGATCATCAAGATGATTTCTGGCAAAACCGAGATGAGCCTTTATGTTCTTTTTGCTCAGCAGTGGTTATTGTCTTGGAACTCTGCCATGCAGGCCATTTTTGCCCAGTCTCTTATGGTGGAGTCATGAACACTGACCTTAACTGAGGCAAGTGAGGCCTGCAGTTCTTTGGATGTTGTTGTGGGGTCTTTTGTGACTTCTTGGATGAGTCGTCACTGCGCTCTTGGGGTAATTTTGGTCAGCCAGCCACTCCTGGGAAGGTTCACCAATGTTCCATGTTTTTTTCCATTTGTGGATAATGTCTCTCACTGTGGTTCGCTGGAGTCCCAAAGTCTTAGAAATGTCTTTATAACCTTTTCCAGACTGATAAATCTCAATTACTTTGTTTCTCATTTGTTCCTAAATTTCTTTGGATCGCAGCATGATGTGGCTATGTGTCAGGCCTGGGGGCACTGGGGAATGGGGGGAGCTGTAGGGTGGGCCAGGGCCCCGGCCTAGCTGGCCTTGCCTCCCGGGTGAGGCTGGGTCTGGCCCTGGGCCCCTGGTGCTGGGGGGGGGGGGGGGGGGGGTTTCCCCATCTGGGTGGGGCTCAGGTGTGCAGCAGTGGTGCGGGCCAGCCCTGGCGCGTCTTTGCACTGCAGGGTCGTGCCCTCCCCGGGGCCCTGGCGGAGCTCTGGGGATTGGTGCTTGCGTCCCAATGGGCTCCCCTCTCCAGTCCTCCGGGGCCTGTGGGTGTGGGTGTGCATGTGTATGTGTGTTTGTGTACGTATGTGAATGTGTGTGTGTGCATGCGTGCGTGCAGGTGTGTGTGAGTTTGTGTGTGTGTGCGGATGTGGGTGCGTGCACGCGTGTGTGTTGTGTGTGGGTGTAGGTGGGCATGTGTGATGGTGACTGTATGTGTGAGTTTGTATGTGTGTGTGCGCACATGAGGGTGGGCGTGGGTGTGTGTGCAGGTACCTGTGGGTGGACGTGTGGGGGTGCAGGATGTATGTGTGGGTGGGGGGACCTCGTTGGTTGGCGGGGGTGGGGCGGACCATCTGGTGGACTGGGGGTTGGTGGTTCGGGGCCTGCTTTTACTGGCTGCCCTGTCGTTGTGTCACGGGGTGGGGCGCTTTGTCGCATTGTTTCCGGTGTCCTTGGCGCCGGGTATGTGTGGGTGCTCGGGAAGGGGGGGCGTTGGCGCAGGTTGCGGCTGTGTTGTAATCAGTTTGCTCCGGGGTGGCTGTGGGGCGCCCTGCCACTGTCAATGTGTGTCCAGGGTGGGTGGTTGGTGGGCGCTCTGGGGTGTCTCTTGGCATGTGGGGCGCTGTATGGGTTCGGCCCATTGTTCATTGTTGTGTATGTTCGTGAGTGCAAGATGTGTGGGACTGGCCATGGCTGCTCCACCATGCTTGTGGTGCTGGGAGTGCTGAGGTGCAATGCTGGCGGGTCCTGGGCTGCTCGGCCTGGTGGCCCTCACCCTGGATTGGGATCTGGGGGCAGTGGGTGGCCTCCTGAACCAGTTTGCGAGCTGGCTTCTGGGGGGTGGGGACGGGCTCCCTTTTGGACCGCCTCCCTCCCAGTCTCTCCCCCCCCCCCCCCCCGGGTGAAACATACATCTTCTTGGATACACTTAAGAGTTTTGGGGTGGGGGTGTGCCGCACTGTGTCGATGAAGGGGATACCTCTGTCTGTGTGCAGTGGGGCCGCCCTCACCTCAATTTTAATTGCATTTTAGACAATGGGGGCTTGGGGGATGGGAACCCCGCTGCCTATCACGGTGGCTATGGTGCTCCAACCACCATTCCCCCAATTTTAACTGCACTCTGGTAGTTCACACACCTGCACACAATCACATCACATAACTGACACGCACCCATCATGATTTGTGTATGGGGAAGGGGGGTGGGGGTCTTCCCCCACCCCTGCTGCCTTGCTTCTGCCAGGGACCTGGAGGCGCGGCGAGGGGCCTGGAGCCCGTCATGATGTAAAAAAAAAAACCCTGGGTGCTGCTGAATGAATAGATGCGAGCAAGGGAATGAGAGAGTGATTGAATAAGAGAGTAAGCGAGAGTGAGGGAGTGATGAGTGGAGATGGTGATGGTGGGGCAGTTTTGTGTGGTGCTTTGCATGTCGGGTGGCATCTTGGAGCACCTGTGGTGGTCTGCTGATCAGTCACTCGGGTGGGCGTGGGGGATGGTGGTCTCCTTCTGTGGCCACGGCCTCCCTGGGGTGGTTCAGCAGGGGTGTGGTTGTTGGCCTGCGCTGGCGGTCTCCCCGGCCACTGCCGGGTGCTGTTGCGCGTTCATGCTCGCGGCATCGGCATCGGGGTCACCCAAAGTAATAAGGGTGAATGAGTGTGGGTGAGTGTATGGGGGAGAGCACGAATGGATGCGAGTAGGTCAGAGCACGAGTGAGAGTTTGTGTATGGGTGAACATGATTACGGGCGACTCTGAAGGCGAGTGGGCATGGGAGCGAGACTGAGTGGGTACAGAAGTGGGAGAGAGTGGGTGGGTCCGGGAGTGCGAGTGTGGGATTGTGTGGGGGAGAGGGCAAGCGAAAGTGAGTGAGTGAGTGCGTATGAGAGCATGAGGGTGTGAATGTGTGGGAATGGGTGTGTGTGCTGGTCGGGAGGTGCTGGATTGAGGGGGTAGTGCCTCTTGGCTGCGTGGGCTCCCCTGGACGGGGGGGGGGGGGGGGGACCTTCTTCGAGTGTGGGGGTCCCCGGGGTGTGCGGCGTTGGCACCGGGGTGGGGGCGCTGGCCTCCCGGCACCTGGGGCCCTGGGGCTGAGGGTTGGCTGGTACAGGGATGTGGGCTGGCCGCGCTAGCTGCCTGGCCTCCCTCAGCCGTCCCTCCTGGGGCTTGTTGGCCTCAGACATGTGTGCTCTATGGGGGTTGGTGGTGTTGTTCTGCTTGCTCGGGTTTCTTGGGGGGTAAGGGGGGTTGCTGTGACCAGCCGCCCTCTTCGTACGTTTCCTGACAAACTACTTGCACGCACACACTTATTTTGCGCACGCTCTCATACACACGCACACGAATGCACACACACACACACACACACACACACACACGTCTCTCCTTTAACAGATGCAATCTGTCTTTTGTTTGTTTTAGTTGTTGGTTTGTTTGTTTTCTTTGTCTGTTCCTCTTTTCTTTCCCACTCCCCACACCTCCTCTCCCCATTCCCCTTTCCCTCCTGTTGGGTCTTTCATGGGTAAACTAATTAAAATAAGTATAACAATATACAGTCCATATACTGTATATGTACTGTACAAAGCTCCTTTGGGCAAAGTAAATCTGTTTGGCACATCTGTTTGGTAGCAGATTTCTGTTCTGCTCACCTCGCTGCCTGACAGGACAAGAGGAAAAAAAAAAAATAAAAACGGCATTTTGTGTTTACTTGTGTTATCTTTTTTTTTTTTTTTTTTTGTTACTTATTTGTACTCGTAGGTAGATTTGGTTTGCAGTCTGGTGACAAGCCACCGGCTGCCGGTCGCTGCGTGCGCGAGCGCCCTAAACCTACATGTTTTTGGTATGCGGGAGGAAACCGGAGAAATCCCGGAGTAAACCCACGCAACACGGGGAGAACATGCAAACTCCACACAGCTCACTGTTGGCCGGAGGCTGGGATCGAACCCATGATCTCATGATCCCCGCGATCCCCCGGCCAAGGGTAAACTGTGCTGCCACAGTGTTAAACCACTGCGCCACCGTGCAGCCCTCTTTGTCTAATATTTAAATTTATTTGATGCTCTTAAACATTTAAGTTTGACAAACATACAAAAAAATGAGAAATCAGGAAGGGGGCAAACACTTTTTCACACCACTGTATGTCATCTGGACCAACCGTCTTTCCATTCTTCATCCTCTTCAAAGCTGCCCTCATTTCCACCTTGCTAATCCTAGGGACTTCCTAACTCATCATCTTTCATGCATCTTGCTCTCTCTCATTTTCTTCATTTATCAGCTCCTCAAAGTACTCCTTCCACCTTCTAAACATGCTCTTTTTACTTGTTAGTACATTACCATTTCTGTTCTAACCTGCTGTACATCCTTTCCAGCTCGATCTCTGTCTAGCCAATAAACACAAGTCCTTTTCTCCTTCCTTCGTGTCTAGCCTCTCATACAACTCACTATCTGCCTTTCCTTTTCCTTTGCTACCTCTCTCTTTGTCATGCGCCTACATTCCAAATACTCCTGTCTACTTTCTTCATCTCCCTGACTATCCCACTTTTTCTTTGCTAACCTTTTACTTTGAATACTTTCCTGTACCTCCTGATTCCACCAATAAGTCTCCTCGTCTTCCTCCACCTGTTTGATTTGGCAAATATTATACGCCAGATGCCCTTCCTGGCACAAACCTCCCATTTACCCAGGCTTGGGTCTGGCACTAGGAGTACACGCAGAGTATAGCTCTATATAATTATTCTATATCTTGATGCACGATATATGTCTCAATATATTTTGGGGAAGTGAAATGATGATGAATTGTCACTTTTCAACACTTATTTGCGAAACTAAACAAATTATAGACACATAGTGTGTAATTCCACTTGCAGTTGCGTATTGGTTAGCATGTTAATGAAAAACAAATCATACAATGGCTCACCTTAGAGAAAGCTCCATTTATTCTTATGTTATTCCGTTTTGATTTTCTCTTGTTTAATTTTAAACTCACTTGTACAGATGCAGTGCCAACAATAAATTTTTTGTTCTGTAAAAGAAAGTTTAATCACGGCACTAAAAACATGTTTTCCACACAGTAATTGGGTGGGCTGTCCAGGTCTAATAACCATCACCACAAGAATAATCTGTTGCTTATTTTTGTTCTTCATGTGTCCTCGAGTCAATAAAAGCAGCATGGTGGTGCACTGTTGCCTCACAAATAGAAGGTTCCAGACTGAATCACCAGGCTGGCAGGATGGGTGGAATCCTTTCTGTGTAGAGTTTGCATGTTCTTCCTGTGCCGTGTGGGTTTACTCCGGGCGCTCCAGTTACCTCCCACAATCCAAAGACATGCATACTGGGTTAATTAGTGTCTTGAAAATATCCCTAGATATCTGTTTCTGTCAGACCAATAGAATACAAGGTTAGTGTACCTACTATTTAAGCACTTTGAGTCATTTTTCTGACAAGAAAAAGTGCTATATATGTACAGGTCCTTATCCCCTTATCCCTTAATTATTTGGCTACTGGCTTGTTCTTCCACTGAAAGCTTGCACAGACCAGATTTGAGCTGGGTGGTTTTATTTTGAATGTTCACTTGCAGTAGTGCAGATTTTTTTCCTGTCTCTGCATAGTCAGACAGTGTATTTAGTTACCTTGACATTCACTATATTGCCCCTTGTGTATCTCAGACAATAAATATTACGATATATCCTCAAAACTCACAATATTGCCCAGCCCTACAACAACTTAAAGCACAAATTTGTGCTGTGCTGGCTTTGGTCATTTTTGTCCACACACTACCCATTTTCATGTCAGGTCAGGCATTGGTTTGCTTGCTACCAGATAACCATGAAACCATGAAAATGCCTGTCTTATGGGTCGGGCCGTCGGTGACTCAGCCGGCAACCCCACCCTTCCGAGGGTGTGGAGGGTAAAACTGGGCATCCTGGCAGAACTAAAAACAATATCTGCCACAGGTCTGTGGTGGACCACTCCCAGTTACACGGGGTGAGACTGGACATCCTGGCAGATAAGCACATCTGTCGCAAGATCTGTGGTGGACTTCTGCCAGTCGGTGCATCGTGACATGCACTACACAAAGAGCAGAGATAAACAAACCTATCATCTGGTCAGTCACTGCAACAGATACTGGAGTCAGTTTGTCTTGGCCTGTCCTTGCCACTGATAATGCCTCTATCTGCCAAGAATGTGCCGCTAGTCCAGCAAAAGCTAGCGGTACTCAAATACTTTACAAGCAGTTTCATGAAAAGGTCAGTCAGAAAGCAACTCATACCAGCTCGGATGTCGCCCAGGTTAACAAGGTCAAGAGTTCCTGGCAGCGGAGAGCGAAGGACAGAGCTGTGTGGGGGAATCTGATCAGACCTAAATGAAACACTCATTGTCGCCTCCGACAGACTGATATGATGATGATGACCCATCTTCACACTTTGCACCCTTACTGTCCATATAACAAATGACTCTGCGTGCAGTTTGCACTCACAGGGTGTGGCTGGGTGCTCCAAACTTGGCACATTGGCAACTTACTAACGTGTGGGTGCACCATACACAGCTTCCAACACTGAGCAGGTGATCCGTTGATGCCAGAACACACTCACCACTGATTCATCCCATGTCTGCTTCACCTTGAAAAGGTTATGTGGAACAGTGGCACTTCTGTAAATGATGTCCTTGCACATTTTCACTTGGCGCATGAGTACATCCTTTTCCTCGGTGCAAAACCGATCTGCCTTCCCATGTGAACACACCATTACAATAGCAACCCGCCAAAACTCATGCACAACTGTTTGATGAAGGTAAGATGATGCACAAATCTAATTTGTTTATTGCACGCTACACCTAAAACACCCCTCTAACTAATTAAGAGAGTATGGATGACTGTTTGTGCTTTTCACTGGTGCCAACTCTTTTTTTCCACTTTTGTAATAAGAAAATAGACTTGGACCTGCACACAAATGGGGTTTGTACTTTTGACATTGCACTTTCGACTAGACCGTCATGAAACTGCCCAGAGAGGTTAAAATATAACCTCTCTGGAAGAGGTGACAGCAGCTTCCGGCAGAACTCATTAACTTTAGTTTTTTCTAAATAAACAACAGCTCTCCTCAACACCCAGACTGGCTGGAGGGTTTGGTGGGACTCTTACTCCAGTGTCTCGCCCAAATAGAGGTGCTATGAGTGTTCACTGTTGTAATCACCAATGTGAAGGAGGTTATATGCAATGCTTTATATACAGTGGGGCAAAAAAGTATTTAGTCAGCCACCAATTGTGCAAGTTCTGCCACTTAAAAGATGAGAGAGGTCTCCAATTTTCATCATAGGTATACCTCAACTATGAGAGACAAAATGAGAAAAAAAAATCCAGAAAATCACATTGTCTGATTTTTAAAGAATTTATTTGCAAATTATGGTGGAAAATAAGTATTTGGTCACCTACAAACAAGCAAGATTTCTGGCTCTCACAGACCTGTAACTTCTTCTTTAAGAGGCTCCTCTGTCCTCCACTCGTTACCTGTATTAATGGCACCTCTTTGAACTCGTTATCAGTATAAAAGACACCTGTCCACAATCTCAAACAGTCAGACAGCAAACTCCACTATGGCCAAGACCAAAGAGCTGTCAAAGGACACCAGAAACAAAATTGTAGACCTGCACCAGGCTGGGAAGACTGAATCTGCAATAGGTAAGCAGCTTGGTGTGAAGAAATCAACTGTGGGAGCAATTATTAGAAAATGGAAGACATACAAGACCACTGATAATCTCCCTCGATCTGGGGCTCCACGCAAGTTCTCACCCCGTGGGGTCAAAATGATCACGAGAACGGTGAGCAAAAATCCCAGAACCACACGGGGGGACCTAGTGAATGACCTGCAGAGAGCTGGGACCAAAGTAACAAAGGCTACCATCAGTAACACACTACGCCGCCAGGGACTCAAATCCTGCAGTGCCAGACGTGTCCCCCTGCTTAAGCCAGAATCAGAATCAGATTTATTGCCATTGTTCATGTAGTACACAAACTAGGAATTTGTCTCGGTGCAATGCTGCAACATTAAACATGATAAAATAAAATAAATAAACTATACATGCAATAAAGTGTAGAATAAGAGTAAGTAATACTGGTCAGCAGTTAAAATATATTAGCGAGCAGCAGATAATGTGGAGAACCATATAGTGCAGTCGGTAATGCAGGAAGAAAACAGTGATGATTGACATGAGTCTGGTTGAGCTGCTGTACATAGTGCACGAGAGTCAATAAGTCACTTAGTGTTCAGCAGTCTGATGGCAGAGGGGAAGAAGCTGTTCATGTGACGGGAGGTTTTAGTCTGGATGGACCGGAATCTTCTACCTGAGGGGAGGGGGGCAAACAGTACGTGACCAGGGTGTGAGGGATCGGCTATGATCCGGCCAGCACGCCTCCGGGTCCTGGAGATGTACAGATCCTGAAGAGATGGGAGCTTGCAGCCGATCACCTTCTCAGCAGTGCGCACGACGCGCTGCGGCCTTAGTCTGTCCCTGGCAGTGGCTCCTGCGTACCACACGGTTATGGAGGTGGTGAGGATGGACTCGATGATGGCTGTGTAGAACTGCACTAACATCTTGGTGGGTAGCTTGAGCTTCCTCAGCTGCCGCAGGAAGAACATCCTCTGCTGGGCCTTTTTGATGAGGGAGCTGATGGTCGGCTCCCACTTGAGGTCTCTGGTGATGGTGGTGCCTAGGAAGCGGAAGGAATCAGCAGTGGTGATGGGAGAGCCTGTGAGGGTGAGGGGGGGGCAGAGGGGTTGTGACTTTCCTGAAGTCCACAATCATCTCCACTGTCTTCAGAGCGTTCAGCTGCAGGTTGTTGTTGTTGCACCAGGACGCCAGCTGGGCCACCTCTCTCCTGTAGGCGGACTCGTCGCCGTTGGAGATGAGCCCGATGAGGGTGGTGTCGTCCGCAAACTTGATCAACTTGACAGACTGGTGGCTGGAGGTGCAGGAGTTGGTATAAAGGGAGAAGAGTAGGGGGGAAAGTACACAGCCCTGGGGTGATCCGGTGCTGATGCTAGCAGAGTCTGAGACAGTCTTTCCCAGCCGCACATGCTGCCTCCGGTCCGTCAGGAAGTCGGTGATCCACCTGCAGAGGGAGTCAGGCACGTTGAGCAGGGACAGCTTGTCCCGGAGCAGAGCGGGGCAGATGGTGTTGAATGGGGAGCTGAAGTCCACAAACAGAATCCTGGCGTAGGTTCCCGGGGAGTCCAGGTGCTGCAGGATGGAGTGGAGGGCCAGGTTGACTGCGTCGTCTACAGACCTGTTGGCTCGGTAGGCAAACTGCAGCGGGTCCAGGAGAGGGGTGGTGATGGACTTGAGGTGGGGCAGGACCAGGCGCTCAAAGGACTTCATGACTACAGAGGTGAGCGCTACAGGTCTGTAGTCGTTAAGTCCAGTGATCCGTGGCTTCTTGGGGACAGGGATGATGGTGGAGGATTTTAGGCAGAGCGGCACGTGGCATAGCTTAAGGGAGGTGTTAAAAATGTCTGTGAAGACAGGAGCCAGCTGTTTCGCACAGAGTCTCAGGGTGGAGGGAGACACGCCGTCCGGACCGGGGGCCTTGCGTGGGTTCAGTCTGGAGAACTGTTTGAGCACATCCTGCTCACTGATGACAAGGGCGGGGGGGGGGGGCGCCTTTGATGAAGTAGGGATCGTGGAGGCTGTGGAGCTGGAGAGAGGGGGGGAGTTGGACACAGATGACGAGGTGTCAAAACGGGCATAGTGTTGGGATAGTCTTTGACAAAGGGCTTTGTCATCCTGACCTTTAGGAGCCTGAGGCCGATAGTTGGTGATTTGCCTCAGTCCTCTCCACACAGAAGCCGAGTCATTAGCAGTGAACTGCTGCTGGAGTCTCTCAGAATACACAGATTTAGCTCTCTTCAGCTCTCTGTTAAACCGATATTTAACCTCCCTGTAGCAGTCCCTGTCTCCACTTTTCAGCGCTGCTTCCTTCTCCTTCCTGATCTGTCTGAGCTTAGCTGTGAACCAGGGCTTGTCATTAGAGTATCTCACCCTGGTGCGCGATGGAAGAATGTCCTCCTCACAAAAGTGGATATAAGAGTTCACAGTGTCCGTATATTCATCCAGATCATGCGTGGCTCCTTTAAACATGCCCCAGTCAGTTATTTCCATGCACGTTTCCAGCTTCTCCTCAGCTTCACTGGTTCATTTCTTCGTAGTGCTCACAACAGGTTTAGTGAGCTTCAATCTCTGTCTGTATGTGGGAATGAGGTGGACCATCACGTGATCAGATAATCCCAGCGCAGCGCGGGGAACAGCGCGATATGCGTCTTTCACTGTGGTGTAACAGTGATCCAGCGTGTTTATTCCTCTGGTGGGGCATTTAATAAACTGTTTGTAGCGGGGGAGATCGTGGCTCAGATTGCTCTGGTTAAAGTCGCCAGCCACAATAACCAGAGAGTCTGGAAAAATCCGCTCCGTGTGTTGGATGTGATCTGTGAGCACGCGCTGAGCTTCGCAAGTGTCCGCGTCGGGAGGGACGTACACAGCGGCGAGGATGAATGAGGCAAACTCCCGCGGGGAATAAAATGGCTTGCAGTTAATAAAAAGAAATTCCAGGGCGGGAGAACAGTGTTTGGAAATTACCATTACATCAGAGCACCAGCTGCTGTTGATGTAAAAGCAGACTCCGCCTCCTGTGGTCTTGCCGGAGAGCTCTGTGTCACGATCAGCACGAAACAGCTGAAATCCCTCGAGGCGCAGCGCGCTGTCCGGTGTATTTTCCCTGAGCCAGGTCTCGGTAAAACAGAGGACAGCCGAGGAAGAGAGGTCCTTAAAACGCATCAGCAGTCTCAGTTCATCTACCTTGTTAGAGAGAGAGTTGGTATTGGACAGAAATATGCCAGGCAACGCCGTGCGCGTGCCTCTCCTGCGAAGCCGGACGAGAGCGCCCACTCGTCTTCCTCTCTTCCACCGTCTCACTTTTCGAGCCAAGCAATGAACCAGATCGGCGGCAGGAGCTAAAAAAAAAAAAAACTGCCAGTACATGTCCAGGCCCGTCTGAAGTTTGCTAAAGAGCATTTGGATGATCCAGAAGAGGATTGGGAGAATGTCATATGGTCAGATGAAACCAAAATAGAACTTTTTGTAAAAACTCAACTTGTCATGTTTGGAGGAGAAAGAACACCATACCTACTGTGAAGCATGGGGGTGGAAACATCATGCTTTGGGGCTGTTTTTCTGCAAAGGGACCAGGATGACTGATCTGTGTAAAGGAAAGAATGAATGGGGCCATGTATCGTGAGATTTTGAGTGAAAACCTCCTTCCATCAGCAAGGGCATTGAAGATGAAACGTGGCTGGGTCTTTCAGCATAACAATGATCCCAAACACACCGCCCGGGCAATGAAGGAGTGGCTTCGTAAGAAGCATTTCAAGGTCCTGGAGTGGCCTAGCCAGTCTCCAGATCTCAACCCCATAGAAAATCTTTGGATGGAGTTGAAAGTCCGTGTTGCCCAGCGACAGCCCCAAAACATCACTGCTCTAGAGGAGATCTGCATGGAGGAATGGGCCAAAATACCAGCAACAGTGTGTGAAAACCTTGTGAAGACTTACAGAAAACGTTTGACCTCTGTCATTGCCAACAAAGGGTATATAACAAAGTATTGAGATGAACTTTTGTTATTGACCAAATACTTATTTTCCACCATAATTTGCAAATAAATTCTTTAAAAATCCTTCAATGTGATTTTCTGGATTTTTTTTCTCATTTTGCCTCTCATAGTTGAGGTATACCTATGATGAAAATTGGAGACCTCTCTCATCTTTTAAGTGGGAGAACTTGCACAATTGGTGGCTGACTAAATACTTTTTTACCCCACTGTATGTAGGTTTACAAAAATATAAATACACAAAATTAATAGAAAAAAAATGCTGTACATGCATATTCTAAAAATTAAAAAAGACATTTCCCATTTTCCATCCTGACTCTGGTCTTCACTGTGTATTAAAAGGTCTGATTGTGTTCACATTGCACATCCTGACAGCTTGAGGAAAAAAAAACAAACAAGTTGGGTAAGTAGGGCACAAAGTTACACCCTCTCCTGCCCTCTAAAATTACAAAGGCCACACACACGCAATACGGCAGGACGGGGGGTTCAACAACCTGCCCCATGTAAACTTGTGCCCCAGTTTACCTTAAACATTCAGAAATGTCTGAATGCTCACCTCCTTGCAGCGCGAGTTAAATGCTTCCTCCAGCTTTCTGCGGGTCTCTGGGACAAAACATTTTTTCATGACGGGGAAATAATGAGGATACTTCAGAGTGACCTTCAGTTTGTCTTCGTCCTTCTCCAGAGAGCTCAGGAAGTCCTCAGGGAGGCCGCCTGAAAGAGTTATACAATGTCATTAGTGATTTGGTTTTTTTATTCCAAAATATAAATATGGAATACGGATATGATTGACAACATTAGTAATAAACTTTAAATTGAGTGTACACACTACCATCTGTGGTAAACAGTGTATGTGAGAAACATGACAAGAAAAATGAGCACTTCTGAAAGGTGCACTCCAGCGGCTCTAAAACCACCTCAAAAACAAATGTGTATTGCCCAAAACAGTATATTGTGACTTTTTACTCACAGAAAACTTCCATTGCCTGAGAATTTTTTAGGACAAACCACAGTACAGAGACAGCCCTCGTCAGGATTGTTAATGACCTAAGGCACAACATGGACTCATGCAGAATTTCAGTCCTGGTTCTACTGGATCTAAGTGCTGCCTTTGATACAATAGACCACCATATTCTTTTAACCAGACTAAAGGATCTGGTTGGCCTCTCTGGTACGGTTCTTAATTGGTTCAAGTCCTACCTTACAGACAGGAACTGTTTTGGTAAGGTAAGGTATGGATACATGTTCTTCTAAAGTCTACAAAATAAACTGTGGTGTGCCCCAAGGTTCAATTTTAGGTCCAATAGTTTTTAACCTATACATACTGCCCCTTGGGGATGTTATCAGGAGACATGGTGTCAATTACCATAGTTATGCTGATGACACACAACTGCATGTCGCTGTGTCTCCTGATGACATGGAACCAATTAACACCCTTTTAACTGTATTTTTGGCATTAAGTCATGGATGGTAGCAAACTTTCTTCAGCTTAACCAGGACAAAACTGAAGTTTTAATTATCAGTTCTGAAGCTCAGAGAGAGAAAATTCTTCCAAAATTACACAGTTTGTCCTTTACTCCATCCCACCATGTAAAAAGTTTAGGGATTATGTTAGACTTTGAGCTTGATTTTACTCTGCATATTAAAAATATAACAAGAACAGGATTCTACCACCTAAAGAACATAGCCAGAGTCTGCCCACTTCCCTCTCGAGCAAACACGGAGATACTGATGCATGCTTTTATCACCAGCCATATTGATTAATGTAATGCCCTGCTCTCTGGTCTTCCCAAAAAGACTATTTCAAATCTGCAGTTATTACAGAATTCACTCATACAGAATTCATTACTGAGCGATTGGAGAATAAGGGCCTTAGTCAGGGAGGTGACCAAGAACCCGATGGTCACTCTGTCAGAGCTCCAATGTTCCCCTGTGGAGAGAGGAGAACCTTCCAGAAGGACAACCATCTCTGCAGCAATCCACCAAACAGGCCTGTATGGTAGAGTGGCCAGACGGAAGCCCCTCCTTAGTAAAATGCACATGGCAGCCCACCTGGACTTTGCCAAAAGGCACCTGAAGGACTCTCAGACCATGAGAAACAAAATTCTCTGGTTTGATGAGACAAAGATTGTACTCTTTGGCATGAATGCCATAAGATAAGCCTTTATTAGTCCCACAATGGGGAAATTCCAGAAACATGACACCTCCAAACATTGGAGGAAACCAGGCACTGCTCATCACCAGGCCAATACCATCCTTACAGTGGAGCATAGTGGTGCCAGCATTATGCTGTGGGGATGTTTTTCAGTTACAGGAACTGGGAGACTAGTCAGGATAGAGAGAAAGATGGATGCAGCAATGTACAGAGACATCCTGGATGAAAACCTGCTCCAGAGCGCTCTTGACCTCAGACTGGGGTGATGGTTCATCTTTCAGCAGGACAACGACCCTAAGCACACAGCCAAGATACCAAAAGAGTGACTCCAGAACAACTCTGTGAATGTCCTTGAGTGGCCCAGCCAGAGCCCAGACTTGAACCCAATTGAACATGTCTGGAGAGATCTGAAAATGGCTGTGCACCAACGCTTCCCATCCAACCTGATGGAGCTTGAGAGGTGCTGCAAAGAGGAATGGGCCAAACTGCCCAAAGATAGGTGTGCCAAGCTTGTGGCATCATATTCAAAAAGACTTACGGCTGTAATTGTTGCCAAAGGTGCATCAACAAAGTATTGAGCAAAGGCTGTGAATACTTACGTACATGTGATTTCTTAGTTTTTTATTTTTAATACATTTGCAAAAATCTCAAAAAAAACTTTGTTCCCGTTGTCATTATGGGGTGTTGTGTGTAGAATTTTGAGGAAAAAAAAGGAATTTAACCCATTTTGGAATAAGGCTGTAACATAATAAAATGTAGAAAAACTGAAGCACTGTGAATACTTTCCAGATGCACTGTATATATTATGTTAAACGTTTCATTCTTTCCTTTTTTTTTTTCTTTTTTTTTTAAATCCTGTGGTTGAATCATCTGATGTTCCAAGAAGCTCCGGACTCACCCAGCTCCTCCCTGGTGAAGGACAAGCTTGTGATGTCCTCATTCAGGTTCTTGCTGAAATCGATCCCCAGACTGCTTAGCTTCTTCTTGATGGCCTTCACCTCCTGTAATCGAGAATCACAGAGAAACTAAGTGGTGTTATATTCGCAGGACTATCCTTTTAATGTTTCAGCAAAACTGTGAAACAAAGGGAGCCACACATAAATGTAATTATTTTTGTAGGCATTTAAAACTGCAAATTTCATCCTTTGATTTATTATTAGTGTGTAGTTTTTACAGATTTTCATAGTTTAGGATTGAAATATCTTTGTGTGTCTCCAAACCACAAAGTTAAGAATTGCTCCATGACTGATAAAATAAGCCTTTACTAGTCCCACAATGGGGAGATTCCAGGATTACAGCAGCAAAGGGATAGCAGCACTCAGAGCAATAGTTAATAAGATAATAACAGCTGGTTAGCCAAAGCCGTAAATGAATATACATATGTACACAGATATACACACAGTGCAGGATCATTGCAGCTAGATGGAATAATGACTGGCGCCTAGCGGCTGCCCCGGCCTTGGATGCGCTCTGCAGAGCGTGCCCAAATGCCAAGTCACGTTTCGTTACCTTGTATTATACTGTACATGTGTAATGACAATAAAGTTGAATCTCATCTCATCTCAATAAACAGTATTATGGTTTGTTAAGTTACTCTGCAGAATATGAATATGTACCCAGACAGTATAATTCTTATTTGAATCAACAGTGTTGTTGCTACCCTCAGTAATGATTGCTATTGTTCTAGTTGTATAATGGAGGGGACGATTTATTGTGCAAGACTGTTACGTTTAGTACATTCAATACGACCTCTACGAGCAGCCCTGGTTTGGTTATAAAGTCTTGACAGCCGTAGGTAGGAAGGACCTGTGGAACCTCTCCGTCTTGCACCTAGGATGACACAGCCTACCGCTAAATGAGCTCCTCAGTGCATTCAGCATGTCCTGCATGCAATGGGACTCGGACTCCAGCAGAGATGACAGCTTAGCCACCATCCTCCTCTCTCCCATCTCCTCCACTCGGTCGAGAGGCCACCCTAGAGCAGAACTAGCTTTTTTGATCAGTCTGTTCAGTCTCTTCCTGTCGGCTGCCGTGATGCCACTGCCCCAGCAGACCACTCCAAATGTAATGGCTGATGCCACCACCGAATCATAGAAGGTCTTCAGGAGTGCCCCTTGCACTTAAAAGACCTGAGTCTCTTCAGGAGGAACAGCCTGCGCTGCCTCTTCTTGTAGAGCGTGTTGGTGTTGTGTGACCAGTCCAGTTTATTGTTTAGGTGAACACCCAGGTACTTGTAAGATGTCACCATCTCAATGTCTGTTCCCTGGATGTTTACTGGTGCTGTGGGGGGTTGTCCTCGCCTGTGGCAGTCCACCACCAGTTCCTTAGTTTTCCTCGCACTGATCTGGAGGCAGTTCCGTTGGCACCAGTCCACGAAGTCCTGGATAAGTCCTCATTACTCCGCATCATCTCCATCAGAGATGAGACCAACAATCGCAGTCATCAGAGAACTTCTGTAGCTAGCAGTGTGGTGTGTTGTGTGAAAAGTCAGCAGTGTAGAGGGTGAACAGGAAGGGAGCCAGAACTGTTCCCTGGGGAGCCCACGTGCTGCAGATGATGGTATCAGACACACAGTCCTGGGTTCTCAAACTGTGGTCGGTTTATGAGGTAGCCCAGGATACACGATGACAGGTGCTGGTCCACGCCTGCGCACAGTAGCTTGTCCCTCGGGATCACTGGTTGGATGGCGTTGAAAGCACTGGAGAAATCAAAGAACATGATTCTCACAGTACTCCCAGGCTTCTCCAGGTGGGACAGGGAACAGTGTAGGAGGAAGATCACTGCATCCTCTACCCGGATGCCATGCTGGTAGGTGAACTGAAGTGGATCCATCGCAGGTCCCACCAGAGGGCGGAGGTGGGCGAGAAGCAGCCTCTCCAGGGTCTTCATTAGGTGTGATGTGAGTGCTACTGTACTGGTCTGTAGCTGTTCAGGTCCTTGGGGGTGAGGGGTCTTCGGTATGGGTACCACACAGGATGTTTTCCACAGCTGTGGTACCCTCTCCAGCTTCAGAATCAGGCTGAAGATGTGCTCCACGATCCCACACAGCTGGTCTGCGCAGGACTTGAGAAGCCTCGAGTTGATGCCGTCCAGATCCACAGCCTTCCTCGCCTTGATCTTCCTCAGCTAAGCTCTCACCTGGGTCTTAAGTGAGGGTCAGGTTGGGGCAGGGGGGCTGCATACTGGGAGGGTGGGTGTTGGGGGGAGGCCATGGACAGCAGGACTAGATGAAGATGGAGGCAGCAGTGGTTGGTGGGCAGGCGGGGAAGAAGGCAGTTGGTCAATCCTGTTAATAAACAGGTTGTTCACCCATTCCCTACCCCCCATGGCCTGGGAGGAGGTATTCTGGTGCCTAGAGATGGGTTTGAGGCTTCTCCAGACACCGCTGATGTCACTCTGTTGCAGCTTGTCCTCTATCTTTTTCCTGTAGCTGTCCTTCCCCTCTCTGATCTTCCTCCTTAGCTGCCTCTGTACGGACTTCAGCTCCTTGTTTCCCGACCTGATGATCCTTTTCTTCTCCTTCCTCAGTGACTTTATCTCAGGGTTGATCCAGGGTTTGTTGATTGAGAAACACTGTACAGTCTTGGTGGGCATGGTGTTGTCCACACAGAAGTTGATGTAGTCTGTGATGGTGTGTGTGAGGCCATCAATGTCCTCATCATGTGGATCACAAAGCTGCTCCCATGCAATGGATTCAAAACAGTCCTTCAGAGCATCCTCCACCTACTTAGACCATATTTTCACTATGCAGGTAACAGGAGTTTGTCTGTGTACCAGGGGTTTGGCCACAGGCAGGAGGTAATCTTCCGAGGGGGAAGAGTGGCGATGAGATGTAAGCCTCCTTGGTTGCATAAAAAAAGTCCAGTGTTTTATTGTCTCTGGTGTGGCACGTGACATCCTGGGTGAAAGTGGGCAGAATGAACTGTGAAGTATGCTTGAAATCACCAGAGGAGAGCATTTGGGTGTTGTGTCTGCAGACTGCTAGTAACTGAGTGGATGATGTCACAGGCTACCTCAGCACTCGCAGAGGGGGATACATTAATAACAATACCAATGACATGTGAGAACTCTCTGGGGAAGTATGCCGGTCGCATGCTAACAGCTAGCAGCTCAATGTTCTTGCTGCAGTGTTGTTCTTAAATCATGATGTGCCTGGGATTACACCATCTGTTATTCACATTCATTATCAGCCCAGATCGATGTTAGCATCTGTTTCTTGTTCTGTTAGCCACGTTTCAGTAAACAACATAATGCTAATCTCTCTGAAGACGCTCTCATAGTGGGACAAAGCAGCCAGTTGGTCTGTCTTGTTAAGCAGTGATCTCACATTTCCCATAACAACGAATGGAAGGATGGGTCTGTACCGTATTCTCCACGTGCTTCGCTTCACTCCAGCTTGTCTCCAGTTCGACATCCTCGTTGTTTTCGTCTAATTTCTCTTGGGATATCAAGCTTTTGTGTTAGCACCGAGGGGCAGCCCAGTGCTAACAGCTGGCTCCTACTGTAAACAATAGCTCCTCTGCTCATTCGGTCGGGAGTCATTGGCGATATAAGCCGAAAGATGGATAATATCAACGCCAGTGCGGCAATGTCCTTGGCGTCCATGATCGATACGGGGTTGCAGGATCAGAAAGTTGTGGCAAGAAAAAAAAACATGGTAAATAAAAAATGAGAAAGAAACTCAGAATTGAGCAGCTGCTGTAAAAAGGCAGCCGACTCGTGTGGTGCCTTAAGTTAAAAAAAAAATACTTATTGTATATATTAGATCATCTTTCATGCCTTTATTTGATATACAACCATTGGCAACAATTATGGAGTCGTTACTATTTATTCAGTTGTGCATTTTATAGAAATCAAATCGCATAGAAGACACAAAACTGTTTATTTCACAGCTAAAATTGCTCTAATTAAAGGCTTTTTCGTTCAGCTTGTAATTATGAAATCATTTGATCATGAGTGAGAAATACAAAAAAAACTGATTGTGTGTACTGAACTGGCCAGAGGATATGCAGTATTTATACTGTTTAAACATGAACTTAAAATATTCTAATTATTTGAGTTGATTTCTTATTTTAATAAGCTATAAATCAAAATTGGCAAAATTAAAAACAAAAGAGGCTTGAAATATTTCCCTATACTTGTAAAAAATATAAACTACATAAAGTTTACTTTGTAATTATGACAAATAAATGAAAATGTTCATGATATTCTTTGATTTTTTTTAGCACAATTGCAGAGATCATTTCATTACTAAGGTTTATATGGGGGTATGTACAGTAAGTGGGACAGTTTCTTGGGAGAAATTTTAAATATTTTTAAATCCTCGGTCTGTAATCCATTCACAAAGCAAGAGGAAGTTAGCCCCCTAAAGCTGCTCCCGATCGGCTAAAACGTGGGTGAGCTCTTCCCAGATTACCAAATTCATTCAACATGGCGGCTTAGCAATAAACTTTCTATGATATCTTGAAAATAAAAGAGTGAAATTTGTTTCTGATAACATCCGAGTTGAGAAATAAGCTGTTAAGTTAGTTAAAAAGTTATTTGACATCATCACCACCTACTTTAAATGTATTAAAAAGATTGTGGATCACTGGTACCAGAATTCACAGCAAACAGAAACCACAGATCCAATGGACATACACATAACGAATACACAAAAACAGCGCCCATGAATAATTAAGTAAAAAGAGAAAGACCAAAAAAACATTTTTTTTGGTCTTCAATGAAATGACAGACAGTTCTGTGGCTGCCCCATGTGATGGATTTTGTCATTTTTTTTCTCCGCCACTTTACCATTGACAGCTGTTATGATGGTAAAGAGAAATTCAACACATTTCAAAAAATGCACAGATTATGAACTGGGGCTTAAGCTACAGTCACAAAAATTCTTACAAATGATTGGTTCGTAACAATCTTCCTTGTGGGTATGAATGTGAGAGTGAATGGTTGTCTGTCTCTGTGTTGGCCCTGTGATGGACTGGCGATATGTCCAGAGTGTAACCTGCCTCTCGCCCAAAGATGCTGGGACAGACTTCAGCCCCCCGCAACCCAAAAATGATTAAGTGGTAGAAGATGGCTGGATGGATGGATGGATGGTTTGCAGAAATCTTGGACAAGACCATCGACCTGGCCACAAGCTTACGAACGGTGTACAAATGCTGGATTCTCCTGTGGCCACCTTAAGAAGGCTGTACAAAATGGTCCAAAAATCATTTGTACAGTGTTCTCAGCTGTTCGTAAGGGTATTTGTGACTGTGGCTTTAAAGTGACGCACAGTACGAGGGGGGCTGAAAAGTTCATAGTGGTCAAATTTGACCAAATGTGGTTTATTTTTCAACCACAGGGATCCAAGCGCTGCAACACCAATGAAAGAAGTGTGTGGACTGAAGGGGAGACTATGTTGAAAAATAAACCACATTTGGTCAAATTTGACCACTATGAACTTTTCAGCCCCCTGTACAGTTGAGGATATGTGGACTTAAGTGATCGAAAGCAGGGGTCTTCAACCTTTTATATTCTTTGAGCTACTTTTCCATAATGAAGTTGCTGGAGAGCTACTCTTTTTTTAGTAACATTTATTTAGCTAATTTCCATATACACACATATTGTGTATCGTTGGCCTCCGTCGGTCTATGATGACCATGGAAGAGAATCCTAAACGTCTACTCTGCTGGAACAGCACCGCCTGTGGCTGAACAGGCCGATGCGCACCGGTGTTCTACCTTCCAGCGTTGGGCGTTGGTAGCATTCAAGCCTGGGCAGGAAGATATGGAGGACAAGATGTCCTCCATATCTTCCATGCAGCATGTCCCCCCTCTCCACGTCACTGATGGATCCAAAGGAACAGCAGGGCTGCTATAGTTTGGCACCAGCGCCGTCGCAGGAGCTGCCAGAACGATGTTGAGCACAACAGAGAACTGCCTTAGGGGCTCCGACTCCGGATTTTTCCTCAGGGTTGACTCCCGAAGCCTTTCCCGTGACCGGGTGTGCCGCAAGGCAGCGGAGGTTTGAAATCAGGGTTTACCTTCCCCTAGATGGGCTACCTTCCCAGGTTGACGAGCCACCATCTACCCAAAGCATCTGGTTTTAAGGCGCCAGAGATCCGCCCTCGCCCCTTCTCCTATTAGTAAAAGCAGTTCCGCCGGGCTTAGAGACTAAACCACACGGGCAGGCTAGGAGTGGGACTTAGTTGTCAAAGGCTTTTCGAGACGCACGCCGTAAGGAGCATTTTATGGGCACTGGGAGCTTAACCCCAGTGCCGCTCCTGGCTATGACAACCTTGGAACCTGTACATTGAGACATCATTTTAAATTTGTGGATTATTTTATGGCTAATTTTTGTCTTTTTTTAAAAAAAATATAATTACTGTTTTTTTAATAAATTTGAAACACTGTGGTAATTTTTAAAAAAAAACTTTTTCCTTATAACAATGTACATTTTTGACCATAATTTTGCAGAGCCAGAACAGAACAATAATTTAACTCTGATTTCAAAGAAAAAATATAAAAATTATATTTAATGAAATAAATTAACTTAAATGACCAGAGGCAGTGACTTCTGTTATAATATTTCTATGATTATAGATTTTTTAGAACTATCCTCACCACCCAGACAGCAGGAAAAACCTCCCTTATTTTGAAATCTAAATGTTGGCACGTTTAGTTTCTCTGAAGGCTGCATCGTCGGCCTCCGTCGGTCTATGATGACCATGGAAGAGAATCCTAAACGTCTACTCTGCTGGAACAGCACCGCCTGTGGCTGAACAGGCCGATGCGCACCGGTGTTCTACCTTCCAGCGTTGGGCGTTGGTAGCATTCAAGCCTGGGCAGGAAGATATGGAGGACAAGATGTCCTCCATATCTTCCATGCAGCATGTCCCCCCTCTCCACGTCACTGATGGATCCAAAGGAACAGCAGGGCTGCTATAGTTTGGCACCAGCGCCGTCGCAGGAGCTGCCAGAACGATGTTGAGCACAACAGAGAACTGCCTTAGGGGCTCCGACTCCGGATTTTTCCTCAGGGTTGACTCCCGAAGCCTTTCCCGTGACCGGGTGTGCCGCAAGGCAGCGGAGGTTTGAAATCAGGGTTTACCTTCCCCTAGATGGGTTACCTTCCCAGGTTGACGAGCCACCATCTACCCAAAGCATCTGGTTTTAAGGCGCCAGAGATCCGCCCTCGCCCCTTCTCCTATTAGTAAAAGCAGTTCCGTCGGGCTTAGAGACTAAACCACACGGGCAGGCTAGGAGTTGGACTTAGTTGTCAGAGGCTTTTCGAGACGCACGCCGTAAGGAGCATTTTATGAGCACTGGGAGCTTAACCCCAGTGCCGCTCCTGGCTATGACAACCTTGGAACCAAGGTTGTCATAGCCATAACTTAAAATCACAAGCAAAAGCAAATTGTATTCTTAAATATTTATTTTAATATTTAAAAAGTGCCAATATGAAACATTTTTTATACTGAGAAAATCAAAAGTACTTCAAAAATTATGAAATGGAACAATACTGTATAAAAAAGCAAATAATACACACTTGTAGGTGCATTTTCAAATTGTGAAACAGAACATTCTCACTCAAAAAAAGAAAAAACTGCTGTATTCCTGAATATTTTTTTAAATATCTTCAACAATACAAACATTCTAATATGGAACACTCAAATAAAATTCACCAGCAGGTGCATGTATTTCAGAAGGATTTCACCTCTTCTAAATGCACATCTGCTGTCACATAAATCCAGCATCATCTTATCACTTCAATGTGTTGAATAGTTTACAGCAGTGAGAAGACTGGCACTGCATGGATTCAACCAGAGAGCTGTATGCAGGAGTGCATCCACTTAAGTTCACTCTAATACAGTCATTTAAATGTTCATCTGTCAGTCTGCTTCTGAACCTTGCTCTAATGGCATTCATGTCAGAAAATGCAGACTCGCACAGATACTGTATGTCGACCCAAACAAAGCAGCCATTTTCAGAGCAACCTGATGAAGATTTTTATAATTTTCTGGCTGCACCAAACTCCAGAAATGCCCTGATTGCTTCTGGGATTTTAGCTGGACATCATTTTGGAGATGAATGACCTCCATCTCCATCTCCATGGAATCAACACAGAAAAGTTCAGCCATCTGTCCCGACAACTCACTGATGTCCACATCCAGGGAGGTGGTTAGAAATAAATGTCACACAGGGCTCCAGTTTCTCAAAGTCACAGAATCTGTCTGAAAACTCCTGTCCCAGCTTGGACAACAGATCACAATATCTGTTCACCTTTAACACTTTTTCTGCCTCTGATTGGCTTTCCAACATATTTGCAACTGAGGGAAAATGATGAAATCTTTTGTTTTCTATTTGCTGGATGTAAAATGAGTTTTGCTGTGGATGCCTTTATAGCACTGATCACGTGACATGTTTTTTTGGTCTCTACCTTGCAACTGCAGGTTCAGGAGGTTCATTTTTTTCAGTCACATCTGCCAGGAAAGCTAGATCCAACAGCCACTCAGCATCATTTAACCCTCAAGCGACCGAGTGGGGTCATTTACAACCCCAGCCATATAATTTAATGTGCCGTCTCTTTATTTTTTATCCAAATTTTCTTTCCTAGCATGAATTTGTCAGTCTACTAATCCTACACACTTTCATAGTTTTTTGCAGGGCTCAACCAATTGGTGTGGCGTAGACATCGCAAACTCTTGTGGGGTCATTTATGACCCCGAAGAGAAGCACTGGTTTTTAAACATTGGTTTTATAAATTTTATTCAAATGTTCTACTTCTAATAGTTAGTTAGTTAATCCCTTCACACCTGAAGGTGTATATGGGCGGCGCCTATCTCCGTTTCTCTGACCCTAGGCCACACAGCTACTGTAAGTAGTGAAAGCTACAGCGGGGGGTCAGTCCTCTGGTAGCTCTGTGTGTAACTTTACTTTCCCCATTCCATTATGCGGAGCACCACGCTAGAAGGCAGAAAGCACCATTTTTATATGGTCTTTGGTATGACCCGGCCGGGATTTGAACCCCTGCCTCCCGGGTGTGGGGCAGATGCTCTACCAACTGAGCCACCACTCCGGTTTCCACTTCTAATCAGTACTTTATATTGTATTGCAGTGAACCATGGCTAACAGACCTAGGATAGCAAGATCTGGATTTGTCTGTCTGTCTGTTTGTTAGCAAGATAACTCAAAAAGTTATGGACGGATTTTCATGAAATTTTCACAGATTGTCAGAAATGAGGTATCCTACAGATGATTAGATTTTGGTGGTGATCCAGATCACCGTCCACAAGAAAACCGCCATTACGCAAAATGCCATAATAGGTATCATGATCATCATCGTAACTACAATAATAGGTATCATCATCATCGTGATGATGATATGATGACTATGATGACTATGATGATGATGATGATGATGTTCCAAGAGTGAACTGACAATGACTGTCTAAATAAATGTAATGTTGTTCTTACAGTCTGCGTTTTGGTTATTTCTTGCAATAAAAGTATTATTAGCAAACACATTTTACATTAGATCATTATAAAATACCTGTCTTAAATACAGGGAGTAGTTTTGGTATGATCTCCAACCAGCCATTTATAATAAGGATCCCTGTACAGAGCACAATGGGGTCATAAATGACCCCACTTGGTCATTTCAGTCCGTAAAATAGCTTGGTCGCTTGACGGTTAATAATGTGGCATCCTCCTCCCCTAGTTTCCATGAAAGCCTTGATTTCACCAAGCAAGGAAAGAGAGCGTTGTAGTATCTTAACCCTGCTCAACCATCTGACTTCAGTGTGAAGGAGAAGATCTCCATATTGTGCTGAACATTCTTCCAAGAAAACCTTGAAGTTCCAGTGTTGCTTGGCCTTTGAACGAATGAAATTGATGATTTTAACAACTGCCATTATGACATGATCAAATCCCATCACCTTTGCACAGATAGCCTGTAGGTGGATGATGCAATGATAGTTCAGGAATTCTGGAAAATCTGGGTCTGCTTTGCAGTGAGCAACAAATCCTGAGTGACGTCTTGTCATAGCTGGTGCCCCATCAGTTGTTACCGAGACCAGTTTTTCAATGGGAACCTTTTTTTGCACAAAGTACTGTTTTATAGCGTTGTAAATATCCCCTCCCCTGATGGTGGTTTTCAGTAGGAGTAATGTCAAAAACTCCTCTTTAGTGGAAAAAATCATCAAACACCATCCGTATGAAAACATCCAGCTGTTCTGCATCACTGGAGTCTACAGACTCATTACACTGGAGTGAAAACCAGAGGCACCTGTTCAGGTTAGATTCCAGCTGTCTGACCACATCCACAGATAGCACACACACCCTCCGCGCCACAGTGTTCGCACCAAGCTGGACATCAGCAATAGTGGACAGAATCTCTGTCTTATTTTTATGGTCCCGGAATAATGATTCCGCCACCGTGGTCATAGCCTCTTTAATTAAACCGCCATCAGTGAAGGGCTTTTTGTGCTTGGCCAGGATGTGGGCCACTTTAAATGATGCCTCAGCTGAAGCGTTGACCTTCTTAGTTGGTTTAGTGAACAGAGATTGTTGTTTTTGGAGCGTAGCTTGAAGCTCTTTTACCTTCCCATTACGGAGGCTGCTTCCCACCGGAAAGTCTTGAGAGAAGTTGCTGTGAACTATGGTGAAAGGCTGCTCCACGTTGCATCCTTTACCAACTGCCAGGCTCACACCACAGATCAGACACACACACTTGCCTTTCACATTTGTGAAACAGAAGTCTGTTTCCCAGTCTTGGTGAAAATAATAAGTTTTGGGCCTCTTACTGGTATGACTGGACTTTCTTGCTGACATTGTTGCTGCCCTAGCCTGCGACCTGCCTGGCACCAGACTGGTCAGCCTGCTCCCCCCACCCTGCTCCAATGACAGATACCAAACCAGCACAAATGTTTGATTGACAGCTGGGGGGGGGGGCACTTGTAATTTTGATTGGATGGTAATTTAGACCTGATTTACCAAGTGACGAATCAAATTTGTTTGGTTATATTATTAACCCCTTGGCAAGCTACTGGAAAGGACCTGACGTGGAGCAATGTGTTGTAGATGCCTGATCTAAAGGCTAAAGAAGCAAGATAATAACTAATAAAAATAATAAACATTAAAAACACTAAAGCAAGCTCACCTCCTGTGTCTCTTTGGGCAGATGTAGGCCGTTCCTCCTCCCCAGTTTAATCAGTTCCTTCATGTACCGCTGTGACTCTGCAGTGATGCTTTCAGGATCAATCTTCTTCTGCAGGAGGAAAGAAAAAAATCTGAAATGGAGTGGGTTGTGCACACACATATAAACGTGCTTGCTACAAGATTTTTAAAGTTGGTTTTATCAACGAAATTAAATTTAGGATTAAACCAGTGAAAGAAAAAAAAGGCCAAAATGTGAGCAGAAACTCCTGCTGCAACCAGCCCATAATGCTTCTGTTTGCTCAGTGTTCATTTTAAAAATCCTGTTTCCCGTGAGGGCAATGGGACCAGCAGAGGAGTCAGGCTGAGATTAACTGCTCAGCCATGCAGTACAAATACAATGACCTTACGGCTCTAGAATTCAGGTATTGTACAGCATTATCTGTCCCTCAAGAGTTCTCAACTTTTTGTGTTTCTACTTCTTTACTGATGCCAAATGAACACACTGAGCAAGTGAACAATTTACAGGCAGAAAACCATTTTTACACAAAAACATGGATAATTAGTTAAATTTTTTCTTATTTGTTCAATTTTCAACAAACACACTCAAGATGTAAAAAAAAAAAAAACTGGGCATGAGGGAGTGGCTCTCATGACCAAGTGAGTGCTTTGTGTTTTGGTCAAACTCCACACAACACAGACTTGTGTTGCTGTCCAAGGCTGTTTCTGGGAGGCTCTGTTAGGGTGGTGGCTGAGAAGAGACAGCAGGGAACCCAGCTATTGATGGTGGTTTTCTCCAAACAGACTGGCATGAGGCTTGAGCGGGTGTCGGTTGGTAGGTTGCTGTGGTGTGAACAGCAGTCAGTGGACCCACAGTTGACCTGTGGACCCTGGAGGTTAATTTCTCATCTTGCCTCGGAATGATGGAGTGGAGCATCTCAGTCTCCTTCTTCCTCTTCTCAAAATTCTCGAATGCCTTGAGTGATACCCCAAAGAGACCTGGAGGTGGCACAGGCTCAGTCCTTGTCTGACATGCTGGAGAGATTCAGCCAGAAGTGACACTGTAACAACAGTGAACCACATCGCTCTTTCGAGGGATTGCTCTATTGTTTTAGATGCACCAAGTATAATCCACCAACACCCGTATCTCATGAAGGAGCAGGGCGTCTGACTCAATCCAGTTACCGCTCCAGTTTATGTACCGGTTGAGCTCCATAAACTGGCAGTGGTGAGAGGTGGTTAATATACTGAGTAAAAAGGGCGGGAACTCCACCAATAACGTCATGTGCACACTACCTTTTTAGGCAGTGTTACAAGTTTTGCTTCAGTGACATGGACGTTCGCACAGCTCCCATACAGATGTAATAATTAGACCAAATGTAGGACAGCAGATTAATTAGTCACAAATGTCTAACTTTGTTTATGCTGGAAAGAAAATTTGTCCCAATTTTGAATACTTTTTTCCATATTCTAACTAGCCAATACTATATGATCAATGGTATAGTACATGAAGTTAAAATTTCACATTTTTATATATTAGTGCATGCCCGCAGAAAGCAAGTATTCTTGTCTGAAAACGGTTATCCCAATCAGACTTTACAAGCCAAATGTAGGCTGTGTTTGAAAGTGGAATACAAAGAGATGTAGCCTATATGTAGGGAATCACATGTTCGACTTTAACAAATATAAAAGGGACTGAACACTAAAATGTATTTGATTGTGTGAATATTAATTACATAAATCTTGAAAATGAACGGGACATGCAATATTAATGACTGTTGAAGATTCAAGATTCAAAGATTTTATTGTCAATACTACTATACGTGCAGGACATACAGGAGAATTGAAATGGTGTTTCTCTCTTCATTGGTGTGCATAATATGAAAGGAAAAGGAACAAGACTGGAAAAAAGGAAACAACAACAGCACTCTATATACAGTAATGCAAACTGTAGTGCAAATGGCAGCAAGAAAGACCCAGACCTCCCACAGTGCAAATAGAGATAAACGATTAACGATGATAAAACCCAGCAATCCTATATACAGACAACTAGAGATGTAATATCCGTAGTTGCAGTTCAGTGTGGTAGTGTAGGTGCAGTAGTAACAGATACGACTGCACATGATCAGTATTGCAGTGACAGACAGACAGCAGCAGATATGGCATTTGTGCAAATGGTTGCGGTTAATGTGCAGAGACATACAGCAGCAAAAGTATTACTGTTGGTGTGCCAGTCTTTCTGTGCCAACAGCTGAGGTAGTTATTGTGCAGGTGATTGTGTTACCGTCCGGGGGGGGGAGGAAGTGCACACAGTTCAGGGTCCTGATGACCTGATGAATGAAGCTATTAAGCAGTCTTGTGGAGTGGGCTCGGAGGCTTCGGTACCTTTTCCCCGAGGGCAGGGGGCTGAAGAGGGAGTGTGAGGGGTGGGAGGTGTCGCCTGCGATGCCAATGGCTCTGCAGGTGAGGCGGGTGAGGTAGATGTCTGAGAGGGGGGCAGAGGGGCACCGATGATCTTGCCGACTGCTTTCACTGTGCGTTGTAGTGTCTTCTGGCAGGCAGCAGTGCAGCTTCCATACCACACCGTGATGCAGCTGGTGAGGATGCCCTCAATGGTGCCCCAGTAGAAAGAACACATGATGGGGGGCGGGACTCGTGCTGTCCTGAGTTTGCGGTGGAAATGGAGGTGAGTTTGGGCCTTCTTGGCCAGTGATGTGGTGTTGTTGGACCAGGAGAGGTCCTCAGAGATGTGCACCCCCAGGAACTTGGTGCTGTTCACCCTCTCCACAGCTGCACCACCGATGATCGGGGGGGGGGGGGTGCTGTGTGTGACCCCTCCTGAAGTCGACCAAATTCTCCTTGGTTTTTCCCATGTTCAGGAAGAGGTTATTATCTTTGCACCACTGGACCAGTTGGCTCACCTCATTTCTGTAGTTGGCCTCCTCGTTGTTGGTGATGAGGCCCACCACCGTCGTGTCGTCCACAAACGTGATGATGTTGTTGGTGGTGTAGGCTGGTACACAGTCATGGGTCAGCAGGGTGAAGAGCAGCGGGATGAGCATGCACCCTTGTGGGGCCCCCGTGTTCAGTGTGATGGTCTGGGAGGCGTTGCTGCCAATCCGCACGTTCTGTGGCCTCCCTGTGAGAAAGTCCATCACTCAGCTACAGAGAGAGGTTTTGAGTCCCAAGTGTCTGAGTTTTTGTATCAGGTGTTGGGGGATGATTGTGTTGAATGCTGAACTGAAGTCCAAGAACAGCATTCACACATAGGAGTTTTTTGAGTCCAGATGGGTGAGGGGTAGATGGAGAGCAGGATTTAAAAATCCTTGTTTATTGTTTGTCAGACTTATTGTGTGATCTTTTATGACTTAGATTCTTGTAATTTGGGGAATGGGAGTTGTTTGGTCACCATTATAATTGTTTTAGTTTACATGTGTAGTTTATAGTCTATCGTCAATAAACTCATGCAGTACTATAACAGGACATGTTTACAAATATTTGAGACCCACTGTAGTGCATCATTTTATATTGTAGTGTGGAGCCCATAGTTATAACCTATGTGACTCACATGTGGCTGGCTGAATTCAGCCAAGAGAGACTTTGAGCTAGCCATGTGTATTGACTTCACACCTCAGGAGGAAGATGTGTCTGCACCCCCTGGGGACTCAGGAGAGAGAAGAGGATTACTCAGCCTGACCTTTGGGGGTCAGAGAAGAGAACAGAAGGACTCTGGGTGTTCTATTACAGATGAAAGGATGTAGCTGAGTATTGAGACTTTTGTGTGATGTATTGTTAGAGATGAGTGTATAAATGTATGTGTGTGACTGCGTCCTGTCTCTTTTCACTCCGATCGAGAGAGGACGTAGGATGAACCGCTTATCATCCCCAGGCCAATGGTTTATGCGAGCGTTTTCACAGGTCTTTGAAGGCAGCCCTCAGAGCGTCCCTGACGGACACAGATTGGGTAAACAAACTACCATGGGTTTTATTGGGGTTGCGTTCGGCACCCAAAGAGGATCTAGATGCCTCACCAGCAGAATTGGTCTTCGCACAACCGCTCAGGCTGCCAGGCGAGTTTTTACCCGACCACACGGCACCAGGCCCCCCCCCCCCCCGATCCGGGGGTCTCTGAGTAACACGGGAGCAGAAATGCTCCCGGGCCCCGCTCATCACTCTTTCCCGCGTGTGTTCGTGCCCCAGGCTTTACGAGACGCAGAGTTTGTTTTTGTCAGGTACGATGCGCAGCGGCATAGCCTCCGCCCACCTTACAACGGTCCATTTCGAGTGCTGGAAACCGGGGAGAAATATTTTGTGCTAGATTTGGGGGGCAGGAGGGAGACGATCAGTATCGATAGATTAAAACCTGCTTTTGTGTTGCATAACGAGTCTGTACGGCCGGTGGGCGCGCCTCGACGTGGCAGGCCTCCGAAGGGGTGGCCCCGGGACCCCCCATGGGGGGGCAAATAACCCTTCTCCCCCTCACTCCACAGAGGCACAGCAAGACGGCCCAACACAGAGCAGGAGACCTGCATACAGCAGATTCGGGAGAAGATTGAAACCTAAGCTGCATGCAGAATGATGTGTTTTTTGGTCAGGTTGTTTAGGTTGCTGTGAGATTCTGTTGGGGGGGGTGACGTGCTGTATGACTGTTGTATGACTGTATGTGGGTGCCCAGTCTTTCACGTGGAAGGGGGGAGTGATGTGGAGCCCATAGTTATAACCTATGTGACTCACATGTGGCTGGCTGAATTCAGCCAAGAGAGACTTTGAGCTAGCCATGTGTATTGACTTCACACCTCAGGAGGAAGATGTGTCTGCACCCCCTGGGGACTCAGGAGAGAGGAGAGGATTACCCGGCCTGACCTTTGGGGGTCAGAGAAGAGAACAGAAGGACTCTGGGTGTTCTATTACAGATGAAAGGATGTAGCTGAGTATTGAGACTTTTGTGTGATGTATTGTTAGAGATGAGTGTATAAATGTATGTGTGTGACTGCGTCCTGTCTCTTTTCACTCCGATCGAGAGAGAACGTAGGATGAATGAGAATTAAAGCAGATTCTGGAAAAATCATCCAGTCTCCTCAATTCTTGACTCCTACAGTAGCAATATTTTGTTATTAAAAGGTTTTTAAAACTGTAATCAATCAAAATAACTACAAAACACCCAACATTATTATACACAGCAGAAGGACCTGTTTGACTGCAACCATTGCATCAGTGTTGCCCATCTGTCAGTAAATATTTAACTAAAATTTTTTTTTCGTTATTTGGGCATGCTTGTGTCCTGTTTGGCCATTCCGCTCCACAATCATGGTGTTATTATGATTAAGTTTTTAAGTTTTAGATACTTGCGCAGGAGGGGGGACTCGCGGTCCTGCAAAGTACAGTGGCACCATGCGGGTGAAGCAACAGTCAGGACTCCCATCTACCACTGACTGGGCAGGCTGGGCATGCCTCCCCGCGAAGGACCGTGGTCTGCCTAGTCGGGCCGCTACTTCTCACAGCGTGTCCTGTGTTGGATACACCAGTGTTCTTTGTCAGACCCGGGTCCCCGCTGACGCTCCTGTCAGTCTGCTCACGTGCCTCGTGTTCTCCACATCTGCCGAATTATCCTTTAGACCTGTGCAAACATTGCAACTTTGTAGTGTAATTTTTAAGCATTAAATCTTCAGTATTTGTCTGAGCTTTCTCTGTTGGAAGTTCTCAAGGTGCTTGATATCGCGACAATACAAGGTCCAGGCTTCACAGGCGTAAAGAAGGGTGGAAAGAACAATGGCCCGAAAAACCATGATTTTGGTGTGGATGGTTATCGCATGATTATTGAAGACTCAATGACAAAGGCTTCCATACGCGGAGTGTGCAGCTTTTGTGCAGTTTTCGATGTCCTTTGCACAAGTTGGTATTTTTGAGAGGATGCTACCACGGTAAGAGAAATGCTCCACTTCATCGACGGGATTTCTGTTAATCTTAAGGTTGGTCCTTGAGGAGGTTTGACCAGGTGCTGGTTGGTTGAAGATTTTGGTTTTGTCAGTGTTAACTTCCATTCCAAAATGCTCATAAGGAGTCATTATAAATGGTAGCTATCCTCTGGAGGTCATCAATAGTCTGAGCTGGTGTGGCATTATCGTCTGCAAACTGCAATTCATGAACATTGGTGACCGAGGTTTTGGATTTTGCGCGAAAGCAAGCAAGATTAAAAAGCCCCCCATCCAAGCGGTATCGCAGATTGATACCAGGGGTTGTTGGTGGTATTTCATTTAGCAATGCAGCCATATACAATGAAAAGCAGGTTGGAACAAGGACACATCCTTGCTTGAGACCACTAGTGATGGGAAAATGGTCTGAGAGGGTATTTTGGTGGCAAACCCTACCAACCATGCCATCGTGGAGAGCGCGAACAAGAGCGATGAAATCATCTGGACATCCAAAACGAGCAAGAACAGCCCACATAGCAGGGCGAGGAACTCAAAGGCCTTCTTGAGGTCCCAGAAAATGAACATGAGTGGTTGTTGTTGTTCTTGGCTCTTTTCCTGGAGTTGTCGAGCACAGAATATTATATCTACTGTACCACGAGAGGGTCTAAAGCCACATTGGGAATCAGGAAGTACATCCTCGGCTACTACAAGAAGACGGTTGAGAAGTATACGAGCAAAGATCTTGCTTGCAATGCTCAGTAGTGAGATGCCGCGGTAGTTACTGCAGTTGTCTCTATCTCCCTTCTTGAAAATGGTGACTATATTTGCATTTTTAAAGTCACTTGGTAACGTCTTGGTTTCTCATATTTTAAGTAGAAGCTGCATTAAATAGTTTTTCACCTCGGGACCTCCATGAAGATAGAACTCCAGCGGGATGTTATCTGGTCCTGGTGCTTTGCCTGTCTTCATGTGCTTTATAGCTTTATTTAGCTCATGTAGTGAAGGCGGTGTAGACATCCACTCGTGAGTGGGGTGTTGCGGGGTCTTGCAGAGGAGATCACTAGGGGTGCAAAAGTGACTATTTAACAGACTCTCAAAGTGGGACTTCCAACGGTCAAGGATCCCCTTGGTGTCTGTGATAATGGTGGAGCCATTTGCATCTTTTAGGCTGCCCACAGATGATCTGGTGGGGCCAAAGATCTCCTTCGTTGAAGCATAAAAACGGCACATATCCCGTTGGTCGGCATATTTTTGCAAATCTTCTGCTTTTTGCTGCCACCAAGTGTTTTGGGCTTTACGAATCCCTCTCTGGCATGCCGTTTTTGCTTGCTGGTGTTTCTGTTGATTCTTTGCAGACGGATCATTTTCAAACGCAAGACATGCATGGCGATTAGCCTCTATGAGGTCAGTGATTGTTTCATCATTCTCGTTGAACCAGTCTCCGTTTTTCTTGTGTTTGTGACCAATCGTTTCTTTGGCGGCAGCAGTCAATGCATCACGGAAAGTGGTCCATCGGTCAACTGAGGCATTGTCTGGAAGGCTCAGTTCATTCATGTTTCTACCAATGGCCTCTCTAAAGGACTGCACCATTTGGGGATCGCGGAGCTTGTCACAGTCAAAGCAATGGTGAGGAACGTTTGCCAAAATGCTTTGGTGGTCGCCAGATCATAATATTGAGTCGGGAGATCAGGAGGCGGTGATCTGTCCAGCAGTCATCTGCTCCAGGCATGGATCGCGTGATGCAGACATCATTTCAGTCTCTTGTTTTTGTGAGGACATAGTCGAGGGTGTGCCACTTTTTGGAGCGAGGGTGTTTCCAGGTTGTCTTCTGGTGATGGGGGAGTTGGAAAAGGGTGTTTGTTACAATAAGATTGTGTTCGGCACAAAGACCCAGTAAAAGTTCCCCATTTGCATTGCATTTTCCCATACCATGGTGGCCTATGATGCCTTTCCACACCTGGTGGTCACTGCCAACTCTGGCATTGAAATCACCCAGAATAACAAGCTTGTCGGATTCTGGGGCTGTCAGAATGGTATGTGTAAGCTGTTCATAGAAGGAGGTCTTACTTTCATCTTCAGATGTAAGTGCAGGTGCATACACTGAGATCAGAGTAAGGAAATGTTTTTGGGTGAATGGGATTCGGATGGTCATTATTCGCTCATTGATTGCAGTTAGGACAAGGTTGTGTTGGTCCACAAGCTGGGATTGGATGGCAAAGCCTACACCATGGATATGTGGATCTTCTGTATCCTTTCAATTCCAGAAAATGGTGTAGTTTGATCCAGTTTCCTTGATGTTGCTTTCCTCAGCAAGTCTAGTCTCACTTAGAGCTGTTATGTCGATGTTAAAGCGTGCAAGTTCTTTACATACCAGAGCTGTACGACGCTCTGGGCGCTCGCTGCTCCTCGTGTCCTGCAGTGTGCAGATGTTCCAAGCACCCAGGATGAACGGTTTTGTAATGAGAGATCCAATCGGTGGTTGAGAATCCAGGCGGTGGTCGAGAGCGGTTGAGTTTGAGTTTTTATGGTTTTGATATGTAGGTCAATCGCTGTGATGGGTAATCTGCCAGCCGCGGCATGCTAGCCAGATAAGTCTGCAGTGGGAGTCCTAAATAGGCCAGCCCAGTCGCGGATCCAGCTACCGAAATCCAATGTCACCGCAGAGTTCATTGGAAGGTGATCATCTTAGATCCGCCGCCAATGTGTGGTTGCAAGCTAGAGGCCTCCAGTCATACCAAACCTGCCCCCGTTACTCGCAGTTCCATTGCTATTGGGCTTGAAGGGATCGTCCGAGTTGAAGACAAAGGCCAATCGCTTGTGAATTTGTTTAGGGTGGTCGTGGCTGCGCGAGGGCCATGCACACGCTCTTGGCCATCAGCATGTCCAACGCGGTTCGGCAGGCCAAAACGTGCGATTTTCATGAAGTTGGCTCCAACGCGCTGCCGGGTGCTTTGTTTAAATACAAATAAAGATAAATACTTGGCATTCGTTGGGAGGATCGACTTTCAAACAATGAGATTCTCAAGCATGCTCTGCTGCCTAGTGTGGAAGCTACCATCTTGCAGCACCGCCTTCGATGGACAGGACATGTCGTACGGATGGACCCCACCAGACTACCACGAATCATGCTCCAGTGGGAGCTTGAGACAGGAAAAAGACCACATGGTAGGCCAAAACTGCGCTACAAGGACCAGCTAAAATGGTCCCTGAAGCAAGCCAACATAGACAAAAGATCTTGGGAACAACTTGCCACCGACAGAGGAGCCTGGAGAAGAAGAACTTGGGAAGGCACAGACTCATCTGAGAGGCTCAGAAAACAACAGGATGATGATAAACACAAACGAAGACAAGAAATACAAAACCAACCACGTCCCCCACCCACAATAAAATGTGACTTCTGCCCACGACAGTTCTATCATAGGCTGGGCCTTCAGAGCCACATCCGCCATCGACATCGATCACAGATGGCAACGTCCTGAAAACTAAGACGAAACCAATGCTCAGATACGAGCTGGAGGCGACAACGACGACGAAATCTTCAGTATTATCTTTTTTAGTCAAATTTGTCACTTTTCGCTTCCTTGTTTTGCTCACGGAGCGCAGTGGTTACTGATGCCGTGATGTCTAAATTACCAACAAATTTCAAAGTCCCACATTAAAAGTGTGATACATGAAAGACTTTTGTTAAATAAATAAGAGGCAGAAGCTAAATGTTGCATGAAAAGAAAAAAAATATGGAGTTTTGTCTGATCATCACATATCGGATCAACAGTGAAGTGACAGAGGCTCACCTCAAGAGCAACGATCCTTTGGTAGACATCTTCCCTCATGGTCATTTCCACGTCAAACTCGGACAGACGTTTGTCAGCCTCAGTGCTCTTCGCCCGGACCTCCTTACAAGGAGACACATGCTGTGGGAAGTCCAACATGTTCCTCTGGACTGAAAAGGGAGGAGACAGGGTTGGATGTGAGGTCAGTCCTACCATAGAACTAAAATGTCACATGTGGGTTTCAGATGTTCAAGTCTGATATGGTGGAAGCATTGTACAACCCCAATTCCAAAAAGGTTGGGATACCGTGTAAAATCTAAATTACAGTCAGAATATAATGATTTGAAAAAAATCATAAACCACTCTTTTATTCCCATTAGAACATAAAAAACATCAGTGTTGAAAAGTGAGACATGTTACTATCTTGTTGCAACCAGCATCTCCAAAAAAGCAAACCTGAAGGCTCAACACACTGACCGGACAATGTTTCATGAGACACATAATCAAGCTTGTCATTTTACAAAGATATGAACACCAGATGTCGGGTCCGGCCTCTCGGCATGTGTCAATACTGCAGCCATATTGGTATGGGGTTCCAGGCTCAAATCGGTCATTTAGCTCAACGAAGATGCCAGACTTTTGTCCCGCATTGATTAATTTTTGATTGATTAATTATTTTTTTTTATTAATCCCCCCCCCCCAACAGATTTAAATTTACATATTAGAGCTGCAAGAACAAACAGTGATTAAATAAAGAAATATAGACTATTTATGTATGGGGCATGGATCTCTGGAGGAGTAGTACTTTTCTAGTCGGCCTATATCATCTTGGCATCCCAGACTAGTCTCCCCATATCCAGCGTCATACGAAGCGCAATATATGGCCTATATACTTTATATATACTATATACATATATACTATATACTATATACATATAGTATACAGTATACTATATATATATACTATATATAGTATATACGTATATAGTATATACATCTTTCTCCTCTCGGCGCCACACCAGTCGGCTGCCTTTTGCAACAGCGGCTCGATTCCGAGTTTTTTTTTTTCCCTTCCTCTCTCTTTTGATCACTTTTTTTTTCACCCCACTTATATCACGGACACACAGATCGTCCCAAATGTCTCCTGAGCCGGTGGACGGAGCCACTGTTTATAGCAGGATACGATACAACAGGGAAGAGCTGCTAGCATTTAACCGCCACCCGGTCCCACTGGAAAAACTCGACATACCGAGAGAACTGAGGCGAAAACGCCGCGGCTGCCGGGCTGGAGTAAGGCGGAGGACAAAAAATATAAGGTACAGACCCTCCCTTCCATCTGTTGTCATGGGAAATGTACGGTCGATACTGGGAAAGTTAGATGAGCTAGCGGCTATCTCCCGTTATGATAGCACTTACCGGGAGTGCTCTCTCCTTTTGTTTACTGAGACGTGGCTAACTGAACTAGCAGCAGATGCTAACATTGAGCTGGAGGGTTTTCACATGATACGAGCTGACCGAACACCAGAGAGTGGCAAAACTAGGGGCGGTGGAGTGATAATGTATGTTAACAACAACTGGTGTAGACCGGGACATATCACTGTTAAACAACGACACTGCAGCAAAGACATTGAGTTGCTAGCTGTTAGCATGAGGCCTACATATCTCCCGAGAGAACACTCACACGTGATCTGCATTGTTGTTTATGCAAATCCGACGGCGAACGCTGGGACAGCGCGTGACGTCATCCATTCAGTAACCAGCAGGCTGCAGACAGAACACCCAGATGCTCTTCTCCTCATCTCAGGCGATTTCAACCACGTTTCACTGTCTCCCATTCTGCCCACTTTCACCCAGTATGTCACATGCCACACTAGAGACAATAAAACACTGGATTTGTTCTACGCAAACACTAAGGAGGCGTACACCTCATCACAACTCCCCCCACTTGGGAGATCGGATCACAACTTGGTTCATCTCCGACCGGTGTACAAACCCCTAGTGCACAGACAACCTCCGGCCATGCACACTGTGGAGTTATGGTCTGAGGAGACAATGGACACTCTAAAGGACTGTTTTGAAGCCACTGCCTGGAAGCAGCTCTGCGATCCACATGGTGAGGACATCGATGGCCTCATTCACACCTTCACGGGCTACCTCAGCTTCTGTGTGGACAAATCCGTTCCCACCAAGACCATACGGCGTCACTCAAACAACAAACCCTGGATCAACCCTGAGATAAAAACACTTCTGAGAGAGAAGAAGAGGATCTTCAGGTCGGGGAACAGGGAGATGCTGAAGTCCGTACAGAGGGAGCTGAGGAGAAAGATCAGAGAAGGCAAGGACAGCTTCAGGAAGAAGATGGAGGATAAGCTGCAACAGAGCGACATCAGCGGGGTCTGGAGAAACCTCAAAACCATCTCGGGGCTCCAGAATACCTCCCCCCAGGCCACGGGGGGCAGGGAGTGGGCGAACAACCTGAATCTGTTTTTCAATAGATTTGACCAACCGCCCTCCCCCCTGTCTGCACAACAACCACTGCTGCCTCTAAGAAATCAAGTCCTGCTACCCACTCCCCACTCCACCGACACCCCCCCCACTCCCAACACACAGCCCCCCATCCTGACCCTGACCAAGACCCAGGTGAGGACGGAGCTGAGGAAGATCAAGGCGAGGAAGGCGTCGGGACCGGACGGCATCAGCGCAAAGCTCCTCAAGTCCTGTGCAGACCAGCTGTGTGGGATTGTGACGTATATCTTCAACATGAGCCTGAAACTGGGGAGGGTACCACAGCTGTGGAAAACATCTTGTGTGGTACCTGTACCAAAAACTTCCCACCCCAAAGACCTGAACAGCTTCAGACCGGTGGCCTTGACGTCCCACTTGATGAAGACCCTGGAGAGACTGCTCCTTGCTCATCTCCGCCCCCTGGTGGAACCAGCGATGGATCCACTCCAGTTCGTCTACCAGCATGGCATTGGGGTGGAGGATGCGGTGATCTTCCTCCTTCACCGTTCTCTGTCCCACCTGGAGAAGCCCGGGAATATGGTGAGGATCATGTTCTTTGACTTCTCCAGTGCTTTCAACACCATCCAACCGATGATCCTGAAGGACAAGCTGCTGCGCGCAGGGGTGGACCAGCACCTGTCATCATGGATCCTGGACTACCTCACGAACCGGCCTCAGTTTGTGAGAACCCGGGACTGTGTTTCCGACACGATCATCAGTAGCACGGGGGCCCCCCCAGGGAACGGTGCTGGCTCCCTTCCTGTTCACTCTTTATACTGCGGACTTCTCACACAACACAACACATTGCCATCTACAGAAGTTCTCTGATGACTCTGCGATCGTTGGTCTCATCTCCAGCGGAGATGAAGCTGAGTACAGAGGGCTTATCCAGGACTTTGTGGACTGGTGCCATCGGAACTGCCTCCAGATCAATGCGAGGAAAACTAAGGAGCTGGTGGTGGACTGCCGCAGGCATGGGCAGCCCCTCACAGCACCAGTAAATATACAGGGAACAGACATCGAGATGGTGACATCCTACAAGTACCTGGGTATTCATCTGAACAATAAACTAGACTGGTCACACAATACTGACACACTCTACAAGAAGGGACAGCGCAGGCTGTTCCTGCTGAGGAGACTCAGGTCTTTTGGTGTACAAGGGGCGCTGCTGAAGTCATTCTATGACACGGTGGTGGCATCAGCCATCACTTTTGGAGTGGTCTGCTGGGGCAGTGGCATTACTGCAGCCGATAGGAAGAGACTGAACAAACTGATTAAGAAAGCTAGCTCTGTCCTGGGGCAACGCCTTGATCCGATGGAGGAGATAGGAGAGAGAAGGACGGTGGCTAAACTGTCATCTCTGCTGGAGTCCGAGTTCCACCCTATGCAGGACATACTGGATGCACTGAGGAGCTCATTTAGCAGCAGACTACATCATCCCAGGTGCACAACCGAGAGGTTTCGTAGGTCCTTCCTACCAACGGCTGTCAGACTGTACAACCTAAGCAGGGCTGCTCGCAGAGATAGCAAAAAGACGTAACAAACTAATAGTTTTTTTTGAATGCAAAAGATGCAATAGACTTACACAATGGTCCTCTCCGGCATACAACTAGGAACATACCGGTCGCTATGGAGGGTGAGAATATGTATGGGCACATAATCATACCATGTAGGATAACTAAATAGACGGTTATGCTGTTTCATCCCACCTAGCAACAATGCTCTGCACTGTGTGTGTTTATATATTTACATATTTATTCCATCTAGCTACAATGCTCTGCACTGGGTGTGTTTATATTTATATATCTATATATTTATTCCATCTAGCTACAATGCTCAGCACTGGGTGTGTTTATATTTATATATCTATATATTTATTCCATCTAGCTACAATGCTCCGCACTGTGTTTTTATATATCTACATATTATTCCATCTAGCTACATTGCTCCGCACTGTGTGTGTTTATATACTTGCATATTTATTCCACCTAGCTGCAATGCTCCGTACTGTGGGTGTTTATATATTTACATATTTATTCCATCTAGCTACAATGCTCTGCACTGTGTGTTCATATATTCATATATTTATTCCATCCAGCTACAATGCTCTGCACTGTGTGTCTGTGTGTGTGTGTGTATATATATATTTTATAGTAATATGTACATATGTATATTAGCTGCTCTTGCTTGCTTGTTTTTTTTCTTGCCTTCTGATTGTTGCTCTGAGTGTTGCTATCCCTGTGCTGTTGCAATCCTGGAATTTCCCCGTTGTGGGACTAATAAAGGCTTATCTTATCTTATCTTATACCATAAGTGGCCACTCCACTTAGCCACTCCACTTAGCCTCTCACATAGCGAAAACCAGCCGCAGTGGCTCTTAAGAGTTGCCCCTAGTACTGCAAAATGCAGCAGCTCTAGGGGCGCAAACCCCGATAAAAAAAACA
This sequence comes from Pholidichthys leucotaenia, assembly GCA_020510985.1. Classification (NCBI taxonomy): domain Eukaryota; kingdom Metazoa; phylum Chordata; class Actinopteri; order Cichliformes; family Pholidichthyidae; genus Pholidichthys; species Pholidichthys leucotaenia. The sequence goes on from CM035841.1 coordinate 224,039,402, forward strand.
GGGTCAGTCCCTGCTTGGGTTCAGCCCACTGACCCTCTCTTTTGGCCTCTTTGGCCAAGCTGTGGTGATTTGTTTACTACACATTTCCACTCCATAAACTAACCACAGAGGAACACAAGCATGGAAGAGGGCAGCCTGCTTCCCAAACTGTAAGGGGCTAGCACCCCTTGCGGTGGAACTTATATACCCACTATGGACCCAAAAACATCTGAAGCATCTCCCCAAACACAGTGTAGCTTTAGAGAAGGACGATCCACAAATGATATGATGTTTGTCGTCCGGCAATTACTGGAAAAGTGCAAAGAACAGTATCAAGAACTGCACATAATATTCGTGGACCTCATAAAGGCTTTCAACACTGTCAGTAGGCCTCTTGTGTGCACACTAGGGATGGGCATTCGGTGAAATTTTCTTCACCGATCGTCGGAAGAATTAATGATTAATAATCGGTTAATCATTAACATTTTTAGGTAGGTAACAAGGCAGGTAGACTACATTAGAACATCAGGTATCAACACGGAGAGCCGCACAACTCAAATCCACCTTTCTGGTTGGCTCGGCTCGGGAATCTCGCAAGCTGATTGGCCGAGACGTTTCACCCCGCAAGCTGATTGGCCGAGACGTTTTACCCAGCTTCTCTCCCTGCCGAGCGGCCACCCAACAAACGAAGACCGCATTCATTGCTGTTTATCGCTCGTGTTGCTTAGTCTAGCCGCGTGGAACTTTTTGTTGTTCTCTTGTGCCATTTTGTACGAAATAGTCTTCCCGTCGAGCCACTACGCCGCCTCCTGCAGCTTCCCTCGACGATCCTGCGCCTCTAGCACCTGAGGAGCAGTAAAGCTCTCATTAACCTGTGCAGTAAATCATCTTTATCTTGAGTTACGTATCTTGTTATAAGAATAAAAGAGTTCTAAAAACATATTTATGTACACTTTATTTACATCTACGTATGTATGTACACTTACACACACACACACGTATCATATGAGAGAGAGCGTGAGAGAATGAACGTACATATTATTTATGGGTGACGCGATAAGTGAGGGATCACTGTACTCTTATGTATTGAGAATAATAATAAAAAAAATACAGAGTGTTTTTCTTCGAGGATGAATTTATTAACAAGACAAGTTTGCAGTAAAACATGAACACATGCGCATTGCGCAAACGGAGGAGGCTTCAAGTTGCGAGCCAGACAATAACGGGAGACACATACAGGACACATAACGGAACATATATTTCTTTCTTTTACTTTTTTCTTTTGTATGCTGTAGGGATGGGCATTCGGTGAAATTTTCTTCACCGATCGTCGGGAGAATTAATGATTAATAATCGGTTAATCATTAACATTTTTAGGTACGTAACAAGGCAGGTAGACTACATTAGAACATCAGGTGCACGGAGAGCCGCACAACTCAAATCCACCTCTCTCTCTCAAATCTCTCTCTGTTCGCTGTTCTCGTGTTGGCTCGCTCGGGAATCTCGCAAGCTGATTGGCCGAGACGTTTCACCCTGCAAGCTGATTGGCCGAGACGTTTTACCCAGCTTCTGTGCCGCTCGCCACCCAACAAACGAAGACCGCATTCATTGCTCTATCGCTCGTGTTACTTAGTCTAGCCGCGCGGAACTTTTTGCTGTTCTCTTGTGCCATTTTGTGCGAAATAGTCTTCCCGTCGAGCCACTACGCCGCCTCCTGCTGCTTCTCTCGACGATTCTGCGCCTCTAGCACCTGAGGAGCAGTAAAGCTCTCATTAACCTGTGTAGTAAATCATTTTCATCTTGAGTTACGTATCTTGTTATAAGAATAAAAGAGTTCTAAAAACATATTTATGTACACTTTATTTACATCTACGTATGTATGTACACTTACACACACACACACACACACACACACATGTGTGTGTGTGTCTTCTACCGAATCTTCATGACCTTCTCAATAAAGTTTCTGAAAAAAAAAAAAAGAATCTTCACGACCGCCATTACTCAGCGCGCAACCACTGTTGGCGGTTTCTTCGCGTAATAAGGGTGTTCCATGGACCCTGTCGATGAGGTATATTTGTATGCTGCATTGCAGTGATTGCAGTACACCTGGTCATTTTTTAAACTGAAATGGTCCCACGCAACACTTCGCCGTAACGGCTTCATGATTTGGCAATTGCCCTACGGAAGCGCGCATGTATCAACTGAGGCACGCCAGGGTATGGCGATGGTGTAATGTTGCCCCCTGGTGCCCAAATTTTGCCATTGCATTGTTTGAGGACGGCCGTGCACTAGGCCTAATAACCTCAGATTGTTTAAAAAAAAAAAAAAACGGTTTGTCGACGAAAATGAACTTCCTCGATGAAATTCTTAATGATCAATTATCGGTTAATCGGTAAATTATGCCCATCCCTAGTATGCTGCATTGCAGTAATTGCAGTACACCTGGTCATTTTTTAAATTAAAATGGTCCCACGCAACATTTCGCCGCAACCTCTTCATGATTTGGCGATTGCCCTACGGAAGCTCGCATGTATCAACTGAGGCACGCCAGGGTACGGCGATGGTGTAATGTTGCCCCCTGGTGCCCAAATTTTGCCAGTGGCACAGTTAAATGCATTGCATTGTTTGAGGACGGCCGTGCACTAGGCCTAATAACCTACATTCGGATTGTTTAAAAAAAAAAAAACGGTTTGTCGACGAAAATGAACTTCCTCGGTGAAATTCTTAATGATTAATTATCGGTTAATCGGTTAATTATGCCCATCCCTAGTGCACACTGCTGAAGAGAGTCAAAATACTGCCTAAAAGTAGTCAACAATATTTGGCGATTCAATGATGGCATGGAAACGAGAATCACAATTGGAAGTGAGCTCACAGAACCTTTTAAAGTCTCAAATGGTTTGTGCCAAGGGCACATTCTGGCCCCAACACTTTTTATCTTTTTCTTCACATTTGTCATTCACCATGCCCACAAGTCACTCTCAGAGTTTGGCGTGAAGATCAAGTACAAATTCAGCGATAGACTGTTCAATCTACAGAGGCTCAAAGCAAAGTCCACACCCTGTGCTAAACTGGACGACCTTTATGTGGATGATGCTGCATTGGTTACTTCAACCCCTGAATCCCCTCAAGAAGGCATAACATCACTGCACAATGCCTGTAGTGCATAGGGCCTGACAGTCAGCAAACCAAAGACTGAAGTTATGCACTTGCAGTGTGATAATCCACCAGCTATAACAGTGGATGGTTCTGAGCTGAAGCGCGCCCAGACAGTTACATACCTTGATGGCAACCTGAGTGATGATTCATCCCTCGACTTAGAAGTACAGCGCCGAGTGTCTAGGGGAGCAGCAGCCTTCAATGCATTACGCTCAAGGTGCTTTGATCGGAGTAGCACTTCACTGTCCACCAAGCTAACAGTGTATAAGGCTATAGTTTTGCCCTCCCTTTTGTATGGGTCAGAAACATGGCCTACATTTGCCCATCACATTTGCCGCCTTGAAGTATTCCACCAAAGATCCTTGAGGCAGATCCTGAACGTAAATTGGTGGCATCATGTCACAAACCAGGAGGTCCTAGAGAGTGCATGATCAACTACCATCGAAACCATCCTTCATAAAAACAGACTCTGCTGACTCGGACACATCTCCAGGATGGATGACAAGATTCCCCAAGCAGCTTCTGTTTGGGGAGCTTCTACATGGCAAACATCTTGGGGGAAGGCCCCGCAAGCATTGGAAGGACTGTTCGAAAGAGGACCTGCTTGCTTTGGGCATTGACCCAAAATCTTGGTATCAGGCAGCATTGGACCAGGCTATTTGGCACTCAAAACTGCACAACAGGAAGTAACTTTACGAAGAAAACCTTAAGAGCAAAGTGGAAGCCAGACATCAAAGATGTAAAGAAAGGCCTGAATCGCGGGTCCCCCATCGGGGACCATTAGTCTAAGTAACGAAAATTTGCATGCACTGTCTTTTTTATGTTACTCATGACCCAATTGTAAACACGTTTGACATCTGTAACGGACCAAGTACAGAAAAAGCTTGTAAATTTGATGATTTAATTCTAGGTAGACTATGGCCCCAACTGACATTCATGCATTTATAGGAGTGACTACCCTGTACCAAGATGGCAGCTCCACTGACGCATTTGCTCCAATGAACAGGAATACTCCAGGTGACATCTAGTGTAGATATTTATGGTCATTTTATTTCATTCATACAATGTGGTCATTTGGACTGAAGATTTATTTAGACATTAAAACGTGCGACCACAGTGAATGAATCTCTTCAGCTATCCTCACGCTAACTGCTAACTTCCGGTAAGAGTTAGTGTTCTGTGTTCACTTGTTCCCTACCTAGCACCCTATATAGTAAATCAACCAATTTATGGTCTTGTTCAAAATCTTAAATGATAATTTCATTCACTATTTAGTACACTCAAAATTTGCAATGTGCAGCCAACAGAACAGTAAGGAGAGCTTCACATCACAATATAAATGGCATTTCTATTTATTAATACAGTAAAATTGATTTAATATATATTTACTACAAAATACATGTAGGTATTCACTTTTTATCAACATTAATCTGTTGCATTTTACTGTTTCATCATGATGATGTTAACGGTGCCAAGAAAATAAGCTGAGTAGTGCCCAACAGTTGTGTCCACCACAAACCTTATTTGTCACTCCAAAATAAGGAAAATACTGCCAAACTTATGTTGACCTCCTTCAGATTTTTACATAAGAGCTCTCAAGAGATTGTCAAGGCTGATTGCCACAGCAGGCAGTCTGAACCCATTGTGGACCTTATAGTATCAATAGGTACAGTATCTCACAAAAGTGAGTACACCCCTCACGTTTTTGTAAAAATTTTATTTTATTTTATTGTAAAAATTTTATTATATCTTTTCATGGGACAGCACTGAAGATATGACACTTTGATACAATGTAGTTAGTGTACAGCTTGTATAAGAGTGTAAATTTACTGTCCCCTCAAAATAACTCAACACAGCCATTAATGTCTAAACTGCTGGCAACAAAAGTGAGTACACCCCGAAGTGAAAAAGTACAAATTGTGCCCAAAGTGTCAATATTTTGTGTGGCCACCATTATTTTCCAGCACTGCCTTAACTCTCTTGGGCATGGAGCTCACTAGAGCTTCACAGGTTGCCACTGGAATCCTCTTCCATTCCTCCATGATGAGATCACGGAGCTGGTGGATGTTAAAGACCTTGCGCTCCTCCACCTTCCGTTTGAGGATGCCCCACCGATACTCAGTAGGGTTTAGGTCTGGAGACATGCTTGGCCAGTCCATCACCTTTACCCTCAGTTTCTTTAGCAAGGCAGTGGTCGTCTTGGAGGTGTGTTTGTGGTCATTATCATGTTCGAATACTGCCCTGCAGCCCAGTTTCCGAAGGGAGGGGATCATACTCTGCTTCAGTATGTCACAGTACATGTTGGCATTCATGGTTCCCTCAATGAATGGTAGCACCCCAGTGCTGGCAGCACTCATGTAGCCCCAAACCATGACACTCCCACCACCATACTTGACTGTAGGCAAGACACACCTGTCTTTGTACTCCTCACCTGGTTGCCGCCACACACGCCTGACACCATCTGAACCAAATAAGTTTATCTTGGTCTCATCAGGCCACAGGACATGGTTCCAGTAATCCATGTCCTTAGTCTGCTTGTCTTCAACAAACTGTTTGTGGGCTTTCTTGTGTATCATCTTTAAAAGGGGCTTCCTTCTGGGACGACAGCCATGCAGACCAATTTGATGCAGTGTGCGGCGTATGGTCTGAACACTGACAGGCTGACCCCACCCCTTCAACCTCTGCAGCAATGCTGGCGGCACTCATACATCTATTTTCAAAAGACAACCTCTGGATATGACACTGAGCACGTGCACTCAGCTTCTTTGGTCAACCATGACGAGGCCTGCTCTGAGTGGAACCTGTCCTGTTAAACCACTGTGTGGTCTTGGCCACTGTGCTGCAGCTCAGCTTCAGGGTGTTGGCAATCTTCTTATAGCCTAGCAATCTTTATGTAGAGCAACAATTCTTCTTTTCAGATCCTCAGAGAGTTCTTTGCCATGGAGGTGCCAGGTTGAACTTCCAGTGACCAGTATGAGCGAGTGTGAGAGCGATAACACCAAATTTAACACACCTCCTCCCCATTCACACCTGAAACCTTGTAACGCAAATGAGTCACATGACACCGGGGAGGGAAAATGGCTAATTGGGCACAATTTGGACATTTTCACTTAGGGGTGTACTCACTTTTGTTGCCAGCGGTTTAGACATTAATGGCTGTGTGTTGAGTTATTTTGAGGGGACAGCAAATTTACACTGTTATACAAGCTGTACACTGACAACTTTACATTGTATCAAAGTGTCATATCTTCAGTGTTGTTCCATGAAAAGATAAAGTATTTACAAAAATGTGAGGCGTATACTCACTTTTGTGAGATACTATAACGCTAAAATACTGACGATACCACCCCTACTAGTAACAATAAGGTGTACCTTATAGTACAGCCCTAAAACACTAGGCCACCAAGCACCCCATGAAACACAAATAAATGAGAAAACCTAAAGGCCTCTAAAGCTACTTCGATAATTTCAGTTCTTTTTTTTTTTTTTCCTCACATTTTCCTGACAAAGTCGATATTTCCACCTTAAAATAAAGCTGCTGTAGGGAATCTGTAATAAATCAGTGGAGTCCCTTAAACTGATGCAAGCTCCTCTGATGTGATGCTGGAGGTGTGTTCGGCTGCCTCCTCCCAAAGACACTGTCTCTATTGTGTAAGCAGCAGCTGGTTCAGCTATTTTTACTGCAGCGTGTTGATGACTTTTTACCATCACCACCAAATTCTGCTGATTCAGCGCACACTGCGCCATTCACAATGGACTACTGACCTCTTTACAACCAGGTTCATTGTCACACGGCAGATAGATCTGGAAGGTAGACTACCAACATTTCTGCAGTCGCATGTGGGTTACTGACAGTTTAGGATGCAACAGCAATGTACGTACTGATCACCTTCACAGTATTTACACTAGCCGGTCCCAGAAATCATAGGGTGGGTTTGTATCATCACAGAATATTCATGAGTTAACCAGCTAAATGCTGGTTGGATAGATCAAACTCATCTTTAGATGCTTCTTCAGGATCTCAGGACAGACTATAAACAGAATTATGCTATGAGATGTGTCTGTTGTATTCAAAGCAATGCTGGCATTATAGAGTAATATAGTCAAAGTAGAAATCAAATCAGTTACAAAAAGGTCCAAGAAAGCCACACATGCCAAACCTCAAGCCACTTCTACTAAGTTTCATTCTACCATGAGGATACTTGTGTCCATGCAATGGAACAATCTATTTTATACATCAATAATGATATTAACAGTAGATTGGAAAGGAACGTTCCTTATTTGTGCAAAGTAGTAGTGTCATGCACGGTCTTTATATGCAGTGCAGATTGTAAAGTCTGACAACAGCAGGTAGGAAAGACCTGCAAATGCTCTCCCTTGTGCACTTTGGATGGGATTGGAACCGATTTCCCATCTACTCTTTTTTAACACATTTTGGTCATTGTGCCAGCTTAAAAGGAAGAAATGATCATACATAAGTGAAAGTTCATCCTCTGTTGAACAAAAAGCACTCTGAGGCGAGTGCAGAATCTCCCAGCTCAGTTTTCTTTGAAGATCCCAATGTTACTGAAGGACAGCTTTTTTCAGCTTTTCCAGATAATTATTGGGACAGGCTTACCATAATTTGGTTCTATCATCCATGAATATACAACAAAAATAGCTGTATACAGCCCACAGCTGTTGGTCAGGATCCCAAGATGAACCTGTCTGAGTTTTGTGACCCTAGAGAGCTTCTAAGAGGGCAGAGGGAATGCTAACCTTGACCTTTGACCCTCTGACCCCAAACCCATAGTCTGAGGTCATGGTGAAACTGTGTACCAAGTTTGGTGACCCTAGCTTTACTCGTTCCATAGTAATAGTGCAAAGGGAATGTTAACATTGACTGACCTTTTGACCACAAATCCATAGTCAAAGGTCAGGATCCCAAGGTGAACTTGTGTAACAAGTTTGGTGACCCTAGCTTTCTTTGTTGTTGAAATATAGTTTGCAAGCCACTTTAATGTAGGTCTTTGACCATGTGATCCCAAAACCATAGTCACACTTCAGGGACACAGGGTGAACATGTGAACTACTGTATGTTTGGTGACCAGAGCTTTACTCGTTATACAGTAATAAGGCATGAGGAATGTTAACCTTGACCTTTTGACACCAAACCAATAGTCAGAGGTCAGGATCTCAAAGTGAACCTGTATACCAGGTTTGGTGGCCCTAGCTTTACTCGTTTTACAGTAATAGTACAAATGGAATGTTAACTTTGACCTTGTGATCCCAAACCCTTAGTCAGGTCAGGGTGTAAGTTGTCCAAGATATTTCTTAGATACAACTACTGTATGGATTTGAAAAGCCTACATCACAACATCATTTCTTTCAGTGGTTCCTGGGTTTACAAGATTTAGGGAAAATCTGACTTCTGACCTTGCCCTCAAGGTCATCCGATCAGTGTATGTCAAACCATAGTACCAAGTTTCAAAACATTTGGAACTAAACTGTAGGAGGAGCTGATTTCACAAAAGACAGCCGGACGGACCCATAACATAATCCCCCCCCATTCGGTCGTTGCCCAAAGGGGTCTCTGACAGCAGTGTCTTCGACCCCTTTGGTCTTCACCCAGCGGGGGATAAAAAAAAGCACTTAAAATTTACTGTCAGAATTTATAAACAGGCTGGATTAAATATACTGTAGTAATGTATCTGGACCCTAGGTCTTCATATTGACACATAATTTAAATGATTTACCAAATATAAAGCCTGACAATGTTTTAAACTTAATACGATGACATACATAAGTTCTGCCAAGTTCTGCCATACAGCATGTTTTCTTTGTCTATGATATATCATATGATATATGATATGCCATTTCTTTCTTGAAATGTGTGATTCTGAGTTACAATTCTGTTATGGATTAGGTTTTGTGAAATGGAATGGTTAAAGTCATTTACAAAGTTACAATACCATATTCTATGAACTGCCAGTAAATGTGTATGCATTATTACAATTTTATACTATAGTATTAGAAAATAATGTTCAACTCAGGTTAATGTTGCTTGAAGAAGCACCACTCTCTTCCTCGCAATAATAAAAAAAAAAAATGATCCTTGTAATTTTATGACCACAGACGGGCTTTGTATCAGTATCAGCAGATATCAAAGTCGTGATATCTGTACAGCATTGGTGGCAAAAAAAAAAAAAAAAAAAAAGCTGGACTGGTGCATCCTTACCTTACATATAAAAATACTGCGATTAATGTCAATTCTTTTTTTCTCTATCAAGTAGTGGACATTTTTAAGGAATCACTGTCCTACAGAAAATTGTGGAATCATCTTATAATTTACATTTCTACAACATAAGATAAGATAAGCCTTTATTAGTCCCACAATGGGGAAATTCCAGGATTGCAACAGCACAGGGATAGCAACACTCAGAGCAACAATCAGAAGGCAAGAAAAAAAGCAAGCAAGCAAGAGCAGCTAATATACATATGCACATATTACTATATATATATACAGTATATATATATATATATATATATATATATATATATATACTGTATATATATACACACACACAGACACACAGTGCAGAGCATTGTAGCTGGATGGAATAAATATATGAATATATAAACACACAGTGCGGATATATATATTATACATATTATATATTATATATTATTATTATTATTATTATATTATATATTATATATATTTATATATTGCGAACATACCTTCACAAGTTTAATTATGCAGAACAGTCTGCAGTTGAAAGACAGTGCTTGTAGACCTTAATGTGCTATTGCACCTGGCTGACAGACAAGTATGGCCACAACAAGAGAGCTGTGCTTTTTTTTTTTTTTTTTTTTTAAATTAATTTCTTCAAAGTCAGAAGTTTACATATATTCCCTTAGTATTTGGTATTTTGGTTCATCCTTGGCAGGTGTGGACTGACCATTTGGAAGGGTGGGACAATTTCCAGAGGACTGGCCAATCAGGAGCCAAAGTGGCCTGAACAATCAGTCCGCACCAAGACGTATTTGGGTTCTGTCTGGTCTTATGTGCTCACTATGTTCTGCTATGTGTTATTTCAGTGGATCTGTGTTGTCTTTAGTACCCTGAACACACTGCAGGGGTGCATTAGAAAAAAGGGCTGCACAAGTGGATGAGAGTGTGAGGAGCGCTCCAAACTTTCTCAGCAGCTGGTTAAGAAAACCCGTGTTGGCCTCCTGGTGCCTGGGGCTCAGGGGTGGGCATTGGCCGCGCTGGGGGGGGTCGGGCAGATCCAGGGGGGTGGGCTCACCGCGCCGGCCGCCAAGCAGCCTAGCCTCCCTTGATCGTCCCTCCGGGGGCAGGTGCCTGGCTTTCCTGGGGCTTGCTGACCTTGGACGTTTGTGCCCTGTGGGGGCTGGTGGCGCTGCCTTGCCTGCTCAGGGTTCCCGGGGGGAGAGCTGCTGCAACCAGCCCTCCGCTTCGTATGTTTCCTGACAAACCACTCACATGCACACACTTATTTTGCATGTGTTCTCATACATATGCACGCACAAATTGTGTCTCTCCTTTAACTAGAAGTCCCAGAAGTTGGCCCTCTTGTGGCCTCTTGTTGGTCCCCTTATGGGTTTTCTAGGTAAAAAGGCCAAATGGCCCCTCTCTGGGACTTCTGGTGTTAACAGGTGCGGAAACCAGACTCGTGTTGAGATATCTTCGGTGGAAGAAGCAGTTTGTCTTTTGTTTGTTTGAGTTGTTGGTTTGTTTGTTTAGTTTTTTTTGTCTGTTCCCCTCCATCTTCTTTTCCCCCTCCATACACTTCCTTTCCCTCTTCCCCATCCTGTTGGGTCTTCCATGGGTAAAATAATTAAAATAAAGTATTAAAAAAAAAAGAAAAAAAAAAGAAAACCCGTGTTGCTATTAGTATACAAAAATGGAGATAAAGGTCCCTTCAGGAGCAAAATGAAAGGTTGTGGTGGTCAAAAGAAAAGGAAAGGAGGAGCAGAGAGAGAGCAAATTAAAAGGACAAAAAAGCCCTTACTACAGATGCAGCAAAATACTGTAAAATCACCAAAATATTTGGAGATAAAACTATTGGTCAATCAAGAAAACAGACTTTTACAAAGCCTAAGGAGACTACTGTGTAGTCGTTTCCCTTGCTTTCTAATCATTATACACTGCATGGCCAAAAAAAAGTGTCACCACCTGGATTTAACTGAGCAAATAGGTAAGAGCCTCCCATTGAATAATTAGGACTAGGTTCAGCAACATTATGTTCCCAAAAAATGAGGTCAGCTGACTTCCTGAATATACTGAATGACCAGGGGCCTCATGTACACAGACTTGCATGGATTTTCTACCGAAAGATGACATACGTCAAGAAAACAGCGCAAGCACAAAAAAAAAAAAAATCAGTTGTATTAAACAGTGCGTACGCAGGAATCCAAGCACATTTCCTTTGTACATCCCAATCTACCTGGAACTGAATGCACATGAGGGAATAACAGACTCCTCCCTTGACACTCCATTTGAATATGCAAACAGATGTAAATATGTCCCGCATATCAGACTGTCCTCACTGCAGGATCAGAAATCATGTCGACACGTGGGAAGAAGAGGAATTTCACATTTGGCATGGCTTCAACTGGCATAACATTGTAATTCTATCTTTAATGTATTCTTGATTTAGAGGCACCATGTTATTCCATCAATGGATTTTTTCTTCCCTGATGGCACGGGTATATCCCAAGATGGCAATGCCAGGATTCATTGGGCTCAGATTGTTTAAGAGTGGTTCAGGGAGCATGAGACATCATTTTCTCACATGGATTGGCCACCACAGAGTCCAGACCTTAACCCCATTGAGAATCTTTGAGATGTGCTGGAGAAGACCTTTGCGCAGTGGTCCGACTCTCCCATCATCAATACAAGACCTTGGTGAAAGATTAATGCAACTCTGTATGGAAATACCATAAACGTTGTGACACTGCAGAAGCTTACCAAAATGATGCCACAGCAAATGTGTGGCGTAATCAAAGCTAAAGGCGGTCCAACAAAATATTAGTGTGTGATTTTTTGGGGGGCTGGGCAGTGTATTTGCGTTATTGATGTAGTCCCCCCCATCCCCCATTTTCAGAAGAGTTAGAACACCACCTTAAAAAAAAAAAAAAAAAAAAAAAAGGATTTCTTTTTATTCACTGTACCAGTTAGGTGTGTCTGTGTGTGTTTGGACTGGACTGTCAGAGGGGTTGGTGCCCATAATATAATAGCGGAGGAAACTTTTTTTTGGCAGGAATTTTTGTGGTCCTGAAATTTTGAACCTTAATGTAGTGTATGGAACAATATTGTGTTTTTTTTCTCTAGAACATATATTTAGCAATTGGTTGAACGTAAACAGCAGTCAGCTTAACTTAAAATATGTTTTTTGATTATCTAAAAAGGTGGAGAAGGAAGGCGCAGCACCAATACCGCTTCTGCAGAGGAGATGGTGCAAAGTTCAAAGTCAGACACAGAGCAGGAACCTTCAGGAATAACCGAGAACCACAGCCCTAAATATGTAGGGTATGCTGTGAGTTGGAATGTAATCAGTGTGCATAAAATAACTGACTGCCCAAGAAGTACAGGTTTAAGTTTAGGTTGTTTACATTTTATCTCATTCTGCAAAACAACAATATGTGAGAGACAGGGGGAAGGGTCCAGTGCCCAGCACAAAATGAGAAAATGATTAAATTGACTAAAAAAAAAAAATTTTTTCCCCCACCTAAAGGTTGAAGCCAGATTTACAGTGGTGTGAAAAGGTGTTTGCCCCCTTCCTGGTTTGTCACACTTAAATGTTTCAGATCATCAAACAAAATTTAAATACAGTGGTACCTCTACTTACGAACGTCTCTACATACGGAATTTTCAGGTTACGACACGCCTCAACGGGAAAATATTGCCTCTTGTTACGAAAGAAATTTCAGGATACGAAAGGCAAAAAAGTACGCGCTCCTCGCAGCTCCCGTAGTTTACCGAACGTAAACATACTTGTAGCTGCTCTGCCACTGGCTATCGCCTAGCATCTTCCTGGTATTCCATTGGCCACGAAGTGTTCGGGAAGTTCGGGCAGTTTTACGTGTGTGTACAGTACAGTATTAACTTTTATTCACTATGGGCCCCAAGAAAGTGATGGAGATAAGTGGAAAAGGAGAAAAGAAGAAGAAGAGAGTTTTTTTGTCCATACAAACAAAGCGAGAGATAATAGAAAGGTAAGAAAAAGGGATGCGTTTGGTTGATCTCGCCAAAGAATATGGCCGTAATACATCTACGATCGGCACGGTATTAAAACAAAAGGAAGCAGGAGGATTGTTAAAAGCCGACAAAAGCAAACGTCCTTGGATCGGTTCTTCACAAAACGTCAGGCAAAAACCACTGATGAGAGAGAACATGAACCAAAGAAGGCAAAAGGTGACGACGACAACGATAGCAGTTAAACGGTAAATGAACATAATTTTTATTATTCTTTACTTTATTCTTTGTTTTTTTAAATTATGTACAACTCTCATTTTATGTTTATTGTGCAGTAATCTAATTGTAACATGTATTTGTTACATGTTTTGATGCATTTTTATGATTTATAAAAAATTTATGTCCGAATTTTGGGGGGCTTGGAACGGATTAGGGCATTTACATGTAAAACGCGTCTCTACTTACGGAATTTTCACGTTACGAAAATACTTCCGGAACAAATTAATTTCGTAAGTAGAGGTACCACTGTATTAGATAAAGATAACACAAGTAAACACAAAATGCAGTTTTTAAATGAAGTTGTTTATTATTAAGGGGAAAAAAAATCCAAACCTACATGGCCCTGTGTCAAAAAGTGATTTCCCCCTAAACCTAATAACTAGCTGGGCCACCCTTAGCAGCAACAACTGCAATCAAGCATTTGCGATAACTGGCAATGAGTCTTTTACAGCGCTGTGGATTTTTTGGTAGACAGCAGAATTCAAGGTTCCATGTACCACAACAAGTCCTCCTGGTCCTGAAGCAGCAAAACAGCCCCAGATCATCACACTACCACCACCATATTTTAGTGTTGGTATGATGTTCCTTTTCTGAAATGCTGTGTTACTTTGACGTTGGATGTAATGGGACACACACCTTCCAAAAAGTTCAACTTTTGTCTCGTCAGTCCACAGAGTATTTTCCCAAAAGTCTTGGGGATCATCAAGATGTTTTCTGGCAAAACTGAGACGAGCCTTTATGTTCTTTTTGCTCAGCAGTGGTTTTTGTCTTGGAACTCAGCCATGCAGGCCATTTTTGCCCCATCTCTTTCCTATGGTGGAGTCATGAACACTGACCTTAACTGAGGCAAGTGAGGCCTGCAGTTCTTTGGATGTTGTTGTGGGGTCTTTTGTGACCTCTTGGATGAATTGTGGCTGCACTCTTGGGGTAATTTTGGTTGACGGGCCACTCCTGGAAAGGTTCACCACTGTTCCATGTTTTCACCATTTGTGGATAATGGCTCTCACTGTGGTTCACTAGAGTCCCAAAGCTTTAGAAATGGCTTTATAACCTTTTCCAGACTGATAGATCTCAATTACAGCATGATGTCCGGTTGATGTCCGGTTCCGGTTCCGCCGGACCGGCGGTGCCACACGAGTCGGCTGCCTATTGCAACAGCCTTTTTTTTTATCTTCCTTCTTCTTTCTACACCTTTCACTCTGTATATATATCACGGACGCACGGATCGCCCCGGGGGTCTCCCGGGTCGGCGGACGGAGCCACGGTTTGCAGCGGGAGACGTTACAGCGGGGAGGAGCTAGTGCTAGCTAGCACTTGGCCGCCGCCCGGTGCTAATGGGAAACTCGACATACCGGGAGCTGTAGCGAAAACGATGCGGGTGCCGGGCTGGAGTTTAGGCGGCGTGAAAGAAATATAAGACAGAATAATAAAGAGCGATGGCAAGAACCAAGCAGACCGCCCGTAAAATCTACTGGAGGAAGAAGCCCCCCCCCCCCCCCCAGGAGACAGCTAGCCACCAGGGCTGCTCGGAGAGGCGCTCTGGCCACCGGCAGAGTGAAGAGGCCTCGCCGTCACAGGCCCGTGGCTCTGAGAGAGATCCGTCGCTACCAGAAATCCACGGAGCTGCTCATCCGTAAGCTGCCCGTCCAGCGCCTGGTGAGGGAGATCGCTCAGGACTTCAAGACCGTCCTGCGTTTCCTGAGCTTCGCCGTCATGGCTCTGCAGGAGACCTGCGAGGCCAACCTGGTGGGTCTCTTCTTCGCTAAGGGGGTCACCATCATGCCCAAAGACTTCCAGCTGGCCCGCTGCATCCGCGGAGAGAGAGCTTAGACTTTCTGCTGCACATTCACCAGCCATAATGCTCTGCACTGTGTGTCTATATATATACATTTATAGTAATATGGACATATGTTTACTAGATGTTGTTTTTTTCTTGCCTTCTGATTGTTGCTCTGAGTGTTGCTATCCCTATGCTGTTGCAATCCTGGAATTTCCCCATTGTGGGACTAATAAAGGCTTATCTTATCTTATCTTATCTTATGTCTAGCTTTTGAGGATCGTTTGGTCTACTTCACTTTGTCAGGCAGGTCCTATGATTGAGGACAGGTGTGGCAGTAATCAGGCCTGGGTGTGGCTAGAGAAATTGAACTCAGCTTTCCAAAGATGTGATAAACCACAGTTAATTTAGGTTTTAATGGGGGGGCAATCACTTTTTCACAAAGAGCCATGTAGGTTTGGATTTATTTTTACCCTTAATAATAAGCCCCTTCATTTAAAAACTGCATTTTGTGTTTACTTGTGTTATCTTTGTCTAATATTTAAATTTGTTTGGTGATCTGAAACATTCAAGTGTGACAAACATACAAAAAAATGAGAAATCAGGAAAAGGGCAAACATGTTTTCACACCACTGTATAATCAGTTTGGCACCTGATTTGTCAATATGGCGGTCTACAAATAAAGCAGCGATGGTTTGTTATTAGTAACAACGGGGTGGCCTGGGATGGAGTCAAATTCCTGGCCTGAATTTTTATTCCAGTCTGCCCCTGATCCTTGGGTACAATTTCCAGATGTTGGAAGGTGCCACGTTCATTGGTTCAAACAATTATACACAAGTATAAGCACCATGTAAATGTCCAGCCATCATACCGCTCAGAAAGGAGACAGGATCTGTGTCCCAGAAATCAACGTGTTTTGGCGCCAAATGTGCGTATCAACCCCAGAATAAAAGCAAAACACCGCCGAAAGATGCTGGCTGAAGCTGTGAAACGAGTCCTGTACAGACATGGGCTGAAAGACCACTCAGCCAAGAAGAAGCCATTACTTCAAAAGCAACATTAAAAAGCCAGATTACAGTTTGCAAATGCACACAGGGACAAAGACCTTAATTTTTGGAGACATGTCCTGTGATCTGATGAAACTAAAATTGAACTTTTTGGCAACAATGACCATTGTTACATTTGGAAGAAAAAGGAGGAAGACTGCAAGCATGAGAACACCATCCCAAATGTGAAGTACGAGGGTGGTAGCATCATGTTAGGGGATGTTTTGCTACAGGAGAGACTGGTGCACTTCACAAAATAGATGGCATCATGAGGAAAGTCATTATGTTGAAGCAACATGTCAAGTCATCAGCCAGGAAGTTAAAGCTTGGGTGAATATGAGTTTCCCAAATGGACAATAACCCTAAGCATACCACCAAAAAATTAGTTACAAAGTGGCTTAAGGATAAGAAAGTCAATGTTTTGGAGTGGCCATCGCAAAGCCCAGAAGAAAATGAAATCTTAAAGATGCACTCCGATGGATATAAATCCCCTATAAAAACAAATCTACATTGCCATTTTTTCTACAAAAAAAAAAAAAAAAAGAAAGACTTTCATCATACAGTTTAGTGTCAAAATCTTTTCCACTTTTCCTCCTCCTCCAAACCTCAGAATCTCTGAATAGACCTACCCACATCCCACAAAGCTAATAGTGGCTAGCGCTACATTAAACAGAGTAAATCTTGTGACAAAAAGACTTACAAGTTAAAGGACATGCCCAGTTGCATGCATGGTGGCCCACGATAATGACTGAAACTGCATCAATCCTTAAAGGCAGCTTAATGGTACAACCCATCTCAATTTGGGTCAAGTTTACAAAGCAGCTGTCCAAAAATGGTAAATGGCCCTAGAGGCTAACTCCAGTCTTTAGCTCTGCCTTCTTCCCCGAGGATTGGCCTAACATTACAGACCTGTTATAGTTACGTCATCAAAAATCCTCTGTCTAAATTTGCCTTTTTTCAAGGGGAGGAGCTTAACTGAAATTTCACAGAAAAAAAAAAACAGACTTGACACATTTGAGTGATTTCGCTCTTGATATCTCTTGTAAGTTAAAAAAAAACATGTTACAGACATGTTGACAAGAAAAAAAATTGTGTCAATTTTATGTTTAAGTCCAAATTTTGTTAACAGAACTTGTCGATCCATTTTATTTATAGTTTTGGGTTATTTTATTTATGTTTTATTATTTTGGATATTCTAAATATTTTTTCCACATTTCAATTCCAATGTTAAGTATTGTTGATAAATGGAAGTTCAATGTACAGTGGTGTGAAAAAGTATTTGCCCCTTCATGATTTCTCATTTTTTTGTATGTTTGTCACACTTAAATATTTCAGATCATCAAACAAATTTAAATATTAGACAAAGACAACACAAGTAAACACAAAATGCAGTTTTTAAATGAAGGTGTTTATTATTAAGGGGAAAAAAAATCCAAACCTACATGGCCCTGTGTGAAAAAGTGATTGCCCCCCTAAGCCTAATAGCTGGTTGGGCTCAGCAGCAACAACTGCAATCAAGTTTTTGCAATAACTGGCAATGAGTCTTTTACAGTGCTGTGGAGGAATTTTGCCCCACTCATCTTTGCAGAATTGTTGTAATTCAGCCACATTGGAGGGTTTTTGAGCATGAACCATCTTTTTAAGGTCATGCCACAGCATCTCAATTAGATTCAGGTCAGAACTTTGACTGGGCCACTCCAAAGTCTTCATTTTGTGTTTCTTCAGCCATTCAGAGGTGGACTTGCTGGTGTGTTTTGGATCATTATCCTGCTGCAGAACCCAGGTGCACTTCAGCTTGAGGTCACAAACAGATGGCCGGACATTCTCCTTCAGGATTTTTTGGTAGACAGGAGAATTCAAGGTTCCATTTACCACAGCAAGTCTTCCACATCCTGAAGCAGCAAAACATCCCCAGACCAGGTTCAGGTTACTTTATTTGTACCCGTAGGTAGATTTGTTTTGCAGTTGGTGACATCCATATTTACAGGCCACTAATTACATTCAACATAGACACAAACACAGGCACACATCTTACAAAATAGGTAAATATAAAATATGTACAATATAATTTTTATAGCTTGTTCAACTCTTTGACAGCAGCAGGGACAAAGCTGTTTTTGTAGCGCTGGGTTCTACTTTTTGGGACAGCAAACCTCCGTCTGGAGGGAAGAAGCTGAAAGTTGCAGTGCAAAGGGTGGGAGTCATCATTTAAAATCGAGTCGGCCATCCTCTGTACTTGTCTGGTGTACAGGGATGTCAGGCTCAGCTGTGACTCACCAAGCAAACGACTGGACCATCTGACTACCTGATCCAAGGATTTCCTCTGTTTCAGTTTTATCTGACCAAACCATGACATTAAAGAAAAGGATAAAACAGATTCAATAAAAGCCCGATAGAACATAGTCATTATGGTTCGGTCAATTTGGAAGCGTGCAAGTTTCCTCAAACAATGCAAATTTTGCTGACCCTTTTTGCACACCCTTTCACAGTTCACCTCAAAGTTCAATCCACTATCAATAATCGTCCCAAGATATTTGTACGATTGTACACATTCGGTGGTCTGGCCTTTTAGTATGGTGACTTTGTGCCTGGGAGTTTTCCTCCTAAAGTCAATAATCATATCTTTCGTTTTTGTTGTATTCAGCTGCAGGTAGGAATCCTCACACCAGTGAACAAAGTCATCAACTACTGGGCCGTGGCCACTCTCACCATCCTGGAGGAGACTGACAATGACTGAGTCATCAGCATACTTTATAATGTGTCTGTTGTCATGTCTGCTCCGACACATGTTTGTGTACATGTTTGTGTACACATGTTTGTGACCATCACACTACCACCACCATATTTTACTGTTGGTATGATATTCCTTTTGAGTCATGAACACTGACCTTAACTGAGGCAAGTGAGGCCTGCAGTTCTTTGGATGTTGTTGTGGGGTCTTTTGTGACCTCTTGGATGAGTCGTCACTGCGCTCTTGGAATAATTTTGGTTGGCCGGCCACTCCTGGGAAGGTTCACCACTGTTCCATGTTTTTGCCATTTGTAGATAATGGCTCTCACTGTGGTTCGCTGGAGTCCCAAAGCTTTAGAAATGGCTTTATAACCTTTTCCAGACTGATAGATCTCAATTACTTTGTTTCTCATTTGGATTGCAGCATGATGTCTAGCTTTTGAGGAAAGTAAAGGATGTGAGGCGAGGCACGAGCATAGGACGACACAGAATATTTATTATCCCTCTAACAACATGTACAGCCATGGACCCCAGTGCCAGGAAGCCTTGCCAGTTTCTCTGCGTTCTGCCTTTATAGCTTTAGTACTCATGCATAGAAACTGGGGCTGGTGCATTACGCATCGTGTATGTACAAAGGAATTGTGTGATGCAGTTATCATAACACTTGCTACCTAGATTACAATACTAGGGATGGGCATAATTTACTGATTAACCGATAATTGATCATTAAGAATTTCACCGAGGAAGTTCATTTTCGTCGACAAACCGTTTTTTTTTTTTTTAAACAATCCGAGGTCTTATTAGGCCTAGTGCACGGCCGTCCTCAAACAATGCAATGGCAAAATTTGGGCACCAGGGGGCAACATTACACCATCGCCGTACCCTGGCGTGCCTCAGTTGATACATGCGGGCTTCCGTAGGGCAATCGCCAAATCATGAAGCGGTTACGGCGAAGTGTTGCGTGGGACCATTTCAATTTAAAAAATGACCAGGTGTACTGCAATCACTGCAATGCAGCATACAAATACACCTCATCGACAGGGTCCATGGAACACCCTTATTACGCGAAGAAACCGCCAACAGTGGTTGCGCGCTGAGTAATGGCGGTCGTGAAGATTCTTTTTTTTTTTTTCAGAAACTTTATTGAGAAGGTCATGAAGATTCGGTGTACACACGTCGAGGGAAGCTGGAGGAGGCGGCGTAGTGGCTCGACGGGAAGACTATTTTGCACAAAATGGCACAAGAGAACAGCAAAAAGTTCTGCGCGGCTAGACTAAGTAACACGAGCGATAGAGCAATGAATGCGGTCTTCGTTTGTTGGGTGGCCGCTCGGCAGGGACAGAAGCTGGGTAAAACGTCTCGGCCAATCAGCTTGCGGGGTGAAACGTCTCGGCCAATCAGCTTGCGAGATTCCCGAGGGCTCTCCGTGCTGATTCCTGATGTTCTAATGTAGTCTACCTGCCTTGTTACGTACCTAAAAATGTTAATGATTAACCGATTATTAATCATTAATTCTCCCGACGATCGGTGAAGAAAATTTCACCGAATGCCCATCCCTATACAATACATTCATCCCCTGCCTCTTCAGGCAGCCTTGGTGCAGCAGGGGGCAAAATGTGCATCTTTGTTTGGTTGGCTCCATGTAAATTTGCACAGTCTGAATCTCCCGGTGAGCTTCCTCATGCAGTCCATTGTCCTCATGTTTCCTCCTGCTTCTGGGTGTGAGAGAATGCTAGACCAGTGTATTGTGTCCACCACACTACTACATTTTGTCAGGCAGGCCCTATTTAAGTGATTTCTTGATTGAGAACAGGTGTGGCAGTTATCAGGCCTGGGTGTGGCTAGAGAAATTGAACTCAGCTTTCCAAAGATGTGATAAACCACAGTTAATTTATGTTTTAACGGGAGGGGGGGTGTCATTTTTTCACACAGGGCCATGTAGGTTTGGATGTTTTTCCCCTTAATAATAAACGACTTCATTTAAAAACTGCATTTTGTGTTTACTTGTGTTATCTTTGTCTAATATTTAAATTTGTTTGATGATCTGAAACATTCTAGTGTGACAAACATACAAAAAAATTAGAAATCAGGAAAGGGGCAAACACTTTTTCATACCACTGTACATGGATTATTAGCACTACTAAGCATAAAAGCACTGTCCTGACATCAAGAGTAATATCGTTTATCATGATAACGTCTGGGATAATTTATTGTGTAAGAGAATTTATCATTACATGCCTAAGAGAAGTTAGCCAGTCAAATCTAAACTGAGGGTACAGAAAATAATCAATCAATCATGTGCAATTTCAGGTTAAAAGAACCTGCAGATTGGTGGAAACTCACTGGTGTACTCAACCTCCACATCAGCGAGGGCTTTCAGTGTGTTCTCAAAGGTGACGCTGTTGATTTCCAGAGCTCCAACGCAGTCATAAACCTCCTTTGTGTTGGCGATGACCTCATCGCAGAGCTTTACAATCTGCTCAGAGCTCAGGTCCCAGCGAAGTCTGTTCTCAGAACAGACTGGCACAAGGCTGCCAAACACCATCTCACCTGGGACAAGTAGAAGATGAGGAGGACAGGTCAAAAACACAAACTCTTCTTGGATTACTTCAGCTAACTAGCAGCACAGATGCTGGATACTAGAGGTGCGAGAAATAATTTTTCAGATGCATCTCAATGTGTACGTGAAGGATTCTGAATCGATGCACAAATGTCAAGATCCTGATTATTAAATATTATTAATAACATAATAAATTTAGCCGGAGCAAAAAAAGTCTGTGGCCTGAACAAAAAGGTCAGCGTCCATACGTGCCCGGACTCTTTATGGCGTGACACAAAAGAAACAAAATGGTGGAGCGGAGTGTACGATAGGCCCCCTTTTCATTAAAAGCAAACGTAAGGCTGTGTATTATGGACAAAAATTCATATCATGTTATAAATCATCTTATATCGCGATAACAATATATATCCCGATACACATTTTCTGTAAATTCTACAGTTTAGATAATCATATAAAAAGGACCATCTCTTTTTTTTTTACATGTACCATTTTCCCTCATAATTTTGCAGTGTTATAAAATAGCTTTGTAATGTGTACTTGAGACTTGATTCAGAAATTTCAGGTTTTTCTTCTAAATCCTATATGAATAAAAAGTAAACATCAATAAGTTAAATGTTTCCTGAGCCAGAGGTTCCAAGGTTGTCATAGCCAGGAGCGGCACTGGGGTTAAGCTCCCAGTGCTCATAAAATGCTCCTTATGGCGTGCGACTCGAAAAGCCTCTGACAACTAAGTCCAACTCCTAGCCTGCCCGTGTGGTTTAGTCTCTAAGCCCGCCGGAACTGCTTTTACTAATAGGAGAAGGGGCGAGGGCGGACCTCTGGCACCTTAAAACCAGATGCTTCGGGTAGATGGTGGCTCGTCAACCTGGGAAGGTAGCCCATCTAGGGGAAGGTAAACCCTGATTTCAAACCTCCGCTGCCTTGCGGCACACCCGGTCACGGGAAAGGCTTCGGGAGTCAACTCTGAGGAAAAATCCGGAGTTGGAGTCCCTAAGGCAGTTCTCTGTTGTGCTCAACATCGTTCTGGCAGCTCCTGCGACAGCGCTGGTGCCAAACTGTAGCAGCCCTGCTGTTCCTTTGGATTCATCAGTGACGTGGAGAGGGGGGACATGCTGCATGGGCAACATCTTGTCCTCCATATCTTTCTGCCCAGGCTTGAACCCTACCAACACCCAGCGCTGGAAGGTAGAACACCGGATCACTGGAGAGGACACTCCAGCTTCACCTTTGGCGTAGACAAAACACAGGGAATGACAGTTACCGGTTATAAGCCACCACTCAACTGGCGTAGAGCGCGGCGCCAGGGGTTGCTCCCGACGGTGGGAGGGATCATCGGATCTCACTGGACAGCTACCGCCCGCCTCAAGCTGGGCAGCCCCCAGCCAATAAGGTGTTGTCCCGCCACAGCTTGCTTTCCTCATTGGGTGCATGGGGATGAGGAGAAGTCCGAACGGCAGGCTGAGAACCTTCGCACCAGGCAAGACAAAAAAATAAAAGAGACCAACTCTAAAACTGGGAACTTGGAACGTCCGCACTATGATGACAGGACTCGCTGCTAACCTCAAGGACATCAACGACACCAGGAAGACTGCCATCATCAATAATGAGCTGAAGAGACTGGAAGTGGATATCGCCACTCTCCAGGAAACACGGTTGGCTGACACAGGCACACAGAGAGAAGGACTATACGTTCTACTGGCAGGGAAAGGGCAGTGACAAACACAGGGAACACGGAGTGGGCTTCGCAGTGAAGAACACCTTGCTGAAGATGGTGGAACCGAGCAGCAATGGCCCTGCACGACTCCTCACCCTCCGCCTGAACACCACTCAAGGCCCAGTCACCCTCGTCAGTGTGTATGCCCCAACAATGACAGCCACACCAGAGGCAAAAGACGAGTTCTACGAGAATCTCGCAACAACTGTCAGGATCATCCCCAACTCTGAACAACTCATTCTCCTTGAAGACTTCAATGCCAGAGTGGGTGCTGACCACGACTCCTGGCCCTCCTGTCTTGGACCATTTGGCGTGGGCAGACTGAACGACAACGGACAGCGGCTGCTCGAGTTCTGCACATATCACAATCTGTGCATCACAAACTCGTTCTTCAAGACCAAGCTCCAACACAAGGTTTCCTGGCGACATCCGCACTCAAAGCACTGGCACCAGCTGGACTTGATCCTGACCAGGCGCACCTCACTGAAGAACGTGCTAATCACCCGTTCGTTCCAGAGTGCAGACTGCAACACAGACCATTCATTGGTGTGTTGCAAGGTCAAGCTGCAGCTGAAGAAATTCCATCATGCTAGACAGCCTGGAAAGGCACGGCTTGACACCAGCAAGATGGCCCAACCAGAACTTGTTGAGCAGTTTGCCTCCACCTTTGAAACGGAAATTGGTGTACCACAAGAAGGAGAATCTGCAAAGCAGAAGTGGGAAGAGCTGCGAAACACCATACACCGCACAGCCTTGGCTACCTTTGGGAGGAAGACCTCGAAGTCACAGGACTGGTTTGATGCCAAGTTGACTGAGATGACCCCCGTCATTGAAGCCAAGCACTCAGCACTTGCTGAGTACAAGAAGTACCCAAACGAGAAGAATCTCCAGATTCTCAGGGCTGCGAGAAGCAAAGTTCAGCAGACTGCTTGGCGCTGTGCCAACGAGTACTGGACTCAGCTCAGCCAAGATATTCAAACCGCTGCCATAACAGGGAACATCCGTGGTATGTATGATGGCACCAAGAAAGCACTTGGTCCGGCTCAGAGCAAGACGGCCCCCCTCAAATCCTTCACTGGGGAGATAATCACAGAAAAGAACAAGCAGATGGAGAGATGGGTGGAACACTACTCCGACCTCTACTCCAGACAGAACACCGTGACACTGTCAGCCCTTGATGCCATCGACTGCCTGCCATCCATGGATGAACTTGACTCTGAGCCAACCATCGACGAACTCAGCAAGGCCACTGATAGCTTGGCCGCTGGCAAGGCACCCGGCAACGACGGCATACCCCCCCGACCTGATCAAGCACTGCAAGACCGCCCTACTGCTGCCATTGCATGACATCCTCTGCCAGTGCTGGAAGGAAGGTGCCATACCACAGGACATGAGAGACGTCAAGATCATCACCCTCTACAAAAACAAAGGGGAGAGAAGCGACTGCAACAACTACAGGGGCATCTCCCTCCTCAGCGTTGTTGGCAAAGTCTACGCACAAGTTGTTCTCGTTCGTCTACAGAAGCTTACCGAATGTGTCTACCCTGAGTCTCAGTGTGGCTTCCGCACTGAGCGATCGACGGTAGACATGATATTCTCCATCCGCCAACTCCAGGAGAAATGCAGAGAACAGAACATGCCCCTGTACGTCGCCTTCATCGACCTCACCAAAGCATTCGATCTGGTCAGCAGAGAGGGCCTTTTCAAGATCCTGCCAAAGATAGGATGCCCACCAAAGTTGCAAAGCCTCATCGAATCGTTTCACACCAACATGCAGGGGATAGTGCAGCACAACGGCAACGTCTCAGAGCCATTCAACATACGCAGCGGAGTGAAACAGGGCTGTGTACTTGCGCCAACCCTCTTTGGGATTTTCTTTGCTATGATCCTGAGGCATGCCTTCAGCACAGCAACAGAGGGAATCTACCTGCACACAAGATCTGACGGCAGGCTTTTCAACCTCGCCCGCCTGAAAGCCAGAACCAAAGTACGCGAGGCTCTAATCAGAGACATGCTGTTCGCAGACGACGCTGCAGTCGCAACCCACACACAGCAGGAGCTTCAGACCCTGATGGACCGCTTCTCCCAGGCATGCAAGGACTTCGGGCTTACCATCAGCCTGAAGAAAACTAACGTCTTGGCGCAAGGCACGGAAGCACCACCAACCATCACCATCGACGACTACGAGCTGGAGGTCGTGAATCAGTTCATGTACCTGGGGTCCACGATCAGCAACAACCTCTCCCTTGATACAGAGATCGACAAGAGGATTGGAAAATCAGCCTTCACACTCGCTCGCCTCACCAAATGAGTGTGGGAGAATCCCAAACTCTCTGTCAAGACGAAGATGGCAGTGTACAACGCCTGCGTCATCAGCACACTGCTCTATGGGAGTGAGACGTGGACAACATACGCCCGGCAGGAAAAGAGACTGAACTCCTTCCACTTGCGCTGCATTCACCACATCCTGGACATATCCAGGGAGGACAAAGTGCCCAACACAGAAGTTCTGTCCCACGCCGGCCTTTCCTCCATGTTCACTCTACTCAGGCAGCGCAGGCTCCGCTGGCTAGGCCACGTTCACCGTATGGAGGATGGCAGAATCCCCAAAGACGTCCTCTACGGAGAACTGGCGACTGGCAGGAGAGACGTTGGCCGCCCACAGCTGCGCTTTAGAGACGTCTGCAAGAGAGACATGAAGGCCCTGGAGATCAACACAGAGCGCTGGGAGGACCTTGCAACGGACCGCTCCAAATGGAGAGGCACCCTGACCAGACAGCTAAAGGCAGGTGAAGAGAGACTGACTGCTGCAGCAGATGAAAAAAGGACCCGCAGGAAGAACCGCCACAGACCCAGCAGCACGGAGACCCCCCACAAGTGCGACCTGTGTGACAGGGACTGCCATTCGCGCATCGGCCTGTTCAGTCACAGGCGGTGCTGTTCCAGCAGAGTAGACGTTTAGGATTTTCTTCCATGGTCATCAGACCGACGGAGGACGACGAGCCAGAGGAGAATAGCCTAAAAAATGTCTGAAAATGAGAAAATTACCCATGGCTGTCACCTACAGATATAAATTAGCTGTTAGTTTAAATCAGGGGTGTGCAATCATGTGCCATGGACGGCCAAGACCCTGCAGGCTTTACCTCCAATCAGTGTCTTCAACAGCAGATTCCACTGAATTTATTTCCAATGATTGCTGATAAGTGAAAACACTGCTGAAGAGACTGGGTAGAAGAGAAAACCTGCAGGGTCTTGGCCCTCCATGGCACATGATTGGACACCCCTGGTTTAAATCATTCATTCATTCATCTATCTTCTTCCGCTTAATCCTTTTTGGGTCGCGGGGGGGCTGGAGCCTATCCCAGCATCTTTGGGCGAGAGGCAGGGCACACCCTGGACAGATCGCCAGTCCATCGCAGGGCCAACACAGAGAGACAGACAACCATTCACTCTCACAGTCATACCTAAGGACAATTTAGAATCCCCAGTTTTGATGCCAATTAACCTAACCTGCATGTTTTTGGCATGTGGGAGGAAGCCGGAGAAATCCCGGAGTAAACCCACGCAGACACGGGGAGAACATGCAAACTCCACACAGATCACTGTTGGTCGGGTGCTGGGATCGAACCCGGGATCCCCCGACCAAGGGTGAGTTGCTGTGCTGCCGCAGTGCTAACCACTCCACCACCGCGCCGCCCTGGTTTAAATCAGTGAAAATTTAAGTGTAGAACTACAGCCTGAAGATGCGATTCTGGCCCGATTTAACCTGTTTGCTTCTTAGTGAAAATATTTCAGATTGGTCATGATCCGAAAATCAAAGACACAAAAGGTAATGTTGTGGAGAAAGGGATAGTCGAGGCAACGAGCTGAACGACACAAATCTTTATTCTTTCTCCAACAACATAACAGCAAATAACGAAACAGCGCTACAGCACTCCTGGGTCTCTGTGCATTCCCCTTTTATATCTTTAATCCCATGCATCGAGACCTGGAGCTTCTGACCATCATACATTGTTGTTTAACAAAGGAATGTGTGGCACAGTAACATAACATACACCAGCACCGCTTTCACACCTTTGTTCTCTCTGCGGCTCCGATCATTCTTACTCTCCCCAAGGGGCACATAGAATCAACAGTCCCGTCTGATGCCCCCCGGCAACACCTCTTCATTCGGTCCATTGTCCTCCTCTTTCCCCCTGCCTCTCTTGTGGAGAAAACCTCCACCCCATGCCCCCACAATGTAATAAAATACATGTGATGACTAACTTTATTCATTATCACTACTTGACTAGCTAAAATAATTAGAAATCAAATAAATTACATTAAGAGCCAACTTGCTCCTCCGACCAGTTTTAATGTATTTATTATTTATTTTGCGTGTATGTGCCACCATCATGCACCTTTAATATTTTTTTTTCCCAGACAAAACTAAGAAACTCAGCAGTAATTTACCCCCCCCAAAAAAACAAAAAACGATGGTCTGCTACATTTCCAGTTAGCACAACTTAGCTTAAATGATGATCATTTAGTATTTTATAATTACCTCCGCCAGGAGGTAATGTTTTTGCCGGGGTTTGTCTGTTTGTCTGTCGGTTAGCAAGATAACTCAAAAAGTTTTGGACGGATTTCGATGAAACTTTCAGGCGTTGTTGGAAATGGTACAAGGAAGAACTGGTTAAATTTTGGGAATGATCCGGCTCACCGTCCAGAAGAAAACCGCCATTACGGAAAATGCCATATTCGTCAATAACTACTCAACCACTAATCCTATCATTGTCAATCCAATTGCTAGTCATATGTTTTCATGGTCAAGGAATCTGAAAACATACACACAAACACTGCATGGGGGGAACTGTGGCCGCCATTACGGAAAATGTCATTTTCGTGAATAACCACTGAACCACTAATCCTATCATTGTCAATCCAATTGCTAGTCATATGTTTTCATGGTCAAGGAATCTGAAAACGTACACACAAACACTGTATGGGGGGAACTGTGGCCGCCATTGCGGAAAACGTCATTTTCGTGAATAACTACTGAACCACTAATCCTATCATTGTGAATCCAATTGCTAGTCATATCTTTTCATGGTCAAGGAATCTGAAAACGTACACACAAACACTGTATGGGGGGAACTGTGGCGCTTGGCAGAGGTCTGTGCACTCCGAGTGCTTTTCTAGTTACACATTGTGTTAACGTTGCGTACCTCCTATTAAAACAAGGTTAGCGAACTATCCTCTCTGATGCAGCCCGATGAAAAACAGTCCCACATCCCTGGCAAACAGAAGTAGCAGCTATCTGAACCGGTAGCTTGGAGTTAGCATTAGCAACCACCAGACTGAAGCCTAGCCAGCCACCCACCACACCTGTTCCACTGCACGCAATCGACACTGCAGGGAAGAGGCAGGGCGCCGACAGGTCGTGATGAGGTTGGAGCTTTACTGAATAAACGTTGGTATGGGCATTTTAAATACGATATACAGTAAATGACAGACATTTTTATATCGTCATCTGATATATATCATCATATCGCACAGCCCTACATCCTAGTAACTCCTTATACAAACATAATTCGTTATGTGGTTATAGCCGTGACAAGCTGTGGTCTAAATGAATGGTTTTCATCTTGGGGTCCCTGGAACGTTCAGGTTTCTGTGGAAAATTTTCTAATTTCATTTCTTAATTGGTCCAAAAACTTGCAAATAATTTGCCATCGTTTTGCATGGGTTTTGTAGACACCCCTGCACAACAACGGCAAAATATTTGCAATTTTTTGGACCAAATAAGAAGGGAAACTTCAAAATTTCCCATGGAAATGTGAACATTCCAGGGACCCCAGGTTGAGAACCACTGGTTTAAATGACAGGGGGTGGCAGTCCAAGGAGTAAGTGCTCCAAAATCCTGTGTTTTATTTTACTACATTCCAGACTTCAGTAAACATAAAGCACACATATTTAGGAAAAGGCATGGACTGGTAGACATTTAGATTTTGTTCAAAGTTATTCACATAATAAAACCCCAGTCTAGTGTTTTTTTTACTAGAGTTCAGTACTTGGCAAATCAAAAAGAATTGCAGCGACATGTGTTACGAAACCCAAAAATCACCACATTCGCAAGCATTCATTGCTCCGTGAGATATGGATGTCACACAAGTTTTACTTGTGTACAAAATCTGGCTACTCCACCCACTGGTGGTCCATGGGCAGATAAAATGTAGCTAACTGACATATGGGTGTTTTTATTTATTAGGGGTCCAATGTATGACATTGGTGGCAAAATTTAAAATTGATCAAATCTGCACATGAAATTGACTAATCACTATCCAATTGTGTCAGGTTTATGAAACTATTAACTATTTTCGTAACGGCATTCGCGTTCAGGAACTCTTGAGGATGAGCGCCCACTTCAACTACTTGTAAATGGAGACGTAAACGGGACACTCGGGCTTTTGTTTCCCCGTGTGCCAATGCACTTTGCAATGGCACACGTTTTACACGAAACAACTTCAACACTTCCAGTATTTTTCACGCATCAAAACTCATCAACAGCTACATTTTCACGACATATTAAGATGTGATAACGTGTATACATACCTTCAAATTCTCCCTGTTTGCTGGATAAGACGTAAAATCACAAAAGGCGTAAATGCAGGACACGGAAGTTTGGACATTCGATAACTTCAATATAAAGTGACCACGGTTAATCCTCTCCACATGGGTTGAGCACATCCGGGGTAGAGAAAATAAAAGCGCTTTCCCAGGGCGGTCACCTCGCCAGACGGGGCTGCGCGCGGCCGACCAAGACCGAAGACGTAAATTTTTTAAAGGACACCATATTCGATGCGTCATAAATGTTTGAGATTTTATTGAAATATTCTACATCTGAGCTTCACAAAGACTGATCTCCTTTTTACGTGTATGGTTTGGGATTTGAAAGGTGCAAAGTGAAAAGCATCAGCACTTCCTGTTTTCTGGTTACTTTACCAAATAACTTGCATGTTGCTGCGTAAATTCGGGGACACGGAAATTTACGTCGTACGAGCAAATTTGCAGGGGTCGCCGTACAAAAACCATAGATCCGATCACATTGGGGAATGTTTTATTCTGAATTTGCATTACAACTCTGTTATCTCTTGCATAAATGAGTAGAAAGAGTTACTCAGAGATCACTTTACAGTACTTTGAAATTGATGCGATTTTCATGTCACACACAAACTGGGAAAAATGAGGGGACACGACCAATAGTTTCGATTCTAACGGCAAAATCAATGATTTTTTTTTAAATTGCAATGCAAGTCTGAAACTCTTATGTTCCCTTGCATATTATAAGAATGAAACCGACATCTGCAAATTACAGAAAAAGAGAGAGCGCTTGAAAGTCGGATACCCCTGATATAGTGCACTGGACCCCCCCCCCAAAAAAACACACCCATATACCTACCATGCATTGTGCGGGGGGGGGGGACTTCCCCCACCCCTGCTGCCCTCCTCCTGCTGAGGGCCTGGGATCCGTCATGTTGTCAAAATCCCTGGGTGCTGCTGAATGTATAGATACAGCCAAGGGAGTGAGAGAGGGACTGAATAACAGAGTAAGCAAGAGTGAGGGAGTGATGAATGGAGGTGGTGATGGTGAGTCGGTTTTGTGTGGCACTTTGCGTGTCGGGTGGCATCTCGGGGTGCCTGCAGTGATCTGCTGATCAGTTGCTCGGGCGGGCGCTGGGGTTGAGGGTCTGCTTCTGTGGCCGCGACCACCCTGGGGTGGGTCAGCAGGGGGGTGGTCGCTGGTCTGCGCCAGCGGTCTCCCCGGCCACTGCTGGGCGCTGGTGCGCGTTCAAGTTCGCTGCATCTACATCGCAGTCACCCTAAGAAATAAGGGTGAATGAGGGTGGGTGAGTGTGAGGGGGCAAGCGCGAATGGATGTGAGTAGGTCGGAGTGTGAGTGAGAGTGCGTACGTGGGTGTGTGAAAGTGAGTGGGTGTGGGTGACTCTGAGAGCAAGTGGGAGTGAGATCGAACGGGTACAGGAGTGAGAGAGAATAGGTGGGTCCAGGAGTGTGAGAGTGGGTGAGTGAGTGTATGTGGGTGCATATGAGAGCATGAGGGTGTGAAGGTTTGAGGATGGGTGTGTTTGCGAGTTGGGAGATGGTGGATTGAGGGGGGTAGTGCCTCTCAGCTATGTGGGCTCCCATGGGCGGGGGGGACTTCTTTGGGCATGGGGGTCCCCGAGGTGTGCGGTCGCAGGCCTCCTGGCACCTGGGGCCCGTGGACTGGCATTGGTGGGGGGTGGCGGGCCTGGGGGGGTGGGTCAGCCGCATCAGCCGCCTGGCCTCCCTCGATTGTCCCTCCGGGGACGGATGCCTGGCTTTCCTGCGGCTTGCTGACCTTGGGCATTTGTGCCCTGTGGGGGTTGGTGGTGCTGCCTTCCCTGCTCTAGGTTCCCGGGGGGAGAGATGCTGTGACCAGCCCCCTCTTTGTATGTTTCCTGACAAACCACTCACATGCACACACTTACTTTGCACATGCTCTCATATATACACACACAGACGTACATGCATAAATGTCTCTCTTTTAACAGGTGCGGATACCAGACTCGTGTTGAGGCATCTTCGGTGGAAGAAGCAGTTTATCTTCTGTTTCTTTTAGTTGGTTTGTTTGTCTTCTTTCCCCCTCTACACCCTTTCCCTATTCCCCATCCCGTTGGGTCCTCCATGGGTAAAATAATTTAAATAAAGTATTAAAAGTTACTACAGGAGGAGTTTACAACAATATACAGTACATAGTTAGGTACTGTATAAAGCTCCTTTTGGCAAAGTAAAATGGTTTTGGCACAATAAGGGTAACAGAACTCTGTTCTGCTTACCTAGCTGCCTGACAGGACAAGGGGGGGGGGAAATAAAAAAAATAAATAAAATGTAGCTGATCAGCTGAACACATCAGCCAGTTAGTAACCCTGGTTCATAGTGTTCTTTCAGCAACAAAGCTTTTCATTTTTTTTTATTGCTTCATATTTTTTCAGTGTTTTTATGGGCTAATAAAGGCCAGTATTAAAAATTATCTAGTCAGGTCCTCTGTACATGTCTAGACTTTCTTGGAAAAATAAACTAGAATTTTGATGTAAGGCAGACTTGTTTTGTCTGTTTTGAGAATTTGAACTGTTAACTTCTTTTGATGAAAATATTAGTGTGTTACCATTCATACAGCCAATGCTCAATAAATCACAAAAATATCAACACCACAAAGTTTTGAATAGATCGATCTGCATAATCTTGTTCCTTATGACCAATAAATTGCATTCAGTTTAAAGATGCACAAGATTTTTTCCAGGGTACTTTTGGGTACATGCCCTGGAGGGTCTGAAACACTATGGTAACCTGATACATTATCTATTGAAACCAGCTGAGAACAGTGTTGGGAGGAACGCATTACAAAGTAACACCACTACTTTTGCAGTAACATGCTGTGTAATGAAATTACTGTGTAAAAATTCAGTAATGCATTACAGTTACTGAAATTTGATCAGATGCATTACTCATATAGCTTCAAAGTTTGCAACTTTTTGCTTAAAAGTGGGTAAATATGTTTGCTTTTAACTTAAAAGATTACAATATGTGGTTACATAAGTGATTAAATACAATAGGGGTGTTTGTATATGTTCCTGCTGTAGGTCTATCTATACAGTGAGTGGGGTCTCACCACTGAGAAAAACTTTCAGCAGCCAACAGGTCTATTTCCTTTTGTTCTTGGCATAAAACTTTGAATTGGTGTTAAATTTAGTTTATTCCGAATGATATGGATTGCTTTGAAGTTACTTTGAAGACTTAATTTGGTTATAAATCGGCTTTAAAGATTAGGAGTTTAAATAAAAAATGCAGTCCCTATGTTTCACCACAAGATAGAGGCAGTTTTCATCTGCACTCCCAGAAGAGGAAACCCAATGACGTCACTCGGGGAGTCCTGGGTCCCTTCCCAAAATGGCGGCTACGGGGAACCTGCTTTAAGTGGACTCAAGATGGTGTCGCTCGGCCGATCTACACATGCGCAATTTTCATGTACAGCTGACGGTCGCGCGCGCAACTGTGAGCATGCATGTGACACGTGGATGCAGGCGCGAGTTTCAGTCGACAAAACCATGCCTTGCTTTTCAAAGTGGGAGAGCTTCGATCTCCCTAAAACTTTATTCAAACTAGTTTACACAATGGTTAATTCAAATTCCCCAAGGGTCTGCTTCGCCTGCGGGGTTTTGAACTAACGGGAGCACGAACAGGATTGCTTTGCTGTTCGGTCCTAGGCCTATTTTAATTATTCAGTGTGTAATCACACTTCTTAAGCATGCATTAACCAACAACAAGTAACTGAGTAGAGTGGGGTGGAAGCGTTCTCTTCCCCCCTGTGCGGTCGGCGCACACACACACACACACACACACACACACACAGCAGTAATCAGGGAGCGAGCGAATTCACCCCCTCACCCTCGTGACACCGAGACAAAGGCAATGGCTGCAACGCAGCAGAGGCACAATTTCACTTCACCGTTGTTAAAAGTTATAAGCTGACCAAATCACACACAGTTACGCTTTCATATTTCATTCTGAGTGTGCTTCAAGTTGAATCCCACAGCCTCACACGGGGCACAATAACCTGTAACAGTATATGAATTAATAATTATGATCAGGTATAAAAATTATTTAATTTATATTAATGTATTGGAACCAGAGATGAATTCTCGGTTCATATACACCGGAGAAGTTAATAACACTCGTGGGGCACCAGCTTCTATCTCTAAGAAGCAATTTAACCTTTAATTTCACTTTATACCCATTTAATCACTCAATAAATTAATCAATAATCAGTGTCAAAATTTTAGTGAATTCGATACTGGGTACTTCAACCAGACTCAGAATGAAATAAATTCTCAACAACCTCTCTCATTTTCACATATTTATTAAATGAAATGATGATTAACAGACATTGCAATGATTTCATTAACCATAAAATTAAACTTGTAAATGATAGATTAACAATGTCAACATTTGCAGAACCAGGGTTAACTGTGAAATGAATTTAGATCAGTTTGAGTTTAACAGATTGTGGAAGACAACGCAAATTTATGGGGAAAGTTTTACTAATTATATGAAAAGTTCTGGATTACTCTAAGAAAATAAAAACGGAATTTTAATGAAAAGAGGAGTTATGTTAATGGCTCCTTAATTTTGCATTTGATCAAATATTGAATTATCCTCAAATCTCAGACGTTTGATTCAGCAGATGGATAAAGAAAGTGCAGCTCATGTGCTTTCTTGTTGAAGATTTGAAGTTGCGTTCTTTCTTTGTCCTCGTGAAGCTTTCAATGTGGAAAAGTGCCAAAACCCAGAATATTTGTCCAGCAAATACTCAGTTGTCACAAGATGAGATTTTGATGTGTTGATCACCTGGGCTGCGATCTGGCCCAGAGCGTCTCCTCCTCATGGGTCATGATTTCTTCAGCTGTGCGTGGTCGTGGCGAGCTGCGTCCAGGATCTGCAGCTTCTCACGAGGAATTCAAGAATAATAATAATATCTGATCCTATAGCAAAATTAACAGATCTTTCGGACTGGTGGAGATGAAAATTGTTTGTAGTGTGTAAGTTGGTCAATATAAATTTAAAAAAAAAAAAAGAAAAGTCAAGATTAAAACTTAGATTAAAATTAAAAACGGTGGTTTTACAGAAAGTTTAACAGGAAAAAGTGACAGAAATAAACATCTAGGATTGGAGTTTAACTCCTAATTAGAAATTTGAGCTCAGAGAGAAAGAATTCCTAGGCATTTAAAGAAACATTAAGATACAAAGAGATTACAAAACAACAGGATACTTCAGGCTCTGTGATCGTAGGAAAAAAAAAACGTGGGATAAGTCCCTTTGTTCTCTGCTGTGTAGAGACGAAGACAAAAGATGTGAAAAGCCGAAAAAGTGATCTGGCAAAAAACGGCGGCGAAAAGAGGATGAAAAAGGCCGTCGTTTCCTTTTTATCTGGGGGAAACTTTCACGGGCCTCGGTGACTGACAGGAACTCAGACCAATAGGCTTCCTTCGTGGGTGGGCTTTATGAACTTTAGTCCAATGAGCAAACAGTCTTTTGTCTGGAGCAAATAACTGTTGTCAAGCAGAGATTGGCTGCTGGCAGTCACATGATTTGAGAGACGCTTTGCAAATCTAATACATATTTTAATACTGGAATATTCCTCTATACACTTATGTATATTCTCTAACCTAGTCTTAGTGATCATGCAACTTATACCCAGTGCTTAGAAATTAACATGCAGGAATAAACATTCATCTAAACATTTTAACATGCACATATATAAAATCACGGATTAATACATTTCAAACCTATTATTGATTGTCCAGAATAAACATCAAGAGTCTATTTGCTTTTCCTGGGGTCCAGGAAAAAGAAGAGAGATGTTGAAAAGTGAGTCCTAAAGATGTGGTTAAAAGGTTTGCTGGTTAAATTCGGCATGTCCCAGAGTTTAAGGCAATGTTGAGCTGTGGATCTATGTGGGCCATGAGGGGCTCCAGGAGCCTGTTCCATGTCTCCGTGTTTTTGGGCCATACAAGTCAAAACAAGAAATAGATTAGGGTGAATTCCTTAAACTGGTTTTAACAAAGGAATGTGAGTTCAGTTGTGGCCTGGGGTAAAAGAGCAGTTTCCTTACTGTCTTTTTCCTGTCTTTAAGCAAAGGAAACAATGTCTTTAAGCAGAAGAATAATCCTATTGATGAGCCAAAGTGAGATGATGCTACACTTATTTTATTAATATGGACAGATATTTTTAGCACAAATAAATTAATATACAAACTGACCCTACCGTAGTTGAGACACAGCCGTCAGTCGATGGGACCTGTTGCAGGGAGCCGAGTCTTCACTACTGAACGGAGGAAGAGATGAAGCTACTTTGTTTTTATGGGAATAGATTATTTTTCCTTCGGCGCGATTAAGGACAAAGGAATATTGGTGGGTTGCAAGCTAAAGTGTCGGTTGAGACCTACTGCAATCTTGACAAGCGCTTGAAAACAGCAACAAAGCTCTGACAAAGCTAGTGCTAAGTAATGGCCAGCTATGCTAACAACACCGACTGGATGTAAAGCTGAAACACTCTTGTCTCAACACCCATGGCTGGATTTCAAGAACAGGTATGCATCTGGACAGTTTGTGACCAACAAGAATTAAACCGACTGATTGCCAGATACATCATTACAGACTGAAGACATGATAATAGTCACTTTCCATCACACAGCTGGGCTGTGATTCACTGAAGTTAAAACACATTTACCTGCTGCCTGGATAAAGATAATTCAAAAATAGATTTTGATCTCCAAAAGGAATTTGAGGGACTGGATCATGTCTCTGTCACAGCAGACATTTGGACTGTGGATAATGGATATTATCTTTGGATCACTGCACATCAAATTAAATCCATATCATAAAGGTAAGATAAACATGGACAACTTTATGCTGTGTTGCCAACTCTCACTCTAAAATGAGGAAATTACTGGCAATATCATGTTGATTTTCTTCAGATTTTTCCCACAACTAGAGCTCTCTAGGCAGGATAAAGCACACTGAACATGTTCAGAAAGTATGTTTTCAGCCTGACATTAATCAGCCCGTAATGTAATCCATTAATTAAAGTATCTTGCTATGTGTCATATTGTCATATGTGTCATATATTACTATTGTCGTTGGGAGTGACTAGGAGGAACAAGATTAGAAGTGAGTATATCAGAGGGACAGCTCAAGTTGAGCTATTGGGAGACAAAGTAAGAGAGGCAAGGCTGAGATGGTTTGGACATGTGCAGAGGACGGACAGTGGCGATATCGAGCAAAGGATGTTGAAGATGGAGCTACCAGGCAGGAGGAAAAGAGGAAGGCCACAGGGAAGATTCACGGATGTAGTGAAGGAGGACATGGAGGGGGTTGATGTCACAGAGGAAAGGATAGGGTGAGATGAAGGCAGATGATCCACTGTGGAGGGGGCAGCTGAAAGAAGAACATGCAGCTACTGTATGTGTGCAGGATGATTTACATATGCATATGTAAATCATCAGTAACATGAAAGTTATTTTTCCAAGTAATCAGTTACTTTTATCATGCAGTAACTGATAAAGTAACTCAATTACTTTTGAAAAGAAGTAACTAGTAACTGTAATTAGTTCCTATTTTTTAGTAACTTGCCCAGCACTGGTTGAGAAAAATAAAGAGAAGAGAAAATTGGTGTTTTCACATGCCGAACTAAAAAAATGGATGTATGAAAGGCATTATAAATTAAATACTTTCTTGAATTAGCTGATGTGTTTGGAGTTGGAAGGAATGAGTGGAGATTGGTGTGAGCGAATGGACAGACAGGCGGTCGGGGTGGGCTGGATTTCTAGGAAAGGTTCAATGGGCAGATAACTAATATGCTACAAAAGCCGGGAGGGGAAAATCAGTTTAAAAGCAGTCTGTGTCTAAAAGGTATTTAAAAAAATAGCTGCGACTTTAACCAATCACCTTCAAGCTTATTTGTTCAACACTAACCCGACAAGTTAAAAAAAAAAAAAAACCCTCATTCATTCGGATGAACCAGTTAGCTGATTTAAGCAGTGAAGCTAACGGTGATCCGAGATACACTCGGGCACCAAGTGTCGCAGAAATAAACCCACCCAGTTTACACTGTCACTACCCGGTTCTGTGTAAACACGTTCATACACTCCCACGGTGACTTACCTGTCGGCCCCATCATTCCCAGAGTCAATGAAATGTTCTGACGCTCTAACAGATTTTTTGACAGGCAGCTCGTGTACCCCTTCTTCTCCTACTAGTTTTCGGCGGTTGGCAACAAACGGTGGGGTGTACTACTGCCACCTACTGGACTGGACTGATAGAACAAGACTCCAAACACGGATAGCAGATCAGAGGTACGAGGGAGTGTCTAAGAATTGTACTCAAGAAAAAATAGTTTCATTATATTAGTTACTCAAGTACAAGTAAGGGTAGTGTCTTACGGGGCTGAGACAGCTCGCAACTAGTTGGAGATAATAATAAAAAAAATATGAGACAGATCCCAGAATTTGTGACAATTTTCATTTGGAATCACAGTCTCACGAATGTTGCAATAACATTGCACAAACTCCCAGCAAGTTTTTTTTGCCAAAGTTCTCTGGGTGTTTGCATACATGTCATGCAAGTGTTGCAGGGCATTCCCACATCGTTTTTTGCACTCACGACAGTCCCATAATGACTGCCCAACACTCAAGACGAGGTCGAGACAGGTTTGAGACACTGCAATGACTGAAATTATTTTGAGAGAAAGCTGTCACACAATTTTTTTTTAACATTGTGAGACACATATGTGGGTTTCATATGCTTCATATGTATATCACTGTATGCTTACTGTATGCTTCACGTCTCAGATGAACAAAAGGACTGAGCCTCCTAGTGTGGGACACATATGTTGGTTTCATATGCTCCACAAATAGAATACTGTATGTTTATTGTGTGCTGCATGTCTCAAGGGAACAAAGGGACTGAGCCTCCTAGAGGTAACAGGAGGGTGTGAGATTTGGCCTTTTGTTTTAAGGAGATGGCCTTGAGAGATTTCCTGACCACCGGAGACTAGGGGGTGGATGGTGTTAAGATCGGAGGAAGTTATATTGTGACTGGGATTAAGTACCATGTGACTGTATGTTTGATTAAACACCATGTGACTGTAGTTTGATGTCCTAGGTATAAAAGGACAGATGTGAGAAGATTCATCCTCTTTTCCTGCTTTGAAATTGTTGGAGTATGTGATTGTGAATAAAGCTGAATCTGAGGAATAAACTCAGTCTCATCCTTCAACACATTCCCCACACTAGGAGATAACAGGAGGATGTGAAATGTGGTCTTTGGTATGCAAAGAGATGGCCTTGGGGGATTTCCTGGCCGCCAGTGACTTTAGGTGGAGGGGATAAGACCTGGAGGAAGACGCATTGTGACTTGGGATTAAATACAATGTGACTGTGTGCTTTGATGTCCTGGGGTATAAAAGGACGAATGTCTGGGGGTTTCTTTCTCTTTCTGTTTTTGATGATGTTGGAGAATGTGAATAAGCCTGACTTGTGAGATAAACTCAGCCTCGTCATTTCCACATTCTCCACAACATATTCAAAACCCCTGCAACTCAGGAGAGGAAAATGAGAATGCCTAGAATGTTTAGAGACATTTTTAAGCTCTCTTGAGAATGCCGTTCTCCAACTAGTCTCAAGTTGTCTCAGCCCAGTGAGATACTACCCTAAGAGTAGTCATAAAGAATAATTGTGCAAGATTATCCAGCTATCCAAAAAAGTTACTTCGGAGACGCGGGCAGTGAAGATGGCTGCTTAGGTGAGGAGCACCGCAGTGCAGACAGCCTTTTTTTCTTCTACAAGGGCGTTTTTCTCTTGTTTCCTCAGCTGAAACTATTACTACTACTACTACACTTTGCATTGAGACTGGATTTGTGGAGAACAGGATTAAAATGCCAACGCAACAACAGAAACTTAATCTTCGCTCCAAAGCCGGTGCTAGCAAGGAAAATCTGGATAAAGCTGGTGATACCACAACGAGCCCTCCTCCCTCTCCGCCACCTTCAACAGGTGCAGGTGTTGCCAAAGACCAAATGGCGGAAGACATCTCTAAGATCTTTGCACTGTTGAAGGAAATATCGGAGAGGCAAGACGCCAAACTTAACTCTATTGAGGCGTCAACGAGGGCAGTGGACACCAAGTTAACGGAGTTAGCTACTCGGCTGGGAGACGTGGAGTCTCGCATCGCTTTTCTTGAGGATGCTAATATAGCTCTGGATGCTAATCCCCCCGCAACCCAGACGCAGGTGGAAGATTTACTTCTGAAGCTGGACGACTTGGAAAATAGATCACGCCGAAACAATCTACGCTTTGTCGGCTTTCCAGAAAATTGTGAAAAATCAGATGCCCTTACCTTCATGCACAAAGCTATCCCAGATCTGCTGAAAATGGAGTTCCCTGGAGGGCTGGAAATTGACTGTGCGCATCGGAGCCTCGCCAGACGCAAACCAGACGGCCAGCCACCCAGGGCTATCCTGATTCGACTTCTGTGCTTCCAGGATAGGGAGCGTATTGTGGAGGCAGCACGCGGGATGGGAAAGCTGGATTGGAATGGTCATCACATCATGATTTTCCCGGATTATTCCAGACGAGTATCCGAGATGAGGGCGGCGTTCAAGCACTGTAAACATCTGCTGCACCAGAAGAAGATTGCATTCTCTCTCAGGTATCCTGCAGTTCTCGTTGTGAAGTTGGCAAGTGGTAAACAGGAGTTCACTGACCCTAAGAAAGCATTGAACCTGATTCTTTCACTACCGTGAGACATTGATGAACAATGGTACGAATATATGCTATATGTTTATTTGTTATATATTTTTGACGGAGGATTTGATGCAGTATTAATGTAAGGTTCCATTTTTTTTTTACTGCCCACGCTGTATTATCTGTAGGCATGAGACTGCTGCGATGTTGCGGCTCTCCCTAAGTTTATTGCACTGTTCACAGTCACGGTCCTAGAGTTTTTTATTTTCTTTTTTTTGGTTGGTGCGGTTTTTGTGCACCGATGGGTGACATTGGTTTTAGGTCACCGATTATGTTACTTTATGATTAAGTGGTTTTCGTTTCTTTTTTTTGTATTTTTAATTTTTATTGTGTTTGTCTTTTGCCCAGTGAGGGGATTTTTGGTGGAGAATTGCTGGATATTTTGAATGGTAATATGTACTGTTTATGATGTCGGCTAATTGTCAGAGCTTTCTTAACCTCATTACTTGGAATGTTAAAGGCCTTAACCACCCAATTAAGAGGAAAAAATTTTTGGCGTTTATTAAATTAAAAAAAGTGGATGTAGCGTTGCTTCAGGAGACCCACCTCACTAAAACAGAATCTAAAAAACTCTGTCGGGACTGGGTGGGCCATGGGTTTGCGTCTTGCGGTAATAGCCAGAGCAGGGGGGTGGCAATCCTTTTTCATAAACATTTGCAGTTCAAGTGTCTAAAAGAGGTTAGTGATAATGATGGACGACTCCTTATAATTCTTATAGAAATTCAGGGCCATAGGATGATACTCGCTAATGTTTATGCACCAAATATAGTTGATTGTGCATTTTTTGCACAACTGGAACACGAATTAAGCAAAATGGGTAATTATCCCATTTTAGTAGGCGGTATGGCACATATTTAGGGCGCATATATGGCATGTTTGTATGGTACGCATTTTCTCCCACATGTATTTAGTAGGCATGACGGTGCATACTCTACAGACTTCAAACGTCCAAAAGGACATGCCCCATCAGAGACCTCGGCAGGTGTGAAGTGGTTTCTGGGGAGACGGGAAGTCAGAGACAATGTCCCAGCAGGAGCCCCCGAGGCGGAGGAGACAACAGAGACGCCAACGAGCCTCGGAGGCTATATGTTACTGAAGGACTGTGGGTTCATATGTTTACTGAAGGACTGTGGGTTGAAGGTGTGATATATTTGATGTGGGGGTTTTTGTGTCTCTGGGGGTATAAGAGCTGTGAGGAAAGATTGTCCTGTCTCTTTTGTTGAGATACTTGCTGTTAGAGGATTAGACTCCAAACAAACCTTTCCTGAGAAATAAACTCAGTCTCGTTTGTGAAGGCATCCTCTACATTGGTGACCTACGACAAACCATGGCCGGTGACGGCGAGCTTTCCGCACCGGACTCTTCAGGAGCCAACCGGGTTAACGCAGCTACCACACTACAGCTGCCCGATTTCTGGCAACATAACCCGCACTCCTGGTTTACCACTGTGGAGGCGCACTTCCACCTTCGGGGAATCTCAGCGGACACAACGAGGTTCTACCATGTCGTCGCGAAGCTGGACAGCCTCACAGTGCAGCGGGTGGAGAGCCTGACCAACCACCCGCCCCAAGACAACAAGTATGGCGCACTGAAAGCCGCCCTCATTCGAGCCTTCACTCCCTCGCTGGGAGAGCGAGCAGAGAAGCTCCTGGCGCTGACAGAAGGGGAAGCAGACAGGCCGGCAGATCTGATGGCGAAGATGATGAGCCTGAGAGGCGAGGATGACGACAGCTTTATCTTCGCCCACCTCTTCCTCAGAACGCTCCCGCCAGCAGTGAGAGTCACCCTGGCCAGCTCGCAGCCACTCAACAACCGTGACTACCACGAGCTGGGCCAGGAGGCGCAGCGGCTCGTCGACGCCCATAGACGGCACGCAGCCACAACGGCGGCAGCAGAGCTGAACGCCCCCCCGCGAGACGAGGGGAGACCAGAGGCTGCGGCACCGGATCCACTGACGGCAGTGGCGGCAGAGGCCAGGAGAGGCGGGGCGGACAACGCCCTCTGTTTCTACCATCGGCGCTTCGCCGAGAAGGCGCGCAGATGCGTTCCACCGTGCCGGTACCAGCGCCAGGGAAACGCCAAGACCGGGAGCCGGTAGCAGCTGCGACTCTCGGCACGAAGAACAAGCTGCTTTTCGTGACGGACGCGAATTCAGGGAAGGAATTCCAGGTGGACACAGGCTCCCAGCTAAGTTTTGTCAAGCCTACCTACGCGGACACGCTGGCGCCTGCCAGCGGACCCCTGGTATTAGCGGCGAACGGCTCCACGATCAAAACCTATGGGGAGAAGACGCTCCGTCTGTCCCTCCACGGGCGCACCTTCGAGTGGACCTTCATTGTAGCTGCAGTTAACAACAACATGCTAGGTGCTGACTTTTTATGCTCAAACAGTTTGTTAGTTGATCTTGCTAATAGACGTATTGTAAATGCACTGTCTTTCTACTCTATCTCCTGCACAG
The DNA here is from genome assembly GCA_020510985.1 of Pholidichthys leucotaenia. Taxonomy (NCBI): domain Eukaryota; kingdom Metazoa; phylum Chordata; class Actinopteri; order Cichliformes; family Pholidichthyidae; genus Pholidichthys; species Pholidichthys leucotaenia. Next base: position 224,082,689 of record CM035841.1, read on the forward strand.
CTCGGGTGGCCCTGCCTTCTGCACATCCCAATGTCACAGCTGCGGGTGGTAAGTTTCATGCATTACTCAACCAGTTCCCGACACTCACGGTCCCAACATTTTCAGCGTCAGTTGCCAAACACGGGGTCGAGCATTTCATAACTACCTCTGGCCCCCCTGTTTTTGCAAAAGCTCGGCGTTTGGACCCAGCTAAACTGGCCATCGCGCGCGAGGAATTCGCCAACTTGGAAAAACTGGGCATTGTTAGGTGCTCGAACAGCTCTTGGTCGTCACCCCTGCACATGGTGCCCAAGGCTGACGGCTCGTGGCGCCCTTGCGGTGATTTCCGCAGATTAAATAATGCTTCAGCACACGACCGCTATCCGATTCCGCACATCGAGGATTTTTCTGCACATTTGGCGGGGGCGCGCATCTTTTCCAAAATAGATTTGGTGCGCGGTTATCACCAAGTTCCAGTCCGCGCTCAGGGCATACCCAAAACGGCAGTTATAACCCCTTTCGGGCTTTTCGAGTTTTTGCGCATGCCTTTCGGCCTCAAAGGCGCCGCGCAGACGTTCCAATGCATGATGGATGCAGTGCTGCGCGGCCTCCCTTTCGTATTCGCTTATTTGGATGATATTTTGGTAGCCAGTGCATCCGAAGCCGAGCACGAATGCCACCTCACAGCCGTTTTTCAGAGGCTGACAGAGCACGGGCTGATCATTAACCCAGCGAAGTGCCAATTCGGGGTAGCGCAAATTGATTTTTTGGGACACCGCGTGTCTCCAGAGGGTGCGGTCCCGCTGCCGGATAAAGTGCGCGCGATAATGGATTTCCCCCAACCGCAGACAGTTAAGGCGCTGCAAGAATTTTTGGGGATGGTCAGTTTTTATAACCGTTTCCTCCCCAACGCGGCACGGCTCATGCACCCATTGTACGCGGCATTAAAGAAGCAAAAACCTGCATCTAAGGTTGAGTGGTCCCCGGACCGGGAGCGCGCTTTCTCACAGGTCAAATCGGCCCTCGTGAACGCTGCGTTATTGGCACACCCGGTGTCAGCAGCTCGCATGGCGCTAACCACGGACGCCTCCGACGTGGCAGTGGGAGCGGTTGTCGAGCAACTGGTAGCGGGGAGCTGGCAACCACTTGCGTTTTTCAGCAAAACATTGCGCGATAACGAGCGTAAATACAGCCCGTTTGATAGGGAGCTTTTAGCCCTGCATTTGGCCATCCGCCACTTCCAGTTCTGGTTGGAAGGGCGCCGTTTCACCGCGTTTGTGGACCATAAACCATTAACTTTTGCAATGGCTAAGATTTCAGAGCCTACAACAGAGACAGCTGGCCGCAATTTCGGAGTTTACCACCGACATTCAACACGTGGCGGGTAAACACAATGTAGTGGCAGATTGTCTCTCGCGTGCAGTTGCAATGCCAGGCCCCCAGGGGGCAGACGCGGCGGCTGTAGACTCGGGCCAGGCTTGCGGCGCGGAAGCGCTCACAGCCCCGGTCTGCGTTGGGTTAGATTATGCAGCCATGGCCGCTGAGCAGGTTAACGATGCGGACGTGCGCGCGCTCCAGTCTGGGCCAACAGGGCTAAGGCTGGAGCACAGGGTGCATCAAAGAGGTATGCCCCCCCTAATCTGCGATATCTCCACGGGGCGCCCCCGTCCCGTGGTCCCGGCTGCGTGGCGTCGCCGTGTTTTTGACTTAATACATTCGCTGGCACACCCGGGCATTCGCGCGTCGATCAAAATGGTGGGAAAGAAGTTTGTTTGGCCGGGGCTGCGTAAACAGGTCAAAGAATGGGCTGCAGCCTGCGCAGCGTGTCAAAGAGCAAAGGTACACAAGCACACGCGAGCCCCTCTAGAACCTTTTCACATCCCAGCCAAACGCTTCGACCATGTGCATATCGACTTGGTGGGACCCCTCCCGCTGTCACAGGGGTTCACACACCTTCTAACTATGGTGGACCGCACTACGCGCTGGCCAGAGGCGATTCCCCTGGCGTCAACCACAGCAGCAGACGTTGCGCGTGCTTTTTTAATGGCTTGGGTCGCGCGCTTTGGAGTCCCGTCGGACATAACGTCTGACAGAGGACCCCAGTTTGTTTCCCAGCTCTGGTCGTCCATGGCACTCAGCCTGGGGGTGAAAATTCATCGCACAACTGCGTATAACCCCCAGGCCAACGGTTTGTGCGAACGCTTTCACTGGTCATTGAAAGCAGCCCTCAGAGCGGCTCTCACGGACACAAATTGGGTTGATAAGCTTCCATGGGTTTTATTAGGGTTGCGTTCAGCACCTAAAGAAGATTTGCAAGCCTCTCTGGCCGAACTTGTCTTTGCCCAACCTCTCCGGTTACCGGGAGAATTCCTTCCTGAGAACCCCGTACCAGATCGTCCCCCCGGTCAGCTGCTGCAGGGCGGCGCGGGGTCACACACCCTCCCCGGTCCAGTTCATCACAGTTTTCCACACGTTTTTGTGCCTAAAGCCTTAAAAAATGCAGAATTCGTCTTTGTTAGACACGACGCACAGAGGTTAGGTTTAAGACCACCTTACAATGGACCGTTCAGAGTGTTAGAAACCGGGGAAAAGCATTTTTTGCTCGATTTGGGAGACAGGAGGGAATTAGTCTGCATTAACAGACTCAAACCTGCTTTTGTGTTAGCTGATGAACAGGTACAGTTGGCCAGGGCCCCCCGCCGCGGCAGGCCGCCGGGGAGACACTCTGCTAAGCTTTCACAATGATGTGCTAATGACTCTGATCCACAGATGCAAGAGACAGCCACAGGCAGAGCGAGACCTGCTCACAGCAGATATGGCAGGGAGTTGAAGCCCAGGCAGTTGGATGTATGATCTGTTGTGCCAATTTTTTTTTTCTCGTTCTGTGTGATATGTCATGATTCTATGCATTTGAGGTGTAACTTGTCCTTATTTAGACGTTTGGGGGGGGTTATATGGCGCATATTTAGGGCGCATATATGGCATGCTTGTATGGAAAGTTTAACAGGAAAAAGTGACAGAAATAAACATCTAGGATTGGAGTTTAACTCCTAATTAGAAATTTGAGCTTAGAGAGAAAGAATTCCTAGGCATTTAAAGAAACATTAAGATACAAAGAGATTACAAAACAACAGGATACTTCAGGCTCTGTGATCGTAGGAAAAAAAAAACGTGGGATAAGTCCCTTTGTTCTCTGCTGTGTAGAGACGAAGACAAAAGATGTGAAAAGCCGAAAAAGTGATCTGGCAAAAAACGGCGGCGAAAAGAGGATGAAAAAGGCCGTCGTTTCCTTTTTATCTGGGGGAAACTTTCACGGGCCTCGGTGACTGACAGGAACTCAGACCAATAGGCTTCCTTCGTGGGTGGGCTTTATGAACTTTAGTCCAATGAGCAAACAGTCTTTTGTCTGGAGCAAATAACTGTTGTCAAGCAGAGATTGGCTGCTGGCAGTCACATGATTTGAGAGACGCTTTGCAAATCTAATACATATTTTAATACTGGAATATTCCTCTATACACTTATGTATATTCTCTAACCTAGTCTTAGTGATCATGCAACTTATACCCAGTGCTTAGAAATTAACATGCAGGAATAAACATTCATCTAAACATTTTAACATGCACATATATAAAATCACGGATTAATACATTTCAAACCTATTATTGATTGTCCAGAATAAACATCAAGAGTCTATTTGCTTTTCCTGGGGTCCAGGAAAAAGAAGAGAGATGTTGAAAAGTGAGTCCTAAAGATGTGGTTAAAAGGTTTGCTGGTTAAATTCAGCATGTCCCAGAGTTTAAGGCAATGTTGAGCTGTGGATCTATGTGGGCCATGAGGGGCTCCAGGAGCCTGTTCCATGTCTCCGTGTTTTTGGGCCATACAAGTCAAAACAAGAAATAGATTAGGGTGAATTCCTTAAACTGGTTTTAACAAAGGAATGTGAGTTCAGTTGTGGCCTGGGGTAAAAGAGCAGTTTCCTTACTGTCTTTTTCCTGTCTTTAAGCAAAGGAAACAATGTCTTTAAGCAGAAGAATAATCCTATTGATGAGCCAAAGTGAGATGATGCTACACTTATTTTATTAATATGGACAGATATTTTTAGCACAAATAAATTAATATACAAACTGACCCTACCGTAGTTGAGACACAGCCGTCAGTCGATGGGACCTGTTGCAGGGAGCCGAGTCTTCACTACTGAACGGAGGAAGAGATGAAGCTACTTTGTTTTTATGGGAATAGATTATTTTTCCTTCGGCGCGATTAAGGACAAAGGAATATTGGTGGGTTGAGACCTACTGCAATCTTGACAAGCGCTTGAAAACAGCAACAAAGCTCTGACAAAGCTAGTGCTAAGTAATGGCCAGCTATGCTAACAACACCGACTGGATGTAAAGCTGAAACACTCTTGTCTCAACACCCATGGCTGGATTTCAAGAACAGGTATGCATCTGGACAGTTTGTGACCAACAAGAATTAAACCGACTGATTGCCAGATACATCATTACAGACTGAAGACATGATAATAGTCACTTTCCATCACACAGCTGGGCTGTGATTCACTGAAGTTAAAACACATTTACCTGCTGCCTGGATAAAGATAATTCAAAAATAGATTTTGATCTCCAAAAGGAATTTGAGGGACTGGATCATGTCTCTGTCACAGCAGACATTTGGACTGTGGATAATGGATATTATCTTTGGATCACTGCACATCAAATTAAATCCATATCATAAAGGTAAGATAAACATGGACAGCTTTATGCTGTGTTGCCAACTCTCACTCTAAAATGAGGAAATTACTGGCAATATCATGTTGATTTTCTTCAGATTTTTCCCACAACTAGAGCTCTCTAGGCAGGATAAAGCACACTGAACATGTTCAGAAAGTATGTTTTCAGCCTGACATTAATCAGCCCGTAATGTAATCCATTAATTAAAGTATCTTGCTATGTGTCATATTGTCATATGTGTCATATATTACTATTGTCGTTGGGAGTGACTAGGAGGAACAAGATTAGAAGTGAGTATATCAGAGGGACAGCTCAAGTTGAGCTATTTGGAGACAAAGTAAGAGAGGCAAGGCTGAGATGGTTTGGACATGTGCAGAGGACGGACAGTGGCGATATCGAGCAAAGGATGTTGAAGATGGAGCTACCAGGCAGGAGGAAAAGAGGAAGGCCACAGGGAAGATTCACGGATGTAGTGAAGGAGGACATGGAGGGGGTTGATGTCACAGAGGAAAGGATAGGGTGAGATGAAGGCAGATGATCCACTGTGGAGGGGGCAGCTGAAAGAAGAACATGCAGCTACTGTATGTGTGCAGGATGATTTACATATGCATATGTAAATCATCAGTAACATGAAAGTTATTTTTCCAAGTAATCAGTTACTTTTATCATGCAGTAACTGATAAAGTAACTCAATTACTTTTGAAAAGAAGTAACTAGTAACTGTAATTAGTTCCTATTTTTTAGTAACTTGCCCAGCACTGGTTGAGAAAAATAAAGAGAAGAGAAAATTGGTGTTTTCACATGCCGAACTAAAAAAATGGATGTATGAAAGGCATTATAAATTAAATACTTTCTTGAATTAGCTGATGTGTTTGGAGTTGGAAGGAATGAGTGGAGATTGGTGTGAGCGAATGGACAGACAGGCGGTCGGGGTGGGCTGGATTTCTAGGAAAGGTTCAATGGGCAGATAACTAATATGCTACAAAAGCCGGGAGGGGAAAATCAGTTTAAAAGCAGTCTGTGTCTAAAAGGTATTTAAAAAATAGCTGCGACTTTAACCAATCACCTTCAAGCTTATTTGTTCAACACTAACCCGACAAGTTAAAAAAAAAAAAAAAAACCCTCATTCATTCGGATGAACCAGTTAGCTGATTTAAGCAGTGAAGCTAACGGTGATCCGAGATACACTCGGGCACCAAGTGTCGCAGAAATAAACCCACCCAGTTTACAATAAACTAATCTACTACTACTACTACTGTCACTACCCGGTTCTGTGTAAACACGTTCATACACCCCCACGGTGACTTACCTGTCGGCCCCATCATTCCCAGAGTCAATGAAATGTTCTGACGCTCTAACAGATTTTTTGACAGGCAGCTCGTGTACCCCTTCTTCTCCTACTAGTTTTCGGCGGTTGGCAACAAACGGTGGGGTGTACTACTGCCACCTACTGGACTGGACTGATAGAACAAGACTCCAAACACGGATAGCAGATCAGAGGTACGAGGGAGTGTCTAAGAATTGTACTCAAGAAAAAATAGTTTCATTATATTAGTTACTCAAGTACAAGTAAGGGTAGTGTCTTACGGGGCTGAGACAGCTCGCAACTAGTTGGAGATAATAATAAAAAAAATATGAGACAGATCCCAGAATTTGTGACAATTTTCATTTGGAATCACAGTCTCACGAATGTTGCAATAACATTGCACAAACTCCCAGCAAGTTTTTTTTGCCAAAGTTCTCTGGGTGTTTGCATACATGTCATGCAAGTGTTGCAGGGCATTCCCACATCGTTTTTTGCACTCACGACAGTCCCATAATGACTGCCCAACACTCAAGACGAGGTCGAGACAGGTTTGAGACACTGCAATGACTGAAATTATTTTGAGAGAAAGCTGTCACACAATTTTTTTTTAACATTGTGAGACACATATGTGGGTTTCATATGCTTCATATGTATATCACTGTATGCTTACTGTATGCTTCACGTCTCAGATGAACAAAAGGACTGAGCCTCCTAGTGTGGGACACATATGTTGGTTTCATATGCTCCACAAATAGAATACTGTATGTTTATTGTGTGCTGCATGTCTCAAGGGAACAAAGGGACTGAGCCTCCTAGAGGTAACAGGAGGGTGTGAGATTTGGCCTTTTGTTTTAAGGAGATGGCCTTGAGAGATTTCCTGACCACCGGAGACTAGGGGGTGGATGGTGTTAAGATCGGAGGAAGTTATATTGTGACTGGGATTAAGTACCATGTGACTGTATGTTTGATTAAACACCATGTGACTGTAGTTTGATGTCCTAGGTATAAAAGGACAGATGTGAGAAGATTCATCCTCTTTTCCTGCTTTGAAATTGTTGGAGTATGTGATTGTGAATAAAGCTGAATCTGAGGAATAAACTCAGTCTCATCCTTCAACACATTCCCCACACTAGGAGATAACAGGAGGATGTGAAATGTGGTCTTTGGTATGCAAAGAGATGGCCTTGGGGGATTTCCTGGCCGCCAGTGACTTTAGGTGGAGGGGATAAGACCTGGAGGAAGACGCATTGTGACTTGGGATTAAATACAATGTGACTGTGTGCTTTGATGTCCTGGGGTATAAAAGGACGAATGTCTGGGGGTTTCTTTCTCTTTCTGTTTTTGATGATGTTGGAGAATGTGAATAAACCTGACTTGTGAGATAAACTCAGCCTCGTCATTTCCACATTCTCCACAACATATTCAAAACCCCTGCAACTCAGGAGAGGAAAATGAGAATGCCTAGAATGTTTAGAGACATTTTTAAGCTCTCTTGAGAATGCCGTTCTCCAACTAGTCTCAAGTTGTCTCAGCCCAGTGAGATACTACCCTAAGAGTAGTCATAAAGAATAATTGTGCAAGATTATCCAGCTATCCAAAAAAGTTACTTCGGAGACGCGGGCAGTGAAGATGGCTGCTTAGGTGAGGAGCACCGCAGTGCAGACAGCCTTTTTTTCTTCTACAAGGGCGTTTTTCTCTTGTTTCCTCAGCTGAAACTATTACTACTACTACTACACTTTGCATTGAGACTGGATTTGTGGAGAACAGGATTAAAATGCCAACGCAACAACAGAAACTTAATCTTCGCTCCAAAGCCGGTGCTAGCAAGGAAAATCTGGATAAAGCTGGTGATACCACAATGAGCCCTCCTCCCTCTCCGCCACCTTCAACAGGTGCAGGTGTTGCCAAAGACCAAATGGCGGAAGACATCTCTAAGATCTTTGCACTGTTGAAGGAAATATCGGAGAGGCAAGACGCCAAACTTAACTCTATTGAGGCGTCAACGAGGGCAGTGGACACCAAGTTAACGGAGTTAGCTACTCGGCTGGGAGACGTGGAGTCTCGCATCGCGTTTCTTGAGGATGCTAATATAGCTCTGGATGCTAATCCCCCCGCAACCCAGACGCAGGTGGAAGATTTACTTCTGAAGCTGGACGACTTGGAAAATAGATCACGCCGAAACAATCTACGCTTTGTCGGCTTTCCAGAAAATTGTGAAAAATCAGATGCCCTTACCTTCATGCGCAAAGCTATCCCAGATCTGCTGAAAATGGAGTTCCCTGGAGGGCTGGAAATTGACTGTGCGCATCGGAGCCTCGCCAGACGCAAACCAGACGGCCAGCCACCCAGGGCTATCCTGATTCGACTTCTGTGCTTCCAGGATAGGGAGCGTATTGTGGAGGCAGCACGCGGGATGGGAAAGCTGGATTGGAATGGTCATCACATCATGATTTTCCCGGATTATTCCAGACGAGTATCCGAGATGAGGGCGGCGTTCAAGCACTGTAAACATCTGCTGCACCAGAAGAAGATTGCATTCTCTCTCAGGTATCCTGCAGTTCTCATTGTGAAGTTGGCAAGTGGTAAACAGGAGTTCACTGACCCTAAGAAAGCATTGAACCTGATTCTTTCACTACCGTGAGACATTGATGAACAATGGTACGAATATATGCTATATGTTTATTTGTTATATATTTTTGACGGAGGATTTGATGCAGTATTAATGTAAGGTTCCATTTTTTTTTTACTGCCCACGCTGTATTATCTGTAGGCATGAGACTGCTGCGATGTTGCGGCTCTCCCTAAGTTTATTGCACTGTTCACAGTCACGGTCCTAGAGTTTTTTATTTTCTTTTTTTTGGTTGGTGCGGTTTTTGTGCACCGATGGGTGACATTGGTTTTAGGTCACCGATTATGTTACTTTATGATTAAGTGGTTTTCGTTTCTTTTTTTTGTATTTTTAATTTTTATTGTGTTTGTCTTTTGCCCAGTGAGGGGATTTTTGGTGGAGAATTGCTGGATATTTTGAATGGTAATATGTACTGTTTATGATGTCGGCTAATTGTCAGAGCTTTCTTAACCTCATTACTTGGAATGTTAAAGGCCTTAACCACCCAATTAAGAGGAAAAAATTTTTGGCGTTTATTAAATTAAAAAAAGTGGATGTAGCGTTGCTTCAGGAGACCCACCTCACTAAAACAGAATCTAAAAAACTCTGTCGGGACTGGGTGGGCCATGGGTTTGCGTCTTGCGGTAATAGCCAGAGCAGGGGGGTGGCAATCCTTTTTCATAAACATTTGCAGTTCAAGTGTCTAAAAGAGGTTAGTGATAATGATGGACGACTCCTTATAATTCTTATAGAAATTCAGGGCCATAGGATGATACTCGCTAATGTTTATGCACCAAATATAGTTGATTGTGCATTTTTTGCACAACTGGAACACGAATTAAGCAAAATGGGTAATTATCCCATTTTAGTAGGCGGTATGGCACATATTTAGGGCGCATATATGGCATGTTTGTATGGTACGCATTTTCTCCCACATGTATTTAGTAGGCATGACGGTGCATACTCTACAGACTTCAAACGTCTAAAAGGACATGCCCCATCAGAGACCTCGGCAGGTGTGAAGTGGTTTCTGGGGAGACGGGAAGTCAGAGACAATGTCCCAGCAGGAGCCCCCGAGGCGGAGGAGACAACAGAGACGCCAACGAGCCTCGGAGGCTATACGTTACTGAAGGACTGTGGGTTCATATGTTTACTGAAGGACTGTGGGTTGAAGGTGTGATATATTTGATGTGGGGGTTTTTGTGTCTCTGGGGGTATAAGAGCTGTGAGGAAAGATTGTCCTGTCTCTTTTGTTGAGATACTTGCTGTTAGAGGATTAGACTCCAAATAAACCTTTCCTGAGAAATAAACTCAGTCTCGTTTGTGAAGGCATCCTCTACATTGGTGACCTACGACAAACCATGGCCGGTGACGGCGAGCTTTCCGCACCGGACTCTTCAGGAGCCAACTGGGTTAACGCAGCTACCACACTACAGCTGCCCGATTTCTGGCAACATAACCCGCGCTCCTGGTTTACCACTGTGGAGGCGCACTTCCACCTTCGGGGAATCTCAGCGGACACAACGAGGTTCTACCATGTCGTCGCGAAGCTGGACAGCCTCACAGTGCAGCGGGTGGAGAGCCTGACCAACCACCCGCCCCAAGACAACAAGTATGGCGCACTGAAAGCCGCCCTCATTCGAGCCTTCACTCCCTCGCTGGGAGAGCGAGCAGAGAAGCTCCTGGCGCTGACAGAAGGGGAAGCAGACAGGCCGGCAGATCTGATGGCGAAGATGATGAGCCTGAGAGGCGAGGATGACGACAGCTTTATCTTCGCCCACCTCTTCCTCAGAACGCTCCCGCCAGCAGTGAGAGTCACCCTGGCCAGCTCGCAGCCACTCAACAACCGTGACTACCACGAGCTGGGCCAGGAGGCGCAGCAGCTCGTCGACGCCCATAGACGGCACGCAGCCACAACGGCGGCAGCAGAGCTGAACGCCCCCCCGCGAGACGAGGGGAGACCAGAGGCTGCGGCACCGGATCCACTGACGGCAGCGGCGGCAGAGGCCAGGAGAGGCGGGGCGGACAACGCCCTCTGTTTCTACCATCGGCGCTTCGCCGAGAAGGCGCGCAGATGCGTTCCACCGTGCCGGTACCAGCGCCAGGGAAACACCAAGACCGGGAGCCGGTAGCAGCTGCGACTCTCGGCACGAAGAACAAGCTGCTTTTCGTGACGGACGCGAATTCAGGGAAGGAATTCCAGGTGGACACAGGCTCCCAGCTAAGTTTTGTCAAGCCTACCTACACGGACACGCTGGCGCCTGCCAGCGGACCCCTGGTATTAGCGGCGAACGGCTCCACGATCAAAACCTATGGGGAGAAGACGCTCCGCCTGTCCCTCCACGGGCGCACCTTCGAGTGGACCTTCGTTGTAGCTGCAGTTAACAACAACATGCTAGGTGCTGACTTTTTATGCTCAAACAGTTTGTTAGTTGATCTTGCTAATAGACGTATTGTAAATGCACTGTCTTTCTACTCTATCTCCTGCACAGCTCGGGTGGCCCTGCCTTCTGCACATCCCAATGTCACAGCTGCGGGTGGTAAGTTTCATGCATTACTCAACCAGTTCCCGACACTCACGGTCCCAACATTTTCAGCGTCAGTTGCCAAACACGGGGTCGAGCATTTCATAACTACCTCTGGCCCCCCTGTTTTTGCAAAAGCTCGGCGTTTGGACCCAGCTAAACTGGCCATCGCGCGCGAGGAATTCGCCAACTTGGAAAAACTGGGCATTGTTAGGCGCTCGAACAGCTCTTGGTCGTCACCCCTGCACATGGTGCCCAAGGCTGACGGCTCGTGGCGCCCTTGCGGTGATTTCCGCAGATTAAATAATGCTTCAGCACACGACCGCTATCCGATTCCGCACATCGAGGATTTTTCTGCACATTTGGCGGGGGCGCGCATCTTTTCCAAAATAGATTTGGTGCGCGGTTATCACCAAGTTCCAGTCCGCGCGCAGGGCATACCCAAAACGGCAGTTATAACCCCTTTCGGGCTTTTCGAGTTTTTGCGCATGCCTTTCGGCCTCAAAGGCGCCGCGCAGACGTTCCAATGCATGATGGATGCAGTGCTGCGCGGCCTCCCTTTCGTATTCGCTTATTTGGATGATATTTTGGTAGCCAGTGCATCCGAAGCCGAGCACGAATGCCACCTCACAGCCGTTTTTCAGAGGCTGACAGAGCACGGGCTGATCATTAACCCAGCGAAGTGCCAATTCGGGGTAGCGCAAATTGATTTTTTGGGACACCGCGTGTCTCCAGAGGGTGCGGTCCCGCTGCCGGATAAAGTGCGCGCGATAATGGATTTCCCCCAACCGCAGACAGTTAAGGCGCTGCAAGAATTTTTGGGGATGGTCAGTTTTTATAACCGTTTCCTCCCCAACGCGGCACGGCTCATGCACCCATTGTACGCGGCATTAAAGAAGCAAAAACCTGCATCTAAGGTTGAGTGGTCCCCGGACCGGGAGCGCGCTTTCTCACAGGTCAAATCGGCCCTCGTGAACGCTGCGTTATTGGCACACCCGGTGTCAGCAGCTCGCATGGCGCTAACCACGGACGCCTCCGACGTGGCAGTGGGAGCGGTTGTCGAGCAACTGGTAGCGGGGAGCTGGCAACCACTTGCGTTTTTCAGCAAAACATTGCGCGATAACGAGCGTAAATACAGCCCGTTTGATAGGGAGCTTTTAGCCCTGCATTTGGCCATCCGCTACTTCCAGTTCTGGTTGGAAGGGCGCCGTTTCACCGCGTTTGTGGACCATAAACCATTAACTTTTGCAATGGCTAAGATTTCAGAGCCTACAACAGAGACAGCTGGCCGCAATTTCGGAGTTTACCACCGACATTCAACACGTGGCGGGTAAACACAATGTAGTGGCAGATTGTCTCTCGCGTGCAGTTGCAATGCCAGGCCCCCAGGGGGCAGACGCGGCGGCTGTAGACTCGGGCCAGGCTTGCGGCGCGGAAGCGCTCACAGCCCCGGTCTGCGTTGGGTTAGATTATGCAGCCATGGCCGCTGAGCAGGTTAACGATGCGGACGTGCGCGCGCTCCAGTCTGGGCCAACAGGGCTAAGGCTGGAGCACAGGGTGCATCAAAGAGGTATGCCCCCCCTAATCTGCGATATCTCCACGGGGCGCCCCCGTCCCGTGGTCCCGGCTGCGTGGCGTCGCCGTGTTTTTGACTTAATACATTCGCTGGCACACCCGGGCATTCGCGCGTCGATCAAAATGGTGGGAAAGAAGTTTGTTTGGCCGGGGCTGCGTAAACAGGTCAAAGAATGGGCTGCAGCCTGCGCAGCGTGTCAAAGAGCAAAGGTACACAAGCACACGCGAGCCCCTCTAGAACCTTTTCACATCCCAGCCAAACGCTTCGACCATGTGCATATCGACTTGGTGGGACCCCTCCCGCTGTCACAGGGGTTCACACACCTTCTAACTATGGTGGACCGCACTACGCGCTGGCCAGAGGCGATTCCCCTGGCGTCAACCACAGCAGCAGACGTTGCGCGTGCTTTTTTAATGGCTTGGGTCGCGCGCTTTGGAGTCCCGTCGGACATAACGTCTGACAGAGGACCCCAGTTTGTTTCCGAGCTCTGGTCGTCCATGGCACTCAGCCTGGGGGTGAAAATTCATCGCACAACTGCGTATAACCCCCAGGCCAACGGTTTGTGCGAACGCTTTCACTGGTCATTGAAAGCAGCCCTCAGAGCGGCTCTCACGGACACAAATTGGGTTGATAAGCTTCCATGGGTTTTATTAGGGTTGCGTTCAGCACCTAAAGAAGATTTGCAAGCCTCTCTGGCCGAACTTGTCTTTGCCCAACCTCTCCGGTTACCGGGAGAATTCCTTCCTGAGAACCCCGTACCAGATCGTCCCCCCGGTCAGCTGCTGCAGGGCGGCGCGGGGTCACACACCCTCCCCGGTCCAGTTCATCACAGTTTTCCACACGTTTTTGTGCCTAAAGCCTTAAAAAATGCAGAATTCGTCTTTGTTAGACACGACGCACAGAAGTTAGGTTTAAGACCACCTTACAATGGACCGTTCAGAGTGTTAGAAACCGGGGAAAAGCATTTTTTGCTCAATTTGGGAGACAGGAGGGAATTAGTCTGCATTAACAGACTCAAACCTGCTTTTGTGTTAGCTGATGAACAGGTACAGTTGGCCAGGGCCCCCCGCCGCGGCAGGCCGCCGGGGAGACACTCTGCTAAGCTTTCACAATGATGTGCTAATGACTCTGATCCACAGATGCAAGAGACAGCCACAGGCAGAGCAAGACCTGCTCACAGCAGATATGGCAGGGAGTTGAAGCCCAGGCAGTTGGATGTATGATCTGTTGTGCCAATTTTTTTTTTCTCGTTCTGTGTGATATGTCATGATTCTATGCATTTGAGGTGTAACTTGTCCTTATTTAGACGTTTGGGGGGGGTTATATGGCGCATATTTAGGGCGCATATATGGCATGCTTGTATGGTACGCATTTTCTCCCACATGTATTTAGTAGGCATGACGGTGCATACTCTACAGACTTCAAACGTCCAAAAGGACATGCCCCGGCAGAGACCTCGGCAGGTGTGAAGTGGTTTCTGGGGAGACGGGAAGTCAGAGACAATGTCCCACAGGAGCCCCCGAGGCGGAGGAGACAACAGAGACGCCAACGAGCCTCGGAGGCTATATATTACTGAAGGACTGTGGGTTCATATGTTTACTGAAGGACTGTGGGTTGAAGGTGTGATATATTTGATGTGGGGGGTTTTGTGTCTCTGGGGGTATAAGAGCTGTGAGGAAAGATTGTCCTGTCTCTTTTGTTGAGATACTTGCTGTTAGAGGATTAGACTCCAAATAAACCTTTCCTGAGAAATAAACTCAGTCTCGTTTGTGAAGGCATCCTCTACAGCGGGGATTTTAATCAGGTCATGGACAACATTTTAGATGGGAGCACCCCCTCACAGCGTTCATCTAAATCTGGCTCTACATTGAAAGACATGTGCAATGCGATTGGTTTGGTAGACGTGTGGCGGCTTTTTAATCCGTCCACAAGGGATTACTCTTTTTATTCCACTGCTCATAATGTGTTTTCCAGGATTGATTACTTTTTAATGTCAAGATTCTCTGTTTTTTCTGTAAATTCGAGCTTCTTTGGTAGCATAATACTATCAGATCATGCCCCTGTTTTTTTTACATATGATCCCACCTTGTCAGTTAAAAAAAAATTCTAGATGGAGGCTTAATTCAAGTTTTCTTCTTAATCCAGATTTTGTGTCCTCTTTGAAAGCAGAGATTTCGTTATATCTTGAGACAAATTGGGATTCTGCTCCCTCTGCCAGGGTAGCTTGGGAGGCCTTTAAGGCATTTATTAGGGGACATATTATTCAATATGCATCTTTTAAAAAGAAAACTAACATTGCTAAACAGATTGATTTGGAGAGGAGAATAGCTATATTAGAGACTTCATTCAAACAAGACACAAATTTAGTAAATATGTCACCCCTTCTGAAGCTTAAGTATGAGCTGAATTCAATCCTAACACAAAAAGTTGAAATTTCCCTATTTCGCCTTAGGCATAAACAATTTGAGGAGGGGGATAAAGCTGGCAAAATGCTGGCTAGATATATTAAAATGAAAGAAGCTCAGTGTACTATATCTGCTATTAGGACACAGGATGGTGTTCTGGTGTCAGACTTAAATGAAATTAATGGTGCTTTCAGAGAATTTTACACTTCGCTTTATTCTTCTGAAATGGAGGCTTGATCTCAAGAGATCTATGCATTTTTGTCATCCCTGTCTTTGCCCTCCCTAACGAAGGAACAAATAGACTTACTTGACGCCCCAATTACTAAAGAGGAAATTGTGAAAGTTATTAAGAGCTTCCCGACTGGAAAGGCACCGGGCCCTGACGGATTCACTGTAGAATTTTACAAGGCCTGTGTTGATGAGCTTTCTCCTTTACTTTTAGAAATGTTTGCGGAATCTTTTGAACAAGGCCGTTTGCCCCCTTCTTTAACAGAGGCTTTCATATCGCTTATTTTAAAAAGCAATAAAGATCCGCTAGAGTGTAAGAATTATAGACCAATTAGTCTTATAAACTGTGACTGTAAAATTCTCTCCAAAATTTTGGCATTAAGATTAGATAAAGTAATGATATCTCTTATAAATCCTGATCAGGTGGGTTTTATTTGTTCCAGGGGTGCGGCAGACAATATTAGGCGATTTATTGATATCATATGGTCAGTTCAAAATGATCCCTCACTTGCACACCTCTCTCCAGTGGCAGCCCTCTCCCTGGATGCTGAAAAAGCATTTGACAGGGTTGAGTGGCAGTATCTCTTTGCGACTCTAGAGACTTTTGGTTTTGGTTCAAAGTTTCTTTCTTGGATTAAATTACTATATAATGAACCTAGAGCTTCAGTGATATCAAATCGAGTTACATCACAGCCTTTTAGACTTTATAGGGGTACGCGCCAGGGCTCCCCTTTAAGTCCCCTGCTTTTCGCTTTGGCATTAGAACTATTAGCTGTTGCTATCCGCAAAGACGGCAATCTTCCAGGTATCCAGGTCCATGGCAGTACCCATAAGATAATGTTGTATGCTGATGATGCATTGGTACTGATTACACAACATCAAAAATCAATTCCAGCTCTCCTTAAAATTATTAACCAATTTTCACGTTTGTCTGGTTATAGAGTTAACTGGATAAAATCAGAAATTCTCCCTCTAACATTTTATTGCCCTAAAACACTGTTTACATTTGGTCAAAATATAGGCTTCTCTTGGCCAAAATTAGGAATTAAATATCTTGGCATTCTGTTTCCTCACACTTTATCGGATCTGATTCAGATTAATTTTGAGCCCTTGCTCGAAAAATTTAAAATAGACATAGAAAGGTGGTCACCTCTTTTTTTGTCTCTCTGGGGCAAGGTCAATGTTATTAAGATGATTTGTGCACCCCGATTTAATTACCTTCTGCAATCTCTTCCTCTTAGGATCCCAGTTGGTTATTTTCGACAATTTGATAGGTTGTGCAATAAGTTTTTATGGAATGGTAAGCGCCCTAGATTAAAGTTGAAAAGATTACAGAAGTCTACAGATTCAGGAGGTTTGGGGGTCCCAAATTTGGTTTTATATCATTACGCTTTTAGTCTTAGACATTTGATTCATTGGGCTCTCCCCCCTGAGAGAGCTCCCCCTTGGTTTTATTTGGAGAGTTACCTGAGCAGCCCTCTTCCCCTAGTACATCTAATCACAATCAAACTTTCTTCTGAATTTCAGTCGCATCCTGTTGTATCCTTTTTACAATACGTTTGGAAGAGGGTTGCTTCTATACTAGGGTTTAGCTCTCATCTTCATTCTATTTGGCTTAACCCAAGTCTCCATATTGGAAAAATCCCCATTTATGTGGAAAATCTGGGTGAAAAAGGACATCTTGATGTTAAAAGATCTATATGAAGGGGGAGCTCTCAAATCATTTGATGTTCTACGGGCACAGTATGGACTACCACAGAATCAGTTTTGGAAATATTTACAACTTCGACATCTGCTGTGTCAAGTCTTTGGATCTACAACTACCCCTCCTCCTGATGTAGATTGGCTCATCCAGGCTTTGAGTTCCTGTGGCAAAAGATCTAAGGCCTCAAATTTTTATTTAATGCTCCTTAAGAGCTCAAATAAAGATTCTTCATTCCTTAAACACGTATGGGAAAAAGATCTGAATTCACAATTTACTGATGTTGAATGGGCAAATATTTTAAAGAATGGGAAGAAAGTGTCTAGGGAATTGAAAACCAGACTTGTTCAATTTAAAATTTTGAATCGATTTTACTGGACACCTCGTAAAATGTTGAGAACGAATCTCATTCACTCTTCAAGCTGCTGGAGATGTCTACAGGGGGAGGGGACATTAATCCATATGATCTGGAGTTGTCCGGTAATACAGGAATTTTGGTTGCAGATCCATAGACATATTATGACAATTGTTAAGCAAGAAGTGCCATTTACTCAGAGACTTTTTGTCCTTGGGGATCCATCAATGATTCAGGACCCAATCTCTGATGCCGAGTGGATTCAGACTGCTCTGATGGTGGGCCGAAAGTTGATCACTTTTTACTGGAAATCTTCCTCTGCCCCACCCGTAGCTCAATGGCTCAGGGAGTTGGGCAAGCTTGCTGCACTAGAACGCCTTTCATATAAACTTCTGGACAGGATGGACAGCTTCTACAATAAGTGGGGATCCTATCTTACCTTTATAGGTGTAGTAGATTAAGCTAATCATCTTAAGAGTATTAGGGTGGAAATGGAATGTTTTATCCTCTCACTGGGTATATTTGTTTTGTTTTTTTGTTGTTGTTTTTTGTTTGTTTGTTTTGTTTTATTTTCTAAATTGAAAACCCAATAAAAATTCAAATTACAAAAAAAAAAAAAAAGTTACTTCGGTGAGTAAGGCCTCACTCTTGCCAGTTTGTGATCCTAAATTGTTTTTGTTGGGTCTGTATCCAGAAAAGCATAACTTTAATAAGAGTGAAAGAGCATTCATAGACCTCAGTTTGCTTAACGCCAAAAAATGTATTGCACTACTGTGGAAAAAGACTCATAGACCAGATGTGACTCAGTGGTTAAGACAGATGTTAACAAACCTTCCACTAGAAAGAATAACATACATACTGAAATCAAAGGAAATTGTGTTTGAGAATATATGGAGACCTTTCATTGATTATGTAAAGAATTTAAACATAACTTTTGAGGAAGAAGGTGAATGATGTGTGTGGACCTTGTAAATTCCAAACTGGTGAATGTATAATATGTATACTTATGTAATGGATTGCCTAGACTAAACAGAGGAGCATTGTTGAAGACCTGCCTTTGTTAGTGGTTGTTGGTGTTTTTAGTACAATTTTTATTTTTTTCTATTTTTTTTTTTTTAATTACTTTAGTGTTAGTGTTTGATTGTTTGTGTTATGTTTGTAAAAAAGGTTCAATAAAGAATATTGTGGGAAAAAAATTGCTACTATTTGTAATTTTGAAACTTTTTACAACTACATTTGCATTTTGTTTATGTAATTTCTGATTTTTTCTTATATTAATGACTTTATTCTCATAAATTTGTCTTTTGTCAGAAATTTGAAGTATTTTTTGCATAAATTAGCCACTTTTGTCTTATAAATATGCAACTTTGTTCAGAAATGTAGAAATTTTGTTTGTAAATTTTCAACTTTTTTGTTGTAGATTTATGACTTTAATGTTGGCAATTTGGGATTTGTTTTCTAATAAATTGTTTATTTTGAGAAAAATAGACATTTTGTGGAGTGTGTAATGATGAGGCAGGTTTCATCTCAAGGCAGTTTATTACACGCTCCAACATGAGCAAAGTAGAGAAAAGAACATCACAGAAAAAACTCGTCCCTTAGATACCCAGGACTCTCACAGCTCACAAGTCACATTGCATTATAATCACAAGTAACAATGCATCTCCTCTTTAATCCCTTAATATCACCCCCACCGTCTTAGGCCCACAAAGAATCCTCCAGGCTGTCTCTGCATACCAAAGCTAACACTTTCACAGCTTCCTGTTATCTCCAAGGAGACCCTGCCTTTGTTCTTATCTAAGATGTGAGGCATTATGTAAGTCATAAAGTAGGTCACATGTGTGGCTACCCCCCCCCCCCCAAACATTTAGATCGAACAACAGAATAACAGTTTGCATGCTGTGATAACATCATTGCACATCAATCCACATGCTGCTTGGGCTTCAGTCTTCTCCCATATCTGCTGTAACCAGGTTTCACCACCTCCGCGGCGCCATCATGCTGGGGAGCTGCTGTCTGGGGGTGCAAACCTTTTGTCAGTCCCTGCGGGTGATCTGGGGAAATATTACTCTGGGAAGCCCCCCGTGGTGGTGTGCCGTGCCGAGGGGCCCTTGCCAACAGCACTTGCTCATCCGCCACCACAAAAGCGGGTTTGAGTCTGTTTATGCCAACCTTTTCCCTCCTACCCCCCAAATCTAGCAAAAAATGCTTGTCCCCTGTTTCCAACACTCTGAATGGCCCATCATAAGGTGGTCGCAGTGGGGTACGATGCGTGTCATGTCTGATAAAAACAAACTCCGCGTTTTTCAAAGTTTTAGGCACAAAAACGTGTGGAAAACTGTGATGAACGGGGCCCGGCAGCGTGCCTGCGTCAATGCTACGCTGCAACAGTTGAGACGGGGAGCTGCTTGGCGCAGGATTATCCGGGAGAAACTCCCCGGGTAGCCGAAGTGGCTGCGCGAAAACGAGTTCAGCTGGGGAAGCTTCTAAGTCTTCTTTAGGCGCAGAACGCAACCCCAATAAAACCCACAGTAGCTTGTCTACCCAATTTGCATCCGTCAGTGATGCCCTGAGAGCCGCTTTCAATGACCTATGAAAACGTTCGCATAACCCATTAGCCTGAGGATTGTACGCGGTTGTGCGGTGAATTGTGACTCCCAGGCTGCGGGCCATTGCTAACCAAAGTTTGGAAACAAATTGAGGGCCTCTGTCGGACGTAATGTCCGATGAGACTCCAAAACGCGCCACCCATGCAGTTACAAACGCTCGCGCCACCTCCTCGGCTGTGGTTGACGCCAAAGGAACCACCTCCGGCCAACGCGTGGTGCGGTCCACCATTGTCAGAAGGTGCGTGCACCCCTGCGATGGCAGAAGGGGACCCACGAGGTCCACGTGAACGTGGTCAAACCTCTTAGCCGGAATGTGAAATGGCTCCAAGGGAGCCCTCGTGTGTCTGTGTACCTTGGCTCGTTGGCACGCCATGCAGGCTGCCGCCCACTTCTTAACTTGTTTGCGGAGGCCCGGCCACACAAATTTTTCTGCTACCATTTTGACCGACGCGCGCACCCCCGGGTGAGCCAAAGAATGAATCCAGTCAAAAACACGGCAGCACCACGCTGCTGGTACCACGGGACGCGGTCGCCCCGTGGAGACATCAGAGATTAGGGGGGGCATAATGTCTTGCAGCGCCCTGCTCTCCAGCCTTAACCCTGTTGGTCCAGACTGGAGCGCGCGCACATCTGCGTCACTAACCTGCTCCGCGGCCATGGCTGTGTAATCTATCCCCACGCGGACGGGGGCAGCCACCACGCGCGAGAGGCAGTCTGCCACTACATTCAGTTTACCCGACACGTGCTGAATATCGGTAGTAAACTCTGATATCGCGGCCAGCTGCCTCTGCTGCCGCCCCGACCACGGTTCTGAAACTTTGGCCATCGCGAATGTTAGTGGCTTGTGGTCAACGAACGCAGTGAAACAGCGCCCTTCTAGCCAGAACTGAAAGTGGCGAATGGCCAAATGGAGAGCTAGCAACTCCCTGTCAAATGCGCTGTATTTACGTTCGCTATCGCGTAAGCTCCTGCTGAAAAAGGCGAGCAGTTGCCAAGCCCCAGCTACATGCTGCTCCACGACCACCCCTATGGCCACATCTGACGTGTCAGTGGTGAGCGCTATGCGGGCTGTTGGGTCTGGATGTGCCAACAACGCAGCGTTTGCCAGGGCTGCTTTAACTTCCGAGAACGCTCGCTCTTGCTCCGGGGACCACTCAATCTTATTCGCGGGTTTCTGTTTTTTGACCGCGGCATACAGCGGCTGCATGAGCTGCGCTGCGTGGGGGAGGAAACGGTTATAAAAATTCACCATTCCCAAAACCTCCTGTAACGCCCTGACTGTCTGTGGCCGGGGGAAATCTGCTACCACGCGCACTTTGTCAGGCAGTGGAATTGCTCCTTCGGGGGAGACGCGGTGTCCTAAAAAAATCGATCTGCGTCACCCCAAACTGACACTTCACTGGGTTGATTATTAACCCGTGATCTCCCAACCTCCGGAAAACTGCCGCGAGGTGGTTTTCGTGTTTGTCTTCGGACGCGCTGGCTACCAAGATATTGTCCAAGTAGACGAAAGGGAGAAAGGGCACTGTGTCCATCATGCGTTGGAACGTCTGTGCAGCCCCTTTAAGCCCGAATGGCATGCGCAAAAACTCGAAAAGGCCAAATGGAGTTACCACTGCTGTTTTGGGTATGTCCTCAGCACGCACTGGAACTTGGTGGTAACCGCGGACCAAGTCTATTTTAGAAAAAACGCGCGCCCCTGCCAAATGAACGGAAAAATCTTGGATATGAGGGATTGGGTAGCGGTCATGCGCTGTGGCGTTGTTCAACCTGCGGAAATCCCCACAAGGTCGCCACGAGCCGTCAGCTTTCGGGACCATGTGTAGCGGGGAAGCCCATGGGCTGTTCGAACGCCTGATGATGCCCAACCTCTCCAGGTTGGCGAACTCCTCGCGCACTATGGCCAGTTTAGCTGCGTCCAAGTGCCAAGGTCTTGCAAAAACAGGCGGTCCGGTGGTGGTAATAAAATGCTCCACCCCGTGCTTAGCGACGGCTGCCGAAAATGTGGGAACCGTGAGTGCTGGGAACTGAGTGAGCAGTGTGTGGAACTTACCGCTTGCAGCTGTGACGTTGGCTTGTGCTGTTGGCCGGGCCGCTCGAGCTGTACAGGGAATAGAATCAAAAGACAGTGCATTAACCAGGCGCCTGTTAGTGACATCAACCAACAAACCATGTGAGCACAAAAAATCAGCCCCCAATATATTGAAATTCAATGCTGCTATGACAAAAGTCCACTCAAATGTACGGCCATGTAGAGACAGAAGCAGAGTCCTCTCACCAAAGGTCTTAATCCTCGAGCCGTTCGCTGCTGCCATCTTGGGACCGCTAGAACCTGCCAGCCGGTCAGCGGAGGAAGGCGTGATGAAACTCAGCTGGGCGCCTGTGTCCACGAGGAAATGCCTCCCCGAGCGTGCATCCATCAAGTAGAGCAGCTTGTTCTCCTCCCCGAGGGTCGCAGCTGCTACCGACCCCCCGGTCTTGGCGTTTCCTGAGCGCTTGAACTGGCACAGTGGCATACATTTGTGTGCCTTCTCTGCAAAGCGGCGGTGGTAGAAACAAAGGGTGTCTCCTCCGCGTTCCTTGGCTCCCGCCCCCGCCGTCGTCGGTGGCTCTGCTACCGCTGTCCCTGGCTCCCTGCCATCTCCGGCCGTCGCGCCGAGCTCCGTCGCTGCCGCCGTGGCCGCGCGCTGCCTGCTGGCGTTGAGAATCCGATGCGCCTCCCTGGCCAGCGCGCAGAAGTCCCGCTGGGCCAACAACGGCGAACCGGCCAGGGTCGCCCTCGTCACTGATGGTAGGGTCCTGAGGAAAATGTGGGTAAAGATGAAGTGGTCATCGTCCAAGCCTTTCAACCTCAGCATCTTCTCCATCAGGTCAATGGGCGTGCCATCTCCCAACTCGTTCAGCGCCAGGAGTCTCTCTGCTCTCTCCTCGACCGAGAGGGTGTAGTGCTGGATGAGTGCAGCCTTCAACGCGCCGTATTTGTCGCTGGCTGGTGGCTGCTCCAGAAGGCTCTCCACGTGTTGCACCTTGTGGTTATCGAGCTTTGCGATCACATGGTAGAATTTCGTGTCATCTACCGCTATTCCCCGGAGGGCAAACTGTGCCTCAACCAAGTGGAACCAGGAGTGCGGGTTGTGCTGCCAAAAGTCCGGTAGCTGGACCGTAACGGCGTACGCTTGGCTGGGGGCTCCCAACGAGGCTGGCCCCGGGGAATTCTCTTCTTGCTGCATGCTACGTCTTGGGTCACCAGTGTGGAGTGTGTAATGATGAGGCAGGTTTCATCTCAAGGCAGTTTATTACACGCTCCAACATGAGCAAAGTAGAAAAAAGAACATCACAGAAAAAACTCGTCCCTTATATACCCAGGACTCTCACAGCTCACAAGTCACATTGCATTATAATCACAAGTAACAATGCATCTCCTCTTTAATCCCTTAATATCACCCCCACCGTCTTAGGCCCACAAAGAATCCTCCAGGCCGTCTCTGCATACCAAAGCTAACACTTTCACAGCTTCCTGTTATCTCCAAGGAAACTCTGCCTTTGTTCTTATCTAAGATGTGAGGCATTATGTAAGTCATAAAGTAGGTCACATGTGTGGCTACAATTTCACTTTTACCCCAGTATAATCCAAACCAGATAGAATTATAAATCCATTACAGATTACTGACTATGCAATCATTTTGGTTGTTACACTATAAACAAGCACATTTCTGACCAGTTTTCAAATTGCTGAAATTATAAGTTACCAAAACAATTCCACCAGAAGAATTTGAGTAAAAGTATAGGTTTTTCTTCAAAAAATTAGTAAAGTAGGAGTAACAGTATACCGCAGTAAAACAGAAAATTTTGTGAAAAATTTGCTTGAGTCTAAGTGACTACCTACCTTGGCAAATCCTTGCTGCACCGATTACACACAACCTGGGTTCATCCAGTAATCCCTAGACATTTAATCCCTAGATTCAGTGCTGTAAGTGAAAAGGTGCCTGTACTTGCACTTCACAAGGAGTGGACTGTGTCTGATGTCAGTGCATCAAGAGTTACCATACACAGGTGTCTTCAGGAAAGGGACTACAATTGCCATGTTACTAATACTAAAACACTCAGGAACCAGAGACAATGTCAGAAGTGTCTTAACTGGGCTAAAGAGAGAAAAGAACTGGACTGTTGCTTAGTCGGCCAAAGTCCTCTTTTCTGTTGAAGGCAAATTTTGCATCTAATTTAAAATTCAAGGTCCTAGAGTTTGGAGGATAAAGGTCCTGGAGTTTGGAGTTTGATAAAGGCCAGAATCCAAGGTGTTTAAAGTCCAATGTGAAGTATCCACAGTCTGTGATGGTTTGGGGTGCCATGTCATCTGCTGGTGTTGGTCTGCTCTGTTTTATTAAGTCTATAGTCAACATACTGTCACACTCTTTGCAGATATTTGGCTGTGGCTCATCTCCTTATAGTCTCCTCATTTGTCTGCAGATGCCAAGATGTTTGTGGCTATCTCCAACCTGTGATAAATTGCTTTCTGGTAGTTCGATAACTCCAGTTATGAGTATCTAGCGTCTCTTTGATATTCTGGGGGATGGTTGAGTGGTGAAGGCAGAAAGAATGGCTCAAAACGTTATTCAAGATTCTTTTCTCCTTTGATTTATCTATTCTCCAACAATCACAGCACCATCCAAAAACTACAAAAAGAATAACTGAAAAAAACATGAACTGCACAGGCAAACAAAGTAATGGGGCCTGCTCAGTGCCACCGTCGGACAGTTGTTGAACCTCACAAGCAACCGTGAGCAGATGTATTGTAACTGTAGAGTCTCTTGGGGCCATAGGCAAAAATTCACAGGGGGCCACTCCAAACATCATTCATCACCCTCATATAATAAATAATCTGACACTAACAATAAATGTGAAATGTAAACATTTTTTTATTTTAAAAGTGCCCATTAGTACTGTATTGTTTGCACTACTTACCATTGTCTTTCTTTTTCTTCTCTTTTTTTTCCTTTGACACCGCCAGATGGATAACTTCGCTTAATTTTGATACCAGTACTTACAAGAGTGAGAGGAGGTGGTGGGGCTGCTTTAGGGAGTTCTGCGCCAGCCTACCACTGTCATTGCAAACTCTCCACATTGTCACAACTGTAGTGATTCAAAGTTGGTCAGCCCTTGCGGGTACTGATGGCATGGCTGGTTCTGTGGCTTCGGAGCGTGCTCCCAGCTTCTACAGGAAATATCTGGCGAAGCGCATTTCAAGGCGTGTATTGCTGAGGTATGTGATGATGTCGTTAGCCTCACCGGCCAGTCGTACCACATAACTGGGTCAGGAAGCCGTTCATGATTTTGCATGCAACATAAGATAAAGTGAGCAGTGATGCACAATGGAAATCCCTGTCCCTCACATTTTGTGTTGTCAATCTTTGACTGTGTAAAGCATTTGTCACAGCCAATTTTTCAGATGGAGCCAGCACCACAAACACGGACTTCTCCCCCATGGGAACATTTTGATCTCATTTCTCCTATTGGTGCATTTTTCACAAATAGTGGATATTTCTTGTAACTCAAGTATTGACCTAGAGGTAGAACTTCTGCCCTTCAAATGGGAGGCTGGGGTTCAAGTCCTGGCTGGGCCATTCTTGTAATTTATTTTAGATTTATTTGTAAGGTGAAGTGTCTGTTGTGTTTCAAAGAGCTTGGATACAATAACACATCATTATGCTGAGGCACTATTGTGCCCTACATGAGAATAAGAACAGAGGTGAATGTACTCAGAAAGACAGAAATGTGTCTATCCTACACTGTACAAACTTGCAGTAGCCTTCCTTTGCACACATGCATCCTCTGTGCCCTGTGAGAGCGTATTCTCCAAAGCTGGTGAAATAATGTAAAAAAAAAAAGAAAAGAGAAGAAATTGCCTTAGTCCAAAGACTGTTGAAAAGTCATTATCCATCCATCCATCCATCTTTTACCGCTTTTCCGGAAGTCTGGGTCGCGGAGGCAGCAGTTCAAGCAGGGAAGCCCAGACTTCCCTCTCCCCTGCCACCTGCTCCAGCTCTTGAGAGAGGATACCAAGGCGTTCCCAGACCAGCTGGGAGACATAGTCTCTCCACCCAGTCCTGGGTCTGCCCCGGGGTCTCCTCCCAGTGGGACGTGCCCGAAACACCTCAAGTGGGAGGCGTCCAGGAGGCATCTTAATCAGATGCCCATACCACCTCAACTGACTCCTTTCAATGTGGAGGAGCAGCGGTTCTACTCTGAGCCTCTCCCGGATGACTGAGCTCCTCACCCTATCTCTGAGGGTGAGTCCAGCAATCCTACTGAGATCCCCCTCATGGATCGTTACCTTATCGTAGTGGTGGGGGTTTGTGTGCCCCAGTGATCCCAGGAGCTATGTTGACTGGGGCAATTTGCCTCTGATAGGGTCACCCAAGACAAACTGGTCCTGGGTGAAGGGCCAGACTAAGAATGATCCAACAGACTCTCATGATAAATTCTAGATCAAGGATTCAGTGTACCCCACCCAGTATGGGGTTACCGGGGCCCCACCCTGGAGCCAGGCCTGGGGGAGGGGCTCGATGGCTAGCGTCTGGTGGCCGGGTTTCCACCCGTGGGACCTGGCCGGGCTCAGCCCGAAGGAGTTACATGGGTCCGCCCTCCAGTGGGCTCACCACCTGCAGGAGGGATCATGGGGGTCCGGTGCTATGTGGATTAGGTGGCGGTCAAAGGCGGAGACCTTGGCGAATTGATAAGTTATTATCTCTTAATAAAAATGGATAAGTAGCACAAACACACAAAGTAACACAAGCACACTCACTGTAGTCACTCCAGTTTAATTATTTCTTCTTCTCTTATGATCATTGATATTTCTTAAAAGACATGCATTTATTGACATGGAAAAATTACACACTAAGCCAGCAATGCCCTTGTAAAAATCTGCATGTTTTATAGTTTTTGTCCATCAGATGGCCTAGTAGAGCAAATGAAGTTTCACATAAGGCTTTGTCTGTCATGTGCGCCTCTACAAGGCGCACAGAAATGGACACATACCCATGCGCTGGATGATATTTTGCAACATTTATTTGAAAGCAGACCCACCAGTCCAAAAAGATGCATAAACACAAAATACAAAAATAAGATCAACTAACAAAAGACTTACAAGATGATGCACTCCTGAGCAGTCAGCTCAGGAGGAGACGAGGCAGAGAGTAACAAGATAAATGTCCTGAGGAGCACTCAACGAAAGGACATTCACTCACACAATGTAACGGCAAAGATAAAGTGAACAGACAGCGCTTAAATAGTGAGTGAGGTGATGACACGACAAGTGATTACAGGTGTGGACATGCTTGAGAAGGACAAGCGAACAATAATTGGAATCAGCTATGTGAGGGAGAATTGGTTGGATTGACAGCTTGACAAGAGACGCCCCCAGCAGAGCACAAACCCGGAAGTCACCTGACAGCTGTCAACCCAGAGAAATGCACCATGAAAATACATATAAAGGACAAACATAATCACTGCAGACAGAAAACAGATATCAATAGACATGGACCAAAAACAATTATAAAACAAGGCCTGGCCAAAAATAACTAAAGCACAACTGGAGAAAATAAGAGGCAGAATAACACTACGGGAAACACGGTAATATAATAGATGAATAAATACACAGAAAAAGCCACAAGACTGGGTCTGACAGAAAACTTGGCCCCAGCTCATGACATTGTCTATATGAACCATTTTGATGAAAAGCCACAAGCCTTCAAGAAAGCTTCATCTGGCCATCACTACTTGGGGACCCCTTCTAACCAGAGGCCCCAAAGCATTTGCCTGCCTTGCCTTCCGGCATGCATAGGGTTGCCAACTGTCCTGGTTTAGTCAGGACGTCACATTTATTGGGCTAAATATGTTTGTCCCAAGAAGGACGTGCATTGTCCCATTTATTTCAGGCCGCCTTAATGAACGGGCTAGGCTGGGCTGAAGCCCAGGGGCCTACGAAGATCAGGGCCAATCATGAGCCAGTGAAAAAGATCACGTTGTTAACTGGGCAAATTCTATGTCCAGCACTTGATATTCACGTGTGGCTGCTGGTTGGTCTAATTTACATGTGCCTCACGTGGGTACCAGTAACAATCGCCTATCAGAGGAATCGTTTTAGCATGTGACTATGCAAGTGCCAATGAAGGGGTAAGAAGTAATTAGCTCTGTCAAAATGTTCGGAAAAAAGTTTGAAAGTGACGCTCATAAAATTGAAAAAGAAAAGAGTTTAGGGAAAACAAACTGTTCAAAAAATCCCAAAGTGTAAAGGATTTTTTTAAGCTGGAGCATCAAGTGGAGGAGGCTGCTAATTATGCACGGAGGAGGTAGGTGGGCCGTTAAAGCTCTCACCTGGAGGAGAAGGGTGAAGGGAGAAGAAAGCGCATGATTGCTTGCATCAGATAGCTGTGTGTGGGACAGTAGACTCCAAACTTGGTAAAAAGTAGACTGGATCAATAGAGTATGACGATATTCATGAGCTGGACTTAAAGGACGCAATGAAGGATTTTTCTTTAAAGAGGGCCAGAAGAAAACACTTTTAAAAAGGTAGAACATGCAGTGTAGTTTCCAGCCACCTGTGCAGGTTTCCATTGCTGCTGTTGTGCTTGTTTGAATCAGGAATACTTCACTGATGTAATTTTATACTCAAGGCAGTAACTGTCACACTGTAAAAAGGGAACTGTCAGTAAGGTAAAATATCCTAAACTAGAAAAGCACTCGGAGAGCGCAGACCTCCGCCAAGCGCCACAGTTCCCCCCATACAGTGTTTGTGTAGGTTTTCAGATTCCTTGACCATGAAAACATATGACTAGCAATTGGATTGACAATGATAGGATTAGTGGTTCAGTAGTAAAAGCATTACCTCCTTTGCGGAGGTAATAAACTGAAGTGTTACTGTTGTGTCCATCTCCTCCATCTGCAAAGTGGCAGGCTGCGACCTGTCAAGGCATACCTCATGCCTCCCTTATTGGGGGGGCTTTCACACCTGTACTGACCTCATGCCTCCCTTATTGGGGGGGGGCTTTCACACCTGTACTGAGTACTTAAAAACTGTATTTATCGGCAGATGAAAGAAAACTGAAGCAAAAACAAACAAACAAACAAACAAAAACTAAGCAAACTGCAACTGCAACATGAAGTATTGCAAACATATTTATTCAAATGTACACTTATATGGACACAATGTTGAGCCATAACTTTTTGGTAATATGAAAATAATAAGCCAAGTAGCACAAAAAAATTGAGTGCTCTTGCTGTCAGGAAACAATTTTGGCACCAAATCACAGAAGTGATCTGCCACCAATGGGGGCAGACTGTGCTCTGCCACAAAATGACAAAACATCACTTCTGCTAGTGATGCACTGGATTTGGAAGGCGTCGGTTCTGTCACTGGCTGAAAATGTTCATCCATCGATCGAATTTGGCTACACAGTTTTTGTTGCGCTGTGTAGCAAAGTGCAACTTCAGGTCGAAAATCCCTGATGCAGTCACTTTTAGCATTAGAGTCACACATATCAGGTGCAGCATTACTGGCGCCGGGATTCCTCTCTGTTCCGGAGCCGCAGGACAAAAGAAGGTGCAATAATGGTTGCTGTGGGTTTTATTGGGTTTGCGCTCCGCGGAAAAAAGAGGATTTGGAAGCCTCCCCTGGCAGAGAGCTGGTTTTTGCGCAGCCCCTATGGCTGGCCGGGGAATTTCTGCCAAATAATCCGGCGCCGGACAGCTGCCCGTGTCAGCTTTTGCAGCGTAGCGCAAACACAGGCACTCTGGCGAGCCCTGCCCACCACTGTTTTCTGCGTGCTTTTGTGCCTAAAACTTTGAAGAAGGCGGAGTTTGTGTTCATCAGACACGACGACCAGCGCCCTCTATTGCCCCTGCACACATGTTGAAAATGGCCGTATCTCACAATGTTAAAGAATCATTTAAAAAATTCCTGTATCCAGACGGTGATCCGGATCATCCCCAAAATTTAATCAGTTCTTCCTTGTACCATTTCCAACAAGGCCTGAAAGTTTCATCGAAATCCGTCCAAAACTTTTTGAGTTATCTTGCTAACCAACAGACAGACAAACAGACAGACAAACAAACAGACAAACGCTGGCAA
Organism: Pholidichthys leucotaenia; assembly: GCA_020510985.1. Classification (NCBI taxonomy): domain Eukaryota; kingdom Metazoa; phylum Chordata; class Actinopteri; order Cichliformes; family Pholidichthyidae; genus Pholidichthys; species Pholidichthys leucotaenia. Next base: position 224,112,838 of record CM035841.1, read on the forward strand.
AAACATAACCTCCTCCTGTCCTTTGGCCTGGCGGAGGTAATCAAGGTTTTATGCTTGCTTTTCTCTCGCAAGATAATTTTGACAAGACAATTTCTTTTTGTTGTGCAGTTTTCTGTAAGATTTTACTTCAGGGGTGTCCAACCATGTGCCATGGAGAGCCAAGACCTTGCAGGTTTTCTCTTCTACCCAGTCTCTTCAGCAGGTGTTTTCACTTATCAGCAATCAGTGGGAAGAAGTTCACTGAAATCTGCTGTTGAAGACACTGGTTGGAGGTAAAACCTGCAGGGTCTTGGCTCTCCATGGCACATGGTTGGACACCCCTGTTTTACTTGCTTTACGAATGCTTTTACTTGTTTTAAGCAATTTAATCTTACTTTGTTGGCAGATTTTTTATTCTAATTTTAACTAGAACTAGAAAAGCACTCGGAGAGCGCAGACCTCCGCCAAGCGCCACAATTCCCCCCATACAGTGTTTGTGTGTACGTTTTCAGGTTCCTTGAGCATGTAAACATATGACTAGCAATTGGATTCACAATGATTATTTGTTTATTTGACAGGGACAGTGCAATAAACACACAATTAATCAATGACAATCAATCTGATAGTGATAGGATTAGTGGTTCAGTAGTAAAAGCATTGCCTCCTTGGCGGAGGTAATAAACTGAAGTGTTGCTGTTGTGTCCATCTCCTCCACTGACGGATGCAAATTGGGTAGACAGGTTGCCGTGGGTTTTATTTTATATTATTTTGGGGTTTCGCTCCGCGGCAAACGAGAATTTAGAAGCTTCGCCGGCAGAGAGCTCGTTATTGCGCAGCGCGTATGGCTGGCCGGGGAATTTCTGCCAAATGCGCAGCGCCTATGGCTGGCCGGTGAATTTCTGCCAAATGCACAGCGCCTATGGCTGGCCGGGGAATTTCTGCCAAATGCGCAGCTCCTATGGCGTGGCCAGGGAATTTCTGCCAAAGAATCCGTCGGCGGACAGCTGCCCGTGTGAGGTTGCACGTATGGCTGGCCGGGGAATTTCTGCCAAATGTGCAGCTCCTATGGCTGGCCGGGGAATTTCTGCCAAATGCGCAGCGCCTATGGCTGGCCGGTGAATTTCTGCCAAATGCGCAGCGCCTATGGCTGGCCGGTGAATTTCTGCCAAATGCGCAGCTCCTATGGCTGGCCGGGGAATTTCTGCCAAAGAATCCGTCGGCGGACAGCTGCCCGTGTGAGGTTTTGCAGTTGCGCGCAAACACGAGCACGCTGGCGGGCCCAGACCAGCAGTGTTTTCCGCGTGCTTTTGTGCCTAAAACGTTGAAGAACGCAGAGTTTGTGTTGCAGACACGACGACCAGCGCCCTCCATTGCGCCTGCGCACATGTTGAAAATGGCCCTATGTCACAGTGTTGAAAAATGCTTTAAAAAAATTCCTGTATCCAGACGGTGAACCGGATCACCCCCAAAATTTAATCAGTTCTTCCTTGTACCATTTCCAACAATGCCTGAAAGTTTCATGCAAATCCGTCCAAGACTTTTTGAGTTATCTTGCTAACCAACAGACAAACAGACAGACAGACAAACAGACAGACAGACAAACAGACAAACACACAAACCCTGGCAAAAACATAACCTCCTCCTGGCCTTTTCGGCCTGGCGGAGGTAATTATCTATTGCCAGAATTTTTTTGTTTATTTTAAGTAAAATCATCTGGCAACAGAGCAAGAAAATCTGACATCAAATTGCATAAAACAAGTTAAAACTATTGGAATGTGTTGTGATGTTAGTAGGACGTATTATTGTGTGGCACAGGTGGTGGCTCCCCCTTTCCAGTTCCACCGCCACCTGGAGTATAAGAGGGCTGTGCCGAAGAGGGACGGTCTCTTGACCTCCTCTCAGCTTCACGGGAGTGCCTTGTATATTGTCAGTGAGTCTACAATAAAGTCATGTTCAGTTCACTATTCGGTCTCGTCCTTGGTTCATGTTTTACCAAAATAACATTTGGCAATGAGGATAAAAGTATGGAGTTGTTTTGATTCAGCCGTTTCTGGAGTTTTCCGGTGAGCTGCCCCTCCCTTGGGAGAGGTGGTTTGCCACTTTCCTAAGTTATGTAGTGGCATTGGACCTTGGAAGACCGGAGAAGTTGCAGGCACGAGCACTGTTGGTTCACAACTAAGGAATGGAAGGACAACGTATTCTTAGTACCTTAGGCGAAGGTGATAGTTTTGAAGAAGTGGTTGAGCTAATGGTGCAACATTTTCGCGCCCCGGAAAACGTCTTCGTCCGGAGGATCCAGTTTTGACAGTGCCACCAGCGGGCTGGCTAGTCAGTGCAGCGGTATGTAGCAGACCTACGTTAGCTGGCCAAGGACTGCCAGTTTGGAGCGCTGGAGGAGATGGTCTGTGACCAGTTGGTGGAACATACTGTTCACCCGGCAGCAAGGTTGAAGCTTCTCACACACTGGGGCAAGCTGATGTTAGTCATGTCCGTTGAGTTAGCTCAGCAGTTTGAGGCAGCAGACAAGCTATCACGGGAGCTTGGTGACAGAGCGGCACATCGCCATTTTGAACCACAGTCGACGGTGCAAGCAGTAGATCCGGACAGCGACAACGGTTTGGAGGAGCATGCCAATGCCGTGAAGATAAGGTCCGCCCCGGGATCGTCCAGGTGTTTGGGTTGTGGGTCCACCAAGCACCGTTATAAGGCTAGAGAGTGTCAAGCAAGAGGACGACGCTGTGACACGTGCGGATTCTTGCATCATTTCGTCAGGGTATGTTACAGGTTTGAGCGAGGGGATCCGAGACACATAGAGGATCTCCCCACTTTGCCTGCCATGGTTGTTTGCAGTGTATCCCCAAGTGACAATGGCTGTTCTTTCTGCATGGTGGAGCTGGACAGGGTGACAGTGCCATTGCTGGCTGACACGGGAGCGGTGAGATCGGTGTTGGGTTGGGAAACCCTGTGGAGTTCCTTCTCACAGTCTCGGGTTGGAGAAGTGTGGCTGGGTTGTGGTCTGTGGGAATGGCCGTTTCCACGAACGATGGACGGAGCTGTGTGGGACAAACCTTTGCCTAGTAATCTGGACAATGAGCAGAACCAATTCCATTCAGGGTCATCGCGGGAGGGTTCCGGTGACAGCGCCCAAGTAACTCTAGTTGAGGGAACTGGGCAGCATGGTGGGACACCTGTGACGGTGGGTGGCACTGAGTGGAGGACCCATTCTGCTCCCAGATTTCGGCTGGAAGGGACCGGAGAGCAGGGGGTCACAACGGTGACGCCAGCGGCGAAAATGAAAACAAGCGGGGCAGGACTGGCTGGCATGGTAAAACAACGTGTCACTCAGGGACATTGGAAGCCGAGTTGGGCTCCTCTGGGGGTCACTGATGTAGTCCGACCCAGGGAGAAAGCCCGGGTGAGAGGGGTTTGAGGCAAACACAAACAAGAAGATGGCCAGAGGCGGCTGCAGGTGGTGGCTGTTTGGGAGGATGGCTATCTTTGGTTATCCGATGGCTCATGGAGGCATCTCAACGGGCTGCGGCACGCCAAAGAAGAAAAGGAGGTGTTTGGGTTTAGGCGTGGGCCATCCCTGGGCGTAAAAATAAGAAGGTGCACTGGAGAAGAATGGTTTTCGGGGCGGGAGGTCCTCTACCGGGGCAGACTGATGGTTGGGTGATGTGTTTATTGCATGATGGTGGAACAGGGAATTATTAATTTGTATATTTTTGTTGTTAATGGGGTTATTTTGGTGTTTTATGCTGTGTATTTTAGGAGAATGGCAATTTTCTGTTTGATGGACTATATTTTAGTAGAGATGGCAGAATAATCTGTCTGGCCGTGTGGGGGTGGAATGGTAGTCCACCTGTTCCCCCCAAGTTTTAGTTGTTTTGATGTGTATGTTTTAGGTCTAATATTTCTGTTTAGTTTAGTGCATGTGTTGGGTTCCAAATTAGGGAGGGTCTTGATTGGGTGTGTGTATTTTGAGCCATTTTGAAGGGGGGTGTTGTGTTGTGTTGTTAGTAGGACGCATTATTGTGTGACACGGGTGGTGGCTCCACCTTTCCGGTTCCGCTGCCATCCAGAGTATAAGAGGGCTGTGCGAAAGAGAGACGGTCTCTTGACCTCCTCTCAGCTTCACGGGAGCGCCTTGTATATTGTCAATGAGTCTACATTAAAGTCGTGTTCAGTTCACTATTCAGTCTCATCCTTGGTTCATGTTTTACCGACATTAACAGAATGCATGTAAAATTTTCTTACACATAAACTGCACAGCAAGAATAAATATCTTGTCAGACAAAAGACAAGCATAAACAGCCTTAATTTTTTTCCTTTAACCTATATTTGACTTTTTGCAGTGTAGTTGTGTTTTCTAGCTCAAAGTCACATTATTTCTCAAAGAGAAACAAAAATGAGGCCATAGTGGCTCAGGAGGTAGAGCAGGTCACCGATAACTGGAGGGTTGGTGGTTCGATTCCATCTCCCCCCACCTTTCTGTTGTGTCCTTGAGCAAGACACTTTACCTACCTTGCGTCCAGTGTGTTCATGGTTCATGACACTGATGTATGAATGTGAATAAATGTTCAGTGGTGGTCGGAGAGGCCGTTGCCATGGACTGGCAGCTATGTTTCCGTCAGTCTGCCCCAGGGCAGCTCTGGCTACAGTGGTAGCTTACCACTATCATTGTCTGTGCAGTGAATGAATAATGGACTCATTGTAAAGTGTCTTTGGGTGTCATGAAAAGTGCTATATAAATGCAATCCATTATTAAAAACATAGCTATTAGGTGGATGCTCTACAGAGCATCCGCCCTACAACCAGGAGGTTGGGGGTTCAAGTCCCAGCCGGGTCATACTGCAGCGGCACGCAAAAATAAGCTGCGATGCTGTGGTTTTAAGTAGAGTTTTATTAATCATACCGCCGTCGCGGGATCCCCTCTCCAGCCCAAGTGTGTGCAGGCTGGATGGGGATCCTCTGGCTCTCAGAGAAGGAGAGGAGACACGTGTGTGTCTACCCGTTGCAGGATCAGAGTGAGAGAGAGAGATTGCGTTACAGAGTTGCACCTTAAATACTTGACCATAACAATACATCAAAGGGACATACCCCACAGTTAGAATGATCAAAGGGATAACAGAACAGGCAGGAGGTATTTACATTTGTAAGACCAAGGGCAGATTAGCTAGACCTCACTCCAGGTGAAGGACAAAGAGGCTAACAAGCACATCTACATATTGATCTGAATCTCTAGGTCACAGTGAGGACAGGAGACATGGGTACAATGGATGAAAGGCAATCATTAACATCACAGAGGTGAGACAGAAGAACTTCGTCTACCTGTAGACATTAATACACCAAAACACATCTACATATGTAAGATGCTCAGAAAAAGCACAGTAAGGACAAGCCGTATGAACACTATACAGAATGGCGCATTACATCACAATACATGCATGTTTGCATCACAAATACATGAATGGCACATTGCATCTCAGTAGTGCAGCAGGTAAGAGAGCTGAGTGTCCTTAGTCTGTTGTGGGGTTAAAACGAACCGCCACACGCTCCCCCCCAGAGGACGCGGCAGGGGGCCGCGACCTCGATAATCCATCTGTGTGAGCGAGCTGTGGGAGAAGCTCGCTGCAGGCGGAGGGGGAGGGAGGGGAGGGGTGGTAAGTGCCGGCAGGATCTGTGAAATCGTCCTGAGCCGCGCAAAAATTGCTTGCTGCTCCGTGACGTCGAGGGGTTGTCCCGTTGCACGTGCGGAGATCACAAGAAGAAAAATTAGTCTCTGATTCCTCTCGTGGCCATGAAGAAAAGCAGGAGCGGCTGTAAGAAAAAAAAAAGTAAACAAAGCAGAGGGACTGTTGACTTTAGGTGCCGAAGCAACCCCAAAGCCCCCGGGAACGGCTGACGGCTGACATCCCTTTGTGACGTGGCTAAGACCATTAAAAAATCCAGTGGCGAGCTGCGTGCTTGCTTCAGGTGAACGAGCAGCCCTGAAGGTTCTGTGAGCAGCGGCGGAGGATGATGGCGGTCTCTGGCGTGGCTGAAACTGTTAACAAATCCTTCGATCATGCTGCATGCGTGCCTCAGGTGAGCGAGCAGCCCTGAAAGGCAGCGGTGAAGGAGGAAGGCAGTCTGTGGAGCCGTTACTTGTCCCGTGCGTGATGCGCCGTCCTTGTAACTCCCCGAGCGTGCGCGGGGGTTCCGTGGCGTGGGTGGGCCGCTGGAGTGGCGAGTCAGGGTGCAGAAACTTGGTGGAGATCGGCGCAGACGGCGCCGATAAAATCCAGGTTGAGCTGTGCGTCGTTCGGTCGTGGTGCGTTGGAGCGGTGCGAGGAAGTAGGCGATCTCTGTCCCTCGGGCTCGTGGAGACGCGTTGGAGCGGTGCGAGGCAATAGACGATCTTTGTGCCTCGGGCTCGTGGAGATGCGTTGGAGCGGTGCGAGGCAGTAGACGATCTTTGTGCCCCGGGCTCGTGCAGCTGCGTTGGAGCGGTGAGAGGGAGGAGACGATCGTTGTCGCTCGTGCGGACATGGTGCGTTCGGTTCCACGCGCTGCGCTCTCCGTCGGCCCTGGAGGTTGCCGTCGTGGAGAGAGGACGAGGTGCGTGCGCTCTCTGTGAGAGCGGCCGGTCTAGCGTGGATGTGCAGATCTCAGGCATGCAGATCTCACCGTGAAGCGTGAAGCGGTCACCAGTGTCGCGGTCCAGACCAGAAGTTGCTTTGCACAAAGCGTGTGCTTTCAAGCGGGGTCACCAGTGCGGCGGCACGCTAAAATAAGCTGCGATGCTGTGGTTTTAAGTAGAGTTTTATTAATCATACCTCTGTCGCGGGATCCCCTCTCCAGCCCAAGTGTGTGCAGGCTGGATGGGGATCCTCTGGCTCTCAGAGAAGGAGAGGAGACACGTGTGCGTCTACCCATTGCAGGATCAGAGTGAGAGAGAGAGATTGCGTTACAGAGTTGCACCTTAAATACTTGACCATAACAATACATCAAAGGGACATACCCCACAGTTAGAATGATCAAAGGGATAACAGAACAGGCAGGAGGTATTTGCATTTGTAAGACCAAGGGCAGATTAGCTAGACCTCGCTCCAGGTGAAGGACAAAGAGGCTAACAAGCACATCTACATGTACACTGCTCCTTGCTCATCTCCGCCCCCTAGTGGAACCAGCAATGGATCCACTCCAGTTCGCCTACCAGCATGGCATTGGGGTGGAGGATGCGGTGATCTTCCTCCTTCACTGTTCTCTGTCCCACCTGGAGAAGCCCGGGAATATGGTGAGGATCATGTTCTTTGACTTCTCCAGTGCTTTCAACACCATCCAACCGATGATCCTGAAGGACAAGCTGCTGCGCGCAGGGGTGGACCAGCACCTGTCATCATGGATCCTGGACTACCTCACGAACCGGCCTCAGTTTGTGAGAACCCAGGACTGTGTTTCCGACACGATCATCAGTAGCACGGGGGCCCCCCAGGGAACGGTGCTGGCTCCCTTCCTGTTCACTCTTTATACTGCGGACTTCTCACACAACACAACACATTGCCATCTACAGAAGTTCTCTGATGACTCTGCGATCGTTGGTCTCATCTCCAACAGAGATGAAGCTGAGTACAGAGGGCTTATCCAGGACTTTGTGGACTGGTGCCATCGGAACTGCCTCCAGATCAACGCGAGGAAAACTAAGGAGCTGGTGGTGGACTGCCGCAGGCATGGGCAGCCCCTCATAGCACCAGTAAATATACAGGGAACAGACATCGAGATGGTGACATCCTATAAGTACCTGGGTATTCATCTGAACAATAAACTAGACTGGTCACACAATACTGACGCACTCTACAAGAAGGGACAGCGCAGGCTGTTCCTGCTGAGGAGACTCAGGTCTTTTGGTGTACAAGGGGCGCTGCTGAAGTCATTCTATGACACGGTGGTGGGATCAGCCATCACTTTTGGAGTGGTCTGCTGGGGCAGTGGCATTACTGCAGCCGATAGGAAGAGACTGAACAAACTGATTAAGAAAGCTAGCTCTGTCCTGGGGCAGCGCCTTGATCCGATGGAGGAGATAGGAGAGAGAAGGACGGTGGCTAAACTGTCATCTCTGCTGGAGTCCGAGTTCCACCCTATGCAGGACATACTGGATGCACTGAGGAGCTCATTTAGCAGCAGACTACATCATCCCAGGTGCACAACCGAGAGGTTTCGTAGGTCCTTCCTACCAACGGCTGTCAGACTGTACAACCTAAGCAGGGCTGCTCGCAGAGATAGCAAAAAGACGTAACAAACTAATAGTTTTGGGTTTTTTTTTGAATGCAAAAGATGCAATAGACTTACACAATGGTCCTCTCCGGCATACAACTAGGAACATACCGGTCGCTATGGAGGGTGAGAATATGTATGGGCACATAATCATACCATGTAGGATAACTAAGTAGACGGTTATGCTGTTTCATCCCACCTAGCAACAATGCTCTGCACTGTGTGTGTTTATATATTTACATATTTATTCCATCTAGCTACAATGCTCAGCACTGGGTGTGTTTATATTTATATATCTATATATTTATTCCATCTAGCTACAATGCTCCGCACTGTGTTTTTATATATCTACATATTATTCCATCTAGCTACATTGCTCCGCACTGTGTGTGTTTATATACTTGCATATTTATTCCACCTAGCTGCAATGCTCCGTACTGTGGGTGTTTATATATTTACATATTTATTCCATCTAGCTACAATGCTCTGCACTGTGTGTTCATATATTCATATATTTATTCCATCCAGCTACAATGCTCTGCACTGTGTGTCTGTGTGTGTGTGTGTATATATATATTTTATAGTAATATGTACATATGTATATTAGCTGCTCTTGCTTGCTTGTTTTTTTTTTTTGTTTTGTTTTGTTTTTTTTTCTTGCCTTCTGATTGTTGCTCTGAGTGTTGCTATCCCTGTGCTGTTGCAATCCTGGAATTTCCCCGTTGTGGGACTAATAAAGGCTTATCTTATCTTATCTTACATATTGATCTGAATCTCTAGGTCACAGTGAGGACAGGAGACATGGGTACAATGGATGAAAGGCAATCATTAACATCACAGAGGTGAGACAGAAGAACTTCGTCTACCTGTAGACATTAATACACCAAAACACATCTACATATGTAAGATGCTCAGAAAAAGCACAGTAAGGACAAGCCGTATGAACACTATACAGAATGGCGCATTACATCACAATACATGCATGTTTGCATCACAAATACATGAATGGCACATTGAATCTCAGTAGTGCAGCAGGTAAGAGGGCTGAGTGTCCTTAGTCTGTTGTGGGGTTAAAACGAACCGCCACAATACCAAAGACCATATATAAATGGTACTTCCTGCCTTCTGCTTGGTGCTCAGTGTAATAGAATGAGGGAAGAAGAAGTTGTTTGTGGCGGCGCCTTGCATGGCAGCGACCCCTCTGATTCTACATGTGATTAACATTGTAGATAGGAGAAACAGAATTTTGTTCTACTGTAAAGTACATGATTGGCTGTATGGACTGAATGACAACAGAGATTTCTTCTTCTTCTTCTATTACACATTTTTAAACTGAGATTCTGTATTCTGCAAAATCTGAAATTTCTAGGTATACAGTGTGGTATTTTTTCCCTTTGTAGTATGCATAACATTGAATATCAGTATTGTTTAAGGTATTATCAAGGTAAAAAAAAAATCCCAGTTATTATGACAATACTAATGTCCACAACACCGTGGCACCAAGCAATATTTAAAACCCTCTGTACCTTATTTGGCTGTGAGAAAGTTGGCAATCCTAGGCATGTAGCACCTCTGACCATGAGGCCTGTTTATATGCACTCCTCTCCAAAAGTATTAAAATAGTGAGGTCAATTTCTTTACTTTTTTCTATAGACTGAAAACATTTGGGTTTGCCCAAAAAATGAATATGAGAAAAAAGATCAACATTTCTACTTTTATTTCCAGGTATTTACTATATATCTAGAGCTGATACACAACTTAGAAGACTATTGGCACAATTCTGTTTTCAATAGCAGTTTGTGAATCTTTAGTTTCTTATTTCAGCTGTTGTTTTCTCATCTCTCCTGTCATCCTCCCATTCCTCAAGCCACTCACGTATGTTTTCATTTGACCCTAATTAGTTACCCAGCTGTCCTGTGTTAGTGAATTTCTGTGTCCCTATACGTATACGCTCGCTGTTTACATTTCTCTCCGTGGCATCATTGCAGTATCTCCCTCTGGTCCTTCCTCATCTTCTGTAAGCGTTTAGCGTTCGCTGTGCCATTTGTGTTTGACAGCCCCTGAGCTGCTTTTTGTTTGTTCTTTTGTGTCTTGCAAATAAATCTTCTTGCACTGAAGTCTGTCCCGCCTGAAGGAGTCATAATTCCTGTTCTGTCAGAGGTGTTATCTGGCAGAAGACAGCACATTTTGTTTGAACTCACCCATTTTTCATGAGAGAAATATTATGAGAACATGGAGGTGTTAACTGACAGAATGATGCCACCACAAGACTCTGCGGGTACGGACTACAGCGTGTTTGGGCTGGACGAGGCTCAGCTGGACGAGGCTCAGCTGATCGAGGTGTATGTTTCTGAGGCCCAGTCATGCCACACTCGGGAGCTGGCCATGATGTTCCTGAACACAGCAGCCAGAGTGGTTTTGGATCACCCCAGTCTGTGAGACTACCCTGGCCTGACTGGACTGTTCACCTCGTTGTATGGCTCACTAAATTTGCTCCATGGACTGGTGAAAAACCCGGAGCCTGTGCTGCTGAGACAGCGTTCTCCTCTGCCTCGCCCTTCAGCTTCAACGCCAGCCTCACCAGTCTCGCAGCCCATTTTCCCTGACTCGCCATCTGCTGCTGTTCTCTCAATCCCTGTTGAGTACAACAGGACCTGCAGGGCGTGCGGCGGTCCGGGTTAGACAGGAAGCTCTGGGAGACGCCGCTCCTCCCAGCATTTCACCCCTGCTCTACCGGCTGAGCCTCCAACGCCCACTGTTGGGAAGCCCAGCAGTGAAGCCTAGTGGCAAGAGCCTGCATTGCAGTCACTGGAGCAGCAGTCTCACTCAACCACATCAGAATCAGAATCAGAATCAGAATCAGAATCAGAATCAGAATCAGGTTTATTGCCATTGTTCATGTAGTACACAAACTAGGAATTTGTCTCGGTACAATGCTGCAACATTAAACATGATAAGATAAGAGAAATAAAATATACATGTAATAAAGTGTAGGATAAGATTAAGTGATACTGGTCAACAGTTAAAATATATATTAGCCAGCAGCAGATACTGTGGAGAACTATATAGTGCAGTCGGTAATGCAGGAAGAAAACAGTGATGATTGACATGAGTCTGGTTGAGCTGCTGTACATGGTGCACGAGAGTCAATAAGTCACTTAGTGTTCAGCAGTCTAATGGCAGAGGGGAAGAAGCTGTTCATGTGACGGGAGGTTTTAGTCTGGATGGACCGAAGTCTTCTACCAGAGGGGAGGGGGGCAAACAGTACGTGACCAGGGTGTGAGGGATCGGCTATGATCCGGCCAGCACGCCTCCGGGTCCTGGAGATGTACAGATCCTGGAGAGATGGGAGCTTGCAGCCGATCACCTTCTCAGCAGTGCGCACGACGCGCTGCAGCCTTAGTCTGTCCCTGGCAGTGGCTCCTGCGTACCACACGGTTATGGAGGTGGTGAGGATGGACTCGATGATGGCTGTGTAGAACTGCACTAACATCTTGGTGGGTAGCTTGAGCTTCCTCAGCTGCCGCAGGAAGAACATCCTCTGCTGGGCTTTTTTGATGAGTGAGCTGATGGTCAGCTCCCATTTGAGGTCCCTGGTGATGGTAGTGCCTAGGAAGCGGAAGGAATCAGCAGTGGTGATGGGAGAGCCTGAGAGGGTGAGGGGGGGCAGAGGAGTAGTGACTTTCCTGAAGTCTACAATCATCTCCACTGTCTTCAGAGCGTTCAGCTGCAGGTTGTTATTGCTACACCAGGACGCCAGCTGGGACATCAGCTGACTAATCACAGCCAGTTCTGCCCAGCTACAATGAGCAGCTCCTTGTAGGTCTGTTCTGTTACAGTGTGCGTTCATGAAGAGAATGTGAGTACTGTGCCGCTTGTTTAAAGCAGTTCTTATGTTAATTTGCATGATTTCCATGTAGTTTGTCCTTGCTAGCTCATAGGTAAATGTAGAAATGTGTAGCAGCTAATATAAACCGAATTAAGCTAAGTGGTCCTTGTTTTCTTCACCATGGTGCACTAGACATTGTGTTTGGTTTATTGTTAAATTGATTTAGGTTCCTGCTCAGTTGCCATCGGCTCTCATACTGATATTTATGTGGATTATATTGTGACGTAGGCGAGGTTCACACTAAGAAGAGGAACAGATGGTTGCGACGAACAGGCTTTATTCAACAACACCCAACCCCAGCACCCCTGAGCACAGACAGGAGGGGAGGTCATTCTCCCAGACCTCCGTTTCAATCATGGTTATACAACACATGAGACATCTTGCCCTAATCCTGCCTATAAACACTGCTGGGTCATTATAACTGCGTTATAATGACACAGCAGTATAATAACTCAGTAATAACATTTATTACACACACAGTAACGTTTTCAACTGGCAAAGCATGCTGGGAAATCCCTGCCCCCCTTAACATGGCCCCAACATTACACTGCTCCCCCCTGGACTGGTTTCTGTCCCCAGAAAAATCAAAGTCCAACCCAGAAGTCCAACGTGAATCAATCCAGGTGTTGGGGGCAGCTTTGATGCCGGCGACCAGCACATCCAACAGCTTCAGTAGGACTACGCACAGTCCCTCCCCTGGCAGCAGGAGTCACGACTCCTACCGCTGCCAGGACCTCCCAGGCGGCCGCTGGCCCGCATCCAAGTGTCCAGCCCCTGCCAAGCCCGGGAAAAGACCGGATCTGTCCTGCTCGCTCCGCTGCTGCTGCACGCCGAGGGCCTCTGTGATGTCACCGCCGGGGAAGCATCTGTGGGAGGCGGCCTTTCCCCATCCATGCCACCTCGCTCTAATTTAACGTCGACGAGGGGGCCAGTTTCTCGCGGGGTGGGCGCGGGGCAGTACCATGCGATGTGCCCTGGCTCACCGCAGCGGAAGCACCCTTCCTCGCGTCGCCGCGACCGTCTCCTCCGTGGACACGCTGACGTGGTCTGCCATAACTCCTCCTCCTCCCCCTCGCTGTCAGCCTGGCGGTTTCTTCCAGTGACCAGTCGCTCAGCATGGCAGCCAACTCGACCTGGGCCAGGTGGTTATCCAACAGGTTCTCGCCGTTGTAGCGGGAAATCTTGGCCCACTGCCGGATGGATGGGACGGTCGCCTCCCAGTCGATTGCCGCTCCTGATTGCCCTGGAATCGCCAGCCCGTCCTGCCCTGAAAAGGGCGGGAAGCGGGACTGGTTTGCTCTGCTTGGCCCACTCTGCCTTGAAAAAGGTGGAAGACGGGGTACGCTGGTCCGTCCATCGCGGCGAGCCACTCCGGGAGTCGGCGTCTCAGCTCTGCGCTCCGTTCCCAGCCGGGCGATGAACCGCCCCGGCCGCTGGACCTCCGCACGGGTCCTGGCCACCATCTTGCTCCATCCCCACTCCTGACACCAGTGTGACGTAGGCGAGGTTCACACTAAGAAGAGGAACAGATGGTTGCGACGAACAGGCTTTATTCAACAACACCCAACCCCAACACCCCTGAACACAGACAGGAGGGGAAGTCATTCTCCCAGACCTCCGTTTCAATCATGGTTATACAACACATGAGACATCTTGCCCTAATCCTGCCTATAAACACTGTTGGGTCATTATAACACAGTTATAATGACATAGCAGTATAATAACTCAGTAATAACATTTATTACACACACACAGTAACGTTTTCAGCTGGCAAAGCATGCTGGGAAATCCCTGCCTCCCTTAACACGGCCCCGACGTTACAATATGTATTCATGCTAATTGGTAAACGTGAATTGTTTAATTGGTGCATGTAAGCTTTGGCACTGGTTTCCTCTGTTAATTTATGTTATATTTGTATCTTTTGATTATAGACCACACCTGTACATCCCTATAACCTACCACTGAATGGTCTTCATGCTGCCTGTTGCGTAGAGGAAATAAATAATGAAACGACATCCCTTCTCTGAAGCTTAATTCTTTACTGGGAATTAAGTCCATATTCTACCGCCTCAACCAGCATTATTCACAGCGGTGAATTTGAGTCCACTACAAATGGTCCTTCAAGCCGGATTGAGACCCCCTCTTCGAGAGTATGGACAACGCAGGTCCTGGAAATCCAAAGAGCAAGAAAGAGCTACACAGAGAGTGCAGATTGTGTTATGTCCACAAACCTGGCAATGACAACCGACGAGGATGCTGTCGTTGACTGAACTTTATTACAATAAAAGTATAATAGTACAAGCACGTGTGTAATGGGACTGGCTGCCAACCACCTCTCATACCATTTCCTGTACACCAACCAACTCCCTACCTGAGATGGCAGGCAGCCCAATATATACAGCGTGGTAGATAGATAGATAGATTAGTTTATTTGACAGGGACAGTGCAATAAACATAGACAATTAATCAATGACAATCAATCTGATGTGTTGCACATGGAGTGTATAGCTATTAGCTAATTTGCAACTCTTGTCCCTGGATGGGCTTTAGAAAAGAGAATCAAGTAAAGAAAAGAAAAGAAATAAAGAAAATACACAATAACCACATACATCAATGCAAAAAGATTATAAATATACAATTATAAATATTATAAATACTATAAATACACAATTATAAGTATTATACATATTATAAATATTATAAATACACAAATATAACAACCTGACTCACATTTGCCTATTTCAGGCCTCCCTCCCTTCGTCACTCACTATAAACAAACACATTCATTCCTTCCCTTCATTCACTCTCACCTTGTAGACAATCAATTCATACATGAGTACATTCTTGTTTATTTTTCAGCCAGTTTTTAACCTTTTTAGTGAATGTTTTAAAGTCCGTTATTATTTTAATTTCATTTGGCATTGTGTTCCAGATGTGACTGCCCTTTATAGAGAAAGCTGTTTGTCCAAATGTGGTTCTGCGGTGGAATATTTTACAGTTATTGTTAACAGAACTCCTGGTGGCTCTGCTGCTGTCCTGTCTTTGGATGAAACCAGCAAGTGGCTCGGGTGCTGATTTATGGAGACATTTGAACGTTAATTTCAGAAGACAGAGGTCAATGAAACTCTCAAAACTCAATAGGTTGTATTTTTTTAAAACATTACAGTGATGCCACCTAATGGGCTTTTTGTCCAAGATTTTTAGGGTTTGATTATATAATGAACCTATATGTCTTATTGTGGAAGGGGCTGCTTGAGCCCAGACTGTCAAACAGTATGATATATGAGAAAAAACCATAGAATGCATATACAGTACAGCTGCTTCGTAAGGTATGTAATATCTAATTAATTTAAAGCAGTTCAGATTTTTTTTTACTGTTTTTGAAATTTTCTTTATATGAAGATTAAATTTGAGTTGAGGATCTAGTACAATGCCAAGGTATTTGAATTCTGTAGCTAAACTGATGTCATGATCATGTATATTAACTTTAAAACGTTGCAGGTTACATTTTTTGATTGAAAAGCACATTGAGACTGTTTTCTGAAGGTTCAGCAATAGATGTTCTGGAGGAGCCACTCTTGGACATCAACCATACTTGTAGACAGTACATCTGCAGCCTGTGCTGGAGTCTTGGCAGCTGTGTAAATAACTGCATCATCTGCATAAAGTTGGCATGTTGCAGCTGAGCAGTGTAACGGCAAGTCATTAATAAAAATGCTGAAAAGTAATGGACCAAGAATGGACCCTTGTGGGATACCCATGCGGTTGTTTAAGAATGAGGATTTATCCTGGTGAACTTTTACGCACTGTTCTCTATTCTGGAGATAAGATGCAAACCATTCTAATGTATCTGGGGAGAAGTTAAAAGTTACCATTTTGGATAAAAGCAAACTGTGGTTTACAGTATCGAAGGCCTTTTTGAGATCTAGAAAAACAGCTCCTACCACATTACCCCTGTCCAAGGACTGTTTGACGTTTTCAATAAGGCAACAATTTGCTGTTTCTGTTGAGTATCCTGGTCTAAAACCAAATTGATGTGGATGAAGGAGTTGATTGTCTTGTAAGTAGTCTATCAGCTGTGTAGCTACAACTTTTTCAAGAACCTTAGACAGGACTGGTAAGATAGAGATTGGGCGGTAATTGCATATATCGTCTTTACTGCCTGATTTATGAACTGGTATGACGACAGCTTTTTTCCAGCCAGATGGAAATGTACTAGACCTAATGGAGAGATTAATGAGATGAGTCAGTGGTTTGATTAATATTTTGCTGTGCGTTTTGAGAAAGGAGGTGCTCATGTTGTAGATATCATTAGTTTTTGAGTTTGACAGTGTTTTAACAATACCAGCAATTAACTCCTCATTTACCTCATAGATGTGAAAAGAATCTGTTGGAAGTATTGAATTCGTGTTGTTGAGCACATTTGGCGGCACAAAGTTTTTTGTCAAGTCTTCCACAGAGCCCACAAAATATGAATTAAATTCATTTGCCAATGTAGCCTCGTCACTGATGGTCTTGCCATTGATTCTAAGTTCCTTTACCCCCTTCTGAACATTTTTTTATTAGTTATTTAAATGCCTCCATAGGGAACTGTTGTTACCCTTTGCATGATCTATCAGTTTATTGTAATAAGATACTTTTGATTTTCGCAGCTCTTGTACCACTTTATTTCTTAAACTTTTGTACACAAGGTGATCATTTTGCAGTTTAGAGGTTAATGATGTTTTCAATGCAGAGTCTCGCCTCTTCATAAGTTTTCTTATTTCATTATTTAACCATGGTAGGTTAATCTTCTGTTGTCTACTTTTAATTTACTTTGTAAATTTTTCTATGGACTTAGTAATTGTTGCAGTTATAAAGTTACAACAATCATCTACTTCGTTTATTGACATGAGCTGCTCCCAATTTTGATTCTCTAAGTAATGTTCAAACTCCTCATTTTTTGATTTGGGAATAATAAAATTTGGTTTGTCAATATCGACTCCTCCAAAATACTGTAGTCGCTTTTTAGTGAGTTTTCTGACAGCAAGAACCATGTTATGATCTGAGAGACCAGTTACAAGATTATAGGTTCTGGTTATTCGTTCTGGTTTATTAGTGAATACCATGTCAATAAGTGTTCTCGATTGTTTGGTTATCCTGGTGGGTCCTTTGATCATTTGTTTGTAATTAAATTTAGTCATGAGGCTTTTCAGTTTCTGTTTTTCCTTATTATCAGACCAGTTGATATTGAAATCACCATAAAATATGGTTTCTCTGCTCCTCTCAAGTTGTTTAACCAGATCACTTAATTCATTATAAAAAGAAGAATTGTGTGAGGGTGGGTTGTACAATACTGCAATGTTGAAATTCATTACCGGTGAGAGACATACATTAACGGCTAAACATTCAAGTGAAGTATTCAAATTAACCAATTGGCATTTAAATTTCTCTTTGATGTAAATTAAAACACCTCCTCCCCTCCCTGACGGGGAGGGGAGGAGGTGTTCACCAGGTGTACACCTCATCCCCTCCTGGTGACGTCATCCACAGGATGCGCATCACTCCCAGATATGCCCAGTATCATTCATCACATTTTTCCCCTCTTTCAAAAATGGAAAATATATTATTAACTTTAGCAGATGTGCCCTCCCCAATTTAGTAACCAAATTCCCCATAGCAATCACGCCGTCTGGAGCAGCCACCTGGACACGCCGTAGTTGGTTTGCAAGCTAAACCGAACCGTTTGTCAGCCAAAAACACGCTGTACCCAGCTTTGCCACGATCCTCAGCAGTGCCCGTTGTTTCGTTGGCTGTGGCCTGGTCAGTCGTCGTCCCAGTCTCTCGGCGGTGTGAACCCAAACCCAGTCCATGACTTGGAGCAGTGCCTTACTTGGTTTTATGCGTTGTTGTGCTCCCAGTGGCTCTGCGTGCTCGTTCAGCTTGGGACCTCTGTCGCGCTGCAGCGGTTCCGTAGTCACCATGTTCGTTGCAGACCCTTCACCCGTTGTCTCCGTCATCGGTTGAGGCCCATCATGGGTATGGAAGGTGTCAGGTGCCTCTCCGGTGTTGCTCGTTGAGGCGAACTCTTCACCCATGAGCTCGGTCGTAACCTCCGTAGCTTGTTGAGCGAGGGTATGGAAGCAGTCCGGTTCCTCTTTTCTTCCGTCTGAAGTGCTCTGCTGTGCCATGTTGTGTGTTGTGTTTGTGCCCGGTTTCTGTTGCTGTGCTTCGGGGCTCTCTGCATGCTCGGGCTCCCTTCCCTCTGGCTCCAGTTCTGGCTGAGCGAGGGATGGGGACGAGTCCGGCTGCTGTCTCCTTCCCAGGCAGCTCTCCTCCTGAGATCGTGGGGTGGCTGGTTTGGTGCCGGTGTCTTTCTGAATTACCTCGTCGGTGTCGTTCTTGATAGGCACGGGCTCCCTCTCCTCGAGCTCTAGCTGAGTGAGGAATGGAGGCAAGTCTGTCCGCTGCTCCCCTCCCGGGCAGCTCTCCTCCTGAGTGCACGGGGTGGTTGGAGTGTTGTCGGTGCTGTTCTGTATTACCTCGTCCCACACCATGTCATCGTCATCAAGGTTCGCCGTGCTCCAACCGCCGCACCTGGACCATTTGAACCCAGCGCTGTCTCTAATAGTGAAGCCCAGTCTGTAGAAAAGGTCACATCCCATAATGTTGTCACTGTGCACTGCCACATGGAACGTGAAGTCGTACACTATTTTGGACTTGTAGGAAACCATCAGTTCCACTGTTCTGGCATTGCACAATCTGTGACCACCGTATCTGTACAGTGGCGGTGGGTTCTTCTTGATTTTGTGGTTGGGGAAAAACTTCTTCACCTTGGCCCAGTTCAACATCGACCGCACCGCTGCCGTGTTGAGCAGCTACCCCGTCTAATTCAAACATGCCATATGAATAACCATTGATGGTGGGGCTTATCGCATGAATGGTTGTTGTTGGCGGGTGGCCTGGCTTACTTGGTGGGCCCCACGGTGTTGGCGACTGGCACACTCTGGTGAAATGGTTTAAGCGCCAACATTTGTTACACCGTTGTCCTCTTGCCGGGCAAAAACGTGCGCTGTCCCGGTGTGTCGGGGACCCACAGCTTCCACAGACAGGGCCTCTTGGAGCAGACCTTCGACTAACTGCGTTCGTCTCACACTCTTCTGCCGTGTCCTCTTCTTCCTCCATGCCCACCGCGTTAGCTAGCGTTGTCTGTCCGAGTAGCTTCTGTGCTTGGTGCCCATTTAGCTCCGTGGCTAACTTCTCTGCTGCCTCTAACTGGAATGCTAGCTCTATGGTATTGGCTAGCGTCATGTCATTTGGTGCTGTTAGCATCTTAGCTCATAGACTCACGTTGCATGTGTGTTTGACTAACTGATCCCATACCATTTCACCTTCTAACAGGCCAAAACAACACATGCTAGCCAAATGTCTCTAGTCAGTGATGAATTGAAGAGTTTGTTTGCAAAAACCAATAAATGCCACTTCCAAGAAAATTTCCCACTTTACATCAAACAACTGTTAACATTACCTACTTATAGAAGTTCAAATAGTTTTTTTCCTCAAAATCCAATATGTCCTATGTTACAGACACTACAAATTCATGTTTTGTTTTGTTTTTTTCAAAAGCTGATAAATGCCGGGAGTGTTTTTTTTTTTTTTTTTACAAAAGCAGATAACTCCACACGGCAAATCAGCATTTGGTATTTGGGTCATATGACTCATCTTGGCTGCCTTCCCAGTCTGCTCGCTCTGACTGATTTCCCTGGCTGTGTTCAGAATGTTCACTCACTCACTCACTCACTCACTCACTCACTCACTCACTCACTCACTCACTCACTCACTCACTCCCTACTTGCTATATAGTGAATTTAGATATAGTGGACTATACAGTAAACTCAATATAACAATAAAATTAACTGCTTTCGGACTCTGCTGTGCTTGTTTTCACAGCACGGTTAATGACGTTATTACATGAGACAGTAAAGCATAACAGACTAACAGTGGTTAAAAAAAATAAATACATACCTGCATGTAATTTGGAGTAAATATGTATTAAATCAAGTCGTTTTTGCTGAATTATTAAATATAAATAGATAGATAGATAGATAGATAGATAGATAGATAGATAGATAGATAGATACTTTATTTCGAACAAAAAAGTATAACAAAAACAAAACAAATGACAAATGCAATAAAGTAACAGTATACAGTGTTCGAAAGGGAGAAGGAAGAAGTGAACACTTATTAATTCCATCTCCTCTTTTCCATAAATACACTCATGTGAATTATATACAAATTACCACATTTAAGACCCCAAGTAAACAATTAACTGTATTTTGTACATATCAACATCCATCCTAGCATACATTGATGTCCATACATCAAAACCAGCCTCAAACAACACAGATATACACAGTGCTGTCCCACCCACCATTCCATAGTGTCCCATAGTGTCCCAGAGTGAGCATAGTGAATCATACATATAAATACTACCCTTCTAACATATATCCTTTCAGCAAATAATGTTTGTACCTCTTTTTGAATTGATTTCTGTTTGTACATAGTTTCAGTTCCGGCTCCAGACTGTTCCACAAATCCACCCCACACACCCCTCACATCAGCGATGAACCAATCCCCACAGTCTTAGAAAAGCCTGTCAAGAGCCTCGGATGATGGTACAGCACAGACCTCAGAGACACCCAACAACTTGAACAACTCTGGCAGGACACGGCTAATGGCCTCAGGCAGATTAATAACACTGCAGTTCCAGGGAAACTGAAGCTCTGGTGCCTCCAGTTTGGGCTGCTGCACACGAAAGACGAAAGACACAATGACAAAATAAACAGCCACGTGGGGCAAAAACACAAACAAAGGCTAAGACACAAGATCGAAGACTCTGACGAGGAACAACACTTACAGAGAACGAAGAATCAAATAGGAGGCTGGAGTCGGGGATACGGGCTCCAGTCACATACGCGGAGGAGCCCGTACTGCTGTGTAGGTCGCAGCGAGGAGTAAGCCTCAGCTGCTCCCTTAAATGATAACTCAGAACCAATCAGAAAAGGGGAATGTAATTAAATTAAATGACAAACAGCTGGGTATGGGAGGAGTTCGGTGAGGCCATGGAACAAGACTTTCGGTCGGCTTCAAAGAGATTCTGGCAAACTGTTCGGCGGCTCAGGAGGGGAAAGCAGCTCCCCGTCCACACTGTGTATGGTGCGGATGGGACACTGTTGAGTTCAACTGGGGATATCGTCGGGCGGTGGAAGGAATACTTCGAGGATCTCCTCAATCCCACTGATACGCCTTCCACAGAGGAAGCAGGGTTTGGGGACAAGGGGGAGGACTCGCCTATCACAGGGGCTGAGGTCGCCAAGGTGGTTAAAAATCTCCTTGGTGGCCGGGCCCCAGGGGTGGACGAGATTCGCCCCGAGTACCTCAAGGCCCTGGATGTTGTTGGGTTGTCATGGTTGACACGCCTCTGCAACATTGCGTGGAGGTCGGGGGCAGTGCCTTTGGCATGGCAAACCGGGGTGGTGGTTCCTCTCTTCAAAAAAGGGGACCGGAGGGTGTGCTCCAACTTTAGAGGGATCACACTCCTCAGCCTCCCTGGGAAGGTCTATGCCAAGGTACTGGAGAGGAGAGTCCGGCCGTTGGTCGAACCTCGGATTCAGGAGGAGCAATGTGGTTTTCGTCCTGGCCGTGGCACATCGGACCAGCTCTTTACCCTCTCGAGAATTCTTGAGGGTTCGTGGGAGTTTGCCCAACCAGTTTACATGTGTTTTGTGGACTTGGAGAAGGCATTTGACCGCGTCCCTCGTGGATTTTTGTGGGGGGTGCTTCGGGAGTATGGGGTATCGGGCTTGTTGTTACGAGCTATTCGGTCTCTGTACGACCGTTGTGAGAGTTTAGTTCGTATTGCCAACACTCGGTCGGAGTCATTCCCAGTGAGAGTTGGACTCCGCCAGGGCTGCCCTTTGTCACCGGTCCTGTTCATAATTTTTATGGACAGGATTTCTAGGCGCAGCCAGGGAATGGAGGGTGTCATGCTTGGTGACCACAGGATCTCATCTCTGTTGTTTGCAGATGATGTTGTCCTGTTGGCTTCATCCAGCAATGACCTACAGCTCTTGCTGGGACGGTTTGCCGCTGAGTGTGAAGCGGCTGGGATGAGAATCAGCACCTCCAAGTCCGAGTCCATGGTCCTCAGCCGGAAAAAGGTGGACTGTCCTCTCCAGGTTGGGGACAGGCTCCTGCCCCAAGTGGAGGAGTTTAAGTATCTTGGGGTCTTGTTCACGAGTGAGGGGAAAATGGAGCGAGAGATCGACAGACGGATTGGAGCAGCATCTGCAGTGATGCGGACGTTGTACCGGTCTGTTGTGGTGAAGAGGGAGCTTAGTTCTAAGGCAAAGCTGTCGATTTACCAGTCAATCTACGTTCCTACTCTCACCTATGGTCACGAGCTTTGGGTAATGACCAAAAGAACGAGATCGCGGATACAAGCGGCTGAAATGAGCTTTCTCCGTAGGATTGCTGGACTCACCCTCAGAGATAGGGTGAGGAGCTCAGTCATCCGGGAGAGGCTCAGAGTAGAACCGCTGCTCCTCCACATTGAAAGGAGTCAGTTGAGGTGGTATGGGCATCTGATTAGGATGCCTCCTGGACGCCTCCCACTTGAGGTGTTTCAGGCACGTCCCACTGGGAGGAGACCCCGGGGCAGACCCAGGACTCGGTGGAGAGACTATGTCTCCCAGCTAGTCTGGGAACGCCTTGGTATCCCCTCTGAAGAGCTGGAGCAGGTGGCTGGGGAGAGGGAAGTCTGGGCTTCTCTGCTTGAACTGCTGCCTCCGCAACCCGGACCTCCGGAAAAGCGGTAGAAGATGGATGGATGGATGGATGGACAAACAGCTGTCACGCGGCTTTGACAGCCGGAAGTCCCATCGTGACGCTGTCAAAATAAGAGCCCAGACGAAGGCCACAATAACAAGGCTCGAAACGGGATGAAACAGGGAAAATACTGAACAACCCGAGCGCGGATGGAATCGGCGCCCAGGCCATAACACCTGTGGCCGTTGACCATGTATGAAGTCTCCCTAACCCATGCTCAGTGTCTGGATAGGCTAGTGAGCTCTTATGTGAGGAAGTGGCTTGGCCTCCCAAAATGTCTCATCAGCATTAGACTCTACAGCGATGGAACCCTGTCTATGCCTTTGTCTAGCCTGGTTGAGGAATTCAAATGTGCCAAGGTGAGGCTGGACATGTTGCTCACTAACTCCCGGGATCCTGTAGTAAGAGGTGCTGCTCCTACCCTAACAACCGGGAAGAAGTGGACCCCAAACATGACTGTACTACAGGCCAAATCTGCGCTCCTCCATCGTGACATGGTAGGCCACGTCCAACAAGGCAGAGGAGGCCTTGGCTTTGAAACAGTGACACCCCTCTGGCAAAAGGCATCTCCAGCCGAATGCCAAACTATGGTGGTAGAGGAGGTGTGTCAACAGGAGGAAGCAGCCAGAAGGGCCAGAGCCATAGCACAAGCCAAACAGGGTCGATGGACGGGGTGGGAGGGTGTCAAAAAGAGGAAAATCACATGGAGAGAACTCTGGGGCATGGAAACCAACAGGCTGAGTTCACCATCCGGGCTACATATGATGTGCTGCCCTCTCTAACAAATTTGCAGCTATGGCTTGGAAAGGATCCATCTTGCCCTCTGTGTTGCCCATCTTGTCCTCCAGCAACACTCAAGCACATCTTGGTTGGTTGCAGGACTAGCCTCACTCAAGGTAGATACATGTGGAGACACAACCAGATCTTCAGGTGTCTAGCCGATAAACTTGAGTGCAAGAGAGTATCCATCAACTCCCAACCCTCCAACAACCAGGATGTGCGCCGATACCTACCATCATTTGTTCAAGTGGGGGCCAAGCTGAGAACCAGTCCCTCACTCCCTGATCTGGGTCAACTGAATGCAGCCAGGGATTGGCAGATGCGAGCTGACTTGGATCAAAGGATCATTTTCCCTCCGGAGATCGCAACGACCACCCTGCAACCAGATCTCGTTCTCTGGTCTAATTCATCTAAGCTCGCCTATATTATCGAGTTGCCAGTACCCTGGGAGGATGCAGTCAAGGAAGCTCATGAGAGTAAGAAGCTGCGGTATTCCAACTTAGCAGCTGAGGCAGAGGACAGAGGCTGGAAGATAAAGGTGCACCCGGTGGAGGTGGGAAGCAGGGGCTTTGTAGCCACAACAACTGCAAAGCTGCTCAGGGAGACTGGCATCAGGAGACAGGATCACAGACGGGCAATCAAAGAGCTGGCCGACACCGCCGAGAGGACCAGTCACTGGCAGTGGATGAAAAGGAGTGACATCATCTGGGCTTCTAGGACAAACAGCTCAACCTGTGGTGGGTCTGCCTCGGCGGAGGGTGTCACATCAAAGGATTCCGGCATCAAAACAACTCATGGAATTGTCAACATCAAAGGATTCCAGCATCAGAGCTAAAATTTTTGTCAACATCAAAGGATTCTGGCATTTAGTAGTCTGTCTATGACATCATATAGGATGTCTATGACATCATAAAGTCTGTCTAGGACATCACCATTTCCTATGATTTATAGGCTATCAAGAGCTGGTCCACACCGCCGAGAGGACCAGTTGCTGGCTGTGAATGAAAAGGAGTGATCCATCTGGGCTTCTAAGGCAAATGGCTAAACTGTAGGACACACACCCAGGCTTGATCAACCTGTGGTGGGCCTGCCTCAATGGAGGGTGTCTTGTGATAAATGGCCAAAACACCCTGTGAGGCTGAGGTACACAACTGATGATGTGTCCCGGCGGTGACGCCTTATACAGTAGCAGCCATCTCTCAAGAACTCCCCACGGGCTCAGAAATGGTGCAAACATCAGGGATTGTAACAGCTAGTTCTTTCATTGAACATTAAGGTAGTTTATGTTGTGATGTGAAGCTCTTCTCTCACTGCTCATTCACTATATAGTACACTATATGGGGAAGGGGTGAGCATTTCAAACACAGCACCTGCTTGCTGTGAATGATTTCCCTGCCAGTTGTTTTTTTTTTTTTTTTTTTTTACAATTTTGTTTCATTTCATGTCAAATATGGATAATTTTGATGAAGCAGATGAACCAGTGATGCGTTCACCAGTAGGGTGCAAACGAGGTCGGAACAGCGAACAATATTCAGAATTCTTGCAACTATTATCTTCTATTATCAGAATTCTTGCTACTTTGCTGCTGTATGTCTCTGCACATTAACATTAGCCACAACCATTTGCACAAATGCCATATCTGCTGCTGTCCTTCTGTCTGTCACTGCAATACTGATCACGTGCAGTCCTATGTAACCCTTGCCTTATGTTAATTAGGTAAGGGAAATTATTAAGTGTAGACCAGTTGCTAGGTTCGTAAGGGTTACAATAGGGAATTAGAGTGAGTGTGGAATGAAATAGCTGGAGGCAAGAAATGAGCAATAATGGTTGTTATTTATAGGGAAAAAGTGAGCAATATATACAGACAATTTACCACTATACAAATATACAACGGCCGGTATGAAATAAAACCCCAAAGATATCCTACTGAGCTCAGTGTTTGTTTGTCCTTTTGGGTTAGTCGTTTGACCAGTCAAGATATCTCGTATCTCCAGACTCAGGTTTCTTTTCCTCTTTTAAAGCAGCGACTTGGGTTGTTACCACTTTGAATCCTGGGCACTGGAGAGAGGAAGGGTGCTCTTCAATCGAGATCTTGGTTAGATCTCAGATCAATCTCGGTTCAGTCTCGGGTCAGGCTCGCCATCTCCATTCGGAGAGAATCCAGGATCCAGAAGGTTCTTGATCGGCAACCAAAAAAAACCTAGCCTGCACGACAATAATGGTATTATTGTTTACAGCTAGAGTAATTCGTCTTCCAATCCCTTCTTATATAACACCATAGCTTAGTGTTTAAATTCTTCTCTCATATTACTATTATCACAATCCAGCAATATAGTAATATCTTACATTTCACATCTTACATCTTACATGCATGTGTTCTTTTTTCTCACAATCTCTCTGGTAGCACATGAAATACCCTTTTTTCATGTAACCAATTAGATGAATTCCTCTGTTCATCTCTACATCATTTAACCATGAAATTATGATTAATCCCTTTCAACCTTGTCTTTGTAAATCATGAAATGAAATACAATTAATCTATCACATAACCAGGGAATATACCGTCCTATTATTTCCAATATTCCCTTTTAAAATCAGTAAAACCCTGTCTGAGCTACTGGGTTTAGCATAACCTATGCTTTTACATAGTAGACCAATACCATGTGCTTTTAGCATCAAACTACACATTGCATTCAACAGAAATAGTGCATATGAACTAAACGTACTTCAGCATACTGTTGGGAACTGAAATCACATTTAGGAAAACCATACAGACACAAAGACAGCCTTTTCCATTGCTTTTACCGGAGTGGTGGCTCAGTTGGTAGAGCATCCGCCCCACACCCGGGAGGCAGGGGTTCAAATCCCGGCCGGGTCATGCCAAAGACCATATAAAAGTGGAACTTCCTGCCATCCAGCTTGGTGCTCAGCAATAATGGAATGGAGGAGGGAAATTTGTGGCGGCGCCTTGCATGGCAGCGGCCCTCTGATTCTGCACTTGGGGTGTGTGTGATTAACACAGTAGATAGGTAAAACACAATCTCGTTCTACTGTACATGATTGGTTGTATGGTTGAATGACAATAAGGGTGATAAAACAGGAAAAAATCCACTCGCGATTAGCATTAGCATAGCGCTAACATTAGCATGTATCTGACTCACCAAGATGAGGTTTCAGTATGAATACAGCAAAGGACACAGCCACAATGCCCCTCACGCTCGTGCTCCCGTCAACTTAGGATAATAAAGGTTGCAAATTAGCGTTTGGAGAGTGTTTAGATCCATTTATAGCATCTTTCTGAATGAAACTCACCAAGAAGAGGTATCTGTGTGAATCAGACCGCTTCACAACCTCTCTCGTCCGTGCTCATATCGTGAAAGACTGAATTCCGAGTGCGCGCTTGCTGCCTCTACTCGGAAGGCAGGGCTAATATCGCTCTTAACGAATGGAAAGACCCAGATCACCCAACGTGACCATGAAACGGAAATTTAAAAGTTGGATGACGAGGATCGCACTTCCTCTTCCCCAAGATAGTCGGTTTTCAAAATAAAATCACACAATTGTATTAATACAATTGACATCTGAGAAAAAAAAAGGGTAATTTTCTCAGCTGGGTTACACCAATCTGTTACTATCTGCAACTACAGGTATTACATCTCTAGTTGTCTATAAATAGGATTGCTGGGTTTTATCACTGTTAATCATTTATCTCAATTGTGCACTATGGGAGGTCTGGGTCTTTCTTGTCTTCATTTGCACCACGGGTTGTATTACTGTACATATTGTATATTAGACTGCTGTTGTTGTTTTCTTTTTTCCAGCCTTATTCCTTTTCTTTTTATATTGTGCACACCAATGAAAAGAGAGAGAAATGCCATTTCAATTCTCCTATATGTCCTGTACGTATAGTAGTATTGACAATAAAATCTTTGAATCTTGAATTATAGCTTTATTATAGCTATATTATATCATTTCACTAAGTGGATATGCCTAAATCAGTGTGTCAGTCATACTACATTGATACTTACAGACAGTCAAGTACGTTCCAGACAAACTAGCATGGTTTTCGGGACATGTCTATTTTGGCAAAAGAATGGCTTGTGGACTTACCTGTTTTTGCAAAAAAAAAAAAAAAAAGGTACTAATAAATTGCCAAAAAGTAACTATGAGTTGATGTTCGATTTTTTGCTTTATTATGCCTGAGATACTCATATTTCAAGTGACCATGTCTTAGAAGCTGAATTGGAAATACTAACACCTATAAACCAACAGATGAAAATGTTGTTTTTCTCAATATTAAACCAACTGGACTTATCTGTTTTTGCAAAAGAACTCTTCAGAATCAGAATCAGAATCATAATCAGAATAAACTTTATTGCCAAGCATGTAAAAAAACACACGAGGAACTTGACTTGACATTGGTGCGCATGCGCGCGACACAACGACACGGCAGCCATAATAGGCGCCTCATCAAACAGAGATAGATAAGAAAGGGAGGGGAGGGGAGGGAACGACACAAGGGGGGAGGAGAGAAAAAAAACTTCGTTATCAGAATACAGCTTATATTTAAGCAGATTATGATTACAATGAAAAAAAATCTCTCAATAGCACAGAGCAACAATCAACCACAAAAACCCAAAAGACCAAAATTCAGAGAGAATCAGTGAATGGATGGGTATAATTCAGTATTATGAATCAGTGTGTTCGTGTATGTTGAATGCAGGTGGGTGTTTATCAGTTACTGGAGGCAGCAAAGTCTCTCCCAGCCGAGATGTTATGTCTTAGTGTCTGAAACTCGGAAGCATGTCCTTGAGGCATGGCAGATGGAAATTTCCTGAGCCAGTCACATGTCAATGAGAGTTCAGATGCAGTCCCAGTATGTTTATGAAAGAGAAGCACAATCTTCTGTTTTGTCTTAATCCAGGAGGAAAATAGACAACAGGGCGAATTCAAGGTCTGATAGACACAGATCACTCAGAGCATAGAATTTTACATCTCCAGCAATCCTGTGTTCATAATTTCCATACATAGGCTTTAAATCCATTCCTTGGAGGCACCAAAGACGACTCCAGATGTTTCCCTTCTAGAACATGGGTAAACATGTCCGGTAGAGTCCATCCCTCTACAGTGCATGCAGATGGTAATTTCCATGTTATCATTGCCGATAGTTAGTGCACTCCCCCGTCTAGTCGAATTGTTGAGAAGCAGCTATGCCAGGACCGCTTTTAATTAGCTCTTCCAGTTAATTTTTCGATACACCAGGAAAAACTCCAGAGCCAATCAGCAGAAAATCCTGTGATCCTAGCCAAACCAGGTAGATGTTTCCACATCCTTAGTTGAATCATGCAGACACATGCATTCCAATCCATGGGTCTCTCCATAGGGGCTCCCCCTGGCCCGAATTTATATAAAATGTTGTTAATCTTATTAAAGCCGCTCACCAAATCCATTCTTTTCGTTTGGATCAAGATTCAGCCAGAAGACAGCGACGCAGACAAGACAGCAAGCTGGGATTCTCAGTTAGGGAGGGAAGGAGGGTAAAAGGGAGCAAAGAAAAAGGCGTCTGTTCTCTCTGAAGGGCAGAAGCAGATCAATTGTTGGACTGACTCACCGACTCTGTCTTCTCTGGCGAAAATGAATTTGTCGTGTTATCACATTGTTAGGGGTAGCAAAGTAGCTAGCAAGGAGTTCAACAGTATCCACATACGACTCCATCAGTCCTAAAGTGTGGAAAATACTCTGGCCTTCTATGCCAAGGTTGTGGACAAGGAGTGTTCGCTTCCTTACTTTATTGAGTTTACTCAGGTCCAACGCTGCAACGTAGGTCTCGAATGCATCCAGCCATCACTGCCACAGGACTGCTGGTTCACCCGGGGACTCCAGAAAGGGCCGTTGCAGTCTCAAGTATACCTCCATAGTTTAATCTCTCGTCACCAAATGTTATGTCCACAAACCTAGCAATGATGACCGACGAAGATGCTGCCGTTGATTGAACTTTTTTACAATAAAAGTATAATAGTACAAGCATGTGTGTAATGGGGCCAGCTGCTAACCACCTCTCATACCATCTCCTGTACACCAACCAACTCCCCACCTGAGATGACGGGCCGCCCAATATATACAGTGTGGTGGCATCATCTGCAGGATGCGCACCACTCCCAGATATGCCCAATATCATACACCACAGATTGCCCCATCATCTTGCTGATTACCAGGTTGGCTACACACCCTCATTGGTTCATCCTCAACCTGCTTCTTCTCACCATTCCAGTCAACATTTTCTTAAAAAAGAAAAAGTCCAATCAGAGATTACTAACCCCTTGGTTTAACACAGAAACTTGTAGCTTAAAACAGAAGACTTGTCAATTAGAAAGAAAATGGTGTTCCACTAATTTAGATGAAAACTATTCAGCTTGGAGAAATCATCTTTTAATTTATAAAAAATTTCTTAGAAAAGCTAGAACAAGTTATTACTCTCCATTAATAGAAGAGAACAAGAATAATCCCAGGTTTCTTTTCAGCACTGTAGCCAGGCTCACAAAGAGCCAGGACTCTGTCAATCCTTGCATTCCCTTAGAGCTTACTAGTCAGGACTTTATGAACTTTTTCAATCATAAAATTTCATCTATTAGAGATAAAATCAGTCAGATTCTTCCCACTGTTAACTTAAATACAGCATCTACTACAACTCCTTCAACTGATATCTGTTTGGATAAGTTTACTCCAACTGACCTTTTAGAGTTAGATAAAATAATTTCCTCATCCAAGCCTTCAGTTTGTCTTTTAGACCCTATTCCTACCAGGTTATTTAAAGAAATCTTCCCATTTATTGGCAGCCGTATTCTTCCAATAATCAATTCTTCTTGACTCTGTCAATCCTAGCATTCCCTTAGAGCTTACTAGTCAGGACTTTATGAACTTTTTCAATAATAAAATTTCATCCATCAGAGATAAAATCAATCAGATTCTTTCCACCGTTAACTTAAATACAGTAACTACTACAACTCCTTCAACTGATATCTGTCTTGATGAGTTTACTCCAATTGACCTTTTAGGATTAGACAAAATAGTTTCCTCATCCAAGCCTTCAACTTGTCTTTTAGACCCTATTCCTACCAGGTTATTTAAAGAAGTCTTCCCACTTATTGGTAGCTTTATTCTTCATATAATCAATTCTTCATTAACTTTAGGCCATGTACCGCAGGCTTTTAAAACTGCTGTAATTAAACCCTTACTCAAAAAGCCAATGCAGGATCCAGGAGTTTTAGCTAACTATCGACCAATCTCTAATCTGCCTTTCATTTCAAAAATCTTAGAAAGAGTTGTTGCTACACAATTATTTGATCACTTGCGGGGAAATGGTTTCTTTGAAGAGTTTCAATCTGGGTTTAGAATCCATCATAGTACTGAAACAGCCTTAGTGAAGGTCACTAATGACCTCCTTATCGCATCTGATAATGGACTTGTTTCTGTACTTGTCCCTTTAGACCTTAATGCAGCCTTTGACACTATTGACCATAATATTCTACTTGATAGATTAGAACACTATGTTGGACTTAATGGAACTTCGCTGCAGTGGTTTAGATTTTATTTGTCTGATAGGCTCCAGTTTGTTCATGTCAATAATGAGTTTTCTTCCAACTCAAAGTTCAGTCATGGAGTTCCACAGGGATCTGTGCTAGGCCCTACTCTTTTTAGTTTATACAGTAGGGCAAAAAAGTATTTAGTCAGCCACCAATTGTGCAAGTTCTCCCACTTAAAAGATGAGAGAGGTCTCCAATTTTCATCATAGGTATACCTCAACTATGAGAGACAAAATGAGAAAAAAAAATCCAGAAAATCACATTGAAGGATTTTTAATGAATTAATTGGTAAATTCCTCAGTAAAATAAGTATTTGGTCACCTACAATCAAGCAAGATTTCTGGCTCTCACAGACCTGTAACTTCTTCTTTAAGAGGCTCCTCTGTCCTCCACTCGTTACCTGTAATGGCACCTGTTTGAACTCGTTATCAGTATAAAAGACACCTGTCCACAACCTCAAACAGTCAGACTCCAAACTCCACTATGGCCAAGACCAAAGAGCTGTCAAAGGACACCAGAAACAAAATTGTAGACCTGCACCAGGCTGGGAAGACTGAATCTGCAATAGGTAAGTAGCTTGGTGTGAAGAAATCAACTGTGGGAGCAGTTATTAGAAAATGGAAGACATACAAGACCACTGATAATCTCCCTCGATCTGGAGCTCCATGCAAGATCTCACCCCGTGGGGTCAAAATTATCACAAGAATGGTGAGCAAAAATCCCAGAACCACATGGGGGGACCTAGTGAATGACCTGCAGAGAACTGGGACCAAAGTAACAAAGGCTACATCAGAAACACACTATGCCGCCAGGGACTCAAATCCTGCAGTGCCAGACGTGTCCCCCTGCTTAAGCCAGTACATGTCCAGGCCCGTCTGAAGTTTGCTAGAGGCATTTGGATGATCCAGAAGAGGACTGGGAGAATGTTATATGGTCAGATGAAACCAAAATAGAACTTTTTGGTAAAAACTCAACTTGCCGTGTTTGGAGGAGAAAGAACACCATACCTACTGTGAAGCATGGGGGTGGAAACATCATACTTCGGGGCTGTTTTTCTGCAAAGGGACCAGGACGACTGATCCGTGTAAAGGAAAGAATGAATGGGGCCATGTATCATGAGATTTTGAGTGAAAACCTCCTTCCACCAGCAAGGGCATTGAAGATGAAACGTGGCTGGGTCTTTCAGCATGACAGTGATCTCAAACACACCGCCCGGGCAACAAAGGAGTGGCTTCGTAAGAAGCATTTCAAGGTCCTGGAGTGGCCTAGCCAGTCTCCAGATCTCAACCCCATAGAAAATCTTTGGAGGGAGTTGAAAGTCTGTGTTGCCCAGCGACAGCCCCAAAACATCACTGCTCTAGAAGAGAGCTGCATGGAGGAGTGGGCCAAAATACCAGCAACAGTGTGTGGAAACCTTGTGAAAACTTACAGAAAATGTTTGACCTCTGTCATTGCCAACAAAGGGTATATAACAAAGTATTGAGATGAACTTTTGTTAATGACCAAATACTTATTTTACCGAGGAATTTACCAATTAATTCATTAAAATCCTTCAATGTGATTTTCTGGATTTTTTTTTCTTATTTTGTCTCTCATAGTTGAGGTATACCTATGACGAAAATTGGAGACCTCTCTCATCTTTTAAGTGGGAGAACTTGCACAATTGGTGGCTGACTGAATACTTTTTTACCCCACTGTATATGCTTCTGTTAGGCAACATCATTAGAAAGCACTGTATACATTTTCATTGTTATGTAGATGACACACAATTATACCTGTCAATGAAGCCAGATGATAGTAATCAATTAGCCAAGTTAGAAGCCTGTCTTAAGGAAATCAAAGCTTGGATGACTTGTAATTTCCTGCTATTAAATTCAGATAAGACTGAAGTCATTCCTGTTGGTCCAAAAAAACCCTTAGAAATACGTACCTTTCCAAATCAAACTCTTAGTTTGGATGTGGTTACTCTTTCTCTTAATAGTTCTGTGAGGAACCTTGGAGCTATTTTTGATCAAGATCTGTTTTTCAATTCACATACTAAATTTGTTTCTCAGGCTGCCTTCTATCATTTGCGTAATATTGCCAAGATTAGGAGCATCTTGTCTCAGAGTGATGCTGAGAAACTGATCCACGCTTTTGTTAGCTCGAGATTAGATTATTGTAACTCTTTACTATCAGGTTGTCCTAAAATATCTTTAAAAAGTCTTCAGTTGATCCAAAATGCTGCTGCAAGAGTTTTAACAGGTACTAGAAAGAGAGATCATATCTCTCCGGTTTTGGCCTCCCTTCATTGGCTTCCCATAGAGTTCAGAATTTAGTTTAAAATCCTTCTCACTTACAAAGCTCTTAACAATCAGGCCCCTTTTTATTTAAAAGATCTGATACTACCCTATCATCCTAATAGAGCATTACGCTCTCAAAATGCTGGATTACTTGTAATACCTAGAATCTCCAAAAGTACAATGGGAGGCAGAGCCTTCAGTTATCAAGCTCCTTTCCTGTGGAACCAGTTACCAATCTGGATCCGGGAATCAGACTCGATCTCTGTTTTTAAGAACAGGGTAAAAACCTCCCTTTTCGATATAGCTTACAATTAGGAGGGATCATGTGTCTCTAAACCCTCCCTTAATTATGCTGCTAATAGATTTAGACAGCCAGGGGACATCCAATAATGTACTGGGCTTCTCCCATTTAATGTGTGCTCTCTACATGGCTGTTCTTCTCATCTTCTCTATCCACCCCCCCCCCCCCCAGCCAGTCGCAGCAGATGACTGTCCCTCCCTGAGCCTGGTTCTGCTAGAGGCTTCGTCCTGTTAAAAGAGAGTTTTTCCTCTCCACTGTCGCCAAGCGCTTGCTCACAGGGGATTGCCTGATTGCTGGGGTCTTTCCGCAATTGTGGGGGTTTCCCCTACATTTGAAAGTGCTATGAGGTGACTGTTGTTGTGAAATGCCCATCCATCCATCCATCCATCTTCTACCGCTTTTCCGGAGGTCCAGGTCACGGAGGCAGCAGTTCAAGCAGAGAAACCTAGACTTCCCTCTCCCCAGCCACCTGCTCCAGCTCTTCAGAGAGGATACCAAGGCGTTCCCAGACCAGCTGGGAGACATAGTCTCTCCAGCGAATCCTGGGTCTGCCCTGGGGTATCCTCCCAGTGGGACGTGCCTGAAACATCCCAAGTGGGAGGCGTCCAGGAGGCATCCTAATCAGATGCCCATACCACCTCAAGTGACTCCTTTCAATGTGGAGGAACTGTCATGCGATGACCCTCACGGGCCACCATAAGACGCCAAAAGTCACCAGTGAGTTTTGCATTGATGTTTTATTATAACGAGACAAGACGAGACACAAAGCTGTGAGCCGCTGAGAGCAAAACACACACTACAGAATACAAGGGATCGTAGGGCTAACCCCAGCCACTACGACCTTAACTATGACATGAACATATACTACAGAATACGAGAGATTGTAGGGCTAACCCCAGCCACTACGACCTTAACTATGACATGGACAAGAATAAGCACGAACCTGACATGAACGAGGACCAGGAATGATTGACGGATGTTTGACGATACTCCAGCATCAACCAGCTGTCAGCGCCCGCTAATAAAGCCGGCAACTAACGAGCTGTGATGCCGAACAGCTGATCGGCTCTGACAGCAGGAAGCCCCACCGAGCGCTGTCACAATAAGAGCCCGGGGAGCCAGAATGTAATCCACTGCTGTCAAAGCCGGCAGAGATGATGCATAGCCCGGGCGTGGACGAGATTGGCGCTCGGGTCATAACAGGAACAGCAGTTCTACTCTGAGCCTCTCTCGGATGACTGAGCTCCTCACCCTATCTCTGAGGGTGAGTCCAGCAATCCTATGGAGAAAGCACATTTCAGCCGCTTGTATCCGCAATCTCGTTCTTTTGGTCATTACCCAAAGCTTGTGACCATAGGTGAGAGTAGGAACGTAGATTGACAGGTAAATCGACAGCTTTGCCTTAGAACTTCTTTTAGTCATTACCCAAAGCTCGTGACCATAGGTGAGAGTAGGAACGTAGATTGACTGGTAAATCGACAGCTTTGCCTTAGAACTCAGCTCCCTCTTCACCACAACAGACCAGTACAATGTCCGCATCACTGCAGATGCTGCTCCGATCCATCTGTCAATCTCTTGCTCCATTCTCCCCTCACTCGTGAATAAGACCCCAAGATAAATAAATAAAGTTGAATTGAATTGAATTGAACATGGAAGCAAGCACAGGAAATTAACCAGTAAAAGGGCATCCAGCTCTGGCTCTGCCAGTTATGATTCTAGATCCAGTCGGAGTACAGCAACCTCTGTCAGTATGCATCCTGGTCAAGCTCTGTCACCTATGTCTACTGCTATTTTAGAGGAGAGGATGAAGGAAATGGAGATTGAGAATCTTCGGCACCAGATTGAGGCATATTCACAGGCTGACGTAGAGTATCAGCGCCTACAGATCCAAGCAAAGGAAGCACAGTGTGTTCAGGAGGAGGCTTTCCAAGCAAAGGAGGCCATAACTAAATGCCTACATAGGAGCCATCACTTGAAGGAAGCAGAGAAAGAATTAAAGGTGGCCAAACTTGTCACATCTCTTCTTACAGCCGAGACAGGACGACACAAACCAGAACCCCCTTCATCTCCAGACAGCTTCCTTCAGCCACCTCCACCTGCACAAAGTCAGAAGGCCGACAACACTCATTCCACCCTCCAGCGGTTCCTACCAGCACAGCATGCTATAATACCTGTTAAAGCTATAGCTGTCACAGCATCCCATACATCCCTAGTCCTTGTGATGGCCACAGCATCAGGCTCAGGACCTTCAGCCAATTCCCAACTGGTAATAACCAGCATTAAACATTCTCCCCCCTTCATACCCCATTCTGATACAGGTTTACCGGAGTGGTGGCTCAGTTGGTAGAGCATCTGCCCCACATCCGGGAGGCAGGGGTTTAAATCCCAGCCGGGTCATGCCGAAGACCATATAAAAGCGGAACTTTCTGCCGTCCAGCTTGGTGCTCAGCAATAATGGAATGGAGGAGGGAAATTTGTGGCGGCGCCTTGCATGGCAGCGACCCTCTGATTCTACACTTGGGGTGTGTGTGATTAACACTGTAGATAAGAAAAACACAATCTTGTTCTGCTGTACATGTTTGGTTGTACAGTTGAATGACAATAAAGGGTGATTTTAATTTGATTTTATCACTGTGTCAAGCACACTCCTCCGTACACCCCGCGCCATCACCGTTGGCTCCACCCCCACCTATGGCTCAAAATGTCTCTACCTCCTTTTCTGTCTAATCACCCTATCCCGTTACCTCTCAGCTACCATTGGGGCACAATACTTTTTTCAGTCAGACAACTCCAGTGCCTACTGCTCCTCAACCTGGTTATGTACCACCACCCGGAACAGAACTGTTGATCGCTTTGGCATATGGCATCCCCAGACCTACATTGCCTGTATTCGAGAGTGGATGGGAGAGTGATTTTGCCCTACTTAAGATGGCTCTAGATAACCTTTTGAGTAGCCACAGCCATCTCAGCGAGCAGTACAAGTATCACGTGTTGCTCAGCCACCTAAAGCTCTCCAGTGCTTTACAGCTGGCCAATGCCTATATGTATCATCGTCAGCCCTGTACAGCTGCATTACAGGCACTACAAGAGAAGTATGGTCAGCCAAGACAGTTTGTCCAGTCGGAACTGGTAGCAATCTTGAACACTCCAGCACTCAAGTTAGGGGATGCTACTGCCTTTGAAGCCTTTGCGTTAGCTATTCAGTCCCTGGTTGGCATGCTATGGACCCTTGAAGGGCAAAAGGGTTATGAGCTGATGTGTGGATCACATGTGGATCGGCTACTGAGCAAGATGTCGCCAGCTCTTCAGGACAGCTTTGTGGAATACTGCCTCAATCATGGAATCCTGCAGACAGGTACAGATCAAACTTATACTCTCCCTGACCTCGCTGCTTGGTTGCAAATTAAATCACAGGCTATCAGGATATCAAGTTGGGCGGCAGCTTTATTCCATACAGTCTTACAGGCCTATGAGGAAGGGAAAAGTAGGATCTCCAGGAATAGAATGGTCAACACCAGTCCTCCTTACAGTTCAGAAAACATCTGTTTCACCTCAGCCCGCTCAACCAAAACTGAGCACCAAGCCAAAACCCTACTGTCCTTGATGTGACAATAAGAACCATTATCTCAACACTTGTGATGAGTTCAAGAAACTAGGCTCCAGCCAAATTGTAAAATGAATTAAAGCTTGAAAGAAGTGTTGGAGATGTGGTCAAAGTCATACTGTAGATGCCTGCAATTTGAAACGTCCCAGTAAGGTGTCTAAGGAAGTACACCTCACAGTTCTCCATGACTCTGTACAGGAAACCTCTAGTGCTGTCCTGATGGTCAGCCTGCCTAGCACATAAATCTACTTTGACTGACCCAGCAGATCCCAGAGGGTAATGATAAAGGTTGTGAAGGTTCTTATACACAATGGCGATTCCACAATGGAGGTTTATGTCATCCTTGATGATGGATCAGAGCAGATTGTTATCCTTCCTCTGGTCGCACAGCAGCTGCATCTAACTGGCACCCCAGAGACACTAGTGATTCAGACCGTACACCAAAGTGTAAAGCATCTTACTGGCTCTGCAGTCTCATTCGAAGTATCACCTCCAGAGAAACCTACCGAGAAGTGCCAGATCCTGAATACCTTTAGTGCTGATGAGCTCAGTCTTGTTGAACTCACTTACCCTGTTCCTGCCCTCCAGCAGAGACATCTGCATCTAGCAGGACTCCCTTTAGCCCCGGTAGACCATGTACGACCTCTACTCTTGATTGGGTCAGATCTACTACACCTCCTCACACCCTTCCAATCCATCCGCAGAGGGCCAGTGGGTGGACCCATCACGGTCCACATGCAGCTTGGATGGATGCTGCAGGGCCCCATGATACCCTTTCAGGGCCCATGCAGTGAGCAGCAGTGTTTGCATTTAACCACTGCCACTGAGCATGGTGATCTTCTGAGAAATGTGTAACATCTATGGCAACACGACACCCTGCCCCTCTCTGAGAAGACCACAACCAGATCCAAACAAGATCAACAAACTTATAGCCTTTTTCAGACTGCAACTATCAGAATCAGCATCGATGGAGTGCAACGCTATGCCACACCATTGCTTTGTCGCACTCCTACCTCTACCCTTCATGCACCGAAGGAGTCAGTGCTGCCTAGTTTGCACAGTATAGAGCGCAGGCTAGTTAAGAGCCCAGAGAGAGTAGAGACCTACTGTGCAGAAATTCATAAACTGGAGCAAGCAGGGTATGTGGCAAAGTTTTCTCCTCAAGAGGCCAGTCAAACCAAGGAATCCTGGTTCATTCCCCATCATATGATGCAGCATAACAGTAAAGATAGGATATTCTTCAACTGTTCCTTTCAATACCATGGACAGTCACTGAATGAGCAGCTGCTACCAGGGCCTACTCTAGGTCCATCCCTCCTTGGTGTTCTCTTTCACTTTCAACAACACACGGTTGTAGTGAGTGGCGATATCAAAGGAATGTTCCATCAAATACGCCTGCTACTTGCTGACCGACCTTTGCTGTGCTTCCTCTGGAGAGCGATGCAAAGGGAAGATGAGCCATCCATTTATGAATGGCAAGTACTCCCATTTGGGACCACCTGCAGCCCACGCTGTGCCATTTATGGCCTCCAGCCCCACATTCAGGTCAATGGCAGTGATGGATCTGGCTGGGTCGGCACAGCAGCGGATTCATTCTATGTCGACAACTGTCTCCATAGCATGCCCTCAACAGAAGAAGTCAAGAGCCTGATGGATTACCTTCTCCAACTGTTAGCTGAAAGTGGGCTTGAGATCAGGAAGTGGGAATGTAATATCCCATCAGTCATTGAGCATCTTCCACCTGATGCTAGGTCTACGGCAAGTGAACTTTGGTTGTCGAGAAGCAGTGAGGACCTCCAAGAACTGACCCTTGGTATGCAGTGGAACTGTATCAATGATACCCTGGGGTATAGACACCACTCCACAGAGCCACTGCTTTCTACCCTCAGAAACCTGTATAAGGAACTCACCAGTCAGTATGACCCACTGGGCTATATGATACCATTTACAACAAGAGCTAAAATCCTCATTCAGGATTTCTGGAGGAAGCAGCATCTCAGTTGGGATGACCAGATTGAACCACAGTACCTACGAGATCAGTGGTTAACTTGGGAAGAGGAGCTCTCTGTCCTTCCACAATTACACTTACCTCAACCTTATGCTCCTGCCTGTGTCAATACACCCTCTGCCACTAGAGAGCTCCATATATTCTGTGATGCATCAGAGAAAACATATGGAGCCATAGCCTACATATGCACCACAGACGATAACGGTGGGATCCACATTGCATTTGTGCTAGCAAAATCCAGGGTAGCACCTAAAAAACAACTGTTAGTACTTCGCTTGGAACTGAATGCTGCCCTCACTGGGGCATAGATGGCCAAACTAATTCAAACAGAGCTGTCTCTGCCCATTAGCCAAACCTTCCTCTTGTCCGACTCGACCACTGTGTTACACTGGTTAAATTCAGAATCTTGTCGGTACAAGATCTTTGTTGGGACACGGGTAGCTGAAATCCAGAACCTGACTGATGGGGCTGACTGGAGGTATGTAGACTCAGTTCAGAACTGGGCCGATGATCTAACTAGAGGTCTGACCCTGGCAGAACTCAGTCACTCTCATCGGTGGAATTCAGGACCCGAATTCCTGCATCATCATCCAGACCAGTGGCCAGTAATCCCTGTCTTTGTAGCAGAATCGGATGAATGTGAGTTGAAGAAGTCAGTATTCTTTAGGGCCACTTCAGTTACCTCCAACCCTCACCTCCCAGATCCCAGCCAGTACCACTCGTGGAGGGAGCT
This sequence comes from Pholidichthys leucotaenia, assembly GCA_020510985.1. Taxonomy (NCBI): domain Eukaryota; kingdom Metazoa; phylum Chordata; class Actinopteri; order Cichliformes; family Pholidichthyidae; genus Pholidichthys; species Pholidichthys leucotaenia. The sequence goes on from CM035841.1 coordinate 224,153,119, forward strand.
AATCCATGCCACAGTGAGGTCCCTTCATGGGGTGGCTGTACCAGATGATGGAAGGTCCTGTGAAGCCACAGACTTCATAGTAGCAGAGCGACTACTTCTTGCCCAAGCTTAGTCAGACGCTTTTCAAGAGGAAGTCAAGGGCCTTAAAGCCAAACATCCAATTCTTTACAACAGTCATCTAGCTTCCCTCGCACCAGAGTATGGTGAGGCCACAGGCCTTATCAGAGTTGGAGGCAGACTAAGACACACTGAGAACCTGGAACCAGAGGCTATTCATCCAATAGTGTTGGACCCAGGCCATTCTACCACCCGATTACTGATTCAAGACTTTGATCGACGGCTGCTGCACCCTAGTTCAGAACGTCTTTTGGCCGAACTGCATCGGCAGTACTTGGTGTTACGTGGCAGAGAAGCTATTAGGAAGATTCAGTATGCTTGTCGGGACTGTCAGCACTGGCGTGCCAAACCCAGTGTGTCAAGAATGGCTGATTTGGCACTTAACAGACTACGTTTGTACAAGCCTCTATTCTATTCTACTGGCATGGACTGCTTCGGCCCATTCACTGTCAAGGTTGGACGTTGTCAGGAGAAAAGATGGGGAATCTTATACAAATGTATGACCACAAGGTGCATACATATAGACCTCCTAGAGAGTTTGGATTCCGATGCCTTTCTATTGTCCCTTCACCGCTTTATTGCCCGGTGAGGTAAACCCTTTGAGCTGCTGTGCGACAATGGAACCAACTTCGTAGGCACAGATCATGAGTTACGTGAGGCCTTTGATGCTGTGGAGCCCCAGCTAAAGGAGCAACTACCCAGGCAACAGATCGAGTTTCATTTGAATCCACCTAGTGTTCCTCATTTTGGAGGAACGTGGGAATGCAAGATAAAACATGTGAAGACTGCACTCAAGGTTATCTTGAAGGAACAGTCTGTTCCAGAGCCGGCCCTGTACACCGTTCTTGTAGAGATAGAGGGTATATTGAATGCCAAACCTCTTGGATATGTGTCATCGGATATTGCTGATCCTGATCCCATAGCCCCAAGCATCCTCCTTATGGGACGTCGAGACTCCTCCTTACCTCAGTCTTTCTATGATTCCCGCAACCTACTGGGAAGGAGAAGATGGAAGCATAGTCAGATTTTAGAAGACAATTTCTGGACTGCTTTCATCCGATCGTACCTGCCGGGCCTTCAGGAACGTCACAAATGGAGAAGTGACCAAGGAGCTCACTGTGGGCCAAGTCGTTCTCATAGTGGACCAGCAATTCCCATGTGCTCACTGGCCTGTGGGTACTGTGACTGACACCTTCGCTGGACCAGATGGGTGAATACGGACTGCAACTACACAGGTCAGAAATAAAACCTATGTTTGCCTAGTTGTTCGACTAATACAGCTTCCCAAAATCTCCAATGATGGTATGGACACTTCTGCAGGTCTTTCTGAATGATTTCAAATGCCCTACTTGACATTTGGGGGCGGCTGTGTTGGGAAGTCCAGCAGTGAAGCCTAGTAGCAAGAGCCTGCATTGCAGTCACTGGAGCAGCAGTCTCACTCAACCACAGTAGCTGACTAGTCACAGTCAGTTCTGCCCAGCTACAATGAGCAGCTCGTTGTAGCTCTGTTCTGTTACATTGTGCCTTTCATGAAGAGAATGTAAGTACTATGCCACTTGTTTAAAGCAGTTCTTATGTTAATTTGTGTGATTTCCATGTATTTTGTCCTTGCATGTTCATAGGTAAATGTAGAAATGTGTAGCAGCTAATATAGACCGAATTAAGCTAAGTGGGCCCTGTTTTCTTCACCAGGGTGCACTAGACATCGTGTTTGGTTTGTTGTTAAATTGATTTAGGTTCCTGCTCGGTTGCCATCAGCTCTCATACCACTATTTGTGTGGATTATATGTATTCATGCTAATTGGCACACATGAATTGTTTAATTGGTGCATGTAAGCTTTGGCACTGGTTTACTCTGCTAATTTATGTTATATTTGTATCTTTTGATTGTAGAACACACCTGTACATCCCTATAACCTACCACTGAATGGTCTTCATGCAGTCTGTTGCATAGAAGAAATAAATAATGAAACAACATCCCTTCTCTGAAGCCTAATTCTTTAATGGGAATTAAGTCCATATTCTGCCTCCTCAACCAGCATTATTCACAGCGGTGAATTTGAGTCCGCTACACCCACAGCTCCAGCTTTTCCTCCTACTCATTATTCTTCTGCCTCCTCTCCAGCCCCAGTGAGTTTTCCAGCCCCGGAGGGCCCTCCTACGCCAGTTTTTCCGGCAGTTGCAGTGCTGGCTCCCGCAGTTGCTGTGCTGGTGCCCTCATCCACAGCTTTTTTTCAGACTGCCTCCTCCATTGTTCCGCCAACATCTTCAGAGGCTGTCACACCAGCTCCTCCGGGCTCTTCCAAGGTCGTTACACCACCAGCAGCTTCACTTGAGACCGACAACCCAGCAGCAGTGAACCAGGAATTAAGGCAAGTGCTTTTCCCCTTATTTTCAACATCTATTTTTGAAAAGACTTGTCTTTTATATATATACAGTATATATATACGTATATATATATATATATATATATATATATATATCACTTTTCACAGACATACAAAGTCACAAAGTGCTTTACAGTGCAACACAATCAAACATTCACACACTGATGGTGGTATGCTGCCTAACATAGCGCTTCCAGGGGCAACTGGGATGAAGTGTCTTGCCCAGGGACACAACGGTAGGATATCTGGGAAGAGCGGGATTCAAACCACCGACCATGTGGTTATTGGACGACCTGCTCTACCTCCTGAGCCACTGCTGTCTTGCTACTGATGGGGGGGGGGGGGCGGGCAAGTGCAGTTTCCATCTGCCTCTGGGTCCTCTCCACTGGTCTCTGCTGCTGACAACTGTAGTGACCCATCCTGTGTTTCTTTCTTCTCGTCCGAAGTGGATGCGACAGGGATGGAGGAAGACACTTTACCTTCAGTGGTCTCTGTGATGCACATCTGAGCTCCAGTGCTGGCTCATCATCGCTCCTCAGCTCCAGTTCCTGCTCCACAGTGCCCCCCAGCTCCAGTACCCATTCCACATCCCCTCTAGGCTCCAGTACCTGCTCCTTGGCACCTCCCGGCTCCAGTACCTACCCCTCGGCGCTTCCCAGCTCCAGTACCAGCTCCACCAGTCATCTCTCCTGCAGTGCTTCCTGAGGTTGTCACCCCACCAGCAGAAGACCAGGAGTTAAGGTAAGTACCTCATCATTTATGTTCTATCACTATTTTTGAAAAGACCTACCTTGCTTCTGGTGGGGGAACCCAAGCACACTCCCCACCAGTCTCTGCTGCTTATGACTGTGGTGTCTCCTCGCTGACCCCCTGTTTCGCTCCATTGTCTGAGGTGGCCGTGTCGAAGATGGAGCTGCAGGAGGACCATGCTTCATCATCTCCATCAACGGATCATGCCATTCCATCATCACTGTCTTCAGAGCAGTCCACTCCCCACATTGTCCAGGGGGTCAAGCTGTCTGCTTCACCCTTCGTCTAAGAGGTCAGGAGACCTCCACCCATTGCCCAAGGCATAGAGTGGTCCACTCCACCTGGGCCATCTGAGCGGTGTGCACCACCTTCGCTGCCTGGGGTCACCACTCCTCAGCTGCTGTTAGCCCCTATGCCGAAGGCCCCTCAGGTACTATCTTCAAAGCAAAAACCTTCCATGTTGTTATTTTCATCTTTGGAGCAGGAAGCTCCTGTGTTGTTATCTTCATCTTCGGAGCAAAAAGCTCCTATTTTGTCATTTTCAGAGCAAAAGGATCCCATATTGCTGTCTTCAGAGCAAAAAGTTCCTATGTTGTTATGTTCAGTGCAAAAAGCTCTTATGTTGTCATTTTCAGAGCAAAAGGCTCCCATATTGGGATCTCCAGAGCAAAAGGCCCATATGTTGTGTTCAGAGCAAAAGGCTCCTACATTATTTTCAGAGCAAACAGCTCCTATGTGGTTATTTTCAGAGCAAACATTCCTTTGTGGTTTCCAGGTCAAAATGTTCCTTTGTGGTCCCCAGGGCAAAGAGCCCCAGTGTCATTTTCTGAGTTTAAAACTCCCATGTTATTTTATTTTGAGCAAGAGGTACCTACTGTATGTTATTTCCCGAGTTTAAAACTTCTGTGTTATCTCTAGCGCAAGGAAATCTCATGTTGTCATTCTCTCCTGAGATTCAAGTTCATGTATGGTCATTACCTCCCGAGTTAAAAGTGCCCATTTGGTCACCTCCTGACTTTACAGTTCCTGTTAACACCTTCTGAGATTAGTTCCTGTGTTGCTATCTCCAGAGTGTAACCTTTCCAGGTTTCCATTATCTCCCGAGTTCAAAGTGACAATATCATCACCTCCTGAGGTTATAGGTTCCATTTTATCTCCCGAGGTTAAAAGTTCCTTGTTGACACCTCCTGCATTTAAGGATTCCATGTTGTCATCCTCTGCATGTAGGGGTCCTATGTCATCATCTCCTGAAGGCAATCAGAATCAGAATCAGAATCAGCTTTATTGGCCAAGTATGCACAACACATACAAGGAATTTGACTTTGGCTAAAAACTTGCTCTCATTGTTCAGGTGGAGGATTTAAATAAGGATTCAATGACAACAGAGTATGTACAGTAAATTACAGTCTGTCCACGTTTCTATAAAAGGATGCAAATATATACAGGAGTATATGCAGTTATTTACTCAGACTAACCACACTTTGAAGAAATATATGAAAAAATATACAGTCACACAGTATTTCAATGTGAACTCAGATTCAGTGATATAATGTGAATGAAGTAAAAAGCAGTGTGAGAGTTATGTGCAATGTAATAATGGATGAAAAGTCATGAGTACAGCAACAGGTAGGACTAGGTGAATGTTAGGAGTTCATCAGAGTGATGGCTTGAGGAAAGAAACTGTTCCTGTGACGGGTGGTTTTGACCTTCAGTGATCTGTAGCGACGACCAGAAGATAGAAGTTCAAACAGTTTGTGGCCGGGGTGTGATGGGTCAGCACAGATGTTTCCCGCCCGTTTCCTGGTTATGGACTGATATAAGTTCTCAATGGAGGGTAACTCGGTACCAATGATCCTCTCCGCAGACTTAACGATCCGCTGCAGTCTGGTCTTGTCCTGTTTAGTGGCAGATCCAAACCAGACAGTGATGGAAAAGCAGAGGACAGATTGGATGATGGCGGTGTAGAAGACAACCAGCAGCTCCTGAGGCAAATCAAACTTCTTGAGTTGACGCAGAAAAAACAACCTCTGCTGGGCCTTTTTCCGGACAGTGTCTATATGGGAGGACCACTTCAGGTTCCGGGAGATTGTGGTACCCAGAAACTTGAAGGAGTCCACAGTGGACACTGTGCTGTTGAGGATGGTGAGTGGGGGGAATGAAGGGGGGTGTCGCCTGAAATCCACAGTCATCTCCACCATTTTGGCTGGGTTAAGTTCAAGATGGTTCTGGCTGCACCAGAGGATCAGCTGCTCCACCTCCCGCCTGTATGCAGACTCATCATCATCCCGGATCAAACCGATGACTGTGGTGTCGTCCGCACACTTCAGGAGCTTCACCGAAGGGTCCTCTGAGGTGCAGTCATTGGAGTAGAAGGAGAAGAGCAGTGGGGAAAGGACACATCCTTGGGGGGCGCCAGTACTAATTTTTCGGGAGCTGGATGTAAATCTCCCTAGCTTCACCTGTTGCCACCTGTCAGTCAGAAAGCTGGAGATCCACTGGCAGGTGGAGGGGGGCACCTTGAGCTGGAGGAGTTTCTGATGAAGGATGCCTGGGATGATGGTGTTGAACACTGGGCTGAAGTCGACAAACAGGATCCTGGCGTACGTCCCTGGGGAGTCGAGGTGTTGCAGGATGTAGTGCAGTTCCATATTCACTGCATCATCCACTGACCTGTTTGACCAGTAGGCAAACTGCAGTGGGTCCATCAGGGGGCCTGTGATGACCTTCAGGTGGTTCAGCACCAATCTCTCCAAGGATTTCATGACCACAGAGGTCAGGGCAACAGGTCTGTAGTCGTTTAATCCTGTAACAGAGGGTTTCTTGGGAACTGGAATGATGATGGAGCGTTTGAAGCAGGAAGGCACTTCACGCAGCTCCAGTGATCTGTTAAAGATCCAGGTGAAGATGGGGGCCAACTCGTTGGAGCAGACTCTCAGGCAGGACGGAAACACACCATCAGGTCCTGCAGCCTTCTTGATCTTTTGTCTCTGAAAGACCCGGCGCACCTCCTCTTCACAGATCGTTAGTGCTGGTGGGAGGTCAAAGTGGAGGAGGGATGGAGTTCCTGGGGCTGCAGATAATCCTTTTGTGTGGGTGGGAGGTGAGAACTGTAGGTTCTTTTCAAACCTGCAGTAAAAGCTGTTTAGGTCGTTAGCCAGCTGGAGGTTTTCCACAGGGTGGGGGGATGGTCTCCTGTAGTTGGTGATATTCCGTAGGCCTCTCCAGACAGAAGCAGAGTTGTTGGCTGAGAAGTTTTTTTGTAACTTCACACTGTAGCTCCTCTTAGCAAGCCTGATCTCCTTCGTCAGCATGTTTCTGGCCCGCTTGTACAGAGTCCAGTCACCAGTCCTGTAGGCCTCCTCCTTGGTCTGACGTAGCTGCTTCAGTTTAGGAATGAACCAGGGTTTGTTGTTGTTGTATGTGCAGAAGGTCTTGGTCTGCACACACATGTCCTCGCAGAAACAGATGTATGACGTCACAGTGTCAGTGAGTTCATTTAGGTTAATGGCTGCAGCTTCAAAAACACTCCAATCTGTACAGTCAAAGCAGGCTTGTAACTTTGATTCCTCAGTCCATTTCTTCACAGTCCTTACAACAGACTTGGAAGTTTTTAGTTTCTGTCTGTATGTTGGAATAAGATGGAGCAGGCAGTGGTCAGAAAAACCCAGAGCTGCATGGGGGACGGCATGATAGGCGTTTCTTAAAACTGTGTAACAGTGGTCAAGTGTATTTGTGTCCCTGGTGGGACATTTAATATGCTGTCTGTATTTAGGAAGCTCATTTGTGAGATTAGCTCTATTGAAATCACCCAGAATGATAAGCAGAGAGTCTGGATGTTTTTCTTCCACGTCTACTATCTGGTCAGCGAGGTGCTGCAGTGCCTCCGTTGTACAAGCAGCAGGCGGGATATAAATTCCGACCAGAATAAACGAGGAGAACTCTTGCGGTGAATAAAAGGGTTTACAGTTTATGAACAGTGACTCTAGGTTAGGGCTACAAAACTTCTTCAACACTGTGACATCAGTACACCAACCTTCGTTTATGTAGAAGCAGATTCCACCACCCTTAGTCTTTCCAGAGAATTCTCGGCTGCGATCAGCGCGAAACAGCTGGAATCCGTCCAGGCGCACCGCGCTGTCCGGGATGTGTTCACTCAGCCAGGACTCCGTGAAACAAAGGGCGCCAGATCTGCTAAAATCCAGGTTTTTGTGAGTCAGGAGCAGCAGTTCATCCATTGTGTTCGCCAAAGAGTGGATATTTGCCAGATGGATCGATGGGAGTGGCGTGCGAAATCCTTGTTTCTTCAGCCTGGCTAGCGCACCGGCACGGTTACCACGCCGCCTTCGTTTCCGGCCAGTGCCAATAGCCGCTGCTCCCACAGCTAAGGTCAACTGAAAAAACTTCAGATCAGCAGCAGAAACTGGCGGAGAAGTTGCATTGGGAGGTAGTCTGAGTGAAAGTAGTTCCTCCCTTGAATAGGTGACTCAGACAGAAGAGCAGAAGTCCAAAAAAACACACAAAATTATCAAAAACATCAGAGAGCAGAAGCCAGTGGCTGCCATCCGCGGCGCCATCTTGGATTTTTGGAAGATTTCCATGTTGTCTTCCCCTGAGTTTAAAGGTTCATTGCTGTCTTCTCTAGAGGTTAAAATTTCAGAGGGTAAAGTTTTCATGTTATTATTTCCTGAATTTAAAGCCTCTGTGTTGTTGTTCTCTGTGCAAAAGGCTCCTGAGCTTTACGCCCCTACGGTACCATGTCCTTCTGTCAGGTGGCTTAGAGACTGTGGCAGGCCACCCAACGTGCTGTGTTCATCCATCTGGTGGCCTTTGGACTTTGGTAGGCCACCCGACCCATCTTGATTCTCCATCTGGTTGTCCATGGACTTTGGTAGGCCACCAGACGCGGCAGCCTGGTGGTCTTGGGACTTTGGCCAACCACCTGATGAACATTTTTCTGTTGTGTTGGTGTCCTTGCTTTGCCCCCCTATGCCTTTGTCTCCCTCCTCCTGCCCGACTTGGGTGCTCTTGTTTTGTTTTTGGATGTCTGGAATCTGCCCTTAAGGCAGGGGGGGGCACTGTCATAATCTGGACATTTTGTCCATGCTTTCTGTTATTTTTTGAACTATTGGCATGATTCTGTTTTCATTAGTAGTTTGTGTATCTTTAGTTTCTTATGTTTTCTAGTTGCTCCCGTCATCCTCCCATTCCTCCAGCCACTCACGTGTGTTTTCATTCGACCCTAATTAGTTACCCAGCTGTCCTGTGTGGGTTAATTTCTGGACCTCTATATAGTATACCTGTTGTTTACATTTCTCCCCGTGGCATCATTGCAGTATCTCTCTCCTGTCCTTCCTCATCTTATTTACAGTGGTGTGAAAAAGTATTTGCCCTCTTCCTGATTTCTAATTTTTTTTGTATGTTTGTCACACTTAAATGTTTCAGATCATCAAGCAAATTTATATATTAGACAAAGATAGTACAAGTAAACACAAAATGCAGTTTTTAAATGAAGGTGTTTATTATTAAGGGTAAAACAAATCCGAACCTACATGGCCCTGTGTGGAAAAGTGATTGCCCCTCCTGATAAAACGTAAATTAACTATGGTTTATCACATCTTTGGAAAGCTGAGTTCAATTTCTCTAGCCACACCCAGGCCTGATTACTGCCACACATGGTCTCAATCAAGAAATCACTTAAATAGGACCTGCCTGACAAAGTGAAGTAGACCAAAAGATCCTCAAAAGCTAGACATCATGCTGTGATCCAAAGAAATTCAGGAACTAATGAGAAACAAAGTAATTGAGATCTATCAGTCTGGAAAAGGTTATAAAGCCATTTCAAAAGCTTTTGGGACTCCAGCAAACCACAGTGAGAGCCAATATCCACAAATGCCAAAAACATGGAACAGTGGTGAACCTTCCCAGGAGTGGCCAGCCGAAATTTAAAATTATGAAAACCAAAATTACCCCAAAAGCGCAGCAACGACTCACCCAAGCAGTCACAAAAGACCCCACAACAACATCCAAAGAACTGCAGGCCTCACTTGCCTCGGTTAAGGTCAGTGTTCATGACTCCAGCATAAGAAAGAGACTGTGCAAAAGTGGCCTGCATGGCAGAGTTTCAAGACAAAAACCACTACTGAGCAAAAAGAACATAAAGGCTCGTCTCAGTTTTGCCAGAAAACATCTTGATGATCCCCAAGACGTTTGGAAAATACTCTGTGGACTGACGAGACAAAAGTAGAACTTTAAGGTGTGTGTCCCATTATATCTGGCGTAAGAGCAACACAGCATTTCAGAAAAGGAACATCATACCAACAGTAAAATATGGTGGTGGTAGTGTGATGGTCTGGGGATGTTTTGCTGCTTCAGGACCTGGAAGACTTGCTGTGGTAATTGGAACCATGAAATCTGTTGTCTACCAAAAAATCTTGAAAGAGAATGTCCGGCCATCTGTTTGTGACCTCAAGCTAGAGCACACTTGGATTCTGTAGCAGGACAATGATCCAAAACACACCAGCAAGTCCAACTCTGAATGGCTTAAGAAAAACAAAATGTGTGGTATATATTACTCATATGTTCCATACCTACATTTGTTAGAGCATGTGGAAATGTTTGGGACAGAATATACAAAGGAACTTCACACCTCTGAAAGGGACAAAGGAATCTCACCGCCGTGTGAAGACCAACTACGCGGCGGCAACAGACTTGACACCTTCACCCCCTAAGGCGAGGAGAGGTTTTCCCATCACCTCCCAAGACGAAGGGAGGAGTTAACAGGACTAATGGGGGATTTAGATAACGGGGGATTTCAGCTTGTGTTTTGCATGTCTTTGATGTGTGCCTGTATTTAACCAGCGAGCTGGGCAGAATTCTTTCTCTTTGCCTTCTGCCAAGCTCTGCACCAGATGAGACAAGATAGAAGAGTTGTTCATTAAAGACTCTGCTTTTGTGATACAAAACCGCCTCGTTATTTCCAGCTGTTCTACAAATGAAGACTTTGGAGTGGCCTCGTCAAAGTCCTGACCTGAATCTGATTGAGATGCTGTGGCATGACCTTAAAATGGCGGTTCATGCTCGAAAACCCTCCAATGTGTCTGAATTACAACAATTCTGCAAAGATGAGGGGGGCAAAATTTCTCCACAGCACTGTAAAAGACTCATTGCCAGTCACCGCAAATGCTTGATTGCAGTTGCTGCTGCTAAGGGTGACCCAACCAGTTATTAGGTTTAGGGGGCAGTCACTTATTCACACAGGGCCATGTAGGTTTGTATTTTTTCCCCTTAATAATAAAAACCTTCATTTAAAACTGCATTTTGTGTTTACTTGTGTCATCTTTGTCTAATATTTAAATTTGTTTGATGATCTGAAATATTTAAGTGTGACAAACATACAAAAAAATACGAAATCAGGAAGGGGCAAACACTTTTTCACACCACTGTAAGTATTTAGTATTCTCTGCGCCGCTTGTGTTTGACAGCCCCCGAGCTGCTTTTTGTTTACTCTTTTGTGTCTTGTAAATAAATCTTCTTGCTCTGAAGTCCGTTCCGCCTGAAGGAGTCATAATTCCTGTTCTGCCGGAGGTGTTATCTGACAGAAGACAGCACATTTTGTTTGAACTCACCCTTTTTTCATGTGAGCAATATTATGAGAACATGTGACTGACAGGTGTATTGTTGATTTTTTTTGTTTGTTTGTTTTTACATTGATTATTACTGTGATATCCTACCGTGTAGCAATGATTACACTTGAGTTATTTCTTTGGCTAACTCTTGCCATTTATTCTGCAACACACACGACAATGACTGAACATGGATTCTGCGCGGGGTTTTCACACTCTTATTCTAATGTGTCCCCTTAGTAGTAGTGCTGAACAATACAGGTAGTTCCCCCTAGAGGCATGTGCCAGTAATGTTTTAATTTAGACTTGCAGTCTACCACATCCCTCCCCTCTAGATTAAACTACTCTTAATTACACTAGCCAATTATACTAGACATCCTGGAACTCCCATTTAACCCTAAACTATCACAGTTACTTTGTAACTTCTTAAACACATGTGCCATACACAAATTTCTTTCTCTTTTTTTTTTCACATGTATAACACATATAACAGTCTAACTGGGGAATTGGTTTGACTACCGCATCCCAGTGAGGTTCCAGGACGCATTCTTGTCCTGTGGCTGGGGAACTCACTACTGACTAAGTATAGTCCTTCAAGTAGTCTGGAGCTTTCCTAGCTCACTGAGATCTTCTCACGGCGGGTGAGCCAACTGCAGGTGAAGACTCAGACTGCTCCACTGTTTCGGCTGCTGCAGTGCTGCCCGTAGAATCTGCAGAGACGGGTACCTCAGGTATCACCTGAAGTGGTGGTTCGTTGATGCTCTCCTCAGAATGGTTGTCAGACAACACCTCTGGTGCCATCGGCAGGGGAATGGAGCTCCTACCACGAACTTGGTCGATGTGTCGCCTCACCACTTGTCCATGGCCTAATGTCACCTTGAATGACACAGGGCCTGTCTTTTCTGTTATTTCTCCTGGTACCCAGGCTGGTCCTGAGCCAAAGTTGCGGGTGTAGACCACGTCTCCTTCTCTCAGTATTCTCTCTCTAGCATGCATGTCATGATAACCTTTTTGTCTCTCTTGTTTATCATGCACTTTGTTTCTGAAGTCTGGATGTATTAAGTCAAATGTTGACCTCAACTTCCTTCCACACAACAGCTCAGCTGGTGACTTGCCAGTTGTAGATTGGGGTGTTATTCGATAGCTGAACAGAGCTCGCGACATTCGGGTTTCATTAGAGTCTCCTGCCATCTTTTTCATGAGTGACTTGAACGTCTGCACCGCCCTCTCGGCTAAGCCATTAGAAGAAGGATGGTATGGCGCAGTCGTGATGTGACGTATGCCATTCTTTTCAGAAAACTCTTGGAACTGTTCACTCGTAAAACATGTACCGTTATCTGATACTATGATTTCAGGTATGCCATGTTGGCTGAAACTCTTTCTAAGACATTCAATGGTAACAGTAGAAGTAGAGCTACTCACAGAATATGCATCGATCCACTTTGAGTATGCGTCAACTATGATCAGGAACATTCTTCCCATCCATGGACCTGCGTAGTCAATGTGAATTCTTCTCCATGGTTTATCTGGAACTTCCCAGGGATGTAGTGGGGCTGCTGGAGGACTGTTCCTGTTCTCCTGGCATGCCGCACATGACTTCACAAGCGCCTCCACCTCTGCATCCATGTTGGGCCACCACATGTAACTCCTCGCCAACGCTTTCATGCGAGTGATGCCAGGGTGTGCTTGGTGTAGTTGTTGCAGTAAGGCATTCCGACCAGGTGGTGGAACAACCACGCGTCCTCCCCACAGGATACAACCTTCCTGGGTGCTGAGCTCATCCTGTCGTCGGGCATAGGGAATGAACTCAGGACTGTTCATCTTCGGCCATCCTCGCAAGATGTATTCTCGCACTCTTGCTAGAACAGGATCTTTGTCTGTCCACTTCTTTATTTGTTGTGCGTTCACCAGGGGCACGCCGATATCTTCAAACAATAGCACTCTCTCCTCCTCCTCAGGCGTGCTGTCTCTTCCTCCATCCAAGGGTAGCCTACTCATCGCGTCAGCATTCGTATGGTCCCGTCTGGCTTTGTAAACGATGGTGTACTCATACGCTGCTAATGTAACGGCCCATCTCTGAATTCTCTGAGATGTCATCTGGGGTATGGCTCTCATTTCACTGAACAGTGAAATTAGTGGCTTGTGGTCAGTCACTATAGCGAACTGTCTCCCGTACAGGTATTTGTGGAACTTTTTTACACCAAATACTACTGCAAGGCCCTCCTTGTCTAGCTGGGAGTAGTTTTTCTCAGCTGCACTAAGAGTTCTTGAGACGAACCCTATGGGTCTCTCTGAGCCATCCTCCATACGATGAGAGAGTACAGCTCCCACACCGTAGGGTGATGCGTCACACGCCAGGATGAGTGGTTTGTTTGAATCATAGTGCACTAACACACTACAGGACTGAAGTAGCGCTTTGGACTCTTCAAACGCCTTCTGCTGCTTGACCCCCCATGACCATTTTTCTTCCTTCTTAAGTAAGGTATGTAGTGGTGCCAGCAGCGTGGAGAGCTTTGGGAGGAACCTATGGTAATAGTTCAACAAGCCCAGGTAGGCCTTTAACTCAGTAACATTTTGTGGCTCAGGCGCCTCCGCAATGGCTTCCACTTTGTCTGTCAGAGGGTGTAGACCACTGGCGTTGATCTTGTGGCCTAGGAACACCACCTCTTTTCCCATGAACTCACACTTGCTTCTTTTCAACCTCAGACCGCTTTTCTCTAACCGTTGAAGCACTTCCTCCAGCGTTTTCAGATGTTCTTGTTCATTTGGTCCTGTACAAAGGATGTCATCCAAATACATGGCAACATTCGGAATTCCACCTAGGATGCCCTCCATAGTTCTCTGGAATATAGCAGGACTGGAAGTTACTCCAAATGGTAAGCGTGTGTAGGTATATAAGCCTTTGTGTGTATTGATGGTTACATACTTTCTTGATTCTTCTTCCAGGACTACTTGTTGGTAAGCGTGACTCATGTCTAATTTCGTGAAGTGTCGGCCGCCATTCAGCTGTGCGAAGAGGTCCTCCACTTTAGGAATTGGATACTGATCCACCCGTGATGCTCGATTGACAGTGAGTTTGTAATCTCCACATATTCTAATGGAGCCATCCGGCTTTCGCACTGGGACTATGGGCGCCGCCCATTCTGCAACCTGCACTGGCTCAATGATCTTGTCATCCAGCAGCCTCTGTAGCTCGCTTTCGACCAGTGGCTTGACTGCATAGGGCACCGGTCGGGGTTTGCAGAATCGTGGTTGGGCCTCCTTGTCCACATTAATCTTTGCAGTGACACCTTTTAGCTGTCCTAAGCCTTCTTTGAACACCTCAGCGTGTCTTTCGAGGATCTCCTCCAGCTGCAATTTGGGCTGAGATTCCACTTTATTCACCAACTGATCAATCATGGCCAGTTCTTGTAGCCAACTTCGCCCTAGTAGATTTGGTCCTTCGCTCCCAACTACTACTACAGGTAAGTCCTTTTCTTTGTTTTTGTGTTGCACCTTCACTTGTGCCATGCCTAGCACGTCTAGCTTCTCTCCTGTGTATGTTTTTAATTTTAAGGAACAGGGATTTAATTCTGCTGTGTCTGTTTTCTTCCACAGTTGTGTATATTGCTGTTTACTTAATATGGTTACTCCACAGCCTGTATCAACTTCAAATGTTACTTTCATTCCATTAACATTCATGGTACGCGTGATGGGCGCTACCTTGGTCAGCTCCTCTGACATGTTGTAAATTGTGTGAAAACCCATGTCTTCTGTATCACTTTCTCCCTCCCCTCTAAGTTGATTCGCTCGCTGTTCCTTTCCTGGGCCCTTGTTTTCATTCTTTTGCCCTTTAACTGTTGCCTTCTGCACCTGTGCATTGCCCACCTTTGTTCTACATGCTTTCTTAATGTGCCCTCGCTTGCCACAATTATGACACAGCTCAGTGGCAAATTTGCACTCGGCGGCATTGTGCTGGCCTTTGCAGCGATAACAACTGGGGAATTTGCGCTGAGTTTTGTCAGTCGACACTTTGTGGACACCTACTTGGGTCTTAGGCACACGAACATGCGTTGCTGTGTCCTCTGTTAGCTTCCCTTGCATTTCTCTCACATCTTTAGATGCTGTTTCCATCGCTTGGCATAATTCCAAAGCCTTTGCAAAAGTGAGTTTTGTTTCAGATAAAAGTCGCCGTTGCATTCGGTCATCATTCACTCCACACACAAGTCTGTCTCTTAACATTTCTTCCAATGAGTCTTTGTAATCACAGTGCAGTGCTAATTTCCTCAATTCTGCCACATACTCTGCTATGGACTCAGTGTTCCTCCTTATGCGTGAATTAAATTTGAATCGTTGCACGATTTCACTCGGTTTGGGGCTGAAGTGCTTCTGAAGCTCAGCAGTAAGCTGGTCGTACGTTTTATCTTTCGGTAATGCAGGGCTTATTAAATTTCTCAACAAGCTGTAAGTAGTTGCACCAACTCCACTCAACAGTACAGCCTTCCGTTTGTCTGGCTCCTCAATATCATTAGCTTCGAAGAAAAAGTCCAACATTTCACTATATTCTTCCCATGACTGAGTCGAGTTATCAAAAGGGGTTACCGTTCCGATTACAGCCGCCATTGCTCGTCGTGGTGGGGAAACCTCGTTTTCCTCCTCTGAACTTGCACTCGAACTGCTGGATTCACTTGAGTTCGCCACACTTGCAATGTTCTCTGTTTCTCGTTGATAACTTTTAAATCCTCGTCGCCAATTGTGTGATATCCTACCGTGTAGCAATGATCACACTTGAGTTATTTCTTTGGCTAACTCTTGCCATTTATTCTGCAACACACACGACAATGACTGAACATGGATTCTGCGCGGGGTTTTCACACTCTTATTCTAATGTGTCCCCTTAGTAGTAGTGCTGAACAATACAGGTAGTTCCCCCTAGAGGCATGTGCCAGTAATGTTTTAATTTAGACTTGCAGTCTACCACAATTACCTCCGCTAGGCCGAAGGCCAGGAGGAGGTTATGTTTTTGCCAGCGTTTGTCTGTCTGTTTGTCTGTTGGTTAGCAAGATAACTCAAAAAGTTTTGGACGGATTTCGATGAAACTTTCAGGCCTTGTTGGAAATGGTACAAGGAAGAACTGTTTAAATTTTGGGGATGATCCGGATCACCGTCTGGATACAGGAATTTTTTAAATGATTCTTTAACATTGTGAGATACGGCCATTTTCAACATGTGTGCAGGGGCAATAGAGGGCGCTGGTCGTCGTGTCTGATGAACACAAACTCCGCCTTCTTCAAAGTTTTAGGCACAAAAGCACGCGGAAAACAGTGGTGGGCAGGGCTCGCCAGAGTGCCTGTGTTTGCGCTACGCTGCAAAAGCTGACACGGGCAGCTGTCCGGCGCCGGATTATTTGGCAGAAATTCCCTGGCCAGCCATAGGGGCTGCGCAAAAACCAGCTCTCTGCCGGGGGAGGCTTCCAAAACCTCTTTTTTCCGCGGAGCGCAAACCCAATAAAACCCACGGCAACCATTATCGCACCTTATTTTGTCCTGCGGCTCCGGAACAGAGGGGAATCCCGGCGCCAGTAATGCTGCGCCTGATATGTGTGACTCTAATGCTAAAAGTGACTGCATCAGGGATTTTCGACCTGAAGTCGCACTTTGCAACACAGCGCCACAAAAACTGTGTAGCCAAATTCGATCGATGGATGAACATTTTCAGCCAGTGACAGAACCGACGCCTTCCAAATCCAATGCATCACTAGCAGAAGTGATGTTTTGTCATTTTGTGGCAGAGCACAATCTACCCCCATTGGTGGCAGATCACTTCAGTGATTTGGTGCCAACATTGTTTCCTGACAGCAAGAGCACTCAATTTTTTTGTGCTACTTGGCTTATTATTTTCACATTACCAAAAAGTTATGGCTCAACATTGTGTCCATATAAGTGTACATTTGAATAAATATGTTTGAAATAGTTCATGTTGCAGTTGCAGTTTGCTTAGTTTTTGTTTGTTTGTTTGTTTGTTTTTGCTTCAGTTTTCTTTCATCTGCCGATAAATACAGTTTTTTAGTACTCAGTACAGGTGTGAAAGCCCCCCCAATAAGGGAGGCATGACGTATGCCTTGACAGGTCGCAGCCTGGCACTTTGCAGATGCAGGAGATGGACACAACAGCAACACTGCAGTTTATTACCTCCGCCAAGGAGGTAATGCTTTTACTACTGAACCACTAATCCTATCATTGTGAATCCAATTGCTAGTCATATGTTTTCATGGTCAAGGAATCTGAAAACCTACACAAACACTGTATGGGGGGGGAACTGTGGCGCTTGGCGGAGGTCTGCGCTCTCAGAGTGCTTTTCTAGTTCAAACAATAAAATAGTGCTGAATGTCTACTCTCACCCAGCTAGCGTGCCCACACGGGTGGCACTATAGCTTTAAACTGAGCTGTCTTATGGGTCCCATGTGGTTTTGTCTGTGGTTTCCATGTTGGCCCCATCTGTGTTTGCCCATGTGGACTTTATCTGCTTCACAACCCTTCTGGGCACCACATGGGTTTAATGTTGGTGAGCAGGTTTCAGTAACACTGGCGCCATAGGCAAAATTAGAAGGAAAAAGTCACAAATTTATGATGAAAAAAGTCACAAAATGCAAAAAAAGTAGCAAATGTATGAAAAAAAAGTCTCAAATTTACAAGCAAAAAAACACAAATTTGTGAGAAAAAAGTGAAAATTTATGAGAAAAAAGTTGCAAATTTACAAGAAATAAGTTACAAACTTGCAAAAATTTTTTTTTTGCAAATTTACAAGAAAAAGTGACAAATTTATGAGTAACAAATAGAAAAAGTTGCAAATTAACAAAAGTAGCAAGTATGAGTAAATAACTTGAAAATTTACGAGCAAAAGGTCACAAATTTATGAGAAAAAGTTGCAAGTTTAGTAAAATCATGATTGTAAAGCCCTATGGTCATTCAGAGATGAGTAAAAAGCTCGATATAAGTGAACACCATTTACCATTTAACTGTAAAGCCCCTTTTCCACTAGTCCCCACTCAGCCCTACTCGCCTTGACTTGGCTTTACATGGCTCAGCTCGCTTTTGTTTCCATTACAGCTGAGTACCACCTGGGGTGGGTTTGATTTTTTTACAACAAGGCGGTGCCACACTCCCATGACATAAAACACGCAACACAAGCAAAACACAGCATGGCGGCTTACGAGGCGACGGCTCGGTCTCTGTCTTTTTGTCAGAGTAAAGGCAAAAAAGGACAGCCAGACAAGGGTACAGGCAACGGGACAAAACAGTCTGGAAACGTACTGGAGTGTTTAGGAAACCATAGAGCCGAAGACGTGAGGATACAAACTAGATCACATATGAAAGTAAGCCAATGATTGCTAATGCTAGTTTGCTTTAAGTCAACCATACTACATTGTAATGTCTGCAAGTTATCGCTATTAGGTACTAAAATATGTATGCTGTGTGTATGTTTCAGATGGCTCTCTTGTGGCAAAATTACTGCTTCAAGCAGTCGGTCTGGGCGTTCAACACAGCTCCTCACTGATGTCACAAACGTTCAGTGGTTACAGAACTTAAGAATGTCTGTAGAAATGTTTATCTTGCTGTGCAACAAACTGCTATGATCTGTGTGAAAATCATGGAGAGACTGTTGAGACATCATGGGATGTACCTGCTCCAGTCGTTATGGGGTTATATTAGCCATAAAATATATATTTCAACAGGTAAACAGTACTGAGTTAGGTATAATAAGATATATTTAACAATTATGATGCATTTTAGGCCAAAATAAACTTGATCTAGGATTAAAAGCAATTAAAATAATGCATTCACAAGGTTACTGTCGTGCAGGTGAGTGCTCGCCCCTCCCATCCTGTTGAGCTTTCCCCTAGTACCACAGGCAATCAGCTCACCTGTGGGGTTGGGCACACCTGTCGCCTCTTCCCTGCCAGCACTTAAATAGACCATCTCTTCAATGCCTTGGCGCTGGCTCGTTGGGTAAACTGCCTGTGCAACGAGTAAGTGTTTGGTTTTGTTTAGAGGGAATTATTTCTCACGTTTCCTCTCCTCTTCTACTTTTTCAGGTTGCTGCCATATGTGCGATGTGCTTCTGGGGATTGTTGTGTGCTCACCTACTCCATCATCTTCATCCCGTCTCAGCTTCCTCGCTCCACCCGGTCAGACCACTTTCAATCAACCCTCAACCAGCTTCATGTTGCTGGTTTGTCGAACTCTTTAACTGGTAAGATTTCATGAACAGATTGTGCCCCTAACGGCACAGCACAGCACTGCACCTGCCATATGATGTTATATGACGTGGCCAAAAACTCCTCAGTTGATTTAAGTTGTACAAATGATTCCACCTCACAAGGTGGCAGACACGTATAACTTACTGCTCTTGCGTTGGAGGAATTATGGCGGACATAGAACCATCCTGAAACCCCACCAGAGAAGAAGAGTCTGTAAACAGATCTAGATCTTATTCGATTGCAAGACTGAGGAAGCAACCCGTCAGAGACTTCTCAAGATTGGAGACCAGCATCAGACCCCAGTTGTGAGTGTTTTTCACCACAAGCATAACATCCCAGTCGACATAGCAAGACCACCGGGCTCTCCGTGGATTGTTGTCGGGTCGTGGAGGCGGCGAAGACGGAGACGGAGGAGGGAGAGGAAGCAGAAGCGGGGCTGCAGGTCTGGTGTTATGCTAAGGCTAAGGAGACAACCACATAAGCCACCTCTTCCGAGCCTGTATCTTTCCAATGCCAGATCCTTGGTGCATAAAACGGAAGACTTGGAATTACAACTTGCTGGTAATCGCTATGTTCGTGACTGTTGTGTTCTGATTATCACCGAAACTTGGCTCCATCCGGACATATCCGACGCTAGCATGCAGCTAGCGGGCCGCACGTTGCTACGCTGCGACAGGACTAAGGACTGCGGTAAGAGCAGAGGGGGTGGGCTTTGTATGTATGTGCATAATAACTGGTGTAACAATGGGACTATTACAGACAAATATTGCTCTCCCGATCTCAAGTACATGTCTGTAAGATGTCGGCCTTTTTTTCTACCGAGAGAGCTAGCAGTAGTGTTTATCACGGCTGTGTATATTCCACCCAGTGCAAATGTAAATATGGTGCTCTCCCTCCTGCTTAACACCATTAACAAACATCAGCGGGCTCACCCTGATGGTGTCCACATAGTTGCAGGAGACTTTAATAAGGCCAATCTGAAGACCGTACTCCCAAAATTTTATCAACATGTTAAGTGTTCTACTAGAGGGGAGAACATTTTAGACCATGTTTACACTAACATCAGGCACACATACAGAGCCATATCCCTCCCCCACCTCGGCCAGTCGGACCATCTTTCCCTCCTGCTCTCCCCAGCCTACACCCCCTCAGGCGTAGAGACAGGCCTACTATAAAGACTGTCACAACTTGGCCTGACAACGCTCTCTCCAAACTGTAGGATTGCTTCACAGAGACAGACTGGGATTTATTTGGACAACAGGAGTTGGAAACATCCACTGATACAACCTTGGACTACATTAAGTTTTGTATCGGTAATGTGACTGTGGACAAAAATATTAGGGTTTTTCCCAACCAGAAACCCTGGATGACCAGCCAGGTCCGCACACTCCTCAGAGCCCATGATGCTGCCTTCAGATCAGGTGACAGAGACCTTTATAGGTCTACTCGAGCCGATCTGAAAAGAGGAGTTAAAAAAGCTAAAGCGGACTACAAGATGAGAATAGAGTCCCACTTGTCTAGTAACAACATACGGACTTCCGGTTATGGCTGCCACGTAGGACGGACGTGTCTCGCTTTGCTCTGCTCCTGGAGAAAAAAAATCGGCAAATAACTCTCTCATTTGGGACAGAACGTATCCCAGCATTTGGGCGAGGATATGTCGGCGAAGCCTAAGGCTGGAAAACCAGGAAAAGGAAAAAGCGAGCCGCCGAAACAGTCCAAATTAACGGACTTTCAGGTCTGTGACGCAGCAAACAAAACTCCATATATGGCGGAGGAGGCTGGCAACGGTGCGATATCTGCGGGGAATGGCGCAGATGCGCTGATGGCTGCCATGAGTTCAATGAGAGCGGACTTTTCCTCTAGATTTGATGGGATTATGACAGCGTTGGAAGGAATAAGAAAGGAATTGGGTGACTGTGTAGAACGAACGGCGCAGATGGAGCTCCGTCTCACTAGTGCTGAAGATGACGTCACCCGTCTTCAATTAAAGGTGCGCACTTTGGAAAAAAAAAATAAATCTCTGGAAGATAATATTTTGGATTTGGAATCTCGGTCGAGACAGAATAATTTGAGGCTGGTGGGTCTACCAGAGGAATCAGAAGGTCGGGACGTATGTTCCTTTCTGGAAAAGTGGATTCCGGAGGTGCTGGGCAGCGAGGAGTTGCAATCAGCAGTGGTTCTGGAAAAAGCACATCGTATTGGCCCACGGAGAGATAAGGGACCGCCGAGGACCTTAATTATGAAGTTTCTTAGCAACAGAGACAGGATGAAGATCTTCAACACTGCACGTGCTAAAGGAGAGATTAAACACCAGGACCAGCAGGTGCGGTTCTACCCAGATTTGGCCACAGGAATCCAGCAATTGAGGAAGCAGTTTGATCCCGTACGTAAGGAGCTGCGCAACCTTGGGATTCGTCATGGTGTAATCTATCCTGCGAGACTGCTGACCACGTATGAGGGCAGAACCCACATCTTCAAGACCCCAGAGGAGGCGCAGGAGTTCATCAAGAAGATCAAAGAAGAAGAAGAGACTGGTGGGAGCTAAGCATGAACAAAATATAAGGTAGAATAATTAAGCATTTGCACAGGCATCTGACTGACTTGAAGTAAATAGTAAGTTTACAAAATATAGATTGTATTATATATTAAAAAAACAAAACAAAAACAAAACAAACAAAAAAAAAACTATGATGTACAAAGTTGTTAAAAATTTTGGAGTTAAGTTGGAAAACTACAGAGGAGAGTTAATGTTACGTCATTAAAAGCAGTAGAGTTAGGGTGATTGGGAGGATGAAGAAGGAGTGGCTTAGGCTGTTCCCCGTGGGTGTGGAACGGTCGATGGCTATATCGGGAGACAGAATTTTTCTTTTGATTTTGGGGGGTTTGCCACAAGTGTGGGAAGGGGAAATTTGTTTGTGTGTAGTTTGTAGAATGAATGTTCAACCACTCATGTTTTTGCTTCTCTGTATGAACATGTTTACACTGCAAGGTAATCCCAAACTCTCTATTGATCATGGACCAAAGTGTTAATCTTAATTTAACTTCATGGAATTGCAGAGGTCTACAAAATTTAAAAAAACTTAAACAAGTTATGAATAAAATAAAGGACATGGGTTCAAGAATTGTGTTTTTACAAGAAACTCATCTGATAGAGGAGGATGTTAAAAGAATTAGGAGTAGATGGCAGGGAAGTGTATTCACCTCTTCATTTTCATCCCGAGCCAGGGGAGTTATGACTCTCATACATAAATCAGTTCCTTTTCAAGTGAAAAATGTAATTGGAGACAAATTTGGAAGATATGTAATCATTCAAGGTTCTTTGCTATTAGAAAATATAAATCTTGTGAACTTATATGGTCCCAATATAGATGATCAGAAGTTCTTTGCTAATTTATTTCTCATCTTATCATCACTTACAGGGCAACATATAATAGCAGGGGATTTTAATTGTACATTGAATCCAGGTGTGGATAGATCAACAGGACTGGATTGTACGCACATTGGATGTAGGATGACTATTAATCATTTTATGAAAGAATTGAGATTGTTAGATATATGGAGAGAAATGAAACCACAAGTTAAAGCCTATTCTTGTTATTCCAGTACCTACAAGACATTCTCACGTATTGATTATTTTTTGATTTCCACAGAATTAAGGTCCAAGATTCAAAACTGCTTTTATGATAACATCGTGATCTCTGATCATGCACCCTGTTGTCTAATATATGTAGATAAAAAATTGACAAAGGAATCAGGTAGATGGCAATTTCAGCATAAATGGCTTCAGGATGAGGAATTTGTCAAGTATATAGAAAAACAGATAGACGAGTTCTTTGACATCAATACTACACAAACATCAGCATGTGTAAAGTGGGAGGCTTTCAAAGCTTTTATTAGGGGACATATTATTAGTTATACAGGATCAAAATCTAAGAAGACTCGAGAGGAGAGAGCTAAATTGGAACATAAAATAAAAAGTCTTCAGGAAAAAGTGTATGCAGGAAGTGACCCAAGGTTGGAGAATGAATTACTGATTTTGAGAGCTGAATACGACAAAAAATCAGTGAATAGAGCTGCCTCGAGTCTTCTAAGATTGAAACAATCTTTTTATGAACAAGGTGAAAAATCAGGAAAATTATTAGCATGGCAGATTAAACAATTGGAAATTAAAACACCAATTACCAGTATTTTTTTTTTTTTTTTCTCTCGGCGCCACACGAGTCGGCTGCCTTTTGCAACAGCGGCTCGATTCCGAGTCTTTTTCCCTTCCTCTCTCTTTTGATCCATCTTTTTTTTTCACCCCACTTATATCACGGACACACAGATCGTCCTAAATGTCTCCTGAGCCGGTGGACGGAGCCACTGTCTATAGCAGGATACGATACAGCAGAGAACAGCTGCTAGCATTCAACCGCCACCCGGTCCCATTGGAAAAACTCGACATACCGAGAGAACTGAGGCGAAAACGCCGCGGCTGCCGGGCTGGAGTAAGGCGGAGGACAAAAAATATAAGGTACAGACCCTCCCTTCCATCTGTTGTCATGGGAAATGTACGGTCGATACTGGGAAAGTTAGATGAGCTAGCGGCTATCTCCCGTTATGATAGCACATACCGGGAGTGCTCTCTCCTTTTGTTTACTGAGACGTGGCTAACTGAACTAGCAGCAGATGCTAACATTGAGCTGGAGGGTTTTCACATGATACGAGCTGACCGAACACCAGACAGTGGCAAGGCTAGGGGCGGTGGAGTGATAATGTATGTTAACAACAACTGGTGCAGACCGGGACATATCACTGTTAAACAACGACACTGCAGCAAAGACATTGAGTTGCTAGCTGTTAGCATGAGGCCTACATATCTCCCGAGAGAACACTCACACGTGATCTGCATTGTTGTTTATGCAAATCCGACGGCGAACGCTGGGACAGCACGTGACGTCATCCATTCAGTAACCAGCAGGCTGCAGACAGAACACCCAGATGCTCTTCTCCTCATCTCAGGCGATTTCAACCATGTTTCACTGTCTCCCATTCTACCCACGTTCACCCAGTATGTCACATGCCACACTAGAGACAATAAAACACTGGATTTATTCTACGCAAACACTAAGGAGGCGTACACCTCATCACAACTCCCCCCACTCGGGAGATCGGATCACAACTTGGTTCATCTCCGGCCGGTGTACAAACCCCTAGTGCACAGACAACCTCCGGCCATGCACACTGTGGAGTTATGGTCTGAGGAGACAATGGACACCCTAAAGGGCTGTTTTGAAGCCACCGCCTGGAAGCAGCTCTGCGATCCACATGGTGAGGACATCGATGGCCTCATTCACACCTTCACGGGCTACCTCAGCTTCTGTGTGGACAAATCCGTTCCCACCAAGACCATACGGCGTCACTCAAACAACAAACCCTGGATCAACCCTGAGATAAAAACACTTCTGAGAGAGAAGAAGAGGATCTTCAGGTCAGGGAACAGGGAGATGCTGAAGTCCGTACAGAGGGAGCTGAGGAGAAAGATCAGAGAAGGCAAGGACAGCTTCAGGAAGAAGATGGAGGACAAGCTGCAACAGAGCGACATCAGCGGGGTCTGGAGAAACCTCAAAACCATCTCGGGGCTCCAGAATACCTCCCCCCAGGCCACAGGGGGCAGGGAGTGGGCGAACAACCTGAATCTGTTTTTCAATAGATTTGACCAACCGCCCTCCCCCCTGACTGCACAACAACCACTGCTGCCTCTAAAGAAATCAAGTCCTGCTGCCCACTCCCCACTCCACCAACACCCCCCCACTCCCAACACACAGCCCCCCATCCTGACCCTGATCAGGACCCAGGTGAGGACGGAGCTGAGGAAGATCAAGGCGAGGAAGGCGCCGGGACCGGACGGCATCAGCGCAAAGCTCCTCAAGTCCTGTGCAGACCAGCTGTGTGGGATTGTGACGTATATCTTCAACATGAGCCTGAAACTGGGGAGGGTACCACAGCTGTGGAAAACATCTTGTGTGGTACCTGTACCAAAAACTTCCCACCCCAAAGACCTGAACAGCTACAGACCGGTGGCCTTGACGTCCCACTTGATGAAGACCCTGGAGAGACTGCTCCTTGCTCACCTCCGCCCCCTGGTGGAACCAGCGATGGATCCACTCCAGTTCGCCTACCAGCATGGCATTGGGGTGGAGGATGCGGTGATCTTCCTCCTTCACCGTTCTCTGTCCCACCTGGAGAAGCCCGGGAATATGGTGAGGATCATGTTCTTTGACTTCTCCAGTGCTTTCAACACCATCCAACCGATGATCCTGAAGGACAAGCTGCTGCGCGCAGGGGTGGACCAGCACCTGTCATCATGGATCCTGGACTACCTCACGAACCGGCCTCAGTTTGTGAGAACCCGGGACTGTGTGTCCGACACGATCATCAGTAGCACGGGGGCCCCCCAGGGAACGGTGCTGGCTCCCTTCCTGTTCACTCTTTATACTGCGGACTTCTCACACAACACAACACACTGCCATCTACAGAAGTTCTCTGATGACTCTGCGATCGTTGGCCTCATCTCCAATGGAGATGAAGCTGAGTACAGAGGGCTTATCCAGGACTTCGTGGACTGGTGCCATCGGAACTGCCTCCAGATCAACGCGAGGAAAACTAAGGAGCTGGTGGTGGACTGCCGCAGGCATGGGCAGCCCCTCACAGTACCAGTAAATATACAGTGAACAGACATCGAGATGGTGACATCCTATAAGTACCTGGGTATTCATCTGAACAATAAACTAGACTGGTCACACAATACTGATGCACTCTACAAGAAGGGACAGCGCAGGCTGTTCCTGCTGAGGAGACTCAGGTCTTTTGGTGTACAAGGGGCGCTGCTGAAGTCATTCTATGACACGGTGGTGGCATCAGCCATCACTTTTGGAGTGGTCTGCTGGGGCAGTGGCATTACTGCAGCCGATAGGAAGAGACTGAACAAACTGATTAAGAAAGCTAGCTCTGTCCTGGGGCAGCGCCTTGATCCGATGGAGGAGATAGGAGAGAGAAGGACGGTGGCTAAACTGTCATCTCTGCTGGAGTCCGAGTTCCACCCTATGCAGGACATACTGAATGCACTGAGGAGCTCATTTAGCAGCAGACTACATCATCCCAGGTGCACAACCGAGAGGTTTCGTAGGTCCTTCCTACCAACGGCTGTCAGACTGTACAACCTAAGCAGGGCTGCTCGCAGAGATAGCAAAAAGACGTAACAAACTAATAGTTTTTTGAATGCAAAAGATGCAATAGACTTACACAATGGTCCCCTCCGGCATACAACTAGGAACATACCGGTCGCTATGGAGGGTGAGAATATGTATGGGCACATAATCATACCATGTAGGATAACTAAGTAGACGGTTATGCTGTTTCATTCCATCTAGCAACAATGCTCTGCACTGTGTGTGTTTATATATTTGCATATTTATTCCATCTAGCTACAATGCTCAGCACTGGGTGTGTTTATATATTTATATATCTACATATTATTCCATCTAGCTACATTGCTCCGCACTGTG
This sequence comes from Pholidichthys leucotaenia, assembly GCA_020510985.1. Taxonomy (NCBI): domain Eukaryota; kingdom Metazoa; phylum Chordata; class Actinopteri; order Cichliformes; family Pholidichthyidae; genus Pholidichthys; species Pholidichthys leucotaenia. The sequence goes on from CM035841.1 coordinate 224,179,784, forward strand.
TGTGTTTATATACTTGCATATTTATTCCACCTAGCTGCAATGCTCCGTACTGTGGGTGTTTATATATTTACATATTTATTCCATCTAGCTACAATGCTCTGCACTGTGTGTTCATATATTCATATATTTATTCCATCCAGCTACAATGCTCTGCACTGTGTGTCTGTGTGTGTGTGTATATATATATATTTTATAGTAATACGTACATATGTTTATTAGCTGCTCTTGCTTGCTTGTTTTTTTTCTTGCCTTCTGATTGTTGCTCTGAGTGTTACTATCCCTGTGCTGTTGCAATCCTGGAATTTCCCCGTTGTGGGACTAATAAAGGCTTATCTTATCTTATCTTATCTTATCTTATTATAAGTAAGGGACAGGTAGTTATAGATCCTTTAGAAATTAATAGAGCCTTTAGAGATTACTATGAAAAATTATATGATACCAAAAATGAACCTGATTTAACAAAACTAAATGGGTTTTTGAACGAACTATCTATACCTTGTATTCCAAATGAAAACAGGGAGATATTGGAGTCTAAAATTAGTCAAGAAGAAGTTGGGCTAGCCATTGATAATATGAAATCAGGAAAAAGTGCAGGACCAGATGGTCTTCCAGTTGACCTTTATAAAAAATTTAAGAATAAATTAATAAAACCTTTTTTGGAAATGGTTTTAGAAGCATTTCAAAATAATAATTTACCATCATACATAAATAATGCCTTAATTATACTGCTGCCAAAACCAGGTAAGCCCTCTAATAAATGTGAAAATATGAGACCAATAAGCCTATTAAACGCCGACCTTAAGATAATCTGTAAAATTTTAGCAAGACGAATACAAGAAATTTTACCAAATATTATTAATCGAGATCAGAATGGCTTTATAAAGGGTAGACAAGGCTTCCATAATGTAAGAAGACTATTTAATATTATTTATTTTAATAAAGAAGCACCGGATACAGCTCTCCTATCATTGGACGCCGAAAAGGCCTTTGATAGAGTTGAATGGCCCTTTCTTTTTGAAGTCCTACAAAGGTTTGGACTTGGAAATAATTTCATAAAATGGGTTCAAATAATATACAATAATGCTACAGCAGAAATCCTAACAAATAACAATATTTCAAAACCAATAAAAATCAATAGAGGATGTCGACAAGGCTGTCCACTTTCACCTTTACTGTTTACTATGGCAATTGAACCTTTAGCGATAGCGATACGTCTACAGTCACAAATATATGGAATTAAAGTTGGACCAACAGAACATAAAATCTCCCTGTACGCCGATGATATAATTTTGTTTATGTCGAATCTAAAAAAATCAATTCCAACCTTGTTGAATTTAATAAAGAATTTTGGGGAAATATCAGGATATAAAATAAATAAAACTAAATCTTCAATATTAATGCTAAATGAGACCCAGAGAAATTACCCAGCCCCTGAGGTAAATCAATTCAATGTTGTAAATCAGTTTAAATATTTAGGAATCCAAATTATGCCTAAGCTAGAATCAGTCGCCAGTGTCAACTATGAAGCCTTAATGTCAGATATCAGTGAGTTAACTCAGAGATGGATGTCACTACCAATGTCGATGATCGGGAGAATCAATATACTTAAAAGTAATATTTTACCTAAAATACTTTATTTATTTCAATACATTCCCTTATCACCACCTTTAGATCTATTCTCAAGAATAAGAAAAAAGTTAGTGGAATTTATATGGAACAACAGGAGGGCTAGATTACGTTTGTCTTTATTATATTTACCATTTGATCGTGGAGGTCTGAAATGTCCAAATTTTATGTTGTATTATTGGTCGGCACAACTGAGGTCTATGACATATTATTTTTCATCAAATGATCTCCCTCACTGGACTGAAATGGAATCATACAATTTACCTTTACCTCTTCCCATATTCATATACTCAGACTCGGCAAAAAAATTACAAAAACAAGTTAAAAATCCATTTGTAAAGCATATGATCAAAATATGGTGTGAAGCTAAAAACTATTTAAAAGAACCACAGTTATTGTCACAATTTAGTCCAATATGGGGTAATCAATATTTTAAACCAGGGAGAGCGGACGCTGTATTTAAAGTATGGAATTTAAAAGGGATACAAAAGATTCAGGATTTATATTTGCCATGTGCAGACAACATAATGTCTTTTGAAGAGCTGAGGATCAAATTTAATCTCAATAGAACACATTTTTTTAAATATCTTCAACTTAGAAACTTTATTCGATCAAATCAAAATAAAGCTCTCACTCGACCTATTTATTCATCCTTGGAAAAAATGATGATGAAAGATAGTAAAAGAAAGGGTATTATTTCAGAGTTTTATAACTCATTGACACTATCTTCAAGTGAAAATTCACTGAAAAGATTAAACTACTGGAAAGAAGATCTGCAAATTGAAATTTCAGAGGAACAATGGGAATTGGCTTGTACAGAAGCTCAAACCAAATCAATAAATGTACGCCTTAAATTGATACATTTCAAATGGTTAATGCGGATGTATGTTACACCGGAGGAGTTAAATAGATATAACAAAAATATACCAGATACATGCACAAAATGCATGGAAAGTAAAGGAACCCTATTTCATTGTTTATGGGAATGTAGATTAATAAGAATGTTTTGGGAAGAGGTGAGGGTAACAATTGAAAAAATAATCTCAAAACAAATCATATTGAATCCTAAACTGTTTTTGTTGGGTCTGTACCCAGAAAAGCATAATTTTAATAAAAGTGAAAGAACATTCATAGACCTCAGTTTGCTTAATGCCAAAAAATGTATTGCACTATTATGGAAAAAGACTCATAGACCAGATGTGACTCAGTGGTTAAGACAGATGTTAACAAACCTTCCATTAGAAAGAATAACATATATACTGAAATCAAAGGAAATTGTGTTTGAGAATATATGGAGACCTTTTATTGATTATGTAAAAAATTTAAACATAACTCTTGAAGAAGAAGGTGAATGATGTGTGTGGACCTTGTAAATTCCAAACTGGTGAACAAAATATGTATACTTATGTATTGGATTGTCTAGACTAAACAGAGGAGCATTGTTGAAGACTTGATTTTGTTGGTGGTTGTTGGTGTTTTTAGTGCATTTTTTTTTTGTAGTACTTTAGTGTTAGTGTTTGATTGTTTGTATCATGTTTGTTAAAAAAAAAAAGTTCAATAAAGATATTGTGGAAAAAAAAAAACAACATACGGGAGGTGTGGCAGGGAATTCAAAACATCACGAATTACAGAGGCTGTGCTACAACATCAGAGAACCTGAGTGCACCTCTGGCAGAGGAGCTAAATAGCTTCTTTGCTCGCTTTGAAATAACTCAACAGCAACATTCATCAGCCTCAGCCCTGCCCCCACACCCCACCCAGCTCCTGTACCACCACTTTCACTGTCAGTGAGCATGACGGTGCTCCTGACAGTGAACCCCAAGAAGGCTGCCGGCCCAGATGGAGTTCCTGGTAAGGTGCTTAGAGCGTGTGCCTCCCAGCTCACCTCCATCTTTACCAGGATTTTCAACCTCTCCCTGGCCCAGGCAGTCATCCCGTCCTGTCTGAAATCTGCCATAATCATTCTGGTAGCAAAGAAGTCTCCCACCACCAGCCTAAATGATTACCATCCTGTGGCCCTCACCCCGGTAATTATGAAGTGCTTCGAGAGACTGCTTCTTCAGCACATTAAGAGCCATCTTCCCCCGGACCTTGATTCTTACCAGTTTGCATATCGTGAAAACCGATCCACTGAAGATGCCATCGCCGTAGCCCTCCATTTTGCGCTGTCCCACTTGGAGCGGTAGCACAGCTACGTCCGAATGCTCTTCGTGGACTACAGCTCGGCCTTCAATACAATTATCCCGGACATTCTCATTACCAAACTGAACACCCTTGGTCTCCCACCTCTCACATGTGCTTGGATAAAGAACTTTCTCACAAACCGGTCCCAGACTGTGAGACTTGGCTCCTACTTCTCCTCCACATGGACGCTGAGTACTGGCTCCCCACAGGGCTGTGTGCTGAGCCCCCTCCTGTACTGTCTCTACACCTATGACTGTCATCCGGCCTACAACAACAACCTCATCGTGAAGTTTGCTGACGACACCACGGTGGTTGGACTCATTTCTGGAGGGGACGAGACAGCCTATGGGGGGAGGTCCTGAAGTTGGCAACTTGGTGTTTAGAAAATAACCTGACTCTGAACACCAAGAAAACCAAGGAAATCTTGTCAACTTCAGGAGGACCAATACCGACCCAGCCCCCCTCTTCATTAACGGCGAGTGTGTGGAGAGGGTCCACACATTCCGGTACCTCGGCGTCCTTATCTCCTCTGACATCTCCTGGACAGACAACATCTCGGCGATTATTAAGAAGGCTCAGCAGCGGCTACACTTCCTGAGAGTCCTCAGGAAGTACGACCTCAACTCCACCCTGCTGCTGACCTTCTATCGCTCATCCATTGAGAGTCTGCTCACACACTGCATTACAGTGTGGTGTGGGAATTGTACAATGGTAGACAGGGAGAGGTTGCAGAGGGTAGTAAAGGCAGCACAGAAGATCATCGGCCGCCCTCTCCCCTCCCTGACAGACATTTACACCGCCCGCTGCCTTAGGAGAGCACAATACATCATCAAGGACATCTACCACCCTGGAGCTGACCTGTTTGACCTGCTGCCCTCAGGGAGGCGCTACAGGTGCATCAGAGCCAGGACAAATAGGTTTAAGAACAGTTTTTTTCCAAAAGCCATCATGGCTCTGAATTCTCAGTCCAACCCTCCCTGACCCTCTCAGTATACCTCTAAACACATCACTGTGTAATTGACATTTACAGTCCAGAATGCTGTGCAGTCTTTTTAATATTTTTTTTTATTTTTATATTGTATATATGACTTATTTTATCTTAGATTACGTACATTGTACACATTATACATTATTTATTGCAGGAATTTATTGTTTTTATGCTTTTTATTTTTCTCTTTTACATATGTTGCACTGAAGGAGATGCTTAAATCTCATTGTACATTTGTTTGTATAATGACAATAAAGGCTATCTATCTATCTATCTATCTATCTATCTATCTATCTATCTATCTATCTATCTATCTATCATTTGCTCCCACATTTGCCAACTATGATTCTAAAAGGAGATTATTTAGCTTATAAAGGTAAATGTTTACACTTTGTTATTATGAGATTGTATGTTATATATATTATTATGACGGTGCCCTGGGCTAGAGAGGGGTTACGCCCCGCCTCTGGGAGGTGGCATCATCTGGAGTATATAAGCCAACTGTGGGAGACATATTGTTTCTTCGGTGTGGCTCCTGTGGTCGCGTTAGAGTCTCCTGTGTCCTGGTTCTCGTTCTTAATAAAACTCATAAAACGTCACCTCGACTCCTTCATAATTTGAGACACAACATTTGGCGACGAGGATATACGGAGATGGAGAGAGCTGCTACCGCGCTTTGTCCATTTTTGGAGGCTCCGGGTGAGCCGTTGGTCCCTTGGGCCAGATGGTATGCGGCCTTCGAGAACTATCTGATGGCGTTAGACCTTGGTGACCTTGGCAAATTGCGAGCAAGGGCTATTCTGGTCCATAACCTATGTATGGAAGGCCAGAGGATCCTGAAGACGCTTGGAGGAGGTGACTCATTCGGCGATGTCGTGAGACTCATGGCTGGCTACTTTTGCGCCCCTGAGAACATCATAATGCAGCACATTCAGTTCAGACAGCGGCACCAGCAACCCAGAGAGTCGGTACAGCAGTTTGTGGTGGCCCTTCAACAGGTGGTGGGTGAGTGCAGGTTTGGAACTTTGGAGGAGGAGATAGTCTGCGACCAGTTAGCAGAACACACGGCCTATTCCTCTGCGAGAGTTCGCCTGCTAACCCACACTGGTAAGCTAACTTTGCTAGCGGCCATGGAGCTAACGCAACAACACAAGGCAGCAGAAAGGCTAACAAAGAATCTCGGTGATAAGGAGGCCCTCTCCAGGAACAACGCACAGTGGAAGGCACTAGCCTTGGATTCCGATGATGGCAGCAAGGATGAATACGCGGCCACTGTGAAAATTAGGTCCACCCCGGAAACACTGAGATGCTACGGCTGCAGATCCAGTAGGCACCGCTATAGAGTGAGGGAGTGCGCAGCGAGGGGCAAGCGTTGTGGGACAGTGTGGTTTGTTCCACCACTTCGCCAGAGTTTGCTGTAACTTTGACAAGGAAGAACGGAGACCTGCAAAGGACAGTTTAAAGAAGAAGACACCTACAGTGGGCCACACTGTCTCGCCCAATACGGACGGTCATATTGTTTGTAATATACTGTTGGACGGGATGTCAATGCCAGTGTTGGTGGACACGGGGTTGGCGGTCTCCATCTTGAACTTGGCAACAGTGAAAAGGTGTTTTCCCCACTACACTGTGAGTAAAACAAAGATTGCCTGTTATGGGTATGGCTGCAACCCACTGGACATCGTAGGCTCGGTGTGGCTGTCGGTCAGGTATAAGAAGGCCTCTATGTGTGCAGCCGAGTTCATGGTGTCTTGTGATGGTAACAATTTAATGGGCTGTGACTTGTTTTATGGGCTTGGGTTCTCCATCACCTGTGGAGAAGTGGAGGAGTGGTCAGTTGGTGGACTGTGGGACCCGCCATTTTATGTGGGAAGTGGCGAAGAAGCGTGGGACTTAGGGTGGCCCATTCCAGGTGAAGAGAGATGCCGCCAGCACCAGAGTACACCGATGCGATGGGAACTCTGTGCCAGTGTTTGCGGTCCCGAGGATGTGGGACCCGAATGGCATGGTTTAGCCCCCGCAAAGGTGGATGGTTCCAGAGAGTGAGCGCAGCGGGGCTTCGGTGGCCGGCCAAGTACCACTGTTGAGCTGCTCCGACACATCAACCACAAGTGATCGGGGTGAGACCAGACGGCACAAACCCTAGCCGTGCCCAGAATGAAAACAAGGGACTAGGCTTGAGCAAGCTTGGCGGATTGCTGAAGAGCCCTAAAGGTACCAGGTCGCGATGCAGAGGAAGGAGAAAGCCAGTGAGCACTCCCCTGGGCGAGGGTGACGATTTCTGCCCTAGGGTTGAGCCTCGGCTAGGACGGGTGCGCAGTTCAAGAGAGCTGAAAGTTGGACAGGATGAGCTGTGGGTGGTTCGGACTGACGGTAACGGGTACCTGAAATTGACTGATGGGTCGAGATGGCACCCGAACGAGCTGCGGTGTTTTGGGTGGAAAGGAACGTCAGTGCAGCAAATCTCTGGTCACGAAGAAGCGGAGACGCTCTGGGAGTGGGCCGCGGGATGGACGCTCCAGAGGGGTGCCTACGGGAGACCCGGATTAGGATGTTAAGTGGGGCTTACAGTGTGTCTAGTTTAGTGCATTTTATAAGTGTGTTCGCTAGGGTTAATGTTTTGTTCAAAAACATAAACAAAAGAAGAAAGATATTGTAACCTAAGAAAAGAGAAATGTGTAACATTGAAAATGTGAAGATATGTGTTTTGTATGCATATGACCACCGTTGTGAATTGAGAATGCCTAGTGACAACAGTTATAACAGAGGGTGCATGAGGCTGACTGATGTTCACCTGCTGTCAAGCCCAGCGCCATGCGACTAGACAACAATCGCGCCGGTCATATACTATAAATAGCGGCGGAATAAAAGCGAAATTGAGATGGAATAATCATAACAGTTTCTGGATGTGAGGGGGGAAAATAAAATGACCGACAGAAGAGAAAATAACGACCAAGATGCTGCAAAAAGGGCGAAGCAAGCCACCTTCACCGGCGGTAAGTGACAAATGTCTGTTTGTTTACATTGTACTGCATTGTACTGATTTTCTGGTTCATGTACTTTGAAGATTTACTCCTATCTCAAACTTTGGATCATACTCTACAGCTTTCTAATTGATAGTAAGCCATTATCTCTTACCACTTTCAAGTTATAGCTTTGGAAATCTGATATCTGAACTGAATATTTTCTTGAAAAAGATCTTGACCACTAGGGGGTTATCTCACAATTTGGCGCCTTGGCCAGTAAAGAGGCTAATCCTGTTGGTGCTCTGTTGGGTTCTTTGCTCAGTTCATGTAAGTTGCTTGTTTGGTTTTCCACGTCATCTGATCCCTGCTCTCATCAACCTCTCCTGTCCTCTCCACAGACCCAGTTTTCCTCTGGCGAGTGACATTTTTTCTACAAGAGCTCCTCTTTTGAAATTTATCAATGTACCATTTAAACTTGTTTCTCTGTGTGCCTATGCACCAAATGATGGTTCAGAGTACCCACCCTTTTTGGAGTCTCTGACTGGGGTGCTGAAGAGTGCTCCTCTTGGAGACTCCATCGTCCTACTGGGGGACTTCAATGCACACATGGGCAATGACAGTGAAACCTGGAAGGGGGTGATTGGGAGGAACGGCCTGCCCAATCTGAACCCGAGTGGTGTTCAGTTATTGGATTTCTGTGCTAACCACTTGGAGACTCCATCGTCCTACTGAGGGACTTCAATGCACATGTGGGCAATGACAGTGAAACCTGGAAGGGGGTGATTGGGAGGAACAGCCTGCCCAATCTGAACCCGAGTGGTGTTCAGTTATTGGATTTCTGTGCTAACCACAGTATGTCCATAACGAACACCATGTTCAAGCATAAGGGTGTCCATATGTGCACTTGGCACCAGGACACCCTAGGTCGCAGGTCGATGATTGATTTTGTTATTGTGTCATCAGACCTGCGACCGTATGTCTTGGACACTCGGGTAAAGAGAGGTGCAGAGCTGTCAACTGATCACCACCTGGTGGTGAGTTGGATCCGATGGCAGGGGAGGATGCCATTCAGACCTGGTAGACCCAAACGTATAGTGAGCAGGGTTTCCTCTGGTAACATTTCTCGGTGGCGGCCTGCCTCGCCAGAAATTTTACCGCCGCGCCAAGGAGATATGAATTTATTAAGAAAAATATATGAAGCAATGACTTTCCGCAAGCGCGCACACGAACAATGCGCATGGCTGTCATCTGCACAGAGTTTAGAAGTGTCCCCCTCACACGAGTTTTCTAGTCAGTCAGCAGACAGTGTCTTGCTAAGCGTGACTGTCAGACAGAGATATGAGTTTATTAAAGTACTTTAAATGGGAAAAAAAATCATAAGATGTATGTAAGCACTGGAGGCATTTATCATGGTTATAACCCGCTGGAAACAGGAGCAATAATGGAAGAGTTGCTTAGCTAAGAGATGTGGTTAGAATTCATATACAGCCAGCTTCATATGAAGGGAAAGGCAAGGGGGACTGATGAATTGCTGAGTATATATTTCACCAGCCACTACAATATTAAGTTATGTTCTGTTGGAATTGCAGGAATGAAGAGACTGGCAATATCTCTCTTTTCTCGCACGAGCAGGTGTGCCGTCTTTATTCTCCAGTGGCAGTGACAAAAAGCAACAGCTAAAAACACTAGCTCTCTTTTCACTCTAAACTCAGGTCCTTCAGCGGCTGCCTAGAGAGGTGCCTGATGAGAAAGCCTGAGAGCACAACTATAACTGCCTCAGCAGATCATTCTGTATATGAACACATATTGTGGTGAATTATGTCTTTAGAGTCTGCTACAGTTCCCTATTATGTACCTGGCAGGTTAAGATGACCGAAATTCATGAAGTCAATGACTTTAATCCATCAGCAGCATTCAGACAAACTAAACGTGCCAACATTTGATTTCAAAATAAGGGAGGTTTTTCCTGCTGTCTGGGTGGTGAGGAGATTTCTAAAAAAAACCAAAAACAAACTATAAATATAAAGAAATATTATAACAGAAATAATGGCATCATTGGTCATTTAAGTTAATTTATTTCATTAAATACAATTTTATTAGAGGGCCTATATCATGCTATTTTAAGCCTTTCAGAGTAAACTATATACATGTATGTGAGAGTATATTGTGGGAATGTGAAAATGATGAGACAGATTTCTCTCACAGCAGCTTTATTCACATTCACCAACATCTCAACGAAGAAAGAGGACATTACAGGGAACTCTTGTCCTTAAATACCTGGACTCTCATAGTTCACAGGTCACATACATCACAGGTCACATTGCATTATAATCGCCAGTAACAATGCATCTCCTCTCTGTAATATCCCCCCACAGTCTACAATGCATCTCCTCCTTAATCCTCTGATAACCCCCCACAGTCTCAAGCCCTGCATACCAAAGCTAACATCATCTCAGCTTCCTGTTATCTCCAAGGAAGCTCTGTCTTTGTTCTGATCTAAAATGTGAGGCCTTACATCAGTCACAAAGTAGGTCACATACAGTGGGGCAAAAAAGTATTTAGTCAGCCAACAATTGGCCAAGTTCTCCCACTTAAAAGATGAGAGAGGTCTCCAATTTTCATCATAGATATACCTCAATTATGAGACACGAAATGAGGAAAAAAAAAATCCAGAAAATCACATTGAAGGATTTTTAATTAATTAATTGGTAAATTCCTCGGTAAAATAAGTATTTGGTCACCTACAAACAAGCAAGATTTCTGGCTCTCACAGACCTGTAACTTCTTCTTTAAGAGGCTCCTCTGTCCTCCACTCGTTACCTGTATTAATGGCACCTGTTTGAACTCGTTATCAGTATAAAAGACACCTGTCCACAACCTCAAACGGTCAGACTCCAAACTCCACTATGGCCAAGACCAAAGAACTGTCAAAGGACACTAGAAACAAAATTGTAGACCTGCACCAGGCTGGGAAGACTGAATCTGCAATAGGTAAGCAGCTTGGTGTGAAGAAATCAACTGTGGGAGCAATTATTAGAAAATGGAAGACATACAAGACCACTGATAATCTCCCTCGATCTGGGGCTCCACGCAAGATCTCACCCCATGAGGTCAAAATGATCATGAGAACGGTGAACAAAAATCCCAGAACCACATGGGGGGACCTAGTGAATGACCTGCAGAGAGCTGGGACCAAAGTAACAAAGGCTACATCAGTAACACACTACGCCGCCAGGGACTCAAATCCTGCAGTGCCAGACGTGTCCCCCTGCTTAAGCCAGTACATGTCCAGGCCCGTCTGAAGTTTGCTAGAGAGCATTTGGATGATCCAGAAGAGGATTGGGAGAATGTCATATGGTCAGATGAAACCAAAATAGAACTTTTTGGTAAAAACTCAACTTGTTGTGTTTGGAGGAGAAAGAACACCATACCTACTGTGAAGCATGGGGGTGGAAACATCATACTTTGGGGCTGTTTTTCTGCAAAGGGACCAGGACGACTGATCCGTGTAAAGGAAAGAATGAATGGGGCCATGTATCGTGAGATTTTCAGTGAAAACCTCCTTCCATCAGCAAGGGCATTGAAGATGAAAAGTGGCTTGGTCTTTCAGCATGACAATGATCCCAAACACACTGCCCGAGCAACGAAGGAGTGGCTTCGTAAGAAGCATTTCAAGGTCCTGGAGTGGCCTAGCCAGTCTCCAGATCTCAACCCCATAGAAAATCTTTGGAGGGAGTTGAAAGTCCGTGTTGCCCAGCGACAGCCCCAAAACATCACTGCTCTAGAGGAGATCTGCATGGAGGAATGGGCCAAAATACCAACAACAGTGTGTGAAAACCTTGTGAAGACTTACAGAAAACGTTTGACCTCTGTCATTGCCAACAAAGGGTATTTAACAAAGTATTGAGATGAACTTTTGTTATTGACCAAATACTTATTTTACCAAGGAATTTACCAATTAATTCATTAAAAATCCTTTAGTGTGATTTTCTGGATTTTTTTTTCTCATTTTGCCTCTCATAGTTGAGGTATACCTATGATGAAAATTGGAGACCTCTCTCATCTTTTAAGTGGGAGAACTTGCACAATTGGTGGCTGACTAAATACTTTTTTACCCCACCGTATGTGTGGCCACACCACACCATTACCTTTGGTACACTGGAGAATGAATTTCTTATGAAGTATGAGTTATTTTCGCGAGCCCGCAAGTAAGATGCCTTGATCTCTGAGGCTCTGCCTCTCCTTCTTGTGGCTGCCGCCCATTTCATGACGTAACCCCTGAGCCGGCTGCTGCAGCGTGTCGCTGGGTTCCGCCCATGAAAACAACATCTACAGTAAACTTTAGAAAAGATGGATGAGCATGTTGAACTCTTTAGCCTCCAGTTATTATTTTAGCCTATAATATTATTCTTATGTAGTGTATGGTTAATCACGTTTAATATTATGATTTTAGCCTCTGCATTCTGGTCTATTTTGACCATTTCTGACGAGTAGGCTCTTCTTTAGGAAGGCTAAACAAACTCCTAAATCTCTCACAGCCAAAGACACATTTACGCCACTTAGAAGACACTGTCTTACGTAAAAAAGCAAACATTTGTTGTCACTGAGCAGATTAGGTGCGAGAGGAACTACTTCTTCACAGCGTCAATGCTAAAGTGAAAGAGTTTTGCCGATCACCGCTCCGTTTGCTGTGCGGAGAAAGTGGGTGTGTGCGTTAGCCTGGGGGCGGTGCTGGCAGCACAGGCACTTCCTGGAGTGGGCAGCTCACCCACGTTCATACGTATGAACATGGGGACCCAGTCATTATCAGGGACAGGGCGGAGCAGCAGCTCAGAGAGCAGGGTTGAGGAAGAATACTCAGAGATGTGTGAATGGAGCAAAATACCACTTTGGGGGTGTTTTTGGTGAGGAATTAACATTATAACATGCTTAAAAGCTCAAAAAAGTCGATTTTGCATGATATAGGCCCTTTAATATTTTTTCTTTGTAATCAGAATTAAATTATTGTTCTGTTCTGACTGCAAAATTATGGTAAAAAAATGTAAATTGCTATAAGGAAAAAGTAAAAAAAAAATTACCACAGTCTGTTCAACTCAACTAGAAATTTTTGGCTGTCTGCTTTTAATTATTAATTTCAAAGCACTGCTTTTACATGAGTAGAATTTCTGGTCACTATACCCACCTGATCATATAATTTAAGTATGCATGAGTACATTACTATTATGAATGTTTCTTTCCCTTCCCTACTCTCTCAATGGAAAAAAAGAAACACTAGAATAAAAATACAAAAAATACACATATTTTCGTCATTTATGTAAACCATGACAAAAAAAAATCCTGCAGGACAAAACATGACATTTGATACTTTCTAACCTGTTTGTATACCACCATAGACAGAGAGACAATCTGAATTAGACAGAGCTCAAAGAGGGCATGATGAGACAGAAGAGAGGAGCCAAGGGAAGGAAAGTGTTCAGGCAGAGGAAGGAGAGAAGGATAACACCACTAAAAAGTCTAAACACAGGATGTCTGGGTGGGACCCCAACTGGCCCAATATTCAAGCCTCGGTTGTACAATACTTCAAATGATAAGTTCCATATGCAACAATACTGTGTAAAATTTTAAAAAGAAATAAATAGTATAAAATTAACATATTCCGGTATGTTAAAAATATGTTGCCACTGTGCCAAGGTCTTTAAGCCAGAGGAAACACTGAGTGAGGGTGTGCTGGGAACGTCTGGCTGAGGCCCCTGTCCAGGAGGTCTTCAACTCCCGCCTCCAGAAGAACTTCAACCACATTCCGAGGGAGTCTGGAGACATGGAGTCTGAATGGGCCATGTTCTCCACCTCTACTGTTGAAGCAGCAGCCCAGAGCTGCGGCCGAAAGGTTGTCGGGGCATCTTGTGGTGGCAGCCCCTGAACCAAGTGGTGGACACCAGTGGTGAGGGGGGCCATTAAGCTGAAGAAGGAGTCCTATCAAGCTTGGTTGGCTTGTGGGACTCCCGAAGCAGCTGAGGTGTACTGGCCGGCCAAGCGGAGTGCAGCTCGGGTGGTTGCTGAAGCAAAAACTCAAGTATGGGAGGAGTTCGGTGAGGCCATGGAACAAGACTTTTGGTCGGCTTCGAAGAGATTCTGGCAAACTGTCCGGTGGCTCAGGAAGGGGAAGCAGCTCCCTGTCCACACTGTGTATGGTGCGGCTGGGGCGCTGTTGACTTCGACTGGGGATATTGTCGGGCGGTGGAAGGAATACTTTGAGGATCTCCTCAATCCAACTGATACGCCTTCCACAGAGGAAGGAGGGCTTGTGGACAAGGGGGATGACTTGCCTATCACAGGGGCTGGGGTCGCCAAGATGGTTAAAAATCTCTTTGGTGGCCAGGCCCCGGGGGGGGACGAGATTTGCCCTGAGTACCTCAAGGCCCTGGATGTTGTAGGGCTGTCATGGTTGACACGCCTCTGCAACATTGCGTGGAGGTCGGGGGCAGTGCCTTTGGCATGGAAAACCGGGGTGGTGGTTCCTCTCTTTAAAAAAGGGGACCGGAGGGTGTGCTCCAGCTTTAGAGGGATCACACTCCTCAGCCTCCCTGGGAAGGTCTATGTCAAGGTACTGGAGAGGAGTGTCCGGCTGTTGGTTGAACCTCGGATTCAGGAGGAGCAATGTGGTTTTCTTCCTGGCCGTGGCACATGGGACCAGCTCTTTACCCTCTCGAGAATCCTCAAGGTTTCGTGGGAGTTTGCCCAACCAGTTTACATGTGTTTTGTGGACTCGGAGAAGGCATTCGACCGCATCCCTCGTGGTTTTTTGTGGGGGGGTGCTTTGGGAGTGTGGGGTATCGGGCTTGTTGTTATGAGCTATTCGGTCTCTGTACGACCGTTGTGAGAGTTTGGTTCGTATTGCCAACACTCGATCGGACTCATTCCCAGTGAGAGTTGGACTCCACCAGGGCTGCCCTTTGTCACCAATCCTGTTCATAATTTTTATGGACAGGATTTCTAGGTGCAGCCAGGGAACGGAGGGTGTCATGCTGGTGACCACAGGATCTCATCTCTGTTGCTTGCAGATGATGTTGTCCTGCTGGCTTTATCCAGCAATGACCTACAGGTCTTACTGGGATGATTTGCGACTGAGTGTGAAGCTGCTGGGATGAGAATCAGCACCTCCAAGTCCGAGTTCATGGTCCTCAGCTCCTGCCCCAAGTGGAGGAGTTTAAGTATCTTGGGGTCTTATTCACGAGTGAGGGGAGAATGGAGTGAGAGGTTGACAGACGGATTGGAGTAGCATCTGCAGTGATGCGGATGTTGTACTGGTCTGTTGTGGTGAAGAGGGAGCTGAGCTCTAAGGCAAAGCTGTCAATTTACCAGTCAGTCTACATTCCTACACTCACCTATGGTCACGAGCTTTGGGTAATGACCAAAAGAACGAGATCGCGGATACAAGCGGCTGAAATTAGCTTTCTTTGTAGGATCGCTGGACTCACCCTCAGAGATAGGGTGAGGAGCTCAGTCATCCAGGAGAGGCTCAGAGTAGAACCGCTGCTCCTCCACATTGAAAGGAGCCAGTTGAGGTGGTATGGGCATCTGATCAGGATGTCTCCTGGACACCTCCCACCTGAGGTGTTTCGGGCATGTCCCACTGGGAGGAGACCCCTGGGCAGATCCAAAAGTCACTGGAGAGACTATGTCTCCCAGCTGGTTTGGGAATGCCTTGGTATCGTCTCTGAAGAGCTGGAGCAGGTGGCTGGGGAGAGGGAAGTCTGGGCTTTTCTCCTTGAACTGCTGCCTCTGTGACCCGGACTTCCGGAAAAGTGGTAGGAGATGGATGGCTGGATGGCTGGATACATGTAGATACTGTATCAATATATATTCTCTGCATCAACAATGTACTATACATGTATTCATTTAGTATTGCTCTGGGAATTTTGACAATAAACCTTTGTACTTTTTGGAGATCTGTCTCCACTTTTGTTTTATGTGTGAAGGTTACCACTGAGTGACATAAATTAAATACTAAAAGATTGGAAAAGCTGTCTAAGAACAATCCAGCAGTTTGAGAAATCACTTTTGGTTTGGTGTAAGTCTGTCAACAGAATTATGAACCATAAAGCAGTTTGTGTTAAAATGTAAAGTCTCATTAAACCCTAACCCAGGGGTGTCCAATCGTGCCATGAAGGGCCAAGACCCTGCAGGTTCTCTCACCTACCCAGTCTCTTCAGCAGGTGTTTTCACTGATCAGCAGTCAGTGGAAGAAATTCAGTGGAATCTGCTGTTGAAGACACTGGTTGGAGGTTAAGCCTGCAGGGTCTTGGCCTTCCATGGCACATGATTGGACACCCCTGCCCTAACCCATTATTAGAAAATACAGATGCTAATATGGCACAGAATTCCTCCATATACTGGTACTATCACTAACATGTTCAGTGTCTTCTGCACTGGCACATCCAGTAATACAGTCTTCAGTAAATAAAATAGTTTTTGGTTAATTTTTCTTTAAAATGAGCCATTACACTGGTCAACACCAAATTTATTGTCTAAGTTTTTTTTAGCTGATTTAGGACAATTTTGATGTGCTGAATCCAAAAATCACATTGGTTTTGCTCAATCAGGTCAACTTTTTGAACTATGGCCACATGTTTTTTATGTTTTTGTTTACATGTACGGGTATTTTCACTTTATATGATGCAAAATTCTTTTTAATTTCTTGAAATTCTCTGAATTTTGAACAATGATGACATAACATTCAATTTACATGTACTTACCTTTATCAGTGTCTACTATTCAATTTACAGTACAACTGTACAACTGCTGTACAACTGCTTACAACTTACCATAAAAACCTGACCTGATCGAGAGAAACGGATGTCATTTTCAGATTCAGCGCTACAAAATTGTCTTATATCAGTTGAAAAAACACAGACAACTTACAAAAAAATTCTTTTTGTTATGCTGTATTATTTTCAACATCACTGATAAATGGTTTGTACTGTTGGCTCTTTTCACACTAGTGTCTTAACAGACAAAATAGAAAATCATGATGCAAACACAAACTTTTTCTTTTTTTTTTTTTTACTTTTTCTTAACTCCTTAGCATTACTGCCAATTTTCCATGGAGGAAAAGTAGAATTTTGGTTAAGAAAAATCTTTCATTATTTACCATTGCACACAGATAACATGGAAACATAGCACGGTTGGATTATCAAAACGTGTCTAAATATTTTTTTTAACTACAATGTCATGATTCACTGCATCACAAGATTTTATTGGTCCAAAACTGCTCCAACAACCTACAACCTGACCTTGATCTACAGACTTTTATAGGATGTTTAAGTAATTAGATTCCATAATATACTCCAATAAAATTGTCTAGCAACCCTTTTTTCCTAAAACTTTGGAGAAAGTTGGTAATGTACTACAGACACATAACCTGATTTACAGCTAAATCTGGTATCTATGTAATTATTGACTCTTTTCCCACCAGTGTCACAATAGACAAAGCACAGTCACGATGCAAACACAGTCACTGGTTTATTACAAGTATCAGCACAATTATAGACTGTTTTGTTTCATATGTACACAAGTTAAAAAAAAAACAAAACACCGCGGTGGGGGACAGGGTCACACACGCCAACCACTCATAGCATTCACAAGCTTTCCCAGTTCAGCCAGGAAAGCTTGATTGAAGGTAGCAGTTTGTGTCATCTCCTCCCTTCGGAAGGTGACTTCTTGCTCCCTTGCTTCACGTGCGTCATCGGCAAGCTGGTTGATGGCCTGCATGTGCTGGACAAGTGCTTCATGGTGCTGTTCAAGCTGCTGTTCATAGAGCCGCACCTCATCACCTTGCATCTGGGCAAACACAGTGACAACGTCCGTTGTGGGGTGGCTCCTTCTACTCTTGCCTAGACGAAAAACAGAAATGGATGGTGGTTAGTTAAAGCAAGTTCAAAACATATATAAGGGAAATACACTTGTGAAAGCCAGTGGTGGGATGTGACAAAAATGCTTCATTGTTGTATTTAAGCACAATTGTCATGTTGCTGTGCCTCAGTAGAGCAGATGTTGCAGGCACCAGGTTATGTTTAAAATAATTTGTTGTTATTGTGGCCTCAGAAATCTGAATGAGTTAATACAGTCAGCTGACTTGAATCATTTCAATGAAGCATGTTGACTGCAAGTACATTCAAAAGTGAGTTCATGTGCTACATCAGTTTTTCAAAAACAAGAATTATATCAGGACTTCCTGCACCACAGCTAAAAATGGGACCAGGTTGTCGACCCCTGACAAATGAGCACCCCAGGATCCACTCTGTACATGTACAAGTACATTTTCAATCCAGGGATTTATGATGGAAAAGAAACAGCACGACAACACTGTTCCAACACTGTTTTTGAAAAATCCACAGAATAGGTATGTGGGTCTATTATGAGGCTTTAGGAAATTATATGAACCACTTTATAAATCACTTTATAAATCCCTGGTTTGAAAATGCACTTGGATATGTTGAGATTTTGGATCCTGGGGTCCACTTGACCTGTATCCATAAACAACATGCTGAGGGAGGCAAACCCCTGGCATGTGGAAACAGATTCTAGGAAGAAAATACACACAACTTAATGCACAGCACCAAAGTGCAACACGTACACAAAACTTTTTAACAAGGATTAGCATATTTCATTGTTTTGCTCTAACAAGCAAATACTTCAGACAAAGCAAGCGTGAATCAACAGAGTTGGCTACTAGCTAGCGCTCCTCGATAACACTCGTTAGCCAGGAGAGAATGGTGTTGTTATTGCTCAAAAAAAGCGAGCTTGCCACCAATAGAATAAATAAGCGAAAAGATGCACAATATCACAAAACACTCACCATCCATGGTTCTCTCACATTCACCTTCAGCTTCTCCCCATATTGTTTTAATGTCCGGTTGTATCCGTGGGCTGCCATCTGTTTCGTTGCGGGTCGCTCCAGCTCACTCTGGTTACTATTGTCAGCCACAAAGCACAGAAAAGTCTGCACCTCTTCGTTGGACCACGGTGTAGATTTCCGCAAAACCTGCAAAGCCATCTCTATTAATATCGTGTTTACTTGCTGACCGTGTTTACTCGCTGTGTGGTGACACTAGACACTGCCGGTGGACATTATCTCACACCCAGAAGCAGACAAAGGGGCTGAACAATGGACTGAGAGGGGCAGCCCCCCCACAGGGGTAATTAGACCAGACTTTACGACGCCTTCACCTCCTGCTGCTCTAAGCTGCAGCGCTGGGAGGCGAATGTATTGTTATGAAGGTAACGTGTTATGATAATTGTGCCACACAGTGCCTTTGTATGTAACATGTGTTATGATAATCGTGCCACACATGGCCTTCGTCAAACCCCATGTAATATGCACCAGCCCCCAGTTCCTATGCGCAGGTCAATAAAGCTACATAAGAGAATGCAGAGGAACTGGGGGAAGACTTACTGGCTTTAGGCTTTGCCAGACACACAGCCCCAGCGTCCACACTGGGGTCATAGGCTGTACATTTATGTTAGAGGGTTGAATAAAGAATCTGTGTCAACCTCCGCTTGTGTCTCGCCTCCACATCCTTCCCTTTCACCCTCTACATTGGTGACCTGACGTGAGATGGATTGTCTCTCCCTTTCGCCACGCTATGGACTCCTTTTTCTCCACATTGGTGACCTGACGAGAGAGAATGACAGTCTACTCCGTTTCACCGCGCTGTGGACTCCGGAGTACCAGAGAGCGCCTGCATCCTCTTCATCCACACTGGAGCGCACGCGCCCATTCCTCTCTCCACGATGGCAACCTCAACGGCCGGAGGGAGAGTGTGGCGCGGGGACCAAGACGTATGAGGATCAGCGAGACAAGCACCGCACAGAAACAGCCTGAATGGGGAAGATCGGCGCTGTCTGCGTTGATTCAAAACAAGCCCCGTCCCTGACCTCCCCTCCAGACAGCGAGTTTCAGCGCACAGAAGCCCCGTGTGCACACCTCAGGATTACAAGGATAGCGCAACTTCCAGCTATGTGGTCACTGTGCCAGACCACGCGCCATGCACCAGGGACAAACCAGCTCCACAGACTAATCCATCATCCTCCGCCACTGCACATGCCTGGGGAACACGGCCAATCGCCATCCTTGGAACCTTTAGGGCTGCCCTCGCACCTAAAGCAGACGTGCAGCCTCACACACAGGACATGTGTCTGTTTCTCAGCCGCTGCGCACAATGGGAATTTAGCCGATTGCTTTCCCTGATCCCTTTAGGGCTGCTCCCGCACCTAAAGCAAGATTACCACGTTCCCTGACACAGCTTCAATTTTTTTTTTCACAGCTGCTACGCATCCTCGAGGAATTGGGCCGATCGCCTTCCCCAGATCCTCACTGGACCGGGCCCGCACAAGGAGGAGTCAGAGACTTCAAATTTTTTTTCACAGCCACTGCGGATCACCGTAAGGTTTACCGGGAAAGTTCCTCACCCGAGGCTGATCTGCATGCAATTTTTGCGTGGCCCAGACACTTTTGACGTCCCAGGCCGGCACTCCATTTCTTCCCACCCACCCACCCCTCATCCTCCACATCGCCACGTCCGCACCTCCATCCCAAAAGCCTGCTGACTGCCAGCTTTGTTCCATTACACACAACGCGCACTGGACCCCGTGTGCCCACGAACCATGGCCGTCACGTGTTGGAACTTGGAGCGGAGCACACAGTGTTTTTCACCCCTCCCCCTTTCCCCCCACAGACTTACAGGCCCTCCGACACTCCCCACCAGCAGGACAGTTCGACCGGAGCGGCAACCCCCCGTTGCAGCCTCCACAGGTGTCGACTTGAGCCCAAACGACAGGGGGGGTCACAGCCCCTTCTGCGTGTTCGGGGGGGGGGGGCTGTGTGGTGACACTAGACACTGCTGGTGGACATTATCTCACATCCAGAAGCAGACAGAGGAACTGAAAAACGGACGGAGAGGGGTAGCCTCCCCACAGGGGTAATTAGACCAGACTTTAAGGCGCCTTCGCCTCCTGCTGCTCTAAGCTGCAGCTCTGGGAGGCGAATGTATTGTTATGAAGGTAACGTGTTATGATAATTGTGCCACACAGTGCCTTTGTATGTAACATGTGTTATGATAATCATGCCACACATGGCCTTCGTCAAACCCCATGTAATATGTGCCAGCCCCCAGTTCCTATGCGTAGCTTAATAAAGCTAAATAAGAGAAATGCAGAGGAACTGGGGGAAGGCTTACTGGCTTTAGGCTTTGCCAGACACACAGCCCCAGCATCCACGCTGGGGTCATAGGCTGTACATTTATGTTAGAGGGTTTAATAAAGAATCTGTATCAACCCCTGCTCGTGTCTTGCCTCCACATCCTTCCCTTTCACCCTCTACAGCTGAACAGTTTTTTGCAAATGGCAGTTGTAGATTCTGCAGAAGACGGCGCTCTCATGATGTTATGTCCTGACCAATCAGTGGCCTGCAATCTGTTGACTTCACATTTTCACCCCGACTCAGCACGGTTAGAACCCCAGTGGAGTAGGTACGAAAAAAGTACCTGGTATCAGGTACCAGGTACTAATGGAAAACCCAACAACCCGGGTAGAGTCGAGATGAGTAGGGCTGAGTGGGTACTAGTGGAAAAGGAGCTTTAGTGACATCAGCAACACCCTCCAGAGGGCAGGAGTGAAGCTATCACAATCTACTGTTTGCAGAAGACTTCATGAACAAAAGTACAGAGGCTACACCAGAAGAGGCAAACCACTCATTAGCAAGAACAATAGGAAGCTCAGACTGTAAGTACAGAGACGAGCCTTAAAAAGTTCTGGGACAAAGTTTTATGGACTGATGAGACAAAGATTAACTTTTACCAGAGTAACAGAAAGGCTAAAATTTAGAGAAAGAAAGGCTCTGCTCATGATACCAAACATGCAAACTCATCTGTGAAACACAATGGTGGTAATGTCGTGGCAATCTTCACGCATGATGACATCACAGAGCTGGTGGATGTTAGAGACCTTGCGTTCTTCCACATTCCATTTGAGGATGCTCCACAGATGCTCAATAGGGTTTAGGTCTGGAAACATGCTTGGTCAGTCCATCACCTTTACCCTCAGTTTCTTTAGCAAGGCAGTGGCCGTCTTGGAGGTGTGTTTGGGGTCATTATCATGTGAGGAGTACAAAGACAAGTGTGTCCCCGGATCATTGATGGACATACCACCTACACTATCCAGCGGATTCTGGACGTACGCCATCAAGGCCGGGGTCTGCAGTATTTGGTGCACTGGGAGGGGTATGGTCAGGAGGAGAGATCTTGGATTCCATGATCCTAGTTCCACGACAAGGGTATGGTTCGGGTGTTTCACCTTGCTCATCCACAGAAGCCCAGGGGCCGCCAGGAGGCGTCCCTTGAGGAGGGGCCACTGTCATGATCAGGCGAGTGTGCCTCCCCCCTCCCTTCCTGTCTCTGTTTTCCTGGCTCTGGAGCTCATCAAGTGCACCTGTGTGATTACACACCTTCTGCCTCCTGATTCACCAGCGTATTTAAGGGCCAGTGTGTGAAGAGCTGTCTGCTGGATCGTTGGGTTTGTGCCGCCTCTCAACAGCAGTTCTTGTCTTTTGGCAAAATTATTATTCCCTTCAGTTGTCTTACCTTTTTTGTCCTCCTCTTCTCCCAGGTTTGCTGCCGCCTCCAGCGGTGCGTCTCCAGAGCTGTGTTTGCTCACTCACCTGAATCATCTACCTCCAGGACAACGGTTTCTCCACCCAGGTCCTCCAGTCACTCCTCCTCCTTCCCTACTGTAATTAACTCACCGTCTCTTCTCCCACACTGTAGTCACTGCCGGGCTCTCTGCCAGTAATATATGAAAAAAATAAAAAATAAAGAAACTGGCCTCATTGTTCCAATACTTTTGGAGGGGAGTGTAGTCTATAGCTGCATCATTGCCAGGATGTATAAAATACTGTAGCTATTAATCTATCACATTGTAGTGCTGTATCATCTGTTTTAAACACATAAATTAACAGTGAAATGAATCATCTACATATGTACAGAAATGCTCACCAACCACTACCAAAAAATTCAACAGCTATCTTAAAACCCTATTGAAGACATTCTACGGCACGGTGGTGGCATCAGCCATCACTTTTGGAGTGGTCTGCTGGGGCAGCGGCGTTACAGCAGCTGATAGGAAGAGACTGAACAAACTGATCAAGAAAGCTAGCTCTGTCCTGGGGCAACGCCTTGACCCAGTGGAGGAGATGGGAGAGAGAAGGATGGTGGCTAAACTGTCATCTCTGCTGGAGTCCGAGTCCCACCCTATGCAGGACATACTGAACGCACTGAGGAGCTCATTTAGCAGCAAACTACGTCATCCTAGGTGTGTAACCGAGAGGTTTCACAGGTCCTTCCTACCTACGGCTGTCAGACTGTATAACCTAAGCAGGGCTGCTCGCAGATATAGCAAAAAAACGTGACAACCTAATCATATTGGATGCAAAAGACGCAATAGACTTACACAATGGTCCCCTCCGGTATACAACTAGGAAAATGCCGGTCGCTACGGAGGGTGACAATATGTATGGGTACATAATCATACCATGTAGGATAACTAAGTAGATGGTTATGCTGTTCATTCCATCTAGCTACAATGCTCCGCACTGTGTGTGTTTATATATTTATATATTTATTCCATCTAGCTACAATGCTCCGCACTGTGTGTGTTTATATATTTATATATTTATACCATCTAGCTACAATGCTCCGCACTGTGTGTTTATATATGTACGGTGGGGCAAAAAAGTATTTAGTCAGCCACCAATTGTGCAAGTTCTCCCACTTAAAAGATGAGAGAGGTCTCCAATTTTCATCATAGGTATACCTCAACTATGAGAGACAAAATGAGAAAAAAAAAATCCAGAAAATCACACTGAAGGATTTTTAATTAATTAATTGGTAAACTCCTCGGTAAAATAAGTATTTGGTCACCTACAAACAAGCAAGATTTCTGGCTCTCACAGACCTGTAACTTCTTCTTTAAGAGGCTCTTCTGTCCTCCACTTGTTACCTGTATTAATGGCACCTGTTTGAACTCGTTATCAGTATAAAAGACACCTGTCCACAACCTCAAACAGTCAGACTCCAAACTCCACTATGGCCAAGACCAAAGAGCTGTCAAAGGACACCAGAAACAAAATTGTAGACCTGCACCAGGCTGGGAAGACTGAATCTGCAATAGGTAAGCAGCTTGGTGTGAAGAAATCAACTGTGGGAGCAATTATTCGAAAATGGAAGACATACAAGACCACTGATAATCTCCCTCGATCTGGGGCTCCATGCAAGATCTCACCCTGTGGGGTCAAAATGATGATGAGAATGGTGAGCAAAAATCCCAGAACCACACGGGGGGACCTAGTGAATGACCTGCAGAGAGCTGGGACCAAAGTAACAAAGGCTACCATCAGTAACACACTACGCCACCAGGGACTCAAATCCTGCAGTGCCAGACGTGTCCCCGTGCTTAAGCCAGTACATGTCCAGGCCTGTCTGAAGTTTGCTAGAGAGCATCTGGATGATCCAGAAGAGGATTGGGAGAATGTCATATGGTCAGATGAAACCAAAATAGAACTTTTTGGTAAAAACTCAACTTGTCGTGTTTGGAGGAGAAAGAATGCTGAGTTGCATCCAAAGAACACCATACCTACTGTGAAGCATGGGTGTGGAAACATCATGCTTTGGGGCTGTTTTTCTGCAAAGGGACCAGGACGACTGATCCGTGGAAAGGAAAGAATGAATGGGGCTATGTATCGTGAGATTTTGAGTGAAAACCTTCCATCAGCAAGGGCATTGAAGATGAAACGTGGCTGGGTCTTTCAGCATGACAATGATCCCAAACACACCGCCCGGGCAACGAAGGAGTGGCTTTGTAAGAAGCATTTCAAGGTCCTGGAGTGGCCTAGCCAGTCTCCAGATCTCAACCCCATAGAAAATCTTTGGAGGGAGTTGAAAGTCTGTGTTGCCCAGAGACAGCCCCAAAACATCACTGCTCTAGAGGAGATCTGCATGGAGGAATGGGCCAAAATACCAGCAACAGTGTGTGAAAACTGTCACGCCGCGCCATTCATCAGCGGCGCCACCTGCTCACGCACCTGATCATCATCAGCGGCGAGGGATAAAGGCCGTCTCGCCCGGAGCTTCGGCCTGAAGCCGTCAGACTTCGTTCCTCACCGTTGTGAGTCATCTACAATCTTCAGCACAATTGTTTGGGTAAGAAGCCTTACCTTCTCTCTCCAGTCTGCTCCCCTGTGCACAGGTGGATTTCCCAGCGGCGGACGTCTTCCCTCCAACGCCTACTCCTCGCTGCTGCACCGAGCTCTCCAGGTGGCTGTCTCCCGGGTTTCGCCCCTTGCTGTGTCAGCTGTCCTGTCATCCAAGTAAGT
Organism: Pholidichthys leucotaenia; assembly: GCA_020510985.1. NCBI lineage: Eukaryota > Metazoa > Chordata > Actinopteri > Cichliformes > Pholidichthyidae > Pholidichthys > Pholidichthys leucotaenia. The sequence goes on from CM035841.1 coordinate 224,204,973, forward strand.
CCTTCTCTTGCCATAATCCCTCCTGTGTTGGTGTATGCCCGTCACCCTCTCCCTGTGCTTTCCCCATAGGGTTGCTCGGCTGTACGGTCACCTGCCTCTGTGCCTGAAGCAGACGCCGCCACCAACACATTTACATCCCGCAGACACGCACTCATTCACGCCTGTTGTTAATAAACTATTTGAACTACTCTGAGCCTGTGTGTGTGCGTCTCCTGAGCCGTGCGTTATGTCAGTACGGCTTCAGCAGAGCGGCTCGGCAGACGGCGGGCTCGCGCACCGGCTTACCACTCTCGAGGCTAGAGTGGATCAGATTGCTTATCAACAACAGGTGATCCTAAATCAATTGGTAATAATTACTAACCGATTGGACCGCCTGGACCCCCAGCAGCCATTCCCCCCGGCTCCTCAGGGTGGCGCAGCTCCTGCTGTTCCTGCGGCCGTCCAGCCAGCTCCGGTGGCACCGGCCCGGCTCACACCAATTCCGACCCCCGCTCGCTTTAGCGGAAAACTCGGCGGAGCGCGGGGGTTTGTGATGCAGTGTGAGTCCGTGTTCGACCGGGTGCCCGGAGACTTCCCCTCAGATCACAGCCGAATCGGCTACATAGGGAATCTCCTGGAGGGGCGCGCTTTAACTTGGGCCTACGCTATAATGGCGAGACCCAGTTATGCCACCCTCACCTATGCCGAGTTCGTGAGGCGCTTCCTGGAAGTTTTCGATCATTCTCACTCCGAGACGGTCCAGGTCGATCGGCTTCTCGCTGTCCAGCAGGGAAGCCGGTCGGCCGCGGACTATGCTATCGAATACCGGGTAGCGGCGGAGGAACTGGGCTGGGAGGAATGCTCCCTCTGCGGCCTGTTCCTCCGCAGCCTCAATAGTGATCTGAGGGATGAACTGGCTAGACGCGATATCCCTGGAACGCTAGCGGAGCTAACTTCACTGGCCATCAGCTTGAACAACAGGCTGTGCGAGCGCTCCTCAGGGCGGAAGCCATCTGCTTCTCGCCCTCGGGGAGCCTCGCTGCGTCTGCCCCAAGCTCGCCCCCTGGCGACGCCTCCACCATCGCGCCCCGAGGAGTCGGAGCCGATGGTGACGGGCTGGGCAAAGCTTTCCCCGGCGGAGAGACAGCGCCGCCGTGAGTTGGGTCTCTGCATGTATTGCGGAGACAGCCAACACACGGTAGAGCTTTGCCCACAGAAGCCAAACGGGGGGGTCTGCGAGTCACTGTAGGGGGCCTCGCGGACGTCAATCGGCAAAGTCCCCTCACCCAATTGAAGCTGCCCATCCGTTTCTGCCACAATCCCACTGGGCACCTCACCCACGCACTGGTGGATTCGGGCGCAGAAGGCAGCTTCATTTCACACGGCCTGGCAACCCGATTGGGCATCTGCTGTCAGGCACTAAAACACCCCATCTCCCTGGTCCACCTCTCCCGTGCCTCCTTTGGGAGAGTTTCTCATCAGACCATTCCCGTCCCAGTCATCATCTCAGGGAACCACCGGGAGGAGATGGTTTTTTACGTCCTGCCCAACTCTGTGTCGCCCGTCATCCTGGGGTATCCCTGGCTACGCCTCCACAACCCTGTCCTGGACTGGAGGTCAGCTGGGGTATCGGCATGGAGTACATTTTGCATGGGCACCTGCCTTCAGTCAGCTGCCTGCTCCCCATCCGCTGCTCCCCCTGTGACGGACACAGCACCTCCGGACCTGTCTCTGGTGCCTCCGGAATTTCACGACCTGGGTATGGTATTTAGCAAGACGAAAGCTATGTTTCTTCCCCCGCATCGGCCCTATGACTGTGCTATCAACCTCCGCCAGGGGGCTCCCCTACCTTCTGGTCGGCTCTACAGCCTGTCTGCGCCGGAGAAGGAGACGATGAATACCTACCTGAAAGAATCACTGAGCGCTGGGATTATTCGCCCATCGTCGTCACCCGTGGGGGCAGGGTTTTTCTTCGTTGGAAAAAAGGACGGGTCCCTCCGCCCCTGCATAGACTATCGAGCGCTCAATGACATCACTGAGAGGGACCGTTACACCCTGCCCCTCATGGACACTGCCTTCCACTCCCTCCAGGGGGCAACCTGGTTTACCAAGCTGGATCTACGCAGCGCTTACCACCTCATCCGGATCCGGGAGGGAGATGAATGGAAAACAGCCTTCCGTACCCCGAACGGCCACTTTGAATACCTGGTCATGCCGTTCGGGTTGACCAACACTCCTGCCGTCTTTCAGCGCCTCATCAATGACGTCCTCCGGGATTTCATCGGCCTCTTCGTGTTCGTCTACCTGGACGATATTCTTATCTTCTCCAGGTCCAGGGACGAGCACCAGGTCCATGTGAGGCGGGTCCTCCAAAGACTGCTGGAGAATCGGCTCTACGTGAAGGCTGAAAAGTGCGAATTCTACGCTAGGACCACATCCTTCCTGGGATTCATCATCTCTCAAGACCAGGTGCTCCCAGACCCAGAGAAGGTGAAGGCGGTGGTGGAGTGGCCTACTCCCGCATCCCGGAAGCAGGTGCAACAGTTTGTTGGCTTCGCCAATTTTTACCGCCGCTTTGTCCCAAATTTCAGCTCGATCGTCGGACCACTGACCTGCCTCACGTCCCCGAAGGTCCCGTTCCGGTGGACCGAAGAGGTCGCTGCTGCCTTTAAGGCGCTGAAGGTGGAGTTCTCCTCCTCCCGGGTCCTTCGCCAGGTCGACCCCGCGCTGCAGTGCATTGTGGAGGTGGACGCCTCGGACACGGGAGTGGGAGCAGTACTATCCCAGCGGTCGCCTGACGATGGCGCCAAACGACCCTGCGCTTTCTTCTCCCGGCGCCTGTCCCCGGCGGAGAGGAACTACGATGTGGGGGACAGAGAGCTCCTGGCCATTAAACTCGCCTTACAGGAGTGGCGCCACTGGCTAGAGGGGGCGGACCTGCCGTTCGTGGTCCTGACGGACCACAAGAACCTAGAATATTTACGATCTGCCAAGCGCCTGAATGCCCACCAGGCGCGCTGGTCTTTGTTCTTCGCCAGGTTCCGCTTTTCTATCACCTTCAGGCCAGGCTCCAAGAACGGCCTGCCTGACGCCCTCTCTAGGCAGTTCACCCCCGTGGAGGCTGAGGAGATGCCCCACACTATCCTGCCCAGGTCGTGCGTCGTGGGAGCCATCTCTTGGGACATCAAGAACAAGATCCGGAAGGCGCAGGAGGTGGAACCTGATCCTGGCGGCGGACCAGAGGGAAAACTGTTCGTTCCATCTGCGGTCCGAGGAGAGGTCATCCACTGGCTCCACACCTCCCGGCTCACCTGTCATCCCGGCACCTCCTGGATGATCAGCTTCCTCCAACGGTCCTTTTGGTGGCCAGGCCTGCGGAGGGACGCAGCCCGCTACGCCCGGGCTTGCCCAATCTGTGCCACCAGCAAGTCGGGAAATGCCCCTCCAGCGGGTCTGCTCCAGCCCCTGCCCGTTCCTGGCAGGCCCTGGTCGCACATCGCGTTGGATTTCGTCACCGGACTCCCCGTTTCCAACTCTTTTGACACCATCCTGACCATCGTGGACCGTTTCTCCAAGGCCGCACACTTCGTTCCCCTGCGAGGTCTCCCTACCGCCCTGGAGACGGCGGATCTCCTCGTCCAACACGTGGTCAGGCTGCACGGGATTCCGGTGGACGTGGTCTCGGACCGGGGCCCCCAATTTTCATCCGAGGTTTGGAGATCTTTCTGTAACGCCATCGGAGCCAAGGTGAGCCTCTCCTCTGGCCATCACCCCCAATCTAACGGGCAGTGTGAGAGGACCAACCAGGAGCTGGAGGCTGCGCTCCGCTGTGTGACCAGGTCCAAACCTACGTCCTGGAGCAACCATCTCGCCTGGGTTGAGTACGCCCACAACACCACCCGCTCTTCTGCAACGGGGATGTCCCCCTTCAAGGCGTCCCTGGGTTACGACCCCCCGCTGCTTCCAGCGCAGGACAGCGAGGTAACTGTCCCCTCAGTTAGGGCGCATCTCGGGCAGTTCCGCTCCATCTGGGCTGCCGCGCGTCATGCGCTTTTACACACAGCGGAGCGCAACAGGACCGTGGCGGACCGGCACAGACGACCTGCCCCGGCGTACAGAGTTGGGCAACGAGTTTATGTGTCTACCCAGGACGTTACATTGAAGGGCGAGAGGAGGAAGCTGGCACAGCGGTTCATGGGTCCCTATCCCATCACCCGGGTCATCAACCCGGTGGCTGTGCGCGTGGCTATTCCCCCCTCCCTCCGCATCCATCCCACCTTCCACGTGTCAAAGGTGAAGCTGGCAGTCACCGACCCCCTTTGCCCTCCTCCTGCAGCGCAACCCGCGCCCCGGATGATTGGTGGCCATCCGGCCTGGTCCGTCTCCTCCATCCTGGACTCCCGGCGCCGAGGCCGTGGGTTGCAATACTTGGTGGACTGGGAGGGCTATGGGCCTGAGCATCGACAGTGGGTGCCCCCGTCGTTCGTGTTGGACCCATCGCTCATCGCGGACTTCCACCGAGCGCACCCGGATAAGCCATCGCCAGGAGGCGCTGCTAGAGAGGGGAGTACTGTCACGCCGCGCCATTCATCAGCGGCGCCACCTGCTCACGCACCTGATCATCATCAGCGGCGAGGGATAAAGGCCGTCTCGCCCGGAGCTTTGGCCTGAAGCCGTCAGACTTCGTTCCTCACCGTTGTGAGTCATCTACAATCTTCAGCACAATTGTTTGGGTAAGAAGCCTTACCTTCTCTCTCCAGTCTGCTCCCCTGTGCACAAGTGGATATCCCGGCGGCGGACGTCTTCCCTCCAACGCCTACTCCTCGCTGCTGCACCGAGCTCTCCAGGTGGCTGTCTCCCGGGTTTCGCCCCTTGCTGTGTCAGCTGTCCTGTCATCCAAGTAAGTCCTTCTCTTGCCATAATCCCTCCTGTGTTGGTGTATGCCCGTCACCCTCTCCCTGTGCTTTCTCCATAGGGTTGCTCGGCTGTATGGTCACCTGCCTCTGTGCCTGAAGCAGACGCCGCCACCAACACATTTACATCCCGCAGACACGCACTCATTCACGCCTGTTGTTAATAAACTATTTGAACTACTCTGAGCCTGTGTGTGTGCGTCTCCTGAGCCGTGCGTTATGTCAAAAACCTTGTGAAGACTTACAGAAAATGTTTGACCCCTGTCATTGCCAACAAAGGGTATATAACAAAGTATTGAGATGATCTTTTGTTATTGACCAAATACTTATTTTACCTAGGAATTTACCAATTAATTCATTAAAAATCTTTCAATGTGATTTTCTGGATTTTTTTCCCCCTCATTTTGTCTCTCATAGTTGAGGTATACCTATGATGAAAATTGGAGACCTCTGTCATCTTTTAAGTGGGAGAACTTGCACAATTGGTGGCTGACTAAATACTTTTTTTCCCCACTGTACATATGCATATTCGCTGCTCTTGTTTTTTCTTGTCTTCTGATTGTTGCTCTGTGTGTTGCTATCCCTGTGCTGTTGCAATCCTGGAATTTCCCCATTGTGGGACTAATAAAGGTTTATCTTATCTTATGTTATCTTATTTTGTAAACACTTCCTAAATTTTTTCATATTACACTTGGCACGCTCCCCCATGAACTTGACCATAAAAAACTCCCTGGTTCTGAACAAGAAGAATGCCAAGTGTAGTCTACAAGAGAGATGAGAGACATTCTTTTTAAAATGCATCTCATATAGAAATGAGGCAAAATAAAAATAAGTATTTTAAAATATCTTGCTTACCCTTAGTAACAAATGATAAACATGACATTACAGTGAAACCAACAGAAAAATACAAAAGTCTATGAAATACTAGAGCTCACAGGGTGCCCAGGTGAAAGATACTATCTGACTCAATTTGTCGAGTTTGAATTATGTTCCTATGATGTTGCTATAGATCCTTCTAACATGGGGGGCATGGCCAGCCTGCAGCCCTGCCTGTCCAACTTGACCTTCTTCGCAGGCAGCTCACCTAAGACTCTGCAAAACCATTTCATTTTACTGGTATGCCTCCTGATCAACGCCACCGACCACCTCAGCTCCACATTGGTTGACTCTGGAGCCGAGTATAGCTTTATTTCAGAGTCTGGCAACATGGTTAAAGTTCTCTTGTAATGACCAACCTCAGCCCCTAAATTTGGTGGCCCTGTCCACCGGGTTACCAAGCAGACTACTCCCCTCGCCATGTTAACGTCCGGTAGCCATCGTGAGCATATCTTTCTTTTTGTTCTCCCTGTGACCATTGCTCCTCTGGTTCTGGGGTTTCCCTGGCTACGTCTTCATAATCCCACTAAAGACTGGTGCAAAGGGCAATTGTCTCTTGAAGGCCTTTTTGTATGTCTGCTTGTCTTCAGTCTGCGGCTTGCTCACCATCCATGCCTTTATTGTCCACGGTTCCAGATCTCCCCCCCCCCCCCCCGTTTAGCCAAGGTTCCATTAGATTACCATGATCTGGCACCCATATTCAGTAAAGACAAAGCCATGCCTCTTCCCTCACATCGCTCTTATGACAACACCATAGAGCTCTAGCAGGGGGCGCAACTCCCCACTAGACGAAGAAGAAGCGATCTCTATTGTCATTCAGTCCATACAGCCAATCATGTACAGTAGAACAAAATTATGTTTCTCCTATCTACAGTGATAATCACATGTAGAATCAGAAGGGTAGCTGCCATGCAAGGCACTGCCACAAACAACTTCTCCTTCCCCCATTCAATTATGCTGAGCACCAAGCTAGAAGGCAGGAAGTACTATTTTTATATGGTCTTTGGTATGACCCGGCCAGGACTTGAACCCCCAACCTCCCGGTTGTGGGGGCAGATGTTCTATCAACTAGGCCACCACTCTGGCTACCACTAGCAACCTCTACAACCTGTCCACCCCTGAAAGAAAGGCAATGGAGGGGTACACTGAGGAATCATTAAATGCCGGCATCATCTGTCCTTCATCATCAGCTGATGGGGTAGGGTTCTTCTTTGTTGGCAAAAGGGATGTCTTGCTGTGCCCGTGTATTGATTATCAGGAGCTGAACAACATAACTGTAGACGATAAATATGCTGTCCCTCTCATTAATTGGGCCTTCAACCTGCTTCAAGATTCAACCATCTACACCAAACTCGACCTCAGAAATGCACATCACCTCATCAGAATCCGCAAGGGTGATGAATGGAAACCAGGGTTCCGGACTCCGATTGGACACTTTGAGTACCTCGTCATGCCCTTCGACCTCACCAATGCACCAGTGGTCTTCCAAAGCGTAATCAATGATGTGTTATGTGATTGGCTGAACTCATTCATTTTTATGTACCTGGATGGCATTCTCATCTTTTCTTGTTCCACAGCTGAACACAAGGTCCATGTCCAGATGGTTTTCCAATGTATCCTGGAGAACCAACTCTACGTGAAGGCTGAGAAATGTGAGTTCCATACCACCACCACCACATTTCTAGGGTTTATTATTTCTAATGGCCAGGTGAAGCCCGACCCACAGAAGATTAAGGCAGTCACTGATTGGCCCATTCCATCCACACAGAAGCAACTTCAGCAGTCCTTAGGCTTTGCTAACTTCTATTGCCAGTTTGTCCAGGTCTACAGTTCCATTGCCCATCCCTTAACCAGCCTAGCTCCTGTCAAAATGCCATTTATCTGGTCCAGTGAGGCCAATAAAGTCTTCACCCTACTCAAAACCTGCTTCACCAAGGTTCCGATTCTGATGCAACCAGACCTGGAACTTCAATTCATCATCGAGGTTGACGCTTCAGACATCGGGGTTAGGGTAGTGCTCTTGCAGTGCTCGGTTGCCAACCACAAGGCTCATTCGTGTGCATATTTCTCTCGGCGCCTCTCACCAGCCGAGAGAAATTATGACGTCAGCGACCAAGAGCTGCTTGCAGTCCAGATGGCCTTAGAAGAATGGTGTCACTGGTTGGAGGGTGCCGCCCAAGCCTTTCTAGTGTGGACAAACCATAAGAACCTCAAGTACATCAGGTCCACCAAGAGACTCAATTCTCGCCAGGCTAGATGGACATTGTTCTTCAGTCACTTTTGCTTTACCCTCACCTACAGACCTGGGTCTAAAAACACCAAACCGGATACTCTCTCCAGGCAATTTGCTTCAGATCCATCATCCCCAAGTGAAGAGACCATCATCCGTGCTTCCACCGTGGTAGGCGCACTTACCTGGGATATTGAGCAGAAGTTCAGAAGGGCTCAGACCACCGACCTTGATCCTGGTGAGGGGCCACCTGGTCGGTTGTTTGTCCCTTCCGCTATCAAGGGTGACGTCATCCATTGGCTCCATGTGGCAAAATTCTCCTGTCACCTGGGGTTGCCAGGACCCTCTCCTCCCTCCTGTAGCATTGGACACTACAATTATATGAATGTGATTATTAATAATTAATAACTGGAATTAATAATCATTAATAATTATTGCTTACCTTGTTATAATACTTGACAGGGAACCACCCAACTTTGGACAGAGTAGGTGGGAACTCTATGAACAAATAATTAAGCTTAGAAATTTGACAATTAATAAGCATTAATTGCATGCATTAATTAATTAATCCAACCATGTCATTATACAGCATATATCAAATTATTATTATTATTATTAACCGGAGTGCTGGTCTAGAGGTAGAGCATCCACTCCATAACCGGGAGGTTGTGGATTCAAGCCCCAGCTGGGTCATACCAAAGACCATCTAAAAATGGTACTTCCTGCCTTCTACTTTGGTGCTCAGCATAATAGAATGGAGGAAGAAAAGTTGGGTACCCAGCCACAGGGGAAGCCCTCTGTGCCGGTCTCAAGCCTAGTTAAATAGGAAGGGTTGTGTCAGGAAGGCCATCTGTGGTAAAATCCTGGCCGACTCGACATGCGGATCATTGTGACATCAGGTGACGATATGCTGTGGCAACCCCGAAAGGGAGCAGCTGAAAGAAGATATATTGTGGAGTGTGTAAATGAAGAGGCAGCTTCATGTCAGACGATTTATTACACACTCACATCTCACAAGCACAGAACAGACTGACTGGTTACAGCAAGCACTCCTCTCTATATATCAAGTCACCTTCACAAGCTTCAAAGCACTTCCTCATACACAGCATGATATTTACACTACACTTCATTCAACCCCCTCTCTCCCATGTGTATTCATTGTCTCTGTCTGAGGTGCGAAATAACCTAACTTCCATACTGCCCCCCCCCCCCAGCATCTTAGATAGAACAATAGAATATCAGTCCACATGCTGTTTCGGCTTCAGTCTCCTCCCATATCTGCTGTAACTGGGGTTTACTGCCTCTGTAGCGCTGCTGTGCCGGTGGGGGGCTGCTGGGAGTGTGTCTGACTGCGGGTGGGCTGTGGCGAGGGGGGGGGGAACTTTGCCCTGTCCGTGTCGCTGCTCTGTTGCATCGCTTCCCTGGGGAGCTCTCCGTGGGAGTCTTCCACGCCGAGGGGCCTTAGCCAACAGCACCTGCTCGTCCGCTGCTACAAAGGCGGGTTTAAGCCTGTCTATGCCAATTTTCTCCTGTCTACCCCCCAAGTCTAGCACAAAATGCTTATCCCCTGTTTCCAACACTCTGAATGGTCCATCATAGGGTGGGCGCAATGGAGGGCGGTGGGCGTCGTGTCTGACAAACACGAACTCCGCGTTCTTCAAAGTTTTAGGCACAAAAACACGCGGAAAACAGTGGTTGGCAGGGCCCGGCAGCGTGCCTGTGTTTGCGCTATGCTGCAAAAGCTGAGACGGGCAGCTGTCCGGCGCAGGATTATCTGGCAGAAATTCCCCGGGCAGCCGTAGGGGCTGCGCAAAAACCAGCTCTGCCGGGGAAGCTTCCAGATCCTCTTTTGGCATGGAGCACAACCCCAATAAAACCCACGGCAACCTGCCCACCCAATTTGCATCCGTCAGTGAAGCCCTGAGTGCTGCTTTCAGTGATCTATGAAAACGCTCGCATAACCCTTTGGCCTGTGGGTTGTATGCGGTTGTGCGATGAATTGTAACACCCAGGCTGTGGGCCATCGCGGACCAGAGTTCGGAAACAAATTGAGGGCCCCTGTCGGACGTAATGTCCGACGGAACTCCAAAACGCGCCACCCATGCTGTTAAAAAAGTGCGTGCTACGTCCGCGGACGTGGTTGCTGCCTGCGGTCCACCACTGTCAGGAGGTGCGTGCACCCCTGTGATGGCGGGAGGGGGCCCACGAGGTCCACGTGAACGTGGTCGAACCTCTTAGCCGGTACCCGAAACGGCTCCAAGGGAGCCTTTGTGTATCTGTGTACCTTGGCTCATTGGCACGCCACGCAGGCTGCAGCCCACTCTTTTACTTGTTTGCGTAGGCGCGGCCACACAAACTTCTCTCCCACCATTTTGACTGACGTGCGCACTCCTGGGTGCGCCAGAGTGTGAACCGACTCAAACATGTGGCGGCGCCACGCAACCAGGACCACCGGACGCGGGCGCCCTGTGGAGACAACGCAGATTGGGGGGGGCATGCCATCTTGCAGCACCCTGCTCTCCAGCCTTAACCCTGTTGGTCCAGACTGGAGCGCGCGCACGTCTGCATCGCTAATCTGCTCCGTGGCCATGGCTGCATAATCTATCCCCACGTAGACCGGGGCCACCACGGCGCGTGAGAGGCAGTCCGCCACCACATTCAGTTTACCCGACAAATGCTGAATATCGGTAGTAAACTCTGAGATCGCGGCCAGATGCCTTTGCTGCCGGCCCGACCACGGTTCTGAAACCTTGGCCATCGCGAACGTTAGTGGCTTGTGAGCCACGAACGCGGTGAAACTGCGCCCTTCCAGCCAGAACTGGAAGTGGTGTATGGCCAGGTGGAGAGCCAGCAACTCCCTGTCGAACACACTGTATTTACGTTCGCTGTCGCGCAAAGTTCTGCTAAAAAAAGCGAGCAGCTGCCAAGCCCTGGCGACACGCTGCTCTACGAAAGCCCCTATGGCCACATCTGAAGCGTCGGTGGTGAGCGCTATCCGGGCCGCCGGGTCCAGATGCGCCAGCAGTGCGGCGTTTGCCAGGGCTGCTTTAACCTCCGAGAACGCCCGCTCTTGCTCTGGGGTCCATTCGACCCCATCCGCGGGTTTCTGTCTCTTGAGCGCGGCGTACAATGGTTGCATGAGCTGCGCTGCGCGGGGAAGGAAACAGTTATAAAAATTCACCATCCCCAAAAATTCCTGCAGCGCCCTGACTGTCTGAGGCCAGGGAAAATCCGCCACGGAGCGCATTTTGTCGGGCAGTGGGATCGCTCCTTCCGGAGAGACGCAGTGCCCCAAAAAATCAATCTGCGTCACGCCAAACTGGCATTTCGTCGGGTTGATTATTAACCCGTGCTCCTCCAACCTCCGGAAAACCATCCTGAGGTGGGTTTCGTCTTCGTCTTCGGACGCACTGGCTACCAGGATATCGTCCAGGTAGACGAACACGAACGGGAGATCGCGCAGCACTGCATCCATCATGCGCTGGAACGTCTGTGCTGCACCTTTTAACCCAAATGGCATGTGCAGGAACTCGAATAAACCGAACGGAGTTATTACCACTGTTTTGGGTACGTCCTCAGCGCGCACTGGGACTTGATGGTAACCGTGGACCAGGTCTATTTTGGAAAAAATGCGTGCTCCGGCGAGGTGGACGGAAAAATCCTGTATCGGGTAGCGGTCGTGTGCTGTGGCGTTGTTCAACCTGCGGAAATCACCGCACTGTCGCCACGATCCCTCAGCCTTAGGGACCATGTGGAGCGGGGATGCCCATGGGCTGTTTGAACGCCTGATGATGCCCAGCCTTTCCAGGTTGACGAACTCCTCGCGCGCTATGGCCAGTTTAGCTGTGTCCAAGCGCCGAGGTCTTGCAAAAATGGACGGCCCGGTGGTGGTGATAAAGTGCTCCACCCCGTGTTTAGCGATGGCCGCTGAAAATGATGGGACCGTGAGTGCTGGGAACTGAGTGAGCAGTGCGTGGAACTTACCGCCTGTAGCTGTGACGTTGGCCTGTGCTGTTGGCTGGGTCACTTGAGTTATACAGGGGAGAGAGTCAAAGGACAGGGCATTAACCAGGCGCCTGTTAGCAACATCAACCAGTAAACCATGTGCACACAGAAAATCAGCCCCCAGGATATGGTAATTCAGTGCTGCTACGATAAAAGTCCACTCGTATGTACGGCCGTGTAGAGATAAGACCAGTGTCCTCTCACCAAAGGTCTTAATTTCCGAGCCGTTTGCTGCCCACATCATGGGGCCGCTAGGTCCTGCCAGCCCGTCGGCGTAGGTCAGCAGGATGAAGCTCTTCTTGGCTCTGGTGTCCACGAGGAAACGCCTCCCCGAGCGCGCATCCGTCAAGTAGAGCAACTTGTTCTCTTCACCGTGGGTCGCAGCTGCTACCAACCGCCAGCCTCGGCGTTTTCCCGAGTGCTTGAATTGGCACGGTGGCGCACATCTGCGTGCGTTCTCTCCGAAGCGGTGGTGGTAGAAACAGAGCGTGTCTCTCTGGCGCTCCTTGGCCCTCGCTGCTGCTACTGTCGGTGGCTCCTCGCCTCCTCTGGTCGTGTCGCTGGGCTCCGCTGCTGCCGCGTTGACTGTGATCGCCCTGGTGGTGAGGATGATCCGGTCCACCTCCTGGGTTAGCGCACGGTAGTCACACGCGGCCAGCAACGGTGAATTGGCCAGAATCGCTCTCGCCACTGTTGGAAGGTTCCGGAGGAAAAGGTGGGCAAACAGAACGTACCCGTCGTCCATGCCCATTAACGCCAGCATCTTCTCCATCAGGTCTACGGCCGACCCATCTCCTAACTCGGTCCGCGCCAGGAGCCTCTCCGTTCTCTCACATTCCGAGAGCTTGTAGCGCCGGGTGAGTGCAGCCTTGAACACCTCATATTTGTTGCTGGCTGGTGGCTAATCAAGCAGGCTCGCTACCTGCTGGGCTGTGCGGGAGTCCAGCACTGCTACCACATGGTAGAACTTGGTGTCGTCTGCCGTTACTCCCCGGAGGGCGAACTGGGCCTCGGTGTGGTGGAACCAAGAGCGCGGGTTGTGCTGCCAGAAATCCGGTAGCTTGACTGAAACTGCACACGCTTTGCTGGGGGTTCCAGTCCTGGCTGTCTGTGGAATGGCTGCTGCGTCTCTGGGGCTTCCCGACCGGGCCGGCTCCGGGGTTCTCGCCTCGTGTTCCATAATACGTCTTGGGTCACCAGTGTGGAGTGTGTAAATGAAGAGGCAGCTTCATGTCAGACGATTTATTACACACTCACATCTCACAAGCACAGAACAGACTGACTGGTTACAGCAAGCACTCCTCTCTATATATCAAGTCACCTTCACAAGCTTCAAGGCACTTCCTCATACACAGCATGATATTTACACTACACTTCATTCAACCCTCTCTCACCCTCTTGGGCATTGTTCTCCCATGTGTATTCATTGTCTCTGTCTGAGATGCGAAATAACCTAACTTCCATAATATAGCATATATCAAATATGACCAGAGGTCCTTTTGGCAAAGTAAATCTGGCACAAAAAGGCAATCAGATATTTGTTTGACTTGCCAAGCAGCTGGACACGACAAAAAAAGATCCTTCTGACATGGATCAGTGAGTCAGTGTCTTGTTCATTCCTTGCATATAGCTTGATGACATCTATTGTATGTGGAGGAGGTGGCTGATGGTTGTTCTATGTCATATCCCGAGCGCTTTGTCCGCGCTCGGGTTATTCCTCATCCCTGTCAGGTTTTGACAGCTGGTGTCGTCACACGGGTTTCCCGGGCTCTGATTGGCCAGACGCTCGGGAGCTCTCAGCTGTCAGAACCTGGGCAGCTGTGCCGCGTTTCCAATCATGAGCAGCTGGCTTTAAATGTCAGTGCGAGTGAACTGGACGGCGCGGCTGTCTTGTCAGAAGTCCTATGACTTTCCCCTGTCTCCTTACCACATGCTCCCTGGGTTCCTCGACGTATCCCGCTGCATGTAAGTGATTTATTTGGAACTGTCTTCTCCCTCGCTGACGTTCCTTCCTAATTACGGCAGACGAGAGCTCCTCGTCACTGCATAACTCTCTATTGTGAATTTATGTTGTGTTGTGTAACGAAGCCTGCGTGGCAAAGTTATGTTGTACACCTAAGTCCTGTGCTTTATAAATAAAAGAACTGAACTGCAATTTACTGAACTGAGGCGTCTTATGCTGGCTCGTGAGGGCCAGCCGTGACATTCTACTCTTTGTAATGACCTCACTGAAGATGTTCAGGCCTATGTAGAACAGCAGTGGGGACAGTGCATCTCCTCGGTATATGCTGCACTTGTTGGTAACTTGAGCGATTGATTGTGACTTGCCCCCAGAGTTGTTTTCCACAGTCCCACTGAGTTCCTGATGAAAGCCCTTAGTGTTGTATTGATGTTGTTATTGTTCCAAGCATTCCAGGATCCATGTGTGCGGCATAGAATCATCCATCCATCTTCTACCGCTTAATCCTTTCGGGTCGCGGGGGGGCTGGAGCCTATCCCAGCATCTTTGGGCGAGAGGCAGGGTACACCCTGGACAGATCGCCAGTCCATCACAGGGCCAACACAGAGAGACAGACAACCATTCACTCTCACATCCATACCTAAGGACAATTTAGAATCCCCAGTTTTGATGCCAATTAACCTAACTTGCATGTTTTTGGCATGTGGGAGGAAACCGGAGTGCCCGGAGTAAACCCACGCAGACACGGGGAGAACATGCAAACTCCACACAGAAGGGTCACCGATGGTCTGGGGGTGGGATCGGACCCACGATGGTCAAGGGTGGAATCGATCCCATGACCTTCTTGCTGTGCTGCCACTGTGCTAACCACTGCGCCACCGTGCTGCCCGGCATAGAATCATAGGTTTTCTTATTATCAATGAAGGCACTGCAGATTGGTCTGTCTGGTCTTGAAGCCTCAAATCACTGCTCTGTCAGTTAGCTGGTGCTTGGCTCCTCTGCTGTTGTTACCTATTCCTATCTGAGCTTCACTTATGTACTGAGCCATGTGCCTGTTTATATTAGCAGCTAACTGACAAGAGCTTCCATATCATGTTAAGGCAGGTTATTGGCTGGAAGCTAGATTGGATCACTCCCTTACAGGGGTTCTTCATGATCAAGGGTGTCCTGCCTTGGGTTAACAACTCTAGGGAAGTCCCAGTCCTTCGGAGTTGGTTCATTTGTACTGCCAGATATTCATGCAGTGCAGCTAGCTACTTGCTGAAGAAGCAAGTAGATGTGTATCATATCGTGCCCTAGTACTGTCCAATTCTTCATCTTTGACACTGTCTTGGATACCTGTCATTGTGATTGTTACTGGTTCTTGCTCTGAGAGGCTGCTGCAATCTGCTTTCAGATTTACTAGCCATTGAACATTGGTATTCTGTGATTCCTTCCTATATTTTTCCAATATTACTCAATCTCAGCCCTGTGTGGGTCTGTTCACATCTTCTTGTGTATGAGACAGCTATGCAGTTTGTTTCAGGCACTGCAGCCAGCTCACTGCATCTGAGTTGTGGTTGTGTGTAAAGTGTGACCGAGGGTAGTTTAAAAAAACAAACTGCAAGGTTCTTTTAAAACCAGGTGAAGAGTCACAGGTAGCAATCAAAGGGGAAACTTTAAAATGAGTATTTTCAAAGAATTTATTTACATAAAGTATGTGTAAATAAATGCCCACTTAAATAAAAAGCTATAAAACCTAATAAAAATTACATTAAAATAAGCTAAAATTAGAATACAATACTAACTAAAAGAACCTATACCAAAAACTAAAAGTGGGCTAAAAACAAATGAAAGTCCATAAAAGCTGAGGAGGAGGAGCCACTCTTCCAGGCCAGGCTCCATCTGCCACCACAACACTGACACCCTCAGAAAAACAGCGAAGGCAGAGGTCCTCACTCTGTCTCTTGCTGTCTCTCGCCTGCAGCACCCCAACTACTCAACACAGAAGTGTTCTCCTCCAAATGCCAGCATCATGGTGGTCCTGGCCGTTACTGCTCCTCCTCCTCAATCATGCCCTCCTTCTGCCATTTCCTCTGACACCAGCAGCCTCCTCTCGTCCAGCAGGGCTCTCATCTGGCTGGCTATCCAGACAGGGCTCTCCTCCAAGCAGTCCATCCTCTGGCCGAGCTCTCTCCTCCAGGCAAAAAGCTTTCTCCTCTGGCAGGGCTCTCCTCTGGACTGGCAGAGCACCTTTTATATCATGAGCAGCCACAGGTGCTGCACATCCCCAATCAACACAGGTGCTACTGATTCATAATTAGGGATAGCACGGGGGGTAGTCGACAACATTTCCAATTTAAAAACACACTGATTAAATATAAAACAAGAAAACATGCAAACTATAAATAAACATGCAAGACAAACTTAAAAACCACATAACCCCCCCACAAAAAAACCAATAAAATACACCCTGTGACATGTGCACGTTAAGCAATGTGTTCTCAGGTGTGCTAAAGATGGAACACATGTGGCATGCAGTCTGTTCAATACGGCCACATATGAAGGCTGCTGTTGGGTGCAATCCCTGACATAACGCACGGCTCAGGAGACACGCACACACAGGCTTAGAGTAGTTCAAAGAGTTTATTAACAGCAGGGGTGAATGAGTGTGTGTCTGCGGGATGCAGATGTGTTGGTGGTGGCGTCTGCTTCAGGCACAGAGGCAGATGACCGTTCGGCCGAGCAACCCTATGGAGAGAGCACAGGGAGAGGGTGACGGGCATACACCAACACAGGATGAATTATGGCAAGAGAAGATCTTACTTGAGTTGTCAGGATAGCTGGCACAGCAAGGGGAACGTAGCCCGGGAGACAGCCACCTGGAGAGCTCCGTGCAGCGGCGAAGGATGGGCGATGGAACGGAGATGTCCGCCGCCGGGGAATCCACCTGTGCACAGGGGAGCAGACTGGAGAAGGAGGTAAGGGTTCTTACCCAAAATAGCGATGCTGAAGAAAGGTATGCTCACGGCGGTGAGGAAACGAAGTCTGACGGCTTCAGGCCGAGCCTCCGGGTGAGGCGGCTTTTATCCCTCGCCGCTGATGAGGATCAGGTGTGTGAGCAGGTGGCGCCACTGATGAACGGCGCGGCGTGACAGTACTCCCCCCTCTAGCAGCGCCTCCTGGCGATGGCTTATCCGGGTGCACTCGGTGGAAGTCCGCGATGAGCGATGGGTCCAACACAAACGACGGGGGCACCCATTGTCGATGCTCGGGCCCATAGCCCTCCCAGTCCACCAAGTATTGCAACCCACGACCCCGGCGCCGGGAGTCCAGGATGGAGGAGACGGACCAGGCCGGGTGGCCACCAATCATCCGGGGCGCGGGTTGCGCTGCAGGAGGAGGGCAAAGGGGGTCGGTGACTGCCAGCTTCACCTTTGATACGTGGAAGGTGGAATGGATGCGGAGGGAGGGGGGAATAGCCACGCGCACAGCCACCGGGTTGATGATCCGGGTGATGGGGAAGGGACCCATGAAGCGCTGTGCCAGCTTCCTCCTCTCGCCTTTTAGGGTGACGTCCTGGGTGGAAACGTAGACAAGTTGCCCAACTCTGTACGCCGGGGCAGGTCTTCTATGCCGGTCCGCCACGGTCTTGTTGCGCTCCGCTGTGCGTAAAAGCGCATGACGCGCGGCGGCCCAGGTGGAGCGGAACTGCCTCACGTGCGCCCTAACTGACGGAACAGTTACCTCGCTCTCCTGCGCTGGAAGCAGCGGGGGGTCGTAACCCAGGGACGCCTTGAAGGGGGACATCCCCGTTGCAGAAGAGCGGGCGGTGTTGTGGGCGTACTCCACCCAGGCGAGATGGTTGCTCCATGATGTCGGCTTGGATCTTGCAACACAGCGGAGCGCAGCCTCCAGCTCCTGATTGGTCCTCTCACACTGCCCGTTAGACTGGGGGTGATGGCCGGAGGAGAGGCTCACCTTGGCTCCGATGGCGTTACAAAAGGATTTCCAAACCTCGGATGAAAATTGGGGGCCCCGGTCCGAGACCACGTCCACCGGGATCCCATGCAGCCTGACCACGTGTTGGACGAGGAAGCCCGCCGTCTCCAGGGCGGTAGGGAGACCTCGCAGGGGGATGAAGTGTGCCGCCTTGGAGAAACGGTCCACGACGGTCAGGATGGTGTCGAATGAGTTGGAAGCTGGGAGCCCGGTGACGAAATCCAGTGCGATGTGCGACCATGGCCTGCCAGGGACGGGCAGAGGCTGGAGCAGACCCGCTGGAGGGGCGTTTCCCGACTTGCTGGTGGCACAAATTGGACAAGCCCGGGCGTAGCGGGCTGCATCCCTCCGCAGGCCCGGCCACCAAAAGGACCGTTGGAGGAGGCTGATCATCCGAGAGGTGCCGGGATGACAGGTGAGCCGGGAGGTGTGGAGCCAGTGGATGACCTCTCCTCGGACCGTAGACGGAACGAACAGTCTTCCCTCCGGTCCGCCGCCAGGATCAGGTTCCACCTCCTGTGCCTTCCGGATCTTGTCCACAATGTCCCAAGAGATAGCTCCCACGACGCACGACCTGGGCAGGATAGTGTGGGGCGTCTCCTCAGCCCCCACGGGGGTGAACTGTCTAGAGAGGGCGTCAGGCAGGCCGTTCTTGGAGCCTGGCCTGAAGGTGATAGAGAACCGGAACCTGACGAAGAACAGAGACCAGCGCGCCTGGCGGGCATTCAGGCGCTTGGCAGATCGTAGGTACTCTAAATTCTTATGGTCCGTCAAGACCACAAACGGCAGGTCCGCCCCCTCTAGCCAGTGGCGCCACTCCTGTAGGGCAAGTTTAATGGCCAGGAGCTCTCTGTCCCCCACATCATAGTTCCTCTCCGCCGGGGACAGGCGCCGGGAGAAGAAGGCGCACGGTCGCTTGGCGCCATCGTCCGGTGATTGCTGGGATAACACTGCTCCCACTCCCGTGTCCGATGCGTCCACCTCCACAATGCACTGCAGCGCGGGGTCGACCTGGCGAAGGACCCGGGGAGAGGAGAACTCCGCCTTCAGCGCCTTAAAGGCAGTATCGACCTCTTCGGTCCACCGGAACGGGACCTTCGGGGACGTGAGGCGGGTCAGTGGCCCGACGATCCAGCTGAAATTCGGGACAAAACGGCGGTAAAAATTGGCGAAGCCAACAAACTGTTGCACCTGCTTCCGAGATGCGGGAGTAGGCCACTCCACCACCGCCTTCACCTTCTCTGGGTCCGGGAGCACCTGGTCTTGGGCGATGATGAATCCCAGGAAGGATGTGGTCCTAGCGTAAAACTCGCACTTCTCAGCCTTCACGTACAAACGATTCTCCAGCAGTCTTTGAAGGACCCGCCTCACATGGACCCGGTGCTCGTCTCTGGACTGAGAGAAGATCAGAATGTCGTCCAGGTAGACGAACACGAAGAGGCCGATGAAATCCCGGAGGACGTCATTGATGAGGCGCTGAAAGACGGCAGGAGCGTTGGTCAGCCTGAACGGCATGACGAGATACTCAAAGTGGCCGTTCGGGGTACGGAAGGCTGTTTTCCATTCATCTCCCTCCCGGATCCGGACGAGGTGGTAAGCGCTGCGGAGATCCAGCTTGGTAAACCAGGTTGCCCCCTGGAGGGAGTGGAAGGCAGTATCCATGAGGGGCAGGGTGTAACGGTCCCTCTCAGTGATGTCATTAAGAGCTCGGTAGTCAATACAGGGACGGAGGGAACCGTCCTTCTTCCCTACAAAGAAAAACCCCGCCCCCACGGGTGATGACGATGGGCGGATAATCCCAGCGCTCAGTGATTCCTTCAGGTACGTATTCATAGTCTCCTTCTCTGGCGCCGACAGGCTGTAGAGCCGACCAGATGGCAGGGGGGCCCCCTGGCGGAGATTGATGGCACAGTCATATGGTCGATGCGGGGGAAGAGACATAGCTTTCGACTTGCTGAATACCATACCCAGGTCGTGAAATTCTGGGGGCACCAGTGACAGGTCCGGGGGTGCTGTATCCGCCACAGGAGGAGCCGCGGACGGGGAGCAGGCAGCGGACTGAAGGCAGGTGCCCATGCAGAAGGTACTCCACGCCGACACCCCAGCTGACCTCCAGTCCAGGACAGGATTGTGGAGGCGTAGCCAGGGATACCCCAGGATGACGGGCGACACAGAGTTGGGCAGGACGTAGAAAACCATTTCCTCCCGGTGGTTCCCTGAGATGATGACTGGGACAGGAATGGTTTGATGGGTAACTCTCCCAAGGGAGGCACGGGAGAGATGGACCAGGGAGATGGGGTGTTTGAGCACCTGACAGCGGATGCCCAATCGGGTTGCCAGGCCTTGTGAAATGAAGCTGCCCTCTGCGCCCGAATCCACCAGTGCGTGGGTGAGGTGCCCAGTGGGATTGTGGCAAAAACGGATGGGCAGCTTTAATTGAGTGAGGGGACTTTGCCGATTGACGTCCGCGAGGCCCCCTACAGTGACTCGCGGACCCCACCGTTTGGCTTTTGTGGGCAAAGCTCTACCGTGTGTTGATTGTCTCCGCAATACATGCAGAGACCCAACTCACGGCGGCGCTGTCTCTCTGCCAAGGAGAGCTTTGCCCAGCCCGTCACCATCGGCTCCGACTCCTCGGGGCACGATGGTGGCGGCGTCGCCAGGGGGCGAGCTTGGGGCAGGCGTAGCGGGGCTCCTCGAGGGCGAGAAGCAGACGGCTTCCGTCCTGAGGAGCGCTCGCGCAGCCTGTTGTCCAAGCTGATTGCTAATGAGGTTAGCTCCGCTAACGTTCCGGGGATATCCCGTCCAGCCAGTTCATCCCTCAGATCACTATTGAGGCTGCGGAGAAACAGGCCGCAGAGGGAGCGCTCCTCCCAGCCCAGTTCCTCCGCCGCTACCCGGTATTCGATGGCATAATCCGCGGCCGACCGGCTCCCCTGCTGGAGAGCGAGAAGCCGATCGACCTGGACCGCCTCGGAACGGGAGTGATCAAACACCTCCAGGAAGCGCCTCACGAACTCGGCATAGGTGAGGGTGGCATAACTGGGTCTCGCCATAATAGCGTAGGCCCAAGTTAAAGCACGCCCCTCCAGGAGGTTCCCTATGTAGCCGATCCGGCTGTGATCTGAGGGAAAGTCTCCGGGCACACGGTCAAACACGGACTCGCACTGCATCACAAACCCCCGCGCTCCGCCGAGCTTTCCGCTAAAGCGGGCGGGGGTCGGAATTGGTGTGAGTCGGGCCGGTGCCACTGGAGCTGGCTGGACGGCCACCGGAACAGCAGGGGCTGCGCCACCCTGAGGAGCCGGGGGGAACGGCTGCTGGGGGTCCAGGCGGTCCAATCGGCCAGTGATAGTTATCAATTGATTTAGGATCACCTGCTGTTGATAAGCTATTTGATCCACTCTAGCCTCGAGAGTGGTAAGCCGGTGTGCGAGCCCGCCGTCCGCCGAGCCGCTCTGCTGAAGCCGTACTGATATAACGCACGGCTCAGGAGACACGCACACACAGGCTTAGAGTAGTTCAAAGAGTTTATTAACAGCAGGGGTGAATGAGTGTGTGTCTGCGGGATGCAGATGTGTTGGTGGTGGCGTCTGCTTCAGGCACAGAGGCAGATGACCGTTCGGCCGAGCAACCCTATGGAGAGAGCACAGGGAGAGGGTGACAGGCATACACCAACACAGGATGAATTATGGCAAGAGAAGATCTTACTTGAGTTGTCAGGATAGCTGGCACAGCAAGGGGAACGTAGCCCGGGAGACAGCCACCTGGAGAGCTCCGTGCAGCGGCGAAGGATGGGCGATGGAACGGAGATGTCCGCCGCCGGGGAATCCACCTGTGCACAGGGGAGCAGACTGGAGAAGGAGGTAAGGGTTCTTACCCAAAATAGCGATGCTGAAGAAAGGTATGCTCACGGCGGTGAGGAAACGAAGTCTGACGGCTTCAGGCCGAGCCTCCGGGCGAGGCGGCTTTTATCCCTCGCCGCTGATGAGGATCAGGTGTGTGAGCAGGTGGCGCCGCTGATGAACGGCGCGGCGTGACAATCCCCAGTGATTCCTATTGGAATTGAGCTGTCCAACTCCAGTTCATAGCCAGTTTTGGGTGACCCATTCTCTCAAAGGTAGAACTGCACTTGGTGATCATGTCATGTTAGGAAGAACTGTAAACTGGAGGGGTCGAGGAGTCATTTGACAATCACTTCTCTATCTCTCAATGAAATTGAAGTTGGGGCCATGGAGGGTTGCTGTATGGTGGGAGGAACGGTGACGAGAAGGTTCTCACCTTATTACTCTGCCAGTGAGAGTATACTTTGTATGTTGCACACAATTGGGAAAATGTCACTGCCTCCTCCAAAACCTCACCTGGTTGACAGTTGTTTACACTGCTAGCCTGCTAGCAATCGTTAGCACATGCGGAGCAGGAAAGTGTTGGTGGATAAACAACAGACACTCCATTTCAGCTCAAGAGCTGCCAGTCTATGCGTCTGCAGGTGACTGATAGAGTCATTTTCAAACTAGTTTACTCTCCAGTGTTGATACTGTTGTATGTGGGTTTGGCCCTTGGGGCTTGCCGTAGCCAGCGTCGGACGTCCTATGGGATGATGTCAGGTGGGTTGCAGCCGCTGTATATGTTCTCCCTGTTTGTAAAAAAGTTCAGTTCGTTGCTTGGCAAAGAATGGTTCACGGCTCGCTCTTTTCGTACATAATATTTGGCGACTGAGGATTAAACCATGGGGGCATGTGCGAGACCACCACCTCCGTTCTTGGAGTCACCGGGTGTACCAGCCACACCGTGGCGCTGCTGGCTGGACTCATTCAATGATTATTACCGCAGCCAGCCTGGTTGGCGCCGACGAACAAAGACGGAAGAGTGTCTTGATTCATTGTCTGGGCAAGGAAGGTCAGTGAGTACTTCATGCGCTGGACAGCACAGACTCCTTGGACAAGTGTTTGAGCCTAATGGATGAGTTCTTTGCCGAAAAGTGTAACATCACGGTATGAAGATGCAGATTCTTCGTCTGCTGCCAAAAAGTGGGTGAGTCCACACAACATTATGTTATGGAGCTCCGAAACTTAGCAAGCATGTGCGCCTTTGGGCTGTTAGAAGAGGAGCTAATTTGGGACAAGCTAGCATGTAGCATGAATGAGTGGCTAAAGGAGAAGCTACTGCTAACAAAGGACAATTTTGCGCTAAGCTAGCTGATGCAGATAGCTAACCAAATCAAATCTGCCACCCATCTAGGAAAGCAGATACTAGCTAATGAACAACTAGCCGACCAAGTTCCCTCTCCACACCAGGCCAATAGCAACCCAGCTAGCTACTCGGGGCGAACTTCCACACGGAGGCGGACCGTGGCATGGGCAGGAGCGGGAACCCAGAGACTGTGTGGCAGCTGCGGCTCCTCTCATCACTGGACGAGCTCGTCCACCTGGGAGAAGAAGAAGGGAGAAGAAGTACTACAACTATGCTCAAGCTAACCACCTGGCTAGGGTTTGCACCACCGCCAACGAGCCAGTGGATGCAGACAGAGTGGACGCCTTGCCATGGATCTTAAATATTGTGGTGGCTAAAAAGAAGTTAAGCGGCATACAACCGTGCATCAACCTCAGAATGGTGAACAAAGCGATCATCCCGGATAAATATCCACAACCCATGATGGAAGAGCTCACTGTGATGTTCAGCAGCTCCAGGGTGTTTTCAAAACTGGACCTCCATCAGGGTTATCTGCAGGTGCCCCTCCACCTGGCTAGCCGCAACCTGATGTCGTCCATGACCCACATAGGCATTTTCACATATACCCGCATGCCTTTTGGCCTTAGCTGAGCCCCGAGTTGCTTCCAAAAAATTATGTCCACGATTGTTGCCGGCCTCAAGGGTGTGGTGGTGTATCTGGACGACATCGTGGTGCACGGCGCGTCACGGGTGGCACACGATGAATGTTTGGAATGAGTGATGGAGGTGCTACTGGATCATGGAGTCATGCTGAACGAGGAAAAGGGCATTTTTACAGCTCAGGCCATTGAGTTTGTGGGATTTTGTCTGTCTGGTGAGGGCCTAAGCCTTCTACAGAATCTCACAAAAGTGAGTACACCCCTCACATTTTTGTAAATATTTTATTATATTTTTTCATGGGACAACACTGAAGATATGACACTTTGATACAATGTAGAGTAGTCAATGTACAGCTTGTATAACAGTGTAAATTTGCTGTCCCTTCAAAATAACTCAACACACAGCCATTAATGTCTAAACTGCTGGCAACAAAAGTGAGTACACCCCAAAGTGAAAATGTCCAAACTGTGCCCAATTAGCCTTTTTCCCTCCCCGGTGCCATGTGACTCGTTAGTGTTACAAGGTCTCAGGTGTGAATGGGGAGCAGGTGTGTTAAATTTCGTGTTATCGCTCTCACACTCTCTCATACTGGTCACTGGAAGTTCAACATGGCACCTCATGGCAAAGAACTCTCTGAGGATCTGAAAAAAAGAATTGTTGCTCTACATAAAGATGGTACTAGGCTATAAGAAGATGGCCAACACCCTGAAACTGAGCTGCAGCACAGTGGCCAAGACCATACAGTTGTTAACAGGACAGGTTCCACTCAGAACAGGCTTCGCCATGGTTGACCAAAGAAGTTGAGTGCACGTGCTCAGCGTCATATCTAGTGATTGTCTTTTGAAAATAGATGTATGAATGCTACCAGCATTGCTGCAGAGGTTGAAGGGTTGGGGGGGTCAGCCTGTCAGTGCTCAGACCATATGCTGCGCACTGCATTAAACTGGTCTGCAAGGCTGTCGTTCCAGAAGAAAGCCCCTTTTAAAGATAATACACAAGAAAGCCCGCAAACAGTTTGCTGAAGACAAGCTGATGAAGGACATGGATTACTGGAACCATGTAATGTGGTCTGATGAGACCAAGATAAACTTATTTGGTTCAGATGGTGTCAAGTGTGTGTGGTGGCAACCAGGTGAGGAGTACAAAGACAAGTGTGTCTTGCCTACAGTCAAGCATGGTGGTGGAAGTGTCATTGTTTGGGGCTGCATGAGTGCTGCCGGCACTGGGGAGCTACAGTTCATTGAGGGAACCATGAATGCCAACATGTACTGTGACATACTGAAGCAGCCCTTTGGAAACTGGGCCACAGTGCAGTATTCCAACATGATAACGACCCTAAACTCACCTCCAAGATGACCACTGCCTTGCTAAAGAAACTGAGGGTAAAGGTGGTGGACTGGCCAAGCATGTCTCCAGACCTAAACCCTATTGATGATACTTATATTCAGCGTGAAGCTCCTCAAGTCCTTGCACAGGACTTGAGGAGTCCTGTGTGTACCCTGTGTGTACCCTGTGTGTACCCTCCCCAGCCTGACGCTGGGGAGGGTACCACAGTTGTGGAAACATCTTGTGTGGTACCTGTACCAAAGACTTCCCACCCCAAAGACCTGAACAGCTACAGACCAGTGGCCCTGACGTCTCATGTGATGAAGACCCTGGAGAGACTGCTCCTTGCTCACCTCTGCCCCCTGGTGGGACCAGCGATGGATCCACTCCAGTTCGCCTACCAGCATGGC
The DNA here is from genome assembly GCA_020510985.1 of Pholidichthys leucotaenia. Classification (NCBI taxonomy): domain Eukaryota; kingdom Metazoa; phylum Chordata; class Actinopteri; order Cichliformes; family Pholidichthyidae; genus Pholidichthys; species Pholidichthys leucotaenia. The sequence goes on from CM035841.1 coordinate 224,230,485, forward strand.
ATTGAGGTGGAGGATGCAGTGATCTTCCTCCGTCACTGTTCTCTGTCCCACCTGGAGAAGCCCAGGAATGCGGTGAGGATCATGTTCTTTGACTTCTCCAGTGCTTTCAACACCATCCAACCGATAATCCTGAAGGACAAGCTGCTGTGCACAGGGGTGGACCAGCATCTGTCATCATGGATCCTGGACTACCTCACTAACCAGCCACAGTTTGTGAGAACCCGGGACTGTGTGTCCGACACGATCATCGGTAGCACGGGGGCCCCCCAGGGAACAGTTTTGGCTCCCTTCCTGTTCACCCTTTATACTGCGGACTTCTCACACAACACAACACACTGCCACCTACAGAAGTTCTCTGACGACTCTGCGATCGTTGGCCTCATCTCCAATGGAGATGAAGCTGAGTACAGAGGACTTATCCAGGACTTCGTGGACTGGTGCCATCGGAACTGCCTCCAGATCAACACGAGGAAAACTAAGGAGCTGGTGGTGGACTGCTGCAGGCAAGGACAACCCCTCACAGCACCAGTAAACATACAGGGTACAGACATTGAGATGATGACAACCTACAAGTACCTGGGTGTTCATCTGAAAAATAAACTAGACTGGTCACACAATACCGATGCACTCTACAAGAAGGGACAGCGCAGGCTGCTCCTACTGAGGAGACTCAGGTCTTTTGGTGTACATTCTACGACACGGTGGTGGCATCAGCCATCACTTTTGGAGTGGTCTGCTGGGGCAGTGGCATTACAGCAGCCAATAGGAAGAGACTAAACAAACTGATCAAGAAAGCTAGCTCTGTCCTGGGGCAACGCCTTGACCCAGTGGAGGAGATAGGAGAGAGAAGGATGGTGGCTAAACTGTCATCTCTGCTGGAGTCCAAGTCCCACCCTATGCAGGACATACTGAACGCACCGAGGAGCTCATTTAGCAGCAGACTACATCATCCTAGGTGCGCAACCAAAAGATTTCGCAGGTCCTTCCTACCTACGGCTGTCAGACTATATAACCTAAGCAGGGCTGCTCGCAGAGATCGCAAAAAAACATGACAACCTAATAGTATTGAATGCAAAAGACGCAACAGACTTACACAATGGTCCCCTCCAGTATACAACTAGGACAATATCAGTCGCTACGGAGGGTCACAATATGTATGGGTACATATTCATACTATGTAGGATAACTAAGTAGACGGTTATGCTGTTTATTCCATCTAGCTACAATGCTCCGCACTGTGTGTATATATATTTATATATTTATGTGTACATATGTATATTCGCTGCTCTTGTTTTTCTTGTCTTCTTGATTGTTGCTCTGAGTGTTGCTGTCCCTGTGCTGTTGCAATCCTGGAATTTCCCCATTGTGGGACTAATAAAGGCTTATCTTATCTTATCTTATTGAGCATCGGTGGGGCATCCTCAAACGGAAGGTGGAGGAGGGCAAGGTCTCCAACATCCACCAGCTCTGTGATGTCTACATGGAGGAGTGGAAGAGGATTCCAGTGGCAACCTGTGAAGATCTAGTGAATTCCATGCCCAAGAGAGTTAAGGCAGCACTGGAAAATAATGGTGGTTACACAAAATATTGACACTTTGGGCACAATTTGGACATTTTCACTTAGGGGTGTACTCACTTTTGTTGCCAGCGGTTTAGACATTAATGACTGTGTGTTGAGTTATTTTGAGGGGACAGCAAATTTACACTGTTATACAAGGTGTACACTGACTACTTTACTTTGTCTCAAAGTGCCATATCTTCAGTGTTGTCCCATGAAAAGATATAATAAAATATTTACAAAAATGTGAGGGGCGCACTCACTTTTGTGAGATACTGTACACTCAAACGTGGGGGCAGTCCTGCGACTTCTGGACCCCACGACACCCGTGCAAATTTCATTGTTCCTGGGCATGGCAAATTTCTACGGACACTTCATCCCTCATTATTCAGAGACTATAGAAACACTCTGTGCTCTCCTGAAGCAGAATGCTCCATGGAAATGGACCCTGGCCTGCTCAGCAGCTATCGCTAAACTGAAATCTCAGCTCACCTCCCTGCCGGTGTTGGCTCATTTTGATCCACAATGCCCCACTTTTGTGACTTGTGACTCATCTGGTTTGGTGGTGGGGGCAGTCATGTCTCAACTCCAGAACGGAACAGAGCCCCTGGTGGCGTTCGCATCAAGATCTCTCACATCAGCAGAACACAGGTACGTAGTGGGGGAGAGAGAGGCGCTTGCGTGTGTTTGGGCGAGCAAACGGTGGCACATTTTCCTCTATGGATGCCACTTCACCCTGCGCTGACGACCCTGCTGGAAACAATCGGTTTGGGACACAGACCCCTACGGATCCACAGGTGGGCATCTTTGGTGGCCTATAACTTCACTTCTCAGCTCACCCCAGGCAGGGAGAACATGGTGGCGGACCTCCTGTCCTGTGCCACACTTAACACCGTGAAACCTGACAATTGTGATCCCCTGGAAGCGGACCTGATCAACATGTTGCACGAACCCCTCCAAAACGCGATGTCTCTCCAGGAACTCCAGGCAGAGTCAGAGCAGGATTCAACTTTGTTTCAACTGCGCTCATTCATCAGAGGGGGGTGGCCCACAAAGATGTAGGGTCATCTGGCACCTTTTCACAGGATCAAGGACGAACTGAGCTGCTGGAGTGACATGTGCATGGTGAGACGACACTGCACGGTGGTTCCGGTGTCACTAAGGGCTCGCGTTTTGGCCATGCTCTACGAGGGCCATCTGGGGGTGGTTAGGGTGAAACAACGCTGCAGGGATTCGGTTTGGTGGCCAGGTATTGACACGGACATTGAAATTATGGTAAATAACTGTGTGCCGTGTTTAGAGAGCAGGAAAACCGGGGTACCACCTCCCCCACCCTGCGACCTTTACAATACCCGGAGGGCCCCTGGAAGCACATTCAACTGGACATCTGCAGTGAGTTACACACAGCCCCCACGAATAGCTGTTTCCTGTTGGTGGCCTATGAGGTTCAGTTGTGACCAGTTCAGTCACAAATGACGTGGTTACCAGTTTCCTCGCATCGCTCTTCGCCCGGTGAGGTGTTCCAAGTTACAACGGACAGTGGGTTGCAATTCATTTCTGGGGTGTTTGAGGAGTTTTGGGGAGAAAGTGGCGTGGAGCACATTAGAACCACGTTCTATCATCTTCAGGCTAAGGGGGGAGGGGTGGAACATTTCAACAAGATGTTAAAGAATGGACTAAGAGCACACTTGGTGGATGGCTTTACGTTTATTGATGCCCTTCAGAACACACTCCTCCATTATACAGCAACGGCCCACACCACAATAGGATGTTCCCCAGTGAAGCTCATGCTGGGACATGAATTACATCTTCCCCTGGATCAGCTGCGGCCCCCCACGGACCCCCCCCTTCCCGGTGGACACAAAATCACCAAGGGGCCGGGTTCTCGAACAACAGCGGAGAATGAAACAATGCTTCAGCAAGAAGCACAGGGCTGAGAACTCATGGACTCAGTATAGTGGACTGGGTTAGGATCAGGCACCCCAACGGCATGCACAAGCTGCAGCCGTTCTGGACGAGACCACTGCAAATCGTGGAGCAGCTGGGCCCAGACACGTTTCACCTCTCGGACGGGTCACGGTGGCATTCTAGCTGCTTTAGGAAATCTTCACCAACCCAGGATCCGAGGGCTCCAACGGACGAGATACACACTGGCTGGAACTTGACTGATGAGGCACTGGTGGGGGGGGGGGGGGGGGGTGCATGGGAACGGCCAATGGAGCCTGTAGCAGCACCACCACCTGTGAGGCGCTCGGTGAGAAACCGTCAGAGGCCAGGGTACCCGAAAGACTTTGTTGTGGGACTTGGGTAGTCAGGACAAGTTGGCTAATTGGTTGCAGAATAATCCACCTCAACACATAGGCATTTTGGTAGTCACCCAGGTGCCCAGTTAGTTATTTGTGTTTATTCATGCAAGATGTTTATGTTCTACTTATATAAATTCTATGGGTGTTTGATTTGGTAATTTTTTATTTTTTTTTGGGGGGGGGGGAGTAATTGGCTGTTGTTATTTGTGGTTCTGTAGTTTGAGAAGGGGGAAATGTTGTATGTGAGTATGGCCTTTGGGGCTTGCCGTAGCCAGCATCGGACATCCAACTGGGTGACATCAGGCGGGCTGCGATTGCTGTATATGTTCTGCCTGCTTGTAGTAAAGTTCAGTTTGTTGCTCAGCACAGAATGGCTCATGGCTCGCTCTTTTCATACATAACAGATACTTTTACTCCAGTGATGGCAGAATCTCAGGACTGATTACTAGCTATCACTACCAAATCCCCTGGATGCGAATGCACAAATTTGCGTGTATTCGCATGTTTACATTGGCTTAACATGTATTCATGGCATGTGAAAAATTTGATTCACGTTTGGTGTGAATGCACCTTAAAAGTTGCTATAGAGGAGATGCACTGACATCACACAGGTCACTTGTCTTTTGTTTACTGCGCCATTTTGGACGGCAACGAACAGTCAAATCACTAACAGCAAGTGTGAGTGAGTGTAATCAACGAGATAAATGGCTGCACACAAATCAACACCGTGGTCCAATGACAAGGTGCAGACTTTTATGTGCTTGATAGCTGAGTAAAGAAATCCAGAGGGAGCTGGACAGAGCAACCTGAATAGGATTCAGGGCCACCGACCAGCGAAGGCAGATGGGAGGCAGAGTGGTGTCGACCCGACCACGGCATCATCACTGTTGAAAACAATGATAGAGGATGGTGAGTGATGTGATATTATGCATCTTTGCCATTATTTATCCCAGTGGTGGAAAGCTCACTTTGAACAAACAACACCATTGTCTCCTGTATGCAGACAATGAGCAAGCTAGTTAGCCATCAATGCTAACTCTGTGCTCTGCTTGTACTTTGCGCTTGTTTGACAACATCTGATGAAATAAGCTAGTGTTAATCCTGGTTAAAAAGTAGTTTTTTACATGTTGCACTTTTGTGCTGTGCATGTGCTTAAGTTGTGTGTGTATTTTCATTCTAGAGTCCCACTGCAGGCTGAAGATCTGCTGAACCGGGACCAGCAGCACATCCAGTTGCTTCTCAGTGAAGCAAGACAGCATGAAACCGGAACAGGTCAAGTGGACCCCTGACCAAGTGAGCATCCCAAGTAGACCCCAGGGTCCAATCTGTACATGTACAAGTACATTTTCAATCCAGTGATTTACAAACTGATTCATAAATTTCTAAAGTCTCATTCAGAACATTATAGTCCCACATACCTATTCTGTGTATTTTCATCTGGGGGCAGCCAGCGGTGACAAGCAGCAGCGATGGAGAAGAAAAGTTTTTTGAAAACAGAAACAGAGCCAAAACCTTCTCCAGGACAGATTAGTTGTCATCTTACATACTGTATATACAGTGGGGCAAAAAACTATTTAGTCAGCCACCAATTGTGCAAGTTCTCCCACTTAAAAGATGAGAGAGGTCTCCAATTTTCATCATAGGTATACCTCAACTATGAGAGACAAAATGAGAAAAAAAAATCCAGAAAATCACATTGTCTGATTTTTAAAGAATTTATTTGCAAATTATGGTGTTAAATAAGTATTTGGTCACCTACAAACAAGCAAGATTTCTGGCTCTCACAGACATGTAACTTCTTCTTTAAGAGGCTCCTCTGTCCTCCACTCATTACCTGTATTAATGGCACCTGTTTGAACTCATTATCAGTATAAAAGACACCTGTCCACAACCTCAAACAGTCAGACTCCAAACTCCACTATGGCCAAGACCAAAGAGCTGTCAAAGGACACCAGAAACAAAATTGTAGACCTGCACCAGGCTGGGAAGACTGAATCTGCAATAGGTAAGCAGCTTGGTGTGAAAAAATCAACTGTGAGAGCAATTATTAGAAAATGGAAGACATACAAGACCACTGATAATCTCCCTCGATCTGGGGCTCCACGCAAAATCTCACCCCGTGGGGTCAAAATGATCACGAGAACGGTGAGCAAAAATCCCAGAACCACACGGGGGGACCTAGTGAATGACCTGCAGAGAGCTGGGACCAAAGTAACAAAGGCTACTATCAGTAACACACTACGCCGCCAGGAACTCAAATCCTGCAGTGCCAGACATGTCCCCCTGCTTAAGCCAGTACATGTCCAGGCCCGTCTGAAGTTTGCTAGAGAGCATTTGGAAGATCCAGAAGAGGATTGGGAGAATGTCATATGGTCAGATGAAACCAAAATAGAACTTTCTGGTAAAAACTCATGTTTGGAGGAGAAAGAATGCTGAGTTGCATCCAAAGAACACCATACCTACTGTGAAGCATGGGTGTGGAAACATCATGCTTTGGGGCTGTTTTTCTGCAAAGGGACCAGGACGACTGATCCGTGTAAAGGAAAGAATGAATGGGGCCATGTATCGTGAGATTTTGAGTGAAAACCTCCTTCCATCAGCAAGGGCATTGAAGATGAAACGTGGCTGGGCCTTTCAGCATGACAATGATCCCAAACACACCGCCCGGGCAACAAAGGAGTGGCTTTGTAAGAAGCACTTCAAGGTCCTGGAGTGCCTAGCCAGTCTCCAGATCTCAACCCCATAGAAAATCTTTGGAGGGAGTTGAAAGTCCATGTTGCCCAGCAACAGCCCCAAAACATCACTGCTCTAGAGGAGATCTTTTTTTTTTTTGTTATTTATTTGTACCCGTAGGTAGATTTGGTTTGCAGTCTGGTGACAAGCCACCGGCTGCTGGTCACTGCGTGCGCAAGCACCCTAAACCTACATGTTTTTGGTATGCGGGAGGAAACTGGAGAAATCCCGGAGTAAACCCACGCAGCACGGGGAGAACATGCAAACTCCACACAGCTCACTGTTGGTCGGGGGCTGGGATCGAACCCACGATCTCATGATCCCCGCGATCCCCCGGCCGAGGATAAAACTGTGCTGCCACAGCGCTAAACCACTGCGCCACCATGCAGCCCGGTGGCGCAGCTATTTTGGATCTGCATGGAGGAATGGGCCAAAATACCAGCAACAGTGTGTGAAAACCTTGTGAAGACTTACAGAAAATGTTTGACCTCTGTCATTGCCAACAAAGGGTATATAACAAAGTATTGAGATGAACTTTTGTTATTGACCAAATACTTATTTTCCACCATAATTTGCAAATAAATTCTTTAAAAATCAGACAATGTGATTTTCTGGATTTTTTTTTTCTTATTTTGTCTCTCATAGTTGAGGTATACCTATGATGAAAATTGGAGACCTCTCTTATCTTTTAAGTGGAAGAACTTGCACAATTGGTGGCTGACTAAATACTTTTTTGCCCCACTGTACATGTTTTCTTCTTCTTTTGGCTGCTCCCTTTAGGGGTGCCACAGCAGATCATCTGCCTCCCCAATCAACCTATCCCTTCATCTTCCTCTGTAACACCAACCCTCTCCATGTCCTTCTTCACTACATCCATGAATCTTTTCTTTTCCTCCTGCCTGGCAGCTCCATGTAGTATTACTATAAAAAAAATGTTAAAAATGATTCAAGATTCAAAAGCATTATTATCATGTGCACAGTTAAGAAATGCAACATTTCCTGAGCAATGAAATTCTTACTCTGCTCTCCAAATGAATGCCAAGATAATAGGTACACAACAATACTAATGAGGTAATAACACAGAACCAAACCACAGAATAGAGGAAATAAGAAGAATGAAATTTGAAATTCCCTGGGTAACTATAGTTGACCCGCCTGGTTTTTGACTGAAGGTTTAGAACAATTTTTCTAACATGACCCATGCCAGTAGCTCCTCTTGCGTGGATTCAGGAGGTCAATTTCCTGCTGGCGCTGGATTCTGCTCAGCTGAGGCCTGGGGATGCTTCTTCATCAGCACAGGTGTCAGCTCGGTCTCAGTGCTCTCCCTCTGTCCAGAGCATGGCTGCGGGGCTGGAACCAGGTCCTCCAGGACTGCAGGCTCCTCCAACGTCCGGCGGCTCAATCCTGGGGCCGGCGGACACTCGGGGGGAAAGGAGGAGACACGGAGAGAGCAGGTGAAAAGACTTTAGTTGCAGCAGGTGGTGAGAGCTTACAGGACTGCAGGGGCTGAGCCTCGCCACGAGGAATCTGGCAAGATAATTTACATGTTGGTAATAGAGACTGAAAAGACACTTGTCTGTATTCCCAGGGCATGATGTTTTCTGCTGCAGCAAGTGTAGAATCTGCCCTTTGATTGTCGGAGGTCGGCGTGCTGGGGACATGACTCGCTCCATAAACAGGTGAGTGAAACAGAAAAAGAAAACAAAAATCCACAACTCACAGCAGCTGGGTGTTTTACTGGCCGCAGTCTTCTGTCACGAATCGCCCCTCGGGGCAGAGAAGAAGACCCACACGCTGAACTGTGAGGTTGTGAGATTTATTGAAAAACAACAAAACATAAAGTCCAAACGATACTCCAACACAAAATTCAAACAAACGAGTAACTTACAGACTAGCGTACCAGAACGAGGGCAGTGGGTGGGGATGAAGAAAAGTAAACTCAAAACTGTGGCGATGGGAAATGAAAATAACTGCCCTTAAATAGGATTACAAACAAATCACATAAATACTGACAGGTGTGGGTCACATGAGCAGGCAGAAGGAAACAATGATTCATAATTAGACCAGCTGGGAGCAATGAGAGGGGATCTGTTGTGTTGGGTTCTTTTATAAATAAAGACTGCTGCTTTGGGTGAACACGGAGCCTCTTTTATTGACTGGCTGCAACACATTAACACACGAACTCCGCCATATTATTCTCCATCATGCTGTACTCCTGACAACATCCGGTCTGTGTCGCCCCCTAGTGGCTCCACATATGTAATACTTAGATTACACCACATCCCCCTTACTGAAGCCAAGTTGACCCCTTTTAGCTGAAAACACAAAATACATTTTTATATGAGATCTTTTCCGTTCCCTTTTGTCAACTAACTATGACAGCATAAATTTAACACATCACCCCCTTTTACAAATCTATAACATTTCTTTTTTTTTTTCTAACACTGTTGCCATGTAAGAACATATTATGCAAAGGCCTCTTATTTTCTATTTAAAGAAGGCATTTTTAGAACTCAACTCTGTTTTCACAAATATTAACATGTAACTTCTACAGATCCAGTCTCTTTGGTTTAATCACTTCTCTACCAGACCTGGTTCTAACAACACCTGGTGTTTCCTGTGCATTGGGCTCAGAAGCAGTTTCTGTAGGAGTGTCTTTTCCATTTGACTGGGTCCGTTGTGGTTCCATCTCAGTCTTTGGTATCGACAGAGGCACAAGATGAGTGCGATTCCTCCTGATTGTCCCTTGTGGTCCACTGATGACATAGGACCGTGGAGTTTTGTGGACAGATGTCACTGTGCCCTGTGCTTTTGCATCTGTAATCCAAACAGAGTTTCCGGGTAACAGTTTATCCAAATCTCTCGTTCTGTGTCTTTTGTTGAAACATTCTGTTTGCCTCATCCGTCTCTCCTTTTCCACGTGACGAATTTGTTGCAGATTCGGCACGCATGGCTGCAAGGCCTCTGGAAGCATTGGCAGGGTGGGTCGAAGTCTACGCCCCATGAGAAGCTGTGCTGGGCTGTAGCCATTTGCCAACGCTGTGGTTCTGTAGGCTAACAGTGCTCGGTATGGATCACTGGCTTTCTTGATAAGGTTTTTGACTGTTTGGACAGCTCTTTCTGCCTCACCGTTACTTTGGGGGTACCTGGGACTACTGGTCACGTGCTCAAAACAGTACTCCTTTGCAAAGTCTTCCGTTTCCTGACTTGCGAACTGCGGGCCGTTATCTGTGATCAGTATCTCCGGTATTCTGTGACGTGCAAACATAGACTTTAAATGCACAATGACATTGGCAGAGCGAGTTGGGCTGAGCTGGGCAATCTCTATATACCTAGAGAAGTAGTCCACTAATAACAGGTAGTTTTTGTCTTGTAGCGTGAACAAATCAGCTCCCAACTTCTGCCATGGCCTTTCTGGTAAATCTGTGGGCATTAAAGGCTCTCTCACATTAACTCTTTCCTGTATGCACTGTCTACATTTGAATACAACTTCACTGATCTGGTTGCTTAAACCTGGCCACCATACAGCCTGACGGGCGCACTCTCTGCATTTAACCACCCCCTGGTGGCCCTCATGTATCTTGTCCAAAACTGCATTTCTCATGTTAGCGGGGATAACTAACCTCGTGCCTCTCAGTAGTAGTCCGTTATGCACACTCAAAACGGCTCTCTCAGACCAGTAGTGCTTCACCGCTCCCTGTAGCTGGTTACAATCCGGCCAGCCTTCTGTGCAGTATTTCATGACTTGTGAACAGACGCTGTCGGACTGCAGTTGCTCTTGGAGATCTGCAAGATATTTGCTGCTTGTAGGGAGTTCCTCTAGCACAGAGTCAACATAAATGTTAGTGTCCTCCATAAGATCTGCACATAAGGGCTGCACGGTGGCGCAGTGGTTAGCACCGCGGCAATACAGTTTTACCCTCGGCCGGGGGACCGCGGGGATCAGGAGATCGTGGGTTCGATCCCTGCCCCCGGCCAACAGTGATCTGTGTGGAGTTTGCATGTTCTCCCCGTGTTTGCGTGGGTTTACTCCGGGATTTCTCCGGTTTCCTCCCACATGCCAAAACATGCAGGTCAGGGAGTTAAGGGGCGCTTGCGCACGCAGCGACCGGCAGCTGGTGGCTTGTCACCGGACTGCAGAACAAATCTACCTACGGGTACAAAATAAGTCCAAAAAAAAAAAAAAAAAAAAAAGATCTGTGTCTGTGTGAGTAACACTGTTTGTGAGCGGTAAGCGTGAGAGCGTGTCGGCAGTGGTTAGACTTTTGCCAGGGATGTGCTTTATAGTGTATGAGTACCTCATTAGGCGCATACGAAATCTCTGTATACGCGGTGGAAGCGCATCCAAAGCTTGTCCTCCCAGTAGGCTCACTAGTGGCTTATGATCAGTTTCTAGTTCAAAGTGCAGACCCAGGATAAAGTCATTGAATCTTTCGCAGGCCCACGTGAGAGCCAGCGCTTCTTTTTCCAGCTGGGCGTAGCGCTGCTCTGTAGGTGTCAATGATCGGGAAGCGTAAGCAACTGGTGACCACACGTCTCTCTCTTTCTGTAGCATGACTGCCCCCAATCCGTATGAAGAGGCATCTGCAGATATTTTCTGTGGTTTGTTTGGGTCATAGAGCTGCAATACAGGAGCAGAGGACAGTTCTTGTTTGAGGTTACAAAACGCATTTTGTTGTTCATGCCCCCAGTACCACATATTCTTTGTTGAAAGCAAGTCTCTCAATGGTTTGCCCTTTTCAGAAAGGTTCGGAATGAACTTCCCCAGCTGGTTCACCATTCCGAAGAAAGCTCCTGAGCTCACTCACGTTGCTTGGCTCTTTCATGTCCTGAACAGCTCGGGTTTTGTCTGGATCTGGCCTCATTCCTTCTGCTGAAACAATAAACCCAAGAAATTTGACCTCTCTTTTGCCAAACTCACATTTTGACATATTCAACGTAACGCCGGCTTTCTCCGTGCGCTTCAAGACAGCGTGCAGTCTTGCGTCGTGCTGCTCCTTGGTGGATCCCCAGACCAGGATATCGTCCATGTGACAGACGACTCCGTCGAGACCTGCTGTAACCTCTGTTACCATCATGTTTTGGAAATGTTCAGGTGCACTGGAAATACCAAATGGCAAACGGTTAAAGTGGTATCTGCCAAATGGCGTAATGAATGTGGTGAGAAAGGCCGACTCTTTAGACAGTGGTATTTGCCAAAATCCCATATTTGCATCGAGCTTTGAAAAATACTGAGCACCTGTGAGCATGCCTAGCGTTTGGTCCACAGACGGGAGGATGTATCTTTCGCGACACACTGACTCGTTTAAAGGTGTCATGTCCACACAGATACGCACCTTTTCTTTGTCCTTTTTGGGAGCTACAACCATGCCACAGCACCAATCTGTTGGCTGCTCCACGCGACTGATGACTCCCAACTTTTCCATCCTCTCGAGCTCTTCTTTCACTTTACCCATGAGCGGCAGTGGCACACGCCTTGGCACCTTCAGCGAAAAGGGCTTAGCATCAGGTTTCAGTTTAATTGTGTATGGCTTTTGGACAAGCCCAAGTCCATCGCATAACTTGGGGTACGCTTTTCTCACTGTCTCTTGGTTTATAGTGTCAATTCTGGCAATTAGTTTCAGTCTCACGGAAGCTGTTCTACTCAGTAGTGCCATGCGCAGATTTTTGACAATATAGATTTTCTCAGTAGCGCTCTTGTCACCGTATGTAATAGTCTCTGTCATAGACCCCAACACGGTTAGTGCAGTTCCACCCGGTCCGTAGAGTGGTTTTTGTGCCTTTTCCAACTGTTCATTTTTCTTCTTGAAGATTTCAAATGTTTGGTCAGAAACCGCTGTGACGTCCACTCCGGAATCTAACTTAAAAGTCACTTTATTTCCTCTTGCATTTATGTCTGCCAGCCACGGATCCTCTCCTAGATACACTTCACCCAGAAAAAGTCCGTCTGCATTGTCAGCGACCTCATTCACAGTTGGGTTGGACCTACAGACTCTACTATAGTGTCCACGTTTTTTACAGTTATGGCATTCCGCGTTTTTAGCTGGGCACTGTACTGCTGCATGTGCTGGTGCTTTGCCACACTTGGAACAAACTTTACTGTCTTGTTTTGTCTGCTGAGGCCTTGAGGACTTAATCTGTTTTTGTTCCTTAATTATGAACTTATTTGGCTTGGCTTTTCTGATGTGTACCGCATCCACGGCTGTTCTGTTAATGCTAGTTTCACCTCTTAGGTCAGTTTGTTGTTGTTTTATTTCTTCAGATTGTCTTGCCATTGTTATAGCTTTAGCTAGGGTAAGATCTTTGTCAAGCTGCATTCTTTCTGACAGCGACGAATCTTTTAGACCCACTACAAGCCTGTCTCTCAAGAGGTCATCATGAAGTGCACCGTACTCACAGTTTTCTGCCAGTGCATAGAGTGCTGTTATGAACGAGTCTACTGGTTCTGCCGGCTGTTGCACTTGCTTGTTGAATTTTGCTCGTTCATAAATCACGTTCTTTCTGGGAACGAAATGTCTATCAAAGGCTGTTTTAACGGCATCGTACTGCTGGCGCTGCACACTCGTTAGCTCGAGCCCTCTTAGCACGTCGTCAGCCTCATCTCCCATGCAATAAACCAGCGTATTTACTTGGTTCGCCTCAGCTGAGTTATTCAGGTTACTTGCCAGTCTAAAACGCTCAAAACGTCTTATCCACTTTTCCCACTCTTGGGGTTTCGCAAAGTCGAAGGGCTCCGGTGGTTTAATGGTGAAGGTTGCCGCTGGAGTAGCCGCCGCCATTACAGGATCGAATTGGCGCAGCTGCAGCCCTTTGAACTTCGTCTGGCATAGCCGCTAGCCGGTTACAAAGCTGACTTTTCTCACCTCAAAGCACACCAACTTCTGACACCACGTTGTGTTGGGTTCTTTTATAAATAAAGACTGCTGCTTTGGGTGAACACGGAGCCTCTTTTATTGACTGGCTGCAACACATTAACACACGAACTCCGCCATATTATTCTCCATCATGCTGTACTCCTGACAACATCCGGTCTGTGTCGCCCCCTAGTGGCTCCACATATGTAATACTTAGATTACACCACAGGATCCACCGGCTGACAGCTGACAGGGACCATGCCCACAAGGAGCACAAACCAGGAAATGCCATTGACAGCTGTCAACCCAGACAGAGAACACAACAGTAAGGATATAAAGAATAAAATTCCAACAAATGCAGACTAAGATCTAAATACAAATTAATACAAAATAAGAGCAAAACAAAACAAAGACATGAACAGGAAAATGGAAAACAGTGCAAGAATAACAAAAACCAAAAAGCACAAATAACAACAAATATATAAATACAGAGAAAAAGCCATGAGACTGAGCATGGCGGAAACGTCCTGTGCTCAGTTCATGACAATAGTGGACAGTGGTATACTGATATCAGAGATGATATGAACCTGAGATGGCATAAGCCTATGTACAGCGTGCAAATGAGCAGTGTGCAAATGAGCAGTATACAATTACAAATTAGCACCCAGTGTGCAAATTTCTCTGTAAATGATAATTTTGTGATGTGGATGTGTGAACATTGATTCCTTTTTTTCCCATTTTCAATTAAACCGTTGTCATATAAACATGGCCCTATTCTCTAGACCAGGGGTCACCAACGCGGTGCCCGCGGGCACCATGTCGCCCGCAGGGACCACATGTGTCGCCCGCAGGCCTGTTCTAAAAATAGCACAACTCGCAAGTGAGCTGCGTCTAAGATGTAATTTTTTCTGCCGCTATTTTTTATTTTATATTTTTTATATTTTTTAAAATCACACTTGCATTTATATAGATTTTAAAATGACAATGTCTTAAAAATAAAAACATGAAAATATGTTTATTATACGTAAAGTTAAGGTGAACTCTGACCTAGTTCAAAGGTCAGTATTGTGCGCATGACAAAACCTTCGCGCTTGTGGAGCGTAAGCTAGAGGGCAGTTAAGATGGTGAACGCAGTGCGGTTTCCAAGCCCAAAAACATGGCAAAAAAAAGAAAGTGAGCGGGAGGAAGAGTTCTTTTTTACTACCGTGAAAGGAAGCTGCGTGTATTTCATTTGCGGGGCGATGGCGAAGCGCCACTTCACTACCCACTCTTTTTTTTTTTTTTTGGACTTATCTTGTACCCGTAGGTAGATTTGTTCTGCAGTCCGGTGACAAGCCACCAGCCGCTGCGTGCGCAAGCGCCCCTTAACTCCTAACCTGCATGTTTTTACATGAAAAACAAGAACATGCACCACCAGAACATGCAAACTCCACACAGATCACTGTTGGCCGGGGATCGAACCCGCGATCCCCCGGCCGAGGGTAAACTGCTGCCGCGGTGCTAACCACTGCTCCACCGTGCATATAAGCACTCTCAGTGCTGTTTAGTTTCTTCTCATGAAAGGACAGTGCTGGTTGCTCAAGCATGATTCTTGGCAAGAACTGTATGGATATAATTCCAGTGAAGAAGAACACGCAAAAGTGTTTATTAAATGTAACAGATTTTGAGCAGAATTGCAGCAGATTTGTTCAGTTAAAAATGTGATAAGATTTATTTAATATGAAAGTTGATTTTTCTTAAATGTTGCATAACTTTTTCAAACATGGTTCAACATAGTTCATGAATTAAAAGGGTTTAGTTTTTTATGGTTAAAAGGGACTGGTGAAAACTGGACATTTTTTTATGAAATGTAGAAGTGATCATCTGAACAATTGCTGAGATTAATAAAAATAAAGTGTTGAATATTGATCTTGTCTGTAATTATTTATTTATGTGTATATATATATATATATATATATATATATATATATATATATATATATATATATATATATATATATATACACACACACACACACACACACACACACAATTTGTTATTTTAGAGGAGTGTGTCAAGTTGGTGCCCTTCACATGACTCGATACCCATGAAGTAGCTCTTGGTTTCAAAAAGGTTGGTGACCCCTGATCTAGACACACTACCACGTAAACATAACCTCCTCTGGCCATACTCAGAAGGACAGGATGAGCTGCCTTGGCAGAGAGGTGCACTTTCCAAGGGCTTCTAGTTGTTTGGTTGCATTTCACCTGCTTTTTTCTTTTTTGCTTGTTTTGTGAGATTAATTATATTCCAGGAATACCAGGGGCTGATTGTAGTTTGCTTGGAAACAGATTTACACATGAAAGGTTTTTTTTTTTTTTTCACCCCCCTCCCTCCTCCATTGCAGCTCCTCCTCCCACTTCTCTCCCTCAGAGATCTGCAGCCCCTCTCCGTGTCTGGAGGAGAGCACAGACCGCTCCTTCTTTCCTCTCATCCGTCTCTTCATCAGTCCCTAGAACAGGATTTTTGTTTCCCGTCCGTGCCGACGGTGCCGGGCCCGGCTCGCTTCGGTCCTGCTGGGCTCGGCTCTCTGCGGATAAATACGTCCACGCGCTCTCTGGATCTGACCCGAGCAGGCTGATGTGCGCCACAGATTTCAGGTACTCATTTTGTTTTATGTTTTGCGTTGCGTCTGTATCCTCCACCCTGCATCCATTTCCCCGCGAGTCATGCGGGTTTTATGAAGGGAGAGGGCGCCGTGCGTTTTCTCCTGCGTGCATGCGGAGGATGGCTGGAGGGATGGATTGGTGATGTCGTCAGAAAATCAGGTCACGTCTCGCAAATGCATAGAGACAAAATGAAAATGATAAAACAAGGCTGTCGGGTTGTATTTAATTCAAGTGGTCTTTCAATGTCACAATGACCTTTACTGTTATTTGGAACGAAAACAGGATTTTTTTTTTAATTATTGTTTTTTATTTAATTAATTGATATGTGCATTGGCTGGTTGGTCGTTGTGAGGCCTGTGGTTTGTCCCAGTTTTTTGATGTCATTGGTTCTACTGATGCATTTATTTTGTTTGCAGGCACATTTTGTTATTCACGAGGGTCTAAATGGACACAGATATGTTTAAATACCAGAAGCGCTTCATTCTGCGTGTTTTCCCACCTCATTGTTCCTGTTTGATGGAGGACTTTATTTTTTTTTATATCGTGGTTCAAGCAAAAAAAATGATTTATTGCATGGCTGCCATCACTCCTCCTCTCCATCATTTACCCATTTCTTTATAAAGACGACAAAAAAGAAGAAAATACAAATGGCTGCAGCATGTAGATGGGCCTGGTCACACAGATACATGACGAGGCTGATGCAAATCAGTGAAAAACAAGTTTTGCTAAAATGGTGTGGTAAATAAGTGGCAAATACACTTGTGTTACCTCATGAAAAGGCATGCTTTACAGCCTGTTAGTACCTGTAAGGAAAGGGCGGAGCAGACAAAGGGAGGAGTAGGTTGAGTATCTAAATATTCTAGCACAGGACTGTGGAATTCCACTGGACCTTCGGTGGAACTGTGGTTATCATACTAAGCAGTTGAGTTAAGCTACAGTCACAAATACCCTGACGAACTGCTGCGAACACCATATAAACTATTTTTGGACCATTTCGTATGGCCTTCTTAAGGCAACCATAGAAGAATCCAGCATTCACAGACCATTTGTAAGTTCGTCTCCAGGTTGATGGTCTTGTCCAAGATTTCTCTTAACACCCCATGAAAACCCCTCATTGTAGGGTGGCCGTGCAAATGCCATAGGAACAACGTAAGAACTACGCAAGATGTTGGCTGTAAGTACTGTAGGTCTCGAGAGCACCTTAAGTTGTTCTTGAGGGCCGCTTACAGCAATAGTAGGAAACACTGTACAAATCCCCATTTGTTGGAAGATCCATACAGCGTGCATAAGGCAACAGTGAGGCACTCATAAGGCAGAAGTACGTCATTCGTGACATTTGTGCTGACAAAATGTGCAGAAAGCCACAAGAAGGCTGCACGGTGGCGCAGTGGTTTAGCACTGTGGCAGCACAGTTTTACCCTTGGCCGGGGGATCGCGGGGATCATGAGATCGTGGGTTCGATCCCAGCCCCCGACCAACAGTGAGCTGTGTGGAGTTTGCATGTTCTCCCCGTGTTGCGCGGGTTTACTCTGGGATTTCTCCGGTTTCCTCCCGCACACCAAAAACATGTAGGTTTAGGGCGCTCGCGCACGCAGCGACCAGCAGCCGGTGGCTTGTCACCAGACTGCAAACCAAGTCTACCTATGGGTACAAATAAGTAACAAAAAAAAAAAAAAAAAAAAAAAAAAAAGATATTCCTACCACCGACTTGAGAGTGCAGTGAGTTGCACAAAAACTTTCCAAAGATGGCAGTAAGTATGCCGTAGGAAGATCCCAAGGCACCCTTATGAGGAATGTAAGAAGCCAAGGGCCATTGTACAACCGAAAAGCACCTCATTTCTGAAAAATGCCTCAAGTTGCACTTGTGAATTGAACGGCAGCCATAAGAAGCTATGCCCCCCTTCACAAATGTCTGCTATTATGTCTGTAAGTAGTCTCTCAATGATGAGGCCGGCTGCATGACTGAACTTAACTTTATTAATACTGCGAGCTCCACAATACAACCGCCAGGCAGGGGTGTTGGCAAAGAGACTGGACTTCCCTGCTGGCTGATATTTATAGAAGCGGTGCAGTGGCGGAAACGGAAGTGGGCGCCACTACACCGCACTTCACAAATACAGTGGGGTAAAAAAGTATTTAGTCAGCCACCAATTGTGCACGTTCCCCCACTTAAAAGATGAGAGAGGTCTCCAATTTTCATCACAGGTATACCTCAACTATGACAGACAAAATGAGAAAAAAAAAATCCAGAAAATCACATTGTCTGATTTTTAAAGAATTTATTGCAAATTATGGTGGAAAATAAGTATTTGGTCAATAACAAAAGTTCATCTCAATACTTTGTTATATATATATATATATATATATACCCTTTGTTGGCAATGACAGAAGTCAAACGTTTTCTGTAAGTCTTCACAAGGTTTTCACACACTGTTGCTGGTATTTCGGCCCATTCCTCCATGCAGATCTCCTCTAGAGCAGTGATGTTTTGGGGCTGTCGCTGGGCAACACAGACTTTCAGCTCCCTCCAAAGATTTTCTATGGGGTTGAGATCTGAAGACTGGCTAGGCCACTCCAGGACCTTGAAATGCTTCTTACAAAGCCACTCCTTCGTTGCCCGGGCGGTGTGTTTGGGTTCATTGTCATGCTGAAAGACCCAGCCACGTTTCTTCTTTAATGCCCTTGCTGATGGAAGGAGGTTTTCACTCAAAATCTCACGATACATGGCCCCATTCATTCTTTCCTTTACACGGATCAGTCGTCCTGGTCCCTTTGCAGAAAAACAGCCCCAAAGCATGATGTTTCCACACCCATGCTTCACGGTAGGTATGGTGTTCTTTGGATGCAACTCAGTATTCTTTCTCCTCCAAACACGACAAGTTGAGTTTTTACCAAAAGGTTCTATTTTGGTTTCATCTGACCATACGACATTCTCCCAATCCACTTCTGGATCATCCAGATGCTCTCTAGCAAACTTCAGACGGGCCTGGACATGTACTGGCTTAAGCAGGGGGACACGTCTGGCACTGCAGGATTTGAGTCCCTGGCGGCGTAGTGTGTTACTGATGGTAGCCTTTGTTACTTTGGTCCCAGCTCTCTGCAGATTATTCACTAGGTCCCCCCGTGTGGTTCTGGAATTTTTGCTCACCGTTCTAAACACTAAAGGGCCTATCACATTCACACAGCAAACCTACGCTAGGGGGGACGGGTGGACTACCGTCCTACCCCACCCGACAAGATGGGCTATTCTTTCACCTCTAGAGCAAATAAATAAAGTCCATACACAAACTAAAATCACTGCTGTGTTCCTAAGCTAAATAAAACACACAAAATAATCCCAGAACAATATACAACTGTATGAACATTAGAACTCTCTTATTTTCACACATGCACAAACATATGAACATTGAAACTGTTTTTATCATTATTATTATTTTTTCAAAACACCTACAAAGTGCCACACTACTAGAACTCCTTTTCCCCTTTTTTCATATATATATACATAAACTCACACTCCACTATGCAAAGTAGGGGAGGAACTGGCCTATGGGGGCCCCGGACAGTCTCTCAGTAAGTCCGTCCCTGGAGGCAGCATGCCTCTAGGGCCGCAGCTGATTGCATAGATGGTGATGCGCCTCGTCTTTTCCGCCATCAGCCACTCCTCTCGTCCAGACTCACCATCTGGAACCTCTTCTCCGGCACGCTGCAGCTCGTTGGCGTGCCTCCACAAACCATCCGACGGTTGAAAGTGGGCTGCGCCCCATTCACCCACGATGTGCAGCTGATCCTGGTGATCCTCAGGCTGTTGTTTGGCCGGTAATTGCTGTGAATATGCCTCTTCATGAGCCTGATCCAGATCTGTGACTCTCAGAGGGGTCTTGCTCAGCCTTCAGTGTTGCTGCTTGGCACATGGTTTCTCCATGCCTGTCGGTCTGGCCCTGACCGCTTTTAAAGCCGCTGCAGTAGTTGCCGTTGTAGCCCCAGATCCTCCGGCCCACTGCGGCCAAGTTCCAAGGAAAACTGGAGCTAGCTTGTCGGCATCGCTCGACAACGCAGGTGCCTCGCCGTTATGCTCAGTACCCTTGTCCACGGCGTCTGGAGCTCTGGCACTGAGACCCTCCTGCGTTGTCCCTGAGCGAGGCTGGTCCTGCTCAACCTCTGGGGTGCCTAGCAAATCTTTGTCCCCCACTGCATCGTCCTCCACTCTCAGAACTGGCCGGTTCCACTGTCCACAACCCGACCACTTCTCCCCAGTGTCATTCTTAATGGCGAACCCCAGACCATAAAATAGGTCACAGCCCATGATGTTGTCACCTTGGGCTGTCATGATGAACTTGAAATCAGCCATCTCCACCGACTTGTACTGCACCATCCGCGCCAGCGTTCCAACCGTGCACAGGCATCTACCTCCATAACCATAGAGTGGCACTGGGTCTCCTGCAATTCTGTAGTGGGGGAAGAATTTTCTCACCGTAGCCCAATTCAGCAGAGAACCCTCCGTCCCCGCATCAGTCAGCAGCGGCATCTCCACATCATCCATCTCGATTGTGCAGAATGTGTACCTGTTGGTACTTGGAGACACTGTGTGAACAACTGTCAGGGCGGGGGAGGGGGTTTCGATTTCCCCTGTGAGCTCTCCGGCTTGGACATACGGCACACCCTGGCGTAGTGGTTCAAGTGTCCACACTTGCCGCTGTGCTTTTCTCTTGCCGGGCCGTCCCTGGCCTTGAAGCGGTGTTTCACTGACCCACAACCCATACACACGGGTTTTCCTGGGGCAGACCTAAGTTTCCCAGCGTTGGTTTCCACAGCGTCGTCCTCTGCGCTGCCATCGCTGTCTGGGTCCGCTACTTGTGCTGTGGCGGGAAACTCCAGCTGCTGATGTGACTGGTGCCCACTTAGTTCCGAAGCGAACATGTCTGCTGTCTCCAATTGGAGAGCTAACTTGATAGCTCTAGCTAGCATCAAGTCACCCGGTACCGTGAGCAGTTTCATCCGTATCACAGCGTTGTTGGTGTGCTCCGCCAGCTGGTCGCAAACCATCTCCTCCTCCAGCGTCCCAAAATGACACTCACCAGCCAGTAGTTTCAGGTCAGCAACGAAGCATCGGATAGGTTCTCCCACCCATTGGTGGTGCTGCCAAAACCTGATCCTCCGGACAATAACGCTGTCCAGGGCACTAAAATGGCGCGCCATCAGCTTGACCACGTCTTCCAATCTGTTTGAATCACCAAGTCTGCTTAGGATCCGCTGGCCCTCAATTCCCAAATTGTGCACCAAGAGTGCGCGTGCCCTCAGCCTGTCCGTCTCACCCATATTGAGTGCCATGATGTATGTCTCGAAGGCTGCATACCATCTCAGCCAGGGTACAGGTGGCTCACCCGGGAGCTCTAGAAAGGGCCGAATTGGAGAGACACACACTTCCATGCTTTATCCTCGTCAACAAAATGTTATGTCTGTAAATAGTCTCTCAGTGATGAGGCCAGGTGCACGACTGAACTTAACTTTATTAATGCTGCGAGCTCCACAATACAACCGCCAGGCAGGGGTGTTGGCAAAGAGGCCAGACTTCCCTGCCCACTGATATTTATAGGAGCGTGTCATAAATTGCCCTTTTTAAGGGCTACTGAAGGACACCAAACGCTCACTGTTGTTTCTGCACATTTATTAACGTAAAGACGAACATACAAAGAACGCTAAACATATACATTCAGAAAGATGAAAGCGCTGGAGGAGAGCGTGGCTCGATGTCAACAGGGGGACAGAAGCCTGGGAACGCTGGGCCAAGGGGCAGAGCCAGCCGGAGCATGCCTGAATTACTGCAGGGCTCACGGCTGGAAATAAGGGGAAAAACTAACCTGGACGGAGCTCTCCTCTCTCCTCAACAGCGATATCCAAAACCCTCAGTGTCAGATTCAGAGCTCCTGAGGACGGTTACAGTAACGGAAGGACATGACAACGGGTTGTCATGCCCCTTAACCCTGTAACTGCCCTAGGTGCCATGTGGCACCTGGGGAAATGCAAGGCAACTCAAGGCCCTCTCTAGTGGTCAAGAGTGGTAAAAAATTTGTCAATGAAATAGTTCAGATTTCCAAGGCTATAACTTGAAAGTTACAAGAGATAATGGCTTACTGTCAATTAGAAAGATGTAGAATATGATCCAAAGTTTCAGATAGGAATAAATTTACGCATCTAATTTGCATAATGTTGCGGCAGCTATTTAAATTACATACTCAGTCAAAAGTGGACTTTGGACACATTTACATAAAGGATGGTCCTTTATGATTTTTTTTTTCATGCCGATTTGTCTACAGGGGTATGTTTTTATCTAATCTTCAAAGTATATGAACCAGAAAATCAATAAAATGTCAAAAAAACATATTTCTCTCTTGCCTGTTACCAGGAGGGGGGCTCGCCCGCCCACGTGACCGGTCCATTTTCGTCCATCGTAGCCGATGTTTGTGTGTTTGCTCAGCCATTTACACCGTGGATGACATCTACAAACTCTTATGATTACCCCACATGAATTTCGTTTGTATTACGTGGCTATTTTTTCTGTTTGGTGCATTATTCTTGTGGGAATCCATGCTGCCCGTGGGCGCCACCATCTTGGTACTGGGAGCTCAGTTTTTTGTTACATCGATGTTTACTTAGTAATTTACACCCATGTACCACATCTACAAACGCTTATGATTATCCCACGTGAATTTTGTTTGTATTATGTGGCTATTTTTCCCATTTCATGCAGTTTCCGTCATCATCGCTGTTGCGATGACCAAACATGGCAGCATCCACATTGGTGTGTGAGCTCAAAGCGGAAAAAGGAAGCATAATAATGAGGATTTCTCCTTCTTTGCTATATTCCATGTCAGCCATGATTCCTTCAGTGCATGTCTGCCACCTTCTAAACTGTCAGATCAATAGAGATTAGTGCAAATTCTCAGTATAGCCGGACAACGTCAATAAGTTAACATGTGCAGTTGCTGCGCTGTGCCACTGGGGGTGCGTGACCCGTCCATTTAATCTGGTTAGTTAAAGGGTTAAATACTGTTTCATGATGAGTTACGTGTGGCTGCATGAGTGGAGAAAATAACAGAATGAATGACAGCTGTACGGCCGGGACCAGTTTGGCAGCTGGAAGCTGCACAGCACTGTCAAAATAAAACTCAACCCTGAAACCATAATAATACAAGAACAACACACCCCACAATGTGCATAATAATACCATAAGTACAAAATGACCATTACACAGGAACCCAAAAATGGCAGACAAGATAAACAAGGAAACAAACAGACAGAAAAAGACTAAAGTTAAACTGAAGATTGGGCACGGCGCCCACTCGTGCCCAGGGTCATGACAGAACAGTGTAGTGGCGGAAACGGAAGTGGGCGCCACTACACCGCACTTCACAAATAAGAGCATCTTTGAACATCATTGAACTATACAACATCTGGGAACTCCAGAATTCGTAGGAACTGGGAGATTCTTACAAACCCATTGTTTGGAAGAATCGTTGTGTGCATAGCTTTACTTTTTCATGTTGTTATTAATAACCTTCCTGTTTGTATCAACAGTCTGTTTAAGAAATGATAACTATAACTTAAAAGGATTGCATATGTTTGAAATATGTAAAGCAAGAACAAATTTTAAGCATAGATGTGTTTCAGTTTTGGGGGTCAAACTATGGAATCATCTAGAGGATGAAATGAAATTGTGTGGGTCTAGATTTTGTTTTAAAAAGCTCTACAATCTAAAATAGTCAACAAGTATACTGTTCACTGATTATAACATAAAACAACAACAAAAAAGTTTGAACTTAATGCAAATGTGTTTTTTCCCTTTAGTGTAGGCTCATTTGTCATGAAATAAAAATTTGTGTATTTTTTTGGGTAAAAGCTAGGGATGAGAATCTTCCTCGGATCCGAGGAATTCCTCGGATTTGATCATGTCTAGGGTCATTCTCGTGAATCGTCTAAATTTGAGGAGAAAATTTTAGGGGGGGGGGTGTCTGGCGGCGAGTCGTATTTTCGATCGGCTGTGAAAATCCACCGCGCAAAACGCGCTACCCAGCGAGATCAGTAATGTAATGTAACAAGGCCACTGATAGGCTGATACTTATTGAAGCAACCAATCGGCGATTTGGTTAGATTTCTTTTGTCATATCCGGATAACATGCGGAGCGAAATGCAAGTGGCGGACAGTTCAATCAACTGCGTTTTCCTGATTTCGTCAAAATGGTGAACCTAAAACTCACGAAAGAGAACAAAGCAAGAATTTTAGAAATCGACAAAGGGATAAAGAACAAGTTTCGTTGGGAATGGCTTGAAAAAACCGTGTCAATGACGGTAAAGATCGGTAAAAATACTGAAGTTGTGGTTGAAAAAAATGGCTGACTTCATAGCGAAATGCGAAGTACCAGGGAAAGCCCAGTGTGTTTATTGCAACGATTTCTTGAGTTATGGATCTCGTGGTTATGTTGCCTTTGTTGAGCACTGTTCAAAACAGAAACATCTCAAAATTGTGGCTACAAGGAGATCAAACTACTCACTCGGTGCTGCGTTCAAAACGATCGATGGACACAGTTAAACTCAGATGCCAGTCAGTCAAAGTTCATCACAGCCGGCCCCGATTACAGCAATTAGTGATTGGATGACACATTCCGAGGTAAGATTTTTTTTTTTCTTGTTTAAGTAATGTACTTAAGAATTTTTGCGTAATGAATTTGTTATGAAATAGCATGTGTAAGTTGTGATGGCATGCCATCACAACTTACTGCATCACAGCATTACACAATGCTGTTCTTCAACCCTTTGCAGCATCTTCATGGGGTTGGTCTCATTTAAAAGAAAATACTCTGAATTTTTTGGCAAAACAGTCATAATCTCTCTAAGTGCTCCTGCCACTGAGTAACAGGAAAGTTCACCTGGGTGTTTTTTAGATACAGATGCTTGCAAATAACATACAGCTGTCAGATACTGGCTGGAAAACACAACAGAAATGTAGAACCAAGTGTTTTCAAGCTCAGGTCAAAATTTTGTAAAAATACCACAAAAAATGAATATATATTACACAGCTTTTTTCTGAGGTTGTAACAAGGCTGTGTCTGTACTGGAAGACCGGAAATGCAGCTTTTTTTTTTTTTTTTCAGTGCGCACTGAGATGCAGAGACGTGACCGCCTGCTGAATTCACAAGAGTTCAAGGGGTTAAAATATACTGATATGCAACTTTTTTATATTCCTAGTAACACTAACAAATGCACACATTAATAAATCAAAATGTTTGCAGAATGTCAGTATATTTTAATAAATGGGTGATGGACTTGGTGATGGAATTTTGTTAATATTTATAATTTATTTTACTTGGTTAAATTATTTTGTCTGTTCTAGAACTATGTAAATGTAATTCTGTGTCAGTTCTAAACATATTAGCTAGTAGTAAAATATAACTTAGTATTATTACATCAACATACTATTCAGATATCATAAATTTAATACATATGTACTGTGTTTCACTTTATTTTGTGGTTGAAAAAATGGCCGACTTCATAGCGAAATGCAAAGTACCAGGGAAAGTGACACTGAATCAAAACAGTATTGAACATGATTACACGTGATACAGCAGCAGATTAAAAAGATAAACTATAAATGCATTTGTACTTACTTCTAACTTTAAATATAAGACCACATTTGAGCATTCTAAAACACCAGATTTTGTTAGCTTCTCCGCCTTGGATCTGGCTTGGGGGCCTACATCCCCCAAGACCCCCAGCTAAGTTTCCTCTTTTTTTCCAAAACCCCATTCTCATCCCTGAAAAGCAAAAACTCGCCTGATTCTGTTAGAATATGATATAAACATAAGAAAAAAAGTAGGGTGCCATTTTTTTTTCGCGCTCTAATGCCCTGAAATCCAAGATGGCTGCCGTGATACAAAAACGGCATAAATTAGACATTACGATTGATATAAATCTGGTTCCAATATTTTTTTCAGCATCTATTACTTATAAAACTAACTTTAAATAGAGATTTCCACATGGATAACAACTTCCCTGTGATTACTAATCTTTTTATTTTGTGTTTCAGACAGACTGCCATCTTGAATTAAACACGGCGGCCCCATAATTGATGTTTGAACGCAGTCGCTGGACGCAGTTTTTCCGCATTAGCTTAAGGTTTGAACATTTGGTGTATATGTGTATACAAAGATGTATTTTCTTTGTATTTGCAGGAAACAATTACCCACAGCAACCATAACGTAGCTTAGAGTCCATATATTAACCAACATGGCAGAGTCTTCATCTAACAAGAAGTCAAAAACTGTGGACTTTGAACTTTGCTTCATTTGTCAGCTGAGGAGCAAACAAACAGATTATACAAACTATGTGCTTCACCCTTCTTTGCTTTCAGTAGAGAAACTAATTGCATCAACTGATGTTCGATGTTCATACGGGGAAACAGAGTTCTCTGCATTAAAGGATTGCATAAGTGGTTCGTCTGCCGATGAACTGCTACAGAAAAGTGTTTCCTACCACAAGACATGTTACAGGGATCTCACAAACAAAACACACGTTGAACGAGCAAAAAGGAGATATGAGAAGGGACAAGCAACAGGCAGTGTCAGTGATGTAAAACAGAAGAAAAAAGGACGACCATCAAAATCCACTTCTACCTGTACTTCTACGTCACTACCTATATGTACCAGACGTCAGACTTTCGACAAGGAAATGTGTGTCATTTGCCAAGAAGAGAGAGCAGACAACTTGCATGATGTCTCAACTGAAAACATGGGAGCTCAGCTCAAGGCAATTGGCCAACAGACAACAAATGAACAGTTGAAAGTCAGACTGAGCAATGTTGTTGCATCATCAGATCTTTTAACAGCAGTTGCAGAGGACATGAAGTATCACCTGCTGTGCTTAAGCCATGCAAAACGAGACACAGAAAAGGCGAAGATACAACTCCCAAAAGATGATATTAAGTTCGCACAGTTAGTGTCTGATGTAGAGATTCTCGAAATGGTGGAAACAGAAATTAACAACTCAACGCATGAATCTGTTTTGAATATGAACGACATTGAAAAATCTTATGTATGTTTGCTGGAAGCAAACGGGTTTACTTTACCCGATTATCCGCGATACAAACTATACCTAAAGCAACTGATTTTGGACAATATCCCTGATGTGCACTTCACCAGACCTCCAGACAAAACAAAACCAGAACAAGTACTTTCTACAAAGGCCAAGGAAACCCTGTTAGCTGGTGCTCTTGCCAGCGACCCAAAACACATAAGAGAAGATGTGAAAGTCCTTCTCAAAGCTGCTAAAATCCTGAGAAAAGACATTGCAAACGCACCTCCGTGGAAATTTCAAGGAACATTTGATAATTATGAACCACCGGCTTTGCTCCTACTCTTCTGCAAACATGCTATCCAAGGTTTGCATGAAGTTAAAACTACCAGCAGGGCCGAATCTATGAATCAAAGTGCATCTGTGCTGGCGCAGCAGTTCGTGTGTGCATACAAGACTGATCGGCAGGTTACTTATGAAACAAAACATGAAAACGTCACTTTCAAACACCGAACTGAAACTCCCCTCAATATCGGATTAGCTCTAGAGGTACACAAAAGCACCAGATCAAAGTCCCTTGTAGAGAAGCTAGACCAACTAGACCTCACTGTCCCATACAAAGAGGTTATGGAAATAGAGACTGCCATCGCAAATGCTGTTCTTGAGCAGATGAATTCCACAGGAGGAGTTTATCGTCCACCTTGGTTGGTCCACGATATGTTTGTTTGGTTTGCCCTGGACAACATAGATTTTCTTGAATCCACACCTTCCGGGATGAATACACTCCATGGCACTGCCATTGCTGTATATCAGACTGCATCTGACAGTTACTCAACAATACCAATTGACATTGATCGTTCATCACACTCTGAAACGTTGGAGGCTACAGTTCCAAGTGAAATCTTACCATGTGACAAACCGGTACCAACAGCCAAAAAGTGTGCTTGCACACTGAACTCTGGCACATCTAGCACAGAGCTGAACAAGGAGAAGGATCTGGCATGGATTACTGGATGCTTGGACTTCAAAGAAAGTCACAACTTTAGCCTAAATTTGATGATTCCATTGGTTTTCTTGTGTCAGAAAACCTATGTTTAGATACTTTGTTTGTAATTATATCATGTGTACTAGCGAAGATATTGAATTATTGCTAAACAGCGGCTATTTTGGCCGCCATCTTGGATTTCGGACCCTTAGAATGTGAAAAAAAAATGGCACCCTAATTTTTTTTTAAAACTTATGATATCTTCTTTCAAAATCAAATGAGTTTTTGCTTTTACCAAAAAAATTACACGAAATTACAAATGAGCCTACACTACTTGCAGATGTGATATTCTAGGTTACTTGTATAGGATGTATAGGATAGGCTAAAATAAGACAATGGCTTCTGCCCATTCCTTTTTTCGGTAATGTGTTATGATGAAATCTGAAATGAAATGTATCTTCTTTTTTGAAATACTAGTGCATACCTGTAGCAAGCAAGTATTCTTGTCAGAAAACAGGTAACCCAATTAGGCTTTACAGGCCCAAATGTAGGCTGTGTTTGAAAGTGGAATACAAAGAGGTGTAGCCTATATGTAGGCAAACACACATGTTAGACTTTGACAAATATGAAAGGGACTGAACACTAAGATTTATTTGATTGTGTGAATATTAATTACAGAATTATTGAAAATGAATGGGACAACCAATATTAGTGCATCCTTTTATAGGGCAGCGCGATGGCGGAGTGGTTAGCACTGCGGCAGCACAGCAACTCACCCTTGGCCAGGGGATCCTGGGTTCGATCCCAGCCCCCGACCAACAGTGATCTGTGTGGAGTTTGTATGTTCTCCCCATGTCTGCGTGGGTTTACTCCGGGATTTCTCCGGTTTCCTCCCACATGCCCAAAAACATGCAAGTTAGGTATTGGCATCAAAGTGGGGATTCTAAATTGTCCTTAGGTATGAATGTGAGAGTGAATGGTTGTCTGTCTCTCTGTGTTGGCCCTGTGATGGACTGGCGATCTGTCCAGGGTGTACCCTGCCTCTCGCCCAAAGATGCTGGGATAGGCTCCAGCCCCCCCACGACCCAAAAAGGATTAAGCGGACGAAGATGGATGGATTATAGGTACAAAACACCCAACATTATTATACTCAGCAGAATGACCCGTTTGGCTGCAACTGTAGCATCAGTGTTGTCCATTTATCAGTAAATAAAAAATGATTTATTTCGTTATTTGGACGGTTTTTGTCACAGTCGTTGTTTAGTCAAAGCATGCATGTGTCCGCACGTCTGTGATGTCATAGAGAGTGCTTTGATCTCTCTATGTCATCTAAGATAAGATAAGATAAGATAAGATAAGCCTTTATTAGTCCCACAATGGGGAAATTCCAGGATTGCAACAGCACAGGGATAGCAACACTCAGAGCAATAATTTAGAAGATAAGAAAATAAGAGCAGTGAATATACATATGTACACATAAATATATATACACAGTGCGGAGCATTGTAGCTAGATGGAGTAAACAGCATAACTGTCTATTTAGTTACCCTACATGGTATGAATATGTACCCATACATATTGTCACCCTCCATAGCGACTGATATTGTCCTAGATGTATACTGGAGGGGACCATTTGTGTAAGTCTGTTGCATCTTTTGCATTCAATACTATTAGGTCGTCACGTTTTTTTGCCACCTCTGCGAGCAGCCCTGCTAGGTTATACAGTCTGACAGCCGTAGGTAGGAAGGACCTGCAAAACCTCTCGGTCGCACACCTAGGATGATGTAGTCTACTGCTAAATGAGCTCCTCAGTGCGTTCAGTATGTCCTGCATAGGGTGGGACTGGGACTCCAGCAGAGATGACAGTTTAGCCACCATCCTTCTCTCTCCTATCTCCTCCACTGGGTCAAGGCGTTGCCCCAGGACAGAGCTAGCTTTCTTGATTAGTTTGTTCAGTCGCTTCCTATCGGCTGCTGCAATGCCGTTGCCCCAGCAGACCACTCCAAAAGTGATGGCTGATGCCACCACCGTGTCGTAGAATGTCTTCTGGAGCACCCCTTGTACACCAAAAGACCTGAGCCTCCTCAGTAGGAACAACCTGCGCTGTCCCTTCTTGTAGAGTGCGTTGGTATTGTGTGACCAGTCTAGTTTATTGTTCAGAGGAACACCCAGGTACTTGTAGGATGTCACCATCTCAATGTCTGTTCCCTGGATGTTTACTGGTGCTGTGAGGGAATGTCCTTGCCTGCAGCAGTCCACCACCAGCTCCTTAGTTTTCCTCGCGTTGATCTGGAGGCAGTTCCGATGGCACCAGTCCACAAAGTCCTGGATAAGTCCTCTGTACTCAGCTTCATCTCTGTTGGAGATGAGGCCGATGATCGCAGAGTCATCAGAGAATTTCTGTAGGTGGCAGTGTGTTGTGTTGTGTGAGAAGTCTGCAGTATAAAGGGTGAACAGGAAGGGAGCCAAAACCGTTCCCTGGGGGGCCCCCGTGCTGCCGATGATCGTGTCGGACACACAATCCTGGGTTCTCACAAACTGTGGGCAGTTAGTGAGGTAGTCCAGGATCCATGATGACAGGTGCTGGTCCACCCCTGTGCACAGCAGCTTGTCCTTCAGGATTATCGGTTGGATGGTGTTGAAAGCACTGGAGAAGTCAAAGAACAGGATCCTCACTACGTTCCTGGGCTTCTCCAGGTGGGACAGGGAACGGTGAAGAAGGAAGATCACTGCATCATCCACCCCAATGCCATGCTGGTAGGCGAAGTGGAGTGGATCCATCGCTGGTCCCACCAGGGGGCGGAGGTAAGCAAGGAGCAGTCTCTCCAGGGTCTTCATCATGTGAGACGTCAGGGCCACTGGTCTGTAGCTGTTCAGATCTTTGGGGTGGGAAGTCTTTGGTACAAGTACCACACAAGATGTTTTCCACAAATGTGGTACCTTCCCCAGCTTCAGACTCAGGTTGAAGATGTGCTCCACAATCCCACACAGCTGGTCTGCACAGGACTCGAGGAGCTTCGCGCTGATGCCGTCCGGTCCCAAGGCCTTCCTCGCCTTGATCTTCCTCAGCTCCGTCCTCACCTGGGTCTTAGTGAGGGTCATGTTGGGGGACTGTGTGCTGGGAGTGGGGGAGTGTTGGTGGAGTGGGGTGTGGACAGCAGGTCTCGATGACTTTAGAGGCAGCAGTGGTTGGTGTGCAGTCGGGGAGGGGGAGGGCGGTTTGTCAAACCTATTAAAAAACAGGTTCAGATTGTTCGCCCACTCCCTGCCCCCCGTGGCCTGGGAGGAGGTATTCTGGAGCCCAGAGATGGTTTTAAGGTTTCTCCAGACGCCGCCGATGTTGCTTTGTTGCAGCTTGTCCTCCATCTTCTTCCTGAAGCTGTCCTTGCCTTCTCTGATCTTCCTCCTCAGCTCCCTCTGTATGGACTTCAGCATCTCCATGTTCCCCGACCTGAAGATCCTCTTCTTCTCTCTCAGAAGTGTTTTTATCTCAGGGTTGATCCAGGGTTTGTTGTTCGAGCAACACCGTATGGTGTTGGTGGGTAGGGTGTTGTCCACACAGAAGTTGATGTAGTCCGTGATGGTGTGAGTGAGGCCATCAATGTCCTCACCATGTGGATCGCAGAGCTGCTCCCAGGCAGTGGTTTCAAAACAGTCCTTTAGAGCATCCATTGCCTCCTCAGACCATATCTTCACTGTGCGCATGACCGGAGGTTGTCTGTGTACTTTTTATTTAGCGAATGCAAAGTCCTTAAGCCAAGCAGTTGCCTCCTGGTTTGCTGTATGGAGGGTGTGTAATCCTCCTTCCAGTCTTTGGAGTGGGCAAACCTCTATGATGTGTTCCATAGTTTGCTCCTCTCCACATGCGCACAGTGGGCTAGGGCTACTGCCCCATCTGTGAAGGCTGGCCAAGCAGGGGCCATGTCCAGTCCTGAAGCGATTGAGTGTAGACCACTGTCTCCTTGGGAGGTTGGTGCCCGGGACCTGTTGGTTGGGGTTTATCACCAGCTGTTTGTTTGGGACCTCCTTGGTCTCCCATTCCTCTTGCCAAGCTGTCTGGATGGTAAAGTCAGCTGGGGGAGGGTTTTTCCAAATCGGCCGTCTGGATGAAAGTCGAGCAGTGGGTGGGGTGTAGATATCTGCATGGATTGGTAAGTGAGGAAAATCTTTAACTTTTTGGAGCATCCTTTGAGTTAATGCTGCTCGCCGGATGTGTGGAGGGGCTATGTTTGACAGTACAGAGAGCCAGGGGAGTGGTGTTGAGCGGATTGTTCCAGTTATAGTTCTCATGGTTGAGTTGAGCTGGGTGTCTACATGGTGTGTGTAAGATGACCTGGACCAGACAGGGGCACAATATTCTGCTACAGAGTATGAAAGGGCCAGTGCTGAGGTGCGCAGGGTGGAGACTGCCGCCCCCCATTTTGCACCAGCGAGCTTGCAGAGAAGGTTGTTTCGTACTTTCACCTTAGCAGCCGTCCCCTTTAGATGTTCCTTGAAGGATAAGGTCCTATCAAGGGTCACTCCAAGATAAGTTGGATTTGGGGCATGCTTAAGCTTGAGTCCGCTCAGGTGGATGTTTAGTTCTCTGGCAGCTTTTGCATTGTGGAGATGGAATACACTGGAGACGGTTTTTGCTGGGCTTGGTTTTAGGCGCCAGATTTTGCAGAACTGGTCCAGTTTAGCAAGATCTTCCGTGAGCACCCGTTCCAGTGGTTCAAAGTCTGGTGCTTGGAATGCCAAACAGATGTCATCTGCATAGATGAATTTGCGGGATTTTGTAGTAGGCAGGTCGTTTATGTAGAGGTTGAACAGAGTTGGAGCTAGAACTGAGCCTTGTGGGAGTCCGTTTTTCTGCATTCTCCATGCACTTGTGTTCTGACTAAGATGGACTCTGAACCTTCGGTTGGTCAGCAGTGTTTTTATAATTGCTGTTGCCCAAGCAGGGATCGCCTTTATAAGTTTCAGGAGGAGGCCTTTGTGCCAGACCGTATCATAGGCGGCTGTAAGATCGAGAAACACAGCCCCTGTCTTCAGTCTGCTCTCGAAGCCATTTTCAATGAAGGTGGTTAGGGCCAGTACTTGTTCTCCTGTACTGCGGTCCTTGCGGAAACCTGCTTGATCCACACTTAGAATATCCTCTATTTCTGGGGAAATGCATTGCAGTATTAGGCGCTCCATGATTTTGTAAGGAACGCTGAGTAGGGAGATTGGGCGGTAGCTTGCTGGTAGTTTGTGGTCTTTGCCAGGTTTTGGGATGGCAATGACCTTTGCTGTCCGCCATTTCTTTGGGATCGAGTTCGTTTGTGTGATCCTTGTGTAGAATTGTGTCAACCAGGTTAGGGCTCGGGGGCCAAGATTTTTCATGAATTCTGGGAAGATGTTATCGTATCCTGCTGCCTTTCCACATTTCAGGCCCTGTAGGACTTTCTCCAGTTCAGCAGCCTCGAAGGGTTCAGGGTTTGTTTCCTCTACAGGCATTTTTTGGTGTTTTTTTAGCTCAGTTGTAACTGCTCTTCTGGTGTCTTTGTCTTGGGGTGCTTTGGCGATAGTCAGTAGGTGGGATGCAACTTGGTTGGGTGTGACGGATGCTCGGCTTTGGCTAGGGGGCTTCTGTGCAGCTCCTAGGTGACGGATGAGGCTCCAACATTTCCTGCTAGAGTGCGTAAAGCTCCGGTCAGCAACTGTCTCCTCCCATTTCTTTCGCCGGGCTGTATTTAGCGAATCAATGAGATGGTCTGCTATCTCTGGGTCCCCTGATGTTTGATAGGATTGTAGGAGGGCAGCACTTTCTCCGTCCAAACATGGGACATAGAGGGGTCGGTAGCCTCGTGGGATTGCAGTATGGGCAGCCTTGAAGATTGCGCTGCAGAAGCGGTTGTATGCTTCATCTACAGTGATGGAGTGGAGTGGGATGGTAACAACGCTCCAGTCCAGACTTTCACTGAATTTCTTCCAGTTGGCTTTGCGGAAGTTCCAGCGCATCTTCCTTGGGCTGTATATGACTGGAAGTTGTAGGCCAATGTGTACAAGCAGGGGCCGGTGTTGGCTGTGTGGAAAATCATCAAGAATGAGGATCTGTGTAGGATATGGCTCCCCATTCAAAGAGCTGACCCAACACAGGTCAGGAGAATAATCCTTCTTCCACCTAGCAGAGTGGAAGGTTCCTCTTTGTTTGGGGTCGTATATCAAAGCGAGGTCATTTCTGGATGCCCAGTCTGAAAGTGCCTCCCCATCACTGTCCACTGCTGGGTACCCCCAGTCAGGGTGATGGCTGTTAAAGTCCCCCACATAGATGGCAGGGTGGGGTAGGGTGGGTAAGACCTGCAGATCCCAGTTGGCATTAGGGGGCTTGTACACATTGACAATATGGAAGCCACCAATGATTATGGTGTCTGAGAAATGTGTTGTTATCAGGTGATTTGCTTCAACTATGTCAGAACGCACATAGGTGGCACGTCCATGCTTAGCATGTAGAACATAGCACAGGAGGTCAAAGCCTTTGATGGTGAAGCGGCCAGCTTCCTCTGTGCCAATATGAGTCTCTTGGAGGCAGATTATATCAATCGAATGTTGGAAGGCGAGGACTTCGATAAGGCTTCGCTTGGCTGCAGATAGGCCTTCAACGTTTAGTTGTAATATGCGAAGGGCAGATCCTACCACAAAGTGCTCTTGGGGCTGTTTGCTTTCGGCTTTAGGACTGTGACTAGGATTCTTCTTTGACTTGGCACAGAGGCGTCGTCTCTTCGAATTTAGTCTGCTGGCAGGATCATTAGCTTCCCCAGGTGAGCCCGGGTACTGGCGGAGGGCGCGACGAGAACGCTGATCCATTGCCCCCCGTCTGTGTACTAGGGGCAGGAGATGAACCAAGTTGTGATCCGATCTCCCAAGTGGGGGGAGTGGTGATGAGTTGTATGCCTCCTTAGTGTTTGCATAGAATAAGTCCAGTGTTTTATTGTCTCTAGTGTGGCATGTGACATACTGGGTCAACGTGGGCAGAATGGGGGACAGTGAAATATGGTTGAAATCACCTGTGATGAGGAGAAGAGCATCTGTGTGTTCTGTCAGCAGCCTGCCAGTTACTGAGTGAATGGCGTCACGCACTGTCCCCATGTTCGCCGTCGGATTTGCATAAATAACAATGCAGATCACGTGTGAGTATTCCCTCGGGAGATAGGTAGGCCGCATGCTAACAGCTAGCAACTCAATGTCTTTGCTGCAGTGTTGTTGTTTAACCATGATATGTCCCGGTCTGTACCAGCTGTTATTGACATACATTATCAATCCTCCGCCCCTTGCCTTCCCACTGTCTGGTGTCCGGTCTGCCCGTATTGCGTGGAAACCCCCCAGTTCGATGTTAGCATCTGTTGCTAGTTCAGTTAGCCACGTCTCAGTAAAAAACATCATGCTAATCTCTCTGAAGACGCTCTGGTAACGAGCCATAGCCGCTAGCTCATCTGTCTTATTGAGTCGCGATCATACATTCCCCATAATAACGGATGGAAGGATGGGTCTGTACCTTATATTTCTCGCTCACCGTCTTGCTCCAGCACGGCATCCACGTCATTTCTGTCTTACTTCGCCCAGTATGTTGAAGTCTTGCGCTAGCATCTTGGTCCGGTTAAGTGCTAACAGCTGGTCTCTACTGTAATGTATCCTGCTAAAAACAGTGGCTCCGTCTGCCAGCTCAGGAGACATTTGGGCAATCCGTGTGTCCGTCCGTCCGTGATGATTTAAGGTGTTGCCGGATCAGAAAGATTAGCAAGAGAAGCCAGATAGTAAATAGAAATAGGAAGAAATTGATCCGCTGTTGCAAAAAGGCAGCCTACTCGTGTGGCGCCGGAAGAAGAGTGCTTTGATCTCTCTGTCATCTTTAACGGGACATAGTAACTTCCTGAGCTAACTCCATAATGCCCCTATGGACATTCATTAAATATTTTCCCTCCTAAACGTCCACATATCCAGGGAGGCTGAAATTCTGGGATGCACACCCTTGTAACCTCAGCAAAGCACTTATAAAATCTGAGGCCAGTCTGACGAATGGTTCGGGAGATATGCATGGAACACACAGACACACAGACAGAGATTCCTTGCATTTATCGATAGAGATATAACTGAAATAAATCATTCATTCATTCATACTACACTGCATAGTAAAATCAACTTAAGATATTCTAAATGTTAATGTGTGTATCAGTAAAGGTAAAAGGTGACCTAGCCACCTGAACAATGCTGCACAATGATGCTGATTAACACCATGATTGTTGCACATGATTGTGCCTCGGGCTGACCTTGCAGAGAAGAATCTTCATAACTCAAAATATTTGATTTTTCAGCAGTGGTAAAAGCAGTGACAAAGCAGTCATGCTTATTTTGACATGAAGGGTTGCAAATAATGATTGTTTTTGTTACAGATTAATCTACTCATTCTTTTATTTAGTCGACTAATCATTTGCTCTATAAAATATATGAAAAAAACAGTCACAAATGTTCACCAAAATATCCTAGAGCTCAAGGTGACCTCATCAATTGACTTGATTTCTCAAACAAATACAAAACTCGGCGACTTATATTGAAAAACAAATACGGTGGCAAATTTTCACATTTAGAATTTGTACTTGAAAAGGGTGCACAGCCAATTAATGGATTATTAAAGTAGTTGTTAATTATTCAGTCAGTCAATTAACCAGTTTATCAGCAGCACTAGTTGGCATGCTTGTAGAGCACAGACAGAGTTCATGTGAACCATGCTATCTGCTGATGCTCTGGACAGTCGGGCAGATAGACACTACTATGGTGTTTTTATCAATATTGATTTCAATGACTAAAATTGACTAAAATTATTTTATCAACTAAAACTAAAAATTAAACTGAAATTAACATTTTTATATGTTACTTTTGACACCTGATTTTAGTCAAGATTTAATCTTGTTTAGTCTTAGTCATAGTTGTAGTTTTAGTTTAGTCTATTAATTATCAATGATTTTGGTCTAGTTTTAGTCAACAAAAATTTTGTCGACTAAATAGTTTTAGTTGATGAAATTAACACTTTTTTTATTAAAGCGGTGCTCTGGTGATGGAATGAGGATTATATTTCTTCAGTATCTGTAAACTCAAGGCCCAATGACGGTTCATCCTTGTCCTGAATTCAGACTTTAATTAGGTTTTCAGGTGGTATTCTGCTCAGGATTCCCCCAAGAAACATATTCAGAGCTTAGAATAGTCTAATTAAGATGAATATTTGAAGCTTTAGTCGACTATCAAGGGGTTTGGGGTGCATGGTAATATGTATTGCAATATAAATTTTACAGCATAGTTTGTATCAGTATAGTTTGATCTTGAGCTATAACTGACTTCACCTATAGCTCAGTGAATGTAAGACCACTTTTCCCTTTGCTCACAGCTAACTGTCAGGTTTGTGTTAGCAGGATTCATTGATGCCCCACTTTCCATCCACTGCTTATGAAGAACACTTTGCAACACATTTTGGTTGTGGTTCATTATGTTTGCAAGATCTAAATTATTTGAGGAACTATCTTTTGTTACATTGTTATGCATTTGCCCTTTTTTTTAATCTCTGTTGTATTAGATGTCAGTAGTAGGCTCAGATTCTTCACAGCCAGTGATGTCTGTAGCATCATTTTGCTTTGGCTCATCAATAAAATTATTCTTCATCTTAAAGACATTGTTTCACCCAGGAAAAGGCCAGTGAAGAACTGCTTTTTCACCTCAGGACCACAGCTGAACCAACATTCCTTTGTTGAGCAAAGCTAAGGAATGCTCTCAGTCTATTAACTCACATCATAAATAACTTGGGGACTTCCTCAACGAAGACAGGTTTATATTCAACAGGCATACCATAAAACCTGAAAGGCATTCACTAAGGCCTTGGATTGGCCACAGCTCAACACTACCCCTGGTGGACGTCTATGGAGTAGATGCTCACTTTGACTGTACAAGTTTTGAACTGAAATTAACTCTTCATTTCTCAGGACAATTCTAAGGACACCATTTGTTGAAGATCACTGCCTCGGTGGGACTTTGCTATTCTGTGGACAATCAGTGGGTTTGAAATATAGTTTAATCCTTGATTTTAAATATGTGCATGTTAAAATGTTTCAATGAATGTTTGTTCTTGCATGTTAATTTAAAAGCACTAGTTATAAAGTTGCATGAATCACTAAAGCTAGCTTAGACTTTATACATAAGTAGGTTAAGGAATCCCCAG
Source organism: Pholidichthys leucotaenia (assembly GCA_020510985.1). NCBI lineage: Eukaryota > Metazoa > Chordata > Actinopteri > Cichliformes > Pholidichthyidae > Pholidichthys > Pholidichthys leucotaenia. The sequence continues at coordinate 224,268,859 of CM035841.1, forward strand.
TGTATTGAAATTGTGTGTGATTCTGTGAGGACTGGTATCAGCCAGTCATCACCAAGCATATGCTGGGCTCCAGCTCTTTCATTCCATTGGTTCCTTACAGACAAAAGCCTGTTCATTAGATTAAAGTTCATAAAACCCGCCCACGAAGGAAGACTGTTGGCTGGGGCTGCTGCCAATCCCCGGAAGCCCGCGAAAGTTGTCTGCAAATAAAAAGGAGAGACACTCTCCCTTCAGCCTCTTTTCTTCTTCTCTTTCTCTTCACTTTACGGCAGATGACTACTGGAGAACAAAGAGATCACTTCACTGCCACAGAACAAAGGAGACTTCTCGCACATACTTTTTCTATGATCACCTCAGAGCAGAGAACATGAAATATTGCATTTGTGTAAACTTCTGTGTATTTTAATGTTTTTCTTTAAATGTCTAGGAATTAATTCTTTTCTTTTCTGAGCTCAAATTCTAATTCAAACTCCCGCTCTTAGACGTCAATTTTTATAACTTCCTCCTGTTAAACTTTCTTTAAACTCATCGTTTTTAGTTTTAACTTTAATTTTAATTTTATATATTTTCTTTAAAAAGACTGAGTGACCCTCTCCATAATAGAAGCTAACTTCAACTCCACGAAGTCAGAAAGATCTTTTAATTTTGCTATTGGATCAGATTTTGTAATTATTCTCAAATTCCCTTGGAAAGAGCTGATCCATGAAAGCTTCAACGTCGCCATTACGCTGCCTGAAGAAAACACCGTTGTCATCTTTGCTGCACTTCAGCCCAACAACCAAAATCTCATCTTATGACTGTAGACTTTGGAAGCTGCTGTACCTTGTCTGAATGTCTGCTGGCAAGATATTCTGGTTTTGGTGTCATGTACCAACTAAAACTTCCAAGAAGATTATGACGAAGGATCTCCACCAACATGGGTCACGTGAGCTGCATTCTTTATTCATCTGCTGAATAAAACATCTGCGATTTGAGAATAATTCTGCATCTGATCAGATACAAAATTAAAGTGCAATTAATGCAACTCCTCTTTTCATTAAAATCCTGTTTTCATTTTCTTAAGAGTAATCCAGAATTTTCCATACAGTTAGTTCAATTTTCCCCATAAATTTGCGTTCAGTTTTCCATAATCCATTAACTTCAAACTGGTCTAAATTCAGCTCACATTTTCACCCTGGTTCTGCAAATGTTCACATTGTTACTCTGTCATGTACAAGTTTAATTTAATGGTTAATGCAAATAATTTCATTGTCCTTTAATCATCATTTCATTTAATAAAGACGTGAAAAATGAGAGAAGTTGTTGGGAATTTATTTCATTCTGAGTCTGGTTTCAAAGCCCCAGTATCGAATTCACTAAAATTTTGAGACTGATTATTAATTAATTTATTGAGTGATTAAACTGATATAAAGTGAAATTAATGACTAAAAGTGGTTACTAAAGAGGTGAGCTGGTGCCCAGACGAGTGTTTACTATAAACTTTTCCTGTGTGTGGACCCGGAGTAAATCTCAGGTCCTGATACTTAAATAACAAATTAAATAATCTTTATACCTGATCATAATTATAAATCACTTATTGCTACATGTCTGAGATGGTAATGGAGACAAAAGCATGTGAGGTGGACATGAACAGTGTGCAGTGACCTGCCAAACATACTGAAAAATAGAATTACAGATATTCTAAAGGGGGGGGGGGGGGTAACACAAATGAAGTAAACATGTATTATTTGTTGTTAAATCAGGAAAGGTTACATCATATTTGAAAGAAAATGACAAAACACCTGATAGAATTCAGTTCAAATCAGCTTTATTTGTATAGCACCAGTTTCCAACAGCAGTCATCTCAACTGTAGGGAAAACCCCACAATTGCAGAAAAGACCCCAACAATCAGGCAATCCCCTGTGAGCAGCACTTGGCGACGGTGGAGAGGAAAAACTCCCTTTTAGCAGGAAGAAACCTCTAGCAGAACCAGGCTTAGGGAGGGGCAGTCATCTACTGCAACTGGCTGGGGGGTGAGGGGATAGAGAAGAAGACGAAGAAGAAAAGAACAGACATGTAGCAAGCTAACAGCATTACGGGGACTCAGTCTATGGGACAGAACAAACAGGTGTCAATTAGCAGCAAAATCTTACAACACTTGTTGAGAGAGAAACGAAAGCCCAGTGCAACATAGGAGGTCCCCTAGCTGTCTGAACCTACAGCAACATAACTAGGGGAAGGTTCAGGGGCACCTTTTCCAACCCTACAAGCTTTGTCAGAAGGAAAGTTTTAACCCTATTCTTAAAAACAGAGATCGAATGGGACAGACTGGGACAGACAAACAGACTGGCAGCCTGATAACGAAAAGCTCTGCCTCCCTTTGTACTCCTAAGCTATGTGTCCACTGAGGTGTCTGTTGATGGAAGCTCCCCACGCCTCCTAAACATTGGGATCCATCAGGAGCGTGAAGGGGGCATAACCAGGTAAGAGTCATGAGTCCAATACTCCATAGCCGCACACTGCACGGAGAGTATCACTGTCTGGTCAGAGAACTTCGGCCGGTTTTCAAGCAGTATTTTCGGCTACAAAAGTGCAGTTTGATGAGGTTTTTCTGTCTACCCAACCCGCTTTGCTCTCCCTGACCTGCACAGCCTGCACATTATTGGTCGCCGTGACTCCTGGTGGGTGGGCTGTTCTAGGCTGTTCACGACGCTTCCGGACGTTAAAGTTTTGCGTATATCTTCAAAAGTAAAAAGTGAAACATTCTTCAGAAAACGATCGAGGTGAGAAATAAATGTGTAGTTGCCAAATATGTGTTTACTTTTTACTAGCAACCACTATTTTACAAGTTCAGCACGAGCTCCGGGAAGTGATCGACTCCACGCACCTGCTCCTCATTTGCGTATTTTGGGCATGAGCGAGGATTCAGGAAGAGGAGGAGCGGGTACCTCTAAGCCATGGCTTGAGATTCTTGATGTAACACTACGAGAGTACATGCGGGGCGTGCCACATACACAATGAATGGGAAGCGTGAACACGCATGCCTACGTTGACAAGTACCATTAGAGATTCTAGGTATTACAAGTAATCCTGCATTTTGGAAGTGTAGTGCTCTGTTAGGATAATAATTATTTTAGATAAGATGCGATAAGGCTTTATTGATCCCACGTTGGGGAAATTGACTTGTTACAGCAGCAGAAGAGTCAGAACAGAAAAACAGAAAAAACAAAACAAAAAATGACAAAAAAATGTTTTCTTCCTTTAAAGAAAACAAAAGGAAAAAAGGCTATCCAAACCCGCCTGACCTTATGTGAAAAAGGTAGGTTTAGATAGCTTTTTCCCCCTTAATAAATGAAATCATCATTTAAAAATTGCATTTTGTATTTACTTGGGTTATCTTTGTCTAATATTAAAATATGCTTGATCTGAAAAATTTATAGTTGCAATCAAAATCATTCAACCTCCCACTGCAAATTAGGTTTGTTGACAAAATGTATAAACTAGCAGCTGTTTGCAATAAACAAACAAGAGCAATTTAAATAGCTCAACACAACTGATATTACAAGTGGTTTCTCCAAATTAAACACAAAATGCCACTTTTAATGACTACTGTAGTCTCAAAATTATTCAACCCCTTCATGACAATCATCTTTAGTACTTAATAGAGCACCCTTTTTCTGTTATGACCTGTTGCAAACGTGGTGCATAGCCAGACATCAGCTTCTGGCAGCGTTCTTGAGGAATCTTAGTCCATTCCTCAAGGGCAAAGGCTTCCAGTTAGTGGTGGGCGATATGGCCAACAAATGATATCACGATATTTCTGTGAATTTTAATAACAATATTCTTCACAATATCAAGGAATATAGTTTTTTCTTTTAAATTTATAAAGGACAGTTTCACAGGTCAGCGTTAATTATGTTCAACATATTCAGTAAAAACAAAACAACATCTCTTATTTCTCCAGTTTATAAAGAGCAGTTTAGAATGCGTTTAAAACTTTTTTTTTAATTCTGTATCAAATATTACTAGAAAAATTATAAGCCACCACATCTTAAGCACTCTGAGGGGTGAACTGGGACAAAAATTCAGGACGGGAATTTGACTTCATCCTAGGTCACCCTATTGTTGGAAACCAGAAACCACCAATTTTAGTAGGCCAACATTTTAAAATAACAGGTATCATACTAGTTATAAATGTAATAATATTTATAATAAATGTTAAAATAACATAAATAATAAATAAATAATACCCAGCCAGTCGCAGCAGATGACTGTGCCTCCCTGAGCCTGGTTCTGCTCGAGGTTTCTTCCTGTTAAAAAGGAGTTTTTCCTCTCCACCGTTGCCAAGCGCTTGCTCACAGGGATCGCCTGATTGCTGGGGTTTTTCTGCAACTGTGGGGGTTTCCCCTACAGTTGAAAGTGCTATGAGATGACTGTTGTGAAATGGTGCTGTATAAATAAATAAAGTTGAATAAATAAAGTTAATTATAACCTTTGGGTGGGACAAAAATAATAAATTTGGATTGTAATAGTCAACTGATCTATTGATTATTAAAACAACTGATTGACTAATCGTAATTTAAATCTGATGCTGCTTCTCATTTCTTCACCTTTTCAGAGTAACAACACAAGGTAAAAGGCTTTAGGTAAAAAGTTAAAATTCTGCATGAAAAAGGTCACAAATTTGTCACCAAAATTGTTCAAAATTTTAAAAAAATGCACATTTATAAAGAGATGTTTATTGAGAAAAAAGCAAATTTAGGAGAGAACGGTAATGAGCAGATGAGAGTAAAGTTGGTAGTGCAGACTACATATAGCCTGTAGTTTTGAAATTTCTGTAGATTTTTCTTAAAACATCTGAATAGTCCTGAAAACATTGTCTTATGAATATAAGCGCAATTTAGCTCTGGTTAATGCAACATATTTATTACATTAAAAAATGTAAACCCTAAACTGCAGTAAGCAGCTACAGCAGTATAACCACAGACACGTTGTCACCACATTACTTCTGTCATCATCTCATTTCTATGCTCTGGGACGTGAGGGGGTTTTGCTGTGTTTAGCATATTAAATTAATTTAGTCTAGTCTGTTATTTCACCGGGTCAGGAAGAGGGTCTAAATGAAACAGGGTGAGAGTGGGCTTATTTAAAACTATTATTATTTCATCATTTTTATCATATTAAATATATGCTGACCTACTTGTCACTTCCCAAGACACTTCTGCTGGTAAGACCTCCCGTCACTCTCTCTTTCTCTCAATTTACCCGCGTTAGAAATCTCCGTTGCGCAGACAACTCCTGAGGCTGTTAACAGATTTTTTTTTTTCTTTCTTTCGGTTGGTTGAATAAATCACGCTGGAGCAGCCACAATGGAACGAAAATAAACCCCTGGACACTTTGCACGTCAGCAACATTGCTTCAGGGCAAAGTAAAGTTTTTCCCCAAAGTGGCGTTGTTGACATGCAGAAAAAAATGTGGGCAGATTATCTGCATCGCTACACTGTTTTATTTAAAAGATGGCAGCAGTCCGAAATGGTCTTGAAACTAAATTACTTTATCACAACCAGACGAAGACGTTCAAGCACGGAGCGCCGCTTTTCCCCCGCCATGTTTTTGTTTCCCCATTTCGGACCCCAAATATTGCAATGTTCATTTTTTCACCGGTATCAAAATTTATACCGGTATTATCGTGAACGATATGATATGGCACACCCCTACTTCCAGTTCACTAATATTCTAGGGTTTGTGTGCTGCAACCACCTTTTTCAAATCCCAGTAGGGTTTTCAATAGGGTTCAAATCAGGTAACTGTGATGGTCACTCTAGTATCTTCCAGGACTTCTTCTGAAACCAAGCCTTGATGGACTTTGGGGTATGTTTGGGATCATTGTCCTGTTGGATGGTCCAATGACGCCCAAGCTTCAGCTTCATCACAGACGGCATGACATTTTCTCCCAGGATTTCCTGATATTTGACTGAATCCATCTTGCCCTCCACACACTGCAGGTTTCCAGTGCCAGAGGAAGCAAAGTAGCCCCAGAGCATCACTAAGCTTCCGCTATGTTTCACTGTAGGCAGGGTGTTCTTTTCAGTGTATGCTTCATTCTTCCTCCTCCAGACACCCTGATGATCCATAGGCCTGAAAGTTCCAGTTTTGTTTCTTCATTTCACAGAACAGGATCCCCAAAACTCTTTGGTTATTTATATAGTTTTGAGGAAATTGGAGCTGACTTTTCTTGTGCTTTTAGGTCAGTAGTGGTGTATGTCTTGGAGTTCAGGCATGGAGAACTTCAGCGTTTAGTATGCACCTTACTGTGGAAACTGAAACCTCAGTGCCTGCTGCCACCAAGTCTTGCTGCAGGTCTTTTGCAGTCAGTCAAGGGATTTTGACCACCTGCCTCCTCAGGACTCTGGTGGCAGCCGTTGATAGCATCCTCTTTCTATCATGTCCAGGTAGTGTGGCCACTGTTCCTTTAACTTTAAACTTGTGAACTATGCTTCCAGCTGTATCTTTAGGAACATTCAGTACATTTACTATCTTTTTGTGTCATTTTCCTTGTTTGTGCAAAGCAATGATCTCTTCTCTGAACTTTTTGGACAATTCTCTTGACTTAGCCATACTTCTAACATGCAATCAAACATCACCAATCAACAGTCCAAGTATTTGAGGTGTTCTGTCTCAGCCACACCTGATGCAACTAATGAAGCTCTTGGTTGGTTGCATCAAGTGTGCTTGAAACCACACTTGATTTGCAAATGTGTGCTCTTATGAGGAATTCATTTGAATAATGTTGAGTCATTGAAAGTAGGATTTAGTATTGAATATGGAAAAAAAATCATTGTAATACTAGTTTTATTTACTGTTTAAACTGTTTTTGTGTCATGATCCTGGGCATGGGTGGGGGCCGTGCCCACTCTCCAGGTGGAGTTAAGCCTTTTCTGTTTGTTTGTTTCTTTATTTATCATAATCTGTTGCATGTTATCTGTTTATTTTTGGAGTGTGGTTCTCTGGGGGTTGTCCCTATTGTTAGTGATGGCCAGATGAGGCTTTCTGGAGGACTTGAGGCCTTTCATCAAAATGGCTCATATAGACGAGGCCTCATGTGAAACTTAATTTTCTCCACTAGGCCATCTAGTGGGAAAAACGTATAAAACATGAAAATTTTTATAAGGGTGTTATTGGTTTGTGTACTTTTTGATTTCAATAAATGCATTGTCTTTTAAGAAATATCAATGACCACAAGGGAAAAAAGAAATAATAAAACTGAGGTGCCTCAGCATAATGGCTTGTTATTGTTGTATCCAAGCTTTTTGAAACACAATAGACGCTTCACCTTGCAAGTAAAAATAAATTATGAGAAAAACCCAACTGGGACTTGAACCCCAGCTCTCCATATATAAGATAGACATTTTACCTCTACACTACCACTTAGTAACAGCTGGGTAAGACTTTCTTGAAGACTTGAGCCTTTCCATCAAAATGGTTCATATCGATGAAGCCTCATGTGAAATTTCATTTGCTCTACTCGGCCATGTAGTCGACAAAAAGTATACAGCATGCAGATTTTTACAAGGGCATTATTGCTTTAGTGTGTATTTTTTTTTCAATTTTAATAAGTGTGCTGTCTTTTAAGAGATATCAATGATCATAAGGGAGAAAAGAAATAATAAAACTGGGGTGATGACAGTGAATGTGACTGTGTTACTTCGTGTGCTTGTACTTATCTATTTTCATTAAGAAATAATAAATTTTCAACAGTCTTATAGTGTCTTTCCCAGTATATTCAACTCTGGCCTTATTCTCATGCAGGGCACAATGGCAATAGCGCCTCAGCATAATGATGCGTGATAATGATCCAAGCTCTTTGAAACACAACAGATACTTCACCTTGCAAATAAAAATCAAATTACAAGGATGACCTAGCTGGGATTCAAACCTAAGCCTCTAACTTGTAGAGCACATGCTTTACTGCTAAGCCATCACCTCAGTTACAATAAACATCCACTATTTGTGGAAAATACATCAATGGGAGAAATGTGCTCAAAATGTTCCCAAACAGGAGAAGTCCGTGTTTTTGGTGCTGCCTCCATCTGAAAATTGGCAGTGACAAATCCCTTACACAGTCAAACATTGACAACACAAAATGTGAGGGACGGAGATATCCATTGTGTATCACTGCTCACTTTATTTCATGTTGCGTGCAAAATTATGAATGGCTTCCTGACCCAGTCACGTGGTACAACATCAGCAATACATGCCTTGAAACGTGCTTCGCCAAATATTTCCTGGATAAGCTGGGAGCACCCCTGAAGCTCCGCAGCCTGCTGTCCTATCACTACCTATGGTCTTGTCTATTTGTGGTGTGTTATTTATGTTTTTTTGAATTGTACAATTTAGTTCTGGTCTGTACTTTTATTTCTGTCAGTGCTGTGCAGCTCCCGGCTGTCAGATTCTGTTTGTGGGCTGCACAGCTACCACCTGTTGTGTTGATTGCTTTACCACTCATATACTCACACCTGATGACCATCTGCGCATCTCTATTTAAGCAGATTGCTGCAGCTGTCTCATTGCAGTGGTCTTGCGTTCCAGACGTAATGAAATTAATCTGTAATCTTCCCCGGCGTCACTTGTAAGTTTAAGTGTTTTTGTATTTTGTATTTTGTTTCAGCTTTGTTAATAAACGTGCAAAGCTTACCGCCTGCGACTGGCGTCCTCTGTTAGCCCTAACAAGGGCGGTTATGACATCTTGCATAATCTGGTTGCTGCAAACACCTGAAAAATTGTAAATTTTGCCAATAAACCTAAAATGCAGTGGGGGTTAAATAATTTTAATTGTAACTTTAAGTGTGACAGATATACAAAAAACACAACCCCAGTTCTGGTGAAGTTGGGATGTTGTGTAAAATGTAAATAAAAACAAAATACAATGATTTTAAAATCACTTTCAACCTATATTCAATTGAATGCACTATAAAGACAAGATATTTAATGTTGAGTCTGATAAACTTTGTTGTTTTGTTGTAAATATTCTGCAGTGTTTCCTCTGGCTTAAAGACCTTAGCGTGGTGGCAACATATCCCCCCCGGAATATGTTAATTTTATACTATTTATTTCTTTTTAAAATTTTACACCGTAACGTTGCATATGGAACTTACCATTTGAAGTGTACAACCGAGGCTTGAATATTGGGCCAGTTGGGGTCCCACCCAGACATCCTGTGTTTAGACTTTTAAGTGGTGTTATCCTTTTCTCCTTCCTCTGCCTGAACACTTCCCTCTCCTTGGCTCCTCTCTTCTGTCTCATCTTGCCCTCTCTGAGCTCTGTCTAATTCAGGTTCTCTCTCTGTCTATGGTGGTATACAAACAGGTTAGAAAATATCAAGTGTCATGTTTTGTCCTGCAGGATTTTTTTTGTCACGGTTTACATAAATGACAAAAATATGTGTATTTTTTGTATTTTTATTCTAGTGTTTCTTTTTTTCCATAGAGAGAGTAGGGAAGGGAAAGAAACATTCATAATAGCAATGTACTCAAGCATACTTAAATTATATGATCAGGTGGGTAGTAATCAGAAATTCTACTCATGTAAAAGCAGAGCTTTGAAATTAATAATAAAAAGTAGGCAACCAAAAATTTCTAATTGAGTTAAGGGTACAAAGTTAGTTAGTTCCCTTCACACCATGTTGGTGTATGGGGCGGCGCCTATCTCCGTTTCTCTGACCCTAGGCCACACAGCTACTGTAAGTAGTGAAAGCTACAGCGGGGGGTCAGTCCTCTGGTAGCTCTGTGCGTAACTTTACTTTCCCCGTTCCATTATGCGGAGCACCACGCTAGAAAGTACCATTTTTATATGGTCTTTGGTATGACCTGGCCGGGATTTGAACCCCTGCCTCCCGGGTGTGGGGCGGATGCTCTACCAACTGAGCCACCACTCCGGTTTAAGGGTACAAAGAGCACCCACTTAAAAAAATGAGTAATGACTTCAGTCTTGAAGGTCTGAGGTTTTTCTCAAAAATTTATAACAATTTTTTTGTAGTCTTCTACTTTTCTCTGTAAATCTAAAGTTGAAACCATGTTCCTCAAATTTGTAATTTCCTCTTGTAAAATTGACTTTTCTTGTACATTTGAAACTTTATTATAAATTTGTGGATTATTTTATGACTAATTTTTGTCTGTTTTTTAAAATAAAATTACTGTTTTTTTTTTAGATAAATTTGAAACAGACTGTGGTAATTTATTTTTACTTTTTCCTTATAACAATTTACATTTTTGACCATAATTTTGCAGTCAGAACAGAACAATAATTTAACTCTGATTACAAAGAAAAAAATGTTAATAAAATTGTATTTAATGAAATAAATTAACTTAAATGACCAAGGATGCCATTATTTCTGTTATAATATTTCTTTATATTTATAGTTTGTTTTTTGTTTTTTTTTAGAAATCTCTTCACCACCCAGACAGCAGGAAAAACCTCCCGTATTTTGAAATCAAATGTTGACACGTTTAGTTTGTCTGAAGGATGTTGACAGATTAAAGTCATTGACTTCGTGAATTTTGGTCATCTTAACCTGCCAGGTACATAATAGGGAACTGTAGCGGACTCTAAAGACATAATTCACCACAATATGTGTTCAAGTACAGAATGACCCATTTAGGCAGTTATAGTTGCGAAGTGACTACACGGCTGGGAGCCGGTTTCCTAGTATCACAATATCTGGCCGGGAAGCGCCTACAATTCGATTCTTTTTTTAATTCAATAGTAGAAAATACACACAAATTACAAATATGCTAATAATACAAGTAAATACCTCCTAATTTGGCTATTTGGTTAAAAAAAAATAAAAATGCACATATTTATTTATTTTTCATCAGCCCTTTGGGTCCTTCGCTCCCTGACAGCTCGGGCACTCGGCAGCTCGGGTATTTCACAAACATGCACACCCACACTTCATTCATTCCCATTAACGTGTTTTGGGGTTTTGTTCAATACAACGCATGAAACCACTCCTGCACGTGGGTTTTTCATTCACTAAGTGGCTCCTGGCCACTTAGTGCAGACATAAATGGCCGGCCCTCGGTCGTTTAGCAACGGCTGTTATAGTTGTGCGCTCAGGCTTTCTCATCAGGCACCTCTCTAGGCAGCCGCGTTTTTAGCTGTTGCTTTGTCATTGCCGCTGGAAAATAAAAACGGCACGCCTGCTCGTGCGAGAAAAGAGAGAAATTGCCAGTCTCATAACTTAATACTGTAGTGGCTGGTGAAATATATCCTCAGCAATTCATCAGTCCCCCTGCCTTTCCCTTCATATGAAGCCGGCTGCATTTGAATTCTAACCACATCTCTTAGCTAAGCAACTCTTCCATTATGGCTCCCGTTTCCAGCAGGTTAAAACCATGATAAACGCCAGTGCTTACATACCTCTTATGATTTTTTTCCACGTTTAAAGTACTTTAATAAACTCATGTTTCTGTCAGACAGTCACACTTAGCGAGACACTGTTTGCTGACTGACTGGAAAACTCGTGTGAGCGGGGTGCTTCTAAACTCCGCACGGATGACGGCTATGCGTGTTGTTCGTGTGCACGCTTGCGGAAAGTCATTGCTTCATATATTTTTATTAATAAAATCATATCGGCTTGGCATGGCGGTATGATTTCTGGCGAGGCGGGCCGCCACGGAGAAATGTCACCAGAGGAAACCCTGTTCTGTCACGAGCCGAACTGGTGTTGTCCTTTAGGCTTGGCTCTGACCGTTCTCTGTGGCTCAGGCTCGGTATATTTGTGTATTTTGTTATCTTTTTTTTTTTGTACTTATTTTGTACCCGTAGGTAGATTTGTTTTGCAGTCTGGTGACAAGCCACCAGCTGCTGGTCGCTGCGTGCGCAAGCGCCCCGTATCCCTAACCTGCATGTTTTTAGCATGTGGGAGGAAACTGGAGAAATCCCGGAGTAAACCCACGCAACATGCAAACTCCACACAAATCACTGTTGGCCGGGGGCAGGGATCGAACCCACGATCTCATGATCCCCGCGATCCCCCGGCCGAGGGTAAAACTGTGCTGCCACAGTGCTAACCACTGCGCCACCGTGCAGCCCTATCTTTTGAGATCTTTTAGTTTTTATGTCTTTTGTTCTTTTCTTTTCTGTGCCTGTAGCCACCGCTCTGGCCGGCAGTTGTTAGGCAGCCTCATTGACCTACATTTGTGTGGGCATTGTCTAACACTTGCTGGTCTGACCACGCCCCCTCTCTCTTGACAGCCAGCTGATTCTACTACGGTAATTGTCTTTCCCGCACCTCGCCCAGGTGCGCCCAACTTGTGGTTCCAGCAGTGCTTGTACTTAGGCGGCCTTTGCCAGTCAAGCATTGCTGGACCATTATGCTTAGTCATATGAATGTTAATTGTCATATGAATATATTGTCAAACGAGGGAGTCGGAAGCTGCACTGTCGCTGCTCCCCTCAGTATGGTTTCTGGTTGTGTGTGCTTGCGGGATATACTTGGACTTCTCGGGCTGCTCCTGTGCTGTGAGTACAAACTGCTAACGTTTTCCCTTGCAGCGGTGCTACGCTTTGGCACTTGCCCAGTTTCTTCCTCCTGTATCAGTAGAGTGTCCCGGAGCTATTTATGTTATTTTGTACTGTCTGTTTCGTGGCCATGGTACACTGTGGTCTGCCCGCTGCACGCTTATTGTGTGAGTTCCTTTAGTGTACATCGTTGCCTTTTTGTAAGTCTTTATTTTTGAACTATTGGCCTTGTGTGTTAATAAAGCCTCTTTTCCACTAGCCCAGCACACCTCGGTACGGCTCGATTCACTTCAGTACGGCTCGGAATGCTTCTGTCTCCATTAGCACGGTGTTGGGCATGGGTGTTGTGCTAGGGTGGGTGGGTTTATAACAGCGAGGCGGCGCCACACTCCCGTGACGTAACGCACGCGACCCAAGCAAAACATTTTTTTTTCCAAAACTTTATTGAGAAGACCAAAGCAAAACATAACACATAGCTGTACAAGGCCACTCCTCGGTCTGTGGCTTTTTTCACCGTAAACGCCAAAAAGGACCGCCAGACAAGGGTACAGGCAGCGAGATGAAAACACTCTGGAATAGTTCTGCAGCTTCTGGGAGAGCCAAAGGCGTGAGGATACAAACTAGGTCATATATGACGGTAAGCTAATGGTTGCTAATGCTAGTTTGCTATAAGTACGTCGTGCTACACTTTAATGTCTGCAAGTTATCGCTGTTAGGTACTAAAATATGTACGCTGTCTGTGTTTCAGATGGCTCTGCTGTGGGGAAATTACTGCTTCATTCGCTCTGGGCGTGCCTGTCATGGATGTGATCAGCCTGCCACTGATCTCAACACAGCTTCACAAACGATCAGTGGTTATAGAGCTTAAGAATGTCTGTAGAAACGTTTTATTTCCTGTACAACAAATTGCTCTGATCTGCTTGAAAATCATGGAGAGACTGTTGAGACATCATGGACTTACCTGCTTCTGCAGCAGATTCTGAGATGGTATCATAGAAAAAAACGATCAGCTGACACAACTTGATCGCCAGGTTAATATTAGCCACAAAATATATATTCAAAAAGTAAACTTTACTGAGTTAGGTATAATAAGATATATTTGACAGTTATCATGCATTTTAGGCCAAAACAAACTTGATCTAGGATTAAAATCAATTAAAATAATGCAGTCACAAGTTTACATGAAAACATGTACTGTAGAAATATATATTCTCTGCATCAACAATGTACTAGATATGCATTCATGTTGTATTGCACTGGGATTTGCACTGACAATAAACCTATGAAGTTTTTGCAGATGTCTCTTTTTTTATATGTGAAGGTTACCACCATGTGGCATAAATTAAATACTGAAAGACTGGAAAAGCTAAGAATAATCCAGCAGTTTGAGAAATCACTTTTGGTTTGGTGTAAGTCTGTCAACAGAATTATGAACCATAAAGCAGGTTGTGTTAAAATGTTAAATCCAATTAAACCTAATCCGGGGGCTTCCAATCATGTGTCATGGGGGGCCAAGACCCTGCAGGTTCTCTCTTCTACCCAGTCTCTTCAGCAGGTGTTATCACTGATCAGTCAGTGGAAGAAGTTCAGTGGAATCTGCAGTTGAAGACACTGGTTGGAGGTAAAGCCTGCAGGGTCTTGGCCCTCCATGGCACATGATTGGACACCCCCCCCCCCCCCGCCCAACCCATTATGATGAAGAGCAGATGCTAATATGACCCAGAATTCCTCCATATACTGGTACTGTCACTATTGAGAAACGTGTTATATGTCAATTTAATCCTATCCAACTTTTACTTTCAAAATAAGTGTAAATATTTGCAAAAAGCACACATTATTAGAAATATGTTATATTTCAATTTAATACTATCCCACTTGTACTTACAAAAACGTGTGAATATTCATAAAAAGCACACACATGAAAAAGGTAGCACCACAAGCAGTGGTTCATAACGGTTTTGGGCAACAGCAACACAATTGTGTATCCTTTGCCAATCTGTCTGCTGTTATTTAATGTTTAACAGTTAAGGGACGGATGATTATATGCTCCAAAACCTGAGAAACTCTCTGATAAAAAAGCTGCAACAACACAAGTCACTTTTGGTTTGAATTAACTGCCAAATGACCTAGAAATAATGAGCTGAAACTTGTTTTTATTCGTATTAAATAATGAGACAGTGGCACACTGGCCAACACCAAATTGTATTATTTTTTACATCCTAGGGCATTTTGGATGTACTGAATAAAAAAAAATCATGTTTTTCACCTTCAGGTCAACGTTTGGAACAACAGTATTAGTATTTTCCGTTTAGATGATGCTACACTCCTTCTAAAGTATTGTAATTCTCTGAATTTGGAATGCCGATAGAACATTCAATTTACATATACTTACTTTTTTACCTACTTTGACTTGTAAGCTTGATCAGTCTCTCCTGCTGCATTTTAAAGTCCAACTGTGCAACTTCTTATAAGTTAACATAAAAAATGTACCCAAAGTTTAGCACTGGATCATGTGGTGCTAATTTTTTATGATATTTCAATAAAAAGAACAGAAAGCTTACAAAAACATTTGTTTTTTGGTCTAGTTAAAAATTACATTACCTTTACAATGGTTGACCCCTGACAGGATGATCAGCATCATTTTGATCAGACTAGGCAATGGAATTTCTATGTAATTATACTGTTTTATAATTCAGTGTTATAACAGACAAACCACACTTTCCAAAACAATTCCATTTTATTATATACAAAATATTAAAAGAAAAAAAAAACTTTGCAACACAACATGAAGGTTAATCGACATTTTATACACGCCGACCACTGAGTGCCTCTACCAGCTTCCCAAACTGGGTCAGGAAGGCTCGGTTGAATGAAGCCGTCTCTGCCAGCTCCTGGGTCAGGAAGGCTCGGTTGAATGAAGCCGTCTCTGCCAGCTCCTGGGTCAGGAAGGCTCGGTTGAATGAAGCCGTCTCTACCAGCTCCTGCCTTTTTAAGGCAACATCCTGCTCCTGGGATACCCTTGCGTTTTCTGCAACCTCATTTAAATGTTGCAAATATTTATCATTGAATAGATTTTGCGCCTGGTGGCGGGACAGATTAACATTAATCCGGGCGTGCTGGCGTGGCGGACACGTGGGATGATTCTACAAGGAAAATGCACACAATAAAATACAGCACGAAAGTGCAAGATATACAGAAAAGACAATAGTTTTTAACAAGATTACATAAGCTTATTTCAGCGTATTGTTCACATGAATAATTAAAAGAAAAGCGTGAGTCCGCAGTGTGCTGCAATAAAGCAGAGCGATCATCATCCACAAATGAACAGCTTTTTTATTGCATAAATAAACTGAGCGTCTTACCGAATATATTTGTGAAAAAACGCACAATAAAAAAAAATTAAAACTCACCGTTAAAGGACTCCGATGTCGAGACCTCCCGGTATATTTTTTCATTCCGGGTGGCTCCGTCTAACTCGTGCTGGATGCGTTCGTCTGACAATGCAGTGAGCAGACACTGCAGCTCCTTATTGGTCCATGGAACACCCTTATTACGCGAAGCCATTTTTGATAGAGAATAAATGAAAATAGCACAGCAATACACTGAAAATAAACCGCCAACAGTGGTTGCGTGCTGAGTAATGGCGGTCGTGAAGATTCTTTTTTTTTTTTTTTCCAAAACTTTATTGAGAAGGTCGTGAAGATTCGGCAGGAGGAGGAGGAGAGGGGCGGTTACAACCTGACCAATCAGCGCCAGTTACGACCTGACCAATCAGCGGCAACCAGTCTGTTAATGTCACAACACGGCCCAGCTCAGCACTGCTGTACCCTGCCCTTGAGCGGGGCTGAGAATCGCGGCTGTTAAACCGTGTTGGGGCTAGTGGAAAAGCGTACAAAGCGTGCTGAGCCGTCCCGTGTCGCACTAAAGCGTGCTAGTGGAAAAGGGCCTAAAATGTGTGTGTGGTGTAACCTGCGAGTAAATCCGTTCTTCATACCCCTCCGCTGTGTAAAAGCACATGAGGAGGCTTGTGACATATTCACTCATTTTGAATTTGAGGCCTGCAACATGTTCTAAAAAAGCTGGGACAGGGGCAAGAAAAGAGGCAAGGCCAAAAATCAACATTGAATGCCTGTGAGCTTGGATCCCTCAGGTGGCACTGCATTAAAAGCCAAGATCAGTCTGTCAAGGACATTACAATGTGAGCTTAGGAACACTTCGAAAACCATTGTCAATTGACACAGTTTATCGCTACATATACAAGTGCAAGTTAAAATTCTGTCATGCAAAGTGAAAGCCATATATCACCAACACCCAGAAACGCTGCTGGTTGCTCTGGCCCTCATCTGAAATTGTCATAAACCTCTGTGCACCATGGCTCGGTGCACGCGAGAGAGAATGAAAAACCCAATAGCAGGAGTAGAGAGTGCCAAGTTTATTAAAGTTCACCACCAACTTACAGTTCAGGTCAACCACAAAAATACAGAGAGATGTAATTTATTTATTTATTTAGCGAATGCAAAGTCCTCAAGCCAAGCAGTTGCCTCCTGGTTTGCTGTATGGAGGGTAGGGATGTAACGATATTGACGTTATCGCGATATTGCGGTAGTAAAAGTGTCTCGATACCGTCGTGGTCGTGTTACAGTATTAAGAGGGCGGGTATCTGTCAAAAAACAACAAGAAATAAGCAGGCTCCCGCGCAACAAAGCATTGTAAACTACACAGACCATGATCCTTTGCGCTGCGTCGTCACAAGAACTGTTGTTGAGCCAATAGGAGTGCATGCTGCACGCTGTCCACACAACAAACTTGGCGGCGGACAAAGTTCGGCTCACGTAAATACTGAAGAAAACACCCCCGAAGTTGAGATTGTGCAAGCCCCAGCAACTTTTAAATCAGATGTGTGGAGGCATTTTGGTTTTGCCGTGTCTAAAAACACTTAAGGAGAGAGGGTGGCGGACAGACAATGGCCTCATTAGCAAAGATCATGTCCTCATTAGCAAAGACCTACCTATGTATACCCGCTACCTCAGTGCCCAGTGAGAGAGTATTTTCTACAGCAGGGGATATTGTAAATGCCCAGAGGTCTCTTCTTCTCCCTTGCAATGTAGATCTTTTGATCTTTCTGAAGAAAAACTTGAACATAAGCTAAAGGATAGGTCAGTGTTTTCCAGTAGGCTTTTTGCCTGACTTAATTGTTTCAACAGGCTGTTTTTATTTGCCTAGCACATTTATGATTAATTTTACTTTACACATTGAACCTGGCTTAACTTGATCTTCGTTTGCTCTTATTGATAGATAACAATATCTATCAATAGATAACAATAGATAACAATATCTATTGTTGTTTACAGTTGTTCTAGTTGCTGCTTAGTATGATCCTTGCACATAAGAAGAATCAGTTATGTGACCAAATATTACCATATGGTATATTGATGTTCCTGACTTGAACTTGCACTTTAAAAGCACTAAGTGATCAGCATTTTATGTTGTCATGATCCATAAATATAAAAATAAATGGCCTGGTGACTGGCAAAAACAGATTTAATGGCAGTTTTTGGTTATTATCATCACAAACACAATATTATGAGCTATTTTACAATACCGTGAGCCTCTCCACAATATCGCAACAAATATCGTACCGTGAGATCAATATCGAAATCGTATCATACCGTGAGATTTTGATATCGTTACATCCCTAATGGAGGGTGTGTAATCCTCCTTCCAGTCTTTGGAGCGGGCAAGCCTCTATGATGTGTTCCATTGTTTGCTCCTCTCCACATGCGCACAGTGGGCTAGGGCTACTGCCCCATCTGTGAAGGCTGGCCAAGCAGGGGCCATGTCCAGTCCTGAAGCGATTGAGTGTAGACCGCTGTCTCCTTGGGAGGTTGGTGCCCGGAACCTGTTGGTTGGGGTTTGTCACCAGGTGTTTGTTTGGGACCACCTTGGTCTCCCATTCCTCTTGCCAAGCTGTCTGGATGGTGGAGTCAGCTGGGGGAGGGTTTTTCCAAATCGGCCGTCTGGATGGGAGTCGGGCAGTGGGTGGGGTGTAGATATCTGCATGGATTGGTAAGTGAGGAGAGTCTTTGGCTTTTTGAAGCATCCTTTGAGTTAGTGCTGCTCGCCGGATGTGTGGGGGGGGGGGCTATGTTTGACAGTACAGGGAGCCAGGGGAGTGGTGTTGAGCGGATTGTCCCAGTTATGGTTCTCATGGTTGTGTTGAGCTGGGTGTCTGCGTGGTTGTGTAGGATGACCTGGACCAGACGGGCACAATATTCTGCTACAGAGTATAAAAGGGCCAGTGCTGAGGTGCGCAGAGTGGAGGCTGCCGCCCCCCATTTTGCACCAGCGAGCTTGCAGAGCAGGTTGTTTCGTGCCTTCACCTTAGCAGCCGTCCCCTTTAAATGTTCCTTGAAGGACAGGGTCCTGTCAAGGGTCACTCCAAGGTAGGTTGGATTCGAGGCATGCTTATGCTTGAGTCCGCTCAGGTGGATGTTTAGTTCTCTGGCAGCTTTTACATTGTGGAGATGGAATACACTGGAGACGGTTTTTGCTGGGCTTGGTTTTAGGCGCCAGGTTTTGCAGAACTGGTCCAGTTTGGCAAGATCTTCCGTGAGCACCCGTTCCAGTGACTCAAATGCCTGTTTTCCACTAGCCCAGCACACCTCGGTACGGCTCGATTCACTTCAGTATGGCTCGGAATGCTTCTGTCTCCATTAGCACGGTGTTGTGCTTGTGCTGTGATGGTTTGTGTTAGGAGGTTTTAGAAGTGGGGCAGCAGCAGATTCTCAGCGAGGCGGGGCCACACTCCCGTGACGTTACGCACCCGACTGAGTCCTTATTTACACGAGACAAAAAAGGATCCAAGGATTATTGCCTTGCTCGCTCTGTGGTTTTATCTCACAATTAATTTTATCTCATAATTAAGCTGCAACAACACAAGTCACTTTTGGTTTGAATTAACTGCCAAATGACCTAGAAATAATGAGCTGAAACTTGTTTTTATTCGTATTAAATAATGAGACGGTGGCACACTGCCCAACACCAAATTGTATTATTTTTTACATCCTAGGGCATTTTGGATGTACTGAATTCAAAAAATTCATGTTTTTCACCTTCAGGTCAACGTTTGGAACAACAGTATTATTATTTTCCGTTTAGATGATGCTACACTCCTTCTAAAGTATTGTAAATCTCTGAATTTGGAATGCCGATAGAACATTCAATTTACATATACTCGTACCTACTTTGACTTGGTGCTAATTTTTTATGATATTTCAATAAAAAGAACAGAAAGCTTACAAAAAGATTTCTTTTTTGGTCTAGTTAAAAATTACATTACCTTTACAATGGTTGACCCCTGACAGGAAGATCAGCATCATTTTGATCGGACTAGGCAATGGAATTTCTATGTAATTATACTGTTTTATAATTCAGTGTTATAACAGACAAACCACACTTTCCAAAACAATTCCATTTTATTATATACAAAATATTAAAAGAAAAAAAAAATTTGCAACACAACATGAAGGTTAATCGACATTTTATACACGCCGACCACTGAGTGCTGAGGCTCGGTAGAATGAAGGCGTCTCTGCCAGCTCTGGTTCAGGAAGGCTCGGTTGAATTAATCTGTGCGGGCTGTCGTGGCGGACGCGTGGGATGATTCTACAAGGAAAATGCACACAATAAAATACAGCACGAAAGTGCAATATATACAGAAAAGACAATAGTTTTTAACAAGAATACATAAGCTTATTTCAGCGTATTGTTCACATGAATAATTAAAATAAAAGCTTTAGTCCGCAGTGTGCTGCAATAAAGCAGCAATCCATCCACAAATGAACAGCTTTTTTATTGCATAAATAAACTGAGCGTCTTACCGAATATATTTGCGAAAAAACGCACAATAAAAAAAAATTAAAACTCACCGTTAAAGTACTCCGATGTCGAGACCTCCCGGTATATTTTTTCATTCCGGGCGGCTCCGTCTAACTCGCGCTGAATACGTTTGTCTCACAATGCAGTGAGCAGACACTGCACCTCCTTATTGGTCCATGGAACACCCTTATTACGCGAAGCCATTTTTGATAGAGAATAAATGAAAATAGCACAGCAATACACTGAAAATAAACCGCCAACAGTGGTTACGTGCTGAGTAAAGGCGGTCGTGAAGATTCTTTTTTTTTTTTTTCAAAAACTTTATTGAGAAGGTCGTGAAGATTTGGTAGATGAGGAGGAGGAGAGGGGCGGTTCCAACCTGACCAGTCAGCGCCGGTTACGACCTGACCAATCAGCGGCGACCAGTCTGTTAACGTCACAACACGGCCCAGCTCAGCACTGCTGTACCCTGCCCTGGAGCGGGGCTGAGAATCGCGGCTGTTAAACTGTGTTGGGGCTTGTGGAAAACCGTACAAAGCATGCTGAGCCGTCCCGTGTCGTGCTAAAGCGTGCTAGTGGAAAAGGCCCTAAAGTCTGGTGCTTGGAGTGCCAAACAGATGTCGTCTGCATAGATGAATTAGCAGGATTTTGTAGTGGGCAGGTCATTTATGTAGAGGTTGAACAGGGTTGGAGCTAGAACTGAGCCTTGTGGGAGTCCGTTTTTCTGCGTTCTCCATGCGCTTGTGTTCTGACCGAGGTGGACTCTGAACCTTCGGTTGGTCAGCAGGGTTTTTATAATTGCTGTTGCCCAGGCAGGGATCGCCTTTGTAAGTTTCAGGAGGAGGCCTTTGTGCCAGACCGTATCATAGGCGGCTGTAAGATCGAGAAACACAGCCCCTGTCTTCAGTCTGCTCTCGAAGCCATTTTTGATGAAGGTGGTTAGGGCCAGTATTTGTTCTCCTGTGCTGCGGTCCTTGCGGAAACCTGCTTGATCCACACTTAGAATTTCCTCTATTCCTGGGGAAATACATTGCAGTATTAGGCGCTCCATGATTTTATAAGGAACGCTGAGTAGGGAGATTGGGCGGTAGCTTGCTGGTAGTTTGTGGTCTTTGCCAGGTTTTAGTATGGCAATGACCTTTGCTGTCCGCCATTTCTTTGGGCTCTAGTTTGTTTGTATGATCCTTGTGTAGAGTTGTGTCAACCAGGTTAGGGCTCGGGGGCCAAGATTTTTCATGAATTCTGGGAAGATGTTGTCGTATCCTGCTGCCTTTCCACATTTCAGGCCCTGTAGGACTTTCTCCAGTTCAGCAGCCTCGAAGGGTTCAGGGTTTGTTTCCTCTACGGGCATTTTATGGTGTTTTTTTAGCTCAGTTGTAACTACTCTTCTGGTGTCTTTTTCTTGGGGTGCTTTGGTGATGGACAGTAGGTGGGATGCAACTTGGTTGGGTGTGACAGATGCTCGGCTTTGGCTAGGGGGCTTCTGTGCAGCTCCTAGGTGACGGATGAGGCTCCAACATTTCCTGCTAGAGTGGGTAAAGCTCCGGTCAGCAACGGTCTCCTCCCATTTCTTTCGCCGGGCTGTACTTAGCGATTCAATGAGATGGTCTGCTATCTCTGGGTCCCCTGATGTTTGATAGGATTGTAGGAGGGCAGCGCTTTCTCCGTCCAGGCATGGGACATAGAGGGGTCGGTAGCCTCGTGGGATTGCAGTGTGAGCAGCCTTGAAGATTGCGCTGCAGAAGCAGTTGTATGCTTCATCTACAGTGATGGTGTGGAGTGGGATGGTAACAGCACTCCGATCCAGGGTTTCACTGAATTTCTTCCAGTTGGCTTTGCGGAAGTTCCAGCGCATCTTCCTTTGGCTGTTTATGACTGGAAGTTGTAGGCCAATGTGTACAAGCAGGGGCCGGTGTTGGCTGTGTGGAAAATCGTCAAGAATGAGGATCTGTGTAGGATATGGGGTCCCATTCAAAGAGCTGACCCAGCACAGATCAGGAGAATAGTCCTTCCACCTAGCAGAGTGGAAGGTTCCTCTTTGTTTGGGGTCGTGTATCAGAGTGAGATCATTTCTAGATGCCCAGTCTGAAACTACCTCCCCGTCACTATCCACTGCTGGGTACCCCCAGTCAGGGTGATGGCTGTTAAAGTCCCCCACATAGATGGCAGGGTGGGGTGGGGTGGGTAAGACCTGCAGATCCCAGTTGGCACTAGGGGGCTTGTACACATTGGAAGCCACCAATGATTATGGTGTCTGAGAAATGTGTTGTTGTCAGGTGGTTTACTTCAACTATGTCAGAACGCACATAGGTGGCACGTCCATGTTTGGCATGTGGAACATAGCACAAGAGGTCAAAGCCATTGATGGTGTAGAGATGTAATGATGGGATTAGGACACCAAACATACAGGGTGCCCGTTGGATGCTTTACAGCCCGATCAAAAGGGAGCCTAGTGCTGCAAGACCGTAAGCACAAAAAGGAAAAGCGATAAGCCTTGCACTGCAGGGCTACAAACAACATGGAAAAGAAAGGCAAAAAAAATGACACTTACAGGGCTGGAGCAATCCGAGGCGAACCGTGCAGTCTGGAGGATGAGGTTGAGAAGCACAGCCAGCTGAAACACCAAGGGAGTAATCCGGCTGAAGTGACAGGCTGGAGAATAACGAAGGGAGTGAATAACACACGGGGAGAACTGGCTGCCGCGTATGGAAGCGAATGCCCCGACAATCTCTATCCTCTGGAGTGGCAAACAAATACTCCTGAAGCTAACAAGGAAAGAGATTGCTGGTGTGAGAATGCGTTGGCAGAACTGATTTGCACCAGGTGTGTGAGAGGGCATGTAAGAGCGTGGGAATGGGGATGAATGAAGCATGTGCATGTGTGTGTGTGAGTGGTGTGTATATGTGTGTGAACACCCGTGACCGTCCAGCTGATGGCACTTGACAGGAGGAGGGAGCGTGCCAGAGCTGTCAGGAGGAAACTAGGGCAAATAATAACAATAAGTCAGAACTGGGTTCTGAGGCCAAACCCGGATTCATGACAGAAATGGACTGACACAAAGTGGAAAAGTGTGCTGTGGTCTGATAAGTCCACATTTCAACTTATTTTTGTTGTAAATCATGGACGTTGTGTCCTCTGGGCTAAAGAGGAAAACGACCATCCAGACTGTTATCAGCATTACAAGTAAGTTCAAAAGTCTGTTTGTGCTAATGGCATGGGTAACTTTCATATCTGGGAAGGCACCATTAATTCTGAAGGGTACATACAGTACAGGTTTTGGAGCAACATATGCTGCCATCCAAGTGACGTATTTTTCAGGGACATCCCTTATTACAGCAAGATAATGCCAAGCTGCATTCTACACGTGTTACAACAGCGTGGCTTCATAGTAACAGAGTGCGGGTACTAGACTGGCCTGCCTGCAGTCCAGCCCTGTATCCTATTGAAAATGTGTGGCACATTATGAAGCAAAAAATACAACAACGGAGACCTCGGACTGTTGAGACACTGAAGTCGTAGATCAAGCAAGAATGGGAAAGAATTCCACTTACAAAGCTTCAACAATTAGTGTCCTTAGTTCCTAAACACTTAGTGAATGTTGTTAAAAGGATCGGTGATGTAACACAGTGGTAAACACGAGCCTGTCCCAGCTTTTTTGGAACGTGTTGTAGGCATCAAATTCAAAATGAGTGAAGATTTGCAAAAAACCCCAAAACAATAAAGTTTATCAGTTTGAACATTAAAAATCTTGTCTTTATTGTGTATTCAGTTGAATATACTGTATGTTGAAAAGGAATTTAAAATCATTGTATTTTGTTTTTATTTACATTTTACAAATATCTCAACTCCATGGGAATTGGGGTTGTATAAAAAATCAGGAAGGGGGCAAATACTTTTTTTGCATTCAACGATGGTTATTATGATGGTTATATGAGGGGGTTGGGCTGAAAAGTTCATAGGCTGGCCATGATGCAGTGGTCAAATTTGACCAAAAGTAGTTTATTGTACCCATACTCTTGACAGTTCTCTCACTCTCAGCTCTACACTGCGCTCTTGTTGCTCGGCCAGTGAAGCACAAATACTACTGGCTCAGCACCTACGAGCATAACTCCTTCTTAGTCAGCCTATGAACTTTTCAGCCCCTCCCCCCATAGCATATAGCCTATTAAATTCCACTTTTTTATTAATTAAAATGTATATATTAATGTATATGTTAACAATCATTTTTCAATGTAATTATAGTTTTTAGCTCTCAGCATTGCTTTTGATACCATTGATGACATGTTTCCATGAGAGTTACAGGCAGCTTTAGTTGCCAGAATTTCATCATAAAAACATAGTAATAATGGGTAACTTTGGCAATTATTTAGAACTTAAAAAAGCTAAATCAGTACTTAAAAAACAAAGAAAATGTGAATGTCAAGCTGTTTATTATTGGTAAACTGCAAGGCTGCTTATAGGGATTTGCTTTAAAATTACAAGCAATCCATAAATGTAATTAAACTGTCTAGATGCATTGTGGTAGTGCAAAGTTCAGTTCTACAGTAAATATGTGGCTGTAGCGGTTGCTAACACTCCTCTGACAGTTTGAGCTTTCTCACCTGATTCATGAGAAATGTTCATGAGTGAACAAAGACAGGCAGTCATGATCCCCTCCCCCCCACCTGCTCCGCTCTCAAATCCTCCCATCCTCCATCCTCTCATTCCTCCAGGGACTGTCTGGTTACTGTGGCAACTGCCTCCTCCAGTCATGGAAGGAAAGAAAGAGGACAAGGAAAATAACAGCAGTATGCTTTTACATCTTAACAGTCCATTATAAAAGTGGTCTAATTTAATCTCTTTAGACTCACAGGAGGAAGGATACTCTCTATTTTGAGTCAGTGCATTGACAGTTGCTGCAGAATTAAAACGAGCAGAATTTTTTCCCGGGTCTGCTTTGAAGCTGCTGATAGATATCAGTCCTTCTTTACAGACCTCTGTACCAAGAACTTGTTATGGGGCCGTAGAGGTGTTGGCATAACCCACATGTTTAATAGACATGTTGCTTAGTTGCTGATGCAGCTCGTTTTTCTCCTAAGTTTATAACCATTTTCTTGTAGTTTTCTACTTTCTCTCTGTAAATTTGTTCTTATGTAAATTTGAAACTATTTTCCTCATAAATTTGTAAAATCTTGTAAAATTATGACTCTTCTTGTACATTTGAGACATTATTGTCATTAATTTGTGGATTATTTTATGGCTGGTAAGTTTTATTACTGGTATGTACTTACTGGTTTTTAAGCCAGAGGAAACACTGATAAATTGTGTAAATCTGAAAAGTATCACTCATTGCTTACTTTCAGCAGTGATCACACAGCTTTAGTTCTTGATATTTTAATAGAAACTAGTTTTATATTTATAAGAAGCTAGTTTTCATCCTTTTTATGTTTCCTCTTAATGCTCCTTATTCAGATCTAATAATATAATATAAATCTGTGTCCTTCACCTGTTCTCCAGACTCTCAGTTTGACAACTAGTAGATTGGTTGTCTGATATTCTTCTTTATTTATTTTGGAATAAAACAAAAAGAATTCTGAACAACTTTCTAAATAATATAACTTTAAAAAACAATTTGTTGTAAAGTAAGCCAATTAGAAATAATTACAGCAGAGTGGAAAAAAAATGTTTTAAAAATACCTTCTTCCACTCTGCTGAATGTTTGTTATACAAACATCTTGGACAAAAAGCCCATTAGGTGGCATCACTGTAATGTTTTAAAAAAATACAACCTATTGAGTTTTGAGAGCTTCATTGACCTCTGTCTTCTGAAATTAACGTTCAAATGTTTCCATAAATCAGCACCCGAGCCACTTGCTGGTTTCGTCCAAAGACAGGACAGCAGCAGAGCCACCAGGAGTTCTGTTAACAATAACTGTAAAATATTCCACCGCAGAACCACATTTGGACAAACAGCTTTCTCTATAAAGGGCAGTCACATCTGGAACACAATGCCAAATGAAATTAAAATAATAACGGACTTTAAAACATTCACTAAAAATGTTAAAAACTGGCTGAAAAATAAACAAGAATGTACTCATGTATGAATTATTTGTCTGCAAAGTGAGAGTGAATGAAGGGAAGGAATAAATGTGTTTGTTTATAGTGAGTGACGGAGGGAGGAAGGCCTGAAATAGGCAAATGTGAGTTATGTTATATGTGTTAAATGTGAGTCAGGCTGTTATATTTGTGTATTTATAATATTTATGTTAAAGGTGAGTCAGGCTGTTATATTTGTGTATTTATAATATTTATAATTGTGTATTTATAATTTTTCTGCATTGATGTATGTGGTTATTGTGTATATTTTTTATCTTGATTCTTTTTTCTAAAGCCCATCCAGGGACAAGAGTTGCAAATTAGCTAATAGCTATACACTCTATGTGCAACACATCAGATTGATTGTCTTTGATTAATTGTCTATGTTTATTGCACTGTCCCTGTCAAATAAACTAATCTACTACTACTACTAATAATTTAAAAAATGCATAGCATTGATTGAAATGTAAAAAACTAGCATTTATCCTGCAGAGAAAAAAGATTAAAACATCCTTAAAATAAAAGGCTCACCTCTACATCACTGTCAATCTCCTCTCCCTGCTTTTCACTCATTTGAACTCCTTTTACTATTTATTTTCTTTTTTCTTTACAAATTGTGAGGGAAAACTGTCAGTTGTAGCTCTTATTTTAGACAAGTATATCTGGTTGATGGCGCTTCACAATAAAAGCACATAACAGACACAACCATTCTGAAAACTGAATTGCTGTAGAGGGCTTTTATTTTTTACGTAATTCAGGATGTATTGAGTTATGATGGTGAAAATAAATTCACACTAATTCAGACTTCAGTCATGTCTGGTGAATCCAGTATTTATAGTGCAGATGACTAATTTTAAGGTTATTGAGCAGGAATTCAAGAATCCTTTCTCTTTTTTAAGGACAATTAAGGTGTTGATTTTAGATAGTCACATGACTTTTTATGGACCTGCAGACACTAATGAGATGACTGTCTTTTTGTTTGCGTTCTTGTGGAGAAATTCTCTCCATATAACAAGCATACATGAACACAAATGAATTTGTCCACACAGAATTAAACTCTCGATTTTCCTCTGTGGTTTTACTTTTCTGCATTTGTGTCCATGTGCTACTGAGGGTGGGGGAGGATAAGCAGGGAGCTGCTGCTCTCCATGCTCTCCACGTGCACGGAGGAGAGGCTGAGCGGCTCTCTGTGCGTGTAAGCAGCTGTCGGACGTGACGCAGTCACACAGTTGACAGCATAATAAATATTTTATAATATATATATATTTTACTTTCATAAAAGTATGTGTTTCTGTTGAGAAACATATCCAATTGCAATAAACAATAAATTTGAAAAATAAAATAATTAAAATGACCTTCATTAATTTCCATGTATTTTCCTTGAGCATAGGGGCTGAAGGGCCACATGTGGCTCCAGAGCCATGGGTTGCCGACCCCTGGTCTATACAGACAACAAGACGCTTTGAGCCGAAGCATGAAGTGAAGCACATTGGTGTTTTGATGCTCCAACACAGTGGTTCTACTCAGTCTGTTTGAGGAAACGTGAGAGAAGGTCTGAAGCCTTGGTGTCATCACTACCTCCATTGCTTACATACCTCTTCTGCATTTTTTCTCCATTGAAAGTACACTCATGCTTCACTCTGACATCAGGGGAGTGCGTACACAGATTCAGTTTTGTCTCTCGGACAGCGACGCTAGATACACTTGGCTGCTGGCTGAACTGTCACGAGAGCGGCACACTCTGACTACTCAGATTCCCAAGTGTCTGTTAGCAAGTATTTAACAAGTTATAGCAATGGCATAGCAAGCAATTAAAAACTAACCCCTTTGCCTCAGGTGCGAGGTAGGGCTATGCGATATGACGATATAAAACGTCTGTTGTTTCATGGAATCGCAGTACGTGACTGAGCACAGCGGAATAGGTGTGGTGGCTGGCTAGGCTTTGGTCCAGTGGTTGCTAATGCTAACTCCAAACTACCGGTTCAGATAGCTGCTACTCCTGTTTGCCAGGGATGTTAGACCGTTTTTCATCGTGCTGCATCAGAGAGGCTAGTTCACTAACCTCGTTGTAATAGGAGGTAAGTAACGTTAACACCATGTCTAGTTATAAAATGCTAAATGACGATGGTAAGTTGTGTTAACTGGAAACATGTAGCAGACCATCATTTTTTTTTGTTTAAATTACTGCTGAGTTTCTTAGTTTTGTCTGAAAAATTTTATTAAAGCTGAAAAGTGCATGATGGTGGCACATACACGCAAAATTAATAATAAATAAAACGGGTCGGCGGAGCAAGTTGGCTCTTAACGTAATTTATTTGATTTCTAATCATTTTAATAAGTCAAGTAGTGATAATGAATAAAGTTAAAGTCATCACATGTATTTTATTACATTAACTTTTTTGTCTTTGACTTTCAGATCGAGACCAATCTGAAATATTTTTACTAAGAAGCAAACAGGTTAAATCAGGCCAGAATGGCAGGCTGCAGGTCTACACTTAAATTTTCACTGATTTAAACTAACAGCTAATTTATATCTGTAGGTAACAGCCTTGGGTAATTTTCTCATTTTCAGACATTTTTTTATGTTGTTTTTTTTTGTTTTTTTGTTTTTTTTTGCTATTCTCTGGCTCAGGAAATATTTAACTTATTGATGTTTACTTTTTATTCATATATGATTTAGAAGAAAAACCTGAAATTTATGAGAATCAAGTCTCAAATGCACATTACAGAACTATGAAAAAAAGAGATGACCCTTTTTATATGATTATCTTAATTGTCAAATTTACAGAAAATGTATATCGTGATATACATCGTTATTGTGATATAAGATGACTTATATCATGATATGAATTTTTTACCATATCACACAGCCCTAGTGCCAGGTATGTGTGAAACTTGTAAGAGGTTTACAGGAGGTCTCTTGTGTGGCTGAACTCTTGTGTTCCACTAATTTAAAGTGTTGCTTGTGCAATTTATGTATGTGCATTAAGAAATTCTTACATGCAAGGAAAATAGTCATAATGCCAGTATTCCAGACTGAGTCAATATGGAATCGAATCCAACCAGATCAAAATTTTATCAAATCAGTACCTATTGAATCAATTCTGAAAATCATCGCTGATTACCAGCCCTAAACTTTGTATGGTAAAGCTGTCACAAATGGCACATTTGGGGCTCATGGTTTGGGATTTGGTGCAACTATTCAAAGCTTTCCTGTAGTAGGGGTAGTTAGTAATTTATAAATTCACTCAAACACTCACACATAGAATAAAGTGAAGGGAATTTTTGTCATCGTGGTGCTTACTACATAGTCACTAAATCTGAACAGTGAGTGAGGGGTATTGAGCAAACGCTTATGTAGTAAGTATTTATGTACTTTTGAAATGCAGTCAGATCAGGAATATCATGTGTCACACTAGTACTGAGAAATAGTTAAACTATTATTAAAACTTAAAAGTAACCTAAAGCTACGGTCACAAAGATTCTTATGAACCATGGGTTCATAAGAATCTCCCAGTTCCTACGAATTCTGGAGTTTGCAGACATTCATGGAGAGGGACATAGTTTCTTATGGCTGCTGTTCAGTTTGCAAGAGCAAGAGGCATTCTTGAGAAATGAGGCGCTTTTCTGTCGTACAATGGCCCTAGAGTTCTTTACGGCTTCATAAGGGTGCCTTGTGATCTTTCTATGGCATACTTACTACCATTTTATGGAAATATTTGTGCAATTCACGGCACTCTCAAGTCATTAGTAGGAAGATCTTGCAGCTTTCTGCACATTTTGACGGCACAAATGTCACACGAATGACGTACTTCCGCCTTATGAGTGCCTCACTACCGTCTTATGCACGCTATATGAATCTCTGTCTGAACAGAGATTCATACGGCTTTTCCTACAACTGCTGTAAGGGACCCTCAGAACAAATTAAGGTGTTCTTGAGGCATACTTACGGCCAACAGCTTGTGTAGTTCTTACGTTATTCCTATGGCATTTGTACAGCCACCCAACAATGAGGGGTTTTCATGGGGCGTTTGTAGAAATCTTGGACAAGACCATCGACCTGGCCACGAACTTACGAATGGTCTACAAATGCTGGATTCACTTATGACCACCTTAAAAAGGCTGTACAAAATGGTCCACAAGTCCTTTGTATGGTGTTCACGGCCATTCTAAAGGGTATTTGTGACTGTAGCTTTCACATCATTTACACTCTTTATGGAAAAAAGATGTATTGTTTTGTTCTTTTAGGGAGGGTAGCATTGCCTCAACCATTTGGCTAATGGTTGTTTTGTTTAATTTGTTTTGGTAGCACTACTAGAATGCGGTGGATGCCTGTGATTGATGTGAACTGCTGGGGGAGGGGTGCAGTGGCCCTCCAGTATAACAGTAGAGAAAACAGTGGTACGTGTTTTCTGTCCTATGATCTGTGGGTTGGGGGTCCTGGCTTGTCTTTGTGGAAAAAAAGGCTGGGAGCCACTGGTCTCAATCACACTAAAGTTTACTTTGACCCCAAATCGTTTTTCCTTTGCTGCGTGTGTCTTTACCATCTTCACACCTCTCATCCATCTGTTCCAGTTTCCTTTTTTCAGTCTCCTCCCACATTTCATTTATTACTTGCATTTCAGCTTTTCCTTTGTCTGTTTCTTGTTCGTTCTTCTCAGCCTCATGCTGACATGGTATCTCCCCTCCTGACTTAGCCAATCAATCCGTTTAACACTAGAAGACCCAGACATTAGCCCTCTTGTGGCCACTTGATGGTCCCCCTATGGGTTTTCTAGCCAAAAAGGCCAAATGGCCCCTCTCTGGGACTTCTAGTAGCTGCTGGAACCTCTATGAAGAATTCACACCTTCAGCCTTCACCAGGACTGATGTAGCTGAATGTTTCTGATTGTGTTTCTGTCGGTGCTGCAGAGGCACATTTTCCATCTCCTCATGTGCTTCGTGTTTTGCGTGTGCATGTCAAAGTCACCCCTCCCCTCTTCCAGCCTTCTTTCATCTCTTCATGCTGTCATCTTATATCAGGGTTGCACATATTGCAGTGGCTGTTTCCATGGTAACTGTGCCCTTAAACGGGCTAGTTAAGGCTGTCTTTTTCTGATTGGTTCATCCTGTCTCATCTGTGTGTGTGCATGTGTGTGCGTGTGTGCGTGTGAGAGAGAGAGTGAGAGACAGACAGACAGACAGACATCAGTCAATACAAATGTGGGGAAGGAGGGGGTGGTGTGACTACGGAGGGTTTCACACACACACACACACACACACACACACACACACACACACAGAGCAGCTGAGGTCCGCAGTCTCAAGAGTCTCTTATACACACACATGCACATGCACAGATGGATGGATCTCTATACTTGTGAGTACCCCAGTTTGAAAGCTCTGCTGCACTTTGGACTGTCAGCTGTGTGTGAATGTACAGACAAGAATTTAATTTTGATTATTTGTTAACCCAACATATATGTGGTTGGGGCAAATTGTGTCTTTGTGGATCTAGAGAAAGCATGCGACAAGGTGCCAAAACAGGAAGTGGTACTGTATGAGGAAGTCAGTAGTGGCAGAGAAGTATGTGAGAGGGGTGCAGGACATGCATGAGGATGGTGAGATGGTGGTGAGGTGTGCTGTGGGAGTGACAGATGGATTCGAGGTGGAGGTGGAATTACATCAGGGAACAGCCCTGAGCCTCTTCTTGTTTGCCGTGGTGATGGACAGGCTGACAGACGAGGTCAGGCAGGAGTCTCCGTGGACCATGATGTTTGCAGACGATGTTGTGATCTGTAGTGAGATTAGGGAGCAGGTGGAAGAGAACCTGGGGCCTCGTGTATAAATGGTGTGGACGCACAAAAACATGGCGCACGTTGATTTTCACGCACACAGTGGGTTGTATAAAAACGAACGCAACATCAGAATCTGAGGGCTGAGCCGCAAAGTTTCCACCTGCTATAAGAAGTTTTGCTCTATCAGGTGGGTCTGCCAAACTACAAAAACAACTGAAACTCACAAAATGTGTTAAAACAGCATTTCTGCTTCAGTTAAAATGCTTTGTCTATGAAATATTCAGTGAAAAACAAACACAATTGTGTCATGTTTTACCTCCTGAACTTGACCTACTGAGTGCAGTGAAAACCCGATTAATAACTAATTTCCCTCAGATAACCTGCCTCACTCATGGCCAAAACCAGCAGAGATGTTAATATTTGCCAGAGTCTGTCATGTTGTTGAGGCACACACAGAGGCTATCCATGACACACAGATCCATCTTTTCTGAGAAAGGAATTAGGTCTGGCAAAATGTACTTTTGCTGCCCGGAATATGGTAAAATCCACTTTAAATAGTTATGTAATCCTTATGATATGTAATTAAAACAAAATCAGCTGTGGAATTTTGCACTAGAAGACGCGTTTCATTGTGCACACTTACAAAAGTTATTTTATATTTCAATTAAAAAAGATAAACTTTCATGCAGTATATTCTATATTCATACAGAGAGTAAAGCAAGCCATCTAAAAACGATTTGATGGTTATGAGAACTCTCTGAATTAGTGAATTATGAGTCATATTTTTTTTTTAGATGCACCATGCAGCATTGCTTGGATGAGATACACACTTATTTTAATGTAGTTATGTCACCGACAACATTAGGCCCATATATTGTATGATGATTTTATTCTGCGGCTCCAGCGCAGCCACCAGATAGACTGCTGCCCCTCAGGGGGACTGGTAGATCCCTGCTGCAGTGGAGCTGACTCCAAACGCACAGTTTTGTGGACTGTGGGGATGTATCCCTTGCCACACACGTATCTCAGGTTTGAGATTAGAGCGTGGAAATAAAAGGCATTTATACTGTGTAACTCAGTGTGTTCCACCTGGTTATCGTTCATAATTTGGATTGTAACAGTGGACAGATTTGGTTTAGTCTAAATTCAGCTGTAAGATTGAAGTGGTGTTCGGTGGTGTTTACTCCGGATAACATCCCGTCAGTCCATCTGTCTGTCTCGTGTATGTGGTTAGCAGATCAAAGGATTTCTCCCATAGCAGCTGGGTACTGGGGAGCACCGGCTTCACATTTGCCAGACCTGGCAGCAACACTGCCTGTGGGCATTGATCCGTCTGTTGACTTTATGTCAGTCTAAGGTGGTTGCATTGATTGCCCTTTTTGCATTTATTGCTGATTACGGAAATTTAGAACAAAATAAAATATTTTTTCTGACCTCCACCTCCATTATCAACACCTCAGTATCACACGTTATGAAGTTATTATTCTTTTATGTTGCACTTTCCTGAAAGATTGGCGATCATTATTTGACAGAAGAGTGACAGAAATGGTGTAGAGTCATCAACATACACTGAAAAAAATGACGTTTTGAACTTGTAATTATTACATTGTTTCTTTTTTAATGTTACATAGAAATATCATTTAAAAGTTTTTATTTAAAATATCCCTTTTAATTTGATGTGGTACTTGATGTTTGATACTGTAAACTTAAGTAACATTTATTAAACGGAAAATTTATTGACCTTACAAATGTAAGGAAAAATTACTTATTTTAGGGGAGAGAGGGGGCTGATAAGAAATGGGAAATATCAGAAAATAAATGTTTTTCTCAGACTCTCAGTTTAATGTGTGTTAGTGCTGTGCACATGTCAAAGCTGTTTCTGTTGGCTGATATTTGTAGCTTTTAGTTTTGTTACATTGTTACTGAGCATGAGATGTTGGAGATACACCCCCCTTCGTTGTGTTATGGAAGCACGTTCCGCCTCCTGATGGACGTCCGCTCCCTGGTGGCTCATAAAAGACAGACGTAGTGTATGTAATTTGTTTGCCATGGATGGATGGATGGATGGTTGAGTCATCACATGGTAGATATTTTGTGCTGTGTATGTCTTCATGTGGCTTGACCGTATTTGCGTACATTGCCCTGGAGAAAATGGCAATGTATGTTGCAGAATGCATTAAATTTGTAATGTAGAGGTGATGTTAATTCATATAGGATAATATATATCTAAAGTAAAAATCACTTAATTATTTCATAGATAAACCCTAGAAAATTAACACTGAAAATGAATATTTATTAAAGGTCTGATGACACGTTTTTGACTTCATCTAATTTTTAAACACATAATACAATATGACGAAATAGGTTGGTCTGTGCAGTTCTAAGTCAAACAGGCTTTTTTTTTCACATGAATATCCAACGTTTTCATGAGCGCCACGTCACCAATTGCGTCAGTGGCTGGAAACCCCCCCGGCCATGTTGTGACGTCAGCTACAGAACACAGCGCTTGGCTGCCCATTGTACACACAGGATGGAAGCGGTAGAAAACATCAATGATGGTTCCAGCACATGTAGTCTGGAATTGGTTTGTGTTGTCCAATCTTCAGATGATTACAGTTCCGAAGAATGGGATGACAATGAAGAATCTGGGGGCATCAGACCGTATAGGTTTGAGCCGTGCCAAGCGGGCATTGTGCCAAGTGAGTCAGACTCAGAGAGTGACAGTAGAGAGGCACACATGGCCGCCGCAGCAGCAGCGACAAACACACGGCAGGGGAACACCAAGTGCTATGCTTTTGTTACAGATATCGCAACAAATTATTTGTTCATAAATATAATTTATTTAAACTCAATTTTTCAATAAAATCATAGCAGTGTATTCTCTGTGGCTCAGGCATCGGGTTTATTATGTATTATCTTTATGTATTTATGTATTATGTATTACCTGGTGAATCCTGTGCTTAAATCCATTCATCATGACCCTCCGTGCGCTCTTACGCGGGGCATGGAGAGGGAGGATGAAATAATGGGGATTTACGTGCAGGGTTCACCACAGCACATTTAATACAGAAAGACAGACAATTCCCAAAAAGGTGAAGACGTACAAAAAACACAAACACACTTACTGATGGTGTTCCGGGGCTGCCATCGCCCAATGAACAAATGAGAGGAGACGTGCTAGCCGCAGGTGTGCCCCAAAGCCGACATCGCTTCAAGGACGCATGGGAACCATGGCAAACATGGAGTGACTAACACGTCGTGAGAGTGCTGAAAATAATGGCAGACTAACAGCACAGATGACAATACTATGGACCAGCAGTGCGTGACTGGCAAACGCCGCTAAGTACACGCACTGCTGGTAATGGTGTGATGAGAAGCACCTGGGCGAGGACCGGGAAAGATGATCAGCGGGATTTTTAATCAGCTGGTGATAATGATAGAGAGGATGTGGCCAGACCGGTGAGAGTCAGCATGCGATCACAGAAAGTAGGTCAAAGCTGCAAGTAAATCCATTAATCCTTCCCCTCCTCGTGCACTCCTCCAGCGTAAAAGCGCATGAGGAAGCTTATGACAGTTGGAACTGAAGCGTGTGATATGGTCTTTCACGGCCTGCTGTTTATCTAAGCCTGCGACACAACGCAAAGGCATAGCCGTAAAATTAAAACAAGAAACCAGAGAAACTGTGAGCTACAAAGCTGCTGTCATTCCAGTCAACAACACCAGCATCCGTTCTGTCGCTTATGTGATGGTGGTGCTGCCCTTCATTTGGTGGGTGGCACCACAGTCCAGTCAGCGGTTGTGTTTTTTTGATGATAAATAGTTTATGCAGGCGCGGTTGTAAATATTATATTGATAATTGACAATGACTTTTGGGTTTACACAACATGCTAAAAAATGTCAAAATCGTGTCATCAGACCTGCAAGGTTTTGGAGTAACAAACTAAGGAAAATTGAGTAAAATTTACTGCTAAAGCATAAGTAAATTTACCTGAAAAGTAAAGTTCTTAGTAAACTTCACTAGAATATATTTGTAAAATATTCTTTTGGTAATAAGTAAACTTTACTTAAGAAAAACCTGAGTAACTTTTATTAGAAATTTTAAGTGAAAATATGTGACAAGGCTTTTTTAAGTGCCACTCCAAATTTTTTTAGTGTAGTCATTAGTGGTTAGAACCAGAGTGGAGTAAAGAGATTGTGCACATATGCTTGTTTTCACGTTGAATTGAGATGTGTAAAGAAAAGGAGCGGAAGATCTGGCATGTGAACAGTTTATTTTACATCTGAAAATTTGTGTGCACATACTTTTCAGATTTTATGACTATGCCATCTTTCACTATGAAAACTACACAATCCTTTATACATGAGGCACTTGGAGAGGTGGAGTAGAAGGAAGACAGAATACATATGAGTGAATGAGAGAAATGCAGGTGTAACAGTGAAGATATAAGGAATAGAGGTTATGAATGTAGATGAATTTAAATACCTGGGGTCAGCCATCCAAAGCAATGGAAAATGCACAAGAGAGGTGAAGAAGAGAGTGCAGGCAGGGTGGAGTGGGTGGAAACAAATGTCAGGGGTGATTTGTGACAGAAAGATAGCAGCAAGAGTGAAAGGGAAGATTCACAAGACAGTAGTGAGACCTGCTATGATGTATGGTTTGGAGATGGCGGTGCTGACAAAAAGACAGGCGGTGGCACTGGAGATGGCAGAGTTGAAGATGCTAAGTTTTCATTGGGAGTGACTAGGAGGGACAGGATTGGAAATGATTATCAGAGGGACAGCTCGGGTTGAGTAGTTTGGAGACAAAGTAAGAGAGGCAAGGCTGAGATGGTTTGGGCATGTGTAGAGGAGGGATAGTGGAGATACTTGATGTAAAGGATGCTGAAGGTGGAGCTGCCAGGCAGGAGGAGAAGAGGAAGACCACAACTGCAATGTTGCTCCTTATGACAGGAGTCTGTTGGAGACAGCCTTCAGTGAACATTATTGTAAATTACTGTTGTGTTTCAGTGTTGGCTTCAGTTACTAGTGTGATAAAACTGAAGATGTTATGTTTTTGGATGGGTTTTAAATGAGCCTCTAGTCCTTTGGCCAATTATTTACCATAAACATCCTTTTAGTTCCATTTTCAGTTCAGTTTCATTCAGTCCTCTGCAGTCTGTAATCCTCTAGGGCATAATAAGGACGTTTTACTGCACTGACTCCAGATCTGCTGAGTGGAGCAGAAAATCATGAGAAGCCAATAGGAACCAGAGTCAGGACGTGACTGTGAGGTCATTTACAGCAATAAACTGTAAAGGTCAGTCACAGACTGAGCATGTGCAGCTCTGACCGCACTGCCACAGAAATCCCATTCTGATATTGAATTGTTGTTCAAATTCATTAATATAATGCAAGGTTATGTGTGCCACTTCAGAACAGACCTTTAATGTTATTTCTGTTGTCAAGAGGAAAAACTACATATTTAAGAAAAGAAAGTAAGAAATGTTCAAGAAAAAAAGCTTGCAAATTTACCAAAAAATTGCAAATTCATGGAGAATTTTTTTTAATGTAAGATTAACATTGTGAATTAAATGCAAAACACACTTAAAATTTTGTTTGATGCAAGCTAAATTTTAAAACTGTTTCAATGCATTTTAATGGGGGCTCTTCTGTGCCTTTGAAAACAATATATAGTGCACATTAAGTTTTAAATGCTGTAGTACTGCTGCTGGGAATCCTTTCAATTCAACATTGATCATTTGAGAAAGAGTGAAATCTAAAGCAGTTGTGTGGTGTTGTGGTGATGGTGAGTGCTTGGAAAGCAGGAGGTCCAGGGTTTGAGTGTTGCCAGGGAGGTCTTATTCTTTTAAATAACAACTGAAGTACAGCATGGCTCTAATGCACATTTTAAAGCAGCACTATGTTTGACTTTCAAGATAATGTTTGCTAAATTAGTTTGATGATGCACCAAGATTAACTTCATCCATAGCCTGAGTGGGCCTCATTGCCTTCAATGACTCTTTTTTTGGTGTCATTACTGAGCAGAGAGCAGATGTGGCCTCAGTCTGTCGCCTCGGTCCCAGCAGCGACTCAGAGGGCATGACTTTAGCCACCAACAACAAAAAGCCTTGTGGTTGGCTGATGGGACTGGGGTCGTGGTCACTGTGGTTGTGGCCTTTTCTGTTTTTTTCAGGTTTTCTTATTAATGTAGATACATAGCCCCCACCCCACCCCCCGAGCTCTTACCGGAGCTAGCAGCCTCTCTGTCCGCCCGGAACGATGTCATCCCTTCCAGTTGAATGGCCGCATCAGGGATATTGTCGTGGAGCCATGTCTCCGTGAACTCAAACACACAGCAGTCCCTCCACTCTCTGCGGGTTTCTCTCAGCAGACGCAGCTCATCCAGCTTGTTGTACAGGGAGCGGACATTGGAAAATAGGAGCGACAGAACTGCTGGTCTGGAGGGGTTAGCCTTTAGCCTAGCTTGAATTCTGGCTCTCTTTCCTCTCCTTTGTTTGCGTTTGCGCCGCTTACGCTTCCTCCTTTCCCGGGTAGCTGCCAGCGAAACCTCCAATAGTATTTCATGCTGGTGTAGAATGTCCAAATCACACCCGAACTCCGCAAGAATTGCGGCGTACATTACCTTGATTCTTAATAAGGTCTCTCAGTTGTAAGAACATCCAAAGAACTGCAGGACTCACTTGCCTCAGTTAAGGTCAGTGTTCATGACTCCACCATAAGAAAGAGACTGGGCAAAAATGGCCTGCATGGCAGAGTTCCAAGACAAAAACCACTGCTGAGCAAAAAGAACATAAAGGCTCGTCTCAGTTTTGCCAGAAAGCATCTTGATGATCCCCAAGACTTTTGGGAAAATACTCTGTGGACTGACGAGACAAAGTTAAACTTTTTGGAAGGTGTGTGTCCCATTACATCTGGCGTAAAAGTAACACAGCATTTCAGAAAAGGAACATCATACCAACAGTAAAATATGGTGGTGGTAGTGTGATGGCCTGGGGCTGTTTTGCTGCTTCAGGATCTGGAAGAATTGCTGTGGTAAATGGAACCATGAATTCTGCTGTCTACCAAAAAATCCTGAAGGAAAATGTCTGGCCATCTGTTTGTGACCTCAAGCTGAAGCGCTGCAGCAGGACAGTGATCCAAAACACACAAGTCCACCTCTGGATGGCTGAAGAAAAACAAAGTGAAGACTTTGGAGTGGCTTAGTCAAAGTCCTGACCTGAATCCGATTGAGATACCGTGGCATGACCTTAAAAAGGCAGTTCATGCTTGAAAACCCTCCAATGTGGCAGAATTACAACAATTCTGCAAAGATGAGTGGGCCAAAATTCCTCCACAGTGCTGTAAAAGACTCATTGCCAGTTATCGCAAACGCTTGATTGCAGTTGTTGCTGTTAAGGGTGGCCCAACCAGTTATTAGGTTTAGGGGGCAATCACTTTTTCACACAGGGCCACGTAGGTTTGGATTTTTTTCCCCTTAATAATAAACACCTTCATTTAAAAACTGCATTTTGTGTTTACTTGTGTTATCTTTGTCTAATATTTAAATTTGTTTGATGATCTGAAACATTTAAGTGTGACATACACTACTGCTCAAAAGTTTGGGGTCACCCAGACAATTATTTTGTGTTTTCCATGAAAAGTTACACTTATTTACCACCATGAGTTGTAAAATGAATAGAAAATATAGTCAAGACATTGACAAGGTTAGAAATAATGGGCTGCACGGTGGCGCAGTGGTTTAGCACTGTGACAGCACAGTTTTACCCTCGGCCGGGGGACCGCGGGGATCGTGGGTTCGATCCCAGCCCCCGACCAACAGTGAGCTGTGTGGAGTTTGCATGTTCTCCCCGTGTTGCGCGGGTTTACTCCGGGATTTCTCCGGTTTCCTCCCGCATATCAAAAACATGTAGGTTTAGGGCGCTCGCGCACGCAGCGACCAGCAGCCGGTGGCTTGTCACCAAACTGCAAACCAAATCTACCTACGGGTACAAATAAGTAACAAAAAAATAAATAAATAAATAAAAAAAAAAAAATAATGATTTGTATTTGAAATAATAATTTTTTCCAGATATTCAACCTGCTCAAAGGAAGGTCAGTTTTATAGCTTCTCTAACCAGCTAAACTGTTTTCAGCTGTGCTAACATGATTGCACAAGGGTTTTCTAATCATCCATTAGCCTTCTGACGCAATGAGCAAACACATTGTACCATTAGAACACTGGAGTGATAGTTGCTGGAAATGGGCCTCTATACACCTATGTAGATATTGCACCAAAAACCAGACATTTGCAGCTAGAATAGTCATTTACCACATTAGCAATGTATATTAGATATTAGAGTGTATTTCTGATTAGTTTAAAGTTATCTTCATTGAAAAAAACAGTGCTTTTCTTTCAAAAATAAGGAAATTTCTAAGTGACCCCAAACCTTTGAACTGTAGTGTACATACAAAAAAAATGAGAAATCAGGAAGGGGGCAAATACTTTTTGACACCACTGTATATCACAGCGGCTGAAAATGAGAGCCTCACCCTGCGGACGGCTGCTGTGGAGCTGATACAAGCCTGTCCTGGTTCGGCAAGGGGAAATCTTGCTGTTCAGCTCTACTCTGTGCTTGTTCATGTTCACTTTGCATGAATTTATCCTCTGCTTCTCTTTTTTCATGACAGTACCCTCTGAAATAAAATGTATCCCATCTTCCGTGGTGCTGGAAATGAAATGCAACACACAAACACTCTTGTCCTCACCAAATAAAATTACAAGCCTGCGCACAAACACACACAAGACCAAAATCAAAATTCATTTTCTCCAGCCACTACAATAAATTTTGTCCTACCTTTGCTGTTTTGTCATTATAAATCATATTTGATAGGCAACACACAGAACCGGTGGTTGGAGGTTGTTTGTAGCTTAGACTGAATCTACAGCATTGGCCAGTCGGAGGTGAAATCGCTGCTGACACAACTTGTGTTGGTTCTGCTGTTAAAGCAGAGTTTGTCACAGCGGTCATCTGGCGGGTAGTGGAATAAGCTGGACTCTCTTCTCTCTTCAGTTAGCCTGTATATTTATTTCATTTTATAAATCTCAACAAGTTCCTTTCCGCAATTTGTTTACATAAAAGGCGCACCAGTACGAGAGTGAGTTGTGGGGGGCCCTGTAGGGAGTTCTGTGAAGGCCTACCATGGTCGTTGCAAACTCTCCACACTGTCACTGCTGAAGTGATTCAAAGTTGGCCAGCCCTCAAAGGCCCCCTTCTGGCCTGGGGCTTTAAGCATTTGTCTGCCTTGTTTGTTGGCACAGTACCTCTGACTATTAGGAATTTTATTAATTTAAAAAAAATGTGGGCTTGCTCCAGCAGGGGGAGCCCTAGGTAACTGCCTATATGGCCTATGCCACGGGCCGGCGCTGGTGTTGAGTCATGGGCATTTTTTTTCTGTTCTGTTACGAGCAGCTTTTAGTCTCTGTTATCACTCTGAATTATACTGTTATGGCCCATGTTACTGTTGGATCCATAATTGGGCAATGATGAGCCAAGTATAGTTACAGTTAATGGAGCTTTATTAATGTAACTAGTTGACAATACCCACAGACAATCAGCACCCTCCAACAGGCCAGGTGTTCCACGCCGAAAGAGAACTAGCCTCTTCCGCCCACATCCTTTATACCCAGAGTGGCGTCACCACCGGAAACC
Source organism: Pholidichthys leucotaenia (assembly GCA_020510985.1). Taxonomy (NCBI): domain Eukaryota; kingdom Metazoa; phylum Chordata; class Actinopteri; order Cichliformes; family Pholidichthyidae; genus Pholidichthys; species Pholidichthys leucotaenia. The sequence continues at coordinate 224,310,780 of CM035841.1, forward strand.
GGTAGTTGGCCACCCCTGCTCATTCCCCGTCCAACCTGGCCGCCATCTTACTAATACCCCCATTTCCATACGTAACATCCTCCCCCCTTCAAAAAAACCATGCATACAGATAACCCACCCAAATTTGTCACCCAACTCACACTCTAAGCATAAAGATATATACAAAAAGAAACAAACTGCCTATCCACTCATACAACTAAGGCTGGGGGGCTGGGTAGACTGCCAGCACCCCCTACATGGCTAGGCGGGTTATTCTGCCACCATATCCAAAGCCGTCCAACATAAAGAAGGCCGTGTTTCTAATCAAAATAATCCCATCAAACAGCTCCATATATTCACAAAGCACAACAATAAGCATAGACGCTATATTAACAACACTATTGGCGGCCCCCCACCCAACACACCCACCCAACACTTGGGCACACAGTATGGAACAGTTGGTGTTGGGTATCTCAAATAGGCATCAAAATTTCACATTCAGGATCATAATTTAACAGGACAAGCCTCTGAGTACCCACTCACAGGGTAAAAGGTAAAAGGGTTTTACCTCTGCATCTCAAATAGTATAAACTACTAATCACCAAAATTAAACAATTCAATCATAATTTACATTTTCTTCATGTTCTCCTTTGTTTTGTTTTTTTCAAAACTAAATTCAAGCACATATCAAACTAACCAGTGTTTTACCTCACCTATACAATATTTACAAAATATGTTCAACTATTAAAACTACCTCTAATCATTAAACTTTACCTCTATACAAATGCACATCATAAAATTTCACCCTTAAATCAAAATAGAGATAATACTCGGGGCACAGACACAACAGTATTTAACTATTTACAGTACATCAGGACCTGGATAGGAACTAAAACACATCCTCAGTCCTTCAATGGGTCTCTCTCCATGCGCCTCTATCTCTTGACCTCCGGGCTCGCGCTGCGCTGTCTTCTTTTCTCCATCACACGGCGTAGCTCATTTGGATGCCTCCAGGTTTTGTCAGACAGGCCTAGATACCCATTGCTCCGGGCAGCCTCCACCTGGAACCGCCTCTTGTCATCATGCCGCTCGCATGACCCGTAATCCCCTCTCATCCGAGCCTCAACCCTGGGCCAAACCTCCTCTCCAACCTGCAGGGAAGCCCTTTTTCTTTTCTCGGGATCACTCTGGTGCCGACTGGTCCCCTTCACTGATCCGGTTGACTTGTGGGTCCAGTTCGTCGTCCTCTTGGCAGGCCGTCGTTGAGAGCGCTTCACAACTGCTCTTTCTGGTCTCACCCCCTCAGTCCTCAGCACGGGCACCTCGTCCTTATGAGCCACACCGGGGGTCCCGGCGTGCCGACCAGTTCCCACTCCAAGTGTAACTTGGTTACCGACGTCGGGTCTGTCCCAGGGCAGCGTCGCACGGCGCCGAGCGTGTACTCCACCTGTGGTATCCAGCCAGTCCAAGTCCCACACCTCCTCACCCTCCACCATCGGAGCGGGTCGGCTCCACAATCCGCAGCCCGACCACTCCTCACCCGTGACGTTTGCGATGGAGAACCCCAGACCATAAAACAGGTTACACCCCATTATGTTCGTACCCGCAGCAGTGACATAAATGCGGGTGCTGGGCACCACCACAGACTTGTACCGTTCCTCCATCTCCGCAAACCCTAGAACGGCCAGTCTATTTATGCCATACCCAAAATAGGGGCCCTGCTGCTTCCTGATCTGCCAGTGTGGAAATAGACTCCTCATGGTCACCAGGTTCAATACAGAAATCACCGCTCCCATATCCACCAAAGAGGAACCTCGACGCCATCCTGCGTTTCCTTACAGCTGATCCATCCTGTGGTCTCCAGGGAAACAGTATGGATGATCATGGGAGCCTTCTGCGAGGGACCCGCCTCACGCCATCGGTCCCTATGCTCAAAGTTTATGCACGCTCTGGCAAAGTGGTTCAACAGTCCACACTTCCCACAACGCTTGCCCTTCGCCGGACACACTCTGGACTTATAGCGGTGACTCGGGGACCCACAGCCATAACAATGTGGGGTTCCTGGGGCGGACCTAACTTTTACCATGGAGGCATATTCTTCCTCTCCGCTGTCTTCATCCTCAGGGTCTAATGACAGCGCCTTAAAAGGAGGCTCGCCCTGGGTCGGAGTGGCTCCCTCACTTAGGCCCCTCGCTATTGTCTCAGCTGCCTCAAATTGCTGAGCGAGCTCGATAGCGGCGGTCAACGTCAGCTCACCTGGGTGGGTCAAAAGTCTGGACCGGGCTGCGAGGCCCTCCAGGATGGTGAGAGTGGCCACGGCCCAGTAGTTGATGATTTTGTTCACTGGTGTGAGGATTCCTACCTGCAGCTGAATACGACAAAATCTAAAGACATGATTATTGACTTTAGGAGGAAAAATCCCAGGCACAAAGTCACCATACTAAAAGGCCAGACCACCGAATATGTACAATCCTACAAATATCTTGGGACGATTATTGATAGTAATTTAAAGTTTGAAGAGAACTGTGAAAGGGTGTGCAAAAAGGGTCAGCAACATTTGCATTGCTTCAGAAAACTTGCACGCTTCCAAGTTGACCGAACCATAATGACAATGTTTTATCGGGCTTTTATTGAATCTGTTTTATCCTTTTCTTTAGTGTCATGGTTTGGTCAGATAAAACTGAAACAGAGGAAATCCTTGGGTCAGGTAGTTAGATGGTCCAGTCGTTTGCTTGGTGAGCCACAGCCGAGCCTGACATCCCTGTACACCAGACAAGTACAGAGGATGGCTACCTCCATTTTAAATGATGACTCCCACCCTTTGCACTGCCACTTTCAGCTTCTTCCCTCAAGACGGAGGTTTGCTATCCCAAAAAGTAGAACCCAGCGCTACAAAAACAGCTTTGTCCCTGCTGCTGTCAAAGAGTTGAACAAGCTGTAAAAATATATTGCACATATTTTAGGTACCTATTTATTAACTCCATTTTATATTTACGTATTTTTGTAGGATGTCACTTGGGTTCTAAATAAGGAGCATTTTATGAGCACTGGGAGCTTAACCCCAGTACCGCTCCTGGCTATGACAACCTTGGAACCATTTATTAACTCCATTTTATATTTACTTATTTTTGTAGGATGTCACTTGGGTTCTAAATATTTTATTGGGTTTTAGACCTCTGAGTTTTTAACCTCTTTGACTAGTTTTTAACTTTTAATATGACCCTTCTCTCTTACCTCTGGTTTTTCTCCCATCTCTTTGTCTTTTTATACCCTGATTGATGGAGCCTTGAGTATTTTTTATCATGTTTATAGTCAGCTTCATATGTGCCTGTGTTTGTGTCGATGTTGAATGTAATTTGTGGCTTGTATATATGGATGTCACCAGACTGCAAAACAAATCTACCTACGGGTACAAATAAAGTAAACTGAACTGAACTGAACTGAACTGAATTGAGGCAGCGAACGTGCTCCGCCAGCTGGTCCCATATCATCTCATCCTCCAGGCTTCCAAACTTGCATTCTCTCGCCAGCTCCCGGAGATCCACAATGAATCTCTTCACCGGTTCCCCTGTCCGCTGGTGGCGTTGTTGGATTTGAATGCGCCGGACAGTGACATTTTCCGGGGCACGAAAGTAGCGCGCCAGCAGCTCCACCACTTCATCAAAACTATCGGCTCCTCCTAAGTTTTCCAAAATCCTCTGGCCCTCCATGCCCAAATTATGAACCAGAACAGCCCTCGTGTGAAGCTTCTCGGGTTCGCCGAGGTTCAAAACAACCAAATAATTTGCAAATGCGGCAAACCACCGAGGTCAAGGAACAGGTGGCTCGCCCGGGGTTTCCAAAAATGGCCGAAAGGTGGCAACGGACCTTTCCATAACCGCTTTTACCTCATCGCCAAATGTTGGATCCATAATTGGGCAATGACGAGCCGAGTATAGTTACAGTTAATGGAGCTTTATTTAATTAACTAGTTGACAATACTCACAGACGATCAGCATCCTCCGACAGGCCAGGTGTCCCACAACAAAAGAGGACTAGCCTCTTCTGCTCACATCCTTTATACCTGGAGTGGTGTCACCACCAGAAACCGGTAGTTGGCCACCCCTGCTCATTCCCCCTCCAACCCGGCCTCCATCTTACTAATACCACCATTTCCATACATAACAGTTACCACGGCAGATAGCTTTAGAACCAGAAAATGCAGATACATTTTCTAATCATTTAAGAAGATGTTGGCCAGTCATAGGCAAACAGTTTAGCAAGTAAAATCTGTAATTGTTAATATTTGCCAAAAATATATTAAAAAAACATACTTAGGGGAAGTAAGGAAGTAAGATTACTTAGTCTGGGGCCAGTGGTATCCTTACAAAATGGCCTTTTGGCAACACAAATTCGAATTCAGACTGAGCTAAAGTCTTCTTCAAGTCCATAAAAATGTTATCCACATTTCTGTGACAAATGCATTATTTTGGAGAATCCTGTTCAGCATTTCTTTGACCTGTTTCGTGAGTGTTATACAGCTTTGAGAGAAGATGAGGACAGGGCATTAGGTTGGACTTCATCAATAGGACAGACAACAGCACCGATGTAAAAGCTTTACCTTCACATTCACTCTACTTTCTTGTGTGTAATAGATGTTATTAAAGCTAGATTTGACTCTTATCACTGTTCCTGTCCTCCTGTAGGAAGCGCTCTGGAGTCTGAAAGATGGCCAACACTGTGGCGTCCTACGATCAGCTGGCCCACCAGGTGGAGGTGCTCCGTAAGGAGAACTCCCACCTGAGGAGGGAGCTGGAGGACAACTCTAACCACCTGTCCAAACTGGAGACGGAGACATTTGGCATGAAGGTGAGTGGTCATGAACACCTGTAGCAACGCTGGGTTTAGTTCATCAAATCAAAATCAAATCAAATCAAATCAAATCAAATCAAACTTTATTGTCATATTGCTGTACATACAACTGTAGTGCAGGCAAGATGAAATAGCGTTTCTCTCGGCATCCATATAAGAAGCAGCATGATTAAGACACACTCCCACATAGCTCCCACCCCCCCATCCATTCACACATCCCTGAGACATACTTGGGGAAAAAGAATAACTAACTATAATATACAAAATGTCCATAGGTGCAGTAGTGTGTATGTGAGATTCCGGGTCAGCTGTTCAGCATCCTGACTGCTTGTGGGAGGAAGCTGTTGATCAGTCTGGTGGTTCTGCCTCTGATGCTCCGGAATCGTTTACCAGATGGAAGAAGTTCAAAGTGTTTATGCAGAGGGTGAGAACGGTCCTTGACAATGTTCAGTGCCCTGCTCCTACAACGGTTCTGAAAAAGTTCTTGGACAGAGGGGAGGGAGACTCCAATTACCCTCTCCGCCCCCTTGACTATCCTCTGCAGGGCTTTTTTGTCTGACATACTGCAGCTGGAGTACCACGTAGCAATGCAGTACGTCAGAACACTCTCCACCACACCTCTGTAGAAGGTCCTGAGGATGCAGATGGGGAGAGAGGCCTGTTTGAGTTTCCTCAAGAAGTGTAGTCTCTGCTGAGCTCGCTTCCTGATCTCCAAGGAATTCTTGCTCCAGGTCAGGTCCTGCGAGATCTGCACTCCGAGGAACTTGATGTTCTCTACTCTCTCCACTAAACGGCCGCCGATGCTGAGGGGGACGTGCTCAGGCTGTGACCGCCGGAAGTCGATAATCATCTCCTTTGTTTTGTCCACGTTGAGCACCAGATTGTTCTCCCTGCACCAGCCCTCCAGGTCTCTCACTTCTTCCCTGTACATTGATTCCTCATCCCTCTGAATAAGTCCCACCACCGTGGTGTCATCTGCAAACTTAATAATCTGGTTCCCCTCGTGTTTGGATACACAGTCATGTGTTAGAAGTGTAAACAACAGTGGACTGAGTACACAGCCTTGAGGGGTTCCGGTACTCAGCTTGACAGAGTTGGAGATGTTGTTTCCAACCCGGAAACTTCATCATTTAATCATTAAACTAAGGACACCTTCTGTTAACACATCTGCAACTGGAAAGTGTTGACAGAGAGTACACACCTCCATCAGCAATTAAGGACTCTAACCAATTTCCAACCCTTCCACAATATCTGGATCCACACCAGATTATATTTCAAGTCTTGGATGTGCCCCTTAATTTGGATCTGCTGTGTGTACAGTGCATCCGGAAAGTATTCACAGCACTTCGCTTTTTCCACATTTTGTTATGTTACAGCCTTATTTCAAAATGGATTAAATTTATTTTTTTTACTCAAAATTCTACACTCAACACCCCATAATGACAATGTGAAAAAGTTTTTTTCTGCGATTTTTGCAAATCACTCTATTAAAGCAAGAAATCTTTGTATCTGTGTGTCTGTCACGTTTATAGGACATCATAGGACGGCCTATGATCTCTGCCTGAACATCATAGGACGTCCTATGAACTCAGGCATCATAGGATTCGCGATGCCGTCATAAAGATATGATGTCTATATGATGGCACATAGACAAATGTGTCTTTATGATGTCATATAGACCATCACTCACGATGCCTAGACTGTGTCTTTATGATGTCATATGGCTCATAGACAAATGTGTCTTTATGATGTCATGTAGACCATCACTCACGATGCCTAGACTATTGTGTCTTTATGATGTTATTGTTGCTCAAGATGAAGAAACTAAGAAAAAGCGTTGCTTTCTCAGTGATGGTTTTGAAAAGGTGCTGACAAGCAAAGCGCTGATTTTCTCCGGGTGCTCCGGTTTCTTGGTTTCTGCGGGCATGCGCCGGCTTTCCTGAACAGGGTCGAAAGCCACTTTTTGCTCAGATCTATTTTCATGATCGCGCCCATGAACTGGAATTACGATGCACCTATCCCTCAACCAGTGGTCCGAATGAAGAAGAAGAAGACCCACCAGATGGAGAGCAATAGAATGAGGAGAACTGCTGCACGTAAAGATATGATGTCTATATGACGGCACATAGACATAGACAGAACACATCATAGGATGGCCTATGATGTCTGCATGATGTCCTATGATGCATGATGTCCTACGATGACCCTAAAAGATATGATATCTATATGACGTCATATAGACATAGCACATCATACAACGCCCTATGACGCCTGCATGATGTCCTATGATGATCCGATGATGAACTGGAATTACAACGCACCTATCCCTCAACAAGTGGTCTGAATGAAGAAGAAGACCCACCAGATGGAGAGTAATAGAATGAGGAGAACTGCTGCACGTCAGAAAAGACGCCGTGAACATGAAACACCTCAGGTTCCAGCAGTACGTTGCAGCCATGACTGTGAACAACACAGCCATCTGAGACAGGAGGAGACCCTTCAGCAACGGGCATGCAGAAATACTTGATTATTCTTGGTTTCTATGGGCATGGATGGGTATGCACGGGTATGTACTAGTTTATTAAAAACAAAAAACAGAAATCTCTTATCCATAATTCACAGCCTTTGCTATGAAGCTCAGAATTGAGCTCAGGTGCATCCTGTTTCCACTGATCATCCTTGAGATGTTTTTACAGCTTAATTGGAGTCCACCTGTGGTAAATTCAGTCGCTTGGACATGATTTGGAAAGGCACACACCTGTCTATATAAGGTCCCACAGTTGACAGTGCATGTCAGAGTACAAACCAAGCATGAAGTCAAAGGAATTGTCTGTAGACCTCCGAGATGAGATTGTCTCAAGACACAAATCTGGGGAAGGGTACAGAAAAATTTCTGCTGCTTTGAAGGTTCCAAATGAGTACAGTGGCCTCCATCATCCGTAAATGGAAGAAGTTTAGAACCACCAGGACTCTTCCTAGAGCTGGCCAGACGTCTAAACTGAACAACTGGGGGAGAAGCGCCTTAGTCAGGGAGTTGACCAAGAACCCGATGGTCACTCTGTCAGAGCTCCAGCGTTCCTGTGTGGAGAGAGGAGAACCTTCTAGAAGGACAACCATCTCTGCAGCAATCCACCAGTCCGGCCTGTATGGTAGAGTGGCCAGACGGAAGCCACTCCTTAGTAAAAGGCACATGGCAGCCCGCCTGGTGTTTGCCAAAAGGCACCTGAAGGACTCTCAGACCATGAGAAACAAAATTCTCTAGTCTGATGAAACAAAGATTGAACTCTCTGGCATGAATGCCAGGCGTCATGTTTGGAGGAAACCAGGCACCGCTCATTACCACGCCAATATCAGCCCTACGGTGAAGCATGGTGGTGGCAGCATCATGCTGTGGGGATGTTTTTCAGCAGCAGAAATCAGGATAGAGAGAAAGATGAATGCAGCAATGTACAGAGACATCCTGGATGAATATCTGCTCCAGAGCACTCTTGACCTCAGACTGTGGCGACGGTTCATCTTTCAGCAGGACAACAACCCTAAGCACACAGCCAAGATATCAAAGGAGTGGCTTCAGGACAACTCTGTGAATGTCCTTGAGTGGCCCAGCCAGAGCCCAGACTTGAATCCAACTGAACATCTCTGGAGAGATCTGAAAATGGCTGTGCACCGATGCTTGCCATCCAACCTGATGGAGCTTGAGAGGTGCTGCAAAGAGGAATGGGCGAAACTGCCCAAAGATAGGTGTGTCAAGCTTGTGGCATCATATTCAAAGACTTGAGGCTGTAATTGCTGCCAAAGGTGCATCAACAAAGTATTGCGCAAAGGCTGTGAATACTTATGTACATGTGATTTCTTAGTTTTTTAGTTTTAATAAATTTGCAAAAATCTCAGAAATACGTTTTTCATGTTGTCATTATGGGGTATTGTGTGTAGAATTTTGAGGGGAAAAAAAGAATTTATTCCATTTTGGAATAAGGATGTAACAACAAAATGTGGAAAAAGTGAAGCACTGAATACTTTACGGATGCTCTGAATAGGAGAGGGGGTCTGAAGTCAAGAGCACTCTGGAGCAGGTTTTCATCCAGGATGTCTCTGTACATTGCTGCATTTATCCTTCTCTCTATCCTGACTAGTCTCCCAGTTCCTGCTGCTGAAAAACATCCCCACAGCATGATGCTGCCACCACCATTGGCGTAGTTATGAGTTGTACCTGGTTTCCTCCAAACATGACGCCTGGCATTCATGCCAAAGAGTTCAATCTTTGTTTCATCAGACCAGAGAATTTTGTTTGTCATGGTCTGAAAGTCCTTCAGGTGCCTTTTGACAAACTCCAGGCAGGCTACCACGTGCCTTTTACTAAGGAGTGGCTTCCGTCTGGCTACTCTACCATACAGGCCGGATTGGTGGATTGCTGCAGAGATGGTTGTCCTTCTGGAAGGTTCTCTACTTCCCACAAAGGAATGCTGGAGCTCTGACAGAGTGGGTCTTGGTCACCTCCCTGACTAAGGCCCTTCTCCCTTGATCGCTCAGTTTAGACAGCCGGACAGCTCTAGGAAGAGTCCTGGCAGTTCTGAACTTCTTCCATTTTCAGATGGAGGCCACTGTGCTCATTGGGACCTTCAATGCAGCAGAAATTTTTCTGTACCCTTCCCCAAATTTGTGCCTTGAGACAATCTTGTCTCGGAGGTCTACAGACAATTCCTTTGACTTCATGCTTGGTTTGTGCTCTGACATGCTCTGTCAACTGTGGGACCTTATATAGACAGGTGTGCCTTTCCAAATCATGTCCAAGCAACTGAATTTACCACAGGTGGACTCCATTTAAGCTGTAGAAACATCTCATGGATGATCAGTGGAAACAGGATGCACCTGAGCTCAATCTTGAGCTTCATGGCAAAGGCTGTGAATACTTATGTACATGTGATTTCTTAGTTTTTTATTTTTAATAAATTTGCAAAAATCTCAAAAAAACCCAAACTTTTTCCACATTGTCATTATGGGGTATTGTGTGTAGAATTTTGAGGAAAAAATGAATTTAATCCCTTTTGGAATAAGGCTGTAACATAAAATGTGGATAAAGTGAAACGTTTTTTGTAGCTGGTATTATTGTGGATGATGATAATTTTTTAAAAATTTGTGTTGATTTTAATATACAGTTAGGTCCATATATATTTGGACAGTTACATAAGTTTTGTAATTTTAGCTGTTTACCAAAACATATTCAAGATACAGTTATATAATCAATATGGGCTTAAAGCGCAGACTCTTTTTTTTTCCACAATATCTTTATTGAACCTTTTTTTTTTTTTTAACAAACATGATACAAACAATCAAACACTAACACTAAAGTACTACAAAAAAAAAAAAAATGCACTAAAAACACCAACAACCACCAACAAAATCAAATCTTCAACAATGCTCCTCTGTTTAGTCTAGACAATCCAATACATAAGTATACATATTATGTTCACCAGTTTGGAATTTACTAGGTCCACACACATCATTCACCTTCTTCTTCAAGAGTTATGTTTAAATTTTTTACATAATCAATAAAAGGTCTCCATATATTCTCAAACACAATTTCCTTTGATTTTAGTATATATGTTATTCTTTCTAATGGAAGGTTTGTTAACATCTGTCTTAACCACTGAGTCACATCTGGTCTATGAGTCTTTTTCCATAATAGTGCAATACATTTTTTGGCATTAAGCAAACTGAGGTCTATGAATGTTCTTTCACTTTTATTAAAATTATGCTTTTCTGGGTACAGACCCAACAAAAACAGTTTAGGATTCAATATGATTTGTTTTGAGATTATTTTTTCAATTGTTACCCTCACCTCTTCCCAAAACATTCTTATTAATCTACATTCCCATAAACAATGAAATAGGGTTCCTTTACTTTCCATGCATTTTGTGCATGTATCTGGTATATTTTTGTTATATCTATTTAACTCCTCCGGTGTAACATACATCCGCATTAACCATTTGAAATGTATCAATTTAAGGCGTGCATTTATTGATTTGGTTTGAGCTTCTGTACAAGCCAATTCCCATTGTTCCTCTGAAATTTCAATTTGCAGATCTTCTTTCCAGTAGTTTAATCTTTTCAGTGAATTTTCACTTGAAGATAGTGTCAATGAGTTATAAAACTCTGAAATAATACCCTTTCTTTTACTATCTTTCATCATCATTTTTTCCAAGGATGAATAAATAGGTCGAGTGAGAGCTTTATTTTGATTTGATCGAATAAAGTTTCTAAGTTGAAGATATTTAAAAAAATGTGTTCTATTGAGATTAAATTTGATCCTCAGCTCTTCAAAAGACATTATGTTGTCTGCACATGGCAAATATAAATCCTGAATCTTTTGTATCCCTTTTAAATTCCATACTTTAAATACAGCGTCCGCTCTCCCTGGTTTAAAATATTGATTACCCCATATTGGACTAAATTGTGACAATAACTGTGGTTCTTTTAAATAGTTTTTAGCTTCACACCATATTTTGATCATATGCTTCACAAATGGATTTTTAACTTGTTTTTGTAATTTTTTTGCCGAATCTGAGTATATGAATATGGGAAGAGGTAAAGGTAAATTGTATGATTCCATTTCAGTCCAGTGAGGGAGATCATTTGATGAAAAATAATATGTCATAGACCTCAGTTGTGCCGACCAATAATACAACATAAAATTTGGACATTTCAGACCTCCACGATCAAATGGTAAATATAATAAAGACAAACGTAATCTAGCCCTCCTGTTGTTCCATATAAATTCCACTAACTTTTTTTTTATTCTTGAGAATAGATCTAAAGGTGGTGATAAGGGAATGTATTGAAATAAATAAAGTATTTTAGGTAAAATATTACTTTTAAGTATATTGATTCTCCCGATCATCGACATTGGTAGTGACATCCATCTCTGAGTTAACTCACTGATATCTGACATTAAGGCTTCATAGTTGACACTGGCGACTGATTCTAGCTTAGGCATAATTTGGATTCCTAAATATTTAAACTGATTTACAACATTGAATTGATTTACCTCAGGGGCTGGGTGATATCTCTGGGTCTCATTTAGCATTAATATTGAAGATTTAGTTTTATTTATTTTATATCCTGATATTTCCCCAAAATTCTTTATTAAATTCAACAGGGTTGGAATTGATTTTTTTAGATTCGACATAAACAAAATTATATCATTGGCGTACAGGGAGATTTTATGTTCTGTTGGTCCAACTTTAATTCCATATATTTGTGAATGTAAACGTATCGCTATCGCTAAAGGTTCAATTGCCATAGTAAACAGTAAAGGTGAAAGTGGACAGCCTTGTCGACATCCTCTATTGATTTTTATTGGTTTTGAAATATTGTTATTTGTTAGGATTTCTGCTGTAGCATTATTGTATATTATTTGAACCCATTTTATGAAATTATTTCCAAGTCCAAACCTTTGTAGGACTTCAAAAAGAAAGGGCCATTCAACTCTATCAAAGGCCTTTTCGGCGTCCAATGATAGGAGAGCTGTATCCGGTGCTTCTTTATTAAAATAAATAATATTAAATAGTCTTCTTACATTATGGAAGCCTTGTCTACCCTTTATAAAGCCATTCTGATCTCGATTAATAATATTTGGTAAAATTTCTTGTATTCGTCTTGCTAAAATTTTACAGATTATCTTAAGGTCGGCGTTTAATAGGCTTATTGGTCTCATATTTTCACATTTATTAGAGGGCTTACCTGGTTTTGGCAGCAGTATAAAAGCGCAGACTCTTAGCTTCAACTTGATGATATTCACATCCAAATTGGAGTTACGGTTTGAGAATTTCAATCATTTTTGTACAAAATCTCCTCATTTCAGGGGCTCTAAAGTAATTGGACAAATTAACTTTGCCATAAATAAAATGTTCATTTTTAATACTTTCTTGAGAATCCTTTGCAGGCAATGACTGCCTGAAGTCTGGAACCCATGGACATCACCAAACTCTTGAGTTTCCTCCTTTGTGATGCTTTGCCAGGTCTTTACTGCAGCTGTCTTCACTTGTTGCTTGTTTGTGGGTCTTTCTGTCTTAAGTTTTAAGCAAGTCAAATGCTGCTGGATCAGGTTGAGATTTGGTGATTGACTCGGCCATTGCAGAATATTCCACTTCTTTGCCTTAAAAAAACTTCTGGGTTGCTTTCACAGGATGTTTTTGGTCATTGTCCATCTGTACTGTGAAGCACCATCCAGTCACCTTTGCTGGATTTGGCTGAATCAGAGCAGACAGTATATCCCTATACACTTCAGAATTCATCCGGCTGCTTCTGTCACATCATCAGTAAACACCAGTGACCCAGTGCCATTGGAAGCCATGCATGTCCATGCATCACACTGTCTCCTCAATGTGTTACAGAAGATGTGGTGTGTTTTGGACCATGAGCCGTTCCAAGACTTCTCCATACTTTCTTCTTCCCATCATTCTGGTTCAGGTTGATCTTTGTTTCATCTGTCCAAAGAATGTGTTCCAGAACTAGGCTGGCTTCTTTAGATGTTTTTTTTTTTTTTTTGCAAAGTCTAATCTGACCTTTGTATTTTTGAGGTTGATTAGTGGTTTGCACCTTGTGGTGAACTGTCCGTATTTACTCTCATGAAATCTTCTCTTTATGGTACACTTATATACTAATACACCTACTTCCTGGAGAGTGTTCTTCACTTGAGTAGATGTGAAGGTTTTTCCTTCACCGTTGAAAGGATCTTGCGATCATCCACCGCTGTTGTCTTCCGTGGACGTCCAGGCATTTTTGAGTTCCCAAGTTCACCAGTGCATTCTTTTTTTCCTCAGGATGTACCAAACTGTTGATTTGGCCACTCCTAACATTTCTGCTGTCTCTCTGATGGAGTTCTTCTGTTTTTCAGCATAAGGATGGTCTCTGTTTCACTTCCACTGAGAGCTCCTTTGACCGCATATTGTGGGTTCACAGCAACAACTTCCATTTGCAAACGCTACACCTGGAATCAACTCTAGACCTTTTACCTGCTTGATTGATGATGAATTCATGAGGGAATAGCCCGTGTAGCCCCTGAAATAGCTTTTGAGTCAGTTGTCCAATTATTTTTGAGCCCTTGAAATGAGGAGACTTTGTATAAATATGGTTGCAATTCCTAAACCATAACTTCAATTTGAATGTAACTACCCTCAAATTAAAGCTGAGTCTGCACTTTCAGCCTGTATTAGTTGTACAGTGCATCCAGAAAGTATTCACAGCGCTTCACTTTTTCCACATTTTTTTTATGTTACAGCCTTATTCCCAAATGGATTAAATTCATTTTTCCCTCAAAATTCTACACACAATACCCCATAATGACACCATGAAATTTTTGCAAATATATTAAAATAAAAAACTAAGAAATCACATGTACATAAGTATTCACAGCCTTTGCTCAATACCTTGTTGATGCACCTTTGGCAGCAATCACAGCCTCAAGTCATTTTGAATATGATGCCCCAAGCTTGGCACACCTATTTTTGGGCAGTTTCACCCATTCCTTTTTGCAGCATCTTTCAAGCTACATCAGGTTTCACGGGAAGCGTTGGAGCACAGCCATTTTCAGATCTTTCCAGAGATGTTCAATTGGATTCAAGTCTGGGCTCTGGCTGGGCCACTCAAGGACATTCACAGAGTTGTCCTGAAGCCACTCCTTTGATATCTTGGCTGTGTGCTTAGGGTCGTTGTCCTGCTGAAAGATGAACCATCACCCCAGTCTGAGGTCAGGAGCACTCCGGAGCAGGTTTTCATCCAGGATGTCTCTGTACATTGGTGCATTCATCTTTCTCTCTATCCTGACTAATCTCCCAGTTCCTGCCGCTGAAAAACATCCCCACAGCATGATGCTGCCACCACCATTGGCGTAGTTATGAGCGGTGCCTGGTTTCCTCCAAACATGACGCCTGGCATTCATGCCAAAGAGTTCAATCTTTGTTTCATCAAAGCAGAGAATTTTGTTTGTCATGGTCTGAGAGTCCTGCAGGTGTCTTTTGGCAAACTCCAGGCAAGCTACCATGTGCCTTTTACTAAAGAGTGGCTTCCGTCTGGCCACTCTACCATACAGGCCGGATTGGTGGATTGCTGCAGAGATGGTTGTCCTTCTGGAAGGTTCTCTTCTCCCCACAAAGGAATGCTGGGGCTCTGACAGAGTGACCATCAGGTTCTTGGTCACCTCCCTAAGGCCCTTCTCCCTTGATCGCTCAGTTTAGACAGCTGGCCAGCTCTAGGAAGAGTCCTGGTGGTTCTGAACTTCTTCCATTTTCAGATGATGGAGGCCACTGTGCTCATTGGGACCTTCAAAGCAGCAGAAATTTTTCTGTACCCTTCCCCAGATTTGTGCCTTGAGGCAATCCTGTCTCGGAGGTCTACAGACAATTCCTTTGACTTCTGTCACCATGGGGTGAGACGCCGGCTCGGCGCTCAGCCCATGCTCCTTTTATCCCTGCCTCTCATTGGGCAGCGCCTCAGCTGGCTCCCAGCTGTCAGTGTCATGGGACGGCTGGGGCCAATTAATCCTCATCAGCTGGGGCGCTGCTAATGAGTATAAAGAGGAGCAGCCACGATCATTCGGCGCTGCGACATAAGCACTGCTAGGCTGGAGTCCCTTCGTCCGGTTCCAGCCCCTGACTCATCTGCAGCGTTACCTGTAAGTGTCACCCGGTAAGGAGCTGTTGTGCCTCTGTACCCCCATGTCCGGTGCTAGCCCGCGGCTGCTTATTGTATCACTTGGGTGTATCACCTTGTATGATTATCTGAGCACTGGAGCCCTATGCCAGTGCCAGCGCTCTGGCTGCTAACCCGTGAGTGTACCCGCTGTGAGTTCTCATGCTGTTACCCCTTCGCCCGGTGCCAATTGTTAACTCTGGTGCTGTATTGCTCGCGTATATCACTATGTATGAGCATTTGTACTTTCCTCATCCCTTACCCCTGTCACTAATAAACATCACAACTGACTGGCTCGCCCTTGGCTCTCTTATTGCGTGGCTCCCTAGAGCCACGTGTGACAGTATGTCGCAGCTAGAACGAGTTGCCGGCGGCCGTAAATGGTTTGGACTTGTACCTTCCTGTCCGGTGTTAGCGCCGTTAGCATGCCGTTTCCCAGGAGTCACCTCCGACGCCAGGGCGACGAGCTGAGGTCCATCCTGGGGGCTGTCGACAGGACGCTCTTCACCCTGCACAACGCCTCCAACGCGAGACGCTGGCATCCGGGCCGTGCTGAGGATCTCCTGGACAGTTACACTCGCTCCTTATTCCATCTCGAGGTCAGTGCCAGGATTGATGCCATGGACACACAGCGAGAGAAGCTCCGCGGGATGGATGGAAACCCCGGCAGAACGCCGAAGTGGATGACGTTGCCCCCCGCTTCGGGACCCCGTTCCTGCTGTCATTCCAGCCCGGGAGTTCGCGCCACCCAGAGGGCTTCCCCTGTTCTGCACCACGTCACTCGGGATTCCCCCCATGGAGCCGCAGCTGACAGTAGTTACGTCTGGGACCGAGCGGCTGACGCAATCCCCGCTGTGCATCCATTCACCATCTGCAGGCACGTGGCGGTGGCAGTGAGATTGGTGGAGAGGACTCCAGGGCAGCGAAGCTTTCCCGAGCTCAACGCCTTCCTCGCCTCGGTCTCTGCTCAGGAGCGGCGATTCCTGGGTTCCCCCCTCGCTTCATCCCCTGGGAATAGCCGTCATCACTTCGCCAAGTCACCTCAGCATGAACCCCGTCCGGATCCAGTTCTGGGCTTCCACCAGGACCTCTCCTCCCACGCAGCTGTCACCTTTTCGCCTCGTCAGTGTGGAGATTTTACAGCCTCGTTCCCTGATCCTCATTCCCCCGCTGTCACTCCTGGGCATTCGGGCTGGCTCACTCCGGCTGTTACCCCCTCCTCCTCGACGCGCTCCCCGACTGCTGTGTGTGTCTGGAATCCCGGCCTGGTGAGCCCTCTCCTGGAGACAACGCGAGCGGTCCCCAGACGATTTCCCAGGGGGTCCTCCGTTATCGCCTGGCGGGGAGAGGAGGAAGCAATGTTCACCGCAGCAGGCTCCACCCAACCTCCAGGAGGCAGGCAAGTCTCAGTTTATTTGCATCAGTTTAATGATTTGCTCTGTCACACTCCTGGAGGTGGAATTCAGGGTTCGCAGCTCCCTGAACTCCCACCACCTGCTGTAACCTGTTCCTTTAATCCTGCATCCTCTGTGTCTCTCTCCGCCGAGCTCTCCCTGGCTCCAGGTCAACGTGGTGGGACGAGGAGAGGGCCTGCGGTTCCGCAGCTACGTTGTGGGCGGAGGAGGAAGACTGACTGCTGTGTGGAGTCTGCGCCGATGACCAAGCGTCCCCGGGTCTCCACGGAGGTGCGGTTCGGTCCAGCAGGACGAGGTTCTCCTATCATCACGCCGCATGGACTGTCAGCGTGGCTACCTGCGCTGGAGGAACCTCAAGCTGCGCTGACCATCGTCCTGGCTGCGGGGCCCGACGCAGCCGAATGGGAGCCTGACAACGACCTCCGGACAACGGATCCTGGATCTTCGCAGTCCTGGACGGCGTCGGAACCCGAGATCAGGTGAGTGCTCCTCTCTCTTTTCTCCCTCTATTTCTCTGAGCACTTTAGCCTGTCTCTAGGGGGGATGAGCCGGGTGCAGCCGCCCGCTGCATCCGAGCTCGTTCCGCCGGGTTCTGGCGCTGCCGGTGATCCTGACCCCGGTTCTGTTTTCTCCTCTGAGCCTTCTTCCAGGGTCGCCGGCGAGGAGTTGCCGTTCCTCTTGGTGCTGTGGGGTCCAGGTTCAGTGTTGGAGGTTGGTTCTGGCGTGGATTCGCCCGAGACCCAATCAGGGCCCGACGCGGGTGCTGCTCCAGCGGCGTTCAGCGTGGGTTTGCCTAAGACCCAATCGGGGTCCGATACGGGTGCCACCCCAGTGTTGTCCAGGTCCGGTGGGGAGGTGGCTGTTCCCCTGCAGCCTGACGCTCGTCTACCTCATCATCGGCTCTCCCCTAAGCCTCTTCCTCCGGGGTCCGCTCTGACCCTTCGCCCGTCTCAACGGTCCCGGTGGTTGAGTGACGCGGGTCGACGGCTCGACCTGCAAGTCTTCTGGTTCGGCGAGCTGGTCCAACCTCCTGACGAACTGTATTGTTGCTGGGTGGCCTGGCACGGCTACCGGTGGCCTAGTTTCTTGGAACTTGGGTTTGGACTTGGCCGCCCGAACATTGTCTCTTCCCCGGGTTGCCAACTGGACAATGGGCGGGGAGATTACCAGAACAGTTCCGGCCGTTTTGGACTCTGCCTGCCGTCTCCTCGGGTGTCCTTTACTTCTTTTATTATTGAGGTCACTCGGGTGTAGTTTCTTTGTCCATTAGGGGAATGTATATGTTTTTGTGCTGTGTGTTGTGTTTTTTTTATTAACCATACTCAGCATTTTTATCTTATCATTATCCTGTGCTCCTGTCACCATTATCCCTCTAGGTGACCCTTGTATTTAGTGCTGTGTATCGTGTTTTTTCCCCTTATAACCGTACTCAGCAATTTACCTTATTGTTACCCTGTTTCACCTGTCACCATTATCCCTCTAGGTGACCCCCCTTGTATTTAGTGCTGTGTATCGTGTTTTTTTCCCCTTATAACCGTACTCAGCAATTTACTTTATTGTCACCCTGTTTCACCTGTCACCATTATCCCTCTAGGTGACCCTCCTTGTATTTAGTGCTGTGTATTGTGTTTTCTCCCTTATTAACCGTACTCAGCATTTTACCTTATTGTTATCCTGTGATCCTGTCACCTTTATTCCTCTAGGTCAGGGGTGTCAAACTCATTCCATGGAGGGCCAAGACCCTGCAGGTTTTACTTCCACCCAGTCTCTTCAGCAGGTGTTTTCACTGATCAGCAATCAGTGGGAAGAAATTCAGAGAAAACACCTGTTGAAGCCACTGGGTGGAGGTAAAACCTGCAGGGTCTTGGCCCTCCATGGAATGAGTTTGACACCTGTGCTCTAGGTAATTCCCCGTTTATTTGGCGCTGTGTATTGCGTTCTCCCCCTTGTAAACCGTACTCAGCATTTTTCCCTCATGTTCATCCTGTTCCTACCCTGTCACCGTTATTTCCCTGGGTGTCCCTCTTTGTATATGGCGCTGTGTATTATGTTTTCCCTGCCACCCGTACTCAGCGTCTTTCATCACCCTTTTTTTTTTATCTTTAGCTTTGTAGGAGTGCGTTATGGAGTAGTGTGTTTCGTTTCCCCTTAACCATACTCTGTAATTGCTTTATTTGTCCTGTTACCTCTTTGGGTTTTTTTTGTTTTGTCCTTCCCTTTGCATCTTCCCCTCCGGTCCTGCCTCCCTTCCGCCCACCCTAGGTGGTGGTGGTGGTGGGGGGCTGGGATGTTCCTGGTCGTTCGGGTGCCTGACCGTGAGGGGGAGGCTCTGTCACCATGGGGTGAGACGCTGGCTCGGCGCTCAGCCCATTCTCCTTTTATCCCTGCCTCTCATTGGGCAGAGCCTCAGCTGGCTCCCAGCTGTCAGTGTCACGGGACGGCTGGGGCCAATTAATCCTCATCAGCTGGGGCGCTGCTAATGAGTATAAAGAGCAGCAGCCACGATCATTCGGCGCTGCGACATAAGCACTGCTAGGCTGGAGTCCCTTTGTCCGGTTCCAGCCCCTGACTCATCTGCAGCGTTACCTGTAAGTGTTACCCGGTAAGGAGCTGTTGTGCCTCTGTACCCCCATGTCCGGTGCTAGCCCGCGGCTGCTTATTGTATCACTTGGGTGTATCACCTTGTATGACTATCTGAGCACTGGAGCCCTATGCCAGTGCCAGCGCTCTGGCTGCTAACCCGTGAGTGTACCCGCTGTGACTTCTCATGCTGTTACCCCTTCGCCCGGTGCCAATTGTTAACTCTGGTGCTGTACTGCTCACGTATATCACTATGTATGAGCATTTGTGCTTTCCTCATCCCTTACCCCTGTCACTAATAAACATCACAACTGACTGGCTTGCCCTTGGCTCTCTTATTGCGTGGCTCCCTAGAGCCACGTGTGACAACTTCATGCTTGGTTTGTGCTCTGACATGCACTGTCTATCTGTGGGACCTTATATAAACAGGTGTGTGCCTTTCCAAATCATGTCCAATTAACTGAATTTACCACAGGTGGACTCCAATTAAGCTGTAGAAACATCTCAAGGGTGATCAGTGGAAACAGGATGCATCTGAGTTTAATTTTGAGCTTCATAGCAAAGGTTGTGAATATTTATGTATATGTGATTTCTTAGTTTTTTATTTTTAATAAATTTGCAAAAATCTCAGAAAAAACAAACTTTTTTCACATTGTCATTATGGGGTATTGTGTTTAGAATTTTGAGGGGAAATATGAATTTAATCCCTTTTGGAATGAGGCTGTAACATAACAAAATGTTGAAAAAGTGAAATGGTGTGAATACTTTCCGGATGCACTGTATACAGTAACTGTGTCTTGAATATTTTTTGGTAAACAGCTAAAATAACAAAACTTGTGTTAGCATCCAACTATATACAGGCCTAACTGTACCTGTTTACTGTGAAACTAAAACTTATGACTAAAGGCTTTTTAAACCTCAGTAACTCTTTTAATCTCACTGAGTTGGTGTACGGCCCCACACATGACAAGGGTCTCTTATTGGGTCATGACTAAATTGCTTAGTGTAGGGATGACAAGGCAAGGCCTCAGGTAGAACAGACAAGTGACAGCTGTTTTCTGTGTTCTCCTATTAATGATGCAGGAGGTGCTTAAGCAGCTGCAAAGTAAGCTGGAGCAGGAAGCAGGCATCCTAACCTCATCGGGGAGGAGCGACGTGCTGCACCAACTCAAAGGTTTCAGTCTATTTACATTGTTTATCACCATTTAAGATGTACTGCAGAAATCTGAACTAGAAAATAAGAACCTTTTGAGGAAGACTTTAGTATGTTTAGAATGTAAAAGGTATTTCCTCTGGTGCATCAGTATATAGCTTGATTTTAGTTTGAAATAAGCTGACAGAAGTTGTGGAAGAAAGTCATTAATTACTTATTTGAAAAGGTAACCAACAAACGGTTTCCTGATTTGCAAAAATAATGTGTTAGGTCACTTATTCCTCACAAAAAGCAATATGTTATTTTGTTATGTGGCACCCCCTCCAGTAGTAGTGAGTGAAGTCAGGTGTAGAGATTAAACAGGAAAGGAAAGGTGCCCTGAGGGACCCCATGTGAACCACCATATCTGACACATAGTCCTGCATCCTACCATTCCAAGGCATGTTGTCTTAGAAAGGAGACATGTGGTGGGAACATATAAAAGAAAATAGGCCCCTTGAAAGGTCTTAAGAACTGTTTTGTCCAAAAGCAAATTAATTTCCAAAATGGCAATATGGAGGCCTGTAAAATCCAGTGAAGTAGTTGTAGTTTAGTGGGTAAAACTTAAAAAGAGCTGGCTTGAACATTCACACTGAGAATAAAACATACAGCTCTAGACTGAGATGCTGAACTGGCAATAATCCTCCCTCCTTTCCCCTCCCTCAGAGCTCCACATGGACCTCACCAACTACTATGAGCTCAAACACGAACCTCACAACCTGAGGCTGCTGAAAGCCAGAGGTGCAGAACTAGATGACCACTTGGCTCGGGCTCCATCTTCCTGCTCCTCTTCCTCCTCAGTGGCGGTGCTGAGCAAAGCAAAGAGTCCGCACAGAACAGCGTTGTGTCAGAACATGCCATCTGGGGCAGAGGCCACTGTGGTCATGCTGCCGCATCACTTCCTGGATGGAGCCCCGCCCAGAACAGCTGCAGTGACTGGAGCGGATGGCCGGCTCATTGACCATCACATGGAGGAGCTGGTCAAGGAGAGGTAAGCTGGCTTCCAGCCAGCAGACAGGAAGATGGATAAGAAGATAATGGGAGGGAGGAGATAAAAGAAGGAGGGAAATGAGGTGACGGTGAGAGGAGACAAGAGGGAAGACGGTACTATGATGGCAGAGAAAATGACATTATGAGAAGACAAGGAAATTGGGAAGTGAGAGTAGGAGGGAAGGAGACAGGGAAGGAGGAGATGAGAAGAGAGATAAGGAAAATGGGGAGGAGAGATGAGAAAACCACAGAGGAAGTGGGGGAGGAGACATGTAAGGAGGACAAAACTTGGACGGCAGGCAGGAATATGGGGAAAAAGACAAAAGTAGCTTCAGTTGTGGTTGTTAAGTTGGTCAGTGAGTACGATCAAACTGGCAGTGTACCACAGACGTCTGTTTTGGTAGCACTCCGTTGTGCTGGTGGTGTGTAATGATTGACTTTTAGGTGTCCTGCCTCCTTTTTAGCTAATTCTGTTGAAGCTGAAAGGCGCTAATGCGATGACGTGTTGTCCATCCAGCCATTCGTCTGCCCACATTATGGGAATTGTTACTGCTTGTAGGCATTTGCCCCGATGTTCACCAGACTCACTCACAATGATCCTCAGGTGGGTCTGGATCCAAGTTGTCCTCCAGGTCAAGGTCAAAGGTCAGGAGATCTGAGCACTTGTGGATTTCAGAAAAAATCTATACTCCTTCTAGGCATTTGCCCTAATTCTCACCAGATTCATACCAAATGATCATCAGGTGGGTTTAGATCAAGGTTGTGCTCAAGGTCCGGGTCAAAGGTCAGGAGAAATCCCCACTTATAGGAGTTTATGAAAACTGTTGCTCCTCCTGCCCTAATTCTCAACAAACTGACATGCAGTCATCCTCAGGTTTGTCTGAGTCCAGGTTGAGCTCAAGGTCAGGGTCACTGTCAAAGGTCAGAAGATCTGGGCATTTATGAGTTCATAAAAATCATTACTCCTCCCAGGCAGTTGCCCCAATTTTTGGCAAGCTCATATGATCCTCAAGTGGGCCTGTGTCTAGGCTGTACACATGGTCAACGTCAACGGTCAGGAGATCCGAGACTTCATCAGGCCAAAATGAGCTCCTCCATCATTGACGGTCTGGTTTACTCCTTCTCATCATGAGTTGCTTTAATGCTGAGAGCTGTTTCTATTTGTTATTTAGGGACCTCCTACTGGGGGAGATTGACCGTGAGGAGAGGGAACGCTGCTGGTACTTCAGCCAGCTGGAAATGCTGTCTCAGAAACTTGCCCAGCTGCCACGCATCGACACAGTAAGAACATGCACAGGGCAGCTGAGAGTCCTGCCTGTGATCATCTCAGATGCTCAAATGTTTTATTTTTATTTAAAAAGGGAAATGCCACTAAGAACAAAGCATCTTTTTAAGGATGCTCTAATTACAATACATTTTAAATGATAGTAAGATAAGATAAGATAAGATAAGCCTTTATTAGTCCCACAACGGGGAAATTCCAGGATTGCAACAGCACAGGGATAGCAACACTCAGAGCAACAATCAGAAGGCAAGAAAAAACAAGCAAGCAAGAGCAGCTAATATACATATGTACATATTACTATAAAATATATATATACACACACACACACACAGACACACAGTGCAGAGCATTGTAGCTGGATGGAATAAATATATGAATATATGAACACACAGTGCAGAGCATTGTAGCTAGATGGAATAAATATGTAAATATATAAACACCCACAGTATGGAGCATTGCAGCTAGGTGGAATAAATATGCAAGTATATAAACACACACAGTGCGGAGCAGTGTAGCTAGATGGAATAATATGTAGATATATAAAAACACAGTGCGGAGCATTGTAGCTAGATGGAATAAATATATAGATATATAAATATAAACACACCCAGTGCAGAGCATTGTAGCTAGATGGAATAAATATGTAAATATATAAACACACACAGTGCAGAGCATTGTTGCTAGGTGGGATGAAACAGCATAACCGTCTATTTAGTTATCCTACATGGTATGATTATGTGCCCATACATATTCTCACCCTCCATAGCGACCGGTATGTTCCTAGTTGTATGCCGGAGAGGACCATTGTGTAAGTCTATTGCATCTTTTGCATTCAAAAAAAAAAAAAAAAAAAACAACTATTAGTTTGTTACGTCTTTTTGCTATCTCTGCGAGCAGCCCTGCTTAGGTTGTACAGTCTGACAGCCGTTGGTAGGAAGGACCTACGAAACCTCTCGGTTGTGCACCTGGGATGATGTAGTCTGCTGCTAAATGAGCTCCTCAGTGCATCCAGTATGTCCTGCATAGGGTGGAACTCGGACTCCAGCAGAGATGACAGTTTAGCCACCGTCCTTCTCTCTCCTATCTCCTCCATCGGATCAAGGCGCTGCCCCAGGACAGAGCTAGCTTTCTTAATCAGTTTGTTCAGTCTCTTCCTATCGGCTGCAGTAATGCCACTGCCCCAGCAGACCACTCCAAAAGTGATGGCTGATGCCACCACCGTGTCATAGAATGACTTCAGCAGCGCCCCTTGTACACCAAAAGACCTGAGTCTCCTCAGCAGGAACAGCCTGCGCTGTCCCTTCTTGTAGAGTGCGTCAGTATTGTGTGACCAGTCTAGTTTATTGTTCAGATGAATACCCAGGTACTTGTAGGATGTCACCATCTCGATGTCTGTTCCCTGTATATTTACTGGTGCTGTGAGGGGCTGCCCATGCCTGCGGCAGTCCACCACCAGCTCCTTAGTTTTCCTCGCGTTGATCTGGAGGCAGTTCCGATGGCACCAGTCCACAAAGTCCTGGATAAGCCCTCTGTACTCAGCTTCATCTCCGCTGGAGATGAGACCAACGATCGCAGAGTCATCAGAGAACTTCTGTAGATGGCAATGTGTTGTGTTGTGTGAGAAGTCCGCAGTATAAAGAGTGAACAAGAAGGGAGCCAGCACCGTTCCCTGGGGGGCCCCCGTGCTACTGATGATCGTGTCGGAAACACAGTCCCGGGTTCTCACAAACTGAGGCCGGTTCGTGAGGTAGTCCAGGATCCATGATGACAGGTGCTGGTCCACCCCTGCGCGCAGCAGCTTGTCCTTCAGGATCATCAGTTGGATGGTGTTGAAAGCACTGGAGAAGTCAAAGAACATGATCCTCACCATATTCCCGGGCTTCTCCAGGTGGGACAGAGAACGGTGAAGGAGGAAGATCACCGCATCCTCCACCCCAATGCCATGCTGGTAGGCGAACTGGAGTGGATCCATCGCTGGTTCCACCAGGGGGCGGAGATGAGCAAGGAGCAGTCTCTCTAGGGTCTTCATCAAGTGGGACGTCAAGGCCACCGGTCTGAAGCTGTTCAGGTCTTTGGGGTGGGAAGTTTTTGGTACAGGTACCACACAAGATGTTTTCCACAGCTGTGGTACCCTCCCCAGTTTCAGGCTCATGTTGAAGATATACGTCACAATCCCACACAGCTGGTCTGCACAGGACTTGAGGAGCTTTGCGCTGATGCCGTCCGGTCCCGACGCCTTCCTCGCCTTGATCTTCCTCAGCTCCGTCCTCACCTGGGTCTTGGTCAGGGTCAGGATGGGGGGCTGTGTGTTGGGAGTGGGGGGGGTGTCGGTGGAGTGGGGAGTGGGTAGCAGGACTTGATTTCTTAGAGGCAGCAGTGGTTGTTGTGCAGACAGGGGGGAGGGCGGTTGGTCAAATCTATTGAAAAACAGATTCAGGTTGTTCGCCCACTCCCTGCCCCCCGTGGCCTGGGGGGAGGTATTCTGGAGCCCCGAGATGGTTTTGAGGTTTCTCCAGACCCCGCTGATGTCGCTCTGTTGCAGCTTGTCCTCCATCTTCTTCCTGAAGCTGTCCTTGCCTTCTCTGATCTTTCTCCTCAGCTCCCTCTGTACGGACTTCAGCATCTCCCTGTTTCCCGACCTGAAGATCCTCTTCTTCTCTCTCAGAAGTGTTTTTATCTCAGGGTTGATCCAGGGTTTGTTGTTTGAGTGACGCCGTATGGTCTTGGTGGGAACGGATTTGTCCACACAGAAGCTGAGGTAGCCCGTGAAGGTGTGAATGAGGCCATCGATGTCCTCACCATGTGGATCGCAGAGCTGCTTCCAGGCAGTGGCTTCAAAACAGTCCTTTAGAGTGTCCATTGTCTCCTCAGACCATAACTCCACAGTGTGCATGGCCGGAGGTTGTCTGTGCACTAGGGGTTTGTACACCGGTCGGAGATGAACCAAGTTGTGATCCGATCTCCCAAGTGGGGGGAGTTGTGATGAGGTGTACGCCTCCTTAGTGTTTGCGTAGAACAAATCCAGTGTTTTATTGTCTCTAGTGTGGCATGTGACATACTGGGTGAAAGTGGGCAGAATGGGAGACAGTGAAACGTGGTTGAAATCGCCTGAGATGAGGAGAAGAGCATCTGGGTGTTCTGTCTGCAGCCTGCTGGTTACTGAATGGATGACGTCACGCGCTGTCCCAGCGTTCGCCGTCGGATTTGCATAAACAACAATGCAGATCACGTGTGAGTGTTCTCTCGGGAGATATGTAGGCCTCATGCTAACAGCTAGCAACTCAATGTCTTTGCTGCAGTGTCGTTGTTTAACAGTGATATGTCCCGGTCTGCACCAGTTGTTGTTAACATACATGATCACTCCACCGCCCCTAGTTTTGCCACTCTCTGGTGTTCGGTCAGCTCGTATCGTGTGAAAACCCTCCAGCTCAATGTTAGCATCTGCTGCTAGTTCAGTTAGCCACGTCTCAGTAAACAAAAGGAGAGAGCACTCCCGGTAAGTGCTATCATAACGGGAGATAGCCGCTAGCTCATCTAACTTTCCCAGTATCGACCGTACATTTCCCATGACAACAGATGGAAGGGAGGGTCTGTACCTTATATTTTTTGTCCTCCGCCTTACTCCAGCCCGGCAGCCGCGGCGTTTTCGCCTCAGTTCTCTCGGTATGTCGAGTTTTTCCAGTGGGACCGGGTGGCGGTTAAATGCTAGCAGCTCTTCCCTGTTATATCGTATCCTGCTATAAACAGTGGCTCCGTCCACCGGCTCAGGAGACATTTGGGATGATCTGTGTGTCCGTGATATAAGTGGGGTGAAAAAAAAAAAGTGATCAAAAGAGAGAGGAAGGGAAAAAAAACTCGGAATCGAGCCGCTGTTGCAAAAGGCAGCCGACTGGTGTGGCGCCGAGAGGAGAGGGATAATAATAATATTAATAATAATAGTGATATATAGATGGATAAAAATACAATGAAGAAAATTATAATGATAAATATATCTGTATACATATATACACACATAGATTCACACACATTCATGCAAGTACAGATTAATTTATCTATTTTAAAATAATAATAATAATAATAATGATAATAACCATCTGCATGGTGTTCCACTTCTGAGTGACATAGTATCTATGAGAAATTAGGTAGGACTTTAATAATCCCACACTAGAGAAATTACAGCAGCTCCAGAGAAGTAAACAGAAAAATTAGTAAAAAGGCTATAAACAGAAACTAAAGGAAAATTTACTTTGAAAATATAACAAAAAGACAATACACATATGCACAACTTATTGCTTCCTAAACAAACCTTTAAATGTTATGATCTGAGCACGGAGATTCCGCCGTACTCAGTCTCATGGTCTTTTTTCAGATTTGTGTATCTGTTGTATCTTTGTGTTCTTAGTTCCGTCATTTTATCCGTGGTTGGTTTCTGCATATTTTCTATGGTGTCTTATTCTTCTCAACCCCTTGTGTATGTCATCATAGTTTGCTACTCATTTATTTGGTATTTGTTGGCATTTAGTTCTTGATAATTGCACAGTTGTGTTCTTTTTCTCTCTCTCTTCGGGGTGACAGCTGTCAGTGGCACTTCCGGGTTTTTGCTCTGTTGGGGGAGGTGTCCCTGTCAGCTGTCAGTCCCGATTCTCCCCTCTCACTTCACTCAGCTGACCCCAGTTGGTAATCATTGTCATCTCCTGCCCGCTCATGTGATCCACACCTGCAGTCATTTGTGTTCATTGGTTTCGTGTCCTATTTAAAACCCTTTGTTTCTTTTGCTCATTGTTGGAGCCTCAACTGATCTGCACCAGAACCCTTTCCCCATTCTGGTGCTTCTGCCTACGCCTGCTCCTTGCCAACTCAGTTTGTAAGTTATTTTGTGCACTGTTTGGACTTTTACGTTTCCTCATTAAATATCACAAACTACAGTTCAGCATCTGGGTTTCTCCTCTCTGCCCCGAGGGGCATTTCATGACATTAAAGCAGACACGGTGTGTACAAGAGTTGGGTAGGTGAGGTGATTTAACTGGGGAGAAAAGAGATTAAAAAATCACCACCTGGATTTAAAGACGGACTCCGGTGGATATAAATCCTATTTAAAAACAAATCTAAATTCTCTAAAATGGTATCTTATGTCCTTTTTTTCTACAAAAAAAACTTTCATTGTCTTACAGTTTCGTGTCAGAATGGTTTCACTTTTCCTCCTCCTTCAAATGCCAGGGTCTGTGAATAGGCCCACCCACATCCCACAAGGCTAATGGTGGCTAGCGCAATGTTAAACAGAATAAATCCTGTGATCAAAAGACTTACGAGTTGAAGGACATGCCCAGTTGTATGCATGGTGGCCCAGGATAATGGCTGAAACTGCATCGGTCCTTAAAAGCAGTTTAATGGTAAAACCCATCTTAATTTGCGTCAAGTCTTCAAAGCAGCTGTCCAAAAATGCTAACTGGACTTTCTAATTTATTGAGATGCACCTGTAATCTAAATCATGTAGAGAAGCAGCAGAACACAATAATTTAGTTAATTAATAGAAAAATGAGAATTTCAACACACATTTCAATTAAATTTGTAAATTCACAAAGTACTTAAATATGCAGCAATTTCTAGTAGTCCAAATTACTGCAGGATGAACAAGCACATCTCAATCCAGTTTTCTCTTTGTGCAGCATTTTGACAAATATTCATGTCACAGTTCAACTTTCACTTTTGAAATTTAAAAGAAATCAGGTGAGCTGTATCGGGACATGTTGAGGGGTGATATGCAACAGCCCTGGCGATGACAAGTTTCAAAAAGCACACTGACTTCAAATCAGTGAACTCACAATAAACTCAAGGAATGTACTTGAGTAAATGTACAGTTTATTCTTCAAGAAGTTCTTTACTTCATCTGAAGATGCCAAGAAAAAGTGAGCGAAGTGCACAGAAACTAGCATGTAGATGTCTGAAACTAACTTCCTGTTACCCTCTGATGGCTATCCGTGTCACCTCAACCGTTTTTTTTTTTTTTTCTGCTGGAATGGATGACCTTAATATACAAGCTAAAGATATGGTCAAAAAGGTTCTTACGAGCATTGGGTTTGTAAGAATCTCTGTTTCTACAAATTCTGGAGTTCACAGACTTTCGTGGAGGGGGGCATAGTTTCTTATGGCTGCCGTTCAATTCACAAGAGTAGCTTGAGGCATTTTTGAGAAATGAGGTGCTTTTCTGTTATACGATGGCCCTAGAGTTCTTATGTTCTTTGTTAGGGTGCCTTGGGATCTTCCTACGGCATACTTACTGCCATTTTACAAAAATTTTTGTGCAACTCATGGCACTCACAAGTTGTTGATAAGAAGATAGGGCTTTCGGCACCTGTTCTGGGCACAAATGTTGCAAAAATGTACTTTCACCTTAAGAGCGCCTCACTACCGCCTTACGCACACTGTACGGCTCTCCATACCAACAGGGATTTGTACGACATTTCCTGCAACTGCTGTAAGGAGCCCTCAAGAACAACTTAAGGTGTTCTTGAGGCATACTTATGGTCAACATCTTACGTAGTTCTTATGTTGTTCTTACGGCATTCGTACGGCCGCTCTACGATGAGGGTTTTTTGTGGGGCATTTGTAGAAATCTTGGACAAGACCATCGACCTGGCCATGGACTTACGAATGGTCTACAAACGCTGGATTATCCTATGGCTGCCTTAAGAAGGCCATACGAAATGGTCCAAAAATCATTTGTACGGTGTTTGCAGCCATTCCTAACGGTGTTTGTGGCCATAACTTAAAACATGTTTCGCAATAAAAGTCGTCATGAAAGTATAATTTGCTTAAAAAGTTATCCACCCTCCTCTGGTCAGCAGATAAATGTAAGAAAAATGTCTGCCTGAAGGTAGGAAGTTGTGAAAATGAAAGACAAAATTTAAGTAAAGATGACCAGAGATGTGCTGTTTTTTAGGGCTTTCTGTCTTTATATTTTGGTGTAGTTTTTTGCCTGTCCCCCGATCTATGATCACTGTGTGTTTCTGCAGTTTTCTCAGCAGATTGATCTGATCCGACAGAAACTGGAGCGAGACGCTCAGAAGGTTCGATCAGTGATGGAGGAACGCTTTGGCACCAGCAGTGAGGTGGTTCAGAGGACACAGGTGAAGCACTGACTGAACACAGCAAAAAATCAGAAGTTAATCTGTGTAATAGTGGTTTGGCTGTGTTTTTGTTGTAAATTTACCACTTTTTTCTTTTAAATTTTGTACCTTAAAATGTTAACACTTGATTCAGGTACTTTAACCTAATACAGTACTCTGTGTGTACTGCAGAAGCGTGTTACTCGTCTGGAACAGCTGGAGAAAGAGCTGCAGGAGGCCCGAGGGAGTCAGGAGAGCCAGCTGCAGGTCAGACACACAAGGGTGGATTTTGGGTGCTGTGTTGTGCTTTTTATTCAGTTGGATGGAGAGATGCCATGTTGTGATTGTGAGAGTTGTTATTGGTCAGTTTTGGCTGCATGGATCTCATTTTGGTTTGCCTCGAGGTTTCAGAAATGTTTAGTCACAACAGTGAACACTGAGTTGTCTGAAGTTGTGCTGTGGGATGATGATAGTCTGAAAACAAAACATCAAAATGAGACACAGCTCACTGATGATGAGGAGTTCTTACCAGTTGGGGTTAGGGGTTAGGGTTAGCACTATTGTCTCACAGCAAGTAGGTTGTGGGTTTAAATCCACCGGCCAGCAGGGCCTATCTGTGTGGAACTTGCATGTTCTCCTCATGCTTGCGTGGCTTTGCTCTGGATGCTCTGGTTTCCTCCATAGTCCAAAAATATGCAAGTTAGGTTAATTGAAGACTCTCAAGTGGCCCTAGGTGAAAATGTGTTTTTGAAGCTGAAGTGTTGCAGAGACATAATTTGACACCTGCTTCAGGTTGCTCAAAAGTCACATGACCGTCCCAACATACACACTGAAGATACAGATATACATATTTTACCTGATTTTTTCCAGAAAAAAGAACTTCATTGCTTCATTGCACACTAGATCAAAAATGAATCTGTGAGTCTGAATCGTGTTACAGGCTTCCTTCAACTGTCACTCAGATGCTATAGTCGGGCACAGCCATCAAAGGTCAGTGTTCAAAACTGTATTGAACAGTTGAAGCAGTGACTCTTTTTCAGGACAAATGTTTCAGTGTGTTTCAGTGCTTTATGGAAGCTTTGAATTCTAAATGAATCACATCCGCACAGCAATGCTTAAAAAACCCTGTCCATATGAAAATGCACAAATACCATTCTGATACTTCTGTTCCTCAGTATAACAGTGATGTCTTCAGCTTTCTCCTTTGTGTTGGGCCTACGATCAAATCACCACAGTGATGCATTCATTGACACCGCACTCATGTAAAATTGCTCAGTTTAAGCTACGGTCACAAAGATTCTCGTGAACGATGGGTTCACAAGAGTCTCCCAGTTCCTACGAATTCTGGAGTTCGCAGACATTCATGGAGGGGGCATAGTTTCTTATGGCTGCCGTTCAATTCGCAAGTGCAACTTGAGCCATTCTTGAGAAATGAGGTGCTTTTCTATTGTAGGATGGCCCTAGAGTTCTTAATGTTCCTCATAAGGGTGCCTTGGGATCTTCCTACGGCATACTTACTCCCATCTTAGGAAAATTTTTGTGTAGCTCACAGCACTCTCAGGTGATTGGTAGGAAGATCTTACGGCTTTTGGCACATTTTGTCAGCACAAATGTCCCATGAATGACGTACTTCCACCTTATGAATGCCTCGGTACCACCTTATGCATACTGTACGAATCTCCGTACGGACGGGGATTCGTATGCTGTTTTCTGCAACTGCTGTAAGGGGCCCTCAAGAACAGCCTAAGGTGTTGTTGAAGCATACGTACGGCCAACATCTTGCATAGTTCTTATGTTGTTCCTGTGGCATTCGTACGGCTGCCCTACGATGAAGGATTTTCGTGGAGCGTTTGTAGAAATATTGGACAAGGCCATTGGCCTGGCCACGAACTTAAGAACGAATGCTAGATTCTCCTATGGCCGCCTCAAGACGGCTGTATGAAATGGTCCAAAAATCATTTGTACGTTGTTTGCAGTCGTTTGTAAGGGTATTTGTGACCTTAGCTCAACCAGTTGAAGATTTCTGTCGCAAATATGCACCATCTGCATGCACCCTCTGGTGGCGAAGATTTTTTGAAGAAGATATGTAGTTTAGACATCATAAATTCCAAAGGCTGTAACTTAAAAGTGGTAGGAGATAATGGCTTACTGTAAATGAGAAAGATGTAGAATATGATCCAAAGTTTATGATAGGAGTAAATTTATGCATCTAATTTACATAGTGTGACGGCAGCCATATCGGATT
This sequence comes from Pholidichthys leucotaenia, assembly GCA_020510985.1. Classification (NCBI taxonomy): domain Eukaryota; kingdom Metazoa; phylum Chordata; class Actinopteri; order Cichliformes; family Pholidichthyidae; genus Pholidichthys; species Pholidichthys leucotaenia. Next base: position 224,343,112 of record CM035841.1, read on the forward strand.
ACATAACTTTTGGTCAAAGTGGACTTTGGACATATTTACGCAAAGGATGGTTTTGTCTATTTTTCTTTGTTTTTTTTTGTTTTTTGTTATCTTATCTTCAAAATATATGAACCAGAAAATCAGTAGAATGTAAACAAACTGATAAAAACATCAGACATACTGCTCGTCATGTGTCACCATGCGTCCGTGTACTCATCCCTGGTCCTTATTTTGTCTTCTGTGGGTCATTTTTGCTTTCTCTCCCACATCCAGAAACTCTCACATTTATCTTCTGATTTATTTCACCTCGATTTCGGTTAGACATCGCTGCTGAACCGGCAGTATTCCCCTCTCTATCACGTGCAACTTCGTCAATGGTGGACGAAAAGTGTGCATGCTCCGGTCCATCTTGTGCTGTCACAGAAGGTAAATATTTCCCTTCAGAAGCTAAATAATCCCTTTTAGAATCATAGTCGGCAAAATTTGGAACAAATACTTCCTCCCTGTTGAAATACGTGTTGCACAATTGTTTGTACATCTCTTCTTCTGCGCCCCGAAAGTGACATGAGATTCGAATAAATTCTGGACAGCTTAACTCAGTCCTCCAGAGAAGAGCAGTAAACTATATGTGTCTGCCATCTAGTGATGTGAAATGGTTGTTACATCTGGGTTTATTTTATTTTATTTTTTTTAACATACTTTTTGACCTTCCATGTGACAGGTGCTGTGACACCAGCCGCAGGAGAGTTACGTCATGTAATCAAATTTAATCCTTAAGGAGTTAAACTAGACATTCCTAATTAGACATCCCTGTTCTTACCTGGTTCACTAATCCACCGTCAATTATATATCAAGTTTCATTCTGCCTTATTTTATTATATTTTACTTTATTTATTTAATTTGATTTTTTTGTAAACAGTGTATGATATTAAGTTGGCATTTGATGCATTGTACCACAGTTAGCTTTAGGCTAATTTACATCTGCAGTCCCTTGTCAGGTGTCGAGCAAACATAACAACACACGCATACAGTGGCAACAGCAAAAATGAGCCAGTTAAAAACTGCTGCTGTAAAATCAGTGTTGACAGAGTTGAGCATCTTTTAGGAAGGTCTTCTGTTTCATTTTAAAACTGCAGATCAAACTACTGTTCCTACAGTCTTTTAGGCCAAAATAGTCTAGTGTGGGGACACATATGTGGGTTTCATATGCACAAATGTATACCACCTTATGCTTCATGTGTATATCACTGTGTGCTTACTGTATGCTTCACGTCTCAGATGAACAAAGGACTGAGCCTCCTGGGAGATAACAGGAGGATGTGAAATGTGGGCTTTGGTAGGCAAAGAGATGGCCGTGGGGGATTTCCTGGCTGCCAGTGACTTTGGGGTGGGGGTGATAAGATCTGAAAGGGATGCATTGTTTTTTTTTTTTTCCACAATATCTTTATTGAACCTTTTTTTTTTTAAACAAACATGATACAAACAATCAAACACTAACACTAAAGTACTACAAAAAAAAAAAGCACTAAAAAACACCAACAACCACCAACAAAATCAAATCTTCAACAATGCTCCTCTGTTTAGTCTAGACAATCCAACACATAAGTATACATATTATGATGACCAGTTTGGAATTTACAAGGTCCACACATATCATTCACCTTCTTCAAGAGTTATGTTTAAATTTTTTACATAATCAATAAAAGGTTTCCATATATTCTCAAACACAATTTCCTTTGATTTCAGTATATATGTTATTCTTTCTAATGGAAGGTTTGTTAACATCTGTCTTAACCACTGAGTCACATCTGGTCTATGAGTCTTTTTCCATAATAGTGCAATACATTTTTTGGCATTAAGCAAACTGAGGTCTATGAATGTTCTTTCACTTTTATTAAAATTATGCTTTTCTGGGTACAGACCCAACAAAAACAGTTTAGGATTCAATATGATTTGTTTTGAGATTATTTTTTCAATTGTTACCCTCACCTCTTCCCAAAACATTCTTATTAATCTACATTCCCATACACAATGAAATAGAGTTCCTTTACTTTCCATGCACTTTGTGCATGTATCTGGTATATTTTTGTTATATCTATTTAACTCCTCCGGTGTAACATACATCCGCATTAACCATTTGAAATGTATCAATTTAAGGCGTACATTTATTGATTTGGTTTGAGCTTCTGTACAAGCCAATTCCCATTGTTCCTCTGAAATTTCAGTTTGCAGATCTTCTTTCCAGTAGTTTAATCTTTTCAGTGAATTTTCACTTGAAAATAGTGTCAATGAGTTATAAAACTCTGAAATAATACCCTTTCTTTTACTATCTTTCATCAACATTTTTTCCAAGGATGAATAGATAGGTCGAGTGAGAGCTTTATTTTGATTTGATCGAATAAAGTTTCTAAGTTGAAGATATTTAAAAAAATGTGTTCTATTGAGATTAAATTTGATCCTCAACTCTTCAAAAGACATTATGTTTTCTGCACATGGCAAATATAAATCCTGAATCTTTTGTATCCCTTTTAAATTCCATACTTTAAATACAGCGTCCGCTCTCCCTGGTTTAAAATATTGATTACCCCATATTGGACTAAATTGTGACAATAACTGTGGTTCTTTTAAATAGTTTTTAGCTTCACACCATATTTTGATCATATGCTTTACAAATGGATTTTTAACTTGTTTTTGTAATTTTTTTGCCGAATCTGAGTATATGAATATGGGAAGAGGTAAAGGTAAATTGTATGATTCCATTTCAGTCCAGTGAGGGAGATCATTTGATGAAAAATAATATGTCATAGACCTCAGTTGTGCCGACCAATAATACAACATAAAATTTGGACATTTCAGACCTCCACGATCAAATGGTAAATATAATAAAGACAGACGTAATCTAGCCCTCCTGTTGTTCCATATAAATTCCACTAACTTTTTTTTAATTCTTGAGAATAAATCTAAAGGTGGTGGTAAGGAATGTATTGAAATAAATAAAGTATTTTAGGTAAGATATTACTTTTAAGTATATTAATTCTCCCGATCATCGACATTGGTAGTGACATCCATCTCTGAAGTAACTCATCAATATCTGTCATTAAGGCTTCATAATTGACACTGGCGATTGATTCTAGCTTAGGCACAATTTGGATTCCTAAATATTTAAACTGATTTACAACATTGAATTGATTTACCTCAGGGGCTGGGTAATTTCTCTGGGTCTCATTTAGCATTAATATTGAAGATTTAGTTTTATTTATTTTATATCCTGATATTTCCCCGAAATTCTTTATTAAATTCAACAAGGTCGGAATTGATTTTTTAAGATTCAACATAAACAAAATTATGTCATCGGCATACAGGGAGATTTTATGTTCTGTTGGTCCAACTTTAATTCCATATATTTGTGACTGTAGACGTATCGCCATCGCTAAAGGTTCAATTGCCATAGTAAACAGTAAAGGTGAAAGTGGACAGCCTTGTCGACATCCTCTATTGATTTTTATTGATTTTGAAATATTGTTATTTGTTAGAATTTCTGCAGTAGCATTATTATATATTATCTGAACCCATTTTATGAAATTATTTCCAAGTCCAAACCTTTGTAAGACTTCAAAAAGAAAGGGCCATTCAACTCTATCAAAGGCTTTTTCGGCATCCAGTGATAAGAGAGCTGTATCCGGTGCTTCTTTATTAGAATAAATAATATTAAATAGTCTTCTTACATTATGGAAGCCTTGTCTTCCCTTTATAAAGCCATTCTGATCTCGATTAATAATATTTGGTAAAATTTCTTGTATTCGTCTTGCTAAAATTTTACAGATTATCTTAAGGTCGGCATTTAATAGGCTTATTGGTCTCATATTTTCACATTTATTAGAGGGCTTACCTGGTTTTGGCAACAGTATAATTAAGGCATTATTCATATATGATGGTAAATTACTATTTTGAAATGCTTCTAAAACCATTTCCAAAAAAGGTTTTGTTAATTTATTCTTAAATTTTTTATAAAGGTCAACTGGAAGACCATCTGGTCCTGCACTTTTTCCTGATTTCATATTATCAATGGCTAGTCCAACTTCTTCTTGACTAATTTTAGACTCCAGTATCTCCCTATTTTCATTTGGAATACACGGTATAAATAGTTCATTCAAAAACCCATGTAGTTTTGTTTAGTCAGATTCATTTTTGGTATCATATAATTTTTCATAGTAATCTCTAAAGGCTCTATTAATTTCTGAAGGATCTATAACTACCTGTCCGTTACTTATAATACTGGTAATTGGTGTTTTAGATTCTAATTGTTTAATCTGCCATGCCAATAACTTTCCTGATTTTTCACCTTGTTAGGGATGCATTGTTACTTGGGATTAAATGCAATGTGACTGTAGCTTTGAACCTCCTGGGGTATAAAAAGGGATGGAGGTCTGGGTTTCTTCCTCTTTCTGTATTGTTGATGTTGGAGAATGTGAATAAACCTGACTCGTGAGATAAACTCTGCCTCGTCCTTTTCACATTTCCACACTAGCACAATATGACGCACGTTGACAAACCAGCCAAGGTCAACCGTTCATAAGGGTATTTGTGACTGTAGCTTAAAGTTGCCGATTTGAGTCACGTGACCCACATGGTATGTAAACACACTGACTTCTGCTAGTGATATGATACCGTACTGCCTTGGACCGCCTTGGTGGTCAAAAGCTGAAGGATCAGCCAGCCTAGCTTTAGCCAATCTTTCGGATCACAGTTGGGTCTTTAAACTGTATCTAACCAATCAATTGTTTTTTCTATAGAAAAAAAAATAATTTAGAAAATACCAGCACAGCTTTTAACTTCTGATTGGGTGGGCAGTCTGCAGCTCACCACTAAAGTCATCTACTGCCCAACTCTCCTCTCATTTTATACTGGTGTCACTGTATACCAATGATGGCATAGAGAACAAGGAGACCCATCTGCTGGATGGAGTGAAAGGAGAAATGACAGGATCATAATCTTTCTGACACCCACCCAAAGCTGTGCCCCAGCAGTACAGATAGGGTTGCCAACTGTCCTGGTTTAGCCGAGGCATCCCGTTTATTGGGCTAAATATATTTGTCCCGAGTGGGACATGCGTTGTCCCATATATTTAAGGCCGCCTTAATGAATGGGTGACTATGCAAGTGCCAGTGAGAGGTAAGAAGTAATTTGTTTGGTCAAAATGTCCAGAAAAAGTTTGAGTGGTGCTCATAGAATTATTGAGAGGAAAAGAGCTTAGGGAAAATGAATTGCTCAAAAAAATCCCGAAGCGAGAAGGATTTTTCTAAGCTGGAGCATTGAGTGGAGGAGGCTGCTAATTACACACGGAGGAGACAGGTGGGCCGTTAAAGCCCTCACCTGGAGGAGAAGGGAGAAGAAAGACCATGATTGCGTACATCAGACAGCTGTGCATTGGACAGTGGACTCCGAACTTTGTAAATAGTAGACTGGATAAAGCATGCATCCATAGAGTATGATGATATTTGCGAGCTGGACTTAAAGGGCTGATGACACGATTGTGACATTTTTTAGCATGTTGTGTAAACCCAAAAGTCATTGTCGATGATCATTATAATATTTACAACAGCGCCTGCATAAACTAGTTTTCATCAAAAAATCGCAGCCGCTGACTGGACTGTGGTGCCGTCCACTGAATTAAGGGCGGCACCCCCATGATGTCAGCGACAGAACGGACTCCGGTGTTGTTGACTGGAATGACAGCAGCTTTGTAGCTCACAGTTTCTCTGGTTTCTTGTTTTAATTTTACGGCTATGCCTTCGCATTGTGTTGCAGGCTTAGATAAACAGCAGACCGTGAAAGACCATATCACACGCTTCAGCTCCAACTGTCATAAGCCTCCTCATGTGCTCCTCGTGCGCTTTTACACAGGAGGAGCGCTTCGAGGAGGGGAAGGATTAATGAATTTATGTGCAACTTTGACCTACTTTCTGTGATCGCATGCTGACTCTTGCCGGTCCGGCCACGTCCCCTCTCTCATTATCACCAGCTGATTCCCCTCCCGCTGATCATCTTTCCTGGTCCTCGCCCAGGTGCTTCTCATCACACCATCACCAGCAGTGCGTGTACATATTAGCGGCCGTTTGCCAGTCACGCACTGCTGGTCCATAGTATTGTCATCTGTACTGTTAGTCTGCCAGTATTTTCAGCACTCTCACGACATGTTAGTCACTCCATGTTTGCCGTGGTTCTCGTGCGTCCTTGAAGTGATGTCAGCTCTGGGGCGCACCTGTGGCTAACACATCTCCTCTCATTCGTTCTCTGGGTGATGCCGGCCCCCGAATGCCATCAGTAAGTGTGTTTGTGTTTTTTGTACGCCTTCACCTTTTTGGGAATTGTCTGTCGTTCTGTATTAAATGTGCTGTGGTGAATCCTGCACGTAAATCCTCGTTATTTCATCCTCCCTCTCCGTGCCCTGCGTAAGAGCGCATGGAGGGTTATGATGAATGGATTTATGCGCAGGATTCACCACAGCACATGTATTGAATATAAAGAGTGATCCCAAAAGGTGAAGACTTACAAAAATACACAGAAGCACAAGCAGTAGGCGTTCGGGGCTGACATCGCTCAGCGAACATGAAGAGGAAATGTGCTAACCACGGTTGCGCCCCAGAGCCGACATCGCTACAAGGGTGCAACAGAACCATAGCTGTGTGGAGTGGCTAACACGTCGTGATAGTGTTGGCAATATTGACTGGCTGACAACACGGCAGATGATGCTCACAAAACATAAACAGCTGACTGTCACTGAGTCTGACTCACTAGGCACGATGTCTGCTTGGCACAGCTCAAACCTATACGGTTTGAGGCCCCCAGATCCTTTATTGTCATCCCATTCTTTGGAACTATAATCGTCTGAAGATTGGACAACACAAACCAACTCCAGACTACATGTGCTGGAACCATCGTCAATGTTTTCTACCGCTTCCATCCTGTGTGTACAATGGGCAGCCAAGTGCTGTGATCTGTCGATGACGTTACAACATGGTCGGGGGGTTTTCCATGTGGTGCTCATGAAAACGTCAGATATTCGCGTGAAAAAAACCTGTTTGACTTAGAACCGCACAGACCAACCTATTTCGTCATATTGTATTATGTGTTGAAAAATTAGATGAAGTTAAAAATGTGTCATCAGCACTTTAAAGGACATAATGAAGGAGTTTTCTTTAGAGAAGGCAAAAAGAAAGCACTTTTAAAAAGGTAAGACATGGTATTTGCAGTGCTTCCAGTCACCTGTGTACGTTTTCCATTGTTGCTGTTGTGCTTGTTTGAATCAGGAATACTTTACTGATGTAATTTTATGCCCAAGGCAGTCTCTGTCACGCTGTAGAAAGGGAAATCTCAGTAAGACAAAATATCCTAAATCAAGGCTTTATGCTTGTTTTTCTCTCACAAGATAATTTTGACAAGACAAGAATTTCTTTTTGTTGTGCAATTTTCTGTAAGATTTTACTTGCTTTATGAAAGTTTTTACTTGTTTTAAGCAATTTAATCTTACTTTGTTGGCAGATATTTTTTTCTAATTTTAACTAGAATTATCTATTACCAGAATTTAAAAAAAAATATCTGCCAACAGAGCAAGAAAATTTGACTTGTCAAATTGCATAAAACAAGTTAAAACTATTTGAAAGCATGTAAAATTTTCTTACACATAAATTGCACAGCAAGAATAAATATCTTTTCAGACAAAAAAAAAACCAAGCATAAACAGCTTTAATTTATTTCATTTTACTTAGGTATATTTGACTTTTTGCAGTGTAGTTGTGTTTCTAGCTTAAAGTTGCACTATTTCTCAGACAAGCAAAAATGAGGCCGTAGTGGCTCAGGAGGTAGAGCAGGTCACCCAATAACCGGAGGGTTGGTGGACAGAATCCCTCTCTCCCCACCTTGCTGTTGTGTCCTTAGGTAAGACACTTTACCCACCTTGCCTCCAGTGTGTTCATGGTTCATGACGCTGATGTATGAATGTGAATAAATGTTCCGTGGTGGTCAGAGAGGCCGTTGGCATGGATATGCAGCCATGTTTCTGTCAGTCTGCCCCAGGGCAGTTGTGGCTACAGGGGCAGTTTACTGTCATTGTCTGTGGAGTGAATGAATAATGGACTCATTGTAAAGTATCTTTGGGTGTCATGAAAAGTGCTATATAAATGCAATCCATTATTAACAACATAGCTATTACACATTTTTAAACTGAGATTCTGTATTCTATAAAATCTGAAATTTCTAGGTGTGGTATTTTTTCCTTGTAGTATTAAACATGACATTGAATATCAATATTTGTTAGGGTATTATCAAGGTAAAAATCCCGGTATTATGACAATACTGATGTCCACAACATCATGGCACCAAGCAATAGTTAAAAGCCTTTGTCCCTTATTTGGCTGTGAGAAAGTTGGCAACTCTTAAGTACAGAATATGTTTTTCATCTCTCACATCAAATTACTAGTTCTGTGCACTGTGGGCCAGAATATCAATGAGCTTTCAGTGGCAATTGGGAGTCCAACCAAAGAGCTCAAGTGAGAAAAGTCACATTGAGCTGTTTGCAGCATTATCTCACCAGTTAATGTAGCTCAGGGGTTTGACTAATATTAAATTGGAGCTGAAATTATTGCTTCTACTTTTCAAATTTAACAGAGAGTCACAGCTTTATTTGATTAAAAGATGCTTCTCCAATGCAGAAATACTGTGCACAGTTATTAGGGCTGGGTGATTAACTGAAAAAACTGAAAACCGAGATTTGGAGTGTGTATAGAGAGCTTTTCGTGTAGTTTCCCTTTAAGACGTGCCTGCGGAGTTACGTGCGTGGGAACATACCTCCACACCCCAGAAACACTGCACTTAGAGCTGTTCAAAAGCAGCAGAAAAAGTGAAATGGCTTGTAACCAAAAAAAAAAAAAAAAAAAAAATGTTGTCTCTGTCCACATAGTATGTGATGATTGACTATTTATTTCATCTGGAGATGCCAAGAAAAAGTGAGCAAAGTGTATAGAAACTAACACGTAGATGCTTGAAGCTAACTTCCTGTTAGCCTCTGATGGCTATCCCCATAATCTCAACCTTTTTTTTTCTGCTGGGATGGATGAGAACAATGGACAAGCTAAAGCTATGGTTACAAAGGTTCTTACGAACGTTGGGTTCGTAAGACTCCCCCAGTTCCTACAAATTCTGGAGTTCGCAGACATTCGTGGAGGCGGGCATAGTTTCTTCCGGCTGCCGTTCGATTTGCAGGAGCAACTTGAAGCATTCTTGAGAAATGAGGTACTTTTCTGTTGTACGATGGCCCTAGAGCTCTTGCATTCTTCATAAGGGTGCCTTGGGATCTTCCCACAGCATACTTAGTGCCATCTTACGAAAATTTTTGTGCAGCTCATGGCGCTCTCAAGTCGTTGGTAAGAATATCTTGTGGCTTTCGGCATATTTTGTTGGCCCAGATGTCGCACGAATGACATACTTCCACCTTATGAGTGCCTCACTACAGCCTTATACACGCTACACATATCTCTGTACGAACAGGGATTCGTACAGCGTTTCCTACGACTACTGTAAGGGGCCTTCAAGAATAGCTTAAGGTGTTCTTGAGGCATACTTTTGGCCAACATCTTGCATAGTGCTTATGTTGTTCCTAGGGCAGTACAATAAGAGGCTTTTGTGGGGCATTTGTAGAAATCTTGCACAAGACCATTGACCTGGCCACAAACTTACAATGGTCTACGAATGCTGGATTCTCCTACAGCCATATGAAATGGTCCAAAAATCATTCGTAAGGTGTTTGCAGCTGTTCGTAAGGGTATTTGTGACCGTAGTTTAAGTCCGCTGATTTGAGTCATGTGATCCACATGGTATGTAAACACACTGACTTCTGCAAGTGATACGATACTGCACTGTTGTGCAATATTGGTTAATTACGAACCTTGTCAGTAAACTATAAAGGAGAAGAAAAGCAAACCAGTTGTAACAACCTGCTGGAAATCCCAGGATCTGCATCACAGTCACTCAGTAAAGTTGGCCCAGCACAAAGATGCACATGTACACCCCTTTGTCTGTGTCACTCCTTACCTGCTTGTGGGTATGGAGAAGACCACGGGGGAGGTGATATCGGAACCACTCAGCAAAATAGGCCCCAGTTAGACACAAGTTTTTAGTCATTTTTATTATTTTTTTTTATTTCTTGCTAAATCTGCTTAATTTTTGTTAGATAAAACCCTTTGACTATTTGAGCAAACTCAGAGTTAATCAGTTTATATGTGTGTGTATGTGTGTGTGTAGAATCTCAAAAAACAGTCAGTGTCATGTACTGCTTCACAGCAGATGAGTGTTAAAAATAGGACTCAAGGTTGCAGGCAGGCTCATGGTGCAAAACAATGATTTATTAAACAAAATTCCAGGGTCAAAACAAAAGGCAGCACATGGGCTGAGAGCTAAACTAAACTAAGCAGGACAAAACTAAACGAACGTTTACATATGTAAACACAGTTTTATGAATGAAAGTGAACTTGTATCCATGTGAACCTGTAACCACGTGACTATGATCCTCGGGTCAGGAGCATTATACCAAATTAATCACACCTGTGGATGCACACCTTATATATACATATATCCCCCTTGCATTCACCCATTCTTCCTCTTTCTAATGACTGGGAGGAGCCGGCCTCCACCGACGAAGGACAATGAATGGTTACAGGTTCACTTTCATTCATAAAACCGTTTTTACATATGTAAACGTTCATTTTATTTCATTTCAGTGAACCTGTATGTAACCCAGTGTTAAAAACGCGAATAAAAATGTGAATATTGATACCGCTTTTAAAAAGAAAAACACCCATTTCACAATGGGAGTAAATAATTTAAAGATGAATATTTAAATAAATATATATTCATAAAACAGTAGGGAACATCTTCTGGGGAGTTTTGATAAAGTTCCAAATGTTTTTATTTGGTATTTTGAGCAACCAATGGCTGCGCCGTTGTTTGGCAGCGCCAGCCAATGGGTTAAGCGCTCTCTCTCCGGATCTGGGTATGACTTGCATTTTTTGGCTCAGTCACGCCAGACGCCGAAAGACTCCGACCAAGAGAGAGAGACGGTCCTTGATGATATGGCGACGCTAACGTGCTAATAGCAGTCTTTGTCTCGGATAAAACTTGAGATTGGTAAGCCTGAACAAACACCTGCAATGAGACATTGCTGTATTATCAAATTCTAATGCCCCGTTTGTTAAATTTTAAGATTTGGATCCAAAGGCTGTTAACGCCGTTGAGCGCGGGAATCCCATGATGCACGTGTCGATTAGCATGGTGAGTGCTATCCATTTATGGCCCTTTTCCATTAGTATCGCTTTGGCCTTACTCACTTCTACTCGACTCGCTTTCTAGCCCTTTCCACTGTACCCAGCACGGTTTAACAGGCGCTATTTTCGTGCCTGATTGAGGGCAGGGTACAACCGTGCTGAAGCGAGCCAAGATGTGACGTCAACAGACTGCGAGCCACTGATTGTTCAGGGCGTAACGTCACGAAAGCGTCCGTCTTCAGTGGAATCTATACGACCGCCATTTTCAATATTTCACAGACTAACTCGGTCATGGAGTAAATACGAGATTAATACAGACAGCGTTGTAGGTTTTGCGGAAATCTACACCGTGGTCCAACGAAGAGGTGCGGAGTTTTCTCTGCTTGGTGCCAGATCCACAGTTGAGAGGAGCGACCCGCACCAATACAGATGCAGCCCAGCATAGAACCGGACTACGGACAAGCTGAAGACGAACGTGAGAGAACCATCGATGGTGAGTGATTTGTAATAATGTGCATCTATTCGCTTATTTATCCTGTTGGTGGTAAGCTCACTTTTTTTGAGCCATACAGCGCCGTCCTGTGCTGGCTAAAGAGTTTTAGCTAGTAGCTAGCTAGTACCAACTGCTGATTCGCGCTTGTTTTCTCCTATGTATTCGCTTGTGAGATCAAAACGATGAAATATGTTAATCCTGGTTAAAGTCCTGGTTTGTGTACGTGCTGCACTTTGGTGCTGCACATTAAATTGTGTGCAATGTAATGCTAGAATGTGTTTCCACATGCCAGGGTTTAGCCTCCCTCAGTGTTTATATTGTGGATGCAGGTGAAGTGGAGCCCAGGAGCCGAAATAAAGTCATTCATATAATTTTCTAAAGCGTCAGAATAGACCCACACACCTATTCTGTGGATTTTCCATAAAAGGTGCTGGAACAGTATTGTGCTGTTCCACCATAAATCCCTGGATTGATAATGTACTTGTAGATGTACGGAGTGGATCCTGCGGTGCTTGTCAGGGAAACGAAGCATTTTTGTCACATTCCACCACTGACTTTCACAAGTGTATTTCCCTAATACAGGTACATCTCCAAAAATTACAATGTCATGAAAAAATTCAATATTTTTTGACACTCTTTTCAGAAATTGAAATCCATATATTATATAGATTCCTTATACAGTGATATATTTCAAGCGTTTATTTATTTTAATTTGGATGATTATGGCTTACAGCCCCTGAAAACCCCAAATTCAATTTGGCAAAAAATTAGAATATTACATATATTAACTTTAAAAAATAGTTTTTAAATATAAATGTTGGCCGCTGAGGTGTTGGTTAATATGGGCTGTAGCCATAATCATCAATATTAAAATAAACACTTTCAATATATCACTGTCCCTGTAATGAATCTATATATGGGTTTCACTTTCTGAAATGAGTGACAAAAATATTGAACTTTTTCATGATATTCTAATTTTTGAGTTGTGCCTGTATATGTGTTGAACTTGCTTGAAACTAACCACCACCCATTTCTGTCTTTTGTCTAGGCAAGAGGTAAACGATCCACCCCAAACTGGACCTTGCGTCACTACTTACAGAGATGCAGGCCTAAGATCTGCTGATCTGGGACCAGTGTGAGCGGCACATCCCAGCTGCTGAGTGACCCAGTCTTACAGTTTGAGTTTTGCACATTCTGAATAATCTGGAATTTGCTGCTGATTGTAATAAACAATTTAGTGACTTATGTGTTTGCATCATGATTTCTAATTTTGTCTGTTAATACACTGGTGGGAAAAGAGTCAATAGTACAAACCATTAATGGGTGACCTTGAAAATAATGGCTCATTTTTAAGAAAAGTAATCAAAACAATTATTTTATTAACTGAAGACTGTATTGTTGGATGTGCCACCGCAGAAGACCCTGCATACTTGAGTGATAGTACCAGTATATGGAGGAATTCTGGGTCATAGACAGTCTTAGACAGCTTTTCCAATCTGTCAGTATTAAATTGATGTCACATGGTGGTAACCTTCACATATAAAAAAAAGAGACATCTGCAAAAACTTCAGAGGTTTATTGTCAGTGCAATTCCCAGTGCAATACTACATGAATGCATGTATAGTACATTGTTGATTCAGAGAATATGTATTTCTACAGTACATGCATCTAGTAAATCAAGCATTTTCCATGTAACCTTGTGACTGCATTATTTTAATTGCTTTTAATCCTAGATCAAGTTTGTTTTAGCCTAAAATGCATCATAACTGTCAAATACTGTATATCTTATTATACCTAACTCAGTACTGTTTACTTTTTGAATATATATTTTGTGGCTAATATAGTTATTAACCTGGCGATCAAGTTGTGTCAGCTTATCATTTTTTGCTATGACACCACCTCAGACTCAGTGCTGCTGCAGCAGGTACATCCATGATGTCTCAACAGTCTCTCCATGATTTTCACGCAGATCAGAGCAATTTGTTGCACAGGAAATAAACGTTTCTACTAGGGATGGGCATTCGGTGAAATTTTCTTCACCGATCGTCGGGAGAATTAATGATTAATAATCGGTTAATCATTAACATTTTTAGGTACGTAACAAGGCAGGTAGACTACATTAGAACATCAGGTCCAAATCCACCTGTCTCTCTCTGTTCGCTGTTCTCGTGTTGGCTCGGCTGGGGAATCTCGCAAGCTGATTGGCCGAGACGTTTTACCCAGCTTCTGTCCCTGCCGAGCGGCCACCCAACAAACGAAGACCGCATTCATTGCTCTATCGCTCGTGTTACTTAGTCTAGCCGCACGGAACTTTTTGCTGTTCTCTTGTGCCATTTTGTGCGAAATAGTCTTCCCGTCGAGCCACTACGCCGCCTCCTGCAATCTTCATGACCTTCTCGATAAAGTTTCTGAAAAAAAAAAAAAAAGAATCTTCACGACCGCCATTACTCAGCGCGCAACCACTGTTGGCGGTTCTCTATCAAAAATGGCTTCGCGTAATAAGGGTGTTCCATGGACCCTGTCGATGAGGTATATTTGTATGCTGCATTGCAGTGATTGCAGTACACCTGGTCATTTTTTAAATTGAAATGGTCCCACGCAACACTTCGCCGTAACCGCTTCATGATTTGGCGATTGCCCTACGGAAGCTCGCATGTATCAACTGAGGCACGCCAGGGTACGGCGATGGTGTAATGTTGCCCCCTGGTGCCCAAATTTTGCCATTGCATTGTTTGAGGACGGCCGTGCACTAGGCCTAATAACCTCGGATTGTTTAAAAAAAAAAAAAACGGTTTGTCGACGAAAATGAACTTCCTCGGTGAAATTCTTAATGATCAATTATCGGTTAATCGGTAAATTATGCCCATCCCTAGTTTCTACAGACATTCTTAAGCTCTACAGCCACTGATCGTTTGTGAAGCTGTGTTGACATCAGTGACAGGCTGTGTTGACATCAGTGACAGGCTGTGCTGAATGCCAGACCGACCGTTTGAAGCGGTAATTTTCCCACAACAGAGCCATCTGAAACACACTAGGCGTACATATTTTAGTACCTAACAGCGATAACTTGCAGACATTACAGTGTAGTACGACGTACTTATAGCAAACTAGCATTAGCAACCATTAGCTTACCGTCATGTATGACCTAGTTTGTATCCTCACGTCTTCGACTCTCCCAGAAGCTGCAGAATTATTCCAGAGTGTTTCGTCTCACTGCCTGTACCCTTGTCTGGCGGTCCTTTTTGGCATTTACGGTGAAAAAAGCCACAGACCGAGGAGTCGCCTTGTACAGCCGCCATGTTATGTTTGGCTTGGGTCGTGTGTTTTACGTCACGGGAGTGTGGCGCCGCCTTGCTGTAAAAAAAATCCCGCCCACCCCAGCTTAACCCCGCTTTACCCGGCTGCTATGGAGACACAACCGAGGCTGAACCGAGTAGTAGCAAAACGAAACGAGGCGAGGCGAGCTGGGCTAGTGGAAAAGCGGCTTTAGTGTGTATGGGAAATGCTAATCGCTAGCTTGAAATGCTAACCGCCGATGCTAATTTCGGCTAGTTTTTTCATCAGAAAAAGGCATTTTTTGAAGCTGTAACAGTTAGCAAAGGTCCCAATTCCCTGGCCATTGATTGCTACTTAATGGTGAATGTTGAATCTGTGGTTTAAAGGTGTTTAAAAAAAATTATTGTACAACTTAGAATATTTAGATTTGAAACCTATGTGATAAGCTTTAGACCATAGCTTATTTGTTGTGTCTGGCCTATTCTGTAGGTCAGGTTTTTTCTTTGGACTGGTTTGACCAGAACGTGGATTCTCCAGAGCTGAATGGCGAGCCGAAGCCCGAACCCGATTGACTGGTAAAGGTGATCCAATTGGTCACCTGGGACAGATACAAAAGGACTGAACATCCTGTAAATATATTCTGGGGTAGTTTATTTTTATTTTTTTTCCTTTCTATTATTGTGACAAGTGCTGGGTTTGTTTTTTTTTTGAGTGTACACATCTGTAAAAAATACACATTTGTAAAAAAAAAATATACATAGTTGCAAGTTCCTTATACTGCTGTGTATGAGTCATCTGTTGTTACGCCCTCCAGGCTCCTATGAACCTGTAATCTGTCTGATCTGGCCCAATTATCCCTTTTGTCCAGGTAGTAACGTTAAGGTAACTACACTGCCATAACACAACACTACCACAACGGTACAAGATTTTACACCTAAAGTAGTATTACACAGCTAAAGTGCTACAAAGAGGTCTTATACACAAGTGGGTGTTGCAAAAAAATTTGGCGAGCCCAGCCAGGAGCCTGGAGCATTGCGACAACAGATGTGGATTCTGTTTTGACCCCTGACCAAACAGTCCATATACTGTCAAAATGGATTTTGTTGAAAAATATGGTGTCAAAGTTCCAAATGCAGTCATTGTCAGTGGTGTTGTTGATAAAGAAAAAGACAAAGATGTTTTTAAGTTAATAGAGCAACATGGCACTATTCGCAGGGTACTTAGCATTGGTGATAACTCATCTGAATTTGACAAAAGTCACCTTGTGGAGTTCGAGTCTGGATTAGCTGTTGAAACATTAGCACCTGCGTTGCCGTACTTCTTTTCATCCACTGACAATCCTGATGTTAAGTACTGCATTCAAGCCTTAACTGATGTGTACACTAAAACTGTAGGGGGCAGTGTTACTGAGGCTTATCTTAGCAACCTGAGGGGTTTAGCTAAGTTAAGTGGAAAAGGTTTTGAAGAGGTGTTGCGGGAGGTTATGTCCACAATAGGGAAGTCTATTGAAGCTGCTGAGACAGCTAAAACGGTCTCTGTCGACGTTGATCCTGCTTCCCCTACTGTAGAACCCACACAAAGTGGAGTCTCTCCTCCACTCCAAGTTGAAGTGCCTTGCACCCCTAAACCCACTCAAGCAGTCTTCCAAAGCCCTCTTAGACCAAACTTAACACCCCAAATGTTGAGTCCAGCTGATTATGAAACATGGCGTTCACATGTTGACTTGATGATGGAAGATACTTCTTTGTCTGACTTGGAAAAATCTCGCAAGATCCTTGAAAGTCTTCTTGCTCCTGCGTCTGATGTTATTCGCCCTCCTGGGCCTGAAGCCACCTCTGCTGACTATCTTAAGCTTTTGGATTCAGCTTTTGGGACTGTTGAAGATGGTGAGGAACTGCTTGTGTGATTCATGAACACTTTCCAAGATTATGGAGAAAAACCCTCTGCATATCTGCATCGTTTGCAGGTGGCGCTCAATCTCACAGTGCGTAGAGGTGGTCTAGAGCCACAGGAAGTGGACAAACAGCTTCTCAAGCAGTTTAACAGAGGCTGTTGGGATGATAATCTGCTAAAAGAGCTACAGCTGGAATTAAAAGATAAACACCCACCTGCGTATGCAGAGTTATTGCTTCACCTTCGCACTGTTGAAAACAGACAAGAAGTTAAAAACACCCGCATGAAAAAACACTTGGGCGCCACAAAACCAAAAGCAGCCTCCTACAAACAAACAGTCACCGAAACAAGTACAAATAGTGAAGTGGAGTCGGACAGTCTGAAAGAACTGAAAAAGCAAGTCGCTGATCTAAAAAGCCAATTAGCTGCTGTCGTGAAACAAAAGAAACAAGCACCACCAAAGAAAGACCCAACTAAGAAATCTGGAAATAAAAAACCTGACCATGCCAAACCTGAAAACTTACCTTCGTCCAGCCGTCTGAATACTAGGCCCAAACCATGGTATTGCTTCCGCTGTGGCGAAGATGGGCATATTGTAGCCACTTGTGAGTCAGAGCCAAACCCTGCGCTTGTGGCTGCAAAACGCAAAGAATTAAGAGTAAAAAGACAGATTTGGGACAGTCAGAACCCCCAATCTTCTTTAACACTAGAAGACCCAGAGAGGGGCCATTTGGCCTTTTTGGCTAGAAAACCCATAGGGGGACCATCAAGTGGCCACAAGAGGGCTAATGTCTGGGTCTTCTAGTGTTAAAACTGAAGTCTGCCCCTGTTGCGGGACAAACAGAGGCTAGTTCAGAGATGACCCGTCCCAAACCAAAAGCTCCATTCAAGACACGTGCTAAACTGAAGTCACACTACAAAACAGACACCTTTAACTTTCCTAATTGTCTAATTGGTACAAAAAGTACAGCACAAGTGAAAGTGAATGGCTGTACTGTGAGCTGTTTGTTAGATACAGGTTCCCAGGTGACTACTATCCCTGAGTCCTATTACAGACAGTACTTATCCAACCATGAGATTAAGCCACTTTTTGAGCTGTTAGAAGTGGAGGGAGCTAATGGTCAGAGTGTACCTTATTTAGGCTACATTGAAATGCATGTCACTTTCCCAAAAGACTTTCTCGGTATTGAAGCCGAAGTGCCAACACTTGCCTTAGTGGTTCCCGATGTACGTGCAACTGATCAGTCCTTAGTGTTAATAGGGACAAACACATTAGATGTACTTTACGAGCTGTACTGTGATGCATGTTCTGAATTGCAGCCAACCATGTCACTTGATTATAAGGCAGTGTTAAAAGTCCTTGAGTTACGGCACAGACAGTCCAAAGACACTATCCTTGGTTTAGTGACCATGCGCAACAAAGAGCCACAGTTAGTTCCTGCAGGCCAAACAGTTGTTCTAGATGGCGCTGTAGCTGTGTCAGCCGGCAACAGTGAAAAATCTGTCTTGTTAGAACACCCATTAATGTCAGCCTTACCTGGTGGTATCCTAGTAAAACCATGTCTCATAGACTTACCTGAAAGAGCACCTTACCTTGTTCCGGTTGTACTTACCAATGAATCGGAATATGATGTGACAATCCCTCAGAAGTGTGTCATTGGAGAAATCTGTGCATATCAAGGAGTCCTATCGCAAGAACACTCCGTGGAAGTTACAAAGTCCAAAACTGAACAAAAGTCCACTCTGAAGTTCAACTTTGACTCTTCCCCATTAGCGCTGAATGGAAAGAGCGCCTAACAGAAAAACTCAGTCAAATGCCCGAAGTATTTGCACAAAACGATCTTGACGTTGGCAAAACGGATCAAGTGAAATACAATCAAATTATCAGATGAAACATCATTCAAACACAGAGCACGTCCCATGCATCCAAATGACCTGGAAGCGGTCCGTAAGCATCTCAAAGAACTCCAACAAGCAGGCGTGATAAGAGAGTCCACTTCCCCATTTTCTTCGCCTACTGTAGTGATGCGAAAGAAAAATGGCGATGTCCGCCTTTGTATTGATTACAGGAAGCTTAACATGCAGACTGTAAAAGATGCTTACTCCCTCCCCAACTTGGAAGAAACGTTTTCCACCTTGACCGGTTCGCATTGGTTCTCCGTCCTCGATTTAAAGTCGAGGTACTACCAAATTGAGGTAGAGGAGCTGGACAAACCAAAGACGGCGTTCGTATGTCCCATGGGCTTTTGGGAATTCAATAGAATGCCCCAAGGCATTACAAACGCCCCCAGCACGTTCCAGCGCCTCATGGAGAAATGTATGGGCGACATGAATCTGCATGAGGTGATTGTGTTCCTCGATGACATCATTGTATTCTCCAAGATGCCCGAAGAACATGAGGCTTGCTTAATGAAAGTTCTTAATCGCCTAAAAGAGTACGGGCTTAAACTCTCCCCTGAGAAATGCAGATTTTTTCAAACTTCAGTCACATACCTCGGTCACATTGTGTCCAGTAAAGGAGTTGAGACCGACCCTGAAAAAGTGAAAGCCCTAAGTACCTGGCCTGTGCCCCGTGATCTCAAACAGCTCCGCTCGTTCGTAGGCTTTTCAGGGTACTACAGGCGGTTCATTAAGAACTATTCCAGCATCGTTAAGCCCCTCACTGCCTTAACAGCAGGCTACCCTCCGTTGCGAAAAAGCCCAAAGCCCAAAGCTAAGCCTGCTCAGTACCACGACCCAAAGACACCGTTTGGCGAGCGATGGACTTCTTCCTGTGATCTTGCATTCAAACCATGATTGAAAAGCTCAGTACTGCGCCTGTCCTGGGTTTTGCTGACCCTCAGTTGCCATATACACTCCATACTGACACCAGCACTACAGGGATTGGCGCCGCCCTCTATCAAGAGCAGAAGGGCCAGACAAGGGTCATAGCTTATGCAAGCCGGGGGTTGTTTAGAAGTGAGTCCCATTACCCTGCCCATAAATTGGAATTTTTGGCTCTAAAGTGGGCAGTAACGGAGAAGTTCGCAGACTATTTATATGGCAATCATTTTACTGTCGTGACACATAGTAACCCCCTGACGTACATTTTGACTACTGCTAAGATGGATGCCATGAGTTATAGGTGGCTAGCTGCTCTGTCGACGTTTAACTTTAAGCTCCAATACAGAGCAGGCAAGCTTAACTCAGATGCAGATGGCCTCTCTAGACGGCCACATGGCGAGTTACTTAATGACGCAGTGTCCCAAAAGGAGCTTGACCGCATGCAGCAGTTCACTCAAACTCACTTGTCTCTTCCTGAAAGCAGTTTAAGTTCCGAGGTAGTGTCTGCTATATGTGAAAAACACCTTGTCTGTAGCTCTCCAGATAACACCTTCCCTTTGGTTCACTCGTTAGCCATCTCTGTAGCCACCATTCCAGATGGCTATGCCGATGAAAATGACTGTGGTGATCTTCCAGTTGTACCCCACATGACGCCTGAACAGATCAAAAACGAATAAAGAACTGACCCCTGTCTAAGAGAAGTGATTGCACAAATTGAAACTGGGCTAAAAGTTCCACCAACTGTACGAACTGAACTTCCTGACATCAACTTGTTACTCCGTGAGCTCAGTCGACTTGAAATGCGCCATAACATCCTCTACCGCACTCGCCAAGACGGAGGAAATGTTACTTACCAGCTCGTCTTACCTGAACAGCTCTGCGATTCAGTCTTTCAAAGCCTCCACTGTGACATGGGCCATTTAGGCACAGAGCGTACTTTGGATCTTGCCAGAACAAGGTTTTATTGGCCTCGCATGGCGGCAGATATTGAAAAGAAGATCAAGACATATAATCGCTGCGTAAGACGTAAAACCGCTCCAGAACGAGCTGCTCCGCTTGTCAACATCAAGTCCACCCGACCGCTCGAACTTGTCTGTATGGATTTCCTGTCCATTGAGCTCGATCAAATTAACACTAAGGATGTGCTCATGTTAACTGATCATTTCACAAAATACGCTATAGCCATCCCTACCAGCAATCAGAAAGCTCAGACCGTTGCAAAGGCACTTTGGGACAACTTTATAGTCCACTACGGGATATCCGAACGGTTACATAGTGATCAGGGTCCCGATTTTGAGTCCCATATCATAAAAGAACTTTGCAAAATCATGGGCATTCGTAAAATCCGGACGACACCCTATCACCCCAGAGGTAACCCGGTAGAACGTTTCAATAGAACGTTATTGAGCATGCTGGGTACTCTGGAGGAAAAGAACAAATCTCATTGGGACAACTATGTAAAACCACTTGTACATGTGTACAATTGTACGAAGAATGACACTACTGGTTTTGCCCCGTATGAGTTAATGTTCGGTCGTCAGCTGAGATTGCCAATCGATCTTGCATTTGGGCTCCCGTTTCACAACAAAAGTTTCAAGTCACATTCCCAGTACATTGAAAAACTACAGACAACTCTACAAGAAAGCTACAAACTAGCAACAGAAAATGCTAACAAGATGGCTGAAAAAACAAAACAAGATTTGATATGCGAGTGAAACCCTCAAAACTAGAACCAGGCGACAGAGTTTTGGTACGTGCAGTCCGCCGCAGAGGAAAGCACAAACTAGTGGACAGGTGGGAAGCTGAAATCCACATTGTGGTGAACCAAGCAGGTGACTTGCCTGTTTACACTATAAAACCTGAGACAAAAGATGGTCCTGTTCGCACCATTCACCGCGACCTCTTGCTTCCCTGTGGTTTTCTTGCCCCTGTTGAAGAAGAACCTGTCCAACCAAAACGTGTCCGAAAACCCAAGACAAGACAATCACCTGAACAAAGTGAGGAATGTGAAAATTCAGAACCGGAAAATGAGGATGTCTATTGGTACAGAGAAGAACCAGTCCAAATGCCCATAAAGCTCACTAGAGTTTATGAAATTCCCCATCCAAAGACATTCTTTAAAGGAGACATTCCTGCTGAAACTCACTTACTTGAGAATGACAACCAAATAGAAAATGTCACTTCACCTGGATGTGACAACTTGCCTGGAAATGACAATCCACTTGGATGTGACAACTTGCCTGGAAATGACAGTTCACCTGGATGTGACAACTTACCGAATGATGGAAACCTGGAGGAAACTGAAACAAATGTAGAACAATCAAACAATGAGAATGGAACTGAAAGTGAAACCAACTTATCTGATAAAAGTACCTGTGATGAACTTGTGGAAGAAAAAGAACCTGAAAAAGAAATCCCAAAGACTGTGAGACGTTCCGAGAGGACAACCTCCCAGCCAGAAAGACTACAGTATAGTCAGTTGGGAAATCCTCTCATAACTGTTGCCCAGTCCCTGTTTCAAGGACTAAACCTGGCTTTTACCAGAGCCTTAACAGAGACAGATCCTAAGATTATTCCCATGAACACTGGTTCTCTCGTCATCACTATCTAGCTAATCCCATGCAAAGGGACTTGCATGATTCTAAGGGGGGATAGTGTAACCCAGTGTTAAAAACGCAAATAAAAATCTGAATATTGATATCGCTTTTAAAAAGAAAAACACCCATTTCACAATGGGAGTAAATAATTTAAAGATGAATATTTAAATAAATATATATTCATAAAACAGTAGGGAACATTTTCTGGGGAGTTTTGATAAAGTTCCAAATGTTTTTATTTGGTATTTTGAGCAACCAATGGCTGCGTCGTTGTTTGGCAGTGCCAGCCAATGGGTTAAGCGCTCTCTCTCCGGGTCTGGGTATGACTTGCATTTTTTTGGCTCAGTCACGCCAGACGCCGAAAGACTCCAACCAAGAGAGAGAGATGGTCCTTGATGATATGGCAACGCTAACATGCTAATAGCAGTCTTTGTCTCGGATAAAACTTGAGATTGGTAAGCCTGAACAAACACTTGCAATGAGACATTGCTGTATTATCAAATTCTAATGCCCCGTTTGTTAAATTTTAAGATTTGGATCCAAAGGCTGTTAACGCCGTTGAGCACGGGAACCCCATGATGCACGTGTCGATTAGCATGGTGAGTGCTATCCATTTAGTGTGTATGGGAAATGCTAATCGCTAGCTTGAAATGCTAACCGCCAATGCTAATTTCGGCTAGTTTTTTCATCAGAAAAAGGCATTTTTCAAAGCTGTAATGGTTAGCAAAGGTCCCAATTCCCTGGCCATTGATTGCTACTTAATGATGAATGTTGAATCTGTGGTTTAAAGGTGTTTAAAAAAAAATTATTGTTGTACAACTTAGAATATTTATATTTGAAACCCATGTGATAAGCTTTAGACCATAGCTTATTTGTTGTGTCTGGCCTATTCTGTAGGTCAGGTTTTTTCTTTGGACTGGTTTGACCAGAACGTGGATTCTCCAGAGCTGAATGGCGAGCCGAAGCCCGAACCCGATTGACTGGTAAAGGTGATCCAATTGGTCACCTGGGACAGATATAAAAGGACTGAACATTTTGTAAATATATTCTGGGGTAGTTTATTTTTATTTTTTTTCCTTTCTATTATTGTGACAAGTGCTGTGTTTTTTTTTAAGTGTACACATCTGTAAATAATACACATTTGTAAAAAAAAAAATATACATAGTTGCAAGTTCCTATATGGCTTTGTATGAGTCATCTGTTGTTACACCCTCCAGGCTCCTACGAACCTGTAATCTGTCTGATCTGGCCCAATTATCCCTTTTGTCCAGGTAGTAAAGTTAAGGTAACTACACTGCCATAACACAACACTACCACAAGGGTACAAGATTTTACACCTAAAGTAGTATTACACACCTAAAGTGCTACAAAGAGGTGTGATACACAAGTGGGTGTTGCATGTAACCACATGACAACAGTATACCAAATGAGTTCTGAGGAGAATGGAGGTGGCGTCACCCACAGACCAAGGGAGCACAATGTCCCAATCACACCATTAAGCACAGAATACAACCAGCTGAGTTCGACTCCTTCATTGTTCTTAACTGAGTGTGTACAAATTAAGCTGGTTCCTCCAGGTAACCGGAGCTGAAACAAAAACATTTTCGAGCACAAGGCACACATGCTGGCTTAAATGAGGGAAAAACTAAGATGCAACTTAAGAATCTGCTGTGACCCCCATAACAGATGAAGGGACGACTGATGAGACCAGGTTGAGCCTATAGAAGCGGGTAAGTGTTGAGGAAGAAGCTCAGCTACTGGCTGCACATACAACCTCCAGGGGTGCACCCCTAAACAGTGCCCATATAGTGGCCATTTCATGTGTTGAGTGAGCCACCAGCTTAGCTGGGGGTTTCACTCCAGCCTGAACATACGCAAAGGCAATCAGGTCGACTATCCAATGGGAGAGGCGCTGTTTAGAGATAGGCCTGCCCATTGTGGACTCCCTATAGAACACAAAAAGCTTGTCTGAAGAGCGGACAGACCTCGTACGGTCAACATACACCTTAAGAGTCCTTACCGGCACAAACTATGGAGCCTCTCAGCCTCTGAGGAAGTGTGGGGGTGAGGGTAGAAGGCTTGAAGCAGGAGAGAGCGGGACAACAAACCCACTAGTCAGCACTTTGGGTTGAAAAGCTAGGTTGGGCTGCAGGTGGGGCAACCGATCACAATCAAACCTAAGACATGCTGCGTCCACAGAGCATGCATTCAGTTCACTGATCCTCTTGGCTGAGACAATTGCCAAGAGAAAAGCAGTCTTCCCAGAGATCAGACGAAGGCCAGCAATGGAGAATGGCTCAAAAAGGGGGCAAGCATAAAGCTCTGAGAACTGTCTGGAGATCCCAAGTGGGCAACAAAGGATGTGCGTCTCACACCTCTCAAAAATTGCACAGTCAAGGGATGTTCCCCAGATGAAAAGCCATCACATTTTTCATGGTCAGTTGACACTGCTGCCAGGTAGCCCCTGATAGTCGACTCCACCCAACCTTGGGCGAAGAGGTACTGGAGGAAAAAACAAGATGACAGAGATGTAACATGTCAAGGGATTCTCACCCTTGGTCCAACACCAGTTCAAAAACACTCACCACTTCATACTGTATTGCAGCTGGGTAGATGGGGCCCGTGAAGCCTGCACGGTGCCTATAACCTCCTTCTCTAAGCCAAGCTTACACAATTACTCCTGTTCAAGGGCCATACATGAAGCCTCAGGAGCTGGGGATTCGGATGCCAAATCCTGCTCTGTGCCTGTGAGAGCAAATCCTGTATGATTGGGAGAGGCCAAGGATGGCCCTCCAACATCTTATGGATCTGCGCCATCCATGGTCTTTGTGGCCAATTTGGGGCTATCAAAATTACTTGAACAGACAGTAGTCTCACCTTCACCAGGAAAGCTAGCAGAAGAGGCAGTAGTGGAAATGCAAACAGTTTTACTGGAGGCAAGGCAACACTCAGAGCATCTGTATCTAGTGGACCTGGCAGGCTTGAGCCCACAAGAGCAGATGGCGCACCCTTGCATAGAGAGAGGGAGACCTCAGTTCGTCTTGCTGGTTGATGTACGACACCACAGCCGCGCTGTCCATCCATACCAGAATTTTTCTGCCCTGAATGACTGGAAGAAAAAGCCTCAGAGCCAAACGCACCGCTTCCATCTTGGGATGGTTTATATGCCAAGACTGCTGTGCCGGACCCCAGTGTCCCCAAACAAACCTGCCCTCCCAGACTGCGCCCCAGCCTGCTTGGGAGACGTCAGTTGTAATGTCACCCTGCGGCCCTCTTAGCCCAGGGAAACACCATCTCGGACTGCTGATGAGTGTCTCCACCACCTGAGGACAATGAGGCTCCTTTTGTAAAGAACAAGCCTCCTGGGCAAAACCATCTTCTGAAACCCAAACCACCGTTGAAGGGGACGAGTGTGTAAAAGACCCAGTGGCACCACCTAGACAGCTGCTGCGAAGAGACCTAAGATCCTCCGGCACTGCTGCACCGATACAGTCTTCTGTGAAATGCAGCCCTTGGTGCATTCCTGATAGTATGCCTTCTCTTTGGAGTGAGGGATGCCATCATAGCAACTGAATCCAGGATGAGCCCCAAGTACTCGACAACCTTGGTTGGAGCCAGGCACCTTCTTCTGCATTTACTGTAAGTACAACCCGAGTACAGCTAGGTGAGCGCAATATGGTCTCCATGTGGCTCCTTGCCACAGCCTCCGATGGAGCACAACCCAGCCAATCGAAAACTCAAATGCCCTTCTGCCGCAGTGGGGTGAGTGCAGCGCCCATGCACTTTTGTGAACGTCCGAGGTGACAGGGACAGACTGAAAGTTAGGATGTTGTATTTGAAGGCCTTGCCCAGAAAGGAAAACATGAGGAATTTCCTGTGGGTTGGGTTTATGGGAATATGAAAATAGGCATCGCGAAGGTCCACTGTTGTGAACCAGTCACCTGGCCTTATGGCCTGAAATAATGTCCTCAGTCTGAGTACCGGAAAGGGAGCACCTTGAGATACCTGTTCAACCGCCTCAGGTCTAGAACCAGGCGGAAACCCCCAGTTTGCTTAGTTAGTTAGTTAATCCTCTCCCACAGCATGTGGGACACCATATGGTATATAGGGACAGCGCCTATCTAAGATAAGATAAGATAAGCCTTTATTAGTCCCACAATGGGGAAATTCCAGGATTGCAACAGCACAGGGATAGCAACACTCAGAGCAACAATCAGAAGACAAGAAAAACAAGAGCAGCGAATATACATATGTACATATAAATATATAAATACATAGTGCGGCGCATTGTAGCTAGATGGAATAAATATATAAATATATAAATGTGCACAGTGTGGAGCATTGTAGCTAGATGGAATAAATATATAAATATATAAACACACACAGTGCAGAGCATTGTAGCTAGATGGAATAAATATATAAATATATAAACACACACAGTGCGGAGCATTGTAGCTAGATGGAATGAACAGCATAACCATCTACTTAGTTATCCTACATGGTATGATTATGTACCCATACATATTGTCACCCTCCGTAACGACCGGTATTTTCCTAGTTGTATACCGGAGGGGACCATTGTGTAAGTCTATTGCGTCTTTTGCATTCAATAATATTAGGTTGTCACGTTTTTTTGCTATCTCTGCGAGCAGCCCTGCTTAGGTTATACAGTCTGACAGCCGTAGGTAGGAAGGACCTGCGAAACCTCTCGGTTGCACACCTAGAATGATGTAGTCTGCTGCTAAATGAGCTCCTCAGTGCGTTCAGTATGTCCTGCATAGGGTGGGACTCAGACTCCAGCAGAGATGATAGTTTAGCCACCATCCTTCTCTCTCCCATCTCCTCCACTGGGTCAAGGCGTTGCCCCAGGACAGAGCTAGCTTTCTTGATCAGTTTGTTCAGTCTCTTCCTATCGGCTGCTGTAACGCCACTGCCCCAGCAGACCACTCCAAAAGTGATGGCTGATGCCACCACCGTGTCATAGAATGTCTTCAGCAGCGCCCCTTGTACACCAAAAGACCTGAGTCTCCTCAGTAGGAACAGCCTGCGCTGTCCCTTCTTGTAGAGTGCGTCAGTATTGTGTGACCAGTCTAGTTTATTGTTCAGATGAACACCCAGGTACTTGTAGGATGTCACCATCTCGATGTCTGTTCCCTGTATGTTTACTGGTGCTGTGAGGGGTTGTCCTTGCCTGCGGCAGTCCACCACCAGCTCCTTAGTTTTCCTCGCGTTGATCTGGAGGCAGTTCCGATGGCTCCAGTCCATGAAGTCCTGGATAAGTCCTCTGTACTCAGCTTCATCTCCGTTGGAGATGAGGGCAACGATCGCAGAGTCATCAGAGAACTTCTGTAGATGACAGTGTGTTGTGTTGTGTGAGAAGTCCGCAGTATAAAGGGTGAACAGGAAGGGAGCCAAAACCATTCCCTGGGGGGCCCCCGTGCTACCGATGATCGTGTCGGACACACAGTCTCGGGTTCTCACAAACTGTGGGCGGTTAGTGAGGTAGTCCAGGATCCATGATGACAGGTGCTGGTCCACCCCTGCGCACAGCAGCTTGTCCTTCAGGATCATCAGTTGGATGGTGTTGAAAGCACTGGAGAAATCAAAGAACATGATCCTCACCGCATTCCCGGGCCTCTCCAGGTGGGACAGAGAACGGTGAAGGAGGAAGATCACTGCATCCTCCACCCCAATGCCATGCTGGTAAGCGAACTGGAGTGGATCCATCGCTGGTCCCACCAGGGGGCGGAGGTGAGCAAGGAGCAGTCTCTCCAGGGTCTTCATCATGTGGGACGTCAGGGCCACTGGTCTGTAGCTGTTCAGATCTTTGGGGTGGGAAGTCTTTGGTACAGGTACCACACAAGATATTTTCCACAACTGTGGCACCCTCCCCAGCTTCAGGCTCAGGTTGAAGATGTGCTCCACAGTCCCACGCAGCTGGTCTGCACAGGACTTGAGGAGCTTTGCGCTGATGCCGTCCGGTCCTGACGCCTTCATCGCCTTGATCTTCCTCAGCTCCGTCCTCACCTGGGTCTTAGTGAGGGTCATGTTGGGGGACTGTGTGTTGGGAGTGGGGGGGTGATGGTGGAGTGGGGTGTGGGCAGCAGGACTTGATGTCTTCAAAGGCAGCAGTGGTTGTTGTGCAGTCGGGGGGAGGGCGGTTGGTCAAACCTATTAAAAAACAGGTTCAGATTGTTCGCCCACTCCCTGCCCCCGTGGCCTGGGGGGAGGTATTCTGGAGCCCAGAGATGGTTTTAAGGTTTCTCCAGACCCCACCGATGTCGCTCTGTTGCAGCTTGTCCTCCATCTTCTTCTGAAGCTGTCCTTGCCTTCTCTGATCTTCCTCCTCAGCTCCCTCTGTACGGACTTCAGCATCTCCCTGTTCCCCAACCTGAAGATCCACTTCTTCTCTCTCAGAAGTGTTTTTATCTCAGGGTTGATCCAGGGTTTGTTGTTCGAGCAACACCGTATGGTCTTGGTGGGTACGGTGTTGTCCACACAGAAGCTGATGTAGTCCGTGATGGTGTGAGTGAGGCCATCGATGTCTTCACCATGTGGCTCGCAGAGCTGCTCCCAGGCAGTGGTTTCAAAACAGTCCTTTAGAGCATCCATTGCCTCCTCAGACCATAACTTCACTGTGCGCATGACCGGAGGTTGTCTGTGCACTAGGGGTTTGTACATCGGCCGGAGATGAACCAAGTTGTGATCTGATCTCCCGAGTGGGGGGAGTTGTGATGAGGTGTACGCCTCCTTAGTGTTTGCGTAGAATAAGTCCAGTGTTTTATTGTCTCTAGTGTGGCATGTGACGTACTGGGTGAATGTGGGTAGAATGGGAGACAGTGAAACATGGTTGAAGTCGCCTGAGATGAGGAGAAGAGCATCTGGGTGTTCTGTCTGCAGCCTGCCAGTTACTGAGTGGATGACGTCACACGCTGTTCCAGCGTTCACCGTCGGATTTGCATAAATAACAATGCAGATCATGTGTGAGTATTCCCTCGGGAGATATGTAGGCCGCATGCTAACAGCTAGCAACTCAATGTCTTTGTTGCAGTGTTGTTGTTTAACCGTGATATGTCCCGGTCTGCACCAGTTGTTATTGACATACATTATGACTCCACCGCCCCTTGCCTTCCCACTGTCTGGTGTTCGGTCCGCCCGTATTGCATAGAAACCCTCCAGTTCAATGTTAGCATCTGCTGCTAGTTCAGTTAGCCACGTCTTTGTGAATAGCATAAGGCAGCACTCCTGTTATATGCTCTCGTAGCGGGAGATAGCCGCTAGCTCATCTGTTTTTCCAAGTATCGATCGTACATTCCCCATAACAACGGATGGGAGGGTGGGTCTGTACCTTATATTGCTTGCCCGCCGTCTTGCCCCAGCTCGACAACCACGCCGTTTCTGTCTTATCTCTCCTAGTATGTCGAGTTTTTTCGTTAGCATCGTAGGCCGGTTAAGTGCTAACAGCTGGTCTCTATTATACTGCCTCCTGCATGAAACAGTGGCTCCGACCACTGGCTCAGGAGACATTTGGGCAATCTACGTATTTGGATGGAATAAAGGTGACGCTGGATCAGAAAGATTGGCAAGAGAGCCAGAATAGTAAATAGAATGGGCAGAAATTGATCCGCTGTTGCAAAAGGCAGCCTACTCGTGTGGCGCCGGAAGTCATGTCCATCTCTGTTTCTCTGACCCTCGGCCCCTACAGTGGCGGGGGGGGGGGGATCAGTCCTCTGGTAGCTCTGTGCATTACATATCAGTTCACTTGGAGACAAGAAAATAGGCAGAGTAAAAGCCTCGCCTCTCTCCTCCTGGAGACAGAGACCATATTGTGTTCTTTCCCAGCAGCGCAGAGACCTCGCTGCCCAGAACCGCGGAAAGAGAGTCCTCCTTTACTTTTGTTCCCAAAACCTCTTGAAATTGTGTGTGTGTGGGGGGGTGAGATCTGAATTGTAGTGGTATCCAACTTCCAGTGTATTGATCACCCATGGACATGAGGTGTACTGACGCCAACTCATGAGGTGCAATGCAGAGAACGTCGACGTCAGGGGAAGCGCACCATCAGGGACATTGGTGGGGCTTAGCAGAACCACGACCTACACGCTCCCAAGAGCACAGACATGAGTGCTGTTGAACTTACACCTGCTGCTGAGAGGCCCTCTGTTTCGGGTGACCCAAACTCCGAGAGGAACTTGGCTCTGTGAACGAAGCCATTGTGGATTCTCACACCCCTCAACAGGTCTCTGGACACTTGACCTGGATGGTCAGGGCCAATGAAAGGACTGTGTCTGCAGTCTCACCTTATGCCCCTCGTCTAACACCACCTCTGCTGCAAGCCCAAGACTTCACCAGGTGCCACTGCAGCCTCCAAAACAGCAGCCTTGTCTGTATCTGCCAATCCAGACTGGCTCAGCCGCACATGCCGCCGGACCATTGTCAGCTGGGCCAAGGAATTCCCAAATGCTGTAGCCTGAGAGCTAGCTCCTTGAATTACAGTGTATACAACACTTGCCAATTCTGGTAGAAGGTCTGCTCCACTTTTGACTCTAGATCCCTTATCAGACCTTCTAAATACACTAAAACAAGTGTATTAGTATTAGCCAGCCTAGAGACCATAGTCACAGACTGGCAGGCTCTAGCCACTAAACCATCAGAGGCACAACACTTGTTAGGGTGGCAGATAGACTTGCTGCCTGTGGGGGGGAGCCCCAGCCAGCAATGCAAAGGTAGGGCCCACCTTCGACGCACCATAAGCCCTGCTCTGCAGCACCACTCAAAATACTAATACTGAGTGTAGAACAAGGAGCAGCAGCCTCCCTTGGATGAGCCTTGTGCAGATTTTCCACAAAGTCAGGATAAACTGGCAAGGGAACCTGCCTCTGGTTGCAGGACCTCTGTCCAAAGCCGAAGCCCTAGGTGGAGAAGATGGGGGAGGAAGCCCCACAGCTAATGCTGTTGTAGTGAGCAGTGCCCTAACAGATATATCAGATATATCATTGGGCTCAGGAAGGTCCTTCTCGACCGGAGAGTCACTGTGGACCTCATCATCATCCTCAGAGACATCCACTTGCCCAATGGAGCCACAGCGAGAGCTGTTGTCTTACCCAAGTTATCAGAGGTCATGAGAGACCCTACATCAGGATACGGCCCAGGGGCACCTACAGGAGCCTGGTGTGGCATATCCAAAGGCGATGTTGATTTGAAGCCATACAGTGCATCTGGAAAGTATTCATAACGCGTCATGTTTTCCACATTTTGTTACGTTACAGCCTTATTCCAAAAGGGATTAAATTCATTTTTTCCTCAAAATTCTACACACAATACCCCATAATAACAACATGAAAAAAGATTTTTTTGAGATTTTTACAAATTTATTAAAAATAAAAAACTAAGAAATCACATGTACATAAGTTTTCACAGCCTTTGCTCAATACTTTGACTGAACTGAATAATAACTGAAATATTCTCACATTATTATTATTATTATGATTATCGCCGTCATTATAAACAGGCCAATGGGCTGTTCCAGGAGGTACAAGCACGCTAGTCAGAAGACAACATAGCAATATCAGATTTCAGTTCCCACCTCTATGCAGTACCACTCCCCCACAAAAGGTGGCGAGAATGCATGAAGCACAGAAGCACCCAGTACCCAGACAAACAAGACGTCTCTTTTTTTTTTAAGAAGACGACTGTCAGTCAAAAAAGAAAGAGAAAACAATACAGAATTAACAGCAAATTGTACTGTACTGTTAAATTGTTAAACAGTTCCTGCTTGAAGAAGGCAAACTCTATCACATACCCCAAGCTGATGAAGCATATCTCATGCTGTTAAGCTGTTAAACAGTTTTCTGCCTGAAGAGAAGGCAAAAAACATATCACAAACCTTTAAACAGAAAAGGGTAGTACATACCTCATACTGCTAAACTGTTAACAGTTCTGGCTGAAAAGAAGGCAAGATATATTACATACCCCTAAGCAGGTACGGACAGTGCACGTCACGCTGCACAGCTGCTGCAAACCTTCTCTCACTCAGCAGAAAACACAACAATTTTATGACACAGCAATGGGGTACCCAAGGTAAGGCAGCCCAAAACAACATAGAAAACATAATGTTTAACAGACTGGTATAAGCTGTTACTGACCAGGAGGATAGAAAGAGGAAGAATGGGTGGATGCAAGGGATATATATATATATATAAGGTGTGCATCCACAGGTGTGATTAATTTGGTATAATGCTCCTGACCCGAGGATCATAGTCACTTGGCTACAGGTTCACATGGTTACAGGTTCACTGAAATGAAATAAAACTAAACTTGGCAAAACACAATGCAGTCTTGGTAGAAACAAGACAGAGATAACTTACAGGGAACATGGCAAGGTGCAACGACAAATGACCGCTCCACAAACACAGAACAGAGACTCACATATATAGGGGATGGAACAATTAATCAGACACATGACAGCTGAGGACAATCGAGAGCAGTCAGGGGCTGAACAGCACACACATGAGGGAGAGTGGCTACAGAAACATGAGGAGCTGAAGACACTAGGAAAACAAATATGCACACAAGACTAAAATGATGACAATGAGGACAGAAGGAGGATGACACAACATGACTAAAGACAACAAGGACAATAATACTAAACAGTAAAAATAATCAGGGAGGACAAAATATAATGAAATACAAAAAAGACAACCATAAGACACAGACAACAAGCGACGGGAAGACAGGACAGACAAGGATCAGGGAACATGGGAGCACTTAATAACAATAATCATAATCAGAATAATAATACTGTGGAAAGCAATGACTAAAATGAACATAAAGCATGGGCACGGTCCCTAGCCATGCCCCTACTGTGACAGTCGGAGCACTCTCCGTGTCACTGCAGCTGGCGCTCCCAGTCTAATTCCACCTGGCACAGCGACACTGAGCCATCATAGGTCCACACCCAAAACCCCGGGTACAGGGGCTCAGTGAAGGTGGCAGTGAAGGTGTGGAGGTGGACCATGGCATCCCGAGAGACACAGTAGAAGGAGAGAGATCCTTCCGGCCAGTTCAGGTACACTCCGACTCGATGGCTGAAAGGCTCTGGCGAGGAAGACTTAAACCTCTTCTTGTTGTAGCAGGGTGTGTAGCTTCCCTCAAAGCACTCCAAGCTCCAGGACTGCTTGTTGTGTCCCAGCAAGCAGCTTGTTTGATTGTTGTCACTGAAAATGCTGTTGTAGGTGACGCCAATGTCTGCGCCACCATTCCACTCCACCTCCCAATACACAGAGTCTAGCAGCCCCTCTCTGCACAGGACCTGAGGGCAATACTCAAAGCGCTCTGTGTACTCTGAGGTTTGAAGGTCTGACCAGACACGAGTGGCCTTCCTGTTGCAATCAGTCAGACGGATCTCTGAATTGGCAGTGTTGGGGTCAAGGGTCAGATAGCAGGCAACTGCAAGTGAAACAAGGTCAAGTCAAAGTCAAATTTATTTATAGAGCGCATTTAAAAACAATCAAGTTGACCGAAGTGCTGTACGTTGAGATGAAGTTAAAATCAAACTACACACCAAAAATACACAATAAATAGAAATAAAGTGCATTAAAAGAAAATAGAGTAAAAACAGCTCAGAATACAGCCAGCTGTTGAGTTTTCAGTCTCTCCTTGAATCAAATGCCAGTGAGAACAGATGTCTCTTCAGCGGTGATTTAAAATGAATTAATGACTCAGCAGTGTTTATGTGGACAGGTAAACTGTTCCACAGTCTTGGAGCAGCCACTGCAAAAGCTTGATCACCTCTCTGTTTTAACTTAGATTTTGGTACATCTAAGAGCATCTGATTAGTTGATCTCGGTGTTCTTACAGGTGAATGAGTAGAAACAAGTTCTGACAAATAGGATGGTAAAAAATCCATTTAAGGCCTTAAAAGTAAACAATAAAACCTTAAAATCAGTCCTAAAATGGACATGAAGCCAGTGAAGGGAAGATAAAACAGGAGTGATATGTTCACACTTTTTTATACCAGTTAAAGGCCGAGCTGCTGCATTCTGAACTAGCTGCAAACAGTGCACAGAGGACTGTTGTACTCCAAAACAGAGTGAATTACAGTAGTCCAATCGTAAGATAATAAAAGCATGGATCACTTTTTGTAGATCTCTAGCAGGGAGATAAGACTTCACTTTGGCAATCATTCGCACTTGATAAAAACTAGTTTTGACAACTGCACTAATCTGTTTGTCCAGCTTAAAAGAATTGTCAATAAAGACACCCAAATTTCTGACAGCACTGCTACAATAGGGAGCCAACGGTCCAAGAATGCCAGTAGGGTTGCCAATTTTTCCAAAACAGATAATCTTAGTTTTATTTTAGTTGAGGCTGAGAAAGTTCAGCTTTAGCTAAGTCTTTATGTCACCTAGACAGTTTAGCAGAGGCTGTAATGAATTACTGCTGTTTTGTGCGAGGAGCAAATAGTCTTGAATATCGTTAGCAAAGCAATGAAATGGAATATTACATGTATTTCCTTAAGATGGACCCTAAAGGCAACATATACAGGGAAAACAGGACTGGACCCAAAACAGACCCCTGAGGGACGCCACAGGTAAGGGGAGCTGCTGCAGAAGAGAACTTTCCTATACTAACTGAAAAGCTTCTGTCTGTCAAATAAGATTTAAACCAAGCTAGTGCAGTGCCTTTGATACCAACAACATGTTCAAGTTGAGACAGAAGAATCTGGTGATCCACAGTATCACCAGATCCACAGTATCACCACTATTACCAGATTCCTTGCAAGTATTAAGAAGAGCTAAGCACTAATTTCCACTGACGACAGTTGCGGTCCGTTGTGGATACAGTGCGGTCTCAGCTTTGGGGCACTCCCCAATGGCTGCATTTCTGTTTTGAAGTGGCACAGATCAGAGCATGGTATGCATCACAAGATCACACAAAAATTGAAGCATGATGTACTAGCTCTCCATCTGGATTCATGTGTTTCTCTAATAATGCTGAAGTAGCCTGGCAGTTTTAGTTCTGTGAAGTGTTTGTATGGTATTTCAAAGTTTTTATCTTCTATGACACAGTGGTGGAGGAGTAGACCTCAGAAAATAACGGGCAATCCTTAAATAGTTTTTAATGAACTAACAGTTATTAAATACAGTAGATTACAGTGGTATTTCCTTGCAGGCTGGATGCTGCATCCGTCAAAAATAATATTTTTAGTGATCCATTACAGTGAGCTGGAACAGTTCCACAATGAACTGGACCATGTGGAGAGCAGAACATTGACTAGAATGGGAACTATTTGCTGCAGAGACTGGATCACAGCCGTAATGGACCACAACTGGAGTTAGTGGAAATCAGGGGTGAGCTTTTTTATAGAAAGTTAATGACAGTTCATCTTATTTTACTGAAGTCTAGAGGTTGAGGTAAGAATCTCACTACATTAATTTTGACATACAACCCCAGTTCTGGTGAAATTGGGATGTTGTGTCAAACATGAATAAAAACAGAAGACAATGATTTAAAAATCTCTTTCAATCTATGCTCAATTGAATACACCACAAAGACAAGATATTTAATGTTTAAACTGATAAACTTTATTCTTTTTGTTTGTTTTTTTTGTTTGTTTGGTTTTTTTTTTGCAAATATTCACTAATTTTGAATTTGATTCCTGCAACACATTCCAAATTAGAAAGCACTCAGAGAGCGCAAACCTCTGCCAAGGCTCCTTCCATCCCTCATGGATCACCTCCAAAATGTAATGGGTTTGTGTGTAGGCCTAGAGCCAGTTCTGGTGGAAATTGCATCAAAGTCTGTCCATTAGTTTTGGAGTGTTGTTGCTAACATACTGTGAAAGACAAGAGCCTTGGCTGAGGTATGCATTCTCAGATCATCACCAAAATGTAATGGATTTGTCTGTAGCCCAAGAAACACCTCTGGTGAAAATTTCATCCAAATCCATCCAGTAGTTTTGGAATATTGTTGCTAACACTCTGTGAGAAGATAAGAGCCTTGGCGGAGGTATGCATTTTGAGATCATCACCAAAATCTAATCATGTGTTCAGTGTGCCATTACACACCTTTCCTGAAAATTTGAATGAAATGCACTATATAAATGCAATCCATTATTATTATTATTATTATTATTATTATTAAAAAACAGTCAGCATTGACGTAGGTTGGAAAATTGTTTACATAGAGGGCATCTGTAACCCATAGCCTTAGAGCTCAAGTATGTTTCTAAGGATTCTTGCAGAGCCAAGCAGTGCTGCTTTTTGTAGGAGCTCTATCTTCGTTTGGATCCTGATCTTTGTTAGGTATTTGGCAAGGTTCTTAGTGGCCATGCCCAGGGATCCAACCACTGCCGGAACAACGCACGTTTTGATGTTCCATAAACGCACAACCTCTGTTGAGGTCCTGGTACTTTTGGATTTTTTCTTGTTCTTTATCCGCGACGCTAGCATCACCAGGCACTGTGATATCAATTATCAACCACTCCTTAGCCTCCCTGTTTATTACCACAGTGTCTGGTCTGTGGTCCTGGATTTCATGATCCGTCTGGATAGAAAAATCCCACAACAGTTTAATGCCTTCATCTTCAAGCACTGGTTCCAGTTTTTGCTCATACCATTTTTCTCTGACGTCAAGACTGAACTGTTTCATGACTGACCAATGTACAATCCTGGCCATATTGTCATGTCGGTGTTTATACTGAGTCTGTGCCAGCTTACTGCATTCACAAACAAGTGACCCACTGTCCCATTTTTCACCTCACACATCCTACATAAAGGGAAAAGCTCTTGTTTCTCTATTTTTGCTTTCAAAGTATTTGTTCTTAAGACCTGATCTTGGACTGCTGTGATTAGCCCCTCTGTTTCTTTCTTCAGGTCTCCTCTCTTTAACCAGTCCCACGAGGCTTTGACGTAGGATCTGGCCATGCATGGTCTTAGCTTTCCAGTTTTCTAATCTCTTTTCATGTCTTTTAGTTGTCCTGGCGTTTCAACCACGTCTGATCTCACATTTCTTACTGCAGTCAAAAGAGGTTCCTCACTCCTCTGGACATAATCCAGCAGGCCTATCTCTTCCCCTTGTACACAGTCCTCCACACTGATGGAGTACTGTTATTATTATTAACAGACAGGAAACAACAGCAAAAACAATATGACTACATTATATGACTACATAATACTACTACTACTACTAATAATAATAATAACAGCAAGACTGTCATAACTGTATTGACCATACACTGGGGCTGGGCAATTCCACCTTAAATCAACATCATGGTTTATTGAATCTTTCAGGTTGGGTTTCTTTTTTTCTCCTCTCTTCTCCATTACAGTTTACTGACAAGGTTCATAATTATTAAGCAATTGTCATGATCCTGGGGCATGGGTGTGCGTCGTGCCGTTTCCTGTCTAGTTTAGTGTTTTTCTGTCTGCTTGTTTCCTTGTTATCATATCTGCTGTATTTGGTTCCTGTTTAATTCTTGTCATTTTGTATCTGTAATACTATTATGTACATTTTGGGGTTCTGTTGTGCTTGTATCTTTGTGGTTTCCGGTTATGTTTTATTTTGACAGCGCCGTGCAGTTTCTGGCTGTTAAACTGGTTGGAGCTGCACACCTGTTATTCATTCTGTTATTTTCTCCACTCGTGCGTCCACACCCGTGACTGATTATGTACTGCATATAAGGGCACGGCAAACCTCTACCATGTGTACCCATCCTCAGGAGCTGTTGCCTGAGTGTTTTGGATCCCGCTGTTGAGGAGAGTTGGAGAGCTCCGTCCAGGTACGTGTCCCCCCCTATTTCCAGTCGGGATCCCTGCTGTCTTTGAGAGAGCTCCGGCTGGATTCCACCCTTGGCCAGGCGTCCCCTGGCTTCTGTCCCCCTGGACATTGAGCCCCACTCTCCTCCACTGTCTACCATGTTTATACTTGTTTGTTATGCCTTGCACTTCATTACAGCTGTCAGACTTTATAACCTAAGCAGGGCTGCTCGTAGAGGTTGTAAAAAAAAAAAAACTTTATCACCTAATAAGCATTGAATGCAAAAGTTGCAACAAACTTGCACAATAATGGTCCCCTCCATTACACAACTAGGACAATATCATTTGCTACAGAGGGTGACAACTAGGCTGACTCAAATACGAAATATGCTGTATGGGTACATATTCATACTAGGTGGGGTAACTGAATAGACCATTATGCTGTTTATTCCATCTAGCTACAATGCTCCGCACTGTGTATATATATATTTAAATATTTATGTGTACATATGTATATTCACTTCTCTTTTTATCTTATCTGCTAAATTATTGCTCTGAGTGTTGCTATCCCTGTGTTGTTGCAATCCTGGAATTTCCCCACTGTGGGACTAATAAAAGCTTATCTTATCTTATTATTTAGTTTTTGTATGTTAATGTTCTTGTCTGTTTTTATGTTAATAAATGTGCAAACTCACAGAGCACGTTTGGTGTCCTATTTCCACCCGTGAAACGCGTGATTCATGACAGAAGGACATGACCACTTGGACACCAGCCTCTGTGAGTTTTGTAATTTTTTCTTTTTCCCATGATTGCCTTTTCTTTTTTCTCTTTCCATCCTTCGTCTGCTGAGATGTCAGCAGGTGAAAGACAGTTTTCACGGAGGTTGGGGTGGGAGCTCTGCATTGCGCTCAAGGAAGTGGATGGACTCATCGCCGATGCATGCGCATCTTCCACCCTAAAAGGCGCTTTGAGAAACTTAAGTCTGGCAGAGATGGCTGTGCAGCATTACCCCCTGCTCGTACTGCACGAAGAAGGAAGGGAGAGGGTTTTTCTGTTGGAGGATCTGCAGCGAGAATATCGCGGGAGAAGCTCCGTCCATGAATCGAGGTCTGTGCCAGTGAGAGGGCGTTCCTGGACCTCGGCACCATCAGCTCCTCCCCAGCCCCGAGCTCCGGCGTCCCGCCTCCATTGTCAAAGACCCAAGCCTCCACCTCCTCCCCAGGCAATGTCGATGGTGGACAGAAAAGCCTCGTCTGGTCCCACCTCAGCAGCAGGAACCATCAGGCACTGGGAAATAAGACAGGTGGGTTGTCATTCCTTTTTGCCTCATAATGATATACCTTGCCTTATTCCTGGTGATGAGGCTCAGCTACAGCAGCCAAGTTTAGCTGAGTCCTCACTACCTGCTGCTGTTAACTCATCCTCGTCCACCGACGTCCCAGCCAGGATCGCTGGAGTCCTGGATGACAGTGGAGCTCGAGCTCAGGCAAGTGCTCTTTCTTGTTTTCACTTTCTCTGTTCTAGAGAGGTCTTGCCTGGCTCTTGATGGGGAGGTCCAGGTGCAGCCATCAGCTGCACCTGAGCTCTCCTCGCCGGGCTCCGCTGCTGCCGGTGACTCTGACCCGGTGGTTGTCTGTGTTTTGTCCGAGTCTTCCCCCGAGGTCTCCGTGGGTGCTGCTCTCCTTCCATTCGAGGTCTCAGTGGGTGCTGCTCCTCCTTCACCTGAGGTCTCCGTGGGTGCTGCTCCCCTTCCGTTCGAAGCCTTCGTGGGTGCTGCTTCTCCTTTGCCTGAGGTCTCCGTGGATGCTGCTCCCCCTCCGCCCGAGGTCTCCACGAGTGCAGCTATGCCCTAGGCCAGGGCCTCCACAGGTGCAGCCACGCCCCAGTCCGGAGCCTCCGCGAATGGAGCTACACCCCAGTCCAGGGCCTCCACAGGGGCAGCCAAGCCTCAGTCCGGGGCCACCGTGGGTGCAGTACCTCAGCCTAGGGCCCCATTGTTTGACCGCCTCCTTGGCCTGGTGCTCTCACGGGCCAGCCTGGCCGTCGTGAGTAACATGCTCCAGGCCAGGGTCACTATAGGTGTTACGCCCCAGCCTGGGACCATTGTGGGTGCATTGCTTCAGCCTGGTGTGGCCGTGGGTGCGTTGCCCCAGCCCGGGGCCACTGTGGGTGCCATGCCACAGCCCAAGGCCATCAGGGACTCTCCGTCCTCGCCGGAGGCCCCCATGGCACAGCCTTTTCCCTTGTCCAGCTTCCTTGCTGGTTGACCACCACCATCGCTGGATCCCACTGTTGGCCAGCAGTTATTGTTGAGGGCCAATCCGCTGCAGTGCCAGTTCCGCCTTCCCCATGCTGGTGACCAGGCAAGTCGCTGGGAGCATGGGTTCCAGCTGCCGCTGCTTGGGGAAGGACGTGTTGTGCTTGGCGGACCAGTGGTCATGCCCTCTGGGAGGCCACCTGACAGGTTTCGCCATTTGGTCAGGTGGCTCTAGTACTCTGGGCGGCCACCGGATGCATTCTGCCTTACGCTTCGGCACTTTTGGGACTCTGGTAGGCCGCCTGAACTGCCTTAGTCTCAGTCCGAGGTCCCTGGAAACTAGGCCATCGTAGTGTTGAGGTTGTGGATCATGAGTGTTTTCTTTTGTTTTTTGATTTTTTTTTTGGTTGTTGTTTGTTTTGTCTCGGTCCCTCCACATCTGAGTTCCCCCTCCTCCTCCCCGGGGGTGGGTTGTTTTTCTTGTTGGGAGGGTTTCCTCTGTGTATGTGTGTGTGGGGGGGTAAGTCTTTTTTCTTGTGATGTCGCCCTGAGGTGTCTGGGATCCACCCTTTGATGGGGGGGCACTGTCATGATCCTGGGGCACAGGTGGGCGCCGTGCCCAGTTTCCTGTTTAGTTTAATGTTTTTCTGTCTGCTTGTTTCCTTGTCATCATGTCTGCTGTATTTGGTTCTTGTTTAATTCTTGTCATTTTGTATCTGTAATATTATTATGTACATTTTGGGGTTCAGTTGTGCTTGTATCTTTATGGTTTCCGGTTATTTTTTATTTTGACAGCGCTGTGCAGCTTCCGGCTGTCAAACTGGTCGGAGCTGAACACCTGTTATTCATTCTGTTATTTTCTCCACTT
Organism: Pholidichthys leucotaenia; assembly: GCA_020510985.1. NCBI lineage: Eukaryota > Metazoa > Chordata > Actinopteri > Cichliformes > Pholidichthyidae > Pholidichthys > Pholidichthys leucotaenia. The sequence goes on from CM035841.1 coordinate 224,384,371, forward strand.
ATGCATCCACACCCGTGACTGATTATGTACTGCATATAACGGCACGGCAAACCTCTGGGGTTTGTCGTGTCCTTCTAAAATGTGTACCCGTCCCCAGGAGCTGTTGCCTGAGTGTTTTGAGTCCTGCTGTCGAGGAGAGTTGGAGAGCTCCGTCCAGGTACGTGTCCCCCCTAGTTCCATCCGGGAGCCCCGCTGCCTTCGGGAGAGTTCTGGCTGGATTCCACCCTTGGCCAGGCGTCCCCTGGCTTCTGTCCCTCTGGATGTTGAGCCTCACTCTCCTCCACCGTCTAACACGTTTGTACTTGTTTGTTATGCCTTGTACTTCATTATTTAGTTTTTGTATGTTAACGTTCTTGTCTATTTTTATGTTAATAAATGTGCAAACTCACAGAGAGCGTTTGGTGTCCTGCTTTCACCTGTGAAACGGGCAATTCATGACAGCAATATTACACAACAGTGTGGTATAATTCCATTTTTTTGCAGTTATCAACTACAAATTCACATAGTATCCATATTATCTACCACAACAAACTTGTAAGAAATATGACCACGACAAAGGCACATATGCTTACCTGGCATGCCGACAGATGCAGACATGTGCCTCCAAGCATTTGCTTTCATATTTTGATCATGATATCCTCTTAGTGTCTGATCAAAGACTACCAAGTTTTTTGATGCAGCAAAGTTCAGCCTCTCCACTTTTACCTCCCGTTCTCGTCTTCCTGTACCGGCGTCCTATATCCCACCCTTCCTTAATTCTGATTGGCTGCTTAGAAAGGTCTGACATTGACAAGCGCAACTGTACAGTAGTCTGTAAAAAGTTGAACTTTTTTTTCAGCCCTGAGCACTGTGACAAAAAGCAGCCACTGCTCAAAGCATTTCAGCCCTGAGGGTGCTCAGCACTGTAAACGCTGGACTACATAGAGAATGAATAGAAAATAGTTGCCCACAGCAGAAGAATGAGTTTGATGGACACACCCCTAATACTTTTTCTGCAGTGTTTGGGTTCCAGGTTGCTGAGGTGCGTGGCCCTATAGCGTGGCCATACATGTAACTGAGTGGACACGTCTTAAAGGGGTAGTACATGAAAGTGCCAGATTAATATATAAAATGATATTCAAAAAATTCCTGCATTCAGATCATGATCCGAATCACCACCAAAATCTAATCATCTGTTCCCCGTGCCAAAACACACTTTTCCTGAAAATTTAATCAAAATCCTTTCGTAACTTTTTGAGTTATGTTGCTAACATATAGACACACCAACCAACCAACGCCACTAAAAACATTACCTCCGTTCTCCCTTGGCAGAGGTAATAAGCTGGGACAGTGGCTGGAAAAGACTGCTTAAAAAACACCTCTTTGGAACATTCCACAGATGAACGGGTTAATTGGAAACAGGTGATTGTCGTGATTGGATATGAAAGGAGCATCCCCAAAAGGCTCAGTCATTCACAAGCAAGGATGGGGCGAGGTTCACCACTTTGTGAACAACTGGTGGGCAAATAGTCCAACAGTTTAAGAACAACATTTCATGTACAGTTGTAAGGAATTTAGGGATTTCATCATCTACAGTCCATAATATCAAAAGATTAAGAGAATCTGGAGAAATTTTTGCAGATAAATGACAAGGTCAAAAACCAACCTTGAATGCCTCTGACCTTTGATCCCTCAGGCAGCACTGCATTAAAAACCAACATCATTCTGTAAAGGATATTACCAAATGGGCTCAGGAACACTTTAGAAAACCATTGTTACTTAACACAGCTTGTTGCTACATCTACAAGTGCAAGTTAAAACTCTACCATGCAAAGTCAAAGCCATATATCAACAACACCCAGAAACACCGCCGGCTGCTCTGGGCCTGAGCTCATCTAAGATGGACTGACACAAAGTGGAAAACTGTGCTGTGGTCTGACGAGTCCACATTTCAAATTGTTTTTGGAAATCATGGACGTTGTGTCCACTGAGCTAAAGAGGAAAAGGACCATCCAGATTGTTATCAGTGTTAAGTTCAAAAGCCAGCATCTTTGATGGTATGGGGGTGTCTTAGTTCCCATGGCATGGGTAACTTGCCCATCCATGAAGGCACCATTAATGCTGAGCTAAGCAACGTCTTTTACAGGGACGCCCCTGCTTATATCAGCAAGACAATGCCAATCCACATTCTGCACATGTTACAACAGCATGGCTTTGTAGTAAAAGAATGCGGGTACTAGACTGGCCTAACTGGAGTCCAGACCTGTCTCCAATTAAAAATGTGTGGAGCATTATGAAGCACAAGATACAACAACAGAGACCCCGGACTGTTGAGCAGTTGAAGTTGTACATCAAGCAAGAATGGGAAAGAATTCCACCTACAAAGCTTCAGCAGTTAGTGTCCTCAGTTCCTAAATGCTTACTGAGTATTGTTAAAAGGAAAGATGATGTAACACAGTGGTAAAGATAACCCTGTCCTAGCTTTTTTGCAACGTGTTGCAGGCATTAAATTCAAAATGAGTGAATATTTGCAAAAAAACAAGCAAACTAATGTTTATTAGTTTGAACATTAAATATCTTGTCTTTGTAGTGTATTCAATTGAATATAGGTTGGAAAGGATTTTTAAATCTTTGTATATTGTTTTTATTTATGTTTTACACAATATCCCAACTTCACCGGAGTTAGGGTTGTACATGGATAATCAGAAAATAAATACAAACCCATTTAAAGATAGAATAGAATAGGCTTTATTGTCTGTGTAAGATACACAGACCGTAAGTCTAAAATATTAAATCTTTGTTCTTACAGTTTTTCAGAGTCCACAAGTCCTCTCCTTGCTTTTCCCTGGATGACACAAACACAACATAAGGAAGTCAGATCACAACCTTCACCATGTAACATCTCGTAAATGATATGACTTTACTTTATGTGACCCTTAAATTTGAGTTCATCTCACCCTGGGCCATTGTTCATGTTTCCTAGGCTAAATAAAGTGAACCCTGAGGGTTGTGCCTCCCAGTGAAGCATTTGTGTAGGTTTACTGTCCTCTCCCTCTTCTTCTTCTTCCTGCACCACAGAAGGGTCAGTTCTCCATTCGCCACTCTCATATCTCAGAGGATCTGCACAGATTCTGGCTTTAAATGCTGCAGGTTGAGTTGAAAATGAAAATTAAATTTACAGAGAAGTGAAAATAAGTGAGAGTAGGATTACAAGAAAGTCTCAGGTCGTTATCATGCTCATCTTTCCTGCACTCTATGTATCTAATAGCCTTACAAGTAAAACACAAAAACATTATACAAAATACCCAAAATATTTCCAAGTTCACAGTTTACCAATCACAGTTTTGGTCAAGATCCTGTTTGAATAGCCATCTATAAATCAGCTGCAGTTTATCCAAGGGTCTGGGTGGCGAGGGCAGCACTGAAAGCAGAGAAGCCCACACAGGTGCCCAGCTCACAGAGCACCATGATCCCCATGATTCCTCCTGCAGGAGATGAGCCCACTGGAGGTTGGACTCATGTGGCTCACTTGGGCTGAGTCCGGCTGGGTCCTATGGTCAGAAAAACTGTCACCAGGTGCTCGCCTTCAAGCTCCAGTAACCACATAATGGATGGGGTACACTGGATCCTTGTAACTTCTTCATGTGGATCAATTGAACCGCCCTTTCTTCTTCTGGCCCTTCACCCAGGAACAATTTGACCTGGGAGACCCTAGCAGGAGAACATTTCCCCGACAACATAGATCCTGGGATTATTAGTACACGCCAATCCCTCCACCACAATAAGGTGGCGATCCATAGAGGGGCTGTGCTTTCTTTAATTTCTTTTTTTTTTTTCTATGACAAGAAAATAGTCTTGTCGTCAAGACCAGGGTCTCACAAGATCAAGAGAAGACTAGACAAGACCAAGATCAAGGGATCAAGACTAAGACATTCATACACAGTGGTCTTGGACTTGACTTGGTCTCTGTCTGGCTGGGTTTTAGTTTTGACTTGGTCTTTATACTTTAAAGTCCTGGGGCCTCATGTACAAGGACTTGCGTGGATTTCCTACTGAAAGTAGGAATTCACGCCATCTTTCCTACTGAAAGATGGTGTATGTTTAAATCGAGAAAATGGCGTAGGCACAAAAAATCCAGATGTATGAAACAGTGCATATGCAGGAATCCAAGCACATTTCCTTTGTACATCCCAGTCTACCTGAAATTGAGGCACATGAGGGAATACCAGACTCCTCCCTTAACACACCTCCATTTGAATATGCAAAACAGATGTAAATGTGACCTGCATGTGAGATTCTCCTCACTACCGGATCAGAAGTCATGTCTACATGTGGGAAGAAGAGGAGCTTCACACTTGAAATTACTTCAGTTAACATAAAAATGTAATTCTGTCTTTATTGTATTTTTGATTTAGAAAGTTGAAATACAGTTAGGCCCAGAAATATTTGGACAGTGACACAATCTTCATGATTTGGGCTCTGCATGCCACCACATTGGATTTGAAATGAAACAACTACAACGGAATTGAAGTGCAGACTTTAAGGTTTAATTCAAGGGGTTGAACAAAAATATATGATTAAACATGTAGGAATTGTAGCTATTTTTATACAAACACTCCTCATTTCAGGAGCTCAAAAGTAATTGGACAAATAAACATAACCCCAAGTAAAATGTTACTTTTCAATATTTTGTTGAGAATCCTTTGCAGGCAATGACTGCCTGAAGTCTGGAACCTATGGACATCACCAAACGCTGGGTTTCCTCCTTTGTGATGCTTTGCCAGACCTTTACTGCAGCTGTCTTCAGTTGTTGCTTGTTTGTGGGTCTTTCTGCCTTAAGTTTTGTCTTGAGCAAGTGAAATGCATGCTCGATTGGGTTGAGATCTGGTGATTGACTCGGCCATTGCAGAATATTCCACTTCTTTGCTTTAAAGAACTCCTGGGTTGCTTTTGCAGTATGTTTTGGATCATTGTCCATCTGTACTGTGAAGCACCGTCCAATCAACTTTGCTGCATTTGGCTGAATCTGAGCAGAAAGTATATCCCTATACACTTCAGAATTCATCCGGCTGCTTCTGTCTTTTGTCACATCATCAATAAACACAAGTGACCCAGTGCCATTGGAAGCCATGCATGCCCATGCCATCACACTGCCTCCACCATGTTTTACAGAGAATGTGGTGTGCTTTGGATTATGAGCTGTTCCAATTCTTCTCCAAACTTTCTTCTTCCCATCATTCTGGTACAGGTTGATCTTAGTCTCATCTGTCCAAAGAATGCTGTTCCAGAACTGGGCTGGCTTCTTCAGGTGTTTTTTTGGCAAAGTCAATTCTGGCCTTTCTATTTTTGAGGCTGATTAATGGTTTGCACCTTGTGGTGAATCCTTTATATTTACTCCCATGAAGTCTTCTCTTTATGGTAGACTTAGATACTGATACACCTACTTCCTGGAGAGTGTTCTTCACTTGAGTGGATGTTGTGAAGGGGTTGTTCTTCATCATGGAAAGGATTCTGCGATCATCCACCACTGTTGTCTTCCGTGGACGTCTAGGCCTTTTTGAGTTCCCAAGGTCACCAGTGCACTCTTTTTTTCTCAGAATGTACCAAACTGTTGATTTGGCCACTCCTAACATTTCTGCTATCTCTCTGATGGATTTCTTCTTTTTTTTCAGCCTCAGGATGGTCTGTTTCACCTCCATTGAGAGCTCCTTTGACCGCATGTTGTGTGTTCACAGCAACGGCTTCCAAATGCAAACGCCACACCTGGAATCAACTCCAGACCTTTTAACTGCTTAATTGATGACAGGTTAATGAGGGAAGAGCCCATGCAGCCTTGTTATTTTTTTTATTTTTTTTTGCAGCCTTCTGAGTCAACTGTCCAATTACTTTTGGTCCCTTGAAAAAGAGGCGGCTACGTATTAAAGAGCTGTAATTCCTAAACCCTTGCTCCAGTTTGGATGTGAATACTCTCAAATTACAGCTGAGAGACTGCACTTTAAGCCCATATTGATTATATAATTGTATCCTGAATATGTTTTCGTAAACAGCTAAAATAACAAAACTTGTGTCACTGTCCAAATATTTTTGGGCCTAACTGTAGATATTCTAGCATTCTGGGGACTGCAACCACAAGGACTAATGGGAAATAATTGTCTAAATATAAGCATATTCTCTTTAATCAGACTGAAAGTAAGTTGAATGGTCAGTTACTGTGCTAAACTTGTTCTGTTGAGATTTTCTTGTGTTGTAATTTTTATGTCAGCATCATCAGTGTGAGCGCTGTTGTGGGGAGAGAATAAACTCAGTCAAAGATGGCTGCTGGTTTCGTCAATGAAGTCTGTTGAACCTCCTGTTAAAAGCTAGTGATGCTACAATATGACAGAAACACAAACAAATAGTATAACAATGTGGAAGCCCAACTAATTCTGGAGTTGTAGGAAATTTACTGCTAGAGAAACAAGCAGCTCTTTAGACTTCATCATTCATCAAAGTTCTCGGAAAAAATGTTTCTTAGGAAAAGGACTCTGTCTGATTTTCTAGACATTTTTATTAAGGATGCATTGATTCTGAAATCTGCTCCATGGATTGCCACCTTAATGTGGTGAAGGGGTTTCTGTGCCTGAATGATCCCAGGAGCTATGTTGTTGGGGGCAACTTGCACCTGGTAGGGTCTCCCAAGGCAAACAGGTCCTGGGTGAAGGGCCAGACTAAGAGTGGTCCAGTGGATCCCATGAAGAAGGTTGCATCAGGGACCCAGTGTACCCAAAGGAGGCACATGGGTCTGCCCTCCAGTAGGGTCATCACTTGCAGGAGGTATCATGGAGATTATGGTGCTATGTAAACTGGGCGAAAATCGGGGGTACTCTTCCTGGACTGATGCCCCCACGACCCGGATCCCTGGATAAGCGGTAAAAGATGGATGGATGGATGAATGATTCTGAGATTTTGGTCTCATGCAGATGTTCAAAATGACAAGCTGGATGATACCTGATACCAACAGTTTGTTTTGTTTTTGTTTTTATATTTTCTATCTTTAATGCCAGGGAGACAAAGGAATATGCATTGTAAAAAATAACTGAACTGAAATGCTTTAATATGTTTTTGGAAAGATACTACATCCTGTGCATGCACAGAGGTGTTGTTTGGTGTCATTCAGTGTGCATTCCATCTACAGTGTCAGGTCAGAAACCACACGTCAAATGATGTGATGTCCATGTCCAGTGGAACAAGTGAGAAAATTTCATTAGCAATGCTAATCGAAAACAATGCAATATTTGTTCATTTGTGTACAAAAACACCACAGAGGCATGTTCAGAGATAGAAGCTGGACAACAACTAGTCGAGATATATGGCTACATGATTTGGAAGTGCCCTTCATTTATGAGAAAAATGTTCTCAGAAACAACACCATGGAGAGGAACACGGTGAACATGGGCATTGTGACTTATTTAGAGTATTTTTTTCCTGTAGGGCTCTCTCACACCCCCACCATGTTTTTAACTGTTTGCTGGGAGGAACGGCTGTACTGATTGCATGTCATTATATGTCATATGCATTTTGGTAAATTATTACCAATTATTAGCCGGGGCGGCTGTGGCGCAGGTGTAGTGTGACCAACTACTGATCGGAGGGTCATGGGTTCGATTCCTGCTCAGTCTGCATGCCGAAGTGTCCTTGAGCAAGACACTGAACCCCCAGTTGCTCCTGGTGGCCAGGCTAGCACCTGAGTGTGGATGGCTCTGCCACCATCAGTGTGTGAATGTGTGTGTTAATGGATGGATAGCAGGATCTGTAAAGCGCTTTGGTCATCCAGAGATGAGAAAAGCGCTATATAAGTGAACGCCATATGCACGTATCATATGCATGTGCTTGTATATGAGAAACCACGCTCTGGCTAAAACCCACCTCTCCCAGGTAAGCCAAAGCTGAGGCAGTTGGCCACACTTAGGCATGGCACAGAGTGGCCATACTATTCAGCAGAGGTGGGCTTAGGCTCAGGACAAACTTCATAGTGTGTGTAAAGCTATGGTCACAAAGATTCTTACGAACAATGGGTTTGTAAGAATCTCCCAGTTCCTACAAATTCTGGAGTTCACAGATATTCCTGGAGGTGGTCATAGTTTCTTCTGGCTGCTGTTCAATTCGCAAGAGCAACTTGAGGCATTCTTGAGAAATGAGGTGCTTTTCTGTTGTACGATGGCCCTAGAATTCTTATGTTCTTCCTAAGGGTGCCTTGGGATCTTCCTATGCATACCTACTACCATCTTCTGAAAATTTTTGTGCAACTCACGGCACTCTCAAGTCGTTGGTAGGAAGAGCTTACGGTTTTCGGCACATTTTGTCGGCACAAATGTTGCATAAATGACATACTTCCGCCTTATGAGTGCCTCACTACCACCTTACGCACGCTGTACGAATGGGAGTTGTACGCCATTCCCTACAACCGCTGTAAGGGGCCCTCAAGAACAACTTAAGGTGTTGTTGAGGCATACTTACAGCCATCATGGGGCGGCAGTGGCTCAGGAGGTAGAGCAGGTCGTCCAATAACCGGATGGTTGGCTGTTCAAATTCTGCTCTCCCCAAATATCCTGCTGTTGTGTCCCTGGGCAAGACACTTTACCCACCTTGCCTCCAGTATCCATAACACTGGGTATGAATGTGTATCAATGTTCGGTGGTGGCTGGAGAGGCTGTTGGCGTGGATTGGCAGCTACGTTTCCATCAGCCTGCCCCAGGGCAGCTGTGGCTACAGTAGTAGCTTGCTACTACCATTGTCTGTCTGGAGTAAATGAATAATTATCTATTTGTAAAGCGTCTTTGAGTGTCTATGATAAAGCGCTATATAAATCTGATGCATTATTATTATTATCATCTTGCGTAGTTCTTATGTTGTTCCTATGGCATTCGTATGGCCACCCTATGATGAGACGTCTTCGTGGGGTGTTCATAGAAGTCTTGGACAAGACCATCAACCTGGCCACAAACTTACAAATGGTCTACGAATGCTGGATTCTCCTATGGCCATCTTAAGGTTGTATGAAATGGTCCAAAAATCATTTGTATGGTGTTTGCAGCTGCTCATAAGCTATTTGTGACTGTAGCTTAAGTTCTTAGAATCTTTTGGGGTTGGTACTGTCACCAGATGTGTCATTTTAATTACCCCTACATTTACATCTAATGCCTTTTTGCAGAGAAAACATGGTAGCTGATGGTGGTTTGATGAGCAGTGTCACAGAAGCCTTAACCTTAAAGCGAAGTAGTCGGATACCCAAAAGCCGATGGTGTATAGAACACGTATATTAGGATTTGTATGTGAAATTTCGGCATCGGAACTGCTCCCGTTTAGCTGTAATTAATATTCAAAAATGATATTTTCGGGACGAAAGAATTCAAGCGTCCCTGCATTAGTTTACTTCTCGGGGCCACCAGCGGAGAGCGAGCCGTGTGCAAAATGCGATCGTGTTGTTAATATAGCACATTCTTTGTGGAAATGTTACTATTATTAGTTGTGAAATGTATTATAAAACGATTAGACGACGATACTATGGCTCTTCCTGCTGTTCCCGTTTCACTGTTTTTTTCCAGATGTAAAATATGGGATCCCTACGGCCCATCGGCGCACGAAGTATCCTGGCCGATGTAAACAGCCACGGACCAAAAAATGTACATTTGCTTGTGGAACAGGTCATTCACACTCGCAGACAATCGCGCTATATGTGTCTATAGGATTTTCTTTTCATGCACGCAAAAAAAAAAAAATTTTTCCGGATCCGACTACCTCGCTTTAAACCTGTTTTAGAGTTAAAACATCAGAAAGTATCTATGTTTGACATGAACTTACATTGTTCTGTCTCTTCAGACATGTGTATATTGGTCTCTCTGTCCACCACATCTTTCATGCTGTGATGACTCTCAGTGTCAACCGATTTTCCAGAATTCCCCACAAGCCCATGGTCAGTCTGTCCCTCACTCTTCTCTGATGCACTCTGTCTGACCTCCTCTGATTTCTGGGTCATCTTGAAAAAAGTCTGGTCTCTCTTGAACTGAGTCTTTAAGGATTCATTGTTCCTGTCCAGTTGTAAGGCGTTTAAGTTGGAAGTTCTGGAGAAGGTGGCGCCCTTCTCATCTCTTTCCTTTGAGATTCGAAGAATGCTTGAAAGGTCATCTTTAAAGTATTTGAAGTCTTCTTTGAGAAGAGTCAGGGGGTTGATGAGTTTTTCAACTGGCTGGCCGGTTTTAGGGTTTATGTCTTTGTCTTTGAACACATTCAAAACTTCCTCCTTTAACCGACTGAGGTCCTCTTTGAGGAGGGCTAGGGGGCTGACCGCCCTTTTTGTCTCTGTTGGGCTTATTTTCAGAAAATCTTTCATTGCAGCATCCTCCTTAAGTTCATCACCTTCTTGTATTTTATTCTTGATGGGATCATTTTCTTGTGAACTTAGTTTTGTCAGACATACTCTGAGCTTGTCTTTTGTAGCATCTGTTTCAGTGGTCATCATTGGGATGCTTTCACATGCCTCGCTAGTTGGTAATATTGAGGCTGCAGGCAGGGGCTGTGTTATTAGAAAAATTGAGAATTAGTAATTAAAGAAAATGTTCTGTCTTCAGACAGCTTAAGTATTAAATAAAATATGGTAAACATAAAGAGTGGACAGAGCCTGGATATATTTGTTTACAGCTTTCTGTTTATTTGAATGATGCACAGATACAGTTACTTTCAGTAACTGGCAAAATTTACTGAATGCCCATCACAACACTCTTTCATTTTTATATCATACTTCTTAGTATTGTATTAAGTAAAAGGTAAAATGACATCTATTTCTATCAAATATGTTATGCAAATTATCTTGGAGGGCACCCCTGTTGTACTGTTAAATTGACTTCCACCTAAGCAAATGTGGATAACAATTTATTCTATTTTATTAGTGCATTCCGGCAAAGTTGAAAAGAGCTAATGTGATGACGCCGTGTCCGTCTGTCCACTACTCCTCCAAAGCAATTGCCCTGATGCTCACCAAACTCACTCATAATGATCCTAAGGTGGGTCTGCATCCAGGTTGTGCTCAACGTCAAGGTCAAAGGTCAGAAGATGAATGAATGAATGGATTAATTTATTCGGTAATAAAATAAACATACATACAATACAATACAATAAGAACACACAAAAGAACAACCGAAAGGATGTAGGCTGAAGCTAGTGCTTATATAGTGTCTACCCTGTTACAATTTTAAAATCAATAACATAAAAGTTTAAGTCATACCCAAAATCCACAAAGAAAATCAAATAGAACAAGTAGACAAAAAAAAAACAAAAAACAAAAACATTTAAGTTATTACAAATTTATCTCCCAACATTTATAGTGAGATACTGGGAGATTTTCTCATCTTTGTACAATTTTTTTGAATTGCTTCAAAGTTGAACATGTTTTAATATTTTCCGAGCAACAGTTCCACAGTTTAACCCCAGTGACAGACATACAATGATAATTTGTATTTGTTCTAACCTTTGGCTTATTAAAAACAGAGTTACCTCTTAGCTTATATTTGCTTTCCCTTTTTTTAAACAGTCTTTGAATATTAATGGGTAATTGGTTATTATTTGCTTTGTACATGATTTGAATGACATTATAATCTACTAGATCTCTAAATTTAAGAGTATGTAATTAAATGAATATTGGATTTGTTGGTTCACAGTAAGGTTTCTTTGATATTATGCGTACGGCTTTTTTCTGTAGTAAAAAGATTAAGTTTGTGTTTGTTTTGTATGTGCTTCCCCAGATCTCCACACAGTATGTCATATAAGGAACTATCAGTGAATTATATAAAATGCAAAGAGATTTCTGACACAGGAGATCCTTAGCTTTATACAGTACGGCAATGGATTTAGACATTTTCATCCTAGTCGCAAAGCCCCAGTACACCACCAACCTGTTCACGTTTCTAAACGTTTTTCCCCGCTCAGCGACACACCCGCTGAGGAAAAAACTCTGATCATTGGCGACTCTGTAGTCAGAAACGTGAACCTAGAGACTCCAGCGGCCATAGTCCAATGCATTCCTGGGGCCAGAGCAGGCGACATCGAGTCAAATTTGAAAATGCTGGCTAAAAGTAACTGTAAATACTCCACAATTGTTATTCACGCCGGCATTAATGACATCCATCTCCGGCAGTCGGAAGTCACGAAACTTAATATAGAATCGGTGTGTGAGTTTGCAAAAACAATGTCTGCCACTGTAGTATTCTCTGGGCCCCTCCCCAATCTGACCAGTGATGACATGTTTAGTCACTCGTCATCCTTGAATCGCTGGCTGTCTGTGTGGTGTCCTAAAAATGACGTGGGCTACATTGACAATTGGAGCTCTTTTTGGGGAAAACCTGGTCTTATGAGACGAGACAGCATTCATCCCACTTTGGATGGTGCTTCTCATTTATCTAACAATCTGGCATCTTTTTTATCCAAATTTCCAAAACCATGACTACTCAGAGTTGGGACCAGGAAGCAGAGTCGCAGTCTTACACGCCTCTCTGCAGCTCCTCTTCATCCGCCACCCCTCAGCTTAGCCCCTGTCTTCCCCATCAGAGAATCATTGTCTGCTCCCTCCAAAGTGAATAAAAATATAATGTATAAGCATCCCAAAGTGATAAAGCAAAATATTGGTAAAACTCAAATTAAACATAAAGCCTCTAAATTGAATGATTTGGCCTCTGTTCCTCCTCATAATTTAAAAATTAAATGTGGTTTATTAAATATTAGGTCTCTAACTCCCAAGTCTCTGTTAGTCCATGATTTGTTAATTGATCATCAGATCGATTTAATTTCCCTTACAGAGACTTGGTTAGGACAAGAGGATTATGTTGGTTTAAATGAATCAACTCCCTCTGGTTATTTAAACTGTCAAAATCCCAGAAGTTCTGGTCGTGGAGGAGGAGTAGCAACAATTTACCATTCCAAATTACTAGTTAATGTAAAGCAAAAAACATGTTATAATTCCTTTGAGGGCCTGGTCCTCAGTATTGGGCACTTAAGCAATTTTAGGTTAAACCCAATTTTATTTGCCATAGTTTATCATCCCCCATCAACCTACTCAGAATTTTTATCCGAATTTGCTGATTTCTTAGCTGATTTAGTGCTGAAATCTGATAGAATAATTAGAGTAGGGGACTTTAATATACATGTGGATGTAGATAGTGACTGCCTTAATGTGGCATTCAATTCAATATTAGATTCGATTGGGTTTTCTCAGAAAGTAGGAAATTCTACTCATTACCTCCACCATACATTGGACCTTGTTTTGACATATGGCATAGAAATAGAAAATCTTGTAGTGTCTCCTCATAACCCTGTACTGTCAGACCATTGTCTGTTAACCTTTGATTTTACTATTTCTGACTATTTGGCTCCTAAAGAAAAATATTATTACAGTAGATGCCTCTCAGATGATGCTGTTTCCAAATTTATGCAGATTGTTTCCTCTATGCCATGTGTCAACACAACGGAAATAAGCTATAGACAGCTTGCTCCTTCTGTAATTGATAACATGGTGGATAGTGTTTCAGCTTCTCTGCATCAGACTCTAGACTTGGTGGCCCCCTTAAAAAAGAAAAAGTCTAATCAGAGATTTCTAACTCCTTGGTTCAACACAGAAACTCGTACCTTAAAACAGAAGACTCGTCAATTAGAAAGAAAATGGCGCTCTACTAATTTAGATGAAATCTATTTAGCTTGGAGAAATCATCTTTTAATTTATAAAAAATCTCTTAGAAAAGCTAGAACGAGTTATTACTCTGCATTAATAGAAGAGAACAAGAATAATCCCAGGTTTCTTTTCAGTACTGTAGCCAGGTTGACAAAGAGTCAGGACTCTGTCAATCCTAGCATTCCCTTAGAGCTTACTAGTCAGGACTTTATGAACTTTTTCAATAATAAAATTTCATCCATCAGAGATAAAATCAATCAGATTCTTCCCACAGTTAACTTAAATACTGTAACTACTACAACTCCTTCTATTGATGTCTGTCTTGATGAGTTTACTCCAATCGACCTTTGTGAGTTAGATAAAATAGTTTCCTCATCCAAACCTTCAACTTGTCTTTTAGACCCTATTCCTACCAGGTCATTTAAAGAAGTCTTCCCACTTATTGGTAGCTTTATTCTTCATATAATCAATTCTTCATTAACTTTAGGCCATGTACCGCAGGCTTTTAAAACGGCTGTAATTAAACCCTTAATCAAAAAGCCAACGCTAGATCCAGGAGCTTTAGCTAACTATAGACCAATCTCTAATCTCCCTTTCATTTCAAAAATCTTAGAAAGAGTTGTTGCTACTCAATTATTTGACCACCTGCAGGGAAATGGTTTACTTGAAGAGTTTCAATCTGGGTTTAGAATCCATCATAGTACTGAAACAGCCTTAGCGAAGGTCACTAACGACCTCCTCATTGCATCTGATAATGGACTAGTTTCTGTACTTGTCCTTTTAGACCTTAGTGCAGCTTTTGATACTATCGATCATAATATTCTACTTGATAGATTAGAACACTATGTTGGACTTAATGGAACTTCGTTGCAATGGTTTAGATCTTATTTATCGGATAGGTTCCAGTTTGTTCATGTAAATAATGAGTTTTCTTTCAACTCAAAGCTTAGTCATGGAGTTCCACAGGGATCTGTGCTAGGCCCTATTCTTTTTAGTTTATATATGCTTCCGTTAGGCAACATTAGTAGAAAGCACTGTATACATTTTCATTGTTATGCAGACGACACACAATTATACCTGTCAATGAAGCCAGATGATAGTAATCAATTAGCCAAGTTAGAAGCCTGTCTTAAGGAAATCAAAGCTTGGATGACTTGTAATTTCCTGCTATTAAATTCAGATAAGACTGAAGTCATTCTTGTTGGTCCAAAAAACCTTAGAAATTCCTTTCCAAATCAAACTTTCAGTTTGAATGCGGTTACTCTTTCTCTTAATAGCTCTGTGAGGAACCTTGGAGTTATTTTTGATCAGGATTTGTCCTTCAATTCACATATTAAATTTGTTTCTAAGACTGCCTTCTATCATTTGCGTAATATTGCCAAGATTAGGAGCATCTTGTCTCAGAGTGATGCTGAGAAACTGATCCACGCTTTTGTTAGCTCGAGATTAGATTATTGTAATTCTTTATTATCAGGCTGTCCTAAAACATCTTTAAAAAGTCTTCAGCTGATCCAAAATGCTGCAGCAAGAGTTTTAACAGGTACTAGAAAGAGAAATCATATCTCTCCGGTTCTGGCCTCCCTTCATTGGCTTCCCATAGAGTTTAGAATTAAGTTTAAAATCCTTCTTCTTACTTACAAAGCTCTAAACAATCAGGCTCCTTTTTATTTAAAAGATCTGATACTACCGTATTATCCTAACAGAGCACTACACTCCCAAAATGCAGGATTACTTGTAATACCTAGAATCTCCAAAAGTACAATGGGAGGCAGAGCCTTCAATTATCAAGCTCCTCTCCTGTGGAATCAGCTGCCAATCTGGATTCGGGAGTCAGACTCGATCTCTGTTTTTAAGAATAGGGCTAAAACCTACCTTTTTGATATAGCCTACAATTAGGGAGGGATCATGTGTTTCTGAACCCTCCCTTAGTTATGCTGCTAATAGGTTTAGTCAGCCGGGGGACCTCCAGTAATGCACTGGGCCTCACTCCTTTCCTCACTCTCTATGAAATATTTTTTTTTGCTGGTCATTAACATCTGTTTGTTCTCTCCCATAGATTGAGTCCCCATTGTGCTGTTTGCTCTCTACATGTCTGTTCTTTTCTTCTTCTCTATCCCCTCACCCCCCAGCCAGTCGCAGCAGATGACTGCCCCTCCCTGAGCCTGGTTCTGCTGGAGGTTTCTTCCTGTTAAAAGGGAGTTTTTCCTCTCCACCGTCGCCAAGTGCTTGCTCACAGGGGATCGCCTGATTGCTGGGGTCTTTCTGCAACTGTGGGGGTTCCCCCCTACAGTTGATAGTGCTATGAGATGACTGTTGTTGTGAAATGGCGCTATATAAATAAAGTTGAATTGAATTGAATTGAATTGAATTTTAGTTTCAACAATGACCCCTAGGAACTTGGTTTCGAAAACTGTGTCAATTTCAACATTGTTTATTTTAATTTTTCTGTGATTATATAATTTGCGGTTTCCAAATATTATACATTTTGTGTTTTCAGTGTGAATAGATAAGTTATTGGCAGCGAACCATTGATTGATTTGTTTAAGTTCATTTTCTACTGAATCCAGAAGCTGCTTAAGATTTTCTCCACTACACAAAAAGGTTGTGTCATCTGCAAATAAAATACACTTGAACAATTTAGACGCAGAACATAAATCATTAATATAAAAAATAAACAACAGTGGACCAAGCACAGAACCCTGTGGTACCCCACACGTCATCTTCAGCAACTCAGAGTCTGTATTATTCACATGGACATATTGATATCTGTCTTCTAAATAGCTGTGCAACCAGTCAAAAGCAATTCCTCTGATGCCATACTTATGTAATTTACTGAGGAGTAATTTATGGTCAACTGTATCAAATGCCTTTTGTAAGTCCAGAAATATCCCAACTGTGTATTCTTTTCTATCTGTTGCATCCGTAATCTGTTCAACAAAGTCCATGAGTGCCAGTGAGGTGGTCCGTTTCTTCCTGAATCCATACTGTTGTTTGCAGAGTATATTGTGTTTATCAATGAAATCATTTAGTCTCTTAACAAATATTTTTTTCCAGTATTTTGGAGAACTGAGGTAACAAGGAGATGGGTCTGTAGTTTGACAATAAGTGTTTGTCACCAGTCTTATACAGAGGAATGACTCTTGCTATTTTCATTTTCTTTGGAAATTTACCAGCAGTAAGTGGCATGTTGCATATGTAAGTGAAGTGTTTAACAATACGATCAATAATACATTTAACCAAGAACATACTGAAATCATTACAATCAGTTGATTTTTTTGTCTTTGAATTTGTTAACAGTGTCAAGAATTTCTTTTTCATCTGTTTCTTTCATAAACATTGAGCAAGCGTTTATGTTGACGACATTGTCAGCGCCACTTGTATCTGCTGATGATACAGTGGAGCTGGCCATCTTTTTTCCTATACTAACAAAATATTCATTAAATGTGTTGGAGATCAAGCTATTTTCATTGATTATTCCATTTTCTGAATTTAAATAAGAGATGTGGTTGGAATTTAGTTTTCCTCTCTTTGTTATATTATTTAACAACTTCCATATGTTACATGTATTAGTTTTGTTATTTTCCAATAATTTACTGTAATATGTTTTTTTTACTCGATCTTAAAATCTTGTGCCCAGATCTTGGGCACTTAGAGTTGCAATCAAAATTATTCAGCCCCCACTGCAAATTAGGTTTATTGGTAAAATGTACAAACTAGCAGCTGTTTGCAATAAACAAAACAAGAACAATTTAAATAGCTCAACACAACTAATTCAACACAAAATTCCACTTTTAATGACTACTGCAGTCTCAAAATTATTCAACCCCTTCATGAGAAGCATCTTTAGTACTTAGTAGAGCACCTTTTGCTCTTATGACCTGCTGCAAACGTGATGCATAGCCAGACACCAACTTCTGGCAGCGTTCCTGAGGAATCTTAGCCCATTCCTTATGGGCAAAGGTCTCCAGTTGACTAGTATTCTTGGTTTTTCATGTTGCAGCCGCCTTTTTCAAATCCCACCAGAGATTTTCAATGATGTTCAAGTCAGGCGACTGTGATGGCCACTCTAGTACTGGACTTGTCCTGTTGGAAGGTCCAATGACGCCCAAGCTTCAGCTTCCTCACAGATGACATGACATTTTTCTCCCAGGATTTTCTGATGCTTGACTGAATCCATCTTTCCCCCAACAAGCTACAGGTTTCCAGTGCCAGAGTGTCACGCCCTGAACGCTCTTTCTCTGCGTTCAGGTTGTCCAGTGTCGCTCCTGCTCCGGGGCGGTCCGTGCCGGGTCTTCCATGGCCCGCTCTTTGACAGCGCCCAGCTGATTGCCAGCTGTCTGGTCAGCTGCGCTGGGACAGCTGTCTCCCATTCCCAATCATCTCCCCCATTTAAGCGAGCAGCCGAGAGTTACTCGTCGCTGCGACCTCGCTATGGGAAGACGTTCCTTGTGTTTCCCACGACTGTTAGCTCCTACGACTAGCTTCAGTCCGCCGTTACCTCGGCGCTTCACCCAAAGTAAGTGTTGCGACTCGGCGTGTATTTTTCCCTCGCCGCCTCTCTAGCCTTTCTCCCTGGGTGGTATGTTACCCTTAGTTCTGTGTGTGTTTTAGCCCCACGTGGCTCTTTACTTTTCTGTTCGTTATTTAGTGTAGTGTGTGCTTTGTTAATAAACTACGCTAACTCACTGGTCGCCCTCGTATCTCCTTTCCTGGCTCGTGAGAGCCAGAGTTATGACAGTAGGTCGCAGCCATAGTGAGACGGCCGCGACCGTGAGTTGGCTGTAAGGACTCAACGCCTTTTTTTTCTCTTCCTCTGGGTACGGGCGAGCCAGTATCATGTCTCCTTCCAAGAGACTCGTGCGGCACCCAGGCCACGATCTCTCGGAGACTCTGGACCTTGTGGACGGAACGTTGTTCACCACGGACCTCTACGATGCCCCCAGCGAGATACGCTGGCGCCTGGAGCTCGCCGAGGGTATGCTTAACTGCTTTCCTCGCTACTTCCTTCTCCCCGAGGTTAAGGCGAGGAGGGCAGACATCTCTGTGGCCTGGGAGAGGCTCCGTAGGCTGGAGGAGAACTCCGGCAGGAAGCCGAGGACAGGACGCCTTCGCTCCTCGCTTCGGAATCCCGCTCCTGCCGCCGATCCAGTCCAGGAGTTCGCCTCACCCAGGGGTGATCCCCAGGATAGAGTGACGTCAACCGGGTTTCCCCCGGAGAAGATGAGAATGACAGCGATGCGCATTGCGGATCGAGTGGCAGCCGCTTCTTCCGCCGCCGTTCCCCCCGTAGCCATAAAGAACGTGATTGCGGCGGTCAGGCTGGTCGAGAAGAACCCGGAGCTGAACGATTATCCGGAATACGCTGACCTGTTGGCTTCGCTCATCGCACAGGAGCGGCGTTTTCCCGACCTCACGTTCAGAAGACGTCGCTCCCAAATTCCCCACTCATCTCAGCGAGAGTCCCGTCCGGATCCCGCTCCAGGAAACCACACGAATTCCGCCTCCCAGCCTGCTGTTGCTCCCGTGTCTCGCCGAAGAAGTGAATCAGCTGCTCCCGCTCCTGGGCCCGCTCTCCCCGCTGTCCCGTCAGCTTTGGGCCCCCAGCTCTCCTCAGCTGTTTCACCCCCCTCTTCGTCATTTACTCCGGCCGCTGGGAGAAGCGCAAATTCATCTCCAGGTGTTCCAGGTCCCGATCCGGTGCGGGTAGCACCGCCTCATCTGTCCGGGGGGTTCCCCACTTCTATCCGGTTGGGAGAAGAGAGACTCGAGTCCCTTGTAGCGGGTTCCACCGGCCCTCCGGGAATCAGGCAAGTGTCCTTTCATTCTCCTCCCATTATGAGTGAATTGCCTTGTTTGATTCCTGGGGGAGGAGTTCAGGGTTCACAGTCCCCTGAGCTCTCTCCTCCCGCTGCAAAAACTGAATATGAACCTGCGTCCTCTGTGTCTCTTCCCCTTGAGTGTGCCCCGGTGCCAGGTGTACACCGCTGCGCGAGGAGGAGGCGGCCTGCGGCCCTGGAGGGTTTTGCCCCAGCCCCGCAGCCACGTTATGGGCAGAGGAGAAGGTCGAACTGCCTGTTGGAGCCAGCGCCGACGATTAAGCGTCCCCGGGTCTCCACGGAGGAATGGTTCGGCCCAGCAGAGTCCAGATCTCCTGCCCCCACGCCAGGTGGGCTGTCGACGCGGTCTTCGGCATTTGGAGGTCGTTTGACTGTGGAAACCATCATGCCGGCTGCGGAGCCATTCGCAGTCGAGTTGGAGCCGGAGGACGGAGTCCTGCACGCTGAGCCTGGAGCATCGAAGTCCTGGATGGCGGTAGAACCCGAGATCAGGCAAGTGCTCTATTTTGTTTTTCTCTTCTCTATTCTGGAGCATTATTGCCTGTCTCTCGGGGGGGCGGGCCGGGTGCAGCCGTCTGCTGCGCTCGAGCCTGTTCCGCCGGGCTCTGCCGCTGCCGGTGATCCTGATCCCGGTTCCTTTTGTCCCTCTGAGCCTCTCCCCAGGGCCACAGGGAGTGCTGTCTCGGTCCAGCTGGAGTCCACCGGGAGTGCTGTCTCGGTCCAGTTGGAGTCCACCGGGAGTGCTGTCTCGGTCCAGCTGGAGTCCACCGGGAGTGCTGCACCGGCCCGATCGGGGTCCACCGGGGGTGCTGCGCCGGCCCGATCGGGGTCCACCGGGGGTGCTGCGCCGGTCCGGGTAACGGTTAGTGTGGGAGCTGGAGGATTGTGTTCGCCTGACGTCAGGCTGACTTCGTCCCTTGCCTCCATCATTTCTCCTCCTGCCGCTGTTGGGGTTCCTCTCACCCGGGCCAGTTTCCCCCTACCCTTGTTGCCATTAGATGGCAGGCTAACTTTGCCCCTGGCCTCCATCTCTTCCCCCCCTACTACTGTGGGGGTTTTTCTCACCTGGGTCAGTTTCCTCCTGCCTTTTCCCTCAGGGAGGAAGCTGCACCAAGACTTCTCCCTCAGCTCTCCGTGGTCTGAGGTCACGGGACGACCGCCTGGGAAGCCATCTGGCTGGTTCGGTGATCTGGGTCGGCCTCCGGAGAAACTGTGTCTCCTAGCCTGGGACTCGGGTAGGCCACCCGAACTGGTGTTGTGGTTCCTGGCCTGGTGGAGTTCGGGCCGCCCGCCGGACAAGCTGTCATCGCCTGCCCCGCTCCACCTGCTGACGTCCTGGAAGAATTGACTGACTGTTTGTTGATTGTCCTCCCTAATTTAATACTTTTCAGGACATCAAAGAACTCTCTGCCCTAGAGTCCTTATTGTGGGGTTATCCCAGTTAAAATTTCCTTGGACTATTTTCTTTATTTTATAATCCCAGTATGATCCTATTCTAATTTCTCCCTTAAGTAGCATTTGCTTCACATTGCCTGGCCTCATTCCGAGTTGTCTTGTTTTTCTGTATTTATATCCTCCTCCAGACTGTTTAGTGACACTTTTGTGCTAATACGTGTTTGAGGAGTTGTTCCTTTTGTATTTTTATCTTCATGCCAATTTGCAGTTCCAGGCTCTATTTTTGGATCTTATGCCCGGTTTGCATCCTTTGTATATTCTGTTTTGGTCGGGGTTTACTTGTGTAAGTCTATTTAAACCATATGTTCAGAGTTTTGTAGTTTTTGGCCTTCGGGACATGAGTTTTTTTTTTTATTGTCCTCACCCTAAGTTATTGTGAACTTTTTCCATGACTGTGTCGCTATGTTTCTGCATTTTGGTTCTTGTCGTTTCTCCCCACCTCCTGTGGTCACCTGCACAGACCGTCTGGCCTCTGCAGGGGAGGGGGTGATGGTTTTTTTTGGGGGGGGGGTTAAGATTATTATGGTATCTGACCCTATACTGTATCTAGGTTTTTTTTTCTTCCCTGCCTCCTTTGTCTGGTCCCTCCCTTTCTCCCAGATCTGGCCCCCACTGCCCTCCCTGGTCTTCCCTCGGAGGTGGGGGGGGGGGGGGGGGGTTAGCCCGCTCCAGGAGGCACGGCTCGGGGGAGGAGTACTGTCACGCCCTGAACGCTCTTTCTCTGCGTTCAGGTTGTCCAGTGTCGCTCCTGCTCCGGGGCAGTCCGTGCCGGGTCTTCCATGGCCCGCTCTTTGACAGCACCCAGCTGATTGCCAGCTGTCTGGTCAGCTGCGCTGGGACAGCTGTCTCCCATTCCCAATCATCTCCCCCATTTAAGCAAGCAGCCGAGAGTTACTCGTCGCTGCGACCTCGCTATGGGAAGACGTTCCTTGTGTTTCCCACGACTGTTAGCTCCTACGACTAGCTTCAGTCCGCCGTTACCTCGGCGCTTCACCCAAAGTAAGTGTTGCGACTCGGCGTGTATTTTTCCCTCGCCGCCTCTCTAGCCTTTCTCCCTGGGTGGTATGTTACCCTTAGTTCTGTGTGTGTTTTAGCCCCATGTGGCTCTTTACTTTTCTGTTCGTTATTTAGTGTAGTGTGTGCTTTGTTAATAAACTACGCTAACTCACTGGTCGCCCTCGTATCTCCTTTCCTGGCTCGTGAGAGCCAGAGTTATGACACAGAGGAAGTGAAGCAGCCCCAGAGCATCACTGAGCCACTG
This sequence comes from Pholidichthys leucotaenia, assembly GCA_020510985.1. Taxonomy (NCBI): domain Eukaryota; kingdom Metazoa; phylum Chordata; class Actinopteri; order Cichliformes; family Pholidichthyidae; genus Pholidichthys; species Pholidichthys leucotaenia. The sequence continues at coordinate 224,406,599 of CM035841.1, forward strand.
CCATGCTTCACTGTAGGCAGGGTGTTCTTTTCAGCGAATGCTTCATTCTTTCTCCTCCAGACATAGCACTGATCCATTGACTCAAAAAGTTCAGGTTTTTTTCATCACTCCACAGAACAGAATATCAAAACCTCATTGGCTTATTTATAAAGTTTTGAGCAAATTGGAGATGACTTTTCTTGTGCTTTTGGGTCAGTAGTGGTGTACATCTTGGAATTTGGACATGGAGCCCTTTAGTGTTTAATGTACTGTGGAAAGTGAAACCTCAGTACCTGCTGCCACCAAGCCTTGCTGCAGGTCTTTTGCAGTCATTCGAGGGTTTTTGACCACCTGCCTTCTCAGGACTTTGGTGGCAGCCGTTGATAGCTTCCTCTTTTTGCCACGTCCAGGTAGTGTAGCCACTGTTTCTTTAACTTTAAACTTGTGAACTATGCTTCCAACTGTATCTCGAGGAACATTCAGTGCCTTTACTATTTTTTTTTGCATCCTTTTCCTTGTTTGTGCAAGGCAGTGATCTCTTCTCTGAACTTTTTGGACAGTTCTCTTGGCTTAGCTATATTTTCAACATGAAATTAAATGTCACCATCAACAGTCCAGATATCTAAGATGTTCTGTCTCAGTCACACCTGATGCAACTAATGAAGCTCTTGATTAGTTGCATCAGGTGTGCTTGAGACCACACCTGATTTGCAAATGTGTGCACTTATGAGGAATTCTATTCAGGGGGTTGAGTAGTTTTAAGACTGTAGTAGTCATTGAAAGTAGGATTTAGTGCTGAATTTGGATAAAAACTGTTAACATTTTTCTTGTGTAATTTGTTTATTGCAAACACCTGAAAATTAAAAAAAAAATGTCAGTAAACCTAAAATACAATTGGGGTTGAATAATTTTGATTGCAACTGTAGGTAATTTCAGAAAAATCAATAATACTCCTACTAGGCAATTGCCCTAATTCTTAACAGACTCACACACAGTAATCCTCAGGTAGGTCTACATCCAGGTTGTGGTCAAGGTCATTGTCAAATGTCAGTCAGGAGATGTGTCCATTTATGATTTCACAAAAATGTTTGCTTCTCCTAGGCAATTGCCCCAATATTTGGCAAACTCAAGCACAAGGTTCCTTAAGATGGTCTTCATCTAGGCCAGGGGTGTCCAATCATGTGCCATGGAGGGCCAAGATCCTGCAGGCTTTACCTCCAACCAGTGTCTTCAACAGCAGATTCCACAGAATTTCTTCCCACTGATTGCTGATAAGTGAAAACACCTGCTGAAGAGACTGGGTAGAAGAGAGAACCTGCAGGGTCTTGGCACTCCATGGCACATGATTGGACACCCCTGATCTAGGCTGTGCTTAAGGTCAAGGTCAATGGTCAGGAGATCTGAGCACTCTCGGAGCAATGTCATCAGGTTGGAATGAGCTCCTTCATTATTGACACTCTGGTCTTATTTTATTTGACCTTTATTTAACCCTCAAGCGACCAAGCTATTTTACGGACTGAAATGACCAAGTGGGGTCATTTATGACCCCATTGTGCTCTGTACAGGGATCCTTATTACAAATGGCTGGTTGGAGGTTTATCATACCAAAACTACTCCCTGTATTTAAGACAGGTATTTTATAATGATCTAATGTAAAATGTGTTTGCTAATAATACTTTTATTGCAAGAAATAACCAAAACGCAGACTGTAAGAACAACATTACATTTATTTAGACAGTCCTTGTCAGTTCACTCTTGGAACATCATCATCATCATCATAGTCATCATAGTCATCACATCATCATCACGATGATGATGATACCTATTATTGTAGTTACGATGATGATCATGATACCTATTATGGCATTTTGCGTAATGGCGGTTTTCTTGTGGACGGTGATCCAGATCACCAACAAAATCTAATCATCTGTAGGATACCCCATTTCTGACAATCTGTGAAAATTTCATGAAAATCCGTCCATAACTTTTTGAGTTATCTTGCTAACAAACAGACAAACAAACAGACAAACAGACAAATCCAGACAAACAGACAAATGTAAATCTTGCTATCCTAGGTCTGTTAGCCATGGTTCACTGCAATACAATATAAAGTACTGATTAGAAGTGGAAACCGGAGTGGTGGCTCAGTTGGTAGAGCATCCGCCCCACACCCGGGAGGCAGGGGTTCAAATCCCGGGTGTGGGGCGGGATGAAATATACCAAAGACCATGATCATACCAAAGACCATATAAAAATGGTGCTTTCTGCCTTCTAGCGTGGTGCTCCGCATAATGGAATGGGGAAAGTAAAGTTACACACAGAGCTACCAGAGGACTGACCCCCCGCTGTAGCTTTCACTACTTACAGTAGCTGTGTGGCCTAGGGTCAGAGAAACGGAGATAGACGCCGCCCATATACACCTTCAGGTGTGAAGGGATTAACTAACTAACTATTAGAAGTGGAACATTTGAATAAAATTTATAAAACCAATGTTTAAAAACCAGTGCTTCTCTTCGGGGTCATAAATGACCCCACAAGAGTTTGCGATGTCTACGCCACACCAATTGGTTGATCCCTGCAAAAAACTATGACAGTGTGTAGGATTAGTAGACTGACAAATTCATGCTAGGAAAGAAAATTTGGATAAAAAATAAAGAGACGGCACATTAAATTATATGGCTGGGGTCGTAAATGACCCCACTCGGTCGCTTGAGGGTTAAGGAGGCAAGGCATTAAAACACATTCAGGGGATAGAGTAATGCAAAGCAGTTAAATAAAAAACAGGAAACAGGAAACACAATAACACAAAAACAACTGGGGCAGAATAATCCCCATCACTGAGTCTGATGGGGTCCACCCATAGTTAGCTTTTTAAGTTGTTCATTTTTGTTGATGTGTGTAAAACATGGGGAATATATGCTACATCATATGTATTTTGTCCATTTTTTAGCTACTGTAGTTACCATAGTTTGAGACACCAGATTATTATGGGATGTAACCATCTGTTTTGTAAAGCTACTGTATTATGTGAAGCTCACTATTATATCCAAATAAAATGTGCAGTTAATCTCCCAGTTGTGGCGCATTTTATAGTTGTTTTTTTAACTTTTGCTTTAGAAAAAACAGCGTAAAAAAGGACCTTCAAAAAAGACATTAAGGGGTGGATTTACTAATGTGCTGCATCATTGCAAAATCCTATTTTGGTGTTAAAAAACTACTGTTGAGATTTACTAAAGGGCGCAGGGCAAAGTTAGCGGTGGAAAGGCGTGGACTTTGTTGATTTTGTGCCTGGCCTCATTGCATATGTATTTGTAGGAGTTGTCATGTCAAAGCGCAAATTTAAGGGATAAGAGTATTTAAACAAGCGGCGCAAGGTGATTTACTAAGGTTTGTGGTTGTTGATTTCCTGCTAAATGCGCCAGGATTTAACGCCCCCAAAAAGCTTATCTTAATACATCTGTGCCTGACATAACAGCGATCGTTGGTGCCAGGAGGAGAACACCGGCGAGAACTGAGGGCGCATGGTGAAAGAGACAGAATCTTCTTTCTGTACATGACTTTATTTGGCATGGCAGAACAGTTTATATGAGTAGAAACGATCTCACAGAGATTGGTGTTGTGCTGAACTGGACATCAGCCTGCAGAGGATTTTATAATTTCATTTGTTTATATATAGCCTACTACATGAATTTGTATCCATTAAATAGTGGACATACAGATGTGTCTGTGGACAGTGACTTTTTTTGTTTTCTGCAGAGGTTCACACTTGGAGTTCGGAGTTTCCTCTATTCATATTTCTATATTTGTTTCTTTTTAGCGTGCATAAAACGGTAATTCAGTTCCCTCTTCTCTCTATTTCACTCTCCCAGTTCAGGATACACAAGAGGAGGAAAACAAAAAAAAGACCACATATCAATAAGGTACCCCAAAATTGCAACATTGTTGTTGTTGTTTGTCCGTCGTTCTCGACGATGACCAAGGACATCACAGGGAAGAGGACTGGGTGTGGTGTGTCCGGCTGCGGCTGATCAATCCGATGCGGGCACGGAAGGCTCTGCCACAGGTCAGACACAGGTGGTCTGTGCAGGCAGAAGATACAGGGGTGGCTCTGGACTTGCAAAGCTCACGTTTTCTCTGGGCCTTGGCAATCCTGTTCAGCTCAAAGGAGGCACGACCTTTGCTGGTACGGCTATGCCAGTCTGGTTGGCCAAGTGCTAGGGTCTCCCAGGTGTCAGGACTGATGTCAAAGCTCTTCAGGGAGGCCTTAAGAGTGTCTTTGTAATGCTTCTTCTGACCACCTTCTGAGCGCTTGCCCTCTGCTAGTTCACCATAGAACAGTCTCTTTGCTAGGCGTGAGTCAGGCATACGAACAATGTGGCCAGCCCACCTAATCTGGGCTCACTTGAGCAGGGTGTGGATGCTAGGTAGCTCAGCTCGGGAGAGGACCTCTGTGTCAGGGATTTTGTCCTGCCAGGTGATCTTCAGGAGCTTTCTGAGGCAGTTCAGGTGGAAGCGGTTTAGCTTTCTGGCATGGCGCTCGTAGACTGTCCAGGTCTCGCAGACGTACAGTAGGGAAGGCAAGACAACTGCCTTGTACACCTTCAGTTTTGTGGTCAGCCTGATGCCTCTCCTTTCCCATACTATTGCACGTAGCCATCCAAATTCTGAGCTTGCCTTGGCAATGCGTGAATCAACCTCGTCGTCGATGTTGACAGACCTGAAGAGTGTGCTGCCGAGGTATATGAACTTGTCAACAGCCTTGAGGATTTCTCCATTGACAGTGATGGCTGGTTCCACATAAGTCTTCTGAGGTGCAGGTTGGTGCAGGACCTTGGTTTTCTTCGTACTGATTGTGAGCCCAAAGTTGCCGCAGGCAGTGCAGAAGCAGTTCATGCTCTGCTGCATCTGGGCCTATGTAGCAGCATTGAGTGTGAAGTCGTCAGCGAACAGGAAGTCACACACTGAGTCCCCTTCCACCTTGGTTTTGGCTTGGAGCCTCCGCAGGTTGAAGAGCCTGCCGTCCATCCTGTACCTGATCCTGATGGCACTTTCTTCATCGTTGCAGAAGGCATCAGACAGCATGGCTGTGAACATCATGCTGAAAAGTGTGGGCGCGAGGTGACAGTTGGTGACTGGGAAAGCTTCGGAGGGGTCTCCATTGTTTAGTACTCCAGCAAGCATGCCGCCGTTGAACTGGCGCACCGTGCTGATGAACTTGTCAGGGCAGCCGAACTTTGCCATGATCTTCCCAGCCCCTCACGACTGATGGTATCGAAAGCCTTGGTCAGGTCTACAAATGTTGTCTAGAGGTCCCTGTTCTGCTCTTGACACTTCTCCTGAAGTTGGCGTGCGGCAAAGATCATGTCATGTCTTGTCATGGATGGAGTCACAGCCTGGTACTTTGCCATTTGAAAGGAGTTTGATTGCTTTTTGGACTTCTGATTCCGTTGGAAGTTCTGCCAGAGATGTGTTCACCTCTACTTGGGGCATGCGAGTGATGGCTTCTGCATTGATGGACGAAGGTCTGTTCAGGATGCTGCTGAAATATTCTGCCCATCTTTCCAGGATTGCATTCTTGTCGGTGAGGAGAGTGGACCCGTCAGCACTGAGCAATGGTGATGTTCCAGAAGACTGAGGTGAGTAGATGGTCTTAAGGGCATCGTAGAAGCATTTGGAGTTGTTGCTGTCAGCGTACTGCTGTATTTCATCTGCCTTTTTGCTGATCCAGGAGTACTGCATCTCTCTGAGCTTCGCCTGCACCTTTCCTTTGATGGAGTTGAAGGTTGCCTTCTTAGAGGCAGATCTGCTGTCTTGCTGGTATGCTCTGTGGGCTTCAAACTTCTCATCAAGCAGCTTTTGGATGTCTTCTTCATTTTCATCAAACTAGTCTTGGTGTTTGTGCGTGTTCTGGCCCAGATGAGTGAATGAGGTGTTGCACACCATGTCTCTGAAAGATGCCCATTCTTCTTCGGCTCCGTACGCCCCGAGGTCGAGCTGACTAAGCTTGCTGTCCTTGTCCTCACTGAGGTTCTGTTGCACAGAGTTCTGTTCCAGCTTGCTGACAATGAGTTGCTTGTTTGCCCTTTTCCCCTGTGGTTGCTGTTTGGGCTGGATGTGCATGTTGAGCTTTGCGAGAATGAGTCTGTGATCCATCCAGCAGTCTGTGCCACACATCGCCTTCGTCACTCTAATGTCCTGTCTGTCTCTCCTTCTCACAATGATGTAATCGATCAGATGCCAATGCTTGCTGCGTGGATGCATCCATGAGGTCTTGTTGCAATTAGGCAAGCGGTAGACAGTATTAGTGATCAGAAGATCATGAGAGGTGCATGTCTTCAACAGAAGAAGACTGTTGCTGTTGCACTTTCCAACTCCATTTCTCCCAAGGACTCCCTCCCATGTCTGGTAATGTGTACCAACTCTGGCATTAAAGTCTCCAAGAACAATGAGTTTGTCCTCCTTCGCTACGCCTTCAATGAGAGTCTCTAAGTCCTTGTAAAACTTGTCTTTGATCTCATCTGGGTTCGTCATGGTGGGGGCATATGCACTGATGAATGTGGCATGGTGTTTCCCTCGGAGGGGCAGCCACAGGTCCATGAGGCGGTTGTTGGTTCCTTTGGGGAGGCTGGTAAGCTTGCTGATCAGATTGGACCTGGTCATGACACCCACTCCTGCTTCACGGCGTTCTTCGCTGCCTCGGCCACTCCAGAAAAAGGTGTAGCCGGCTTTGACTTCTGTCAGCTGACCTTCATCTGCAAACCTGGTCTTGCTCAGAGCTGTGATGTGGATGTTGTACCTGCTGAGTTCTCTTGTGACAAGTGCTGTCTGTCTCTCAGGTCTGTCCGCTTTGGAGCTGTCCATGAGTGTTTGCACATTCCAAGTGTCAGTGGTGAGTGATGTCACCTTAGTTGATTTCTTCTGAGAATTTCAACTGCTAGGGTGGGATCCCCGCCAACCGTGGCTTGCTGGCCAGGGTGTAGCGAAGCAGGCTATGTTTAGGGCGCCTTTTCTAGCCCCTTCCTCAGGCCACGGAGGTGAGCAAAGCGAATCCTAAAGAGGGCTGCTCAGACACCCAGGGGGCTGCCGAACTCCACTGCTGCTTCGGTCCAGTAGAGAGCGACCCTATGCCCTGGGCCGCCTGTGTGTGGGATTGTGGCTACAGCTTCCACTATCCGCACCTGCTGCTTCATCACTTGCCCATCGCCACAGGACTTGGGGGGGTGGGGGGGAATGAGAAGGAAATTGGGGGGGGGGTCTTGATTTGCACTTGAATTTCATTTAAGTGAGAGAGAGTTGCGCAGGGTCGTCAGCCTCACTCTCTCGTCCCAGCTTATCTGGATCCAATGGCAAGACCCAGTCAAGACGGCTGGAGATAGGTTAGGATGCAGTGGGTGTCCAGCAGTGTCCTATGTGTCTCACTGTGCCCTAGTTGCACCCCACAACGCTTTGCTGGGTCTGCCTTCCTGCCCATTGAGCGCCTGGTGGTTTCCTCCGCACAGTCTGCCAGGTCCAGTCTACGCATGCATAGGTAGACAAGCCCTACCTCACCGAGGGTTTCAAACCCGTCGGCTACCCTCACCTGATTTTGCCCGCCAGTTGAAGCGGTGTACCGGGGTGTGGCCGCTGTTGCATGCAAACAGCTACTTGGAGCCATAGGTGAGAGTTGAGTGCCAAGTGGGAACTAAAGTGGACCGACCACCCGGAGGTGTGACTGTTGCCCCGTCAGAGATACTATCCCTCCCTGACACTAGTAACTCAATGACAGCAGTCTGTGCTGTGGCTGTCCAAGGAATAAGTGAAATTGTGTGTGTTTAATTTTATTACATTTCAGATTTAAGAAAACGTAAAACACACATATTTATAAAAAGTTGTGAACTGGGAGACCTGTAGATTTTGTTAAAACAAAGTTATTCACATAATAAAATAAACACGTTGGTCAAATAATCAATTTATTCATGAGTAGTACTTTTTAAATTTATATACAAGTACTAAATATTTACATAATAAACAAAGGAGTCTGCCATGTGAAATGAGAATCAAAATTTTGAAATATGACGAAAAAAAATAAACTATTTTACTGAGTTTTGCACTTAAGCAAAAGCTTAAAAAACTTTTAAAAACCTCCTATATTATGCTCCTCCACACTGGCTGTGCCTGTGTTGATGACCCTGTGCTCAATTTTGCAGTGCTCTTGGTGGATGGGTGGTCATTATTGAAATGAGCTGACTGCGTCTGTGTTCATAATTTTGCGTGTTGTTAGTAGATCACTGGCAAAAATTGGCTACTCCCTGAGGCGCGCTGTCTAAATTGCACACTTGCTAATTTGCATTGCCTTAGTAAATCTGCCCCCAGAACTTCAAATTAGTAAAGCCAAGACAGAAACTGTGTTCAAGTCACAGCTTGTGTTCAGGGGTGAAGCATTCAGTCTGTCTTTAGAAATGTTAACAGTTAATCTGGTAACTTGATACTTGCAGTTGCTTCTCTGTCTTCTGTTTTCATTTAAAATCCGAACCCTGGTCCCTTCATCAGATGGATTCAGAGCTGAAATATCTGCCGCTGTCTGACTCTGTTGGTCTCTCTCTCTCTCGTTCTCTGTCTCTTTCGCTCTCTCGCTCTCCTTCTGTGACTCTTATTCCTGGTTGAACTAGTTTGACTCCGTATTTCAGGCTGAATGCTGGCTGGCCAAGGCGGACTAGTACTTCTGGTTGGCCTTTTCTGCTGTGAAGACAAAAGAAGTAAATGTGTTAGTCAGTTTGTTGCTGTGCCTCAGCCGGCATATCCATGTGGGCCCCACCAAAGGTTAAATCAGGGCTGTCTAATGGGTCCCATGTGGGTTTGTTTGTGGGTTCCATGTTGGCCCCATTTCTGTTTGCCCACATGGACTTTACCTGTGGTACAGGTGAGTGGATAATCTGTTTACTCGTTTTAAATGCATCTGAGCCCCACATGGGTTTAATGTGGGTGAGCAGGTTTCAGTAGCACTGGCACCATAGGTAAAATTACAAGAAAAAAGTTGTTAATTTATGAGAAAAAATGTGAAAAATTTATGAGAAAAAAAGTCATAAATTTCAAAAAGAAAAAAAAGCAAATCTACTGGAAAAAAGTCACAAATGTATGAGAAAGAATGTGAAAATTAGGAGAAAAAAGTCGCAAATTTAAAAGAAAAAATGGTAAAATTACTTGAAAAAAGATACAAACTTACATGAAAAATTTCGCAAATTTGACAGAAAAAAGTTACAAATTTATGAGGAAAAAATTGCAAGTTTACGGTAAAAAAAAAAGTTGAAAATTTAAGTTCCAAATTTACAAAACAAAATGTTGCAAATTTATGGGGAAAAGTCACAAATTTACAAGAAAATAGCAAATTTACAAGGAAAAAAGTAACAAATTTATGAGGAAAAAGTTGCAGGACTACAGTAAAAAAGTGGCAAATTTACAAGAAAGTTCAAAAATTACAACAAAAATGAGCAAATATGTAAGAAAAAAGTCATAATTTTACAAGAAAACAAATTTATGGAAACAGCTGCAAATTTACAGTAAAAAAGTTGCAAATTTATGAGAAAGTTTAAATTTTTTTTCAAGAAAATGTGTCAAATTTACACGAATAAAGCACAACTTTACAAGAAAATAGCAAATTTATGAGACAATAAGTTGAAAATAGGTAAATCGGTAAAGTCCATGTGGGCAAACACAGTTGGGGCCTACCTGGAACCTGTGGACCAACCCACATGGACCCATCAGACAGCCCAGTGAAGCTGTGGTGGGGCCCACATGGACATGCTGGCTGGGGCTTCAACAAACACATCGCATTGTATTCTGTTGCTTCACAGAAAAACAGTGAACATGAATGTGTTAGCTAGGGTTGCACAGAATATTATATTAATTGACAGAATCCTTGAGGCAGTGGTCTTGTGACAGCAATCTGGCAGGAGTGACAGCAGTCTTCTATTCTAAATTATGAGTTAATATTGAAAAAACACTGTGTTAACTGAAGGCTTGGTTTTCACTTACTGTTTCCACACCTTTGAGCAAGAGTAGATCAATACTAATTTTATTTGGTGTATTTTATTAACCTTCTACCCCTTAGTTTGAGTTTTTAGTCAGAATTTGCAGACTTTATCTGATTTATTACATAGTTTTGATAGACCAACTGGCAACTGCCCTATGTTTGCCAAAGTCACGCACAATGATCCTCAACTAGGTCTGCATCCAGTTACTGGTCAAGGTCAGGAGATTTTGGCGCTTGTGTTATTTCAGAAAAATCCCTGCTCTTGCTGGCCAGTCACCCTGATTCTCACCAAACTTGCACACAGTGAACCTCACATGGACCTGCATCCATGGTGTGCTCAAGGTCAGGGTCAAAGGTCAGGAGATCTGGGTGCACCCTTAGGTCAGAATGAGTTAATCCATCATTAGTAGTCTTGTTTTGTTTATGTTCTTTTCTAGAGATGTCACAATGTTCAGGAAAATCAGAGACTACAATGATTGTATTCTCATTGTTGTTCTAGTGCGGAAGTGGAAGTATAGTTATCTCTGTAGTTCTTTAGTGAAACCATCTTGATCACTGCCAGACAGAAATAAAGAAAAGTAGAAATATTTTCACCTTTCTTAGATTGCGGCACCATCCTACAGAAGCTTGTTGATATGCACAAATTTGAAATTTCATGAGCATGAGTATCACAATTCCTTTCAGATCAGGAGGACTCATGATCATTGGAGAGGGCTGAGTGATCTGGCCTTAAATTAGCATCACAGCTAATTGACCCTTTCATGTCAGTTGCATTTTTCCCCCTTCTTTCTTTTCCCTTATAGCTCACTGACAGAGCTCATAATAAAGTAATATTACACAAGAGTGTGTATCATAAGCCTCCTTGTGTGCCTTTACGCAGTGCACGGAGGAGAAGAAAGAGGAATGGACTTAAGCGCAGGTTGCACCACACACACATTTATTAACACAAAAAAGACAAACAGTTCAAAATAACAACTTTACAAAAATGCAACAGTTGTGCACAAAAGGGTTCACATGAATAGCGTGCAGCGGGCTGGCCACTGTGCACTGTGGCCACAAGACGAACAACACAAAAACAATATGACAACTCGGGCCACTTAGAGCCCTCCAGGAGGCTCAACTCACACAGGAGAGGAAACTGGGCAACTGTGCCTACGCGTAGCAGCCTGACTGCAAGGGGAAACACTACAGCTCGTACTCACAGTGCAGGAACAGTCCGAGTGGTCCAAGTGAACCAGCGAACACACAAGAACAACAGCTACACTGAGGGGAATGGTGACAGTTTAGCTCTCCCTTAACAAACAGTACAACCATGCGGCGATTAACGTCCACATGGCATTGCTCAATGGTCCAGCAGTGTTTGACTGGCAAGGAGCCGCCTAAGTACAAACACTGCTGGCGTGACAAATTGGACACACCTGGGTGAGGCGCGGGAAAGATAATTACCGGGGCAAACAGCTGACTGTCAAAGAGAGAGGGGGCATAGTCAGACCGGCAAATGTTAGACAGCGCCCACCTGAAAGTGGGTCAAAATGGCTGGCCAACAACCGCCGGCCGAAGCGGTGGCTGCAGGCATGGAAAAGAAAATGAACACAGACATAAAAGCAACAAGAACTCAAAAGATAGCAATACATAATAAACCCAATGCCTGAGCCGCAGAACGGTCAGAACTGAGCCTACAGGATAACATGGGCTCGGTTCATGACAGTGTGGTGTGGTAGTTAAATAGCATAATATAATAAAGAATAGGACTTTTGTCATTTCACACACAAATATTGGTCCAATGCAGAAGTCAGTGTGTGTTTACATACGGTTTGTGGGTCACGTGACTTGCAACGGCAGCCTTAAGCTACAGTCACAAATACCCTTACGAATGGCTGCAAACACCGTATGAGCGATTTTTGGACCATTTCGTGTGGCCTTCTTAAGGCGGCCGTAGGAGAATCCAGCATTCGTAGACGTTTGTATATTTGTAGCCAGGTCGATCGTCTTGTCCAAGATTTCTACGAACGCCTCATGAAAACCCCTCATTGTAGGGTGGCCGTACGAATGCCATAGGAACAACGTAAGAACTATGGAAGATGTTGGCTGTAAGTAAGTTGTTCTTGAGGGCCCCTTACAGCAGTCGTAGGAAACGCCATATGAATCCCCATTCATATGTAGATTCATACTGCGTGCGTGAGGCTCTCATAAGTGCAGAAGTACATCATTCATACGACATTTGTGTCAACAAATTTTGCCGAAAGCCGTAAGATCTTCCTACCAACAGTTTGAGAATGCCATTGAGTTGCACCAAAATTTTTGTAAGATGGCAGTAAGTGTGCCATTGGCCGATCCCAAGGCACCCTTAAGTTCTATACATACTCCGCGAGAACAGAGAAATTTGTTCTCTCTCCCAGGGCTGAAAGAACAGAATGACGTCATTTTGTTCTTGCAGCCCTGGTTTGGGAATTCTTGCAGCTTGTTCTTGGCACATCATCGTGGCAGAACTTTTTTCTTGCATGGTGTCCAAGAACTATTGTGTGACTGGTCAAAAATTTGAATTTCCCAGGAGTTCTGTACTTGAGTTTCTTGTGAAGTATGAAATGTCCTGGCCAGAAAGAACTTTGTTCATGTTCTTGCCACCTCAAGAAAAAGAAAAAATTGTGGAGTATGTAAAGGCCTTTACGAAGAATATAAGAACTTTAGGGCCATTGTACAACAGAAAAACACCTAATTTCTCAAGAATGCTTCAAGTTGCTCTTGCAAATTGAATGGCAGCCGTAAGAAACTATGCCCCCTCCACGAATGTCAGCGAACTCCAGAATTCATAGGAACTCAGAGATTCTTATGAACCCATTGTTCGTAAGAATCTTTGTGACCATAGCTTTAGCTTGTCCATTTTGTCATCCATCCCAGCAGAAAAATGGTTCAGATAACATGGATAGCCATCAGATGCTAACGGCAACTTAGGTTCAGGCATCTACGTGTTAGTTTCCGCACACTTGGCTCGCTTTTTCTTGGCATCTTCAGATGAAGTAAAGTCAAACATCACATACTCTGTCAACGGAGACCACATTTCTTTTCATGACAAGCTGTTTTACTTTTTCCCACAGACACCTCTTAAGGGGCAGTACATGAAATACGCACATAACAGGGTGAAGGGAAAAACCCGACATGAGCAAGATTACTTCATCTTGGCACCCCAGACGTCAGTTTCAGTTTTATGTCTGTTAATCGCCCAGCTCTACCATTGCATCATTGTGCTGGTTTTGTTAAAAATGAATAGAACAGATGCAATGTCACCTTCTGCCTGACTCCTAATGGCTCACCTCTCATTTTTTTTAAACCCAGCCCTGAGCTTTGCTGTGATTGACTGTTACCAGACCACAGGGTTGACATGATTGGTGAGATAAAGAGAACAAGATGCTGTCTTTCTCTTCTCTAAACCTCTCTGAGAATTACAAGAAGAAAACAGAGCAACTACTTACTCTTTGAAGGCTCAGTTCACCCAAATTACTGCAAGACCTACTCCTCCACCTCCTGCCTGAGGGTCTGTCCTGGCTCAGTGTGTCCAAGTTTTCCACCTCATTGGAGTTGGATGGAGTTTAGTTTGTGCATCCTGGAGCTTTAAAATAAGTCTAAATATCTGTTTGTAAACATCTTAGGAGATTTTCTGAGAAAAATTTCGAGCATTTATATTTCTAGAAATCTGTATTTATTGCTTTCTAGTACCTGCCAAAACTCCAACTGCAGTATGTTGGATCAACTGAGAGACTTTTTGAAGGGGTTTTCAGACAGACTAATAAGGAGTGACGGTAATCTAATCTAGAAGTAACAAAAGCATGGACTAGCTTCTTAGCATTACACACAGATGAGATATTAATAATCTCTGCAATATTACATGAATGGAAGAAAGCAGTCTCAGAGATTTGAAGGACATTTTCATGACTCCAAGATTCATCACAATACTGTTAGAAGCTAAAGCAATACCATCTAATCGGAGTTCCTACTCAGAGACAATGGCCCTCATTTATCAAAAGTGCATAGAATTTGTACACATTCAGGTGTAGAAAAGATTGTAGGACAAGTTCCATGTGGTATTTACGGATCTTGTCATATTAACAATCAGTAGTTGGCAAATCAGACAGCTAAAAATGATTGTCATTTAAATGCAACACATCTGTTTTAGCCCCTCATGGATTGTCACCTTATCGTGGTGGTGGGGGTTTGTGTGCCCTAGTGATCCCAGGAGCTATGTTGTCCGGGGCAGTTTGCCTCTGGTAGGGTCACCCAAGACAAACTGGTCCTGGGTGAAGGGCCAGACTAAGAACAATCCAATAGACTCTCATGATGAATGCTAGAACAGGGATCCAGTGTACCCCGCCCAGTATGGGGTTACTGGGGCCCCACCCTGGAGCCAGGCCTGGGAGAGGGGCTCGATGGCTAGCATCTGAAGGTCGGGTTTCCACCCATGGGACCCGGCCGGGCTCAGCGTGAAGGAATTACATGGGTCCGCCCTCCAGTGGGCTCACCACCTGCAGGAGGGACCATGGGGGTCCGGTGCTGTGTGGATTAGGTGGCGGTCAAAGGCGGAGACCTTGGCAGTCTGATCCCAGGCTTCCTAAACTGACTTTTGGTACGTGGAATGCCACCTCTCTGGTGGGGAAGGAGCCTGAGCTGGTGCATGAGGTTGAGAGATACCGGCTAGATATAGTCGGCCTCACCTCAACACAGAGCTCCGGTTCTGGAACCAGTCTCCTGGAGAGGTATGGAGCTTGTCCTACTCTGGAGTTGCCCCAGGCGAGAGGCAATGAGCAGGAGTGGGTATTTTTGTATCCCCCCACCTTGCTGCCTCTATATTGGAGTTTTCCCCGGTGGATGAAAGGGTTGTTTCCCTGTGCCTTCGGGTTGGGAAATGGGTCCTGACCATCATTTGTGCCTATGCACCAAATGATGGTTCAGAGTACCCACCCTTTTTGGAGTCTGTGACTGGGGTGCTGGAGGGTGCTCCTTTTGGAGACTCCATTGTCCTTCTGGGGGACTTCAGTGCACGCATGGGCAATGACAGTGAAACCTGGACGGGGGTGATTGGGAGGAACGACCTGCCCAATCTGAACCTGAGTGATGTTCAGTTATTGGACTTCTGTGCTAACCACAGTTTGTCCGTAACAAACACCATGTTCAAGCATAAGGGTGTCCATAGTGCACCTGGCACCAGGACACTGTAGGTCGCAGGTCGATGATCGATTTTGTTATTGTGTCATCAGACCTGCGACCATATGTCTTGGACACTTGGGTAAAAAGAGGTGCAGAGCTGTCAACTGATCACCACCTGGTGGTGAGTTGGATCCAATGGCAGGGGAGGATGCCATTCAAACCTGGGAGACCCAAACGTATAGTGAGGGTGTGCTGGGAACGTCTGGCTGAGGCCCCTGTCCAGGAGGTCTTCAACTCCCACCTCCGGAAGAACTTCGACCACATTCCGAGGGAGTCTGGAGACATGGAGTCTGAATGTGCCATGTTCTCCACCTTGAAGCGGCTGCCCAGAGCTGCGGCTGCAAGGTCGTCGGGGAATCTCGTGGTGGCAATCCTCGATCCAAGTGGTGGACACCGGTGGTGAGGGGGGCCATTAAGCTGAAGAAGGAGTCCTATCAAGCTTGGTTGGCTTGTGGAACTCCCGAAGCAGCTGAGGTGTACCGGCAGGCCAAGCGGAGTGCAGCTTAGGTGGTTGCTGAAGCAAAAACTCGGGTATGGGAGGAGTTCAGTGAGGCCATGGAACAAGACTTTCAATCGGCCTCAAAAAGATTCTGGCAAACTGTCCGGCGGCTCAGGAGAGGGAAGCAGCTCCCTGTCCACACTGTGTATGGTGCGGATGGGGCACTGCTGACTTCGACAGGGGATATCATCAGGCGGTGGAAGGAATACTTCGAGGATCTCCTCAATCCCACTGATACGCCTTCCACAGAGGAAGCAGGGCTTGTGGACGAGGGGGACGACTCGCCTATCACAGGAGCTAAGGTCGCCAAGGTGGTTAAAAATCTCCTTGGTGGCCGGGCCCCAGGGGTGGACCGAGATTCGCCCTGAGTACCTCAAGGCCCTGGATGTTGTAGGGCTGTCATGGATGATACGCCTCAGCAACATTGCGTGGAGGTTGGGGGCAGTGCCTTTGGCATGGCAAACCGGGGTGGTCGTTCCTCTCTTTAAAAAAGGGGACCAGAGGGTGTGCTCCAACTTTAGAGGGATCACACTCCTGAGCCTCCCTGGGAAGGTCTATACCAAGGTACTGGAGAGGAGAGTCCGGTCGTTGGTCGAACCTCGGATTCAGGAGGAGCAATGTGGTTTTCATCCTGGCCGTGGCACATCGGACCAGCTCTTTACCCTCTCAAGAATCCTTGAGAGTTCGTGGGAGTTTGCCCAACCAGTTTACATGTGTTTTGTGGACTTGGAGAAGGCATTCAACTGCGTCCCTTTTTTTGTGTTTTTTTTGTGGGGGGTGCTCCGGGAATATGGGGTATCGGGCTTGTTGTTATGAGCTATTCGGTCTCTGTACGACCGTTGTAAGAGCTTGGTTTGTATTGCCAACACTCAGTCGGACTCATTCCCAGTGAGAGTTGGACTCCGCCAGGGCTGCCCTTTGTCACCGATCCTGTTCATAATTTTTATGGACAGGATTTATAGGCGCAGCCAGGGAACGGAGGGTGTCATGCTTGGTGACCACAGGATCTCATCTCTGTTGTTTGCAGATGATGTTGTCCTGTTGGCTTCATCGAGCAATGACCTACAGGTCTTACTGGGATGGTTTGCTGCTGAGTGTGAAGCGGCTGGGATGAGAATCAGTACCTCCAAATCCGGGTCCATGGTCCTCAGCCGGAAAAAAGGTGGATTGCCCTCTCCGGGTAGGGGACAAGCTCCTGCCCCAAGTGGAGGAGTTTAAGTATCTTGGGGTCTTATTCACGAGTGAGAGGAGAATGGAGCGAGAGATTGACAGACGGATCGGAGCAGCATCTGCAGTGATGCGGACGTTGGCTGTCGAATTACCAGTCAATCTACGTTCCTATCCTCACCTATGGTCATGAGCTTTGGGTAATGACCGAAAGAACGAGATCGCGGATACAAGCGGCTGAAATGAGCTTTCTTCGTCGGATTGCTGGACTCACCCTCAGAGATAGGGTGAGGAGTTCAGTCATCCAGGAGAGGCTCAAAGTAGAACCGCTGCTCCTTCACATTGAAAGGTGCCAGTTGAGGTGGTATGGGCATCTGATCAGGATGCCCCCTGGACACCTCCCACTTGAGGTGTTTCAGACATGTCCCTCTGGGAGGAGACCCCGGGGCAGACCCAGGACTCGCTGGAGAGACTATGTCGCCCAGCAAGTCTGGGAACACCTTGGTATCCTCTCTGAAGAGCTGGAGCAGGTCAGGTGGCTGGTGAGAGGGAAGTCTGGGCTTCTCTGCTCAAGCTGCTGCCTCCGCGACTCAGACCTCCGGAGAAGCGGTAGAAGATGGATGGATGGATAGATGGCAGTAAGTATGTTGTAGGAAGATCCCAAGGCATCCTTGGGAAGAATGTAAGAACTCTAGGGCCACTGTACGACAGAAAAGCACCTCATTTCTCTGTTTTAGGTGGCTTTGTCCCCAGGGTTTACTGCATGTCAGAATGTAAGATGGCAAAAAAAAAAAGAAACTTAACATGATAAGAGAAGTGGAACAATAGTAAAGTTATGTTGTTTGGCAGCCTCAGTTGTTTTTCTGCCTTTAATGCCGGAAAAAAACACGTCTGGAAGGGGATACCCACTCCGTCAACAGTGTTGGTGAGGCCAATTGAACTCCAGCTGAGATTTAAAATTTAAATCAATGCAGCCATGAATTCAGTTGTGTAGCCAAGGATATATTGCCTATACAATTATTTATACTGAGGCAAAAAGGTCAGACTGTCTAAAAATATTTCAAATTTCAGACGCTAAAATTTTACTTCAGTTTCCTCCATCCTGTCAACTACAGTATGCTCCAGTTTTCAGATTTTCTACTTAAATCTGTCACAATATTTGCTGCAGTGACATAAGTGTGGGTATGTATGTGTATATGACATTTATAATTAATCTTTAAAATAAATCATTAAAACATTGCTCAATATAATCTGAGTAGATGATTCTCTCACATAGCCAGGTTTCTCTGCTGCACTGCAAGTCCACACTGACTTGTAAACTGCATACACAAGCTGAGACCAGTCGTAGGATTTGGGTGTACCCAGTGATCATATCTAGACTGACACCCATCTTTGTATTAAAAAAAAAAAAATTGTCAGTGAAATAGTTCAGATTTCCAAGGCTAAAACTTGAAAGTTGCAAGAGATAATGGCTCACTGTCAATTAGAAAGATGTAGAATATGATCCAAAGTTTCAGATAGGAATAAATTTACACATCTAATTTGCATAATGTCACGGCAGCTATATAAATTACATAACTCAGTCAAAAGTGGACTTTGGACACATTTACACCAAAAAATGGTCCTTTTTTACGCTGATTTGTTTACAGGGGTATGTTTTTATCTAATCTTCAAAGTATATGAGCCAGAAAATCAATAAAATGACAAAAAAACATATATTTCCCTTACCTGTTGCTGGGTGGGGGGGCTTGCTCGCCCACGTGACCGGTCCGTTTTCGTCCATCGTTGCCGATGTTTCGCGTTTACTTAGTAATTTACACCCGCTTACACATCTACAAACCCTTATGATTATCCCACGTGAATTTTGTTTGTATTACGTGGCTATTTTTCCTGTAAAATGCAGTTTTCCTGTGAGAATGCATGACGATTGCGGGCGCCGCCATCTTGGTACTGGTAGCTCAGTTTTTCATCCATCGTGGTCAATGTATCGCGTTTACTTAGTAATTTACACCCACTTCCACATCTACAAACTCTTATGATTATCCCACATGAATTTTGTTTGTATTACTCGGCTATTTTCCCCGTTTCATGCAGTTTCAGTCATCATCACGGTAGTGATGACTGATCGTGAAGGCATCCACATTGGTGCTGTGAGCTCAAAGCGGAAAAGGGAATAATAATAATGAGGATTTCTTCTTCTTTGCTGTATTCCATGTCAGCCATGATTCCTTCGGCGCATGTCTGCCACCTTCTAAACTGTCAGATATATACAGATTAGTACAAATTCACAGTATAGCGGGGGGACGTCAATAAATTGACCGGTGCAGTTGCTGCGCTGTGCCACTGGGGGCGCTACCCGTCCATTTAATCTAGGCAGTTAAAGGGTTAAGTTGACTGAACTTGAGTTTATGTGTTTTGTGTGTCTTTATCACTTATCTTCTCAAGTTCAGTCAACTTAAAATTTTAAGGCAGCTTGAGCACTTTTTTAAGATGAGACAACTTTTTTTTTTTTTTTTTTTTACAGTGCATGGTAATGATGGATGAATGAATGAATGGATGAATGGGATAGAATTCGTGTGGGAGATGAAAGCTTTCATTATCAGTCCGTATCCAGATTAAGCGGTGTTGGCAGTCAATGCATTCGGGGGGTGGGGTGGGGGGTATTAAAGTTCCACTGTTGTAGACAGACACTTATGCGTCAGAGGACAAAACTTTATACAATTTTGCATCAGTTGCATATATAGAAATGGTATGGAAAAGATGTATACAAAAATAAGACAAAAAGATATCTTTATTTGTGGTGACTTTAATATAGATTAATGAAAACAAAACAACATAAACTAACTGAAGATTTCTTAGATACAATAGCTTAACCTTATTTCCAAAGATTACAAAACCTACGAGAATAACGACACACTGTGCTACCGTGATTGACAACATTTTTACCAATGTTACTGAATATAATACGGTGAGTGGTATACTAATAAATTACATTAATGACCACTTGCCTGTATTTGTTTCATTAGATGTTAATTATGGGGTTAATGAGAGTAAGAATAATGATTAACCACGTAAAAAGATTATTTATAAAAGAATACGAACAGAAGATACATTCAGTGCTTTAAAAGATGACTTAATGTTACAGAATTGGGATGTTGTCTATAGAGAGAAAGAAGTGGACTTGGCATATGATAAATTTATTGATATATTTAAATCATTATATGATAAAAACTGTCCGATTAAAGAAATGAATAAAACATATAAATACAAAAATTGCCCGTGGTTAACCAGGGGGCTACAAAATGCTTGTAAAAAGAAAAATTATCTCTATAAAAATTTCATTAAATTAAGAACTAAAGAATCTGAAAAAAGTTTTAAAACATATAAAAATAAATTAACTGCAATAATACGAACTAGTAAAAAATTATACTATAAGAAAATCCATCCATCCATCCATCCATCTTCTACCGCTTTTCCGGAGGTCCGGGTCGCGGAGGCAGCAGTTCAAGCAGAGAAGCCCAGACTTCCCTCTCCCCAGCCACCTGCTCCAGCTCTTCAGAGGGGATACCAAGGCGTTCCCAGACTAGCTGGGAGACATAGTCTCTCCACCGAGTCCTGGGTCTGCCCCGGGGTCTCCTCCCAGTGGGACGTGCCTGAAACACCTCAAGTGGGAGGCGTCCAGGAGGCATCCTAATCAGATGCCCATACCACCTCAACTGACTCCTTTCAATGTGGAGGAGCAGCGGTTCTACTCTGAGCCTCTCCCGGATGACTGAGCTCCTCACCCTATCTCTGAGGGTGAGTCCAGCAATCCTACGGAGAAAGCTCATTTCAGCCGCTTGTATCCGCGATCTCGTTCTTTCGGTCATTACCCAAAGCTCGTGACCATAGGTGAGAGTAGGAACGTAGATTGACTGGTAAATCGACAGCTTTGCCTTAGAACTAAGCTCCCTCTTCACCACAACAGACCGGTACAACGTCCGCATCACTGCAGATGCTGCTCCAATCCGTCTGTCGATCTCTCGCTCCATTTTCCCCTCACTCGTGAACAAGACCCCAAGATACTTAAACTCCTCCACTTGGGGCAGGAGCCTGTCCCCAACCCGGAGAGGACAATCCACCTTTTTCCGGCTGAGGACCATGGACTCGGACTTGGAGGTGCTGATTCTCATCCCAGCCGCTTCACACTCAGCGGCAAACCGTCCCAGCAAGAGCTGTAGGTCATTGCTGGATGAAGCCAACAGGACAACATCATCTGCAAACAACAGAGATGAGATCCTGTGGTCACCAAGCATGACACCCTCCATTCCCTGGCTGCGCCTAGAAATCCTGTCCATAAAAATTATGAACAGGACCGGTGACAAAGGGCAGCCCTGGCGGAGTCCAACTCTCACTGGGAATGACTCCGACCGAGTGTTGGCAATGCGAACTAAACTCTCACAACGGTCGTACAGAGACCGAATAGCTCGTAACAACAAGCCCGATACCCCATACTCCCGAAGCACCCCCCACAAAAATCCACGAGGGACGCGGTCAAATGCCTTCTCCAAGTCCACAAAACACATGTAAACTGGTTGGGCAAACTCCCACGAACCCTCAAGAATTCTCGAGAGGGTAAAGAGCTGGTCCGATGTGCCACGGCCAGGACGAAAACCACATTGCTCCTCCTGAATCCGAGGTTCGACCAACGGCCGGACTCTCCTCTCCAGTACCTTGGCATAGACCTTCCCAGGGAGGCTGAGGAGTGTGATCCCTCTAAAGTTGGAGCACACCCTCCGGTCCCCTTTTTTGAAGAGAGGAACCACCACCCCGGTTTGCCATGCCAAAGGCACTGCCCCCGACCTCCACGCAATGTTGCAGAGGCGCTATAAGAAAATGTTAAATGAAAATAAAAATAATATAAAAGGAGTCTGGGACATATTAAATAAATTAAGGAAAAATGGAACTAAGAAAATGATATATCCAGAGTATTTTACTGATAATTGTGGTGGTAATTATGATAAGAACATGGTAGTAAACAGAATGAATAAATTTTTTGTAAATGTTGGACCAGAGTTGGCAGAAAAAATCACAAACCAAGGAAGAGACACCTTGAGTGAAACATTGATTGGAAATAACCCTCGGTCAATCTTTCTCTCAGCGGTGAATGAACTAGAGGTAAAATCTGTTGTTGAAAAGTGTAAAAATAAATGATCTACTGATTGTGATGGTACTGATATGGCACTAGTTAAAAGAACTGTTGATGGCATATTAAAACCATTTACATACAGTATATTTATAATCTATCATTTCAAACTGGCTCATTCCCACAGAAAATGAAAATAGCAAAAGTAATACCATTATTCAAGCAAGGAAATAAACACCACTACACAAACTACAGACCAGTATCACTCCTCCCACAATTTTCAAAGATTCTGGAAAAACTTTTCAACAACAGATTAGAAAACTTTTTAAATAAACACAGTCTGCTTAATCAGAATCAATATGGATTTAGAGCAAAGAGTACAACATCGTTGGCAATAATGGAAGCAACAGAGGAAAAAATAAATGCATTTGATCAAGGAAAATATGCAATTGGTGTATTTATAGATTTTAGAAAAGCATTTGATACAGTAAATCATTCAATACTTCTTGATAAACTGCAATTGTATGGTATTAGGGGAGTGGCACTGAATTGGGTTACAAGTTATTTATCTGAGAGACAACAGTTTGTGAAGATGGGAGAATATCTGTCTTGATATATGGGAATTGCCTGTGGGGTCCCCCAGGGTCAGTATTGGGCCCCAAATATATTACAAGTTTCTAAATTATTAAAAATAATATTATTTGCTGATGATACTAATATATTTTATTCTGGAAATAATCATAAGGAACTAATCCATGCTCTAAATAATGAATTAAATAAGCTTAAAAAATGGATGGATAGTAATAAATTATCACTAAATATAGATTAAACTAAGGTAATGATATATATAGTAGTTGTAAAAATAAAGAAGATATACTGTACATATTCATATAAGATAAGATAAGATAAGATAAGATAAGCCTTTATTAGTCCCACAACGGGGAAATTCCAGGATTGCAACAGCACAGGGATAGCAACACTCAGAGCAACAATCAGAAGGCAAGAAAAAAACAAGCAAGCAAGAGCAGCTAATATACATATGTACATATTACTATAAAATATATATATATATACACACACACACCGACACACAGTGCAGAGCATTGTAGCTGGATGGAATAAATATATGAATATATGAACACACAGTGCAGAGCATTGTAGCTAGATGGAATAAATATGTAAATATATAAACACCCACAGTACGGAGCATTGCAGCTAGGTGGAATAAATATGCAAGTATATAAACACACACAGTGCGGAGCAATGTAGCTAGATGGAATAATATGTAGATATATAAATATATAAACACACCCAGTGCTGAGCATTGTAGCTAGATGGAATAAATATGTAAATATATAAACACACACAGTGCAGAGCATTGTTGCTAGATGGAATGAAACAGCATAACCGTCTACTTAGTTATCCTACATGGTATGATTATGTGCCCATACATATTCTCACCCTCCATAGCGACCGGTATGTTCCTAGTTGTATGCCGGAGGGGACCATTGTGTAAGTCTATTGCATCTTTTGCATTCAAAAAACTATTAGTTTGTTACGTCTTTTTGCTATCTCTGCGAGCAGCCCTGCTTAGGTTGTACAGTCTGACAGCCGTTGGTAGGAAGGACCTACGAAACCTCTCGGTTGTGCACCTGGGATGATGTAGTCTGCTGCTAAATGAGCTACTCAGTGCATTCAGTATGTCCTGCATAGGGTGGAACTCGGACTCCAGCAGAGATGACAGTTTAGCCACCGTCCTTCTCTCTCCTATCTCCTCCATTGGATCAAGGCGCTGCCCCAGGACAGAGCTAGCTTTCTTAATCAGTTTGTTCAGTCTCTTCCTATCGGCTGCAGTAATGCCACTGCCCCAGCAGACCACTCCAAAAGTGATGGCTGATGCCACCACCGTGTCATAGAATGACTTCAGCAGCGCCCCTTGTACACCAAAAGACCTGAGTCTCCTCAGCAGGAACAGCCTGCGCTGTCCCTTCTTGTAGAGTGCGTCAGTATTGTGTGACCAGTCTAGTTTATTGTTCAGATGAATACCCAGGTACTTATAGGATGTCACCATCTCGATGTCTGTTCCCTGTATATTTACTGGTACTGTGAGGGGCTGCCCATGCCTGCGGCAGTCCACCACCAGCTCCTTAGTTTTCCTCGCGTTGATCTGGAGGCAGTTCCGATGGCACCAGTCCACGAAGTCCTGGACAAGCCCTCTGTACTCAGCTTCATCTCCATTGGAGATGAGGCCAACGATCGCAGAGTCATCAGAGAACTTCTGTAGATGGCAGTGTGTTGTGTTGTGTGAGAAGTCCGCAGTATAAAGAGTGAACAGGAAGGGAGCCAGCACCGTTCCCTGGGGGGCCCCCGTGCTACTGATGATCGTGTCGGACACACAGTCCCGGGTTCTCACAAACTGAGGCCGGTTCGTGAGGTAGTCCAGGATCCATGATGACAGGTGCTGGTCCACCCCTGCGCGCAGCAGCTTGTCCTTCAGGATCATCGGTTGGATGGTGTTGAAAGCACTGGAGAAGTCAAAGAACATGATCCTCACCATATTCCCGGGCTTCTCCAGGTGGGACAGAGAACGGTGAAGGAGGAAGATCACCGCATCCTCCACCCCAATGCCATGCTGGTAGGCGAACTGGAGTGGATCCATCGCTGGTTCCACCAGGGGGCGGAGGTGAGCAAGGAGCAGTCTCTCCAGGGTCTTCATCAAGTGGGACGTCAAGGCCACCGGTCTGTAGCTGTTCAGGTCTTTGGGGTGGGAAGTTTTTGGTACAGGTACCACACAAGATGTTTTCCACAGCTGTGGTACCCTCTCCAGTTTCAGGCTCATGTTGAAGATATACGTCACAATCCCACACAGCTGGTCTGCACAGGACTTGAGGAGCTTTGCGCTGATGCCGTCCGGTCCCGGCGCCTTCCTCGCCTTGATCTTCCTCAGCTCCGTCCTCACCTGGGTCCTGGTCAGGGTCAGGATGGGGGGCTGTGTGTTGGGAGTGGGGGGGTGTTGGTGGAGTGGGGAGTGGGCAGCAGGACTTGATTTCTTTAGAGGCAGCAGTGGTTGTTGTGCAGTCAGGGGGGAGGGCGGTTGGTCAAATCTATTGAAAAACAGATTCAGGTTGTTCGCCCACTCCCTGCCCCCTGTGGCCTGGGGGGAGGTATTCTGGAGCCCCGAGATGGTTTTGAGGTTTCTCCAGACCCCGCTGATGTCGCTCTGTTGCAGCTTGTCCTCCATCTTCTTCCTGAAGCTGTCCTTGCCTTCTCTGATCTTTCTCCTCAGCTCCCTCTGTACGGAGTTCAGCATCTCCCTGTTCCCTGACCTGAAGATCCTCTTCTTCTCTCTCAGAAGTGTTTTTATCTCAGGGTTGATCCAAGGTTTGTTGTTTGAGTGACGCCGTATGGTCTTGGTGGGAACGGATTTGTCCACACAGAAGCTGAGGTAGCCCGTGAAGGTGTGAATGAGGCCATCGATGTCCTCACCATGTGGATCGCAGAGCTGCTTCCAGGCGGTGGCTTCAAAACAGCCCTTTAGGGTGTCCATTGTCTCCTCAGACCATAACTCCACAGTGTGCATGGCCGGAGGTTGTCTGTGCACTAGGGGTTTGTACACCGGCCGGAGATGAACCAAGTTGTGATCCGATCTCCCGAGTGGGGGGAGTTGTGATGAGGTGTACGCCTCCTTAGTGTTTGCGTAGAATAAATCCAGTGTTTTATTGTCTGTTTATAGATAATGCAATTATTGAAAATGTTAACAAGATCAAATTTTTGGGTGCAATACTGGATGATAAAATTAGTTGAAAACCACACGTCAGATACATACAAAACAAAGTTGCAAAAAATATTGCAATTATACATAAAATTAAGCAAGTCCTAGATTACAAATCACTTCATATCTTGTATTGCTCATTAGTACTTCCATACTTGACCTATTGTGTAGAGGTCTGGGGTAACAATTATAAAAGTACACTTAATTCATTGCTAATATTACAAAAAAAGGGCAGTCTGTGTCATACACAAAGTTGGGTATCTTGAACATACTAATTTATTGTTTTTACATTCAAAATTATTGAAATTACAGGATCTGGTTGATTATTATACAGCACAGTTAGTGTTTAAAGTCAGTAAAAACCTTTTGCCACACAATATACAAAATCTTTTTAGTCAGAGAGAAGGGAAATACAGTTTATGGGGGAATACAAAATTTAAAATGCACATAGTAAGATCTACTAGGAAAAGTTTTTGTGTGTCTGTGTGTGGGGTAAAATTATGGAATGGGTTGGGGGAGAAGCACAGGCAATGTTCAGACATCTATATATTTAAATCAACATATAAAGAAATTATTTTTGAACAATATAAAAATAAAGGACAGTAATATTACAATGTGCCTTCAATGAAGAAAGGTTATTATTGTTGAATATATATATGCTTTTTTTTAATTATTATTACTTATTTTGTACCCGTAGGTAGATTTGTTTTGCAGTCTGGTGACAAACCACCAGCTGCCGGTCGCTGCGTGCGCAAGCGCCCCTTAACTCCCTAACCTGCATGTTTTTGGCATGTGGGAGGAAACTGGAGAAATCCCGGAGTAAACTCACGCAAACACGGGGAGAACATGCAAACTCCACACAGATCACTGTTATGATCTGTGTGGTATGCTGAGTTATTGTTGAATATACAGTATATGCTGAGTACTATTATTATCAATATCATTATTACTAGAATATTACAAAGGTATTATAGTATTATGATTGTTGTTTAGGATGGAATTATTTGAAGTATTATATAGGCCAGGTGATATTATTATTATTATTATTATTATTATTATTATTGTTGTTGTTGTTGTTGTTGTTGTTGTTATTGTAACTACCATATGGCTACCTATTATTATGGTTATTATTATTATATGGTTATTTATTGCGCCTAGGTATTGTTAGCCATGTGGGGGTATATGGTGGTATATATGGTGATTATGATGATGATAATATTGTCTATAATTATATTAAACATACCAGAAGTATTTAGTTATTATTATTATTACAATTATTATGAGATGTTGGTATTACTGTCACTCTAAACTATCATTGTTGTATTATTTCTATTGCATAATTTAATTATAAGATGCATTATATATTACGGTATTGTATAATGAATGTAGTTATGGGACGGATAATGACTAGAATGATATTAAAATTTATTGGGTATGGAGAAAGAGGTGAGACTAGATAAGCGTTGGCTTCTTCCCACTCCTTTTGAACAAGGACATTTTTTTATGTTTTTTTTCTTTGGTTTTGATTTCTTGTTTTAAATTTTTTTGTCTTGATGAATCAATCAGTTGCATGTAAAAACACAGCAGTAACATGTTCAGGTATGGAATTTGGGCAGTACCGTGAAAAACTAAAGAAACATATGTATATAGTTGGATTATGAATAAACAATTGATGGGTGGTGCATCTTGGAAAGTCAAATTGAATATGGTCGGGGCTCTCAACTTTTATCAGCTGGAGACCCAAATTCAGGGGACATTCCAGCTAAAACTCCTGGTCAAGAACTAAAGCTATGGTCACAAATACCCGTACAAATAGCTGTGAACACTGTATGAATGATTTTTTGACCATTTCATCTTCTTAAGGCGGCTGTAGGAGAATCCAGCATTCATAGACCATTTGCAAGTTCATGGCCAGGTCGATGGTCTTTCCAAGCTTTCTACAAACGCCCTCCAAAAATCCCTCATCATAGGGTGGCCATACGAATGCCATAGGCACAACGTAATAACTACGTAAGCTGCTGGCTGTAAGTATGGCTTAAGAACACTTTAAGTTGTCCTTGAGGGCCCCCTACAGTGGTCGTAGGAAACGCTGTACGAATCCCTCTTCATATGGAGATTCATACAGCATGCGCAAGGCGGTAGTGAGGTGCTCATGAGGCGGAAGTATGCCATTCATGCGACATTTCTGCCAACAAAAATGTGCTGAAAGCCGTAAGATCTTCCTACCAACGACATGAGAATGCTTTGAGTTGAACAAATTTTTTTTTTTAAATGGCAGTAAGTATGAGATGCACCGACGACCCTGCGCTCGTAGCTGTGGGCAGCCGCTTCAACAATGGAGGTGGAGAGCATAGCCCATTTAGACTCCATATCTCCAGACTCCCTCGGAATGTGGTCGAAGTTCTTCCGGAGGTGGGAGTTGAAGACTTCCCAGACAGGGGCCTTAGCCAGATGTTCCCAGCACACCCTCACTATATGATTGGGTCTACCAGGTCTGAATGGCATCCTCCTCCGCCATCAGATCCAACTCACCACCAGGTGGTGAAAAGTTGACAGCTCTGCACCTCTCTTTACCCAAGTGTCCAAGACATACGGTCGCAGGTCTGATGGCACGATAACAAAATCGATCATCGACCTACGACCTAGAGTGTCCTGGTGCCAGGTGCACATATGGACACCTTTTTCTTGAACATGGTGTTCGTTATGGACAAACTGTGGTTAGCACAGAAGTCCAATAACTGAACACCACTCAGGTTCAGATCGGACAGGCCGTTCCTCCCAGTCACCCCCTCCAGGTTTCACTGTCGTTGCCCACGTGCGCATTGAAGTCCCCCAGAAGGACAATGAAGTCTCCAAGAGGAGCACTCTCCAGCACCCCAGTCAGAGACTCCAAAAAGGGTGGGTACTCTGAACCATCATTTGGTGCATAGGCACAAATGATGGTCAGGACTTATTTCCCAACCCAAAGGTGCAGGGTTGAAAGAACCCTTTCGTCCACCGGGAAAACTCCAATGTAGAGGCAGCAAGGAGGGGCAATAAAAGAATACCCACCCCTGCTCATCGCCTCTCTCCCGGGGCAACTCCAGAGTAGGCCAAGCTTCTGCCCCTCTCCAGGAGACTGGTTCCGGAACCAGAACTGTGTGTTGTGGCAACCCCCGAACCAAGTGGTGGACACCAGTGGTGAAGGGGGGCATTAAGCTGAAGAAGGAGTCCTATCAAGCTTGGTTGGCTTGTGGGACTTCCGAAGCAGCAGAGGTGTACCGGCAGACCAAGTGGAGTGCAGCTCAGGTGGTTGCTGAAGCAAAAACCCGGGTGTGGGAGGAGTTCAGTGAGGCCATGGAACAAGACTTTCGGTTGGTATTGAAGAGATTCTGGCAAACTATCCGGCGGCTCAGGAGAGGGAAGCAGCTCCCTGTCTGCACTGTGTATGGTGCGGATGGGGCACTGCTGACTTCAAATGGGGATATCGTTGGGCGGTGGAAGGAATACTTCGAGGATCTCCTCAATACCACTGACACGCCTTCCACAGCGGAAGCAAGGCTTGTGGACGAGGGGGACGACTTGCCCATCACAAGGGCTGAGGTCACCAAAGTGGTTAAAAAACTCTTTGGTGGCCGGACCCCGGGGGTGGACAAGATTCGCCCTGAGTACCTCAAGGCCCTGGATGTTGTAGGGCTGTCATGGTTGACACGCCTCTGCAACATTGCGTGGAGGTTGGGGACAGTGCCTTTGGCATGGTGAACCGGGGTGGTGGTTCCCCTCTTCAAAAAGGGAGACCAGAGGGTGTGCTCCAACTTTAGAGGGATCACACTCCTCAGCCTCCCTGGGAAGGTCTATGCCAAGGTACTGGAGAGGAGAGTCCGGTCGTTGGTCGAACCTCGGATTCAGGAGGAGCAATGTGGTTTTCATCCTGGCCGTGGCACATCGGACCAGCTCTTTACCCTCTCAAGAATCCTTTAGGGTTTGTGGGAGTTTGCCCAACCAGTTTACATGTGTTTTGTGGACTTGGAGAAGGCATTCGACTGCGTCCCTCATGTTTTTTTGTGGGGGGTGCTTCGGGAGTATGGGGTATCGGGCTTGTTATTATGAGCTATCTGGTCTCTACTGTATACGGCAGTTGTGAGAGTTTGGTTTGTATTGCCAACACTTGATCGGACTCATTCCCAGTGAGAGCTGGACTCCACCAGGGCTGCCCTTTGTCACCAATCCTGTTCATAATTTTTATGGACAGGATTTATAGGCGCAGCCAGGGAATGGAGGGTGTCATGCTTGGTGACCACAGGATCTCATCTCTGTTGTTTGCAGATGATGTTGTCCTGTTGGCTTCATCCACCAATGACCTACAGGTCTTACTGGGACAGTTTGCCACTGAGTGTGAAGCAGCTGGGATGAGAATCGGCACCTCCAAGTCCGAGACCATAGCCCTCAGCCGGAAAAAAGTGGATTATCCTTTCTGGGTAGGGGACAAGCTCCTGCTCCAAGTGGAGGAGTTTAAGTATCTTGGGGTCTTATTCACGATTGAGGGGAGAATGGAGCGAGAGATTGACAGACGGATCGGAGCAGCATCTGCAGTGATGCAGTCGTTGTACCAGTCTGTTGTGGTGAAGAGGGAACTAAGCTCGAAGTCAAAGCTGTCGATTTACCGGTCAATCTACGTTCCTATCTTTACCTATGTTCATGAGCTTTGGGTAATGACCAAAAGAACGAGACCGTGGATACAAGCGGCTGAAATGAGCTTTCTTTGTAGGATTGCTGGACTAACCCTCAGAGATAGGGTGAGGAGTTCAGTCATCCGGGAGAGGCTCAGAGTAGAACCGCTGCTCCTCCACATTGAAAGGAGCCAGTTGAGGTGGTATGGCAGACTCAGGACTCGCTGGAGAGACCACATCTCTCAGCTGGTCTGGGAACACCTTGGTATCCTCTCTGAAGAGCTGGAGCAGGTGGCTGGTGAGAGGGAAGTCTGAGCTTCTCTGCTCGAACTGCTGCCTCCGCGACCCGGACCTCCGGAAAAGCGGTAGAAGATGGATGGATGGATGGATGGCAGTAAGTATGTTGTAGGAAGATCCCAAGGCACCCTTGGGAAGAATGTAAGAACTCTAGCGCCATCATACGACAGAAAAGCACCTCATTTCTCAGGAATGCCTCAAATTGCTCTTGTGAATTGAACAGCAGTCGTTACAAACTATGCCCCCCCTCCATGAATGTCTGCGAACTCCAGAATTCGTAGGAACTGGGAGATGCTTATGAACCCATTGTTCGTAAGAATCTTTGTGACCGTAGCTTTAAAAAACTCTGACTTCAAACAATTCCTGGAACACAGCATTAAACCCCTGTTTCATGCAAATAAAGTAGAGAGGGTGGGGAGCTGTGATTAGAGGTAAGTCAGACTCACTGTCCTCATGTTTTCTTCTTCTGTGTGTGCAGCTGTGTGGTGCTGAAAAGCCTCCTGCTGGAGAACCAGAGAACAGCAGCTATTCATCGGCTGCAGCGACAGGAACAGAAGCTGCTCCGGATGGAGGCGGCAAGGTGAGGCCAGAGCCCTTACTGGCAGCACGATTTTACTTTACAGCCACATGAGGCAGTCAAAGGATAGTTATGTATTTAAGCTCAGGATATAGTGAACCTTATGAAGTTTTTCAGACCTATTTTAAAAGTGTATAATGACAAAATCAGTATTTAGATGTTTATTATAAACTTTGCATTCAGCTGAAAATTTTCACTCTCTGGCCTTGTGATACACATTAATTTTCCAGTGATAATGGTACAAGCACATCAGCATTTATATAAACAAAAAGAATACCTGTTAGATGAACAGAAACTGTTTGCTGAATTGGAGAAGGCTTCTACCTGCTGCCTTCTGTCAGTGGAGTAAACATAAGAAAATAAACGATTCATGCCTTAATTTGCATTCTAATGTCCTCAGAAAAAGCAGGGCTTATATGTTACACACACATTATATTCTTTGAACTTACCAAATATGGTTCTTTGCCCAATAAAGAGTTAAAATGAGGTTGAGGGGTGGGTGCATGGAGAAATGCATGGAATAAAGGAATTGAAAAATTCACGGTGTTGTCAGGAGTGGTATAACATTATTACACTATAATATACTGTAATGAAAAGATAAAAAGAAAATACGTCAGATGTTACATGAATCGACCTTATTCACCAGATAAAAAATTATTTATTATTTTAAAAGATCTAAGATTTCAGAGTAAAATTTTCTCATTATTTTGTAGTAACTGATACAGTTATGTATAAGTACCATTGTAGGAAATGATAATTCTAAATCTACAAGAACAAGGTCACATATCTGAGTAAAAATTCACAAGTTTTATGGGAACCGAAAGGAGAGAATTTATCAAACAGAAGATATTTGCAAATTTATGAAAACACCCCTCCATATTTCATAAGAGTCTCAAAATTATGATGTAGAAACTTGGTTTAGTTTAATGAGTTAAAGTTATTTCAGCATTAACTTCACTTTTCAGACGTGAAAGCTACATTCTCTTGTACAACTCCAATCCCGGTGAAGTTGGGAGGTTGTGTAAAATGTAAATAAAAACAACATACAATGATTTAAAAATCCTTTTCAACCTATATTCAATCAAATACACTATAAAGACAATATATTTAATGTTCAAACTGATAAACTTTTTTTTGTTGCAAATATTCACTCATTTTGAATCTGATGCCTGCAACACGTTCCAAAAAAGCTTGGACAGGGCAAGAAAAGACTGGGGAAGTTGAGGAATGCTCAGAAAACACCTTTTTGGAATATTCCACAGGTGAACAGGTTAATTGGAAACAATTAAGTGTCATGATTGGGTATGAAAGGAGCATCCCCGAAAGGCTCAGTCATTCAAAAGCTAGGATGGAGTGAGGTTCACCACTTTGTAAGCAACTGCAAGCGCAAATAGTCCAACAGTTTAAGAATGTTTCTCAGTGTACAAATCTAAGAAATTTAGGGATTTTATCATCAACAGTTCATAATATAATCAAAAGATTCAGACAATCTGGAGAAATTTCTGCACATAAGTGGCAAGGCTGAAGGTCGACATTGAATGCCTGTGACCTTTGATCCCTTAGGCGGTACTGCATTAAAAACCAACATCATTCTGTAAAGGACATTACCACGTAGGCTTAGGAACACTTAAGAAAACCATTGTTATTTAAAGACGGACTCCATTGGATAGAAATCTCCTGTAAAACAAATCTACGTGGTCTAACATGGTATCTTACACCCTTTTTTCTACAAAAAAAAATTCATTGTCTGACACTTTCATGTCAAAATCTTTTTACATTTCCTCCTTCAAACACTAGGATCTATGAATAAGCCCACCCACATCCCGCCCCCGCCCGAGGAGAGGATGCTGATACGCCACTTCTCCTCCACATCATCAACATGTAAAAGTTTGTAAGCTGGCAAATTTGACCAGAAAACGACACTTTTGAAGATCTAACATTTAAAAAAATTACAAATCATTGCTGCTGTGACTGCGGCATTTCCAAACAACCACTCAGCACTTACGGAGTACACAAGCACCCATAGCAAAGTGGCACGGCACACACACCGCAGTCTCCACTGGTGCTCGCGCACCTATTATATCCAAAACTTAAGCTCCGGCAGCAAACAACAGTCCATTCATAATCATCTCTGCGTGATCTCAACACACTTCAAACGTATTTCATTTTACTGCTCTGTGTGGGGGAAAAAACTGTCATACATCACATGTAATTAACAGTTCTTCTCCTCCTGTCTTTAGCATGCTGTCATGATCCTGGGGCACGGGTGGGCGCCATGCCCAGTTTCCTGTCTAGTTTAGTGTTTTTCTGTCTGCTGTATATGGTTCTTGTTTAATTCTTGTCTTTTTGTATCAGTAGTATTATTATGTACATTTTGGTGTTCTGTTGTGTTTGTATCGGTATGGTTTCCGGTTATGTTTTATTTTGACAGCACTGTGCAGCTTCCAGCTGTCAGACTGGTTGGAGCTGTACACCTGTTATTCATTCTGTTATTTTCTCCACTCATGTATCCACACCTGTCACTGATTACAGTGGGGCAAAAAAGTATTTAGTCAGCCACCAATTGTGCAAGTTCTCCCACTTAAAAGATGAGAGAGGTCTCCAATTTTCATCATAGGTATACCTCAACTATGAGAGACAAAATGAGAAAAAAAAAATCCAGAAAATCACATTGAAGGATTTTTAATGAATTAATTGGTAAATTCCTCGGTAAAATAAGTATTTGGTCAATCCCAAAAGTTCATCTCAGTACATTGTTATATACCCTTTGTTGGCAATGACAGAGGTCAAACGTTTTCTGTAAGTCTTCACAAGGTTTTCACACACTGTTGCTGGTATTTTGGCCCATTCCTCCATGCAGATTTCCTCTAGAGCAGTGATGTTTTGGGGCTGTCGCTGGGCAACACGGACTTTCAACTCCCTCCAAAGATTTTCTATGGGGTTGAGATCTGGAGACTGGCTAGGCCACTCCAGGACCTTGAAATGCTTCTTACGAAGCCACTCCTTCGTTGCCCGGGCGGTGTGTTTGGGATCATTGTCATGCTGAAAGACCCAGCCACGTTTCATCTTCAATGCCCTTGCTGATGGAAGGAGATTTTCACTCAAAATCTCATGATACATAGCCCCATTCATTCTTTCCTTTACACGGATCAGTCGTCCTGGTCCCTTTGCAGAAAAACAGCCCCAAAGCATGATGTTTCCACCCCCAGGCTTCACAGTAGGTATGATGTTCTTTCTCCTCCAAACACGACAAGTTGAGTTTTTACCAAAAAGTTCTATTTTGGTTTCATCTGACCATATGACATTCTGCCAATCCTCTTCTGGATCATCCAGATGCTCTCTAGCAAACTTCAGACGGGCCTGGACATGTACTGGCTTAAGCAAGGGGACACGTCTGGCGCTGCAGGATTTGAGTCCCTAACGGCGTAGTGTGTTACTGATGGTAGCCTTTGTTACTTTGGTCCCAGCTCTCTGCAGGTCATTCACTAGGTCCCCCCATGTGGTTCTGGGATTTTTGCTCACCATTCTCGTGATCATTTTGACCCCACGGGGTGAGATCTTGCGTGGAGCCCCAGATCGAGGGAGATTATCAGTGGTCTTGTATATCTTCCATTTTCTAATAATTGCTCCTACAGTTGATTTCTTCACACCAAGCTGCTTTCCTATTGCAGATTCAGTCTTCCCAGCGTGGTGCAGGTCTACAATTTTGTTTCTGGTGTCCTTTGACAGCTCTTTGGTCTTGGCCATAGTGGAGTTTGGAGTCTGACTGTTTGAGGTTGTGGACAGGTGTCTGTTATACTGATAGCAAGTTCAAACAGGTGCCATTAATACAGGTAACGAGTGGAGGACAGAGGAGCCTGTTAAAGAAGAAGTTACAGATCTGTGAGAGCCAGAAATCTTGCTTGTTTGTAGGTGACCAAATACTATCTTCCACCATAATTTGCAAATAAATTATTTAAAAATCAGACAATGTGATTTTCTGGATTTTTTTTCTTCTCATTTTGTCTCTCATAGTTGAGGTATACCTATGATGAAAATTGGAGACCTCTCTCATCTTTTAAGTGGGAGAACTTGCACAATTGGTGGTTGACTAAATACTTTTTTGCCTCACTGTAGATATGAATTCACCGTCTGAGTGAGTTGCAGACAGGCAAAGTTGCCTTTATAGCTTCTGCGGCTGTGGAAATTCCCGAAACACTTTCATGCTTAGGTTTACACTATCCGACAGGGTCTCGCCTGAAAAAAATTGTCCTTGCTTCCAAAATTTCACCTGGATGATGGGTTGTTTACATTGTTAGCCTGCTAGCCTTGTTAGCACATCCATGGCAGGTGACATGGTTTCAGTGACCCACAAAGCAGACATGACTCAAGGCAGATACAATTAACCGTTTATTGATGAAGTGTGCATGAGTGGATGCGTGTATGGAGGGTTGTGTAGTGTAGTGTAGTGTAGTGTAATCAGGAGTTCCAGCTGGGGCCAGCAGAGCACCATACGACCTGGCAACCCTGGGAAGAGACAGAGGGCGTTAATAAGAGTTTAGGCTAAATAGGCACTTTGGATGGAGTTGTGCTTACTGTCTGAGGTGGTAGAGAGCAGCCCAGGTAAGCACTGAAGCTGCAGCCAGGAGGATAGTGCCCGCAGGTGGCCGGTGAGCTGGATGCTAGTGAGGGAGGCAGATAATCCGCCGCCAGGAAGAGAGAGGTCCACCGCCACGGATCTCCGCCTGTGCACAGGGAAAGCTGACAGGGTGAGAAAGAATCATGGTGGCTTACTTGATAGTTGGTGGTCCGGAAGGTGCAGGCCCGGACCGAGGGAAACGATGGCTTGGAAGCCGACGTGGAAACACACAACGAGGCTGGGAAGCTCGAAGGCTGGTGTAGCAGGTTTCTAGGTAGAGAACCAGACGACTCCACCCCGAGCACTGGTCCTGATGGAATAAATAGGCAGAGGGAGATGGCAGGCAGGTGCGCACACAGGTGTAACAGATTGGCGGCCATGACAGTACTCCCCCCTATGGCACGCCTCTCGGCGGGCATTCCAACCTTCCTGGGTGCGTCCGATGGAAGTCCTTGATGAACTGCTTGTCCAGCACGAAGGAGGGACTTCCACTCCAGTCCGTAACCCTCCCAGTCCACCAGGTACTGCAGGCCATGACCCCGGCGACGAACGTCCAAGATGGCCGTCACTGGCCATGCCGGGTCGCTGTCGATCACCATCAGTGGAAGTGGAGACCTGGGAGGAGGACACAAAGGGCTGGAGTAGACGGGCTTCACCTGCGACACATGAAAGGTCGGGCAGATGCGGAGGGAGGGGGGAAAAGTCAGGCGCACAGGCGTGCACAGGATTAATAATCCGGCTGATGGGAAAAGGACTAATGAACTGTTGTGATGTCTTCTTACGCTCAGCCTTCAGATTAATGTGTTTGGTGGACAACCATACCTACTGACCCACCCAGTAGGCGGGTGCCGGAACCCTGCGCCAGTTGGCCACCGAGGTGTTACGTTCCGCCGTCCGCTGAAGTGCTGCCCTGGCCGTCCTCCAGATCTGCCGGCAACACCTCAGGTGGGCGCGAACAGAAGAAACGGCGATGTCTTCCTCCTCCTCAGGGAACAGCGGGGGATTATAACCCAACGAGGCTTCGAAGGGGGACATGCCGATGGCTGTTGATGCAGCAGTGTTGTGAGCGTATTCAATCCAGGGGAGGTGCATGCTCCATGATGATGGGTTAAAGGTCGCGACGCACCGCAGCGCCGCCTCCACCTCCTGGTTGGCTCGCTCGCACTGTCCGTTGGTTTGTGGGTGGTATCCGGATGACAGACTTGCCGTGGCCCCCAACACAGTGCAGAAAGACCTCCAGACCTTAGAGACAAACTGGGGACCTCAATCGGAGACGATGTCCCGAGGGATGCCATGCAGCCTAACCACGTGCTGGACCAGAAGGTCGGCCGTCTCCTTAGCTGTGGGTAGTCCCTGCAGAGGGATGAAATGGGCAGCTTTGGAGAACCTGTCAACCAGTGTGAGGATAGTAGTGCAGTGATTGGACGTGGGCAGACCGGTGACAAAGTCCAACACCACGTGTGACCATGGCCTGCCCGGGATGGGAAGGGGATGAAGCAACCCGGCAGGTGGAGAAGAGGAAGTCTTGCCAGTCGCACACTGAGGGCAGGCTCGGATGTAGTCCCCCACATCTTTCTGGAGAGACGGCCACCAAAACGTCCTCTGCAGGAGAGCCACCGTGCGCACCCTTCCCGAGTGGCAATCAAATTTGGACGCATGACCCCACTAAATGACCTCCCCCCGGACAGGCAAAGGGACAAACAACCTCCCAGCTGCACCCCCCCCCCCCCCCCGGGTCGGTCTCGTCAGCCTGTGCCCTCAAGATCTTGTCCTTAATACCCCAAGAGAGGGCGCCCGCAACACACGATGAGGAGAGAATGGGATGTTCGGCCATCTCTGCCGTCTCCAGGGCAAACTGACGGAACAGGGCGTTGGGTTTGGTATTCTTCGACCCAGGGCTGTAGGTAATGGTGAAGTTAAAACGTTCGAAGAAGAGAGACCAGCGGACCTGTCGAGCATTCAGACGATTAGCCGTCCGGAGGTACTCCAGATTTTTGAGGTCCGTCCACACGATAAATGGCTGGGAAGCGCCCTCCAACCAGTGACGCCACTCCAACGCAAGCTTGACCGCCAGCAGCTCCCTGTCGCCGATGTCATAGTTGCGCTCCGCTGGGGACAAGCGACGGGAGAAGTACGCGCAGGGGCGTATCTTACCATCCGCCGGGGAGCGCTGGGACAAGACGGCCCCGACCCCCGAGTCTGAGGCAACTACTTCCACTAGGCATTGGAGAGCAGGGTCCACCTGCGTCAGTATAGGCGAGGAAGAGAACTTGTCCTTTAGGAGAGAAAACGCCGCGTCCGCCTCCTCCGTCCATCGAAAAGGCACCTTGGTGGATGTCAGGTTGGTCAGTGGTAGGGCAATGCGGCTGTAGTTCTGTACAAAACGGCGGTAGAAATTAGCGAACCCCAGGAACTGTAGAAGCTGCTTCCTAGATGAGGGGGTGGGCCATTCCACCACCGCCTTCACCTTAGCTGGGTCAGGGATGATCTCCTTGTGGGCGATGATGAAGCCTAGGAAGGAGGTCCGAGAAACATGGAACTCGCACTTCTCCGCCTTTACAAAGAGCTTATTTTCCAGCAGCCGCTGCAGAACCCGCCTGATGTGCACGCGATGTTCCTCCATGGACTGTGAAAAGATGAGAATGTCATCCAGATATACAAACACAAATGTGCCCAAAAAGTGTCTCAGAACATCATTAAGACGTTGGAAGACGGCCGGGGCATTGGTCAGCCCGAACGGCATGACCAAATATTCAAAATGCCCACTAGGGGTCCGAAAGGCCGTCTTCCACTCACCCCGCCCCCATCCGCACCAGATTATAGGCATTGTGCAGGTCTAGCTTAGTGAAGCAACAGGCCTCCTGGGGGGAATCGAATGCAGAGTTGATGAGAGGGAGAGTGTATTTGTCTTTGATGGTTATGTTATTGAGTTCACGAAAGTCAATGCATGGCCAGAGAGAACCATCCTTCTTCCTGACAAACCCCGCCCCCCCCCGCCCCCACCGCCGATGAAGAAGGTCTTATTATGCCCAAACTCAGGGACTCCTTGATATAAGTATCCATAGCCGCGCGCTCCGGAGCAGACAGGTTGTACAGTCTGCTAGATGGCAGCGGAGCACCGGCCCGGAGGTTGATCGCACAATCATACGGGCGGTGAGGGGGAAGGGAGAGGGCCTGGGATTTGCTGAAAACAGCCCCCAAATCGTGGTACTCAGATGGCACTTTAGACAGGTTGGGAGGAGGAGAGGCAGGTGCACCCAGAGGCACGGCAGGCGAGCATGCAGCAGGCTGCAAACAGGCACTCAGGCAAAACGAACTCCAAGAAACCACACACCCTGAATGCCAGTCAATCGAGGGGTTGTGTAGGCGAAGCCAGGGGTAGCCAAGGATGACCGGAGTGGACGGCACTGGTAAGATGTACAGCCCTAACTCCTCCCGATGGTTGCCTGATATAGTGACTGACACTGGGGTCTCTTAACGGCTGCATGGGAAGCCCCAACCGGGTTGCCAGGCTACCTGAAATAAAGCTCTGCTCGACCCCTGAATCAATGAGTGCATGTGTGTTTGTGTCCTTATGTCCATAATTGAAATGAATGGGGATCAAGAAACAGGTG
Organism: Pholidichthys leucotaenia; assembly: GCA_020510985.1. Classification (NCBI taxonomy): domain Eukaryota; kingdom Metazoa; phylum Chordata; class Actinopteri; order Cichliformes; family Pholidichthyidae; genus Pholidichthys; species Pholidichthys leucotaenia. Next base: position 224,446,104 of record CM035841.1, read on the forward strand.
AGGGGATTGCTGCGGGTTAAGTCCGTGAGACCCCCTACTGCGACGCACGGACTCCCCCTTTTGGCTGTTTGGGACAGGACTCGAACTCATGCTCCTCGCTCCCACAATAAACACACAACCCCAACTCCCGGTGGCGCTGTCTCTCTGCAGATGATAGCTTAGACCCACCCATAACCATAGGTTTCTGATCTTCTGGGGAATCAACAGATGGGAGGGTCAGCAGGGGGGGGGGGCTGTAGGGAGTGGCGAGCCAGGCCACCCGAGTGACCGGAAGGTCTCCATTCGGCCGCCCGCTCTTGTAGTCTGTTGTCAATACTGATAGCCAGGGAGATTAGCTCATGCAGCGTAGAGGGCTTCTCCAAACGGGCCAGCTTGTCCTGTAGGCTAGGGCTTAGGCTTCTAATGAAAATACTACATAGAGAGGCATCCTCCCACCCAACCTCTGTGGCAACGACCCGGAAGTCCACGGCGTAGTCGGCGACGGCCTTCGACCCCTGCCGGAGGTTAAACAACCGGGAGGTAAGCACGTCTTCGCGGTCCGGGTGGCAGAATACCTCCTGAAACTCTTTTACAAACTGAGTATATGTTAGTGAAGCATAATTAGACCTTGCCATCACCACATATGGCCAAGCCAGAGCCCGTCCCTCTAACAAATTAATCACATAATCTATGCGACTTTGGTCAGTGGGAAAATCCCCGGGTACCCGTTGGAATACGATGTTGCATTGCATGAGAAACCCCCTGGCCTCCCCCAATTTGCCACTAAAACGGGTGGGAGTCGGGACAGGAGTAAGCTGACAAGCAGGGCCCGGAGTAAGCTGACTAAGGGTGGAACTAGCGGTGGAACTAGCGGGAGCAGAGGAGCTAGCTGGGGCAGCAGGGAAACCCTGTGGGCTAACCAAATGATCTAGCCTGTCTGTGATGCAGGCTAACTGTGTTAGCATCACCTGCTGTTGATAGGCTAACTGATCTACCCGAGTCTCTAAGTTGTTCATCCTGCGCACTAGCGCGCTGTCTGCTGGGTCACTTTGGCGGAGTCGTACTGACTCAGTGACCCACAAAGCAGACACGACTCAAGGCAGATACAATTAACCGTTTATTGATGAAGTGTGCGTGAGTGGATGCGTGTATGCAGGGTTGTGTAGTGTAGTGTAATCAGGAGTTTCAGCTGGGGCCAGCAGAGCACCATACGACCTGGCAACCCTAGGAAGAGACAGAGGGCGTTAATAACAGTTTAGGCCCGATAGGCACTTTGGATGGAGTTGTGCTTACTGTCTGAGGTGGTAGAGAGCAGCCCAGGTAAGCGCTGAAGCTGCAGCCAGGAGGATAGTGCCCGCAGGTGGCCGGTGAGCTGGATGCTAGTGAGGGAGGGAGATAATCCGCCGCCAGGAAGAGAGAGATCCGTCGCCACAGATCTCCGCCTGTGCACAGGGGAAGCTGACAGGGTGAGAAAGAATCGTGGTGGCTTACTTGATAGTTGGTGGTCCGGAAGGCGCAGGCCCGGACCGAGGGAAACGATGGCTTGGAAGCCAACGTGGAAACACACAACGAGGCTGGGAAGCTCGAAGGCTGGCGTAGCAGGTTTCTAGGTAAAGAACCAGACGACTCCGCCCTGAGCACTGGACCTGATGGAATAAATAGGCAGAGGGAGATGGCAGGCAGGTGCGCCTACAGGTGTGATAGATTGGCGGCCATGGCAGCAGGAGTCCGTGAGTAAAAAACTCTTGACACTCCGATTCAGCTGCCAGGTGAGTGTCAGTCTCATTTTCAAAGTAGTTTACTCTTCAGTGTTGATACTTTCACTCCAGTGATGGCAGAATCTCAAGGTCATTATGAACTAGTGCTATCCCTCAGATGTGAATGCACGAGATTTGTGTGTGCTTGCCTCATTCTATTCACTTTGTATGTATTCATGCCACGTGAAAACTTTGCTTGACGTTTGATCTGAACACACCTTTAGCGGTTAAAGGACATGCCCAGTTGTATGAACGGTGACCCAGGATAATAACTGGAACTGCATCAGTCATTAAAAGCAGGTTAATGGTAAAATCCATCTTAATTTAGGTCAACTTTTCAAAGCAGCTGCCCAAAAATGCTAACTGGCCCTGGAGGCTAACTTCAGTCTTGAGTTCCGCCCTATTCCTCCAAAGTCAGAGACAGTTCTTAGTCCCAATTGGCTCATCACTGCGGACCTGTTATAGTAATGTAACTACAACAGGTCCGTCTAAACTTGCCTTTTCTCAAGGGGAGGAGCTTAACTGAAATTTCACAGCAGAAAAATACAGACATAACACATTTGAGCAATTTTGCTCTTGATATGTCTTGTAAGTCATAAAAAAATGTGTTATAGGTATGTTAACAAAAAAAACCCTTGATTTTTGGCAGCGTGTCACTTTAACACAGTTTGTCGTTACATTCGCAAGTGCAACTTCAAACTCGACCATGCAATGTGCAAACCATATATCAAAAACACCCAGAAACACTGCCGGTTGCTCTGGGCCCAAGCTCATCTGAGATGAAATTACACAAATTGGAAAAGTGTGCTGTGGTCTGACAAGTCCACATTTCAGATTGTTTTTGGAAATCAGGGATGCTGTGTCCTCCAGGCTAAAGAGGAAAAGGACCATCCAGATTGTTATCAGCAGAAAGTTCAAAAGCCAGTATCTGATGGTATGGGTGTGTGTTAGTGCCCATGGTGTGGGTAACTTGGACATCTGTGAAGGCACCATTAATGCTGAACGATACATACAGGTTTGAATTGTGTTTTTATTCAAGTTTTACACAACATCCCATCTTCACTGGAATTGGGGTTTGTAAATACAAACGTATTTACTTAATAACAAGAACAAAGATGACTTTAAAACTTAACCTGCTCCCTGAGCGGGGAAAAAGCATAGACACACATTTTGTGACCCACTAACTTAAGCTAAGCTAGCTTAGCAACAGGTGGATGTGAGTGAGGCCATTAACAGTGTTCTCTTTGCAGGTGGAGATGGTATTTTGGTTGCTCTCCATGCTTGCCAACAGAGATAAGGAGGAGATGTCACGGACTCTGTTGGCTCTGTCCAGCTCCCAGGACAGCTGCATTGCCATGAGAAAGTCCGGCTGTGTCCCGCTTCTTGTCCAGATTCTGCATGAAACTCCAAATGGAGACAGCAGTGTTCCTGGTGACACATCAGTTGGCAGCACCATGATGGGCTGCAGCCGTGAAGCCAAGTCCAGAGCCAGTGCTGCCCTCCACAATATCATCTACTCCCAACAGGATGAGGGACAGGCCCGCCGCGAGATGAGAGTCCTGCACTTACTGGAGCAAATCCGCACTTACTGTGATAGTGGCTGGGATTGGATTGAAAGCCACGCTGGGACACCTTCCCCCGGGGGAACTAAAACCACAGGTAAACCAAGTGGAATTCCTACGAAACTGAACCTGCTCAGTTCTAAGAAAACAAAAACCTCAAACAGGACCTCAGAAGGGAAATAAAGTGCAGATTAGAAATTGGCCTGTAGTTATCTAAAACTCCTCAATAAGCTGATGTTTTATGAGTAACGGTTTAATTACACCTATTTTACAAGCCTCTGGTACATGGCCTATTGTTAATTATAACTTAATTACTTGGAGAAATCGGTCACTAATAAATGGCAAGACTTCTAAAATCACCCTGGTTGGGATGGGATTTAATGGACAAGTTGATTGTTTGGATGAAGACATTATTTTGTCTAATTCTACAAAGTCAGTTGAAGTAAAAGAGTCCAAATGAACATTAACTGAAGGAGTCATACAACTATTACAAGGTGTCATTGGGGAAGATTTGACTAATTTTATTTCTAACAACCATTCCTCCCACCATACTCTTACTTCTAACATAAGGCAGTCAGCATATATTAAAGACTGATCATTGTAAAGTGGATTTATAAACATTCTGAGTAAATCATAAAGCTATTATGGTTTATCCACATACCCTTACTGTGCATAACATTTTTGGCATCAGTCTTTAATTACAATGGTTTTAGTGCCATTTCTAATTAGAAAGTCAAGTGTTTGATGACCTGAGTGCTGTTAAGGAGACAAAACAAACAGTCCGCCAAGTTCACTTTGAAGGTACTCTATGGGCCCGATTTACTAATCTCCTAAATAGCAGGTACTAAATTACACGCTTGGAAAAAAAAAGCTAATTTCCTTTGTGGGTGTTTTGCACACAGTTTACTAATGAACACTAACAACACACAAATGGGGGAAATGACTGTTTAAATGAAGATTTGGTATTTCCCTGGTGTGTGCTCAGTGACGGGCCAAGCCATACCTGTGCCAGCCCAGCCTGTCATAGTTCTGTCCAAACTTGACTCAAACCCTGTACTTTCTGAAGTTTTTGTCTTTTTATGACATAACTCTGAAGTTCAGATTTCAGTAGAAAGGGGACTGTGATGTGTAGCCCTACTTCCATGTCCTACCTACTATTAATCACAACAGTAAATGCACAGGTGGAAAAAACACATTACATAAAGATTTATTTTATAGCGAGATGGGGCGGCTGTGATGCAGGTGTAGTATGGCCGACTATTGAGCTTCGGGTCAGGGGTTTGATTCCCGCTCTCTGCAGGTCTGCATGTTGAAGTGTCCTTGAGCAAGACACTGAACTCCCAGTTGCTCCTGGTGGGTCAGGCCAGTGCCTGTGTATGGCAACGCTGCCACCATCAGTGTGTGAATGGGTGGATAGCAGGATCTGTATAGTACTTTGATCATCCAGAGATGAGTAAAAAGCGCTATATACGTAAGTGAACACCATTTACCATAAATGGAGGGGGAAAAATTCCTGTAGTCTTACCTCTTTCCTAGATAAGAAATTAATCAGTAGTGCAGTTTCCTGACACACTAAGGTTCATCCCTACTACTAGCTCACAACTCATAGTGGATCTCCTCTTTGGATCAGTGGTTAGAGTATGAGAGTTTGGACCACAGTGTCATGGGTTTATAGTTAGTTAGTTTTTTTCAAGTATGTCTCAGGGATGTGTGAACGGATGGGGGGTGGGGGGTGGGGTGGGGGGGGTGAAGATATGTGTGAGTGTGTCTTAAATCATGTTCTTCTACTTATATGGATGCTGAGAGAAACGCAATTTCATCTTGCCTGCACTACAGTTGTATGTACAGCAATATGACAATAAAGTTTGATTTGATTTGATTTGATTTGAGGTGAATAAGACAAGAGGCAAGTCCACCTTGACCATAGAGTGTTAAAACAAACACCAAGGGTTCCCAGGTAAATAAATGATTCTGGTGTAGCATCACAGGGGGACACCATTAAGTAAATGTAGTGTTAAGGTATGACATACTGTATCCAATGTGTGTAAGAATTTTCTCTTCTATTGGACAGTATTAAAAGCTATCTGCAGTGAGACAAAGCTTGATTTAATGTTTGTGCTGAATAATAAACCACAGTGTGATCTGCATAAAGATGAAGATTAGCATTTAAAATAATCTGATCAAGGTTATTGATGTATAGAATAAATAGGAGTGGACCAAGAACATACAAACTCGACACAGATCACTGACCAACAGTGATCTGTGTGGAGTTTGCATGCTCTCCCCATGTTTGCGTGGGTTTACTCTGGGATTTCTCCAGTTTCCTCCCACATGCCAAAAACATGCAAGTTAGGTTAATTGGCATCATTTGGGGATTCTAAATTGTCCTTAGGGATGAATGTGAGAGTGAATGGTTGTCTGTCTCTCTGTGTTGGCCCTGCGATGGACTGGCAATCTGTCCAGGGTGTACCCTGCCTCTCGCCCAAAGGTGCTGGGATAGGCTCCAGCCCCCCCAAGACCCGTAAAGGATTAAGCGGAAGAAGATGGATGGATGGATGGATGGATGGACGGACGGACCAAGGACTGATCCCTGGGGCACACCTTTCAGACCTTTAAGATAGTTAGAGGTGATACCATCAGCCTGAACACTGGTATCTACTAGTCAAATAATTTTCAAACCAAGACAGATTGCGCTGACAGCCCTATACTACTTAGCAGAGATTTCAGCATATCATGATCCACAATGTCAAATGCCTTAGATAAATCGATAAAAACAGCAGTGCAATGTTGCTTGCTGTCTAAAGATTCAATAAGATCATTTAAAACTTAAAGAGCTATGGTAGTAGTGCTGTACTTTTTCCTGAAACCAGACTGAAAATGACATAAAATATTATTTGAAGTTAAAAACTCTTTTAATTGATCACTCACCAGTGATTCCAAAACTTTTGCTGAACCAGTTTTGAAATGGGCCTATAGTTATTTAAATCAGTTGAATCTGCCCCTTTAAACAAAGGGAGAACTAAAGCTGATTTCCATATGGCCAGAATTTCATTTGTGTCCAGAGAGATTGAACAAACATGTCAGGGGAGGGGCAATTGGCAGCTAATTTTAAAAATTAGGGCTTGAGAAGATCTGGACCAGCTGATTTTATTAACATCTACACATGTGGACAAAATTGTTGGTACCCCTCTGTTAATGAAAAAAACCCCCACAGTGGTCACAGAAATAACTTGAATCTGACAAAAGTGGTAATAAATAAAAATTCTATGAAAATTAACCAATGAAAATCAGACAATGCTTTTGAATTGTGGTTCAACAGAATTACTTTAAAAAACAAACTCATGAAACAGGCCTGGACAAAAATGATGGTACCCCTAGAAAAGATTGAAAATAATGTGACCATAGGGACATGTTCAACCAAGATGTGTCCTCTAATTAACATCACAGGTGTCTACAAACTTGTAATCAGTCAGTCGGCCTGTTTAAAGGTGACAAGTAGTCACTGTGCTGTTTTGTGACATGGCTGTCATGTCTGGCCCTCACAAGCCAGTATAAGACACCACAAGTCACCAGTGAGTTTTGCAATGATGGTGATTTATTAACAAGACACAAGACGTAACACAAGACTATGATAGACTGACAAAGATGCACTAAACAGAGCATGGGACCATAAGGCTAACCTCAGCCACTTACGATCTAAAACGGGACATAACATGAGCAAGCAAAGCACGAGAATATACAGGAACCTGACCAGACCAGAACGATGAATGTCTGACGATTGTTGACTTATGCTCCCGCAATTGGACTGCCGTCAGCGCCTGCCTTATAAGGGCGAACGCTAACGAACAGTAATGACAGACAGCTGACCGGCCTTGACAGGCAGAAGCCCCACCGAGCGCCTTCACAATAAGAGCCCGGTGAGGCCAGAATACAACCCACAGCTCTCAAGGCCGGCAGTGAGCTATGCGTGGCCCGAGCGTGGACAGGACCAGTGCTCGGGTCGTAACAGTACCCTCCCCCGAAGGCGGGCTTCCAGAACGCCCATGGACCACCCTGCCCCCCCCCCCCCATCCAGGGTGGGCGGCTGGGGGTAGGTCCGGAGGGAGAGAGACCAAACCCAGAATCAATGCAATAACCAGAAAAAACTAAACACAGGACAATGACAAGAAAACCCAAATACTCAATGACAAGAAATACCAAATCCACAGATTAAATTAAACACTCAACTAATGATTACAGAAAATTGCACAGGATATCATGGAGAAACAAAAAAAACAGAATTACTAGGTCAGAAAAACTAAATACAGGACAATGACAAAATACCAAATACTCAGATTAAATTAAATGCTCAACTAACTACGGCAACAGCACAAGACAGAAAGACAAAATTAAATCCTTGCCCACATGTTTCACAAGAAAATGGTTTCTCACCTGTGTGAATGCTCAAGAGACACTTCAAATAACCAAGTACAGGAAAACAGAACAATTGACTCATACCTAACTATGCGCAAAACAAAATAGAGCAACTGCAAGACATGAAGGAATACAGAATATCAAGAAAAACAAAACTGCACAATAACTGGATCAGGACAACACCAGAAAGTAACCACTACCCCCCCCCCCCCGACAGTTTATGCCAACCGGTGGAGACCCGGTGCCACAGGAACAGTTCCAGCGGTCTCCCCGCATCCAACGGCCGGCGGGTGGTCATGGGAGGCGGAACATGACCAGGCGGCTCACCACAGTCCAACGTCCAGCACGTCCACTCCTCTGGTGGCCGAACCAGGTCACCCAACGAAACACATAACACATCGGGTGGCCGACCCGAGGCGCCGAACTGGCGAAACAGTTCCTCAGGCGGCCGACCCGTGTCCCTCAGCCACCAGTCCCGGGGAAAAACAGCCCGCGGCAGCCTCCCTGACGAGGACAAAACTTGGGAGAGCCGGGGCGAGTGAACAGGAGCCCCCACGGCCCCCGGCGATGATGCACAGGGGCGGTGACTCAGAGGGGACAGATGACCAGGATGAGCCTGTAATCCGTTCGGCGGTGAAAGGTCTGCAGCTCCTCCCCCGTCCACGGACCACACTGGCGCTGCACCTCCGCTGGACTCCGATTGGGTCCCAGCTGCACCCACGTTGGGCCCCAATTGGGCCGGAACCACACCCGCGGTGGACCTCGATTGAGCCTCTGACGCACCCACGTCGGACCTCGATTGGGCCTCCGGTACACCCACGTTGGACCCCGATTGGGCCGGAACCGCACCCGCGGTAGACCCCGATTGGGCCTCTGATGCACCCACGTCGGACCCCGATTGGGCCACAGCAGCCTCCACGACGGACCCCGACTGGGTCGGTGCAACTCCGCTGACGATCTCCACCCCCGAACCTGGGATCTCCAACCCAGTGACTCCGACCCGTTCCACGCCGGCGACACTGCAAAAAGGCTCAGAAACAAGAAAACCGGGATCAGAATCACTGGTAGCAACAGAACCCAGCGAGACGAGCTCGGGCGCAGCAGGCGGCTGCTCCTCAATCGCCTCCCCGAGAGGCAGGCAAAAATGCTCCAACACAGGGGACAGAGACAAAAGGGAGCACTTGCCTGCACTCGGGTTCTGTTGCCACCCAGGACTCCGACGATCCAGGTTCAGGGCGGCGACTCTCGTCAGCAGGCTCGAACTCAGCTGCGTCGGGCTCCGCAGCTGGCAGGATGTCATTTGCAGCCTGAGGTTCCTCCCACGCTGCTGTCCACGCCGATGACCCGTATGGCGTGGGGGCAAGGGACCCTCGACCCACTGGCTCGGACCGCTCCGGTGAGGAGACCCGGGGACGCTTCATCATCGGCTCAGGCTCCGGGCCGCAGTCCGCTCTTCTCCTCCGTCCACGACGTGGCTGCAGGGCCGGATCCAGGTTTTCCAGCACTGCAGGCCCCCTCTTCATCTGACGACGTTGGCCTGGCGTCGCCGACCGCTCAACCGGGGGGGACCCAGAGGCAGCAGGTTTAGTAATTTTCTTTACAGCAGGTGGAGGGAGCTCGGGGGGCTACGAACCCCGAACTCCGCCCCCAGGAGTCAGACAAGGCAGATTATAATCATGATGTAATAAATTAACCTGCACTTGCCTTCCTCCCAGAGAAGAGATGGTTCCTGCTGTAGGGGACGTTGTTCCTCCTTCTCCCCGCTGGATGGCGACAGAGGGCCCCCTGGAAGGACGAGGTGGAGTCGCTGTCCGAAGTTGCCGGCGAAGCCCGTCAGCGAGTCCAGCTGGGGAGTCTGCTGAGGATCGCCTGGGCTGTGGCGCCGACGTCGTCGTCGGCCCCCAGATGGCGCGAACTCCTGGACCGGGTCAAGGGCAGGAGCGGGATCCCAGCACGGGGAGCGAGGATGCCTCCTCCGCTGCTTCCTGCCGTAGTCCTCCTCCACCATACGGAGTATCTCGCGCTGTGCGGCGATGTCAGCCCTCCTCGCGCCAACTTCAGGGTGGTCAGCGTAGCGGGGAGAAAGATGATTCAGCACATCCTCAGCGCAGTCCAGGTACCAGCGTACCTCGCTGTCGTAGTCGAGGAGGGAAGCAGAGACGAACGTTTCATCCACCTACTCAAGGACGTCCGCCAGCTCGTGGCTCGGACTCCGAGCGCGGCCCCTCCGCGACGGCATTCCTTCAAAACACCGTACCCAGACAGAAAAAGAACAAACGTCCAAAAAAGCAAAAACTCACGGTGAAAAAGGCGTCTCGGTGTGGCGTCTCCGTTTAGACGTCTGGCGGGAGCGTACTGTCATGTCTGGCCCTCACGAGCCAGTATAAGATGCCACAAGTCACCAGTGAGTTTTGCAATGATGGTGATTTATTAACAAGACACAAGACGTAACACAAGACTATGATAGACTGACGAAGATACACTAAACAGAGCATGGGACCGTAAGGCTAACCCCAGCCACTTACGATCTAAAACAGGACATAACATGAGCAAGCAAAGTACGAGAATATACACGAACCTGACCAGACCAGAACGATGAATGTCTGACGATTGTTGACTTATGCTCCCGCAATTGGACTGCCGTCAGCGCCTGCCTTATAAGGGCGAACACTAACGAACAGTAATGACAGACAGCTGACCGGCCTTGACAGGCGGAAGCCCCACCGAGCGCCTTCACAATAAGAGCCCGGTGAGGCCAGAATACAACCCACAGCTGTCAAGGCCGGCAGTGAGCTATGCGTGGCCCGAGCGTGGACAGGACTAGCGCTCGGGTCGTAACAATGGTGTGTACCACACTAAACATGGACCAGAGGAAGCAAAGGAGAGAGTTGTCTCAGGAGATTAGAAAGAAAATTATAGTCAAGCATGTTAAAGGTAAAGGCTATAAGACCATCTCCAAGCAGCTTGATGTTCCTGTGACTACAGTTGCACATATTATTCAGAAATTTTAGATCCACGGGACTGTAGCCAACCTCCCTGGACGTGGCCGCAGGAGGAAACTTGATGAAAAATGGAAGAGACGGATAATACGAATGGTAACAAAAGAGCCCAGAACAACCTCTTAACACATTCATGGTGAACTCCAAGGTCAAGGTACATCAGTGTCAGATCGCACCATCCGTCGTTGTTTGAGCCAAAGTGGACTTCATGGGAGACGACCAAGGAGGACACCACTGTTGAAAACAAATCATAAAAAAGCCAGACTGGAATTTGCCAAACTGCATGTTGACAAGCCACAAAGCTTCTGGAAGAATGTCCTATGGACAGACGAGACAAAACTGGAACTTTTTGGCAAGGAACATCAGCACTGTGTTCACAGACGCAAAAAATAAAGCATACCAAGAAAAGAACACTGTCCCTTCTGTGAAACATGGAGGAGGTTCTGTTATGTTCTGGGGCTGCTTTGCTGCATCTGGCACAGGGTGTCTTGAATCTGTGCAGGATACAATGAAATCTCAAGACCATCAAGGTATTCTAGAGAGAAATGTGCTGCCCAGTGTCAGACAGCTTGGTCTCAGTCGCAGGTCATGGGTCTTGCAACAGGATAATGACCCAAAACACACAGCTAAAAACACCCAAGAATGGCTAAGAGACAAACATTGGACTATTCTAAAATGGCCTTCTATGAGCCCTGATCTAAATCCTATTGAACATCTGTGGAAGGAGCTGAAACATGCCGTCTGGAGAAGGCATCCTTCAAACCTGAGACAACTGGAGCAGTTTGCTCATGAGGAGGGGGCCACAATACCTGCTGAGAGGTGCAGAAGTCTCATTGACAGTTACAGAAATCGTTTGATTGCAGTGATTGCCTCAAAAGCTTGTGCAACAAAATATTAAGTTAAGGGTACCATCATTTTTGTCCAGGCCTGTTTCATGAGTTTGTTTTTTAAAATAATTCTGTTGAACCTAGGGATGGGCATAATTTACCGATTAACCGATAATTGATCATTAAGAATTTCACCGAGGAAGTTCATTTTCGTCGACAAACCGTTTTTTTTTTTTTAAACAATCCGAGGCCTAGTGTACGGCCGTCCTCAAACAATGCAATGGCAAAATTTGGGCACCAGGGGGCAACATTACACCATCGCCGTACCCTGGCGTGCCTCTGTTGATACACGCGGGCTTCCGTAGGGCAATCGCCAAATCATTAAGCGGTTACGGCGAAGTGTTGCGTGGGACCATTTCAATTTAAAAAATGACCAGGTGTACTGCAATCACTGCAATGCAGCATACAAATATACCTCATCGACAGGGTCCATGGAACACCCTTATTACGCAAAGAAACCGCCAACAGTGGTTGCGCGCTGAGTAATGGCGGTCGTGAAGATTCTTTTTTTTTTTCAGAAACTTTATTGAGAAGGTCATGAAGATTCGGTGTACACACGTCGAGGGAAGCTGCAGGAGGCGGCGTAGTAGCTCGACGGGAAGACTATTTCGCACAAAATGGCACAAGAGAACAGCAAAAAGTTCTGCGCGGCTAGACTAAGTAACACGAGCGATAGAGCAATGAATGCGGTCTTCGTTTGTTGGGTGGCCGCTCGGCAGGGAGACAAGGTGGGTAAAACATCTCGGCCAATCAGCTTGCGGGGTGAAACGTCTCGGCCAATCAGCTTGCGAGATTCCCGAGCCGAGCCAACACGAGAACAGAGAGAGGGCTCTCCGTGCACCTGATGTTATAATGTAGTCTACCTGCCTTGTTACGTACCTAAAAATGTTAATGATTAACCGATTATTAATCATTAATTCTCCCGACGATCGGTGAAGAAAATTTCACCGAATGCCCATCCCTAGTTGAACCACAATCCAAAAGCATTGTCTGATTTTCATTGGTTAATTTTCATAGAATTTTTATTTATTACCACTTTTGTCAGATTCAAGTTATTTCTGTGACAACTGTGGGTTTTTCTTTCATTAATAGAGGGGTACCAACAACTTTGTCCACGGCTGTAAATATTTAAGGGCTTTGTGCACCTCTGACATTGAGACCTGTTGAAAAATTAATGTTTGATTTGCTATTTTATTATTATTTAATAATTGTTGATTTACTGTATGTATTTGGTCTCCAAGACAGTTTTTGCAACCCTTCCCTTTCAGTAGATGTTGTTAGACATCCAGTCATTTTCTTCTCCTTGGTGTCTCCTTTCTTTTGTGCAGATATTCCTGAGCCCACAGACCCTCAGATCTGTCAGGCCATGTGCGCCATCATGAAGCTGTCCTTTGAAGAGGAGTATAGACGAGCCATGAATGAATTAGGTCAGTGAGACACCCTTGAAAATACACAGTGATCTTCAACATTATTGGCATCCCTTGTAAAGACAAGGGTTTAAAAAAAAAAAAATCCATGTTTGGGAGAAGCAGGTTCATGTCTCAGTGCAAAAGTGAGAAAAATTCAACTTTTGGTTGAAATTAATTTAGTCTTAGAAAACTAAATCCCACTTTAAGATATCTTTTAATCACAGCAAAAATACACGAAACAGATATTGGTACATACTTACTTGGTACTTGGTAAGGTCATAATCCACTGGTGTTGGCCTGCCTGCTCGCTGAGAGTGTTTTAGGTTTCTCCACAGCTTCCTGTCATAACGTCTGGCATCTGAGAGATTGCAGCTGTCGCCAGGTGCGTGCTTTATGTCAGCCGTGAGTGTTTGAGATAAAGTGAGGTGTGGACAGCCAACACTCCGATGCCCATGGAATGGTGTTCCAAATATCACAAATATTGTCATCCCTGAAAATTATTGTAAACACATGGAACTCAAGCATACCTGCACATTTTTATTCAGTTAGTGTGTGGGAACTTTTAGGTTGTAAACTACAACTTCCTGCACAGGTGACCTTTGAGAAAAAGAGAAACGCTGCATTTAAGTGGTGGCGTTAATATATTTTTTTGAATTCTTCACCAGAATTATTTTTGTTTTGTAGAAATGTTGACATTTTTATTGATCTACAGTATATGTGATGTTTTTTAAATCTCCTGTTTAGATTTTAGCTTATATGGTACATTTTATGGTTTTGACAAAACAGTTTTCAATATTAAATCAGTGGGTTATAATCCTTTGAACTGAGATGGGTGGTTGAAACCTGTTTGAAGATGGGGTCATCATCACAAATGGCTTAGTTGTGTGGCTTGAATAAATAATAATAATGATTTGCAAACCTCATAAATTTCTATTCTATTCACAGTTGAATACAGAAAGCATCAAATGTTTTAAGGGACATTTCAATATTTCACTAAAAGTATTAGCTCTTGAATTGTACGGCAACAACACATCTCAAAGGAGCTGGGACAGGGGCAAAAAAGGCTGGAAAGGTAAGTGCCACTGAAAAGAAACTGCTGAAGGACCATGCTGCAACTAATTAAGTTAATGTACAACAGACCAGTAAAGCTACGGTCACAAATAACCTTACAAAGGGCTGCGAAAACCATATGAATGATTTTTGGACCATTTCGTATGGCCTTCTTAAGGCGGCCGTAGGAGGATCCAGCATTCGTAGACCGTTTGTAAGTTCATGGCCATTCGACGGTCTTGTCCAAGATTTCTACGAACGCCCCATGAAAACCCCTCCACATAGGGTGGCCATAGGAACAACGTAAGAACTACACAAGATGTTGACTGTAAGTATGCCTCAAGAACACATTAACTTGTTCTTTAGGGCCCCTTACAGTGGTCATAGGAAACGCCGTACGAATACCTGTTTGTATGGAGATGCCTAAGGTGGTAGTGAGGCGCTCATAAGGCGGAAGCATGCCATTTGTGTGACATTTGTGCCAACAAAATGTGTTGAAAGCTGTAAGATCTTCCTACCAACAACTTGAGAGTGCCTTGAGCTGCACAAAAATTTTCATAGGATGGCAGTAAGTATGCCGTAGGAAGATCCCAAGGCACCCTTACAAAGAACGTAAGAACTCTAGGGCCATCGTATGACAGAAAAGCACCTCATTTCTCAAAATGCATCAAGTTGCTCTTGCAAATTGAACGGCAGCCATAAGAAACTGGGCTGCACGGTGGCGCAGTGGTTAGCACTGCGGCAGCACAGTTTACCCTTGGCCAGGGGATTGTGGGGATCGTGGGTTCGATCCCAGCCCCCGACCAACAGTGATCTGTGTGGAGTTTGCACGTTCTCCCTGTGATTGCGTGGGTTTACTCCGGGATTTCTCCGGTTTCCTCCCACATGCCAAAAACATGCAGGTTAGGTCAATTGGAGTCTCTAAAGTGGCCCTAGGTGTGAATGTGTGTGTGAATGGTTAAGGGATAGCACCGTATCGTGGCTGCTTCATCCATTCAGGTGGTGGATGCCCTCAATTTCCCCTCTGGGGATCAATAAAGTATACTAAATCTAAAAAAAAAAACTATGCCCCCCTCCTCGAATGTCTGCAGACTCCAGAATTCATAGGAAGTGGGAGATTCTTATGAATCCATCATTCATAAGAATCTTTGTGACCGTAGCTAAACATGACTGGATATACAAAGAGCAGTTTAAGGAGGTCTACGGTTTACGAACGCAGTCAGGAAGCCTGCGTCTCTGATAGTATGGGGATGCATTAGTGCACCATCAATACTGAGGGGTAAACACAGGTTTTTGTGGTGATCTGAGTGCTGATCCCATCCACGCTCAGGTTACTCAATATTTTCCCTTTTCTCTCCCATATTATTTTCGGGTTTTGTTATTAGTGCCTTTCCAAGGCTTTTATTGTGACAGCGTCATGGCCGAACTTCTGGCTGTCAAAGCCGAGCCGGCGCCGTGACAGCTGTTCGTGATTTTGTTAATTAAACACGTGGACAAAATTGTTGGTATTTCTGTAACTGTCAGTGAGACTTCTGCACCTCTCAGCAGGTATTTTGGCCCACTCCTCATGAGCAAACTGCTCCAGTTGTCTCAGGTTTGAAGAGTGCCTTCTCCAGACGGCATGTTTCAGCTCCTTCCACAGATGTTCAGTAGGATTTAGATCAGGGCTCATAGAAGGTCACTTTAGAATAGTCCAATGTTTGTCTCTTAGCCATTCTTGGGTGTTTTTAGCTGTGTGTTTTGGGTCATTATCCTGTTGCAAGACCCATGACCTGCGACTGAGACCAAGCTGTCTGACACTGGGCAGCACATTTCTCTCTAGAATACCTTGATAGTCTTGAGATTTCATTGTACCCTGCACAGATTCAAGACACCCTGTGCCAGATGCAGCAAAGCAGCCCCAGAACATAACAGAACCTCCTCCATGTTTCACAGAAGGGACAGTGTTCTTTTCTTGGTATGCTTCATTTTTGCATCTGTGAACACAGAGCTGATGTGGCTTGCCAAAAAGTTCCAGTTTTGTCTTGTCTGTCCATAGGACATTCTCCCAGAAGCTTTGTGGCTTGTCAACATGCAGTTTGGCAAATTCCAGTCTGGCTTTTTTATGATTTGTTTTCAACAGTGGTGTCCTCCTTGGTCGTCTCCCATGCAGTCCACTTTGGCTCAAACAATGATGGATGGTGCGATCTGACACTGATGTACCTTGACCTTGGAGTTCACCATGAATGTGTTTAGAGGTTGTTCTGGGCTCTTTTGTTACTATTTGTATTATTCGTCTCCTCCTGCGGCCACGTCCAGGGAGGTTGGCTACAGTCCCGTGGATCTTAAATTTCTGAATAATATGTGCAACTGTAGTCACAGGAACACCAAGCTGCTTGGAGATGGTCTTATAGCCTTTATCTTTAACATGCTTGTTTATAGTTTTCTTTCTAATCTCCTGAGACAACTCTCTCCTTTTCTTCCTCTGGTCCATGTTTAGTGTGGTACACACCATGTCACAAAACAGCACAGTGACTACTTGTCACCCTTTAAATAGGCCGACTGACTGATTACAAGTTTGTAGATACCTGTAATGTTAATTAGAGGACACATCTTGGTTGAACATGTCCCTATGGTCACATTATTTTCAATCTTTTCTAGGGGCACCATCATTTTTGTCCAGGCCTGTTTCATGAGTTTGTTTTTTAAAGTAATTCTGTTGAACCACAATTCAAAAGCATTGTCTGATTTTCATTGGTTAATTTTCATAGAATTTTTATTTATTACCACTTTTGTCAGATTCAAGTTATTTCTGTGACCACTGTGGGTTTTTCTTTCATTAACAGAGGGGTACCAACAATTTTGTCCACGTGTGTACATTCCCCTTTTCCTGTTTGGTTCGTGCTCTGTATTTAAGGAAGCAGCTGAGGCTTACTCCTCGCTGTGATCTACAACCGTGTACCAGGGCTGGAGTCCCAAACCCCGGCTCCAGCCTTTCTTCTGTATTTTTGATCCGTCTTCGCTCCAGTATGAGTAAGCGTGTGTTCGTTAGCGTCAGGTTCCGCCCTCGCTACGCTCTTACTATCGTTGTCTGAGTTCTTTATTTTGTATTCTAGTTCATGTATGGGTTTTGCCCCACGTGGCTCTTTACTTTGTCATTTTGTCCTTCTGTTAAATAAACAAGCAAACTTACTATTGGCCCTTTTCCACTAGCCCAGCACACCTCGCCACGTCTCGATTCACTTCGACACGGTTCGTCTCGGTTGTGTCTCCATTACAACCGTGTTAAGCTGGGGTGGGTGGGATTTCTATAACAGCGAGGCAGTGCCACACTCCCGTGACGTAAAACACGCGACCCAAGCAAAACATAACACATGCATCATGGCGGCTGTACAAGGTGACTCCTCGATCTGTGGCTTTTTTCACCGTAAATGCCAAAAAGGACCGCCAGACACAGGTACAGGCAGCGAGATGAAACACTCTGGAATAGTTCTGCAGCTTCTGGGAGAGCCGAAGACATGAGGATACAAACTAGGTCATATATGACGGTAAGCTAATGTTGCTAATGCTAGTTTGCTATAAGTACGTCATACTACACTGTAACGTCTGCAAGTTATCGCTGTTAGGTACTAAAATATGTATGCTGTGTGTTTCAGATGGCTCTGTTGTGGGGAAATTACCGCTTCAAACGGGCGGTCTGGGCGTTCAGCACAGCCTGTCACTGATGTCAAGACAGCCTGTCACTGATGTCAACACAGCTTCACAAACGATCAGTGGTTGTAGAGCTTAAGAATGTCTGAAGAAACGTTTATTTCCTGTGCAACAAATTGCTCTGATCTGCGTGAAAATCATGGAGAGACTGTTGAGACATCATGGACGTACCTGCTTCTGCAGCACTGAGTCTGAGGTGGTGTCATAGCAAAAAAGGATCAGCTGACACAACTTGATCGCCATGTTAATAACTATATTAGCCACAAAATATATATTCAAAAAGTAAACAGTACTGAGTTACGTATAATAAGATATATTTGACAGTTATGATGCATTTTAGGCCAAAACAAACTTGATCTAGGATTAAAAGCAATTAAAATAATGCAGTCACAAGGTTACATGTTAAATACTTGATTTACCAGATACATGTACTGTAGAAATATATATTCTCTGCATCAACAATGTACTATACATGCATTCATGTAGTATTGCACTGGGAATTGCACTGACAATAAACCTGTGAAGTTTTTGCAGATGTCTCTTTTTTTATATGTGAAGGTTATCACCATGTGGCACAAATTAAATACTGAAAGATTGGAAAAGCTGTCAAAGAACAATCCAGCAGTTTGAGAAATCACTTTTGGTTTGGTGTAAGTCTGTCAACAGAATTATGAACCATAAAGCAGTTTGTGTTAAAATGTTAAATCCAATCCCATTAAACCTAATCCGGGGGCTTCCAATCATGTGTCATGGGGGGCCAAGACCCTGCAGGTTCTCTCTTCTACCCAGTCTCTTCAGCAGGTGTTCTCACTGATCAGCAGTCAGTGGAAGAAGTTCAGTGGAATCTGCTGTTGAAGACACTGGTTGGAGGTAAAGCCTGCAGGGTCTTGGCCCTCCATGGCACATGATTGGACACCCCCGCCCAAACCCATTATGGTAAAGAACAGATGCTAATATGGCCCAGAATTCCTCCATATACTGGTACTGTCACTAAAGTATGCAGGGTCTTCTGCGGTGGCACATCCAACAATACAGTCTTCAGTTAATAAAATAATTGTTTTGGTTACTTTTTTCTTAAAAATGAGCCATTATTTTCAAGGTCACCGATAAATCCTTTGTACAGTTGACTCTTTTCCCACCGGTGTCTTAACAGATAAAATAGAAAATCATGATGTAAACACATAAGTCACTAAATTGTTTATTACAATCAGCAGCAAATTCCAGATTATTCAGAATGTGCAAAATTCAAACTGTAAAAAAAAAAAAAACTGGAATGGGTCACACACACCAGCCACGCTGCCTCACTGAGAAGCAACTGGATCGGCCCCTCGTACTGGTCCTGGTTCAGCAGATCTTCAGCCTGCATCTCTGTAAATAGTGAGGCAAGGTCCAGTTGGGGTGGACAGTTTCCCTCTTGCCTAGACAAAAGACAAATGGTGGTGGTTAATTAAAGCAAGTTTAAAACATATTTGGGAAATACATTTGTTGCTAAAAGCCAGTGGTGTAATGTGAATGAATGAATGAATCTTTACTTCGGATTGATTAAAAGTAAAGATTAAAAGAAAATAGAATAATATAACAAAGGGGAAAAAATCTAACAAGGTCAAATTAAACAATAACTCCTCTGATTATACAGTTCAACATAAGTTATCTGAAATGGGTGATGGCTGAAGCTGCAGCTTATATATTGCCCACCATATTCCATCCAAGAATTCAAAAGAAAAACAAAACAGGAGCGATTACAATTTGAATGTGACAATAAAGTACTTCGTTGTTGTATTTAACCACAATTTTCATGTAGCTGCGCTTCAGTAGATTTTACAAGAGCTGGGTTACATTTAAAATCATCTGTTTTTACTGTGGCCTCAGCAATCAGAATGAATTAATACATTCACTTCAATGGAATATAGTACTTTAACTGAAGGTGTGCATCACCGAGTATGGAGTCACTCAGTCAAAATATGAAGTTTTTATCAATAAAAGTTTGTCTTGTCTGAAAAAGTGTCTCTTCTTGCCCTGGCTTCAAGTGTGGGCGGTGTTTTGTACTTTTATTGCTAAAATATAAAAGGAAGCACTACAATGGGTCTCAAATATTTGTAATGTGTCCTGTTACTGCATGAGTTTATTGATGATAGACTATAAACTACACATACGTATAAGTAAATTATATTGACGACTGAACAACTCCCATTCGCCAAAAGATACAGTTATGAACATAACTCACAAAGGATCACACAAGTGATCTGACAAAAAAATAAATACATTAACAAGCGGTTTATTTTACAGTTGATGTGCCATATTCACACAATCAAATAAATCTCAGTTCAGTCCCTTTTATATTAAGTGGAAATTGTGCTACTTTGGTTTTGACACTTTACCTATAAAAGCAAAGGATTTCAGTACGTTCCACAGTGGCGAGGTCCGTTGTGGGGCAGCTGCTTTCCTCGTGCCTAGATGAACGACAGAAATGGATGGTGGTTAGGTTCAAGCAAGTTCAACACATATACAGGCACATCTCAAAAATTAGAATACCATGAAAAAATTCAATATTTTTGTCACTCATTTCAGAAAGTGAAACCCATATATAGATTCATTACAGGGACAGTGATATATTGAAAGTGTTTATTTTAATATTGATGATTACGGCTACAGCCCATATTAACCAACACCTCAGCGGCCAACATTTATATTTAAAAACTATTTTTTAAAGTTAATTTTATGTAATATTCTAATTTTTTGCCAAATTGAATTTGGGGCTTTCAGGAGCTGTAAGCCGTAATCATCAAAATTAAAATAAATAAACGCTTGAAATATATCACTGTCTGTATAATGAATCTACTGTATATAATATACGGATTTCTCTTTCTGAAATGAGTGACAAAAAATATTGTAAGTTTTTCATGACATTCTAATTTTTGAAGATGTACCTGTATTAGGGAAATACACCTGTGAAAGTCAGTGGTGGGATGTGACAAAAATGCTTTGTTTCCCTGACAAGCACTGCAGGATCCACAGAATAGGTGTGTGGGTCTATTCTGACGCTTTAGAAAATTATATGAATGACTTTATAAATCACTGGTTTGAAAAAGCAATTTTAATATGACGAGATTTTGGCTCCTGTGGTCCATTTCACCAGTATCCACAATAATAAATACTGAGGGAGGCTAACCCCTGGCATGTGGAAACACATTCTAGCATTAAATTGCACACAATTTAATGCGCATCACCAAAGTGCAATACGTACACAAACCAGGACTTTAACCAGGATTAACGTATTTCATCGTTTTGCTCTCACAAGCGAATACTTAGGAGAAAACAAGCACGAATCAGCAGTTGGTACTAGCTAGCTACTAGCTAAAACTCGTTAGCCAGCACAGAACGGCACTTTATGGCTCAAAAAAAGTGAGCTTACCACCAACAGGATAAATAAGCGAATAGATGCACATTATTACAAATCACTCACCATTGATGGTTCTCTCACGTTCGTCTTCAGCTTGTCCATAGTCCGGTTCTATGCTGGGCTGCATCTGTATCGGTCCGGGTCACTCCTCTCACTGTGGAGCTGCCACCAAGCAGAGAAAACTCCGCACCTCTTCGTTGGACCACGGTGTAGTAGAGTTCCGCAAAACCTACAACGCTGTCTGTATTAATATCGTATTTACTCCGTGACCGAGTTAGTCCGTGAAATATTGCAAATGGCGGTCGTGTAGATTCATCAGAAGATGGTCGCTTTTGTGACGTTACGACCTGACCATTCAGCGGCGACCAGGCTGTTGACGTCACATCTCGGCACGACTCAGCACGGTTGTACCCTGCCCTCGAGCAGGCATGAAAATAGTGCCTGTTAAACCGTGTTGGGGCTAGTGGAAAGAGCTACAAAGTGTGCTGAGCTGTGCCGTGTTGGGCTAAGCGGGGCTAGTGGAAAAGGGCCTTATTTGGCATCTGGCGCCTCATTAATGCTCAGAAAGGGGCATTCATGACAGTAGATTGCAGCCAAGAGAGGTGCCAGCCTCAGTTAGTTTGTTTTTCTGGCTTGAGTTTTTTCCCTTTTCCGGGTACCTGTGTGAGTGGAGTTATGGCGGCGTCTAGGACCAGATATTCGATGAGCCTGGGGTTTGAGCTAATCCAGGCTCTGATGGAAATAGACGGTCTCCTGTTCAACGCCCGTATGTTCGTCACCTCCATAAACACACAATGGTACCTGGACCTTGCAGAGGCTGTGGTGAAGCGCCATCCTCACCTGGCCAAGCACGCCGAGGGCATGGAGAGGATGGCCGAACTTGCGGCACTTCAGCAGAGGAACCGTGGACTGATGAAGAGTCCCAGCAGGAAGCCAAAGTTGGAGCCGACGGTGAGGCATCCCTGCTCCTCGCCTCGGGATCAGGTTCCTGCTACACATTCAGCCCTATGTTCTGTGTCACCGAAGGACCATCTCTATACGCAGCAGAGGAAGAGGGCAGCTGGGGCCCCCTGCGAAGAGACACAGTGGGCAGCGGAGCTCATCAGGGGCTGCGTGGCTGAAGCACGCTCTTCCTCCCATCCCAGCGGAATCCTAAGGAATGTGGTGGTGGCAGTTAGATTGGTGGAGGCTTATCCCGAACTCTCTAATTATCCTGAGTACGCCGAGCTGCTGGCCTCAGTTTCTGCGCAGCAGTGGCGCTTTCCAGACTTGAATCTAGCCTTGCCTTCTGCCGGAAGATGCCGTCGCCCTGTCCGTGATGAACCTCTGCGAGATCTCTGTCTGGATCCTGTTCCGGGTCGCCATAGGAACTGCACCTCCCAGCCAGCTGTTTTCCCTGCATCACAATGGAAGGGTAAGACAGCAGCCTTAACCTCCGGGTCATCCGTCCCTGCTCTTCCGTCAGCTCTTCATCCCCAGACTGCCTTAGCTGCTCCTCCCTCCTCCTCGGCGCTCCCTGCAGCTGCTGTAAGCCCAGCGGGTCCTGCTTTGGCTGCGCCCGTCATCAATCCTGTGGGAGCGGCTCCTCCTCGTCTTCCCGGGGGGCCCCCCATCAACATCCTCAGGGGAAAGGGGAGAACCAAGCCCGCTGCAGCAGCCACCATCGTCCCCCGGGAGAACAGGCAAGTGTTGTTTCATTCTAAATCTCAGTTTAATGAATTGCCTTGTCTGACTCCTGGGGGTGGAGCTCGGGGTTCACAGTCCTCTGAGCTCCCACCATCTGCTGCAGCTATAAACATTGAACCCGCAACCTCTGTGGCTCCTTCCCTTCTCTCCAAGCGTTCCCCAGTGCCAGGAGTAGAGCGTCGGATGGAGGAGGAGCCTGTGGCCCTGGAGAGCCTGGTTCCAGTCCTGCAGCCGTGTCACGGGCAGAGGAGGAGGCCTGACTGTCATTTGGAGCCTGAGCCGACGATTAAGCATCCCCGGGTCTCCGTGGTGGAGCAGTCGGCCCCAGCAGGTCACGGATCCCCTGCCACCTCGCCGTGCGGTCCCTTGGTGTGGGCTTCAGCGCCAGGGGGTTCCCGGACTGTGAAGACCATCATGCCGGCTGTGGAGCCCACCGCAGTCGAGTCGGAACCAGGAATGGACCTCTAGATTGTTTAGCCTGGATTGTCAGAGTCCTGGACGGCGGTGGAGCCCGAGATCAGGCAACTGCTCTATTTTGTCTTCCTGCTTTCTGTTCTGAAGCATTCTTGCCTGTCTCTTGGGGAGAAGAGCCGGGTGCAGCCGACTGCTGCATCCGAGCTCATCCTGCCAGGCTCTGCCGCTGCCGGTGATCCTGACCCCTGTTCTCCCTGTCTATCCGAGCCTTCTCCCAGGGTCACTAGAGACGAGTCAGCTCCGGTCGTTGTCATCGAGGCTCCATGTTCGTGTTTGGAGGTCATCCCAGGTGCTGCGCTGGCCCAATTGGGGTCCATCGTGGGTGCTGTGCTGGCCCAATCGGGGTCCGTCGTGGGTGCTGCGCTGGCCCAATCGTGGTTCATTGTGGGTGCTGCACTGGCCCAATCCGGGTCCATCGTGGGTGCTGCGCGGGCCCGGTCCGGGTCCACCAAGGGTGCTGCACCGGTTCAGTTCGAGGTCAGTGAGAGAGCTGCAGATCCCTTCTGCCTGACACCGGACTGGTTCCTCGTCCTCTCCCCTATTCTCCTCCACCGGACACCACTGGGGTCCCCTTTGTTCGGGTTGGCTTCCCCTCGCTGTGCCTCTCGGTAGGGAAGCCGCCTCCGAGCTCCCCCCTCCAGTCCTGGTGGTCTAAGGATGCGGGTCGGCCGCCTGAAAGACTGTTGCGCCGGTTCTGCGTCCTGGGTTGGCCACCCGATGGACTGTTTCTTTGGTTTGGCGACCTGGGCCAGCCGCCTGAGGTACTGTTTCCCTGGGTCTGGGACTTGGGTAGGCCCCCTGAACTACTTTTTTTTTCTTTTGTTATGTGGAATCTGGATGCGGGTAGACCGCCTGAACTGTTTTTTTTTTTTCTTTCTCTCTGCTCTCTACCTGCTGGTGTCCCTGAAGTTGCGTTTTTGGGTTTTTTTCTGTGTATTGAAGGGATTCTCTTTTCTTTGCCCGGATTACCGTGTGTATTGTGTATATATTTTTGTTTGCTTATTCTGTAGTACTTGAGGTTTTTTTTCCTTGTTGAAGTGTTATGTGGTACTTATGTATTTTGAAGTGTACCTGTATTTTGGTTTGTTCTTACCTTTTTGTTACTGGGTAGTACTTTACATATATATTTTTTTGTTTATTTATTCTATTGTACTTGAGCATTTTTCTGGTTGAAGTGTTTATCTAGTTTTGGTCATTTCTGTGTTTAAGCCACGCCACTTTATGTTTACCCATGTTGTTATTCGTTCTTGGTGGTGGTGGTGGTGGTGGTGGGGGGGGTTCCTCTCCTCTCGCGGTGTTACTTTAGACATTTTTTGGGTTTTGTTTCTCTCGCTCCCAACCTGTTTCCCCCTCTGCCCTCCCTAGGTCAGTCCTGGTAGCCTTCTGGGTTGCGGGGGGGGGGGCTCTTTGGATGTCACATTAGACGCCTGGTATTCGCCCTTTGAACAGGGGGTACTGTGGTGATCTGAGCGCTGATCCCATCCGCGCTCGGATTACTCAGTATTTTGCCTTTTCTTTCCCATATTATTTTCGGGTTTTGTTATTAGTGCCTTTCCAGGGCTTTTATTGTGACAGCGTCACGGCCGAACTTCCGGCTTGTCAAAGCCGAGTCGGCGCCATGACAGCTGTTCGTGATTTTGTTAATTACATTCCCCTTTTCCCATTTGGTTCGTGCTCTGTATTTAAGGAAGCAGCTGAGGCTTACTCCTCGCTGCGATCTACATCCGTGTACCAGGGCTGGAGTCCTAAACCCCGGCTCCAGCCTTTCCTCTGTATTTTTGATCCGTCTTTGCTCCAGTACGAGTAAGTGTGTGTTCGTTAGCGTCAGGTTCTGCCCTCGCTACGCTCTTACTATCGTTGTCTGAGTTCTTTATTTTGTATTCTAGTTCATGTATGGGTTTTGCCCCACGTGGCTCTTTACTTTGTCATTTTGTCCTTCTGTTAAATAAACAAGCAAACTTACTATTTGGCATCTGGCGCCTCATTAATGCTGAGGAAGGGGCATTCATGGCAGTTTTAAAGCAACATATACTCTCATCCAGACATCGCCCTTTTCAGGGAAGGCCTTGCATATTTTAGCAAGACAGTGCTAAATTGCAAACTTCATCTATCACAACAGCATGGCTGCATAAAAGAGTGTAGGTGCCAGACTGACCTGCCTGCAGTCCAGACCTTTCACCAGTTGAAATTTAAAATACAACAAAGAAGACCTGGGACTATTGAGCAGCCAGAATTCTATATCAGACAAGAATGGGACAGCATTTCTACCACAAAGGTCTACCAGCTGGTCTACTCAGTTCCCAGACATTTAGGGGCTGTTGTTAAAAGAGAGGATACATCACAGTGGTAAATAGGGTCCTATCTCAACTTTTTTATTTATTTATTTATTTATTTTGTATACTTTATTGATCCCCAGAGGGGAAATTGAGGGCATCCACCTGGATGGATGAAGCAGCCACAGTACAGCGCTATCCCTGAACCATTCACACACACATTCACACCTAGGGCCACTTTAGAGTCCCCAATTAACCTAACCTGCATGTTTTTGGCATGTGGGAGGAAACCAGAGAAATCCCGGAGTAAACCCACGCAGATATGGGGAGCACATGCAAACTCCACACAGATCACTGTTGGTCAGGGGCTGGGATCGAACCAGGGATCCATGGCCAAGGGTGAGTTGCTGTGCTGCCGCAATGCTAACCACTGCGCCACCGCACTGCCCTTTTGTGACATTGCTGGCATCAAATTCAAGATGAGCTAATATTTTTCAGTCTCAAAGTCTCACTTTCAGCAGTTATGTTTTTGTGGTCTTTTGTTCTTAAAATAGTGGTTTATGAGATTTGCAAATCATTCCATTTTCTTTTTATTTAGATTTTACACAGTGTCTAAACCTATTTGGAACAGGGATTGTACAGTTGTCCTCAGACTATTGTAGAGTTGTCCACAACTAAATATAAAAAGGAAGTTAAGTCTTCACAAATTAATTATTTCCCAACTCTTCTGTCAGTAAATCATCATTAGTAAATCCTGACTACTGTCATGAGTGTGAAAATGTATAGTCTATTTTTACTTTATTGCAGTTTTAACCATAGTCTTTGAGAGAAAACAGCTCTGAATTTGCTATTTTTTTCTTTCAGGTGGTCTGCAGGTGGTGGCAGATCTGATCCACCTGGACCAGGAACTGTATGGTATGCAAAATGACCCCATCAACATGGCTCTGCGCCGCTATTCTGGGATGGCCCTGACCAATCTCACCTTCGGTGATGTTGTCAATAAGGTGAGAAGAGACTAGATGTTTGTGGCTGGAGAGTCAATCCAGATACAGCCCTCCTTGATGGGAACCTAGTACATCAGCTTTAAAATAATTTAATGTTACAGACAGCACAGCTGTGGAAAATGAAGCCATGAGTGGTTTTATTTCATTCAGTTTTGTGTATCTTTGCCCCACAGGCCACCTTGTGCTCAAGGAAAAGCTGCCTTCAAGCTCTGGTGACCCAACTGGCCTCAGACAATGAGGAGCTTCATCAGGTGGTTTCCAGCATACTGAGGAACTTGTCCTGGAGGGCTGACATCAGCAGCAAGAGAGTACTCCGAGATATCGGCTGTGTGTCAGCATTGATGACCTGTGCACTACAGGCCACCAAGGTATCAAAAACAAACCCCTGCTGAACGCTTTCCAAGATATAATTTGACTTGTAATTTTGAATGTCAGTATTGATGTTGAGTTCAGTCATAACAAAGAACTCCTGTTTTCCGTTCTCGGTTCTGCAGGAGTCAACACTAAAGAGTCTTCTGAGTGCGCTGTGGAACCTTTCAGCTCACAGCATCGACAATAAGATAGCAATATGTTCGGTGGATGGTGCTCTGGGTTTCCTGGTCAGCACTCTGACATACCGCTGTCAGACCAACTCACTCGCCATCATTGAGAGTGGTGGCGGGATCCTGCGAAATGTGTCAAATCTGGTTGCCACACGAGAAGACTACAGGTAGGTCTGAAAGTCTTCAACATTGTTATCTAAGAATCACCTGGCAGAAATTTGTAATCATTTACTTGCATAAAAATTCAACAGCTTGGGGTAGTTTTTCCTTAACCATATGCTTTCCTAAATCAAAACTTTGCTATCTTTAGCATCCTGATCTCCCTGTAATAAAATTGCTAGTTTCACATTTGGAAAAATTCTTATTCTGTCAAAATTTTAGCTTATTCTGGCAAAGGTGAAATAAGCAATCACTATGGCACTGCATCTGTCATGCAACTACATACATTCCATGAGAATCACTCCTCTTCTTAGGCAATTGGCCAGATGGTCACCAAACTTCAATGATCCTCAGGTGGGTTTGCATCCCCGTTGTTCTCAAGGTTGAAGGTCAGAGATCTAGGCACTTATCGGATTTCACAAATATGGCTACTCCTTCTGGCAATAGCCTTGATAGTCAACAAACTCACTCAGTGATCCTTAGTGTGCTCAATATTAATGATACAAGCTATGAGTATGTGTCATTTCAACTTTCAGTAGGTCTAGGCTAAATACATGTATATGTATATGTATATGTATATAGAGAGAATGTTCTTGGTGACCATGGAGTATGTTTATCAGGCTAGAATGAGCTACTCCACCATTGATGAGCTGGGTGCGTCATTGTACAATATTTCTTATATTCATCATCATCATCATCATCATCATCATAAATTCATTATAGCTTGTTAGCTATTGCCATGTGGTTTTCATGTTTTATGTAATATTGAAAATACATTGTAGAGAACATATTCCTAATATACAACACTGAATATTTTGCTACTCTTGGACTGCATAGCACCTCTACCAAGTCTAAAAATTCCATGGAGTGATTTGTGGATTTGATTAAATCTGTTAATCTGTACAGAATATCAAGGAAAGTTCTCATAGTTATTTTACCAAAGCATATAACTTTACATAACCAAAAATGTAATAAATTAAAAATATAATTTGTGTAAAGTGTCCCCAAGACTTATGAAAGTCACTATATACAGTGGGGCAAAAAAGTATTTAGTCAGCCACCAATTGTGCAAGTTCTCCCACTTAAAAGATGAGAGAGGTCTCCAATTTTCATCATAGGTATACCTCAACTATGAGAGACAAAATGAGAAAAAAAAATCCAGAAAATCACATTGAAGGATTTTTAAAGAATTTATTTGAAAATTATGGTGAAAAATAAGTATTTGGTCAATAACAAAAGTTCATCTCAATACTTTGTTATATACCCTTTGTTGGCAATGACAGAGGTCAAACGTTTTCTGTAAGTCTTCACAAGGTTTTCACACACTGTTGCTGGTATTTTGGCCCATTCCTCCATGCAGATCTCCTCTAGAGCAGTGATGTTTTGGGGCTGTTGCTGGGCAACACAGACTTTCAGCTCCCTCCAAAGATTTTCTATGGGGTTGAGATCTGGAGACTGGCTAGGCCACTCCAGGACCTTGAAATGCATCTTATGAAGCCACTCCTTCGTTGTCCAGGCGGTGTGTTTGGGATCATTGTCATGCTGAAAGACCCAGCCACGTTTCATCTTCAATGCCCTTGCTGATGGAAGGAGGTTTTCACTCAAAATCTCACGATACATGCCCCCAATCATTCTTTCCTTTACACGGATCAGTCGTCCTGGTCCCTTTGCAGAAAAACAGCCCCAAAGCATGATGTTTCCACCCCCATGCTTCACAGTAGGTATGGTGTTCTTTGGATGCAACTCAGCATTCTTTCTCCTCCAAACACGACAAGTTGAGTTTTTACCAAAAAGTTCTATTTTGGTTTCATCTGACCATATGACATTCTCCCAATCCTCTTCTGGATCATCCAAATGCTCTCTAGCAAACTTCAGACGGGCCTGGACATGTACTGGCTTAAGCAGGGGGACACGTCTGGCACTGCAGGATTTAAGTCCCTGGCGGCGTAGTGTGTTACTGATGGTAGCCTTTGTTACTTTGGTCCCAGCTCTCTGCAGGTCATTCACTAGCCCCCCCTGTGTGGTTCTGGGATTTTTGCTCACCGTTCTCATGATCGTTTTGACCCCACGGGGTGAGATCTTGCGTGGAGCCCCAGATCGAGGGAGATTATCAGTGGTCTTGTATGTCTTCCATTTTCCAATAATTGCTCCCACAGTTGATTTCTTCACACCAAGCTGCTTACCTATTGCCGATTCAGTCTTCCCAGTCTGGTGCAGGTCTACAAATTTGTTTCTGGTGTCCTTTGACAGCTCTTTGGTCTTGGCCATAGTGGAGTTTGGAGTCTGACTGTTTGAGGTTGTGGACAGGTGTCTTTTATACTGATAACGAGTTCAAACAGGTGCCATTAATACAAGTAACAAGTGGAGGACAGAGAAGCCTCTTAAAGAAGAAGTTACAGGTCTGTGAGAGCCAGAAATCTTGCTTGTTTGTAGGTGACCAAATACTTATTTTCCACCATAATTTGCAAATAAATTCTTTAAAAATCAGACAATGTGATTTTCTGGATTTTTTTTTTCTTATTTTGTCTCTCATAGTTGAGGTATACCTATGATGAAAATTGGAGACCTCTCACATCTTTTAAGCGGGAGAACTTGCACAATTGGTGGCTGACTAAATGCTTTTTTGCCCCACTGTATGTAAATCCGAGTTATTATTATTACTATTATTTCTTAATATTTCAACCCCAATTCAGGTGAAGTTGGAATGTTGTGCAAATCGTAAATAAAAACAAAATACAATTATTTAAAATAATTTTCAACCTGTATTCAATTGAATACACTACAAAGACCCCCTCACGGATCGTCGCCTTATCGTGGTGGCGGGGTCTGTGTGCCCCAGTGATCCCAGGAGCTATGTCGTCCGGGGCAATTTGCCTCTG
Source organism: Pholidichthys leucotaenia (assembly GCA_020510985.1). Lineage (NCBI taxonomy): Eukaryota > Metazoa > Chordata > Actinopteri > Cichliformes > Pholidichthyidae > Pholidichthys > Pholidichthys leucotaenia. Next base: position 224,476,267 of record CM035841.1, read on the forward strand.
ATAGGGTCACCCAAGACAAACTGGTTCTGGGTGAAGGGCCAGACTAAGAACGATCCAACAGACTTTCATGATAAATTCTAGATCAAGGTTTCAGTGTACCCCGCCCGGTATGGGGTTACCGGGGCCCCACCCTGGAGCCAGGCTTGGGGGAGGGGCTCGACAGCTAGTGTCTGGTGGCCGGGTTTCCACCCATGGGACCCGGCCGGGCTCAGCCCGAAGGAGTTACATGGGTCCACCCTCCAGTGGGCTCACCACCTGCAGGAGGGATCATGGGGGTCCGGTGCTATGTGGATTAGGTGGCGGTCAAAGGTGGAGACCTTGGCGAACTGATCCCAAGCTTTCTAAACTGGCTTTTGGTACGTGGAATGCCACCTCTCTGGTGGGGAAGGAGCCTGAGCTGGTGTACGAGGTTGAGAGATACCGGTTAGATATTATCGGCCTCACCTCAACACAGAGCTCTGGTTCCGGAACCAGTCTCCTGGAGAGGGGCTGGGGCTTGGCCTTTTCTGGAGTTGCCCCGGGCAAGAGGCGACGAGCAGGAGTGGGTATTCTTGTATCCCCCCACCTTGCTGCCTCTGTATTGGAGATTTCCCCGGTGGATGAAAGGGTTTCTTCCCTGCGCCTTCGGGTTGGGAAACGGGTCCTGACCATCATTTGTGCCTATGCACCAAATGATGTTTCAGAGTACCCACCCTTTTTGAAGTCTGTGACTGGGGTGCTGGAGGGTGCTTCTTTTGGAGACTCCATTGTCCTTCTGGGGGACTTCAATGTGCACGTGGGCAACGACAGTGAAACCTGGAGGGGAGTGATTGGGAGGAACGGCCTGCCCAATCTGAACCCGAGTGGTGTTCAGTTATTGGACTTCTGTGCTAACCACAGTTTGTCCATAACAAACACCATGTTCAAGCATAAGGGTGTCCATATGTGCACCTGGCACCAGGACACCCTAGGTCGCAGGTCAATGATTGATTTTGTTATTGTGTCATCAGACCCGCGACCGTATGTCTTGGACACTCGGGTAAAGAGAGGTGCAGAGCTGTCAACTGATCACCACCTGGTGGTGAGTTGGATCTGATGGCAGGGGAGGAAGCCGTTCAGACCTGGTAGACCCAAACGTATAGTGAGGGTGTGCTGGGAACGTCTGGCTGAGGCCCCTGTCCGGGAGGTCTTCAACTCTCACCTCCGGAAGAACTTCAGCCACATTCTGAGGGAGTCTGGAGACATGGAGTCTGAATGGGCCATGTTCTCCACCTCTGTTGTTGAAGCGGCGGCCCAGAGCTGCGGCCGCAAGGTGGTCGGTGCATCTCGTGGTGGCAACCCCCGAACCAAGTGGTGGACACCAGTGGTGAGGGGGGCCATTAAGCTGAAGAAGGAGTCCTATCAAGCATGGTTGGCTTGTGGGACTCCCGAAGCAGCTGAGGTGTACCGGCAGGCCAAGTGGAGTGCAGCTCGGGTGGTTGCTGAAGCAAAAACTCGGGTATGGGAGAAGTTTGGTGAGACCATGGAACAAGACTTTCGGTCAGCCTCGAAGAGATTCTGGCAAACTATCCGGCGGCTCAGGAGGGGAAAGCAGCTCCCTGTCCACAATGTGTATGGTGCGGATGGGGCGCTGTTGACTTCGACTGGGGATATCGTCGGGCGGTGGAAGGAATACTTTGAGGATCTCCTCAATCCCACTGATACACCTTCCACAGAGGAAGCAGGGTTTGTGGACGAGGGGGATGACTCGCACAGGGGCTGAGGTCGCCAAGGTGGTTAAAAATCTCCTTGGTGGCCGGGCCCCAGGGGTAGACAAGATTAGCCCTGAGTACCTCAAGGCCCTGGACGCTGTAGGGCTGTCATGGTTGACACGCCTCTGCAACATTGCGTGGAGGTCGGGGGCAGTGCCTTTGGCATGGCAAACCGGGGTGGTGGTTCCTGTCTTCAAAAAAGGGGACCGGAGGGTGTGCTCCAACTTTAGAGGGATCACACTCCTCAGCCTCCCTGGGAAGGTCTATGCCAAGGTACTAGAGAGGAGAGTCCGGCCGTTGGTCGAACCTCGGATTCAGGAGGAGCAATGTGGTTTTCGTCCTGGCCATAGCACATCGGACCAGCTCTTTACCCTCTCGAGAATTCTCGAGGGTTTGTGGGAGTTTGCCCAACCAGTTTACATGTGTTTTGTGGACTTGGAGAAGGCATTTGACTGCATCCCTCGTGTTTTTTTGTGGGGGGTGCTTCGGGAGTATGGGGTATCAGGCTTGTTGTTACAAGCTATTCGGTCTCTGTACGACCGTTGTGAGAGTTTGGTTTGTATTGCCAACACTTGGTCGGACTCATTCCAAGTGACAGTTGGACTCCGCCAGGGCTGCCCTTTGTCACTGATCCTGTTCATAATTTTTATGGACAGGATTTCTAGGCGCAGCCAGGGAATGGAGGGCGTCATGCTTGGTGACCACAGGATCTCATCTCTGTTGTTTGCAGATGATGTTGTCCTGTTGGCTTCATCCAGCAATGACCTACAGCTCTTGCTGGGACGGTTTGCCGCTGAGTGTGAAGCAGCTGGGATGAAAATCAGCACCTCCAAGTCTGAGTCCATGGTCCTCAGCCGGAAAAAGGTGGATTGTCCTGTCTGGGTTGGGGACAGGCTCCTGCCCCAAGTGGAGGAGTTTAAGTATCTTGGGGTCTTATTCACGAGTGAGGGGAAAATGGAGCAAGAGATTGACAGACGGATCGGAGCAGCATCTACAGTGATGCGGATGTTGTACCGGTCTGTTGTGGTGAAGAGGGAGCTGAGTTCTAAGGCAAAGCTGTCAATTTACCAGTCAATCTACGTTCCTGCTCTCAGCTATGGTCACGAGCTTTGGGTAATGACCGAAAGAACAAGATCGCGGATACAAGCGGCTGAAATGAGCTTTCTCCGTAGGATTGCTGGACTCACCCCTCAGAGATAGGGTGAGGAGCTCAGTCATCCGGGAGAGGCTCAGAGTAGAACCGCTGCTTCTCCACATTGAAAGGAGTCAGTTGAGGTGGTATGGGCATCTGCTTAGGATGCCTCCTGGACACCTCCCACTTGAGGTGTTTCGGGCACGTCTCATTGGGAGGAGACCCCTGGGCAGACCCAGGACTCGATGGAGAGACTATGTCTCCCAGCTGGTCTGGGAACGCCTTGGTATCCTCTCTGAAGAGCTGGAGCAGGTGGCGGGGGAGAGGGAAGTCTGGGCTTCTCTGCTTGAACTGCTGCCTCCGCGACCCAGACCTCCGGAAAAACAGTAGAAGATGGATGGACACTACAAAGACAAGATAATGTTTAATGTTAATGTTCAAACTGATAAGCTTTGTTTTGTTACAAATATTGACTCCTTTGATGCAACATGTTCCAAAAAAGCTGGGACAGGGGTAACATCAAACTGGGAAAGTTGAAGAATGTTCAAAAACACCATTTTGGAATGTTCCATAGGTGAACAGGTTCATTGGAAACAGGTGAGTGTCATGATTGGGTATAAAAGGAGCATCTCCAAAAGGCTCAGTCATTCACAAGGACGGATGGGGCAAGGTGAATCACTGTGTGGGCAAATAGTCCAACAGTTTAAGAACAACGTTTCTCAAAGTATAATTGCAAAGAAGTTCAGAATTTCATCATCTACAGTCCATAATGTCATAAACAAATTTGGAGAATCTGGAGAAATTTTGAGAAAATCTGGAGAAGTGGGCAGTGGGCCTAATGGTTAGGGATGTGGACTGGTGACTGGAAAGTTGTCGGTTCAGTCCCTGGACCGACAGGATCAGATCTGGGTGGGACAGATGACATAGCAGTGTTTGCCCCACCCTCATTAACCCACTGTGGTGCCCTTGAGCAAGGCCCTTGACTCCACCTGCTCCAGTGGAGCTGCTCAGTGGCCACAGGTCAGTCTGTGGTTGTACTGTGCAGCTTCCTGGCATGAATATGTAACTGTGTGAGTGTGAACAGGGCGTCCTTGAAAAACAGAGGTTGCCTCTCAATGAACCCTCCCTGAATAAATAAAGGTTAAATAAAATAAATTTCTGCATGTAAGTGGCAAGGCTGAAAACCAACATTGAATGTCTGTGTCCTTTGATCCCTCAGATGGCACTGCTTTAAAACCCAACATGATTCTTTAATAATAATATCAATAATAATAATAATAATAATAATAATAATAATAATAATAATAATAATAATAATATTAATATTATTATTTCTAGGTGCCTTTCAATCCCCAAGGCGACCTTACAAAAGGAGCATTAAAACATTAAAAACAGATTTAAAATGCAATAATGAAGCTTAGTTAACATAAACAACAAACCAAGGACTGAATTTATAAGGCAAATTATCAAAGGATATTACCACGTTGACTCAGGAACACTTTGGAAAACCATTGTCAGTTAACACAGTTTGTTGTTGCATCTACAAGTGCAAGTTAAAACTCTACCATGCAAAGCAAAAACCATATTTCAACAACATCCAGAAACGTTGCCAATTGTTCTCGACCCATTCTCATCTAAGATGGACTAATGCAAAGTGGAAAAGTGCGCTGTAGTCTGACAAGTCCATATTTCAAATCATGGATGTCATGTCCTCTGGGATTAATAGGAAAAGGACATCCATTGTTATCAGTGGAAAGTTCAAAATCCAGCATCTGTGATGGTATGGGGGTGTGTTAGTGCCCATGGCATGGGTAACTTGCACATCCATGAAGGCACCATTAATGCTGAATGGTACAGTACATACAGGTTTTGGAGCAACATATGGTGTCATCCACGGAACGTCTTTTTCAGAGACATCCCTGCTTATGTCAGCAAGACAATGCCAAGCCACCTTCTGCACATGTTACAACAGTGTGGTTTCATAGTGCCGACACTAGACTGGCCCGTCTCCCACTGAAAATGTGTGTTACATTACGAAGCACAAAATATGACACAAAGACCCTGGACTGTTGAGCAACTGAAGTCATACATCAATTAAGAGTGGGAAACAATTTTACCTGCAAAGCTTCAACAGTTAGTGTCCTCAGTTCCTAAATGCTTATACAGTAGTAAAAATGCCCCTGGACCAGCTTTTTTGGAATGTGTTGCAGGCATCAAATTAAAAATGAGTGAATATTTGCAACAAAACTATAAAGTTTATCAGTTTGAACATTAAATATTTTGTCTTTGTACTGTATTGAATTGAAAATAGGTTGAGGGGCGGTGCGGTGGCGGAGTGGTTAGCACTGTGGCAGCACAGCAACTCACCCTTGGCCGGGGGATCCTGGGTTCGATCTCAGCCCCCGACCAACAGTGATCTGTGTGGAGTTTGCATGTTCTCCCCGTGTCTGCGTGGGTTTACTCCGGGATTTCTCCGGTTTCCTCCCACATGCCAAAAACATGCAAGTTAGGTTAATTGGCATCAAACTGGGGATTCTAAATTGTCCTTAGGTATGACTGTGAGAGTGAATGGTTGTCTGTCTCTCTGTGTTGGCCCTGCGATAGACTGGCGATCTGTCCAGGGTGTACCTTGCCTCTCGCCCAAAGATGCTGGGATAGGCTCCAGCCCCCTCGCGACCCGAAAAGGATTAAGCGGAAGAAGATGAATGAATGAATGAATGAATGAAAATTATTTTTAAATCATTGTATTCTATCTTTATTTACATTTTACATAATGTCCCAACTTCACCGAAATTGGGGTTGTATGTGTGATTGAGAAGATTTACACATTTATAATTTGTTTTTAAATATAATAAATGAGCCAGATTTTGTTGGAGGTTTTTGCTGTTAAAAGTGACTTTTTACCTTTTTACTGTCACCAGTTGGCAATGGATTGGCTAATTGGTGGGGATTCTTTCTGAATCTGTTTGGTCTTTACCCTACAATAAGAAGTTCTATGAAGTGATTGTTGTTGTGAATTGGTGCCATACAAATAAAGCTGAGATGAAATGAAAAAAAATATATTTTTAGTTATAGAATTTTAATATATCCTAGGTAACCCCCAACTTAACTCTTTTGGTGAAAAGAGAGTACCATGCTAACAAAAAGAACTTATCACAATGCTTTTAGTGGCAGTACAAAATAGAAACTCTATAGAGGTATCAAAGAAGATTAAATAAAGAAATCAGCATGTTTTGCAAAATGCCCAACTTAGATGAAAGATGTGCAATGAACATGTTTCCAGTTATTGGTCAGAAAGTTATTAAAGTGCCATTTGCTATCTTGTTCCCAGGCAAATCCTCAGGGACAACAACTGCCTCCAAACTTTGCTGCAGCACCTGCGCTCACACAGCCTGACCATAGTGAGCAATGCCTGTGGGACTCTTTGGAACCTTTCAGCCAGAAGCCCTAAAGACCAGGAGCTGCTGTGGGACCTTGGTGCAGTGAGCATGCTGCGCAATCTGATCCACTCCAAGCACAAGATGATAGCAATGGGCAGTGCTGCAGCTTTAAGGAACCTCCTTGCTAATCGACCCCTGAAATATAAAGATGTTGCAGTTGTGTCCCCTGGCTCCTGCATGCCCTCACTCTACATGAGGAAACAAAAAGCGCTGGAAGCAGAACTCGATGCCAAACACCTAGCAGAGACCTTTGATAGAATTGAGAAGCAGAGCCCCAAGCATCTAACCTTCAACAAGCCGCTACGGCACATTGAAAGTCTGGCGAAGGATTACGCCTCTGACTCTGGTTGCTTTGATGATGATGAAGCCCCTAATGTCTCCAGTAGTCTGGAAACTGGAAGTTTCTCCATGCTGTCAATGTTTCTCACCAACTCTAACTTCATGCAAAACCAGCAACGTAAAAGGGACAGCAAACCTGAGAGAGATATAGATCCACCTCAGACCACTGAGAAGAGAAACATTCCCCCTGATGATGTGGTCTCTGCCACTGCAGAGAAGCTGGCAAAAAAGATCACTAACACAGTTGCCAAGATTGACAGGTTAGTAGAGGACATCACCATGCACACATCCTCTGAGGATAGTTTGAGCCTCAGCTCTGAGGACCACCTGGCAGATTGGCCTTATGGACAGAACGAACTCAACGAAGGCAGAGCCAATTCATGCTCCCCCTGCTATCTCTCTGATACAAGCAGCTTGGCCCACAGAGAGCACTTTAGCCGAGCCCATGCCCTCTTACGCCTCAAAGCAGCACATACAAGTGTATCAACAGATAGTTTGAATAGCAGTAGCACCAGTGATGGATACTGTGGCAGTAAAGACCAGATGAGACCAGCTCCAAGAGTGCTAATGATCCAGCAACAACAACGACCCAATCAGCTTGACCTTAAGGTCGCTCATCAAGAGTACGTCAATGTAGGACCTTCTTTCCTGAATGATGATAAACAGCAAGAAATTCCTGAGAGAGATTCAGTGGACAACAAAGATATAAAAACCGTAGATTTAAACACAGACATGGAAAAGAACCAAGAACCAGCTGTACAAACACCTGTCAGTGCATCCACAAAAATGTCCTCTGATGTTAGCATGACTTCAATTAAACAGTCTCCTTCCTATCAGCAGGTCCCCCTTATTCAGAGTGTGGCTAAATTTGGAGTAGCAAAGACAGCCATCAATGTTCAGGCTGCCCAAGCAATGAGGAGGCAAGCATGGGTACCTGCTGTGATGACTGGGGGAAGTATGACAAATTTGTCTCCCGTTACTTCCAAAAGTCCAACAATCGGGCCATTGGAAACAGTCCAGAAATACTCTGTGGAGAATACCCCGATTTGCTTCTCCCGCTGCAGTTCACTGTCCTCCCTCTCCTCTGGTGATGGAGCTTTGGATGGACAAAGTGAGAATGAGTTGGAGAGTGACTCGTCATTAGAAATAATTGAAGTGGAGGATGGAGAGGTGGTGAAGAAAGAGGAGGAGGATGAAACTTTAAAAGATCTGAGTGACAGCCAGCTGCTGATGACAGACTCAAAATCCTTTCCCATCAAAGAGACAGATCCCATTGAGATTCCCTGTCCTGCCAAAAGAGAAAAGGTGTTCTTTCGGGGAACTTCACCCGCCATACTTGAAGACAGATCTCCATCGAGCTCATCTGAGAATTACATTCATGAGACGCCCCTTGTAATGAGTCGCTGCAGTTCTGTAAGTTCACTGGGCAGCTTTGAGTCTCCTTCTATTGCCAGCTCAATCCAAAGTGATCCTTGCAGTGAGATGATTGATGGAACAATAAGTCCCAGTGATCTTCCAGACAGCCCAGGGCAAACTATGCCATCCAGTCGAAGTAAAACTCCGTGTTGTGTTGAGCCAAACGGGCCAGATACACAGACCACAGGAATAGGAGGGCAGTGGGAAAACAGCTTGTGGAAGTTCATGGAGATTGCTGACTCGAAAGAGAGGTTTAATCTTCCTCCAGATTTGGACAAAATGATCTATTTCACAGTGGAAAAACCGACAGAGAACTTCTCATGTGCCTCCAGTTTAAGTGCCCTACCTCTTCATGAGCACTACATACAGAAAGATGTGGAATTGAAATTAACACCACTTCTCCAACAAAGTGACAATAATCTCTCTTTCACTGATGAGGATGAGCAAGGACTCGATAATGGGGAGCGATACAGTGAGGGGAACTCTGATGACGACATAGAAATCTTAAAGGAATGCATCAACTCAGCAATGCCATCCAAATTCAGAAAAATAAGACCTTCCCTGATGACCACCATTACTCCTCATATTCTTAGTTCTCAGATCAGGAAACCAATACATCTTCCAGTATTTTCATCTTACATCAAGCTTCCAAATGGGAAAACCCAAACGTGTCCTGGGAGGAGAATTGTCATCCCACAAAAAGACCTAAAATTTGATGATTCATCATTTACCGACTCAGCAGAAGGCACTCCGGTCAACTTCTCTAGCACATCACTAAGTGATGAGACACTACAGTATCCAGTTAAGGAGAGGGAGCTTAAAGACTACACAGCTAAGGGTGCGAGCAAACAGGAACTGGTTGATGATGAGGCAAAGAGGATTGAAGATTTAAGGATATTTTCACACTTCCACAAGCCCAACAGAATGAACTATCCCCCTGAGATACAAATGAGTCGAACAACCAAACATGTGATTCCCACTCAGAGGGTGCTAATGCAGAGCAAGGAAGTAGCTGATAGAGTAGCAAACCAAAATAACCGTGAATTTTCTCAACAAAGGAAGAGGCAAGATCCTGTCAGGAAAATGGAATTACCCGTAATTAAGCAAAACTCTGAAGGTAACAACAAAGTGGGATTTCAAAAGGGAAACATAATTCGACAAATGACACATTCTTCAGAGGACAGTAACAGCTTCTCTGACAAGAATGAAGAAGTAGTGAATGGAACAAGAAAACAATTTAGAGAATCAAGTAGATATACCCTCTCCCGCAGTATGACAAATATCGGCCGAACAGATAATTCCCAAGCAGTGCCCAGAGGGTTTTACAAAATAAAGCAGAATCTAATAAAGGATGAATCCATGGCAGGCTATTCACTAAGCTCTTCTCTCAGTTCACTGAGTGATGCTGAATATGAGGATCATAAATCAAAAGCCCAACAAATATGGTACAAGAACAGACACAACAAAGTGTTGAATATGGTGCAGCAAACAAAGCCAATGACTATTCACTGCCAATATGAAGAGCAAAGCTCACCAAGCTCAGTGAGCATGGATTCAGAAGATGATCTCCTTCAGAAATGTATAACATCTGCAATGCCCAAACAGAAAAAGAAACTGGCTACCAGAAAGAAGAAAGTAGAAGATTCACAAAAACAACAGGCCACTAACTGGTGGGACATGGATGAGGAGATGGACAAAGATGATATGGCATGGGATAAAGATTCAGATCTCAACAGTGTTGAATGGAGAGCGATACAGGAAGGTGCCAACTCTGTGGTCACTGGACTGCAAGCTTCAAAGTCTCAAGAGCCGTCTTCTGAAGAGACAGAGTCAGTCCTGTCATTCCTATCAGCATCCAGCTTTACTCCTAAAGAAAGAAAGTTTGCTAAAGAAAAAAAGGCAAATAAACCTTTAGACTTTGCACAGCGCAAGCCAGTTCCAAACTTACCTGTGGTTTTTAGAGGCAGGACAGTAATCTACACACCGAAAAAAGAAACAGTACCATCACAAAGACCTCCTCCCAGAAAAGCATTAATCAAAACAAATGCTCCAAAGAATCCAAACCTTGCTCAGCACAGATCAAAGAGCCTTCATCGACTAGGTCACCCTCAGGATAGTGAGCTTTCTTTGCCAAAAAGGAGCTCTACTCCACCTCCAAGGATACCAAAAAGTTCATCCTCTGGATCGTCACAAAGCTCTACACCATCCAAACATTCCCAAAGGAAGTTACCATCCCCAAATCAGACAAGTAAATCTAACCAGAAAAAGAACACAGTGCCAGCTAATAGCCCACCAGCCAGTAGTCCTCATGAAAGAAAAGGGCGCTGTCCTGTCATGAATCAAAATGAGAAATCCCCTCCACCTAAAACTCAGAAGTCCCCCGTCCGAATCCCTTTCATGCAAAATTCAGCCAAGCAACCAAGACCTCTCTCACCACTGGTCACCAACCAGACAACCAATGGGCCAACCAGTCAGATCAGTGGGAAAAGGGTGGTGCCAGCCAATCGGCTAAACCTCATCAGAATGACTTCTGTTCATTCAAGTGCGAGCGAGTCTGATCGCAGTGGATTCTTGAGACAGCTGACATTTATTAAAGAATCAAAGACTGTGCTAAAACGTGATGGCTCTGCTCGCAACACACCAGGATCTCAGAACGGATCCCCTCGCAGAGCAGTACCTGGTGCTTCAGCTGTCTTCCTTTGCTCATCACGCTGTCAGGAACTAAAGGCAGCTGTGCAGCCACCAAGAAGGGTGGAGGTAAAACATCTTGGAAAAGCACAGCAAGACCAGAGGGAAAACGCTGGCATTCAGAAGCAGACCACAAACCCTTCAAGAGCAACGTCCAATGAGAGAGGCCTATCCTTAAGACGTTCTAGCCGGAGAACAAGCTCTGAAAGCCCCTGTAGGATTGCCCAGCAGAACAGGCCTGGCAGGTTGTCTGGAGTCAGACTGCAACAAGACAGAGACACATTTAAACGTCATGCTTCATCACCAAGCATAAACATACTGAGCCGTGTGACCAGTCGTTCTTCCCTACGCTCATCATCATCTGATTCAAGTGGAAGAGCCAAGAGTGAGGATGATACCAAAAAGAAAGGGCATAGAGCTGGGTCTTCACTGAATGATGGTGCTACCTGGAGAAGGATCAGGGATGAAGATGTACCTCAGATTTTGAAAAGCACTCTTCCAGCTAATGCATTGCCTCTGGTGCCTTCTCCTGATAGGGAAAAGCCAAAGCTACCGGCTCTTCCAGGAAAACTGCCAACCATTCTTATTGCATCTCGCAAAACAAGTGATGCAACAGTCCAGACAGATTTTTCAAATGACAAGACCAATTCAAGTACCTCTCCAACAGCTGAAACAACTACAGTGTTCTCAGAGGAAGTAGCAAGATTTGGTGTCTTTAGGAAGATTAATGGCGCCTCTGGGAATAACCAACATGAAGTAGAGTTAGATGGCTCACTGAGGAGCCACAGCACCCTCTCCACAGGAACACTTGACAGCCATTTGGGTGGCGTTGTCACTTTCCGGCAAGGATCCCCAAGCAAAGCAGCTCGAGTCACTCCATTTAACTACACCCCTAGTCCTATGGCCTGCAGCCTACCTGAAGCACAGGATCAAGCAGACACAAATGAAAAGTCGGGGGAGAAAAGTGGGTCATAAGGTTTTTGGGAATTTTTTGTGTACATTACACTAAAATTCATCACTCAGATGGACAGATATGAAGTGTGATGGCTGTTATACCTCAGGCATTGACCGTTTATTTGCATCATTCACTCTGATCACAGCTTCTATCCACCTTTGACCGAGTACTGATGTACTGAGGCCATCTGGCATGAACTGTTTCGGAGCTGTAGTTCAGAGGAGCATTTCACGTTGGGAGAAAGTGCATCTTTTTTTGTATTCTTTTATATTTGTAAAATAATTTCATGGTAGAAATGTAGTAAACACATATACAGTGCATCCAGAAAGTATTCACAATGCTTCACTTTTTCCACATTTTGTTATGTTACAGCCTTATTCCAAAAGGGATTAAATTCATTTTTTTTCCTCAAAATTCTACACACAATACCCCATAATGACAATGTCAGAAAACTTTTTTTGAGATTTTTGCAAATTTATTAATAATAAAAAAAACTAAGAAATCACATGTACATAAGTATTCACAGCCTTCGCCATGAAGCTCAAAATTGAGCTCAGATGCATCCTGTTTTCACTGATCATCCTTGAGATGTTTCTGCAGCTTAATTGGAGTCCACCTGTGGTAAATTCAGTTGATTGGACATGATTTGGAAAGGCACACACCTTGCTATATAAGGTCCCACAGTTGACAGTGCATGTCAGAGCACAAACCAAGTATGAAGTCAAAGGAATTGTCTGTAGACCTCCTAGACAGGATTGTCTCAAGGCACAAATCTGGGGAAGGGAACAGAAAAATTCTTGCTGCTTTGAAAGTCCCAATGAGCACAATAGCCTCCATCATCCATAAATGGAAGAAGTTTAAAACCATCAGGACTCTTCCTAGAGCTGGCCGGCTGTCTAAACTGAGCAATCAGGGGAGACGGGATTTAGTCAGGCAGTTGACCAAGAACCCAATGGTCACTCTGTCAGAGCTCCAGCATTGCTCTGTGAAGAGAGGAGAACCTTCCAGAAGGACAACCATCTCTGCAGCAATCCACCAGTCAGACCTGTATGGTAGAGTGGCCAGACGGAAGCCCCTCCTTAGTAAAAGGCACATGGCAGCGCACCTGGAGCTTGCCAAAAGGCACCTGAAGGACTCTCAGACCATGAGAAGCAAAATTCTGTGGTCTGATGAGACAAATATTGAACTCTTTGGCGTTAATGCCAGGTGTCATGTTTGGAGGAAACCAGGCACCGTTCATAACCACACCAATGTTGGTAGCAGCATCATGCTGTGGGGATGTTTTTTAGCGGCAGGAATTGGGAGACTAGTCAGGATAGAGGGAAAGATGAATGCAGCAATATACAGAGACATCCTGGATGAAAACCTGTTTCAGAGTGTTCTTGACCTCAGACTGGGGCGATGGTTCAACTTTCAGCGGGACAACAACCCTAAGCACACAGCCAAGATATCAAAGGAGTGGCTTCAGGACAACTCTGTGAATGTCCTTGAGTGGCCCAGCCAGAGCCCAGACCCGAATCCAATTGAACATCTCTGGAGAGATCTGAATATGGCTGTGCACCGACGCTTCCCATCCAACCTGATGGAGCTTGAGAGGTGCTGCAAAGAGGAATGGGCAACACTGCCCAAAGATAGGTGTGCTAAGCTTGTGACATCATATTCAAAAAGACTTGAGGCTGTAATTGCTGCCAAAGGTGCATCAACAAAGTATTGCACGAAGGCTGTGAATACTTATGTACATGTGATTTCTTAGTTTTTTTATTTTTAATAAATTTACAAAAATTTCAAAAAAACTTTTTTTCATATTGTCATTATAGGGTATTGTGTGTAGAATTTTGATGAAAAAAAATGAATTTAATCCCTTTTGGAATAAGGCTGTAACATAACAAAATGTGGAAAAAGTGAAGCGCTGTGAATACTTTCCGGACGCACTGTAGCAAAAGACAATGAACTTTTCAGCACATAACCTTTCTCCTGAAAACAATCGATAAACTCTTATGCAACTTAAGAATGAAAACTCAAACACCTGAAAAGGTGTAAACAGTGGCGGACTCTCACCACAAACTTAAACTCTCTGACATGTATTTTTTACAAAAAATGATATGCTTTGGACCCTTGCTTCACCGTGTGTACTTAATATGATGTTAACTTTCTTCCTTTTTTCCCAGCACAGTACAAAATCCATCATTGTGTAGAATTCAGTGTCATCTTATCAATATGTACATCTACCAAGGATTTATTGTGCAATTCTGCACAACAGCTTTAGTATGAATCTGTGTTAAACTTCTATATTTTGTCAGAAAGTTAACATTTGTACTTACGTCTAATGTTTTTTGTCCGTTGTATTATGGCAGCCAAATTTTAATACCCAACTCTAACTGTTTAGATGCTTTGAAATTTTTAATTTGCTTTGCATCATTGAATCCTGACAAATGGTTTGGTGAGTGTACAGTGATGAAAGTAAGTTTTAACACTTAAGGGGGGGTAGTTATTGGCTTCATTTCCAGATGCAGTGAGGCCATTTTGACAACAAAAATAACTTAGTTTATATCCAGTAGATTATTTACATTACACCTATCTAACACTTTGCTCATGAAGTTACATATTGCACCACATTTCTGAAAGTGCACTAAAAGCTGTCCAGAAATGACTTGCATCTGATTGCTCTGTTCTTATTAGACATTATTTCTAAACTCATTTTTAGCAAAAAGAAAGCTTGGACCTAGATGGTGCAACTAGCATAACTTTTAGATGAAAATTCTAATTAAAATTCTAATTGATTTTAAGACTTTAGTGCAATGCCTGTTGATACCACTGGCTCCTGTAGATGGAAACTGAAATTATGGCATAGATATCCACTAGCTAACTATAGTCCACCAAAAGTCACGCTCTAGCCATCATATAGGCTGAGAGGTTCCCGTACTGGGAGACTGTTGATCTTTGTATCAGGTATAGGTTTGAGTGTTATACTCATAATTAATTTTTTTTGAAGTAAATATTACCATGGGATTTGAACATTATAAAGACCCCATAAAAGGAAAAATATCTAACCTCATACTGCTCAACCACCCTTAAAGTACACACTCTGAAGACTCATTTAAAGGATATCAAAATTGTTGTCTGTATTAGAACAGCTTTCTCTGGGTCACTTCACTCTCTCTCTCTATTACAGTATTTTTCATCAGGGTTGTAAATACCATGAAGATATACAAAAGCTTCCAGCGTGGCTCCCTGACAGCATGCTAATACATATACATATACTGTGTATATATATATATATATACTGTATATATATATATATATATATATATATATATATATATATATATATACTGTATATATACACTGTATATGACTGTTTACTTACACCTGCTGACATTGTGAACATTGGGTAATATTCAGCAGTAAGTGCTTTCCACAGCTCTACTAGCCATCCATATTCTTTGATCTACATCTGTCAGTCTTGAAAAAAGATATGATATATGTGTTTACTATAGATCCAGGTACTGTTTGCTGTGGAGTGTTTCAGGCTTTGCGTGGACCCTCTATAGGTCTTTCTATAATGTGTCAATATCTGCTATTACTGTGTTACTGTAAAAGTAGTGATAGATGGAGAAGAACAAAGACAATGAATATTCTCTGTAGTTTTGACCTTCTTTCACGTGAGGTGGATGGGCCCAAAAGTGCTTGGGGTGGGGGACCCACATCTATACTCCCAAAGCATGTTTTAATAAAACCTGAGAAGCTTCTGAATGCAAGTCTATTACTTAATAATTTCTCATGAGACAGATCTGTCTTTAAATGTCATACACACACACACACACACACACACTTGCACACACACACATACAGCGGGGAAAATAAGTATTGAACACATCAAGTTTTTTCTCATTAAACATATTTCTGATGGATCCACTGACCTGAGATTTTCACCAGATATCAGTAACAACCGAAGTAATCCATACATACAAAGAAATCAAGGCAACTGTGTTCACAAAACAAGTTATATTTAACAAAGTGGAATGACACAGGGAATAAGTATTGAACACACTTGGTGAAATTCATTTAATATTTAGTAGAAAAGCCTTTGTTGATAACAGCTTCCAGATGCCTCCTATATGGAGAACCTAGGCGCAGGCAGTGATTTTAGCCCAGGGGTGTCAAACTCATTCCATGGAGGGCCAAGACCCTGCAGGTTTTACCTCCACCCAGTGTCTTCAGCAGGTGTTTTCATTGATCAGCAATCAGTGAGGGGAAATTCAGTGAAATCTCCTGTTGAAGACACTGGGTGGAGGTAAAACCTGCAGGGTCTTGGCCCTCCACGGAATGAGTTTGACACCCCTGTGCTAAAATTTAGCCCATTCTTCCACATAAACTGTCTTCAAATCTTGAAGGTTCTGTGCGTGTCTTCTATGAACTCTGCTCTTCAGTTCGTTCCATAGATTTTCAGTTGGATTCAGGTCAGGTGACTGACTGCGCCATTCTAGCAGCTTTATTTTCCTTCTCTGGAGCCAGTTGAGTTTCCTTAGCTGTGTGTTTGGGTTTTTATATATATATATATATATATATATATATATATATATATATATATATATATATATATATATATATATATATGTATATATATACTGTATATACACAGTGGTGTGAAAAAGTGTTTGCCCCCTTCCTGATTTCTCATTTTTTGGTATGTTTGTCACACTTAAATGTTTCAGATCATCAAACAAATTTAAATATTACACAAAGATAACAAATAAAAACACAAAATGCAGTTTTTAAATGAAGGTGTTTATTATTAAGGGTAAAAAAAAACCAAACCTACATGGCCCTGTGTGAAAAAGTGATTCCACCCCCCACCCCACCCCCGTAAAAACATAAGTTAACTGTGGTTTATCACATTTTTGGAAAGCTTGAGTTCAGTTTCTCTAGCCACACCCAGGCCTGATTACTGCCACACCTGTTCTCAATCAAAAAAATCACTTAAACAGGACCTGCCTGACAAAGTGAAGTAGACCAAAAGATCCTCAAAAGCAAGACATCATGCTACAATCCAAAGAAATTCAGGAACAAATGAGAAACAAAGTAATTGAGATCTGTCAGTCTGGAAAAGGTTATAAAGCCATTTCCAAAGCTTTGGGACTCCAGCGAACCACAGTGAGAGGCATTATACGCAAATGGCGAAAACATGGAAGAGTGGTGAACCTTCCCAGGAGTGGCCGGCCATCCGAAATTACCCCAAGAGTGCAGCGACAACTCATCCAAGAGGCCACAAAAGACCCCACAACAACATCCAAAGAACTGCAGGCATCACTTGCCTCAGTTAAGGTTAGTGTTCATGACTCCACCATAAGAAAGAGACTGGGCAAAAATGGCCTGCATGGCAGAGTTCCAAGATAAAAACCACTGCTGAGCAAAAAAAACATAAAGACTCATCTCAGTTTTGCTAGAAAACATCTTGATGATCCCCAAGACTTTTGGGAAAATACTCTGTGGATTGACGAGACAAAAGTTGAACTTTTTGGAAGGTGTGTGTCCCATTACATCCGGCATAAAATTAACACAGCATTTCAGAAAAGGAACACCATACCAACAGTAAAATGTGGTGGTGGTAGTGTGATGGTCTGGGGCTGTTTTGCTGCTTCAAGACCTGGAAGACTTGCCGTGGTAAATGGAACCATGAATTCTGCCGTCTACCAAAAAATCCTGAAGGAGAATATCCGGCCATCTGTTCGTGACCTCAAGCTGAAGCACACTTGGGTTCTGCAGCAGGACAATGATCGAAAACACACCAGCAAGTCCACCTCCGAATGGCTTAAGAAAAATAAAATGAACACTTTGGAGTGGCCTAGTCAAAGTCCAGACCTGAATCCGATTGAGATGCTGTGGCATGACTTTAAAAAGGCGGTTCATGCTCAAAAACCCTCCAGTGTGGCTGAATTACAACAATTCTGCAAAGATGAGTGGGCCAAAATTCCTCCACAGTGCTGTAAAAGACATTGCCAGTTATTGCAAATGCTTGATTGCAGTTGTTGCTGCTAAGATTATCAAGAGGGCTGGCTCTGTAATTGGTCTCAGACCGGAGACCTTTGAGACAGTGGTGGAGAGGAGAACACTAAATAAACTGCGATCCATCATGGACAATCCTGATCACCCCTTCCACCACACACTAGATAGACAGCGAAGCACTTTCTCCAGTAGACTGCTACAGCTTTGTTGTCGAACAGCCAGATACAGGAAATCTTTCCTGCCACATGCAATTTCACTGTACAATAACTCACTATGATGTTGTATTCTGGTCATAGCTATGCTGCCACACTGCATCTTACAGACTAACTGGTACCTCACATTTTCACTCTGCTCCTGATAGTCCTTCTTTGTGCAATGGGATTATTCATGTGTTTATACGGGTCATCATACACTACCGTTCAAAAGTTTGGGGTCACTTAGAAATTTCCTTAATTTTGAAAGAAAAGCACTTTTTTTCAATGAAGGTAACTTTAAACTAATCAGAAATACACTCTATACATTGCTAATGTGGTAAATGACTATTCTAGCTGCAAATGTCTGGTTTTTGGTGCAATATCTACATAGGTGTATAGAGGCTCATTTCAAGCAACTATCACTCCAGTGTTCTAATGGTACAGTGTGTTTGCTCATTGCGTCAGAAGGCTAATGGATGATTAGAAAACCCTTGTGCAATCATGTTAGGTCTGCAATGCTGTAATTGCTGCAAATGGAGGATTCTTTGATGAAAGCAAAGTTTGAAGGAAAAAATTATTATTTCAAATACAAATCATTATTTCTAACCTTGTCAATGTCTTGACTATATTTTCTATTCATTTTACAACTCATGGTGGTAAATAAGTGTGACTTTTCATGGAAAATACAAAATAATTGTCTGGGTGACCCCAAACTTTTGAACGGTAGTGTATATTAAGCTATGATGTATATAGGTTTCAGAATCAGAATCAGAATCAGATTTATTGCCATTGTTCATGTGATACACAAACTAGGAATTTGTCTCGGTGCCATGCTGCAACATTAAAAACATAATGAGAAAAAGGGATAAACTAAAAAACTAAAGGACTAGAAACGTGCAATAAGTGTAGAAAAATAAGTAATAATAATAATAATACTAGTAATAATGAGTAGTACTAGTCAAGGCAGTTTTAAAAAATTAGCATGTAGCAGATAATGTGAAGTACCACATAGTGCAGTCAATAATGCAACAGAAAAACAGTGATGATTGACATGAGTCTGGTTGAGCTGCTGTACATAGTGCACGAGAGTCAAAAGTCACTTAATGTTCAGCAGTCTGATGGCAGAGGGGAAAAAGCTGTTCATGTGCCGGGAGGTTTTAGTCCGAATGGACCGAAGCCTTCTACCTGAGGGGAGGGGGGCAAACAGCACGTGACCAGGATGTGAAGGATCGGCTATGATCCGGCCAGCACGCCTCCGGGTCCTGGAGATGTACAGGTCCTGGAGAGATGGGTTTTATAGTTGTGTTAGTTTTACTTCCCATGGGTAATCCCTTTGTCTGTCGTGTGTGTTTCTGTTGTTTGGTTGTCTACTGTCACGCTGCTGTTACACTGTAATTTCCCAGTTTGGGATCAATAAAGTACATCTATCTATCTAACAGTGGCCCAACCAGTTATTAGGTTTAGGGGGCAATCACTTTTTCACACAGGGTCATGTAGGTTTGGATTTTTTTCCCCTTAATAATAAACACCTTCATTTAAAAACTGCATTTTGTGTTTACTTGTGTTATCTTTGGCGAATATTTAAATTTGTTTGATGATCTGAAACATTTAAGTGTGAGAATGTCACAAACCCCTGTGCGCCATTACACGGCACACGAGGGAGGGAATGAAAAACCCAATCACAGGAGTAGAAAGTGCCATGTTTATTTTAGTTCACAAAATAACAAGTCCAGTAATCACCACATACAGTTCAGTCAAACCACACAAGATTATGGAGAGGTGTAATGACAGGATTGGCCACCAAACATACAGGGCACCTACCGAATGCTCAACAGCCTGGTGCATATGGAGCCTAGTGCTGCAGGGCTGCGTTACGCACGAAACAGGAAAGGAGAGCAGCCTAGTGCTGCAGGGCTGCTAGCACAGGAGAAAAGGCTAAAGACACTTACAGGCCTGGAGCTAATCCGGGGCGAGCCATGCAGTCTGGAGGATGAGGCAGAGAAGCGGGACCAGCTGAAACACCAAGGAATTGATCATCTTCAGATGTCAGGCTAAGTTGCACGCAGGGAGTGAATTAACATACGCGGAGGAACACGCTGCCATGTATGAAGGGGAATGCCCCAATCTCCTTCCTCAGAAGCGGCAAACAAATACTCCTGAAGCTAATGAGGAAAGAGAATGCGTGGCAGGACTGATTAGCACCCGGTGTGAATGAGAGAGCATGTGAATGAGAGTGAATGGAGAGTGTGCATGTGTGTGTGCGAATGTGGGTGTGTGTATGTGTGTGAGCACCGGCGACAGTGCAGCTGACGGCACTTGACGGGAGGAGGGGGCGTGCCAGAGCTGTCAGGAGGAAACTAGGGCAAATCATAATAATATGTCAGAACTGGGTTTGGCCTCCAAACCTGGATTTATGACAGCCCCCCCCCCCCCCAGGAGTGGATACCAGACACCCCAGTACCATCAGCCAATAAAAAGAAAAGAAACAGCACTCCTCAAGGGACACCCCCCCCCTGGCAACGAAAACGAACACTAACCCAGGGTGGGAGGTGGGGGAAAACCGGTCAGGAGGGAAGCAACCAGTGAGGGGGGTTAGTGCTCCCCCAACCTGGAGCACTAACCCCCCTCTCCAAAAGTCCAAAGTTTGGGGGGGTCGATCAGAGTCCCAGGCCCCCAGCATGGTGAGGAGTGGCACATCGGGTGGCCTGCCCAGATCCCAAGTCCAGCAGGCGGCCCATGGGATAGTGTCCGGCGGCCTGCCCGGGCCGATGGACCACCCGACCCAAAAACCAAGCCCTTCAGGTGGCTGACTAATGTGGTGGATCCACCAGGACCTGAGGGAAGGGTGGAGAGGCAGCCTCCATACTCGGGAACGTCAGCGGCCAAACCAAAGAGCAGGGCCCCCCTGCCGTTTGAGGCTTGGAGCGGGGGGATCGTAGCACCCGCGATGGTCCCGGTCCGGGACATGGTTGCACCTGCGATGATTCCGGTCCAGGACGTGGCTGCACCAGCGGTGGACTTCAGCTGGGCCTCTGCTGCACTGGCGATGGACTCTAGCTGGGGCTCTGCTGCACCGGCGGTGGACTCCCGCTGGGGCTCTGCTGCACCTGTGGTGGACTCCAGCTGGGGCTCTGCTGCACCCGTGGTGGGCTCCGGTTGGAGCACCGTTGCACCTGCGGTGACCCCCATCGGGGGCCTCATTGCTCCCGTGGTGGCCTCCCCAGCAAGGGAGGTGATGCGCCTCACATCCTCAGGAGTTGATCCCAACCTCGGTTGCCTCCAACAGCTCTCTGGTGACCCTGGCCGGAGGCTCCGAGCCCGAAGGGAGAAAAAGAGAAACTGGGTCAGGGTCGCCGGCAGCGGTGGAGCCCAGTGTGGCAGTCCTGAGTGCTACTGTGAGCTGCCCCGGGTCAACCTCACCATGAGTCGGGCAGTGTGACATTAATATTGAAATTTTTGATATAATGGAGCACACTTGGCTGAACTCTGGCTCCACTGCCGTCCAGGACTCCAGCGATCTTGGGTGCACGGATTCTTCCGGTCCATCGGGTGCCTCATCCCCGTCGGCCTCCTCCGAGGAAGCTGGACCCGCCTCGTCGTCAATGGGCGGCCCAGGTGGTGGCAGCTCCTCTCCAGCGACCCTAGGATGGAGCTCGAAGGGGATAGGAGAGGGAGAGCGATTAGGCGGCAGCGGCAGAGCCCAGTGAGGGGGGTCCAGATGTGGCTGGGGGCCGCACCTGACTCCCCTCCCCAAAAGCCAAGCAAGATCCCTCCACCATCAACAAATGAACTACAGGAGAGACTACTTGCCTGTGCTTAAGCTCTATCGCCGTCCAGGACTCCGACGACGATGCCCAGGGTCCAATCAGCTGGTGGTCCAGTCCGGGGGATGACTCCACTGCGGCGGCCCCCGCAGCGGGCATGATGATGGTAGCAGAAGTGGAACTCTCGTGCGCCATCCTCCATGCCTCCGGTTCCTCCGGCGTGGCGGCCGTGGACGACTCCTTCACTGGCCCATGGGCTGGACCCTCCTGGTCCTCTGGCTCCTCTTTCCCCAAGCGACCTGGATCTGGGACTGATGGGCTCGTGGGGGCACATAGAAAAGAGTCATTGAGACCAGGCACAAGAGCACTGTATGCCGCTGGGGTGGAGAACTCAGGGGACTGCACACCCCGAGTCTCCTCGCCAGGAGGCAGGAAAAAATGGGCGGTGCGGTGGCGCAGTGGTTAGCACTGCACCAGCACAGCAACTCACCCTTGGCCATGGGATCCCTGGTTCGATCTCAGCCCCTGACCAACAGTGATCTGTGTGGAGTTTGCATGTTCTCCCCATACAGTGGGGCAAAAAAGTATTTAGTCAGCCACCAATTGTGCAAGTTCTCCCACTTAAAAGATGAGAGAGGTCTCCAATTTTCATCATAGGTATACCTCAACTATGAGAGACAAAATGAGAAAAAAAAAATCCAAAAAATCACATTGTCTGATTTTTAAAGAATTTATTTGCAAATTATGGTGGAAAATAAGTATTTGGTCAATAACAAAAGTTCATCTCAATACTTTGTTATATACCCTTTGTTGGAAATGACAGAGGTCAAACGTTTTCTGTAAGTCTTCACAAGGTTTTCACACACTGTTGCTGGTATTTTGGCCCATTCCTCCATGCAGATCTCCTCTAGAGCAGTGATGTTTTGGGGCTGTCGCTGGGCAACATGGACTTTGAACTCCCTCCAAAGATTTTCTATGGGGTTGAGATCTGGAGACTGGCTAGGCCACTCCAGGACCTTGAAATGCTTCTTACGAAGCCACTCCTTCGTTGCCCGGGCGGTGTGTTTGGGATCATTGTCATGCTGAAAGACCCAGCCACGTTTCATCTTCAATGCCCTTGCTGATGGAAGGAGGTTTTCACTCAAAATCTCACGATACATGGCCCCAATCATTCTTTCCTTTACACGGATCAGTCGTCCTGGTCCCTTTGCAGAAAAACAGCCCCAAAGCATGATGTTTCCACCCCCATGCTTTCCAGTAGGTATGGTGTTCTTTGGATGCAACTCAGCATTCTTTCTCCTCCAAACACGACAAGTTGAGTTTTTACCAAAAAGTTCTATTTTGGTTTCATCTGACCATATGACATTCTCCCAATCCTCTTCTGGATCATCCAAATGCTCTCGAGCAAACTTCAGACGGGCCTGGACATGTACTGGCTTAAGCAGGGGGACACGTCTGGCACTGCAGGATTTGAGTCCCTGGCGGCGTAGTGTATTACTGATGGTAGCCTTTGTTACTTTGGTCTCAGCTCTCTGCAGGTCATTCACTAGGTCCCCCCGTGTGGTTCTGGGATTTTTGCTCACCGTTCTCGTGATCATTTTGACCCCACGGGGTGAGATCTTGCGTGGAGCCCCAGATCGAGGGAGATTATCAGTGGTTTTGTATGTCTTCCATTTTCTAATAATTGCTCCCACAGTTGATTTCTTCACACCACGCTGCTTACCTATTGCAGATTCAGTCTTCCCAGCCTGGTGCAGCTCTACAGTTTTGTTTCTGGTGTCCTTTGACAGCTCTTTGGTCTTGGCCATAGTGGAGTTTGGAGTCTGACTGTTTGAGGTTGTGGACAGGTGTCTTTTATACTGATAACGAGTTGAAACAGGTGCCATTAATACAGGTAACGAGTGGAGGACAGAGGAGCCTCTTAAAGAAGAAGTTACAGGTCTGTGAGAGCCAGAAATCTTGCTTGTTTGTAGGTGACCAAATACTTATTTTCCACCATAATTTGCAAATAAATTCTTTAAAAATCAGACAATGTGATTTTTTGGATTTTTTTTTTCTCATTTTGTCTCTCATAGTTGAGGTATACCTATGATGAAAATTGGAGACCTCTCTCATCTTTTAAGTGGGAGAACTTGCACAATTGGTGGCTGACTAAATACTTTTTTGCCCCACTGTATCTGCGTGAGTTTACTCCGGGATTTCTCCGGTTTCCTCCCACAGGCCAAAAACATGCAGGTTAGGTTAATTGGAGACTGTAAAGTGGCCCTAGGTGTGAATGTGTGTGTGAATGGTTAAGAGATAGCGCCATACCGTGGCTGCTTCATCCATCCAGGTGGATGCCCTCAATTTCCCCTCTGGGGATCAATAAAGTATACAAAATCAAAAAAAAAAAAATCAAAAAATTGATCATTGACTGTGGAACTCTAATGAAAAGAAACTTGCCTGTTCTCCTGGCACTGGAGGTCCCCAGCGGCCTCCGAGGCGTCCTCTCTACTCTCCTGGCCTTCTTCATCGGGTTGAGGCTCCTCCTCCCTTGGAGAAAGATCTTTAAGTCTTTCAGCCATCTTCGGGAGGAGCCACGGCTTCACCTCCAAGATGAGGTCTGTTTCAGCCAGGAGAGCCCGCCTACGTTCCTCCATCTCCTCCTGTGACGGGGCGGAGCATAGCCCGGAGCAGGAAGGTGAGGCTTCAGTATGCGGGACTGGATGCTTCTTACTGCGGGGCTTCCTCCCTCTCCTCCGTTTGGGTGACGCGGGGATGAGGTAATCCGGGACGTGGAGCACCGTACCGGGCAGCAGGTCACCCACGCAGAGGGACTCCGTCCTCTCTGGAGAGGGAGGCGGCTTGGCCACGGAGAGTTCGAGCGTTGAAGGATCCTCGTCCAGATCCTTCTCCATTTGGCAGCTGAGCTGGGCCAGTCTCTGCTCCTCCTTCATCCGGCGTTCCTCCTTCGCCCGGCGATTTACCAGAGCGAGCAGGGCCTGCCACTACTCCTCAGTCACGTCCATGGATTGGGAAGACACGGGGGCGGAAACCCTCTCTGCCGGAGAAGCGCGTCTTCGTGTCTCTTCCTCACAACGCTCCACCTCCGTCCTCATGTCCAAAGGTTGGGTGGGCGCTGGCCTGGGAGATGAAGAAGATCTGAGGAGGGAGGAAGTCTTCCTCCGACGGGAGTGTTTCTTCTGGCAAGGGGCCGGCTTTGATCGCGGAGAAGCATCCTCCAGCTCTGTGTCTGGAACAGGAAGGATGAAGGAGAGGATGGCGTCTACCCTATGGATAACCTGGAGGTGACCTTAGCGCTGCTCGAATTCCTCCGCAATGAGTCGTGCCCACTCCTGGTCCTCGGGAAACCGAGACCACTGAAAGGCGAGAATCGCCTCCTCCAGCAACTCCTGGGCTTCCAGCTCCTCGTCCGCCCAAATCATCGTGCCCACGTATGAGGAAAAAAAGGAGAAGGGGAAAAAAAAAAAACAACTCTACTCCGCTGGGGGGTTTTTTTCTCTTATGGTCGGGGCATTCTGTCACAAACCCCCGTGCGCCATTACACGGCGCACGAGGGAGGGAATGAAAAACACAATCGCAGGAGTAGAGAGTGCCATGTTTATTTCAGTTCACAAAATAAGATAAGATAAGCCTTTATTAGTCGCACAATGGGGAAATTCCATGATTGCAACAGCACAGGGATAGCAACACTCAGAGCAACAATCAGAAGGCAAGAAAAAACAAGAGCAGCGAGTATACATATGTACATATAAATATATAAACACACAGTGCGGAGCATCGTAGCTAGATGGAATAAATATATAAACACAGTGCGGAGCATTGTAGCTAGATGGAATGAACAGCATAACCGTCTACTTAGTTATCCTACATGGTATGATTATGTACCCATATATATTGTCACCCTCCGTAGCAACCGGTATTTTCCTAGTTATATACCGGAGGGGACCATTGTGCAAGTCTATTGCGTCTTTTGCATTCACTACTATTAGGTTGTCACGTTTTTTTGCTATCTCTGCGAGCAGCCCTGCTTAGGTTATACAGTCTGACAGCCGTAGGTAGGAAGGACCTGCGAAACCTCTCGGTTGTGCACCTAGGATGATGTAGTCTGCTGCTAAATGAGCTCCTCAGTGCGTTCAGTATGTCCTGCATAGGGTGGGAGTCGGACTCCAGCAGAGATGACAGTTTAGTCACCATCCTTCTCTCTCCCATTTCCTCCACTGGGTCAAGGCGTTGCCCCAGGACAGAGCTAGCTTTCTTGATCAGTTTGTTCAGTCTCTTCCTATCGGCTGCTGTAATGCCACTGCCCCAGCAGACCACTCCAAAAGTGATGGCTGATGCCACCACCGTGTCGTAGAATGTCTTCAGCAGTGCCCCTTGTACACCAAAAGACCTGAGTCTCCTCAGTAGGCACAGCCTGCGCTGTCCCTTCTTGTAGAGTGCGTCAGTATTGTGTGACCAGTCTAGTTTATTGTTCAGATGAACACCCAGGTACTTGTAGGATGTCACCATCTCGATGTCTGTTTCCTGTATATTTACTGGTGCTGTGAGGGGTTGTCCTTGCCTGCGGCAGTCCACCACCAGCTCCTTAGTTTTCCTCGCGTTGATCTGGAGGCAGTTCCGATGGCACCAGTCCACGAAGTCCTGGATAAGTCCTCTGTACTCAGCTTCATCTCCGTTGGAGATGAGGCCAACGATCACAGAGTCGTCAGAGAACTTCTGTAGATGGCAGTGTGTTGTGTTGTGTGAGAAGTCCGCAGTATAAAGGGTGAACAGGAAGGGAGCCAAAACCGTTCCCTGGGGGGCCCCCGTGCTACCGATGATCGTGTTGGACACACAGTCCCGGGTTCTCACAAACTGTGGCCGGTTAGTGAGGTAGTCCAGGATCCATGATGACAGGTGCTGGTCCACCCCTGCGCACAGCAGCTTGTACTTCAGGATCATCAGTTGGATGGTGTTGAAAGCACTGGAGAAGTCAAAGAACATGATCCTCACCGCATTCCCGGACTTCTCCAGGTGGGACAGAGAACGGTGAAGGAGGAAGATCACCGCATCCTCCACCCCAATGCCATGCTGGTAGGCGAACTGGAGTGGATCAATCGCTGGTCCCACCAGGGGGCGGAGGTGAGCAAGGAGCAGTCTCTCCAGGGTCTTCATCATGTGGGATGTCAGGGCCACTGGTCTGTAGCTGTTCAGATCTTTGGGGTGGGAAGTCTTTGGTACAGGTACCACACAAGATGTTTTCCACAACTGTAGTACCCTCCCCAGCTTCAGGCTCAGGTTGAAGATGTGCTCCACAATCCCACACAGCTGGTCTGCACAGGACTTGAGGAGCTTTGCACTGATGCAGTCCGGTCCCGACGCCTTCCTCGCCTTGATCTTCCTCAGCTCCATCCTCACCTGGGTCTTAGTGAGGGTCATGTTGGGGGGCTGTGTGTTGGGAGTGGGGGGGTGATGGTGGAGTGGGGTGTGGGCAGCAGGACTCGATGTCTTCAGAGGCAGCGGTGGTTGTTGTGCAGTCGGGGGGGAGGGCGGTTGGTCAAACCAATTAAAAAACAGGTTCAGATTGTTCGCCCACTCCCTGCCCCCCGTGGCCTGGGGGGGAGGGGTATTCTGGAGCCCAGAGATGGTTTTAAGGTTTCTCCAGACCCCACCGATGTCGCTCTGTTGCAGCTTGTCCTCCATCTTCTTCCTGAAGCTGTCCTTGCCTTCTCTGATCTTCCTCCTCAGCTCCGTCTGTACGGACTTCAGCATCTTCCTGTTCCCCGACCTGGAGATCCTCGTCTTCTCTCTCAGAAGTGTTTTTATCTCAGGGTTGATCCAGGGTTTGTTGTTCGAGCAACACCGTATGGTCTTGGTGGGTACGGTGTTGTCCACACAGAAGCTGAGGTAGTCCGTGATGGTGTGAGTGAGGCCATCGATGTCCTCACCATGTGGCTCGCAGAGCTGCTCCCAGGCAGTGGTTTCAAAACAGTCCTTTAGAGCATCCATTGCCTCCTCATAACTTCACTGTGCGCATGACCGGAGGTTGTCTGTGCACTAGGGGTTTGTACACCGGCCGGAGATGAACCAAGTTGTGATCCGATCTCCCGAGTGGGGGGAGTGGTGATGAGGTGTACGCCTCCTTAGTGTTTGCGTAGAATAAATCCAGTGTTTTATTGTCTGTAGTGTGGCATGTGACATACTGGGTGAACGTGGGTAGAATGGGAGACAGTGAAACATGGTTGAAGTCGCCTGAGATGAGGAGAAGAGCATCTGGGTGTTCTGTCTGCAGCCTGCCAGTTACTGAGTGGATGACATCACGCGCTGTCCCAGCGTTCGCTGTCGGATTTGCATAAATAACAATGCAGATCACGTGTGAGTATTCCCTCGGGAGATAGGTAGGCCGCATGCTAACAGCTAGCAACTCCATGTCCTTGTTGCAGTGTTGTTGTTTAACCGTGATATGTCCCGGTCTGCACCAGTTGTTATTGACATACATTATGACTCCACCGCCCCTTGCCTTCCCACTGTCTGGTGTTCGGTCTGCCCATATTGGGTGGAAACCCTCCAGTTCAATGTTAGCATCTGCTGCTAGTTCTGATAGCCACGTCTCAGTGAATAGCATAAGGCAGCACTCCCGGTATATGCTATCGTAGCGGAAGATAGCCGCTAGCTCATCTGTCTTTTCTATTATCGATCGTACATTCCCCATAACAACGGATGGGAGGGTGGGTCTGTACCTTACATTCCTTGCCTGCCGTCTTACACCAGCACGACACCCACGTCGTTTTCGTCGTATTTCTCCCGGTATGTCCAGTTTTTTCGTTAGCACCGAGTGGCGGTTAAGTGCTAACAGCTGGTCCCTGTTGTACCGTCTCCTGCTATAAACAGTGGCTCCGTCCACTGGCTCGGGAGACATTTGGGGCGATCTGTGTATCCGTGATGTATAAGGTGTCGCCGGATCAGAAAGTTGTCGCCAGATCAGAAAGTTAGAGGAAGAAAAACTCAGAATTGAACCGCTGTTGCAAAAAGGCAGCCGACTCGTGTGGCACCGGAAGTGTACAAGTCCAATAATCACCACATACAGTTCAGTCAAACCACACAAGATTATGGAGAGGTGTAATGACAGGATTGGCCACCAAACATACAGGGCACCTGCCAAATGCCCAACAGCCTGGTGCATATGGAGCCCAGTGCTGCAGGGCTGTGTTACACACGAAACGGGAAAGGCGAGCAGCCTAGTGCTGCAGGGCTGCTAGCACAGGAGAAAAGGCTAAAGACACTTACAGGTCTGGAGCTAATCCGGGGCGAGCTGTGCAGTCTGGAGGATGAGGCAGAGAAGCAAGACCAGCCGAAACACCAAGGAATTGATCGTCTTCAGATGTCAGGCTGAGTTGCACGCAGGGAGTGAATTAACATACGCGGAGGAACACGCTGCCACGTATGAAGGGGAATGCCCCGACAATCTCCTTCCTCAGAAGCGGCAAACAAATACTCCTGAACCTAACGAGGAAAGAGATTGCCGGTGTGAGAATGCGTGGGCAGGACTGATTAGCACCCGGTGTGTGAGAGAGCATGTGAATGAGAGTGAATGGAGAGTGTGCATGTGTGTGTGTGTATGTGTGTGAGCACCGGTGACAGTGCAGCTGATGGCACTTGATGGGAGGAGGGGGCGCGCCAGAGCTGTCAGGAGGAAACTAGGGCAAATCATAATAATAAGTCAGGCCAAACCCAGATTCATGACAGAGAAATCGGGAAGGGGGCAAACACTTTTTCACACTACTGTATATATACGGTGGGGTAAAAAAGTATAGTCAGCCACCAATTGTGCAAGATCTCCCACTTATAAGATGAGAGAGGTCTCCAATTTTCATCATAGGTATACCTCAACTATGAGAGAAAATGAGAAAAAAAAATCAAAAAAATCACATTGTCTGATTTTTAAAGAATTTATTTGCAAATTATGGTGAAAAATAAGTATTTGGTCAATAACAAAAGTTCATCGCAATACTTTATTATATACCCTTTGTTGGCAATGACAGAGGTCAAACGTTTTCTGTAAGTCTTCACAAGGTTTTCACACACTGTTGATGGTATTTTGGCCCATTCCTCCATGCAGATCTCCTCTAGAGCAGTGATGTTTTGGGGCTGTCGCTGGGCAACACGGACTTTCAACTCCCTCCAAAGATTTTCTATGGGGTTGAGATCTGGAGACTGGCTAGGCCACTCCAGGACCTTGAAATGCTTCTTACGAAGCCACTCCTTCATTGCCCGGGCAGTATGTTTGGGATCATTGTCATGCTGAAAGACCCAACCACGTTTCATCTTCAATGCCCTTGCTGATGGAAGGAGGTTTTCACTCAAAATCTCACGATACATGGCCCCATTCATTCTTTCCTTTACACAGATCAGTCGTCCTGGTCCCTTTGCAGAAAAACAGCCCCAAAGCATGATGTTTCCACCCCCATGCTTCACAGTAGATATGGTGTTCTTTCTCCTCCAAACACGACAAGTTGAGTTTTTATCAAAAAGTTCTATTTTGGTATCATCTGACCATATGACATTCTCCCAATCCTCTTCTGGATCATCCAAATGCTCTCTAGCAAACTTCTTTTTTTTTTTTTTTTTCTCATTTTGTCTCTCATAGTTGAGGTATACCTATGATGAAATCTGGAGACCTCTCTCATCTTTTAACTGGGAGAACTTGCACAATTGGTGGCTGACTAAATACTTTTTTGCCCCACTGTATATTATATATTTTTTAACCCAGCCACAGGGGGTGCACAAGCCAGTGTACTCCTAATGCCAGTGCCAAGCCCCGGTAAATGGGGAGGGTTGTGTCAAGAAGGGCATCCAATGTTAACCTTTGCCAAATCAAACATGTGGATCATGACGAATGAAACTGTAATACTGGATCAGTCGAGGCCCTGGTTAACGACTGCCACCAGTGCTGTTAACTGACAGGGTGCCGGTGGAAATTGAGCTACTGTTGGTCGAAGATCGAAGAGGTGGAGAGGGGGAAGGCGTGTTCGGAGGGAAAGAAAGGAAAGGTAGAAGTGTGGACGTGAGAGAAGAGACTTTAAATGTAGGGACTATGAATGGTCAAGGCAGAGAGTTGGTTGATATGATGGAGAGAAGAACGGTACTGTGTGTTCAAGAAACCAGATGGAAGGGAAGCAAGGCAAGGAGCATTAGAGGTGGATTTAAACTGCTCTACGATGGTGTAGATAGGAAGAGAAATGGAGTAGGAGTAATCTTGAAGGAAGAGTATGTGAAGGGTGTTCAGGAGGTAAAGAGGGGAGTCAGACAGGATCATAAGTTTCAAGCTAGAAGTCAAAGGTGTGATGTTGAATGTTGTCAGTGCGTATGCCCCACAAGTTGGATGTCAGGTAGAAGAGAAAGAGAAATTCTGGAGTAAGTTGGATGAAGTGGTAGAGAGTGCTCCCAGGGGAGAGAGAGTGGTGATTGGAGCGGACTTTAATGGGCATGTAGGTAAAGGGAACAGAGGTGATGTGGTGGTTCTGGGTAAGTAAGGAGAGAAATGTGGAAGGACTGAAGGTTGTGGATGTTGTTAAAAGGATGGAAATGGCTGTGGTGAACACATATTTTAAGAAGAAAGAGGAACATAGGGTGACATCCTATGCAGAAGGAGAAATCTGAAATAGGAGACTGCAAAGTGGTGGCAGGGGAGAATGTGGCTAGACAGCATCGGATGGTAGTCTGTAAGATGACTTTGAAAGCAAGAAGAGGAAGACAGTGAAGGCAGAGCCAAAGATTAAGTGGGGGAAGTTGCAAAAGGAAGAAGGTCGCACAGAGTTAAGGAAGGATTTGATACAGGCTCTGGGTGGTAGGGAAGAATTACCAGATAACTGGGAAAGTACAGCAAAAGCATTGAGAGAAATGGGTAGAAGGGTACAGTATGTGGTGTTTCCAGTGGACAGAGGGAGGAAGACAAGAAGAATTGGCGGTGGAATTAGGAGGTACAGGAAAGTATTCAAAGGAAGAGGTTAGCAAAGAAAAAGTGGGATAGTCAGGGAGATGAAGAAAGTAGACAGGAGTATTTGGAATCTCGGTGCATAGCAAAGAGAGAGGTGGCAAACGAAAAGGCATATAGTGAGTTGTATGAGAGGCTGGACACTAAGGAAGGAGAAAAAGACTTGTATCGATTGGCTAGACCAGGGGTCAGCAACCTTTACCACTCAAAGAGCCATTTGGACCCGTTTCCCACAGAAAAGAAAACACTGGGAGCCACAAAACCTTTTTGACACTTAAAATGAAATAACATTGCATATAACGTTTTGGGTTTTTTTCCTTTATGCTATGTATAAACAAACTATAATGTGTTGCCTTTATGAAATCAATGAACTCCTGCAGAGAAAACGAAATTACATTTCTGCATGCAACAAAAACATTTTGAACTCCGAAAAAAAAGACATTGGGTTGAAGGTTACTTTCAAGTAAAATACTCATTGTCTATTTGAGTCCTTCTTGTATTTATGAAAAAAAACGCTGAACTTAAATTATCCTCTGGCAGCAAACCAAAAATGCCGTCCTCTTCTGTGTGCCGTCATCCTTTTACTGGCGCGTGCAGTCAGCTGTCAACCTGAATAATAAAAGGACTATTTCACTGAACAATGAAAAAATATGAATATATGCAAAATATTAGGCAATTAAAATATTTATCATACTTGGTTAATGTGATTTCTGCTCCTGAACCTCAGCGCACAGCGTCTGCACATCAGGGCTGTATGACATCACCTTCATCTTTACACAGGATCGTATGCTGTCATCTGTGAGGCGTGTGCGATGTTTGTTTTTAATAAAGTTCATGTTGGAGAACACCTGCTCACATACATATGTGGATCCAAAGATCGACAGGACTCCAAGCACTGCTTATTCATGTTCACATAAATGTCGGGGATATAATTCCATGTTTCGAACACAAGTTTGTCCAGTTTGGGGAGGTTTTCAATATCACTCCATTTGTGATTCTGAGCAAGAACGGTCTTCTGACGGGCAACATCTTCAAGGTCTGCTGTCAAACGTTTAAACTTGGACACTCATATGTCTTTGTCGGCTATGTCGGCCAGTTCCATCTCAAGATCAGGTTGACTCACACCTGTCAATGCAATTGTATTCAGTAGGGATGGATCCATGCTTAGGGGAGTGACAGGGAAGAATAATGTGGTTTTTTCCTCTCTGAACTCACAGAATCGTTTCCCAAACGATGTTTGGATTGCGATGATCGCAGAATGTAAATACTTCGAATTTATCATGGTGTGAGCTTGTCTGAACTCTCTCAAATTGGGGAAGTGAGACAGTGTACCTTCCGGTAAATCTCTGGCAAGCACTGTCAACTTCCGCTCGAATGCCAAAACCTCCTCCAACAAGTGCAGGGCTGTGCGTCCTTTCCCCTGAAGAGCTGTGTTCAGCGTGTTCAGGTGCGCTGTCATGTCTGCCATGAAGTGTAGCTTTTCCAGCCACTCTGGCTGTTCCAGCTCAGGAAAAGTGAGCCCTTTGCTGTCCAGGCAAGTTTTCACTTCTTCCAGACATGCGGCAAAGCGTTTCAGCACCTCCCCTCTGGACAGCCACCGGATTTTGTTGTGCAGCAGATCAGAATATGTGCTTTCCAGCTCGTCCAGTAACAAACGGAACTGACGGTGATTAAACTTTAACACGTTTTTTTTTTAGATTTTACAAGATCACCATAATCTTCAAATTTAGAATTACATTTTAAAAGATAATGAACTAAAATAAAATACATTTTAATTAAATACTCATTATTTATTTTCCAAAGCCACAGGGAGCTGCAGCAGAGGGATGAAAGAGCCGCATGCAGCTCCAGAGCTGCGAGTTGCCGACCCTTGGGCTAGACAAAGAGCTCGAGCTGGAAAGGATGTGCAGCAGGTTAGGCTGATCAAGGACAGAAATGGTATTTTAACAAATGATGAGAGCATGTTAAGGTGGACTGAGTACTTTGAAGAGCTGATGAATAAAGAAAATGAGAGAGAGAGAGGAGGATGGATGAAGGAAAGATAGAAGGAAGTCCCGAGGATTAGCAAGGCGGAAGTGAGGGCAGCTTTGAAGAGGATGAAGAATGGAAAGGCGGTTGGTCCAGATGATATACAGTAGTGTGAAAAAGTGTTTGCCCCCTTCCTGATTTCTCTTTTTTTTTGTATGCTTGTTACACTTAAATGTTTCAGATCATCAAACAAATTTAAATATTAGACAAAGATAACACAGGTAAACACAAAATGCAGTTTTTAAATGAAGGTGTTTATTATTAAGGGGAAAAAAACCCAAACCTACATGGCCCTGTGTGAAAAATTGATTGCCCCCTAAACCTAATAACTGCTTGGGCCACCCTTAGCAGCAACAACTGCAAACACGCATTTGCGATAACTGGCAATGAGTCTTACATATTATATACATAATTTGTTAATAAAAAGATAATCATAAACACACACCCCCATTGAAACTCAAAGTTTAAAATGTAATAATATTTAATAACAAAGTGAATAATTATAACAAGATAAACATAAAATAAATTTAAAATCAGAATTTAAGAAAATTAAAATAGGAAACTAATCAAAAGCTAAGTTGAAATAGTCGGTCTTGAGCCTGTTTTTAAAAACATGAACACTCTCGTCAGCCCAGATGCAGGCTGTTCCATAGATGTGGGCCATAGTAGCTAAAAGCAGCCTCACCGTGGGGGTGTGTTCTGACAGTAGGAATAATTAAAAGACCAGTGCCAGAGGACCTCAGGGGCCATGGGGGCTCATATGTTAAAAGCAGTTCTGATAAATAAGAAGGCCCAAGACCGTGCAGACATTTATAAACCAGTAAAAGAACCTTAAAATTGATCCTGAAGGACACTGGGAGCCAATAGAGTGACTGTAAGACTGCAGATTTGAAACTGTCTTTTTGGGAAGACTAGAGAGCAGGGCATTACAGTAATCAATACGGCTGGTGATAAAAGCATGAATCAGTGTTTGCTCGAGAGAGAAGTGGGTGGACTCTGGCTATATTCTTTACATGGTAGAATCCTGTTTGTATTATATTTTTAATATGTGGAGTAAAACCAAGCTCAATCTAACATAACACCCAAATTCATAACATGTTGGGCTGGAGTAAAGGACAAACTATGTAATTCTGGTAAAATTTTCTCTCTCTGAGCTTCATGACCAAAAACTAGAACTTCAGTTTTGTCCTGGTTAAGCTGAAGATGTCATGGAGCAGTCCTCGCGAACCACTAATGAGATGCTATAGGCAGCTGTGGAGTTTGCACATTTATTAAAGGAAGACATACACTACAAAATAATGAGCCTCGTAGGGCAAAACACAAATAAGGACAAAGACACACTACGATATACTGAGAACTAGGAAGACTCATGGGAGACAAGGATACAACACTTACATGTGAATAGCGAGGGCGGAACCTAACGCTGAAAGGAACTGGCTTCGGACGTAGGGAACCCAGTCTGGATAATGCGAGGTCGCAGCCCCGAGTGACAGGAGCTGCTCCCTTAAACAGGGCAAGATAATTAATCAGCTGATGAGGGTGTCATCAGCTGAATCAAAACCAGCTGTACTGCTTGGCTCTGACAGTCAGAAGCCCCGCTGAGATGCTGTCAGAATAAGAGCTCTGAGAGCCCACCAGGACTAAATACAGAATGGGAGGAAAATACTGCATGACCCGAGCGCGGACGAGATCAGCGCTCAGACCATGACAGAAGAAAGTTTACTGCCATTCATGATTTAATGTCTAAAATACAGTTAAAAAGGGTGTTAATTGGTTCCATGTCATCAGGAGACACAGCGACATACAGTTGTGTGTCATCAGCATAACTATGGCAATTGACACTATGTCTCCTGATAACATCCCCAAGGGGTAGCATTTACAGATTAAAAAGTAGAAGAACATATATCCATACTTACCAAAACGTTCCTGTCTATGAGGTAGGGCTTGAACCAATTAAGAACAGTACCAGTGAGGCCAACCAGATCCTATAGTCTGGTTAAAAGAATATGGTGGTCTACTGTATCAAAAGCAGCACTTAGATCCAGTAGAACCAGAACTGAAATTCTGCATAAGTCCATGTTGTGCCTTAGATCAATAACAATCCTGGCCAGGGCTGTCTCTGTACTGTGGTTTGTCCTAAAACCAGACTGGTTTTCATCAAATACGGTGGGGCAAAAAAGTATGTAGTCAGCCACCAATTGTGCAAGTTCTCCCACTTAAAAGACGAGAGAGGTCTCCAATTTTCATCATAGGTATACCTCAACTATGAGAGACAAAATGAGAAAAAAAAAATCAGAAAATCACATTGTCTGATTTTTAAAGAATTTATTTGCAAATTATGGTGGAAAATAAGTATTTGGTCACCTACAAACAAGCAAGATTTCTGGCTGTCACAGACCTGTAACTTCTTCTTTAAGAGGCTCCTCTGTCCTCCACTTGTTACCTGTATTAATGGCACCTGTTTCAACTCGTTATCAGTATAAAAGACACCTGTCCACAACCTCTAACAGTCAGACTCCAAACTCCACTATGGCCAAGACCAAAGAGCTGTCAAAGGACACCAGAAACAAAATTGTAGACCTGCACCAGGCTGGGAAGACTGAATCTGCAATAGGTAAGCAGCTTGGTGTGAAGAAATCAACTGTGGGAGCAATTATTAGAAAATGGAAGACATACAAGACCACTGATAATCTCCCTCAATCTGCGGCTCCATGCAAGATCTCACCCCGTGGGGTCAAAATGATAATGAGAACGGTGAGCAAAAATCCCAGAACCACATGGGGGAACCTAGTGAATGACCTGCAGAGAGCTGGGACCAAAGTAACAAAGGCTACCATCAGTAACACACTAAGCCACCAGGGACTCAAATCCTGCAGTGCCAGACGTGTCCTCTTGCTTAAGCCAGTACATGTCCAGGCCCATCTGAAGTTTGCTAGAGAGCATATGGATGATCCAGAAGAGGATTGGGAGAATGTCATATGGTCAGATGAAACCAAAATAGAACTTTTTGGTAAAAACTCAACTTGTCGGAAACATCATACTTTGGGGCTGTTTTTCTGCAAAGGGACCAGGACGACTGATCCGTGTAAAGGAAAGAATGAATGGGGCCATGTATTGTGAGATTTTGAGTGAAAACCTCCTTCCACCAGCAAGGGCATTGAAGATGAAACGTGGCTGGGTCTTTCAGCATGACAATGATCCCAAACACACCACCCGGGCAACGAAGGAGTGGCTTCGTAAGAAGCATTTCAAGGTCCTGGAGTGGCGTAGCCAGTCTCCAGATCTCAACCCCATAGAAAATCTTTGGAGGGAGTTGAAAGTTCGTGTTGCCCAGCGACAGCCCCAAAACATCACTGCTCTAGAGGAGATCTTCATGGAGGAATGGGCCAAAATTCACGGGCTACCTCAGCTTCTGTGTGGACAAATCCGTTCCCACCAAGACCATACGGCGTCACTCAAACAACAAACCCTGGATCAACCCTGAGATAAAAACACTTCTGAGAGAGAAGAAGAGGATCTTCAGGTCAGGGAACAGGGAGATGCTGAAGTCCATACAGAGGGAGCTGAGGAGAAAGATCAGAGAAGGCAAGGACAGCTTCAGGAAGAAGATGGAGGACAAGCTGCAACAGAGCGACATCAGCGGGGTCTGGAGAAACCTCAAAACCATCTCGGGGCTCCAGAATACCTCCCCCCAGGCCACAGGGGGCAGGGAGTGGGCGAACAACCTGAATCTGTTTTTCAATAGATTTGACCAACCGCCTTCCCCCCTGACTGCACAACAACCACTGCTGCCTCTAAAGAAATCAAGTCCTGCTGCCCACTCCCCACTCCACCAACACCCCCCCACTCCCAACACACAGCCCCCCATCCTGACCCTGACCAGGACCCAGGTGAGGACGGAGCTGAGGAAGATCAAGGCGAGGAAGGCGCCGGGACCGGACGGCATCAGCGCAAAGCTCCTCAAGTCCTGTGCAGACCAGCTGTGTGGGATTGTGACGTATATCTTCAACATAAGCCTGAAACTGGGGAGGGTACCACAGCTGTGGAAAACATCTTGTGTGGTACCTGTACCAAAAACTTCCCACCCCAAAGACCTGAACAGCTACAGACCGGTGGCCTTGATGTCCCACTTGATGAAGACCCTGGAGAGACTGCTCCTTGCTCACCTCCGCCCCCTGGTGGAACCAGCGATGGATCCACTCCAGTTCGCCTACCAGCATGGCATTGGGGTGGAGGATGCGGTGATCTTCCTCCTTCACCGTTCTCTGTCCCACCTGGAGAAGCCCGGGAATATGGTGAGGATCATGTTCTTTGACTTCTCCAGTGCTTTCAACACCATCCAACCGATGATCCTGAAGGACAAGCTGCTGCGCGCAGGGGTGGACCAGCACCTGTCATCATGGATCCTGGACTACCTCATGAACCGGCCTCAGTTTGTGAGAACCCGGGACTGTGTGTCCAACACGATCATCAGTAGCACGGGGGCCCCCCAGGGAACGGTGCTGGCTCCCTTCCTGTTCACTCTTTATACTGCGGACTTCTCACACAACACAACACACTGCCATCTACAGAAGTTCTCTGATGACTCTGCGATCGTTGGCCTCATCTCCAATGGAGATGAAGCTGAGTACAGAGGGCTTATCCAGGACTTCGTGGACTGGTGCCATCGGAACTGCCTCCAGATCAACGCGAGGAAAACTAAGGAGCTGGTGGTGGACTGCCGCAGGCATGGGCAGCCCCTCACAGTACCAGTAAATATACAGGGAACAGACATCGAGATGGTGACATCCTATAAGTACCTGGGTGTTCATCTGAACAATAAACTAGACTGGTCACACAATACTGACGCACTCTACAAGAAGGGACAGCGCAGGCTGTTCCTGCTGAGGAGACTCAGGTCTTTTGGTGTACAAGGGGCGCTGCTGAAGTCATTCTATGACACGGTGGTGGCATCAGCCATCACTTTTGGAGTGGTCTGCTGGGGCAGTGGCATTACTGCAGCCGATAGGAAGAGACTGAACAAACTGATTAAGAAAGCTAGCTCTGTCCTGGGGCAGCGCCTTGATCCGATGGAGGAGATAGGAGAGAGAAGAACGGTGGCTAAACTGTCATCTCTGCTGGAGTCCGAGTTCCACCCTATGCAGGACATACTGAATGCACTGAGGAGCTCATTTAGCAGCAGACTACATCATCCCAGGTGCACAACCGAGAGGTTTCGTAGGTCCTTCCTACCAACGGCTGTCAGACTGTACAACCTAAGCAGGGCTGCTCGCAGAGATAGCAAAAAGACTTAACAAACTAATAGTTTTTTGAATGCAAAAGATGCAATAGACTTACACAATGGTCCCCTCCGGCATACAACTAGGAACATACCGGTCGCTATGGAGGGTGAGAATATGTATGGGCACATAATCATACCATGTAGGATAACTAAGTAGACGGTTATGCTGTTTCATTCCATCTAGCAACAATGCTCTGCACTGTGTGTGTTTATATATTTACATATTTATTCCACCTAGCTGCAATGCTCCGTACTGTGGGTGTTTATATATTTACATATTTATTCCATCTAGCTACAATGCTCTGCACTGTGTGTTCATATATTCATATATTTATTCCATCCAGCTACAATGCTCTGCACTGTGTGTCTGTGTGTGTGTGTATATATATATATTTTATAGTAATATGTACATATGTATATTAGCTGCTCTTGCTTGCTTGTTTTTTTCTTGCCTTCTGATTGTTGCTCTGAGTGTTGCTATCCCTGTGCTGTTGCAATCCTGGAATTTCCCCGTTGTGGGACTAATAAAGGCTTATCTTATCTTATCTTATCTTAAATACCAGCAAGTGTGTGAAAACCTTGTGAAGACTTACAGAAAACGTTTGACCTCTGTCATTGCCAACAAAGGATATATAACAAAGTATTGAGAGGAACTTTTGTTATTGACCAAATACTTATTTTCCACCATAATTTGCAAATAAATTCTTTAAAAATCCTTCAATGTGATTTTCTGGATTTTTTTTTCTCATTTTGTCTCTCATAGTTGAGGTATACCTATGATGAAAACTGGAGACCTCTCTCATCTTTTAAGTGGAAGAACTTGCACAATTGGTGGCTGACTAAATACTTTTTTACCCCACTGTATGTTATTTGATATTAAAAAATTATTTAACTGAGTAAAAACAAGTTTTTTTTTAAAATTTTGCTTAAAAATGGTAAGTTGGATACTGGTCTATAATTATTGAGGTTTTCAGGATCTAAATTACTCTTCTTCTGAAGGGGTCTCATCACTGCTGTTTTAAAGGCAGCAGGGAAAACACCCGTGTGGAGAGAGTAATTCATTATGTTTTAAAGTTCCTAATGGAAAAATCCACAAAATGTTTTTAAAAGTGATGTGGGAATGGGATCTAAAAGACAGGTTGGTGGATTGACTTGGGAGAAAACTTGACCAAGAGTTTCAGCATCAACCTGGGCAAAATTCTCCAGTGTTTCCTCAGATAAAAGCAAGGGTTCCACAATACTAAAATCATAATCTTGTAATAAAAGACTGGATCTAATAACATCTATTTTACTTCTGAAGTGGTCTGCAAAGCCCTCACATAGTGAGTCTGTTTGCATCCTGCCAGACTGCTTTAAATCAGGGTTGATCAGGTGATCAATAGTGGAGAAAAGGATTCTAGGATTGATTTTGTGATTATCTATTATTTTGGAGAAGTAGGAGTTTCTGGCTTGCTTCCTAGTATTTATATATACAGTGGTGTGAAAAAGGCCCTGTGATGGACTGGCGATCTGTCCAGGGTGTACCCTGCCTCTCGCCCAAAGATGCTGGGATAGGCTCCAGCCACCCCCACCCCCCCGCGACCCAAAAAGGATTAAGCTGAAGAAGATGAATGAATGGTGTGAAAAAGGTGTTTGCCCCTTTCCCGATTTCTCATTTTTTTGTGTTTGTCACTCTTAAATGTTTCAGATCTTCAAACAAATTTAAAAATTAAGTAATTAAGTAAACACAAAATGCAGTTTTTAAATGAAGGTGTTTATTATTAAGGGGGAAAAAAATCCTTATCTACATGGCCCTGTGTGAAAAAGTGATTGCCCCCTAAACCTAATAACTGGTTGGGCCACCCTTAGCAGCAACAGCTGTAATCAAGCGATAACTGGCAATGGGTCTTTTACAGTGCTGTGGAGGAATTTTGGCCCACTCATCTTTGCAGAATTGCTGTAATTCAGCCACATTGGAGGGTTTTCGAGCATGAACCGCCTTTTTTGTCACAAGTCGAGCTGGCTTGGCTTTCCCCGGCTCGGCCTCGATCTCTCTGTGAGTTTTGGTTTTACTGTTTATGTGCATTTTGTGTAATTTGTACTTATTCCATATTCATAGCCACTCCCTGACCGGCAGCTGTTAGTCAGCCTCGGTGACCTACTTTCTCCCACGCTGCTGACAGTCTGTTGGTCCAGTCACACCCCCTCGCTCTCCCTCTGGTTCCATCAGCTGTTCCCAGCCCCGGTAATTATCTTTCCCGTGCCTTGCCCAGGTGTGCCTAATTTGTGTGGCCAGCAGTGTTTGCATTTAAGCTAGCTCTTCGCTAGACAAACACCGCTGGACCATTGCATGGGTTAGACGGTTAATCTCTGCCGTCTGACCGTCACGTCCCGAAGGATTATTTGTGTTTGTGCTCGCTGTCTGCCTTGGATGACTCGGACTGCTCCTGCACGGTGAGTAAGAGCTTTTCCGCGTTTCTGTTTGCAGTTGTGCTGCGATGCTTGTCTGTAGCATTTCCTCTGGCAGCACAACTGCTACGCTCGGGCAGTGCTGCCCGGCTCTTCTCCCGTGTCAGTCGAGCGTCCTTGAGAACTCCAAATTTGCACGAGCACTTTGTCCTGTTAGTGTTTGTGGCCACGGTGCACAGTGGTCTGCCTGCTGTACACTATTTGTGTCAGCCTTTATGTGCACACCTGTTACATTCATGTAAGTTGTTACTTTTTTAACTGTGTGTTATTAATAAATGTGTGTCTGGTGAACCCTGCATGTAACTCCTCATCTATGCTTCTCTTCCTCCGTATGCTGTGGAAAAGCGCACGGGGAGGTTTATGACCTTTTTAAGGTTATGCCACAGCATCTCAATCGGATTCAGGTCAGGACTTTGACTAGGCCACTCCACAGTCTTCATTTTGTTTTTCTTAAGCCATTCGGAGGTGGACTTGCTGGTGTGTTTTCAATCATTGTCCTGCTGCAGAACCCAAGTGTGCTTCAGCTTGAGGTCATGAACAGATAGCCGGACATTCTCCTTCAGGATTTTTTAGTGGACAGCAGAATTCATGGTTCCATTTACAACAGCAAGTCTTCCAGCTCCTGAAGCAGCAAATCAGCCCCAGACCATCACACTACCACCACCATATTTTACTGTTGGCATGATGCTCCTTTTCTGAGATGCTGCGTTACTTTTACGCCAGCTGTAATGGGACACACACCTTCCAAAAAGTTCAACTTTTGTCTCATCAGTCCACAGAGTATTTTCTCAGAAGTTTTGGGGATCATCAAGATGTTTCCTGGTGAAACTGAGACGAGCCTTTATGTTCTTTTTGTTCAGCAGTGGTTTTTGTCTTGGAACTCTGCCATACAGGCCATTTTTTCCCAGTCTGTTTCTTATGGTAGAGTCATGAACACTAACCTTAACTGAGGCAAGTGAGGCCTGCAGTTCTTTGGATGTTGTTGTGGGATCTTTTGTGACCTCTTGGGTGAGTCGTGGCTGCGCTCTTGGGGTAAGCTCTGATGACTCAGCTGTTGTTGGATGTATAAGAGGGGGAGAGGAGGGGGAGTACAGGGCACTGGTAGACATATTTGTGGAGTGGACCAAGCAGAATCACCTGAGGCTGAACGTCAGCAAGACTAGAGAGATGGTGACTGACTTCAGGAAGAAGAGGACACCTTCACAGCCATTGCAGATTAGGGGGGAGGATGTGGAGGTAGTGGAGGCCTACAGATACTTGGGTGTCATGATCAGCAACGGACTGGACTGGAAATCTTAACACCGATGATGCATACAAGAAGGGGATGAACAGACTCTACTT
This sequence comes from Pholidichthys leucotaenia, assembly GCA_020510985.1. Taxonomy (NCBI): domain Eukaryota; kingdom Metazoa; phylum Chordata; class Actinopteri; order Cichliformes; family Pholidichthyidae; genus Pholidichthys; species Pholidichthys leucotaenia. The sequence continues at coordinate 224,519,005 of CM035841.1, forward strand.
TCTGAGGAAGCCTAAATCCTTCAATGTGTGCAACAGGATGCTTGAGCTTTTCTACCAGGCCACTGTCACCAGCACCATCTTCTTTGCTGCTGTCTGTTGGGGTAGCAGTATCAAAGCCAGCGACACCAACAGACTTGACAAGATTATCAAGAAGGCTGGCTCTGTAATTGGTCTCAGGCTGGAGACCTTTGAGACTGTGGTGGAGAGGAGGATACTGAACAAACTGCGATCCATCATGCACAATCCTGATCACCCCCTCTACCACACACTGGACAGACAGTGGAGCACTTTCTCCAGCAGACTGCTACAAATTCGCTGCCGAACGATCAGGTGCAGGAAATCTTTCCTGCCACATGCCATTTCACTGTGCAATAACTCACTCTGACATTGAATTCTGGTCACAACTATGCTGCCATACTGCACCTTGCAGTCTAATTGGTACCTCACATTTCACCCTGCACCTGATAGTCCTGCATTGTACAGCGGATATGATTTATGTATCTATACGGGTCGCCATCTATTCATCTACAATGTATATAAGTTATTTATGCAGTTTTACTTTCCATGGGTAATCCCTTTGTCTATTATGCTGTGTGTGTTTCTGTCATTTTGGTCATCTACTGTCATGCTGCTGTTACACTGCAGTTTCCCAGTTTGGGATCAATAAAGTACATACAGTATATCTATCTATCATTGACAGCATGAGTGACTACAGACCCATAGCACTCATGTCTGTAGTCATAAAGGGTTTTGAGTGACTGGTGTCCCAGCACATCAGGGATTGTCTTCCCCCCTTCTTCGACCCCCACCAGTTCTCCTACAGGGAAAACCAGTCTCCAGAAGATGCCATCGCCACCACTCTCCACAGAGCGCTGAGCCAGCTGGAGAACCCAAGGAGCCATGTGAGGATGCTCTTTGTGGACTACAGCTCAGCTTTCAATACCATCATTCCAGACATCCTGATCTCAAACTGCACCTCCTCTAGATCCCCCCCCCCCCCCCCCGCTCCTGGATAAAAAAAATTCTCACCAACCGCCCACAGTCAGACTTGGTCCTCACCACTTCTCCACACTATCTCTTAGCACTGGCTCCCCCCAGGGCTGCATGCTAAGCCCTCTACTGTACTCCCTGTACACCTTTGACTGTATTCCAACCCACCTAACCACCGTCAGTGTGAAATATGTGGATGACACCACCTTGGTTGGGCTCATCACCAATGATGATGAGAAGGCATACAGGGTGGAGGTAGAGAATCTGCTGCTGTGGTGCTAAGCAAACAACCTGAAACAGAACAGACAAAAAAACAAAGAACTCACGCTGGACTTCAGGAAGAACAGACAGGATCCCCCCCCATAAATGGTGACCACATGGAAAACGTCCTCGCCTTCAGGTTCCTGGGCACCCACATCTCCTCTGACCTCTCCTGGACTGTCAACACCAAGGCCCTGGTGAAGAAAGCCCAGCAGCGGCTGCACTTCCTCAGTGTCCTGAGGAAGAACAACCTGGACCAGAAGCTGCTGCTGGCCTTCTGTCACTGCTCAGTGGAGAGTGTGCTCACTTACTGTCTGGGTGTGTGGTACCCTGGCTCCACGGCTGAGAACAAGAAGGCTGTGCAGAGGGTCATCAATACAACCCAAAAAATTATTGGCGACCCTCTGCCCTCCCTGAAAGACATCACCAGATCCTCCTGTCTCAGAAAGGTCAAGCCCATCACAGGAGACCCCTCACATCCCACCTACCACCTGTTTGACCTGCTTCCCTCTGGACGACGGTTCAGATCAATCAGGTCCCACACCTCCAGACTGATAAACAGTTTCTTCCCCTGGGCCATGCGAACTGCCAACAGTCACAGGCCTCACCCCCCTCCCTCTGAACACTCACATGCACAGAAGTGAGGACCTTTTAATTATCACAACAACTCACCTGTCTTTGCATTCCGCACGTTCATGTATATTGACCCATCTGTGAAACCACTCCTGTGCATATTTTCCATAATCCTTGGGCCATTTACTCAATTGTGTATTCAACTGTGTGTCTGCACTCTGCACTCTTATGTACATAGGTCCACCCACATGGCCACTACCATACCCATGTATATTTCCATAATCCTGGGCCATATTTGTTTTTATTTTATTTTTATTCTATTTTCATTTCAGTCGTGTGTTTAATAGTGTTCTGTAACCGTGTTTTATCTAATCTTTCTCTCTTACTTTATTGCACAGTAGCCTGGTGGAGCACCCACAATTTCGTTGTGATCTATTACTGTACCATGACAATAAAGCCTATTCCATTCTATGTTGATGCATGACTGTTGATCAGGTGATTATGTCACGTGATCGTTAGCGATATGCTGCCGTGTGTTATGTATAAATTAGACTATCGTTGGGCATAAGCTGTGAACGCCCGCAACACATTAAGCATTCGTTGGCATAACTTATTTATAAGTTATCGAAACATTCTTTTTAAGTTACTAATATGTTATGTATACGTACAACTCGCATGAATATGCTATGTATTTGGAATTGAAAATTTTGGACATATCCTAAAAGGGAAATGCATGAAAAGCTCTCGGTACACATGCGCACAACAAGGAGAGGGCCCCCCCCCCATAAAAAACCCTGAATGAACAAGATTAAGTCAGGTCAATCAAAGCAATATTCTTCATCAATCAGGTTCCTTTATTGTATACCAGTAGATAATAATAATAATAATGCATCACATTTTATTTCACAAACACTCAAAGACACTTTACAATGGATACATTATTCATCCACGCCACAGACAATGGTAGTGGTAAGCTACTTCTGACAGAAACGTGGCTGCCAATCCATACCACCGGTCTCTCCGAAAACTACCGAACATTTATACACATTCATACCCAGTGTCATGGATACTGGAGGCAAGGTGGGTAAAGCGTCTTTCCCAGGGACACAACGGCAGGATGGCTGGGGAGAGCGGGATTCAAACCGCCAACCCTAAGGTTACTGGACAACCCCCTCTACCTCCTGAGCCACTGCCACCCATATTTCTTTCCTCTGTTCCATTTTTGCTGAGCACCAAGCTGGACGACAGGAAGTTCCGTTTTCAAATGGTCTTTGGTATGACCCGGCTGGGACTTGAACCCTGACCTCCCAGTTGTGGGGTAGATTCGCTACCTCTAGGTCACCACTTCGGTGGCCTAGAGGTGACCTTGTCATGGGCCATTTGCTTCAATTTCCCCTGTAAATTGTTGACTAGACATGTCATTGAGTTGATATGTTTATCCAAACAAAAGTTTTAATTCTCTTTATTCTGTGCAAAGCTGTATTGCCATCCTAAAGACTGACTTCGTCATCTCCAAACTTACTTTCAGTTGGTGGAATGAGCGAAAAATCTACTTTAAATTAATAGAACAGTTCTTTTGTTCGGTTATTTGAAACATTTCCGAGCAGTCTTGCTTTAATTAGTTGGTGGTCTGGCACCTCTCCTTTTAGAGGAGGGAGGACAGTTGAGCACAGACTCAGGGTTCCACTGGACTGTAATGGACTCATGTTTAGAGACAATTTCTCTGTTGAAAAATGATGAAGCTTAAAAAAAAACAATCACTATTCTGAGATCCGGTTTGGACTGGTGTTTTTTTTTAATCCTTTCAGTTTACAGCTCCTTCACATCAAAAGTGTCTCCCTGGAAAACCAGTGAGAGACTTAAGAAGCAGCTACAACAATCCAGTGCCTGGCCAATGGGTACTTGGGCATTGTTCCGAGTCAGCAAGTTTGTGTCTGACACAGAAGAGTCAGAGTTCTTGACCTCTGACTTCTGTCAAATCTTTGTCCAGCTGCTCCCCTGCCACCCGAAGCTCCTCCCTCTGCCGCTGCAGCTGGCCTCGACTCTCCTGCAGATGCTCGTTCAGTTCCAGGTATCGATGACACTGCTGGAACTGGAGCTCCACTTCGTTGTTCACAGCAGGTGGTGAGTCTGAGGAGGAAATGGAGGGAAAACTCCCATCATCATCCGTCAGCCTCTTTCTTACACTCTCAAGGTTCCTAAACAAATTTTATGCAAACAATGTATTGGACAAAAATTGCATTTATCAAAAAGGAATGGTCAAATCATTAATATAAGGAGCATGTGCCCACCAAATGAAACTTTTGAGTATTAAGAACTATTGGTGATAGCTCATCTTTATTTACATAGGTCCCACATTGTATATCTACAGTGACGGGTTTTCAAGTTTTGGTACCCTCAAGGACATATTTTTTTTTTTCTTTAAGACCAAAAACAATTTGTGTGTTTCTCTACATCTCATCAGAAAAAATGTCTGTAAAGCTCTGTCTGAAAGTTTTCAGTCTGCTCCAACTCCAAGTCTAAGCCCCTAATCTGATTGGCAGGGTTGTCCCCTCATAGTCAACTAAGTTTTAGCCAATAAAAAAAATCTTAGTCGGCTAAATTTTCATTGGTCATTTATTTGGGGATCAGCTGTTACAGGTCTTGTTGCCTACCGAATACCTGGCAACAGAAGTTGCGTAATTAGTACACAAAGCACAACTGAAGCTACAGTCACAAATACCCTTACGAATGGCTGTGAATACTGCACCAACAATTTTTGGACCATTTTGTACGGCCTTCTTAAGGTGGCCGTAAGAGAATCCAGTATTCGTAGACTGTAAGTTCGGGGCCAGGTCGATGGTCTTGTCTATGATTTCTACGAACACCCCATGAAAACTCCTCATTGTAGGGCAGCCGTACGAATGCCATAGGAACAACGTAAGAACTACCAAGATGTTGGCCGTAAGTATGCCTTGAGAATACCTTAAGTTGTTCTTGAGGCCCCCTTACAGTTGTAAGAAACCCCGTATGAATCCCCGTTCATACGGAGATTCATACAGCGTGGTTAAGGCGGTAGGGAGATGCTTATAATGTGGAAGCATGTCATTGTGTGACATTTGTGCTAACACAGTGCGCTGAAAGCCATAAGATCTTCCTACCAATGACTTGAGATTGCTGTGAGTTGCACAAAAATGTTTGTAAGATGGCAGTAAGTAGGCCACAGGAAGATCCCAAGGCCCCCTTACGAAAAATGTCAGAACTCTAGGGCCATCATAGGAAAGAAAGACACCTCATTTCTCAAGAATGCTTCAGGTTGCTCTTGTGAATTGAATGGCAGCTGTAAGAAACCATGCCCCCCTCCACAAATGTCTGGAAACTCCAGAATTCGTAGGAACTGAGAGATTCTTATGAAAGCATCATTCGTACGAATCTTTGTGACCTTAGCTTGAACTGGTAATGGAAGTTTAAGAAAGGATCAGCATGAAATTCAAATGTGTATAAACCTTAACCACAGAGCTGTAGAAGTCACTGATGTAAAAAAAAACTTATCATGAGGACCTGCCTGTACATTGGATAAAGGAGTTTTGCACACTTTTATAAACGCATTCTTTATATTGAACACATTCATCATTTAAAGGTCTGATGACACGATTTTGACATTTTTTAGCATGTTGTGTAAACCCAAAAGTCATTGTCGATGATCGATATAACATTGACAACCGCACCTGCATAAACTAGATATCAGCAAAAAACTGCAGCCGCTGACTGGACTGTGGTGCCGCCCACCGAATGAAGGGCGGCACCACCATGACATAAGCGACAGAACAGATGCCGGTGTTGTTGACTGGAATGACAGCAGCTTTGTAGCTCACAGTTTCTCTGGTTTCTTGTTTTAATTTTATGGCTATGCCTTTGCGTTGTGTCGCAGGCTTAGATAAACAGCAGGCCGTGAAATACCACATCACACGCTTCAGCTACAACTGTCATAAGCCTCCTTGTGTGCTTTTATGCAGGAGGAGCGCACGAGGAGGGGAAGAATTAATGGATTTACGTGTAGCTTTGACCTACTTTCTGTGATCACATGCTGACGCTCGGCGGTCCGGCCACGTCCCCTCTCTCATTATCACCAGCTGATTCAAACTCCTGCTGATTATCTTTCCCAGTCCTCGCCCAGGTGCTTCTCATCACACCATCACCAGCAGTGCGTGTACTTAGCAGCCGTTTGCCAGTTACGCACTGCTGGTCCATAGTATTGTCATTTGTGCTGTTAGTCTGCCAGTATTTTCAGCACTCTCACGACATACTAGTCATTCCATGTTCGCCGTGGTTCTCATGCGTCCTTGAAGCGATGTCAGCTCTGGGGAGCAACTGTGGCCAACACGTCTCCTCTCATTCGTTCTCTGGGCGATGCCGGCCCCCGAACACCATCAGTAAGTGTGTTTGTGTTTTTTGTACATCTTCACCGTTTTGGGAATTGTCTGTCTTTCTGTATTAAATGTGCCGTGGTGAACCCTGCACGTAAATCCTCATTATTTCATCCTCCCTCTCCGTGCCCTGCGTAAGAGCGCACGAAGGGTCATGATGAATGGATTTACAGGCAGAATTCACCACAGCACATGTATTGAACATAAAAATGATCACAACAGTTCCCAAAACGGTGAAGACTTGCAAAAATACACAGAAACACTTACAGTTGGTGTTCGGGGCTGACATCACCCAGCGAACATGGAGAGGAGACGTGTTACCCACGGTTGCACTCCAGGGCCGACATTGCTTCAAGGGGCGCAACAGAACCATGGCTGTGTGGAGTGGCTAACACGTCATGATAGTGTTGGCAATACTGGCTGGCTGACAACACAGCAGATGATGCACACAAAACATGAACAGCTGACTGTCAAAGAGAGAGGGCGTGTGGTCGGACCGGCAAATCTTGGACAGCGCCCACCTGAAAGTGGGTCAAAACGCACATAAAACACATGTACAAAACAAAAACAACAAGAACTCAAAATATAATACATAATAAACCCGATGCCTGAGCCACAGAGAACACACTGCTATGACTTTATTGAAAAATCGGGCTTAAATAAATTATATTTATGAACAAATAATTTGTTGCAATATTTGTAACAAAAGCATAACACTCGGTGTTCCCCTGCCGTGTGTTTGTCACTGCTGCTGCGGCGGCCATGTGTGCCTCTCCACTGTCACTCTCTTAGTCTGACTTGCTAGGCACGATGCCCGCTTGGCATGGCTCAAACCTATATGGTCTGATGCCCCCAGATTCTTCATTGTCATCCCATTCTTCAGAACAATAATCGTCTGAAGATTGGACAACACAAACCAATTCCAGACTACATGTGCTGGAACCATCGTCGATGTTTTCTACCGCTTCCATCCTGTGTGTACAATGGGCAGCCAAGCGCTGTGTTCTGTCGATGACGTTACAACGTGGCCGGGGGGTTTTCCAGCCACTGACACAATTGGTGGCGTGGCGCTCATGAAAACGTTGGATATTCACGTGAAAAAAGCCTGTTTGACTTAGAACTGCACAGACCAACCTATTTTGTCATATTGTATTATGTGTTGAAAAATTAGATGAAGTCAAAAACGTGTCATCAGACCTTTAAACGTTTCCCTTCTGCTCAATCATTTTTTAAAATTTAATGACTGATTGGAACTGAGCCAACCAGAGGGGAAAAAAACCTTATTTTTCCATTATCCATTCATTGTTCATATTTCTTCACGTAAACTGTGCTTATTAATTTTTTCCCTATCTGCTTTTATTCTGATGGACAGTTGTCATGAGGTGATTAATGCAATAGCTTCAGTAGTGATAGTAATAGTTATTAATATATATATATATATATATATATATATATATATATATATATATATATATAAATATATATATATATTTTTATATTAATATGTATACTAGCTGCTCTTGTTTTTTCTTGCCTTCTGATTGTTGCTCTGAGTGTTGCTATCCCTGTGCTGTTGCAATCCTGGAATTTCCCCATTGTGGGACTAATAAAGGCTTATCTTATCTTATCTTAATATAGTGTCATCAGATTTTTTTTTTCCTTTTGCGGGTTGGTCTATTTGTGTGTGATTATTTTATTTGTAAGACAGCATGCATTAAAATTAAAAAAGACAAACTTTCGATAAATCTCAGTATACATTGACAGAGCTGGTATTTGGTGGGGCCGTATGTTTGTATGTCACTTTTCATCAGCCTAACACAAAGCAGGATAAGTTCTTATCGGATGGGACTATCATGTAAAAAAAAAAAGTGCAGAAGATCCACAGTGCACATTAAAGTGGGGGGAACTGGGATGCACAAACAACCACAGAGTGAAGGGTTGCACCAGGCTGTGCGGGCTGAACATGCAGACTGTGATGGAGCAAACCGATGTGTCTCCCATCGGCAACCGGAGATGATCGGAGCCCTGCAGACTCTCATGAGATCAATGCAATGCAGTGCGATAGCCTTAAAAGAAACTGTTCACTCTCAGTCACTGTGGTATTTGTACAATCGTGGTTACGCAAGTAGTCATGGGCTTAATTGCTTGTTAACTGTTAACTGCATTGTAGTTGACAGAGCTGGAGAATAGCAACAGCTGAAAAAAAAAAATCACCAAGCACTTTGAAAGTGGACATTTGTGTGCATTTTGGATTTTATGGCCTCCGTGAAAAGCATGAGCTGGACAAGGCAAACAGCACCCGCAGAGATGGAGCATCCCATGCTCTGGAATTTCCCCATTGTGGGACTAATAAAGGCTTATCTTATGTTATCTTATCTGAAGAGGTCAGGCACACCGGTGGCATGACCCTCAAGGCACTATCACACCTAGACGATTTAGGCAGCATTTGCCAAATGTATGAAGAATTTGGAGAATATGCTGGTGTGCGTGGAATCAGTTATGGGTAAGTTTTGTTTAAGTTAAGAGCATGCTGAAGCACGCTGGTATAAGGAGTTGTATGGTGGGCTATCCAGCGTATGGCTAAAACGTCCTGTATAAGTGGGGCATAAGTTGTAGGGAAGTTATGTGTTCGTTCACACACGTTACTTGTAAGCGATTCACAAGTTACTCATAAGTCAAAATATGTTGAGATAAAGGTCTAGCGTACCCAAAACTTATTTCTAACATATGAGTAACGCACTTTAAACCTATGTGTAACTTACTGAATGGGTTTCTAACTTACACCAATCCTATAATGGCATATTTGCAGCGTTGGTTCAAAGGAAAAACCCGTACAGAGCTCTGCCTGCAGCGCATACACACACACACAGAGAGCTAAATACACATACTTTTTCATATAACGGGACTTGTCAGGGATGTGTCCTAGTACTTTCAAGCTACAGGATAAAGATTCAAATCACTGTTTAGCCCTCCTTGTCATGTTGTTTTTTTTTAACCTTTAACTGCAGTCTGTACCATCAGCTGTCCAGTGCTGTTCTGATAGATATGCCAAAATGTCAGAACACCAGAGGAGGTGGATCCAATCAGCTGGTCACCTGAAGCACAGAGCTCAGTTGTTTTCCATGATAAATCCCACTTTTCTGTCCCTTGGCTGCAGCTCCTGGCAAAAGCACACTCCATGCATTATCTTGGTTTTTTTTTTCCACTTTATTGAAAATAAACTTTTTTTAATCACCATCAGTTCACGTGCCTTTGAGCCAGACTGTGACAACTGTCATTTGATGTTCCTGATGTGTCACATCAGCTGTTTTAGGCACCGTGACCAACCTGACAGATTTGACAGCTCCGCCAGGTCGGTCATGCCTCCCGCCGTGGTCTCTGAAGGAGAGAATCATTTTGGTTGAACAGTGATGATCTCTCACACACCTAGGATTCATAGATCGGGAGGCAAAGGCAGTTTGGCATGACCACACTATGCATAAGTTAGGATCAGCTATGCATAAGTTAGACTATGATTGGGCATAAGTTGTGAACATCGGCAACATGCTAAGCATTCATTGGTTTAAGTTATTTGTAAGTTATGGAAATATTCTATATAGGTTATTAATATGTTATGTATACATCAAACTCATTATGGATACACGATGCATACGGTCAAAAGTGAAATTTTTGGCATATGCCAATGTTTTAAACCAATTTTTATACGTTTGGCAAATGCTGCCTAAATCGTCAAGGTGTGACAGGGCCTTCAGGACCATGGCAGTTGTCCCCATATCAGACACGGAGAACACACCGGGCCCGGCGAAGACAAGATGGTAGAGGGAGTGCCGCCGACTTCACTGACCTACTTGGATTCAGGGAGGGGCACCAGGATGCTCCATGGCACCACCCACGTTCGGGGATCTCTAGCCTACTCAGCGACAAGAGAATGCCGAGATCTGCCAACCGCTGGAGTATAAGCTCCTGACAAAGCTGCACCCACATTGCACAACAAAACCAATGCACAGGTAACAGAGTCTCTGCAGACTATTGAGGCAGAACCAAATTATGATAAGCTCATCATCCATTAATATACAACAATAGTAATTTTATAGAACCCATAGTTGTAGGTAGGTGAGGATCCCAAGGTGAGCCTATGTAGCAAATTTGGTTAAGTCAGGGCCTATAACTTCTGCAATCATCATCTGATAAGAGGCAAATTGCAATATGTACATCATCAACGTACGAGGTGGGGCTGAAAAGTTTATAGTGGTCAAATTTAATCAAATGTGTTTTATTTTTTTACAACTGCAGGGATCGAAGTGCTGCAACACCGATGGAAGAAGTGTGTGGACCGAAGGGGAGACTACAGTGATCCCTCACTTATCGCGGTTAATGGGTTCCAGAACCGACCGCGAAAAGTGAAAAACCGCGAAGTAGCGTCACCCCTAATGACGTCACCCATAAATAATTCGTACGTTCATTCTCTCACTCTCTCTCTCGTGTGATACGTGTGTGTGTGTGTGTGTAAGTGTACATACATACGTAGATGTAAATAAAGTGTACATAAATATGTTTTTAGAACTCTTATTCTTATAACAAGATATGTAACTCAAGATGAAGATGATTTACTGCACAGGTTAATGAGAGCTTTACTGCTCCTCAGGTGACGCCTCATCGTCAGGTGCTAGAAGCGCAGGATCGTCGAGGGCAGCTTCCGATAGAGCTGGAGAAGCTGCAGGAGGCGGCATAGTGGCTCGACGGGAAGACTATTTCGCACAAAATGGCACAAGAGAACAGCAAAAAGTTCCACGCGGCGAGACTAAGCAACACGAGCGATAAAGAGCAATGAATGCGGTCTTCCTTCGCTGCATGGGCGCTCGGCAGGGACAGAAGCTGGGTGAAACGTCTCGGCCAATCAGCTTGCGGGGTGAAACGTCTCGGCCAATCAGCTTGCGAGATTCCCGAGCCGAGCCAACACGAGAACAGCGAACAGAGAGGTGGATTTTGAGTTGTGCGGCTCTCCGTGTTGATACCTGATGGTCTAATGTAGTCTCCCTGCCTTCTGCTAGCGCCCGCCCATTATTTCTCAATTTTGAATTTTTGATGAATATTTTTGAAAAATCCGCGATGCACTGAGGGCGCGAAAGGTGAAGTGCGAAGTAGCGAGGGATCACTGTATATTAAAAAACAAACCACATTTGGTCAAATTTGACCACTATGAACTTTTCAGCCTATAAACTTTTCAGCCCCCCCACCCCCCAGTCAAACCCTTCTACCAAGTTTCAAAACAATTGGAATAAAGTTATAAGAGGAGTTGATTTTACAGAAGTGGGCCAGACAGATGGACGGACAGACAGATGACCCCATAACATAATTCCCCTCTGGTCGGATAAGAATGTAAAAACTGAAGTTTGCAATATAGAGGTGCACCAAAATGCATCGTGAATCATTTCGCATTTTGTTAACGACTGAATCGTAATCAAATCAAATCATAAGCACATTGAAGATTCACACCTCTAGTGTCATTACACAAACTTCATCTGGACTTCTCTTTTAAACTGAGAAAACAGCAAGCCGTTCATCTCTTCCTGAGGTCTGTTAATCTTCTCTGCTGAATGCAAAATTGCTGTTTTAACTCAGAACAACTGTTGGATAGTTTCATTTTGAATCATTCTGTTAAAAGAATGACAGTGAATGAACAAAAAAAATTGTTTAAAAAAACTGTCATAATTAGATAACGATGAATGTCGCCATGCCAATGACTGTCCGGGTGGGCGCCAACTTTTATTCCGTCAAAATTAATTATGTCATAAACATTTAAAAACAGGAATCTTGCCATTTGCGCATGGACTCAGAAACATTAATGTCTGCATTGAGATGCATTGAAAAAAAATTATTATTTCTCCCACCCCTAATAAAAATATATGGACCAAATTCTGATGACCCTGTCTTCTTGAAAAACATCTTTGGTACTATACCTGATCCTTCAGTTTCAAATATAACAATCTTGGGAGACTATAACTGCGTTTTGGACTCCAAATTGCACAAACTGCCTAGTCAGTTAGGAGCTTTAAAGATCAGTGCTGTGTTGAACACTCTTAATCTTCAGGGACCCCTCGAGCCAAAAATGTGCATGCAAAAAAAAAAAAAAAAAAAACTGCTATAAAATCAGATATATGTTTCTGCATAACTCTCTTAATCCACTTCAGCTCTGCTCAAAACTTTTTTGAATTTTAACCTTTTAAATACCAGTTTAAATACATGATGTGTCCGTTCTATTTATGAAAAATAAGAAGAAAAAAAAAAGATTTTTTTTTTTAATAAAAAAATCAACAGTTGCTCCTGGTGGGTCAGGCCAGCGCCTGTGTATGGCAGCTCCACTGCCATCAGTGTGTGAATGGGTGGACAGCAGGATCTGTGAAGCGCTTTAGTCCTCTAGAGATAAAAAAAGCGCTATATACTGTACAGTATCTCACAAAAGTGAGTACACCCCTCACATTTTGTAAATATTTTATTATATCTTTTCATGGAACAACACTGAAGATATGACACTTTGATACAATGTAAAGTAGTCAGTGTACAGCTTGTATAACAGTGTAAATTTGCTGTCCCCTCAAAACAACTCAACACACAGCAATTAATGTCTAAACCACTGGCAACAAAAGTGAGTACATCCCTTAGTGAAAATGTCCAAATTGTGCCCAATTAGCCATTTTCCCTCCCCGGTGTCATGTGACTCGTTAGTGTTACAAGGTCTCAGGTGTGAATGGGGAGCAAGTGTGCTAAATTTGGTGTTATCACTCTCACACTCTCTCATACTGGTCACTAGAAGTTCAACATGGTACCTCAAGGCAAAAACTCTCTGAGGATCTGAAAAAAAGAATTGTTGCTCTACATAAAGATGGCCTAGGCTATAAGAAGATTGCCAACACCCTGAAACTGAGCTGCAGCACGGTGGCCAAGACCATACCACAGTTTAACAGGACAGGTTCCACTCAGAACAGCCCTCGCCATGGTTGACCAAAGAAATTTAGTGCACATGCTCAGTGTCATATCCAGAGGTTGCCTTTTGAAAATAGACGTATGAGTGCTGCCAGCATTGCTGCAGGGGTTGAAGGGGTGGGGAGTCAGCCTGTCAGTGCTCAGACCATATGCCGCACACTGCATCAAATTGGTCTGCAGGAAGCCCCTTTTAAAGATGATGCACAAGAAAGCCCGCAAACAGTCTGCTGAAGACAAGCAGACTAAGGACATGGATTACTGGAACCATGTCATGTGGTCTGATGAGACCAAGATAAACTTATTTGGCTCAGATGGTGTCAAGCGTGTGTAGCGGCAACCAAGTGAGGAATACAAAGACAAGTGTGTCTTGTCTGCAGTCAAGCATGGTGGTGGGAGTGTCATCGTTTGGGGCAGCATGAGTGCTGCTGGCACTGGGGAGCTGCAGCTCATTGAGGGAACCACGAATGCCAACATGTACTGTGACATACTGAAGCAGAGCATGATCCTCTCCCTTCAGAAACTGGGCCGCAGGGCAGTATTCCAACATGATAACGACCCCAAACATGCCTCCAAGACGACCACTACCTTGCTAAAGAAACTGAGGGTAAAGGTGATGGACTGGCCAAGCATGTCTCCAGACCTAAACCCTATTGAGCATCTGGGGGGCATCCTCAAACGGAAGGTGGAAGAGTGCAAGGTCTCCAACATCAGCTCCGTGATGTTGTCATGGAGGAGTGGAAGAGGATTCCAGTGGCAACCTGTGAAGCTCTAGTGAACTCCATGCCCAAGAGAGTGCTGGAAAATAATCGTAGCCACACAAAATATTGACACTTTGGGCACAATTTGGACATTTTCACTTAGGGGTGTACTCACTTTTGTTGCCAGCGGTTTACATATTAATGGCTGTGTTGAATTATTTTGAGAGGACAGAAAATTTACACTTTTATACAAACTGTACACTGACTACTTTCCATTGTATCAAAGTGTCATATCTTCAGTGTTGTCCCATGAAAAGATATAATAAAATATTTACAAAAATGTGAGGGGTGTACTCACTTTTGTGAGATGCTGTAAGTCAACGCCATTTACCATTTTTACCATACCTCCGCCAAGGCTCCGTCCCTCCCTCCCTTTGTCCTCCCCTCTGTCCTTTTGTCCGTCCATATCGCCATCCATCTGTACATTGTGAAATAGGGCCTTGGTGGAGGTATGCACTCACAGATCACCTCCAACGTCTAATGAGTTCATCTTTGGGCCAAGGGCCACCTCTGGTGACAATGTCATCCAGATCCGCCTGAGTTTTTGCGTGATCCTGCTAACAGACAGAGAAACGGCAGCAAAAACAATATGACTACATTATATGACTATATAATAATAACAAGCCTGTCATAATTGCATTCATGATACATTGGGGTTGGGCAATTCCACCTTAAATCCGCATCATGGTTTAATGAATCTTTCAGGTCGTTTTTTTCCCCTCCTTTCTTCTCCATTACAGCTTACTGACAAGGTTTCATAATTATTACGCAATATTACACAACAGTGCAGTATCATATCACTGCGGTGCATCATAAATGAGCATAATACAATATAAAAAAAACGTTTGTGATTTGACAAACAAAAAAATTAAACATTGTCCAGTGCTGAACTTTACTGTGTTTACATACCTTGTGGGTCATGTGGCTCACATCCTTGTCTGCCGGTCAGAGTTACAGTGGGGCAAAAAAGTATTTAGTCAGCCACCAATTGTGCAAGTTCTCCCACTTAAAAGATGAGAGAGGTCTCCAATTTTCATCATAGGTATACCTCAACTATGAGAGACAAAATGAGGAAAAAAAAAATCCAGAAAATCACATTGTCTGATTTTTAAAGAATTTATTTGCAAATTATGGTGGAAAATAAGTATTTGGTCACCTACAAACAAGCAAGATTTCTGGCTCTCACAGACCTGTAACTTCTTTAAGAGGCTCCTCTGTCCTCCACTCGTTACCTGTATTAATGGCACCTGTTTGAACTTGTTATCAGTAGAAAAGACACCTGTCCACAACCTCAAACAGTCAGACTCCAAACGCCACTATGGCCAAGACCAAAGAGCTGTCAAAGGACACCAGAAACAAAATTGTAGACCTGCACCAGGCTGGGAAGACTGAATCTGCAATAGGTAAGCAGCTTGGTGTGAAGAAATCAACTGTGGGAACAATTATTAGAAAATGGAAGACATACAAGACCACTGATAATCTCCCCCCCCCCGATCTGGGGCTCCACGCAAGATCTCACCCCGTGGGGTCAAAATGATCACGAGAACGGTGAGCAAAAATCCCAGAAACACACAGGGGGACCTAGTGAATGACCTGCAGAGAGCTGGGACCAAAGTAACAAAGGCTACCATCAGTAACACACTAAGCCGCCAGGGACTCAAATCCTGCAGTGCCAGACGTAGTAGTAGATTAGTTTATTTGACAGGGACAGTGCAATAAACATAGACAATTAATCAACCTAGTGAATGACCTGCAGAGAGCTGGGACCAAAGTAACAAAGGCTACCATCAGTAACACACTAAGCCGCCAGGGACTCAAATCCTGCAGTGCCAGACGTGTCCCCCTGCTTAAGCCAGTACATGTCCAGGCCCGTCTGAAGTTTGCTAGAGAGCATTTGGATGATCCAGAAGAGGACTGGGAGAATGTCATATGGTCAGATGAAACCAAAATAGAACTTTTTGGTAAAAACTTAACTTGTCGTGTTTGGAGGAGAAAGAATGCTGAGTTGCATCCAAAGAACACCATACCTACTGTGAAGCATGGGTGTGGAAACATCATGCTTTGGGGCTGTTTTGCTGCAAAGGGACCAGGACGACTGATCCGTGTAAAGGAAAGAATGAATGGGGCCATGTATCATGAGATTTTGAGTGAAAACCTCCTTCCATCAGCAAGGGCATTGAAGATGAAACGTGGCTGGGTCTTTCAGCATGACAATGATCCCAAACACACCGCCCGGACAACGAAGGAGTGGCTTCGTAAGAAGCATTTCAAGGTCCTGGAGTGGCGTAGCCAGTCTCCAGATCTCAACCCCATAGAAAATCTTTGGAGGGAGTTGAAAGTCCGTGTTGCCCAGCGACAGCCCCAAAACATCACTGCTCTAGAGGAGATCTGCATGGAGGAATGGGCCAAAATACCAGCAACAGTGTGTGAAAACCTTGTGAAGACTTACAGAAAACGTTTGACCTCTGTCATTGCCAACAAAGGGTATATAAAGTATTGAGAGGAACTTTTGTTATTGACCAAATACTTATTTTCCACCATAATTTGCAAACAAATTCTTTAAAAATCAGACAATGTGATTTTCTGGAATTTTTTTTCTCATTTTGTCTCTCATAGTTGAGGTATACCTATGATGAAAATTGGAGACCTCTCTCATCTTTTAAGTGGGAGAACTTACACAATTGGTGGCTGACTAAATACTTTTTTACCCCACTGTATGTCCGCACGCACTTCAAACCCCTGTCTTAAACCGCACACTTTGCCTGCTTTTTCTTGGCATCTTCAGACGAAATAATGTCAATCATCACATACTATGTGGATGGACATCACAGACTATGTGGCAGTACATGAAAAGCGCAATATTACTATATAAAATAATTTTCAAAAAATTTCTGGATCCAGATCACCACCAAAATCTAATCATCTGTTCTCTGTGCCATTACACACCTTTCCTGAAAATTTCATCAAAATCCGTCCAGAACTTTTTCAGTAATGTTGCTAACAGTCAGACAAACCAACCAACCAACGCCGGCAAAAATATTACCTCTTCCCTTGGCGGAGGTAATGATCTCAAGAATCGATGCTGAATCCTACTTTGATCTTTTATTCACTCCTGATATGAACAGTGCATGAGTGTGTGTGTCCACGCACACACGTCACTCTTAGGTCCCCTAATGGTCACAGGGCTCCATAATATAACTGGCAAAGATATGAATTTCTTCAATGGATGGATGGATGGATGGATGGATGGGAAAAAAGTGCAATCTAGTAGAATACAGTAGAAATTTCAAATCTCACTAGATTTGTTCAAAAATGAAATGCTGACATTACAGAATGCATGTTTATATCTTGGATTTTTCAGTGAAAATAAAAAATGTGTTTTCAATGGAAGTCATTGAGGCATGAGGGTTTAAAAAACATTAAATCTTACACTGTACAATGAAATCAGTGTTGTTGCTAATCTTTGACATGTCCAAAACACTGACATAAAACAATGCTACACCCCTCCACCATGTATTACATGGAAAATCTCATTTTTTGTTATTTTTCATAAAATGAGTGGCACCATGTATTCAAACTGGCATTTAAAGGGTTAACCCTTTAAATGCCAATTTTAAACAACACAAAACATGAGGTTTTTTATAAAATGAGTAGTGGGGGAGGGTGTTGCTGGTGATTAGAGTCTTGGATATGTCAAAAACTAGCAGCAACACCGATTTCACTGAATTATTATTTTTTATGTGGGGTCAAAATTACAACTTTGCACCCTTTGGGGACCCTCGAACCAAAAATGTACATGCAAAAAAACTGCTATGAAATCATCATATATCAATATTTTTTTGTGTTTTTTTTCTGCATAAATCTCTTAAACCACTTCAGCGCTGCTCAAAACTACCAAATATTCAATAATATTCAGGATGACCAGACTATGTTCTCCCAGTATTTTACTGGCTTGCCCAAATGTTGTGCAGCAAGCTTTAAATGAGCTTCAACATGCTTTTTCTTCAGCAATGGAGTCTTGCGAGGTGAGCAGCATAGAGCCCATTGTCGGTTGAGTACATTACTTATTGTTTTCTTTGAAACAGCAGTACCTGCTAACTCCAGCTCTTTCTAGACCTCTCTGTGAGTGGTCTTTGGCTCTTGGAAAACTCTTCTCATAATTCTTTTGATTCCTCTGTCAGAAATATTGGGAGGAGCTCCTGGTCATAGCCAGTTTATGGTAAAATGATGTTCGTTCCACTTCCGAATGATGGTTCCAACAGTGCTCACTGGAACATTCAGCAGTTTAGAAATGTGCCTGTAACCAATGCCATGATTATGTTTTGCAACAATAAGGTTGCGGAGGTCTAGAGACAGCTCTTTGCTTCTACCCATCATGAGTTCTTTGTGGTGTCACAATCTGATATTCACAGACCTTTTAAAGGCTATCAGTCAGGACTTAACCAGCTGAAATTAATTTGAACTGATGGGGGATGGGATGGCTTCCTAAATTTTGATGGATTTCAGCTGGTTTATTGGCTAGTTTGTGTGGAGGAATGGGCTAAAATCACTCCTGAACAATGTCTGCTCCTAGTTTCTCCATACAGGAGGCGTCTGGAAGCTATTACCAACAAAGGCTTTTCTACTAAATATTAAATGAATTTCACAAAGTGTGTCCAATACTTATTCCCAGTGTCATTCCACTTTATTAAATATAACTTGTTTTGTGGGTACAGTTGCCTTGATTTCTTTGCATGTATGGATTACTTGGGTTGTTACTGATATCTGGTGAAAATCTCAGGTCAATGGCTCCATCAGAAATATGTTTAAAGAGAAAATGTTGATGTGTTAAATACTTATTTTCCCCACTGTATTACTGTTTAGGGCGGCGCGGTGGCAGAGTGGTTAGCACTGCGGAAGCACAGCGACTCACCCTTGACCGGGGGATCCTGGGTTCGATCCCAGCCCCTGACCAACAGTGATCTGTGTGGAGTTTGTATGTTCTCCCTGTGTCTGCGTGGGTTTACTCCGGGATTTCTCCGGTTTCCTCCCACATGCCAAAAACATGCAAGTTAGGTTAATTGGCATCAAAACTGGGGATTCTAAATTGTCCTTAGGTATGACTGTGAGAGTGAATGGTTGTCTGTCTCTCTGTGTTGGCCCTGCAATGGACTGGTGATCTGTCCAGGGTGTACCCTGCCTCTCGCCCAAAGATGCTGGGATAGGCTCCAGCCCCCCCGCGACCTGAAAAGGATTAAGCAGAAGAAGATGGATGGATGGATGGATGGATATTACGGCTTAGTACTGTACTGTTTTTATTGTTCCTGTCCCAGCTTTTATCACTCTGCCTTACTCTTTACTATGTTGTACAACACTTTGGTCAACTTTAGATGTTTTAAAATGTAAATAAAGCAACTGCCACCAACAGCTTCCACAAACTACATCTACAGACAGAAAAAGGCAAAGAACATTTCAAATACTTAAACTGAATGGTGTTATTTTACTCTGGATTAGAAGTATTACATGAAAGGTGACTGGTCTCTGACGTCCTGTGGGTGGTTTGTTAGAAGAGAGCCTGTTGATTCAGACTCGACTGACAAAATATAAAAACAGTTTGTCCACATCTGTGTGGACTCACCTTGTTCCGTCTGTTCCAGGATACTGAAGACCGGATCATCTGCAGTGGCTCTGTTCATGTCCTCCAGGATCTGGTCCACTGTGGGTGGGTCTGGACGGCTGGGCAACAACACCCGCTTCTTACTTTTAGAAACAATATTCATTCTGCAAAAGGCTGAAGTCCAACTCCTTCACCTGCAACACAAAATTTTCAGTCCTTCTTTGCATCTGACTTTGTTTAAATAAAATTTCTGATGATACAAATATTTGTCTCACTATGGCATGCCATATTTTCATTTATTACACATTTGTGCTGTTCTAACAGCATACAGCCTTATATACAGTTTACATTAAAAGAGCAGAATGTATGCAG
The DNA here is from genome assembly GCA_020510985.1 of Pholidichthys leucotaenia. NCBI lineage: Eukaryota > Metazoa > Chordata > Actinopteri > Cichliformes > Pholidichthyidae > Pholidichthys > Pholidichthys leucotaenia. The sequence goes on from CM035841.1 coordinate 224,538,945, forward strand.
CTTCATATTTTCTTGTCCAATTGATTTTAATTTTGGCACAGAAGCACAAACAAGCAAAAAAACGAAGGAAAACTGCCAAGATGATTTTTTTCTTAAAGCCACCAAGAGCTTTTTGTTGAAAATAATAACTTGAGATATTTTAACCAAATAATGTTTTCTGTTAGAGTTATGCTAGTCAGAGATTTATTTTTCAATGGAACCTGCCCATTTTTTTTGTCATCGACTGCTACATAATTAATGATGAAGACAGTGGTCTCTGTGTTAGTTGGTAATTTTGTAAAAATCTATGTGCTATTAAATATCTCCATGAGTGTATAGCTATTAAAATAAAATAGAAATACCAAATAAGTACAGTAAAATTTGTCCTACTGCAAACCTGTGTCCTCTCCAGTATTTTAGCAGGGACACTTAAGGTTTTTCTAAATGAAATTCATCATTGCTGTCATATTTTCATGTCTGTAGGTAAGACATGTAATTTAAAAGAAGAGGATTTCTTTTCTTGCTCACATAGCCAAAAACTGAACACGTATAATCTGCCATCTTACCCAACTTGTAAAAGTTCCTGCTGCCCCCCCCCCTCTCCCCCCGAGGCAGTGAACTTAGTTCTGTAGCCATGCCCAGTGCTTAGCCTGATTGGTTATAACATTAACCAATCAGGCTAAGCAGGAATGCTTAGGAAGAAAACTCCCAGGAACAAAGTCACTGTACTAAAAGGCCAGACCATTGAATGTGTGCAATCCTACAAATATCTTGGGACAATTATTGATAGTAATTTAAACTTTGAAGAGAACTGTGAAAGGGTGTGCAAAAAGGGTCAGCAACATTTGCATTGTTTAAGGAAACTCGCACACTTTCAAATTGACCGAACCATAATGACAATGTTTTATCGGGCTTTTATTGAATCTGTTTTATCCTTTTCTTTAGCGTCATGGTTTGGTCAGATAAAACTGAAACAGAGGAAATCCTTAGACCAAGAAGTTAGATGGTCCAGTCGTTTGCTTGGTGAGTCACAGCTGAGCCTGACATCCCTGTACACCAAACAGGTACAGAGGATGGCTACCTCCATTTTAAATGACTCCCACCCCTTGCACTGCCACTTTCAGCTTCTTCCCTCCAGACGGAGGTTTGCTATCCCAAAATGTAAAACCCAGCGCTACAAAAACAGCTTTGTTCCTGCTGCTGTTAAAGAGTTGAACAAGATGTAGCAATATATTGCACATAATTTAGTTATCTATTTATGAATTTTATTTTATATTTATTCATTTTTGTAGGTTTTTTTATTTGGGTTTTAAATCTTTTATTGGGTTTTAGACTTTTATTGAGTTTTTAATCTCTGACCTAGTTTTAACTTTTTTAATAGGACCCTTCTCTCTTTGTTTTTTCTCTTATCTCTTTGTCTTATGTCCTGATTGGTGGAGCCTTCAGTACTTTTATCATGTTTATAGTCAGCTTCATGTGTGTCTGTGCTTGTGTTCATGTTGAATGTAATTGTGGTTTGTAAATATGGATGTCACCTGACTGCAAAACAAATCTACCTATGGGTACAAATAAAGTAACCTGAACCTGAGCATTCAGATTTTGCTCTGGATATGTCTTCTAAGTCACAAAAAACATGTTACAGACATGTTAACAACAGAAAAATCTTGATTTTTGCTGGAGTGTCACTTTAAGGTGATAGGGTTGAAATCAGTGTCTCAAGAAAGCATGGGGAAATACAAAACAATTTCTCTTCAATTAAAAAATTAAAGAAAATGTGAACAAAATATGTCACAAAGATTTCATTAAGACACGTGTGAGCTGTTAAAATGCGAAAAACGTCACGAGCGGGTGCCCCTCTGGCGCAGAAAGGCAGGACCCAAAAACTAGTTTGCAATGTTTTGTTGTTGGAACTCAGCCCGGAGGCTGAAGAACACACAGAGAGCCGGTACGGTGAAACAAAACTCAATAAAAGGCACTAAACATTACATTAAACAATAGTTCATGGCTTGGCTTCACAAAACTAGAATTTCTGGCAAGAAAAAACACTTGGCTAGAAACACGATCCCATGACAAGGTTTAGAACACCGCGTTGACAGCAGAGCGTGGCGTGTGTAAGTAGTCACCAAACAATCAGCACACCCGTGAATAATTAGACATCAGAAAATAAAACACAGCTGTGAACAATTAACAGAGACCAACTACGAAAAACCATAAACAAACAAGATACTGTCAAAACAAAAGCCAACTCAAAAATGAAGATCAAGACCAGAATAACAACACACAACCATGATGATGATATCAAAGAAAGTATCAACAATAATTCAAGGCGAAGGAATGGGCTGTGCTCATGTCCTGATCATGACAGAAAATCCAAACATAAGCAAGGTGCAATCAATGACCCCTTTAACAAGATTAAGAATTAAAATGAAAATTTAACATTTAACAATATTACATGGGGGGGGGGGGGGCTCAGTGTATCATTTGGTAGCCTTGGACCACTAATGACAGGCTCATAGTAAGGGTGTAACGGTACACCTAAAATCATGGTTCGGTGCATACCTTGGTTTTAAGGTCACTTTTGGTTCATTTTTGGTACAGTAAGGAAACAAAATGCAAAACATGAAACTGCTTATCTTGTGTATAAGCGGGAACAGCTTTACTGAACCCCCCCCCCCCCCCTGCAAACTGCCAGCAGTAAATTCTCCAATAAAAAATATTCTCAAATAAACAAAATTAAAACGTATACAATAAATAAATTCTTTTTTAGGAAATGAAGTTCAAGTTTATCAAGTTCACCAAGTTCCTGGGGGTGCACATCTCTGAGGACCTCTCCTGGTCCAACAACACCACATCACTGGCCAAGAAGGCGCAAACTTGCCTCCAATTCCTCCACAAACTGAGGAGAGCACAAGTCAGACCCCCCATCATGTGCTCATTCTACCAGGGCACCATTGAGAACTTCCTCACCAGCTGCATCATGGTGTGGTATGGAAGCTGCACCACCTCCTGCCGGAAGACACTACAACGTACAGTGAAAGCAGCCAGCAAGATCATTGTTGCCCTTCTGCCCCCCCTCTCGGACATCTACCACACCTGCCTGACCCGCGGAGCCATCAGAATTGCAGGCAACACCTCCCACCCCTCACACTCCCTCTTCAGCCCCCTGCCCTTGCGGAAAAGGTACCGGAGCCTCCAGGCCCGCTCCACAAGACTGCTAAACAGCATTCTTCATCAGGCCATCAGGACCCTGAACTCTGTCCACCACCACCCCCGACTGTAACGCACTCATCCGCACAATAACTACCTACTACCTACCAACCTAATAGTATTGAATGCAAAAGACGCAATAGACTTACACAATGGTCCCCTCCAGTATACAACTAGGACAATATTGGTCGCCACGGAGGGTGACAACATGTATGGGTACATATTCATACTATGTAGGATAACTAAGTAGACGGTTATGCTGTTTATTCCATCTAGCTACAATGCTCCGCACTGTGTTTATATATTTATATGTACATATGTATATTCGCTGCTCGTTTTTTCTTGTCTTCTTGATTGTTGCTCTGAGTGTTGCTATCCCTGTGCTGTTGCAATCCTGGAATTTCCCCATTGTGGGACTTATAAAGGCTTATCTTATCTTATCTTACCTCAACTGTTGGCACAGAAAGACTGGTACACCAACAGTAATACATCTGCTGCTGTATGTCTCTGCACCTTACTACAAGCATTTGCACAAATGTCATATCTGCTGCTGTCTGGCACTGCAATACTGATCACGTGCAGTCCTGTCTGTCACTGTCTGCACCTACACTACCGCATCGAACTTGCAAGACTCGTACTACGAGTATTACTGCTCTACTTTTCTGTATATAGGATTGCTGGGTTTTATCGTTTATCTTTATTTGAACTATGGGAGGTCTGGGTCTATCTTTTGTCACTATTTGCACTATGGGCAGCATTACTGTACATAGACTGCTGTTGTTGTTTTTCTAGCCTTATTCCCTTTTTTAAATATTGCACACACCACTGAAGAGAGAGAAATGCCATTTCAATTCTCTTGTATGTCCTGTAGGTATAGTAGTATTGACAAATAAAATCATTGAATCTTTGAATGAAACATGAGTTGGAAACTTGTTGGAAACTTGAACTTAACAGCTTAATCAAAAGTGTTTGTAGCAACACAATTAAATAACAAGACATTAAAGTTCAGCCTTTCAACCCAGAAACTAAAGAAATAAAGCTCAAATAGCAGCTTCTACTGCACCATACAGGACTGTCGTAACTCTACTTTTCAAAACAAACCTGAGTAATAATATTGAACTCGATTAAAGTCAAAAAGAAAATAAACTTGTCCATCCTGTTTGAAACCTTGCCGAGTCTATAAGTTTAAAAGTTTAATAATTAGGCTTCAGAATGAAAATTAAAAGAACTTTTTACAGTCCAAAATAACAGTTTACAAATGCTTTAAGTTACAGTAGAAGAATGTGAGTTTTCGCTACACAAACAGCGACATATTTAAGCTGTTTTAATTTATTTGTGTTGATTATGGCTATCTTTTTTAATTAAATTACAAATCATGGTATTCTAATTTACCAAGATGCACTAATATTCAGAATGAGGCCTTATTTCTTCTTCTCAAATTCCGTCGAGTCGTGTACGACCCCTGGTGACTTCACACACCAACTTTCTCCATCCTTCTCGATCCTTCGTCCTTTCCTTCAAGAGCACTAGTGACATTCCTGTGGCTTCAGTAATGCCTTCCATCCATCTTTGTCGCAGCCTTCCTTTTCATCGTCTTCTATCACACCTGGCCAGCATGAGACTTTTCTCCAGACTCTCGTCCTTCCTCATTATATGGCCAAAGTACTTGAGCTTCCTCTTCACAACTTCACCTTCATGAGATGTTTTAGGATTTATTCTATCTAAGTACAGACTTGTTGGTTTCCTTCCTGGTCCAAGGAATCTTTAGTACTCTCCTCCAGCACCACAGCTCAAATGAATCTATATGACGTCTGTCCTGTTTCCTGATGGTCCAAGTCTCATATCCATATATGGCCATGGGAAACACTAGCGAAGTCACCATCTTGATCTTGGTCTTTTTGTTGAGTCTTGTTGAGGGCTTATTACAGCAACAACAATAGAGAAGATGAAAAAGAGTATGCTACTCATATAATTCCCTCATTACTGGCAGTTAACTCCAACCAGCAAAACTGAAACAGCTCAGCTGTCAGCAAACATCATCCATGAAAGATTACACAGGGTTACAAAAATATTTTTTTTGTACGTTGTCTGTGTTTTTCCAACTAATTTAAGACAATTTTGCACTGCTGAATCTGAAAATGACATCCGTTTCTCTCGATCAGGTGCTAAGTAAAAACCTGTACTTACTTAGTACTGTGTATGTACTACTTACCTTTATATAAAGGTAAGTTTTTGTATACTTTATTGATCCCCAGAGGGGAAATTGAGGGCATCCACCTGGATGGATGAAGCAGCCACGGTACGGCGCTATCCCTTTACCATTCATACACACATTCACACCTAGGGCCACTTTAGAGTCTCCAACTAACCTAACCTGCATGTTTTTGGCCTGTGGGAGGAAACTGGAGAAATCCCGGAGTAAACCCACGCAGATACAGGGAGAACATGCAAACTCCACACAGATCACTGTTGGTCAGGGGCTGGGATTGAACCAGGGATCCCATGGCCAAGGGTGAGTTGCTGTGCTGCCACAGTGCTAACCACTGCTCCACCGCACGTAAGTACATGTAAACTGAATGTAACGTCATCATTGTTCAAAATTCAGAGATTTTCAAGACATAAAAAAGAATTTAAGTGAAAATACCTGTACATGTAAACAAAAACATATAAAACATGTGGCCATAATTCAAAAAGCTGACCTGATTGAGCAAAACCAACGTGATTTTTGGATTCAACACATCAAAATCGTCCTAAATCAGCTAAAAAAACTTATCAAATTTGGTGTTGACCAGTGTTATTGTCTGACAGCTAATGTTAGCACATGCTAACGGTTTAATCAGTTTTCTAAAGCTGAGACAGTCGCTCATTGAAAATAAGAAATGCTAACTTTACTCGCTAAAAATTCACTAACCTTGCCGGTGTGACATGTCAAAGATTAGCAACAACACTGATTTCATTGTACAGTGTAAGATTTAATGTTTTTTAAACCCTCATGCCTCAAGTCCGCTGACAGGCGGCCGGAGACGGGGAAACTGAGAGGAGGAGGGGGCGTGATATGACAGTTACACTTTCTGTCCGTCACTCAAAATAGTCCGTGTCGTACCTCGGTACGCGTCTGTACCGTACCGTGGGTGGCGTATAAAAAATCCAAATACAAGTACTGTTACAATCCTAACTCATAGTGATTGACCTGAATGTGACGTTGTATTTTATGTTTTATTGTGAAGTGCGCTGTAGCAGACCCAGACAGCGAGGATAGCGCGACCGACAACAATGCGGAAACCAACACTATCAGCTGAAGATCTGCCCCGAGAAAACCCTTGTGTATGGGTTGTGGGTCAGCGAAGCACCAATACAAGGCTAGGGACTACTCAGTTAGAGAGAAGTGCTGTAGCAAGTGTGGACGCTTGAACCATTTTGCCAGAGTGTGTCGTATATCCAACCCAGAGAGCCCACGGAGAAAAACAACTTCACCTGCCCTGACAACTGGCCATGCGGTGTCTCCGAGTACCAACGGGTACACGTTCTGCAAAGTCACGCTGGATGGTGAGGAGGTGCCGCTGCTGGTCAACACGGGGTGGAGGGATCATTATTAAATTGGGCCACGGTGAGGAAATTTTTTCCCCACTACAAAATAAAAGGTAACCCAGCACTGCTCTACGGTTATGGTGGTGGAAGGCTGTGCACGGTTGGAACACTGGAGTTAACGGCTCAGTACAAGTTGGCGGTGATGGCTGACTTCACGTTCCATGTGACGGCCCAAGGTGACATCATCATGGGCTGTGACTTGTTTTATGGACTGAGGTTTGCCATTAAAGTTGACGCTGGGGAAGAGTGAACTGGTTGTGGCCCGCGGAACCATTTGGTTCCGGTGGTGGAGGACGACACTGTGTGGGACAAAGATTTACTGGTCAAGCAGGAGCAGCCTCACTCAGGTTTGACGCAGGAAAGTCTCAGTGCCGGCACTCGGGGTACCGTGGAAGAGGGTACCGAGTGTGACAGCGAGGCACCTGCGCCAGCGAGTGATGCTGACGAGCTAGCCCCAGTTTCCTCCGGAGCTTGGCCACAGTGGGCTGGAGAATCTGAAGCTACAATGGCAACCGCTGCAGCAGCTTTCCAAGGAGTCGGGGGAAGACCGACAGGCACGGAGGGACCACATGCCGATCAGCAACACTGCAGGCCAAACAGAGCTCCTCTGAGAGTTGTGGACCTGGTCCGGGCTCGAGGGGAGGGACGTCCACAGTGGATGTGGGCCAAACGACAGCCAGAGGAACACCAAGAGTGGCTGCGCATCGTGGCTGAGCGGGGCACAGCGTACATCCAGCTGTCGGATGGCTCATGGAGGCACACCAATGAGCTGTGGTGTGCCCCGGAGGAGGCTTCAGATGGTGGGTCCGGACAAAAGAGGTGGTCGATGGTGAACAGAAGAGGCACACTCGTCTATGAGGTCAGCTGAGATCCTGGTGGCATGCCACTTCCAGGGGCGGGTCTACTGAGGGGCTGCCCTGGGCCCCCCACAAGCCAGTTCTACCCCTTTCTGCCATTGGGACAGTCGTGTAGTTTTGAAAAAATAATATAATAAGTTCTAATGTTCATATGTTTGTGTGTGTTAAAAAAAACTAAATGCTATTGTTCTGGGTGTATTTATATTTTAGGAACACGGCAATGTTTTACGTTATTAGACTTTACATATTTTACAGGTGGCAGAATAATCCACCTTGCCGTGTGGGGTAGGACAGTAGTCCACCTGTCTTTCCTAGTTTTAGGTTTTGTTGTGTGAATGTGATAGGCCATTTAGTGACTTCAGCTTTCGTTTTCTTAGTGTGTGTTTCGGGTCCTCAATTGGGGAGGGTCTTGATTGTGTGTGTGTTTTTGGATATTCTACGGGGGGGGGGGGGTCTGTGTGTGTGTGATGTATTTCATGTTTTATTGTGAAGTGCGGTGTAGTGACGGCCACCTCTTCTTCCACCACTGCACTGCCCCATAAATACCAGGGGGGCATCCATGTTAACGTCTCTTTGCCAATGCCCCTGCCTGGTGGCTGAGTTGTGTGTGAGACCACCCCTTTAATAAAGTGAAGTTCAACTGTGCACCTGGCCTCGTCATTACAAAGGTAATTCCGACATAACACTTAGTAACAGTGAAGGGTATGTTTACACAAGTGTGCCACAGTACATAACCACTGTTCCACCCCAGACTCCATTTGGTTTTGACCATCCATGGCTGAGGGTTCTTGAGTACTAGTACCTAGGGTGGAACAGTGCATAGTAGCCATGGACCACTCATTTTAGGTTCATTGTGATTTACTGTTAGACGATCATCATCAATATAAGCTGCAATATAAGCTGCGGCTTCAGCCATCACCCATTTCGGATAACTCATGTGGAATTGTTTAGTAGAAGGAGTCTTTGTCTAATTTGACCTCGTTGTTATATTATACAGTTTCTTTTAACCTGTACTGTATTATCCGAAATAAATTCATTCATTCATTCATCATCATCATGATCACAGCAGTCTAAGGGTATGTTTAAGCAGTTATGTCATATTACACAGTCACTGTGCAACCCTAGACTCCATGGGGTTTTGACCAGAATTTCCCCACTGTGGGACTAATAAAAGCTTAACTTATCCATGGCTGAGGGTTCTTGAGGACTAGTGCCTAGGGTGGCACAGGGCATGGTTTAGTAGCCATGGACCACTCATTTTAGGCTCAATATGATTGACTGTATTAGACAATAAGGGTATCTCTGCGCAATTATGCTACATTACATACAATTGCTTTGACTGAACAAATCATTATCATTTACAGTCTACGGAACCGAGTCATAACCGGTATTGTACCAGAGTACGTTGACTTCACTTTGAGTTCAAGGTTTATATCTGGCTGTTGTTTCTAGAACACCCCCGGGTCACCGTACTGCAGTTTACCTGCCTCAGTGAAACTTCCGATGAGTTTCGGCTGTCGTTTGGTCCACTGGTTCGATCTGTCTGCTGGAATTATTTCAGCTTTTATTTTCTTTGCTCGTCTCCTCCTCTTCTTCGTCGTCTCCTTCTGCTTCTTCTTCCCCTTTTTTTTTTTTTTTTCTGGCGGGGGCAATCAGCGTAAAAGCACATTACCGCCATCCAGCGTTGGAGTGTGGGTCTGAATTTGCTACCCAAGCAAACACAGACAAACATCAATGAATGAATGAATGAATCTTTATTTCGGATAGATTAAAAGTAAAGATTAAAAAGAAACAGAATAATATAACAAAGGGGGGAAAAATCCAACAAGGTCAAATTAAACAATAACTCCTCTGATTATACAGTTCAACATAAGTTATCTGAAATGGGTGATAGCTGAAGCCGCAGCTTATATTGCCCACCCATATTCCATCCAAGAATTCAAAAGGAAAACAAAACAAGAGCGATTACAATTCGGAACAAAGCTAAGACAAAATGTGACAAAAAAAAAAAACTAAGCAACAACACAACACAGACTGGATATGACAATCCTTATGTTGTGGAGTGTGTGAAATCAGAGGTGGAATCATTTCAGACGATTTATTACACACTCACATCTTTCAAGCACAGAACAGACTGAACATTCAAGCAGAAACCCTCCCCTTAAGTTTCATGGCATTTACATCACACACAACATGACATTTACATCACACTGCATTCAACAACCTTCATCCCTGACTCCTTCCTGCTATCTCACCAGGAACCTCCTGCTCTTTGTTGTCCCAAGCTTATCACTGTCTCCTGTCTGAGATGCTAGATAATCTAGCTCACACAAGGTGCTACACCCCCCCCCCCACAGCATCTTAGATAAGACAATAGAATAACAGTCCACATGCTGTGATAGAACAATTGAACATCAGTCCACATGCTGCTTGGGCTTCCGTCTCCTCCCGTATCTGCTGTAACTGGGGTTTACCGCCTCCGCGGCGCTGCTGTGCCGGTGGGGGGCTGCTGGGAGTGTGTCTGACTGCGGGTGAGCTGTTGCTGGGGGGGGCCACTTCGGTCTGGGGAGCTCTCCGTGGGGGTCTTCCACGCCGAGGGGCCTTAGCCAACAGCACTTGCTCGTCCGCCACAACGAAAGCGGGTTTGAGTCTGTCTATGCCAATTTTTTCCCTCCTACCCCCCAAGTCTAGCAAAAAATGCTTATCCCCTGTTTCCAACACTCTGAACGGTCCATCATAGGGTGGGCGCAATGGAGGGCGGTGGGCATCGTGTCTGACGAAAACGAACTTCGTGCTCTTCAAAGTTTTAGGCACAAAAACACGTGGAAAACTGTGGTGGGCAGGGCCCGGCAGCGTGCCTGTGTTTGCGCTACGCTGCAAAAGCTGAGACGGGGAGCTGCCCGGCGCGGGATTATCTGGCAGAAATTCCCCGGGCAGCCGTAGTGGCTGCGCAAAAACGAGCTCTGCCGGGGAAGCTTCCAGATCCTCTTTTGGCGCGGAGCGCAACCCCAATAAAACCCATGGCAGCCTGTCTACCCAATTTGCATCCGTCAATGAAGCCCTGAGTGCCGCTTTCAGTGATCTATGAAAACACTCGCATAACCCATTGGCCTGTGGGTTGTACACGGTTATGCGGTGAATTGTAACACCCAGGCTGCGGGCCATCGCGGACCAGAGTTTGGAAACAAATTGCGGGCCCCTGTCGGACGTAATGTCCGACGGGACTCCAAAACGCGCCACCCATGCTGTTAAAAAAGCGCGCGCTACATCCGCGGACGTGGTTGCCGCCAGCGGGACCACTTCTGGCCAGCGCGTGGTGCGGTCCACCATTGTCAGGAGGTGCGTGCACCCCTGTGATAGCGGGAGGGGGCCCACGAGGTCCACGTGAACATGGTCGAACCTCTTAGCCGGAATACGAAACGGCTCCAAGGGAGCCTTCGTGTGTCTGTGTACTTTGGCTCGTTGGCACACCACGCAGGCTGCAGCCCACTCCTTCACTTGTTTGCGTAGGCTCAGCCAAACAAACTTCTCTCCCACCATTTTGACTGACGCGCGCACTCCTGGGTGCGCCAGAGTGTGAACCGACTCAAACATGCGGCGGCGCCACGCGGCCGGGACCACCGGACGCGGGCGACCCGTGGAGACATCGCAGATTAGGGGGGGGGGCTGCCATCCTGCAGCACCCTGCTCTCCAGCCTTAACCCTGTTGGTCCAGACTGGAGCGCGCGCACGTCTGCATCGCTAATCTGCTCCGCGGCCATGGCTGCATAATCTATCCCCACGCAGACCGGGGCCACCACGGCTCGCGAGAGGCAGTCCGCCACTACATTCAGTTTACCAGACACATGCTGAATATCGGTAGTAAACTCTGAGATCGCGGCCAGCTGTCTCTGCTGCCGGCCCGACCATGGTTCTGAAACCTTGGCCATCGCGAATGTTAGTGGCTTGTGGTCCACGAACGAGGTGAAGCTGCGCCCTTCCAGCCAGAACTGGAAGTGGCGTATGGCCAGGTAGAGAGCCAGCAACTCTCTGTTGAACGCGTTGTATTTACCTTCGCTGTCGCGCAAAGTTCTACTGAAAAAGGCAAGCGGCTGCCAAGCCCCGGCGACGCGCTGCTCCACGACAGCCCCTATGGCTACGTCTGAAGCGTTGGTGGTGAGCACTATGCGGGCCGTCGGGTCTGGATGCGCCAGCAGTGCAGCGTTTGCCAGGGCCGCTTTAACTTCCGAGAACGCCCGCTCTCGCTCCGGGGTCCATTCGACCCTATCCGCGGGTTTCTGTTTCTTGAGCGCGGCGTACAATGGTTGCATGAGCTGCGCCACGTGGGGAAGGAAATGGTTATAAAAGTTCACCATCCCCAAAAATTCCTGCAGCGCCCTGACCGTATGAGGCCGGGGAAAATCCGCCACGGCGCGCACTTTGTCGGGCAGCGGGATCGCTCCTTCCGGAGAGACGCGGTGCCCCAAAAAATCAATCCCCGTCACGCCGAACTGGCATTTCGCCGGGTTGATTATTAACCTGTGCTCCTCCAACCTCCGGAAAACTGTCGTGAGGTGGGTTTCGTGTTCATCTTCAGACGCACTGGCTACCAGGATATCGTCCAGGTAGATGAACACGAACGGGAGATCGCGCAGCACTGCATCCATCATGCGCTGGAACATCTGTGCCGCTCCTTTTAACCCGAATGGCATGCGCAGGAACTCAAATAGACCGAACGGAGTTATTACCGCTGTTTCGGGTATGTCCTCAGCGTGCACTGGGACTTGGTGGTAACCGCGGACCAGGTCTATTTTGGAAAAAATGCGCGCTCCGGCGAGGTGAATGGAAAAATCCTGTACGTGGGGAATCGGGTAGCGGTCATGCGCTGTGGCTTTCTTCAACCTGCGGAAATCCCCACACGGTCACCACGATCCCCCAGCCTTAGGGACCATGTGTAGCGGGGAAGCCCATGGGCTGTTTGAGCGCCTGATGATGCCCAGCCTTTCCAGGTTGGCGAACTCCTCGCGTGCTATGGTCAGTTTAGCTGCATCCAAGCGCCGAGGTCTTTATCACCACCCGGTGGTGGTGATAGAGTGCTCCACCCCGTGTTTAGCGATGGCCGTGGAAAACGTCGGGACCGTGAGTGCTGGGAACTGAGTGAGCAGTGTGTGGAACTTACTGCCTGTAGCTGTGACGTTGGCTTGTGCTGTTGGCTGGGTCACTCGAGCTATACAGGGGAGAGAGTCAAAGGACAGTGCATTAACCAAGCACCTGTTAGCAACATCAACCAGTAAACCATGTGCACACAGAAAATCAGCCCCCAGTATGTGGTAATTCAGTGCTGCTACGACAAAAGTCCACTCATATGTACGGCCGTGTAGAGATAAGAGCAGAGTCCTCTCACCAAAGGTCTTAATATCCGAGCCGTTTGCTGCCAACATCCCGGGGCCGCTAGATACTGCCAGCCGGTCAGCGTAGGTCGGCCGGATGAAGCTCTTCTGGGCTCCGGTGTCCACGAGGAAACGCCTCCCAGAGCGTGCATCCGTTAAGTAGAGCAGCTTGTTCTCTTCACCGAGGGTCGCAGCTGCTACCGACCCCTGGCCTTGGCATTTTCCCGAGCGCTTGAATTGGCACAGTGGCGCACATCTGCGTGCCTTCTCTCCGAAGCGGCGGTGGTAGAAACAGAGCGTGTCTCTCTGGCGCTCCTTGGCCCCTGCTGCTGCTACCGTCGGTGGCTCCTCGCCTCCTCTGGTCGTCTCGCTGGGCTCCGCCGCTGCTGCGTTGACTGTGATCGCCCTGGTGGTGATGATGATCTGGTCTGCCTCGTGGGCTAGCACACGGTAGTCGCGCGCGGACAGCTACGGTGAATTGGCCAGAACCGCTCTCGCTACTGTCGGAAGGTTCCGGAGGAAGAGGTGGGCAAACAGAAAGTGCCCGTTGTCCGTGCCCATTAACGCCAGCATCTTCTCCATCAGGTCTACGGCTGAACCATCTCCTAACTCGGTCCGCGTCAGGAGCCTCTCCACTCTCTCACATTCCGAGAGTGTGTAGCGCTGGATGAGCGCAGCCTTGAGCGCCTCATATTTGCTGCTGGCTGGTGGCTGATCGAGCAGGCTCGCTACCTGCTGAGCTGTGCGGGCGTCGAGTGCTGCGACCACATGGTAGAATCTGGTATCATCTACCGTCACTCCCTGGAGGGCGAACTGGGCCTCGGTGAGGTGGAACCAAGAGCGCAGGTTGTGCTGCCAGAAAACCGGTAGCTTGACTGAAACCGCACACGCGTGGCTGTAGGTTCCAGTCCGGGCTGTCTGTGGGATGGCTGCCGCCTCGCTGTAGCTTCCTGACCGGGCCGGCTCCGGGGATCTTGCCTCGTGTTCCATAATACGTCTTGGGTCACCAGTGTGGAGTGTGTGAAATCAGAGGCGGAATCATTTCAGACGATTTATTACACACTCACATCTTTCAAGCACAGAACAGACTGAACATTCAAGCAGAAACTCTCCCCTTAAGTTTCATGGCATTTACATCACACACAACATGACATTTGCATCACACTGCATTCAACAACCTTCATCCCTGACTCCTTCCTGCTATCTCTCCAGGAACCTCCTGCTCTTTGTTGTCCCAAGCTTATCACTGTCTCCTGTCTGAGATGCTAGATAATCTGGCTCACACAAGGTGCTACACCGTGATTTTACATGTCATCTTGTATATACTGTATGTTTGGAGTATTTCTTCCTTTAGTTTTTGTTTAAATTGTCCAAGCGTTGTACATTATTTTAATTCAGGTCCAAAATCGTTCCATAATCTTACTCCTTGCACTGAAACACAGTGTTGCTTGGTGGTAGTTCTCACTGAAGGTTTTTGAAATATACGTGTTCCTCTGAAATGATATTGTTTCTCCCTTATTTGGAACAACTTTTGGATATTTGCGGGCAGTGATAGATTCTTCACTTTAAACATTATTACTGCAGTTTTAAAGTCAACCAGATCTTTCAACTTGAGAGCTTTTAATTTAAGAAAAAGTGGGTTTGTTGGTTCCCTGTAAGCAGTTTTGTTTATTATTCTAATAGCTCTCTTCTGAAGCATAAAGACTGGATTTATGTTTGTTTTATATGTATTTCCCCATACTTCAGTACAATATGTCATGTATGGGAGTATTAATGAATGATACAAAGTATATAATGTGGGTTGATTCAGCAAATATTTCACTCTGTGTAGTACTGCGATTGATTTAGATATTTTACCTTTAATATAATTAATATGTGACTTCCAACACAGTTTATTATCAATTATTACTTCAAGAAATTTAGTTTCAGATACCCTTTCAATCTCTACACCATTTACACTGAGTTTAGATACTAAGTTGTTGTGATGGTTGTTAAAAACTATAAATTTTGTCTTACTTAAATTGAGCGTTAATTTGTTTGAATCAAACCACAGTTTAAGCTTTCCTAATTCCTTTCCAAGTGTATCCAAAAGTTGTTCCAAATTGCTTCCACTGCATAACAGATTAGTGTCATCGGCAAACAATATTAAATCCATTTTTTCCGAGACTTTACATATATCATTTATATACATATTGAATAACAATGGCCCCAAAACTGAACCCTGTGGGACTCCACAAGTAACTTTCAGTAACTGTGAGTTTTTGTTACCAACACATACATACTGATATCTATTCTTTAAGTAACTACTTAACCGGGACAGTGCTACCCCCCCAATACCATAATTTTGTAGTTTCTTTAATAATAAATTATGATCCACTGTATCAAATGCTTTTTTAAGATCCAGGAATACCCCAACTGAATACTCTTTATTTTCAACAGCAGTTGATATTTTTTCTCTAAATTCCATTAGAGCAAATGCAGTTGTCCTCTTGTGTCTGAACCCATATTGCTGCTCACACAATAAATTATTCTTCATTATGAAGTTGTCAATTCTCTCACAGAATATTTTTTCAAGTATCTTGGAAAATTGCGGCAATAGTGAAATTGGTCTATAGTTTGAAAGTTCCCCTCTGTCACCCGTCTTGTATATCGGAATTACTTTAGCTATTTTCATTGCATTGGGAAATATACCTGTTTGGAGAGACAGGTTACAAATATATGTCAGTGGTTTCACTAAGCATTCAATAATAGTTTTGACTAAGAGCATGTCAATACCATCACAGTCCGTAAATGTTTTACTTTTAAACGATTTAACAATTTCAATGACCTCTCTCTCATCTGTGTTCTTTATGAAAATAGAGTCTTTTATAGCAGTGTTTTTGCTTATTGTATCACCCGTAGGTGCCGTAATGGGTATTTCTCGAGCCAAATTAGGACCAATGTTAACAAAAAAGTTATTAAATTCATCTGCAGGTGAAGTTGCATTCACACTCTGAGTCGTTGTATTATTTTTTTGAAAAATTGGTTGGGTAGCTTGTATTTCTGTTTTTATTTCCAAGAATATTGTTAAGTATTGTCCATGTATTTTTAATATTGACTCTGTTTTTCTCCAGTTCTTTACTGTAATAGTCTCTTTTACTACATCTCATTATATATGTTAACTTATTTTTGTATGTTTTATACCACTGCTCTACTTCGTTTGTCCTTTTCTTTAGAAAAGCTTTATATAATAAATTTTTCTTTTTACACGCCTTTTGTAATCCTTTGGTTAACCATGGCTTATCGACAAATTTATGTTTAAGCTTTTTCTTTACTAATGGACAATTTTTTTCATAAAGAGTGGTTACAATAATAATAATAATAATACATCAGTCTTTTATAGCACTTTTCTAAATACTCAAAGACGTTTTACAAAGTAGCATAGGAACAAACATACAATGAACGGATAAACAGGCAAGGTAGGTACACATAGGTAGAAGAGGCAGTCAGTTTTCGTAGGTAGATTTGAAGAGATGGGTTTTGAGTTGACTTTTGAAGGAAGCAAGTGTGTTGGCGGACCGGATGTGAAAGGGCAAGGAAAATATACCTGTTTTTACAATGTTCATAAATGTGTCATAGGCTTCATTTACATCTGATGTACATCTGACTTTTGTCCAGTCCTGCTTCAGCAAGTCTTCTTCAAAAGAACTGATTGCATTTTGTGATTTGTATCTGAATGATTTTAAAACTTTTTCTGTATTGGCCCCCGTGTGGCCATGGATAAGTGCAAAGGTTGGCAAATGGTCACATATCATTTATCAATAATCCACTTTCTATTTTCTTATCAATAATATTAACAAACAGGTTGCCAATAAGTGTAGCAGTGTGAACTGTGATTCTACTGGGATGTGTTATTGTGGGATATAGACTCACACTGTACATAGAATTCATGAACTCTGTAATTACATTTTGTTGATATGGATTTAGTAAATCAATATTGAAATCTCCACAAATTACTACCATTTTCTTACTAGTAATATTATTGTACAGCTCGACTAATTTATCTCTGAATGTCTCAATGCAAGTTCCCGGCGTTATATATATATACAACTTATAATTAGATTTTTTGTTTTATCTTGGTCAATCTCAACAGTAACACATTCTAAAATCCCTGGTAGTGCAAAGGACATTCCATTTACAAGCTTACACCTATACAGGTCATCAATATACAGTGCAACACCACCACCCTTTTTTTGAGATCTGTTAATATGAAACATCTGATATCCCTCTATTGCCATCAGAGAAGCCTGCTCTTCATTAAGCCAAGTTTCAGAGACTGCGATGGCTGTAAATTTTCTGTCTAGCTGTTTTAAATAGTCCTGAATCTGTGGAAAGTTTTTGTTAAGACTTCTGCTGTTGAAGTGTATTATTGACAGTTTACCATTTAGTTGCACTTGACTTTTGAATTGCTTTTCAGTGTAATATTCACAATGATTATGACTATTATTGAAAAAGTGGTTATCAGGATCAATATCATTCTCCATCTCTTGTAGTTTATGTTCAGCATAATGGCATATTTTCAGAGTTTGAATTTCCTCACTCTGTGTCAAATGACTTCCTCCAACTGGGGATAATTGATGTCTACTCAAGTCAGTCATAAGTTTTTTTGTTTGTTTTGTTTAGTTTGGTTTTTTTTAAAGTACATTGACATGGTATGTCAAAAGAACTATTCTTGCCGTGTGTGTGGATATGGATTATCATAGTCTCTTAATTTTCTTAATCAGTGTTCATCTATATTTATTTAAGTCAGTAATCTCTCTGATTATTATACTCTTTGCTTCCTCAGGTGTTCCATTTAGTTTGATCCAAACTCTACAATTTCTTGTCCATGTTGCCTGTATCTTATTTTGTCTTTTCAGCATCCGTGCTTGCCGTGCTATTTCAGCATTAGTTTTTGTTAGATGTTCATTTAGGTAAACTTCTGTTCCTCGTAGCTCAAAAAAAACTATATCCTATCAATCAGCCCTATATCTTTAAGGTAAACAAATAACTTCTTTAACTGTTTCCAAATTCTCTATCCACCTTATTCCTAAAGGTGCTGCAGTAGAAATGATTATAGGAGAAACTTCTGGTTTCGGCTGAAGAAGTGTCAAATCAGTCAGCAAGAGTGGAGTAGTGGGTCATTTAAAGTAGCGTTTTTAAAAGTGTTTCAAATTCATTTAAATGTGTAGTCCACATACCTGTTTTGCAGTCAAGTGGCAGATAATTTCAGCACTTTTAGTTTTTGTATTTTTGAATGTTTCCGCATAATTCTGGTACTTGCTGCTGTTCATGGTGTGAGGCTCCACACAAATAAGCACAGCTAGATCTGTGGCTTCAATAGCAATGTGTAGACCATGCACTGAAAATTAAAAAGGACTGTTGGCGAGATCGTTGGTACAGACACAGGACAGACACAACAGCACCAGGTATGTTTTCACTTGTATGAATGTCACAGATCTGAGGTTTATATACGTCACCAGATGCAAGGCTGGATGAAGTAAAATAATAAATAAAAAAATAGAAACAGTTTGCTTCCTAAGGCTTAACGATTTAAGAAAGATATCAAATATGTGTTGGTTTGTTGGGTTTTTTTTGCATTCGTTGCACTGCATTGGAACGATATGGACTTGATATTAGCAGCTTCAGCATGCATTAATTTTCAAATTATCACAAAATATAGATCAATAAAATTTTGAACAGTTGTCAGAAAATGTCTGTAGACGTAAATGTCTGTAGATTCCTCTTCTTGTCTCTCTTTTCATTGCTGTATCCATGAAAATCTCTTAAAATAAAGTCCGGCAGTTGCAGCACAGACTCAAACACAGATGCTGCATGTTACTGCATTTAAACATGTTATCCATGTTTAAATGCAGTAACATTTCTCTGGAATACTGCGTTCTTCCCGGCATGATCGCGATCGCGCTTACCATCAAGACAAAGAGCCGGTAAGAAAGAAACAACAGTGCAAAAACAAGAAGGAAATCCATACTGATGGAACCAGGGAGCTCTTTGTTATATAGTCCACAAACATTCAAGGACAAAAACGGCACAGAGAATTATGTTAAAACACATTAAAGTACATAAAAACAGAAACACAGACATCAGACTTTTTTCACCCGCTGCCGGTCGCTGCGTGCGCATGCGCCCATTACCCATAATATTTAATGGTAAACTGATAATTAGATAGTTGAGCCACCCATCTTTGCTCCACTGCGCCAAGCTGTGCTGTGTCCAGGTGGACAAGGGGGTTATTGTCTGTAAAAACTGTGAAGGGCACACCCCACAAATAGTCCTTTGTGGCCACACTAGCCACACATGTGTCTTACTTAATGCCTTACAGTGTAGCCACACACTGTCTTACTTAATGCCTTACAGTGTACTCCACATCTTAGATTGAACAGAGTGCAGAGTTCCCTTGGAGTTAACAGGAAGCAGTGAAAGCATAATCCTTTGTGTGCTGAGAGACTGCTTGGAAGGGCCTTTGGGGGCCAAAGTCTGTGAGGGAGGATGCTAAAGGATTTAAGAGGAAATGCATTGTTACTTGTGATGCAAATGAATGTGACTTGTGAACTGTGGGGGACTGGGGTATATATGGAGCGAGTTTTTCTGAGTTGTTCTCTTTCTACTTTGAGATGATGGTGAATGTGTAATAAAGCTGCCTTGAGACCAACCTGCCTCATCAATTGCACATTCCCACACTGGTGACCCAAGACGTAGCATGCATCAAGAGGAGAATTCCCCGGGGCCAGCCTCGTCAGGAGCCCCCAGCCAAGCGAATGCCGCTACGGTCCAGCTACCGGACTTTTGGCAGAACAATCCGCGCTCCTGGTTCCACTCGGTTGAGGCGCAGTTCAACCTCCGGGGAGGGCATGCCATTCGGGCTAAAAGGGGCTGCACAGACGTTCCAACGCATGATGGACGCGGTGCTGCAAGATCTCCCTTTCGTGTTCGTCTACTTGGACGATATTTTGGTAGCCAGCGCGTCCGAAGACGAACACGAAAACCGCCTACCAATATCGGTAGATGACACAAAATTCTACCATGTGGTCGCAAAACTTGATAATCACACGGCTCAGCATGTGGAGAGCCTTCTGGAGCAGCCGCCAGCCAGCGACAAATACGGCGCGTTGAAGGCTGCACTCATCCAACACTTCACTCTCTCGGTGGAGGAGAGAGCAGAGAGACTCCTGGCGCTGACCGAGTTGGGAGATGGCACGCCCGTTGACCTTATGGAGAAGATGTTGAGGTTGAAAGGCTCGGACGATGACCACTTCATCTTTACCTGCCTCTTCCTTGGGACCCTACCGTCAGCGACGAGAGCGACCCTGGCCAGTTCGCCGTTGTTGGCCCAGCGGGACTACTGCGCGCTGGCCCGAGAGGCGCATCGCATTGTCAACGCCAGCAGACAACGTGCGGCCACGGCTGCAGCAGCGGAACTCAGCGTGACGGCAGGAGATGGCGGGGGCCATGGGCAGCGGTAGCAGAACCACCGACGACGGCGGCGGCGGGGGCCAGGGAACGTGGAGGAGACACCCTTTGTTTCTACCACCGCCGTTTCGCAGAGAGGGCACGCAAATGTGTACCACCGTGCCAGTTCAAGTGTTCGGGAAACGCCAAGACCGGGGGTCGGTAGCAGCCGCAACCCTCGGGGAGGAGAACAAGCTGCTCTATTTGTTGGACGCACGCTCGGGGAGGAATTTCCTCGTGGACACAGGCTCCCAGTTGAGTTTCATCACACCTTCCTACGCAGACAGGCTGGCAGGTCCCAGAGGTCCCGGGGTGGCAGCAGCGAACGGCTCGGAGATTAAGACCTTTGGTGAGAGGACTCTACTTCTGTCTCTACACGGCCGTACATTTGAGTGGACTTTTGTTATAACAACAGTGAATTTCAATATGTTCGGGGCTGATTTTTTGTGCTCATGTGGTTTGTTGGTTGATCTCGCTAACAGGCGCCTGGTTAATGCACTTTCTTTTGATTCTATTCCCTGTACAGCGCGAGTGGCCCCGCCAACAGCACAAGCCAACGTCACAGCTGCAAGCGGTAAGTTCCACACACTGCTCACTCAGTTCCCAGCACTCACGGTCCCCACATTTTCGGCAACCATTGCTAAACACGGAGTGGAACATTTTATTACCACTCCCAGACCACCCGTTTTTGCAAAAGCTTGGTGCTTGGACGCTGCTAAACTGGCCATAGCGCGCGAGGAGTTCGCCAACCTGGAGAGGTTGGGCATCATCAGGCGTTTGAAAAGCCCATGGGCTTCACCGCTACACATGGTCCCGAAGGCTGGCGGCTCGTGGCGACCTTGCAGGGATTTCCACAGGTTAAATAACGCCACAGCGCACGACCGCTACCCAATCCCGCATATCCAAGATTTTTCCGTTCATTTGGCAGGGGCGTGTGTTTTTTCTAAGATAGATTTGGTCCGCGGTTACCACCAAGTCCCAGTGCGCGCTGAGGACATACCCAAAACAGCGGTAATAACTCCATTTGGCCTATTCGAGTTTTTGCGCATGCCATTCGGGCTTAAAGGGGCTGCACAGACGTTCCAACGCATGATGGACGCGGTGCTGCGCAATCTCCCTTTCGTGTTCATCTACTTGGACGATATTTTGGTAGCCAGGAAGACGAACACGAAAACCACCTAGCGACAGTTTTCCGGAGGTTGGGAGATCACGGGTTAATAATCAACCCAGCGAAGTGTCAGTTCGGGGTGGCGCAGATCAATTTTTTAGGACACCGTGTCTCGCCCGAAGGAGCGGTTCCGCTTCCTGACAAAGTGCGCGCGGTAGCAAATTTCCCCCGGCCGCAGACAGTCAGGGCGTTACAGGAGTTTTTGGGAATGGTGAATTTTTATTACCGTTTCCTCCCCCGCGCAGCGCAACTCATGCAACCGCTTTATGACGCACTCAAAAAACAGAAACCCACAAATAAGGTCGAGTGGTCCCCAGAGCGGGAGCGAGCGTTCTCGGAAGTAAAAGCAGCCTTGGCAAATGCTGCGTTGTTGGCACACCCAGACCCAACGGCCTGCATAGCGCTCACTACTGACGCGTCAGATGTGGCCATGGGGCGGTCGTGGAGCAGCATGTAGCCGGGGTTTGGCAGCCCCTCGCCTTTTTCAGCAGGACCTTGCGCGATAGTGAACGTAAATACAGCGCGTTCGACAGGGAGCTGCTGGCTGTCCATTTGGCCATCCACCACTTCACCGCGTTCATTGACCACAAGCCGCTAACATTCGCGATGGCCAAGGTTTCCGAACCGTGGTCAGGCCGGCAGCAGAGACAGCTGGCCGCGATCTCAGAGTTTACCACTGATATTCAGCATATGGCAGGCAAATTGAATGTAGTGGCAGATTGCCTCTCGCGCGCCGTGGCGGCCCCAGTCAGCGTAGGAATAGATTACGCAGCCATGGCCGCGGAGCAGGTTAGTGACGTGGATGTGCGCACGCTCCAGTCTGGACCAACAGGGTTAAGGCTGGAGAACAGGGTGCTGCAAGACGGTATGCCCCCCCAATCTGCGATGTCTCTACTGGACGACCGCGTCCGGTAGTACTGGCCGCGTGGCACCGCCGCGTTTTTGACTCGATTCATTCTTTGGTGCACCCGGGAGTGCGCGCGTCGGTCAAAATGGTAGGAGAGAAATTTGTGTGGCCGAACCTCCGCAAACAAGTTAAAGAGTGGGCAGCAGCCTGCATGGCGTGTCAACGAGCCAAAGTACACAGGCACACGAGAGCTCCCTTGGAGCCGTTTCACATCCCGGCCAAGAGGTTCAATCACGTTCATGTGGACCTCGTGGGCCCCCTTCCGCCGTCACAGGGGTGCACACATCTTCTGACAATAGTGGACCGCACCACACGCTGGCCGGAAGTGGTTCCTCTGGCGTCAACCACGGCCGAGGAGGTGGCGCGCGCATTTTTAACAGCATGGGTGGCGCGTTTCGGAGTCCCGTCGGACATTACGTCCGACAGAGGCCCTCAATTTGTGTCCGAACTTTGGTCGACAATGGCCCGCAACCTGGGTGTCACAATTCACCGCACAACCGCGTACAATCCGCAGGCTAATGGGTTATGCGAACGTTTTCATAGGTCATTGAAAGCGGCTCTCAGGGCGTCACTGACGGATGCAAATTGGGTAGACAAGCTACCGTGGATTTTATTGGGGTTACGTTCTGCGCCTAAAGAGGACTTAGAAGCCTCCCCGGCTGAACTCGTTTTTGTGCAACCACTTCGGCTGCCCGGGGAGTTTCTCCCAGATAGCCCTGCACCGGACAGCTCCCCGTCTCAGCTGTTGCAGAGTAGCATAGAATCAAGCACGCTGCCCGGCCCCGTTCACCACAGTTTTCCACGCGCTTTTGAGCCAAAAACTTTGAGGAACGCGGCGTTCGTGTTCGACAGACACGACGCCCACCGCCCACCATTGCGCCCACCCTATGATGGCCCGTTCAGAGTGCTGGAAACAGGGGACAAGCATTTTTTGTTAGACTTGGGGGGGCATCGGGAGAAAATATGCACAGACAGACTTAAGCCCGCCTTTGTAGTGGCGGACAAGCAAGTGCTGCTGGCTCGGACCCCTCAGCGTGGAAGACCCCCACTGAGAGCTCCCCAGGCAAATGATGCACCAGGACAGCCACATGGGCAAAGCAAAGTCACCTCCCCGGCCCACCCACAGTCTAATGAATGAATGAATGAATGAATTTATTTCGGATAGTACATTACAGGTTAAAAGAAACTGTATAATATAACAACAAGGTCAAATTAGACAAAGACTCCTTCTACTATACAATTCCACGTGAGTTATCCGAAATGGGTGATGGCTGAAGCCGCAGCTTATATTGCCCACCCATATTCCATCCAAGAATTCAAAGGAGAAAAAAGAGAAAACAAGACAAGAGCGATTACAATTTAAAACAAGGCTAAGACAAAATATGACTGAGAGAAAAAGAAAACTGAGCTAGTCTAAGTTAAGCGGTTACTATTCAAAAACAAATCTAAGACATAGTGTCACAGAGAAAAAAGAAAAACTAAGCTATAACACAACACAGGCTGGAAATGTCAATCCTTATGTGAGTTTACATGTCGTCTTGTAAATATGTTTGGAGTATTTCTTCCTTTAGTTTTTGTTTAAATTGTCCAAGCTTTGTACATGATTTTAATTCAGGTCCAAAATCGTTCCATAATCTGACACCTTGCACTGAAATACAATGTTGCTTGGTAGTTGTTCTCACTGTAGGCTTTTGAAATATACATGTTCCTCTGAAGTGATATCGTTTCTCCCTTGTTTGGAACAACTTTTGGATATTTGCGGGCAGTGATAGATTCTTCACTTTGAACATTATTATTGCGGTTTTAAAGTCGATCAGATCTTTCAACTTGAGAGTTTTTTGTTTAAGAAAAAGTGGGTTTGTTGGTTCCCTGTAAGCTGCTTTGTTGATTATTCTAATAGCTCTCTTTTGAAGCATAAAGAGTGGATATATGTTTGTTTTATATGTATTTCCCCATACTTCATTACAATATGTCATGTATGGGAGTATTAATGAATGATACAAGGTGTATAGTGTGGGTTGATTCAGCAAATTTTTCACTCTGTGTAATATTGCAATTGATTTGGATACTTTACCTTTTATATAATTAATATGTGGCTTCCAACACAGTTTGTTATCAATTATTACTCCAAGGAATTTAGTTTCGGATACCCTTTCAATCTCTACACCATTTACACTGAGTTTGGGTACTGGGTAGTTGTGATGGTTGTTAAAGACTATAAATTTTGTCTTGCTTAAATTGAGCGTTAATTTGTTCGAATCAAACCACAGTTTCAGCTTTCCTAATTCCTTTCCGAGTGTATCCAGAAGTTGTTCCAAGTTGTTTCCACTGCATAGCAGGTTAGTGTCATCAGCAAACAATATTAAGTCCATTTTTTCTGAAACTTTACATATATCATTTATATACATATTGAATAATAATGGTCCCAAAACTGAACCCTGTGGGACTCCACAGGTGACCTTCAGTAGCTCTGAGTTTTTGTTGTTAACACATACAAACTGATATCTATTCTTTAAGTAACTTCTTAACCAGGACAGTGCTACCCCTCTGATACCACAATTTTGTAGTTTCTTTAATAATAGATTGTGATCTACTGTATCAAATGCTTTTTTAAGATCCAGGAATACTCCAACTGAATACTCTTTATTTTCAATGGCTGTTGATATTTTTTCTGTAAATTCCATTAAGGCATATGCTGTTGTCCTTTTGTGTCTGAACCCATATTGCTGCTCACACAATAAATCATTCTTCAGTATGAAGTTGTCAATTCTCTCATAGAATATTTTTTCAAGTATCTTGGAAAATTGCGGTAATAGTGAAATTGGTCTGTAGTTGGAGAGTTCCCCTCTGTCGCCTGTCTTGTAAATCGGAATTACTTTAGCTATTTTCATTGCATTGGGAAATATACCTGATTGGAGAGACAGGTTACAGATATACGTCAGTGGTTTCACTATGCATTCGATAACAGTTTTGACTAGTAGCATATCAATACCATCGCAGTCAGTAGATGTTTTACTTTTGAACGATTTAACAATTTCAATGACCTCTCTTTCGTCTGTGTTCTTTATGAAGATGGTGTCTTTTACAGCAGTGTTATTGCATATTGAATCACCTGTTGGCACCGTAGTGGGTATTTCTCGGGCCAGTTTAGGTCCAATGTTAACAAAAAAATTATTAAATTCATCTGCAGGTGAAGCTATATTCACATTCGGAGTCGATTTATTATTTTTTGGAGTGTTAGTTGGGTAGCTGGTATTTCTGCTTTTATTTCCAAGGATACTGTTGATTATTGTCCATGTATTTTTAATATTGTCTTTGTTTTTTTCCAGTTCTTTACTGTAATAGTCTCTTTTACTACATCTTATTATATATGTTAACTTATTTTTGTATGTTTTATACCGCTGCTCTGCTTCTTTTGTCCTTTTCTTTATGAAAGCTTTATATAATAAATTTTTCTTTTTACACGCCTTTTGTAGTCCTTTGGTTAGCCATGGTTTGTCAGTAAATTTGTGTTTAAGCTTTTTTTTAACTAATGGGCAGTTTTTTTCATAAAGAGTGGTTACAATGTTTGTAAATGCGTCATAGGCTTCATTTACATCTGATACATAGACTTCTGTCCAGTCTTGCTTCAGCAAGTCCTCTTTAAAAGAACTGATTGCGTTTGGTGATTTGTGTCTGAACGATTTTGAGATTTTTTCTGGGTTGGGCCCCGTGTGGCCATGGATAAGTGCAAAGATTGGCAAGTGGTCGCTTATATCATTTATCAATAATCCACTTTCTATTTTCTTGTCGAGAACATTGACAAACAGGTTGTCAATAAGTGTAGCAGAGTGAGCTGTGATTCTACTGGGATGTGTTATTGTGGGATATAGACTCATGCTGTACATAGAGTTCATGAACTCTGTAACTACATTTTGTTGATGTGGATTAAGTAGGTCAATATTGAAATCTCCACAAATTGCTACCATTTTCTTACTAGTAATATTATTGTACAGCTCGACTAATTTATCTCTGAATGTCTCAATGCAAGTTCCCGGCGTTCTGTATATGCAGCTTATGATTAGATTTTTTGTTTGGTCTAGGTCAATCTCAACAGTAACACATTCCAGAAGCCCTGGTAGTGCTGAGGACATTTCATTTACAAGCTTACATCTACATAGGTCATCAATATACAGTGCAACACCACCACCCTTTTTTTGAGATCTGTTAATGTTAAACATCTGATATCCCTCTATTGCCATCAGGGGAGCCTGGTCTTCATTAAGCCAGGTTTCAGAGACTGCTATAGCTGTGAATTTTCTGTTTAGCTGTTTTAAATAGTCCTGAATCTGTGAGAAGTTTTTGTTAAGACTTCTGCTATTGAAGTGTATTATTGACAGTTTACCATCTAATTGCACTTGACTTTTGAATTGCTTTTCAGTGTAATATTCACAGTGGTTATGAATATTATTGAAAAAGTGGTTATCAGGATCAATATCATTCTCCATCTCTTGTGGTTTATGTTCAGCATAGTGGCATATTTTTAGAGTTTGAGTTTCCTCACTCTGTGTTTCATAGTCAGTGTTCATCTGTATTTATCTAAGTCAGTAGCATCTCTGATCATTATACTTTTTGCTTGCTCAGGTGTTCCATTTAGTTTAATCCAAATTCTACAATTTCTTGTCCAGGTTGACTGTATCTTATTATGTTTCTTTAGCATCCGTGCCTGCCGTGCTAATTCAGCGTTTTTTTTTGTCAGGTGTTCATTTAGGTAAACTTGAGTTTCCTTTAGTTTTTTGGCCTGCCTCAGTATGTCATTTTTCACCCTCCTGTTCACAAAGCGCATCACAATTAATTTCTTTGTTTTGTTATCTTTCTTCGGTAAAGCATAACAGGCTGAGATCGCATTGGCTTCTACCTTAATGTCTTTATCATTAAGGAACTGAAGCACTTGGTTTTCTAAGGACATTGATTCACTTATGGAAGCATGTTCACCACTCAGTCCTGTAGCGGCATGGGCGTACGACTGATATCTGATGTCTAGTCCACTTATAACTATGTCATCAATGCGAGAACCTTGTTCAAGATCCTCGACGCGTTGCTCCAAAAGACGCCCGTGTTGCTCCAGGTCCATAATTTTTTTGTCTTTTTCTTTTATTATTGAATGTAGGGCTTGTACCTCCTGTATTAGGTCTAATATTTTGTCCTGCTGGCTAGTCACTTTGGCCAGTTCATCTAACACAAAGTTCAGAGTTTTTTTAATTTCTTCCATTTCCTCTTTTTTGGGTGGCATTTTACTGACCTGTGGATAGAAATAAGCAGAGAATCCGGCTAGGCCTCAACTAGCTCGGTCACTACTGGACCCGCCGCTCCTGCGCAGCTTCTCCGCCGAGTGACGCTGCTCAGCTCCGCAGATCACCGCCGTCTATCGCCGGCGCCTGCCTCCGTCTACCTGGCCAGTTGTGTCGTGCACCGCCGGCGCAGCCGGAATCCACCGATCACAGCCACTCGTCGCCGTCTGGCTAGGCGGCTCCTCCGCTGGGCCCCGTCTAGGCCCCGTCACCAACCGCCGTCAGTCTGGTCGTTCCTCGGCTGGGCCTCGCAATTGAGCACCGGTTCAGACCACTGTCCTGCTGGATCCAGGTGGCCCCCGTCTCTCACCAACGCCGCGCCCGAGCTCCCAATCGCCGCCTCAGTTGGTTCGTCCTCCTTTTAAATCCTTCTCTCCTCGGCTCCAGATGGCCAGATGTAAAGAATACCTTCTCACTGCTGCAGTTACTCTGGGTTAGCATCTGGGTTAGCATCAGAGGCGAGCCTTTAGAGGTCGGAAACGGGGCGAAACGGAGCCAGATCTACCAGAACCTTCACCAGGTCAGCACTGGGTCGTAAGGGTATTCCCCACGTTTGTTGGTAGCCAACAGAAGTCCTTATTTTGATGGTTTTGCTTAAAATTCTCGGCTCATATCAAGCATTACAAGTGCAGCACCGGAAGTACCGCCGGAAGTCTATCTATATCATGTCTAAGTGGTCAATAATCATCAAAGTATACTCAACAAGAAAAATTTCCTTTGCAGTTGTCAAAAATGATTTTGCTGAAAGAGTCATCACCGTTGCTGATTGTGAGACAGAAGATGAATCCCTTTGTGCTGCCAGTCCTTTATCTCTGATGGGGTCAGTCAGACACACATCCAGCAGCCCCCCGCCAGCACAGAGACCCCCGTTACAGCAGATATGGGAGGAGACTGAAGCCCAAAAGACGTGCCGACTGAAACTCTGTCTGGGGTGGGGGATGATTATGGCGATGCATATTGGTGATATAGCAATGTATATTGTGGTTGTGTCAGCAGACAGCGTCTCAGTCAGGAGGCAGTAGTTAGACACAAGAGAACAATAGGCAGGGACCTCATGGGGAGTTGGCAGGAAGAGAGAGCTGGGGGTTTAAGGAAAATGTATGGTGGAGGTGAAATGTCATGCAGATGTGAGATGATCTATGGAGTTTTAAGGGGTGAAACCTGGTTTGGCTATTCAGTGCTTTCTGTGTATGATGTTGTGAGAGGGTGAATAAACTTCGTCTGATCGTAACTTGGCCTCATCATTTCCACACTCTCCACACTGGTGACCCTGGACGTATTATGGAACACGAGGCAAGAACCCTGGAGTCGGCCTGGACAGGAAGCCCCAGCAACGCCGCAGGCATCCCACAGACGGCCCGGACGGGAACCCCCAGCAACGCGTGTGCTGTTGCAGTCAAGCTACCGGACTTTTGGCAGCACAACCCGTGCTCTTGGTTCCACCACAGCGAGGCCCAGTCCGCTCTCCGGGGAATAACGACAGACGACACCAAATTTTTCCATGTGGTCGCAGCGCTGGACGCTCGCACAGCTCAGCAGGTAGCGAGCCTGCTCGACCAGCCCCCAGCCCACGGCAGATATGAGGCTCTCAAAGCTGCGCTGATTCGGCGCTACACGCTCTCAGACTGTGAGAGAGCAGAGAGGCTCCTGAGGCGTTCCGAGTTAGGAGATGGTTCGGCCGTCGATCTGATGGAGAAGATGTTGGTGCTAATGGGCACAGACGACGGGCATTTTCTGTTTGCCCACCTCTTCCTCCGGAACCTTCCAACAGAGGCGAGAGCGGTCTTGGCCAATTCGCCGCTGCTGGCCGTGCGTGACTACCGTGCGCTAGCCCAGGAGGCAGACCGGATCATCCTCACCATCATAGCGCTCACGGTGAACGCAGCAGCGTCGGAGCCCAGCGAGACGACCAGAGGAGGTGAGGAGCCACTGACGGTAGCGGCAGCGGGGATCAAGGAGCGCCAGGGAGACACGCTCTGCTTCTACCACCGCCGTTTTGGAAGGAATGCATGCAGATGTACGCCACCGTGCCAATTCAAGTGCTCGGGAAATGCCAGAGCCGGCAGTCGGTAGCAGCTGCGACCGCCGGCGAAGAGAACAAGCTGCTCTACGTGACGGACTCGCGCTCAGGGAGGCGTTTCCTTGTAGACACCAGAGCCCAGAAGAGCATCATCGTGCCAACCTACGCTGACCGGCTGGCAGGACCCAGCGGCCCCGGGCTGGTAGCAGTAAACGGCTCGGACATTAAGACCTTTGGTGAGAGAACACTGGCTTTATCTCTACACGGCCGCACATACGAGTGGACTTTTGTCATAGCAGCACTGAGTTTCCCAATCCTGGGAGCTGATTTTCTGTGTGCGCATGGTTTATTAGTTGATGTTGCTAACAGGCGCCTGGTTAATGCACTGTCCTTTGACTCTCTCCCCTGTACAGCTCGAGGGGCCAGGCCAGTAACACAAGCCAACGTCACAGCTCCAGGCGGTAAGTTCCACACACTGCTCACTCGGTTCCCAGCACTCACGGTCCCGACGTTTTTAGCGGCCATCGCTAAACACGGGGTGGAGCACTTTATCACCACCACCGGGCCGCCTGTTTTCACACGACCTCAGCGCTTGGACACAGCTAAACTGGCCATAGCGCGCGAGGAGTTTGCCAACCTGGAAAGGTTGAGCATCATTAGGCGATCGAACAGCCCATGGGCATCCCCGCTACACATGGTCCCTAAGGCTGAGGGATCGTGGCGACCGTGTGGTGATTTCCGCAGGTTGAATAACACCACGGCACACGACCGCTACCCGATTCTCCACATTTAGGATTTTTCTGTTCACCTCGCTGGAGCGCACATTTTTTCTAAAATAGACCTGGTCCGCGGTTACCACCAGGTCCCAGTGCGCGAGGAGGACATACCCGAAACAGCGGTAATAACTCCGTTCGGCTTGTTCGAGTTTCTGCGCATGCCTTTCGGATTAAAAGGAGCGGCACAGATGTTCCAGCGCATGATGGACGTGGTGCTGCGCGATCTCCCGTTTGTGTTCGTCTACCTGGATGATATCCTGTTAGCCAGCGCGTCCGAAGACGAACACGTAACCCACCTCAGGACGGTTTTCCAGAGGTTGGAGGAACACGGGTTAATAATCAACCCGGCGAAGTGCCAGTTCGGCATGACGGGGATTGATTTTTTGGGGCACCGCGTCTCACCGGAGGGAGCGTATTCTGCCTTTATAAATTAAAGTTGAGCAATTCTCATTACAGCATTTCATGTAAATGAGTTTGGTTCCCTCTAGTGGTGTAGTGAAAGCATTGTTTTGAACTGATACACAAAGTGTTGCACATGCGCAGTAATGATATAATAAGAGACTGGTCAGAGCTTCACCCAATGTACAAACACCGTGAATGTTGTTTAACTATCGGCGCCTTGGACATCATTAGTCCGTGAATATCCCACATGGTTTGACAGTGTTAACAGCTACAATGAGAACCGTACGGTTGAATTGGTGTATTTTAAGCGACTGTCTAGTCCGTTACCAACATTGTTACCAAGCTAAGTTAGAGCTAATGCTAACATGTGCTAAGCTAGACATGGTGACCATATCATTGACGGCGTGTATATGTCTACTTTGTTGTAGTTTTACACGGATGTAGGAACGAATGTAAACGGATGTAAGACCAGAAAAAGACGAGTGTACATCACGTTGAGTTCCTTGTGGTGTAGCATCAATAAATGAGATAAAAAGAAATATCTTGTCATCATTGAGACCTGCACCACACGTGTTAGCTTGCTGTCTAACAGTCGATAATTAGGAAACTCGATGGGAGGGCAGTAAAGAGCGATACCCTTGCCCGACAAAGTGTGCGCTGTGGCGAACTTACCCCGGCCTCAAACGGTCAGGGCGCTGTGGGAATTTTTGGGGATGGTTAATTTTTATAACAGTTTCCTCCCCCGCGCAGCTCAGCTCATGCAGCCACTGTACACCGCGCTAAAGAGACGTAAACCCGCGGATGGAGTCGAATGGACTCCGGAGCGAGAGCAGGCGTTCTCTGAGGTGAAAGCAGCTCTGGCAAACGCCGCACTGTTGGCACACCCAGACCCGGCGGTCCGGATAGCGCTCACTACCGACGCCTTGGACGTGGCCATAGGGGCCGTCGTGGAGCAACGTGTCGCCGGTTCTTGGCAGCCGCTCGCTTTTTTCAGCAGGACTTTGCGCGACAGTGAGCGTAAATACAACGCGTTCGACAGAGAGTTGCTGGCTCTCCACCTGGCCATACACCACTTCCAGTTCTGGCTGGAAGGGCACAGCTTCACCGCGTTCGTGGACCACAAGCCGCTGACGTTCGCGATGGCCAAGGTTTCGGAACCATGGTCGGGCCGGCAGCAGAGACAGCTGGCCGCGATCTCGGAGTTTACAACCGATATTCAACATGTGTCGGGTAAACTGAATGTGGAGGCGGACTGCCTCTCGCGCGCGGTAGTGACCCCGGTCTGTGTAGGGATAGATTATACAGCCATGGCCGCAGAGCAGATGAGCGATACGGACGTGCGCGCGCTCCAGTCTGAACCAACAGGGTTAAGGCTGGAGAGCAGAGTGCTGCAAGACGGCAGCCCCCCCTAATCTGCGATGTCTCCACGGTCCCGGTCGCGTGGCGCAGCGGTATGTTTGAGTCAGTTCACGCTTTGGCGCACCCAGGAGTGCGCGCGTCAGTCAAAATGGTGGGAGCGAAATTCGTGTGGCCAGGCCTACGCAAATAAGTGAAAGAGTGGGCTGCAGCCTGCGTAGCGTGCCAACGAGCCAAAGTGCACAGACACACCAAGGCTCCTTTGGAGCCATTTAGGATACCGGCTAAAAGATTTGACCATGTTCACGTGGACTTCGTGGGCCCCCTCCCGCCGTCGCAGGGGTGCACGCACCTTCTGACAGTGGTGGACCGCACCACACGCTGGCCAGAAGCAGTCCCGCTGGCGGCAACCACGTCCGCGGAGGTGGCGAGCGCTTTTTTGACAGCATGGGTGGTGCGTTTTGGAATCCCGTCGGACATCACGTCCGATAGGGGCCCTCAGTTTGTTTCTGAACTTTGGTCCACGATGGCCCGCAGCCTGGGTGTTGCAATTCACCGCACAACCGCGTACAACCCACAGGCAAGTGGGTTATGCGAGCATTTTCACAGGTCACTGAAAGCAGCACTCAGGGCTTCGTTGACAGACGCAAATTGGGTTGACCGGTCACCGTGGGTTTTATTGGGGTTGCGTTCCACACCAAAAGAGGATTTGGAGGCTTCCCCGGCTGAGCTTGTTTTTTCTCAGCCACTGCGGCTGCCCGGGGAATTTTTGCCAGATAATCCCGCGCCGGACAGCTGCACGTCTCAGCGTTTGCAGCGTAGTGCAGGCACAGGCACGCTGCCCGGCCCGGCCCACCACTGTTTCCCACGCACTTTTGTGCCAAAAACTTTGAGGAACGCGGCGTTCGTGTTCAAAAGACACGACGCCCACCGCCCGCCATTGCACCCACCCTATGATGGCCCGTTCAGAGTGCTGGAAACAGGGGACAAGCATTTTTTGTTAGACTTGGGGGGGCGTTGGGAGAAAATATGCACAGACAGACTTAAGCCCGCCTTTGTAGTGGCGGACAAGCAAGTGCTGCTGGCTCGGACCCCTCGGCGTGGAAGACCCCCACTGAGAGCTCCCCAGGCAAATGATGCACCAGGACAGCCACATGGGCAAAGCGAAGTCCCCCCCCGGCCCACCCACAGTCAGACACACATCCAGCAGCCCCCCGCCGGCACAGAGACCCCCGTTACAGCAGATATGGGAGGAGTCTGAAGCCCAAAAGACGTGCCGACTGAAACTCTGTCTGGGGGGGGGGGTGATTATGGCGATGCATATTGGTGATATAGCAATGTATATTGTGGTTGTGTCAGCAGACAGTTTCTCAGTCAGGAGGCAGTGGTTAGACACAAGAGAACAATAGGCAGGGACCTCATGGGGAGTTGGCAGGAAGAGAGAGCTGGGGGTTTAAGGAAAATGTATGGTGGAGGTAAAATGTCATGCAGATGTGAGATGATCTGTGGAGTTTTAAGGGGTGAAACCTGGTTTGGCTATTCAGTGCTTTCTGTGTTTGATGTTGTGAGAGGGTGAATAAACTTTGTCTGATCGTAACTTGGCCTCATCATTTCCACACTCTCCACACTGGTGACCCTGGACGTATTATGGAATACGAGGCAAGAACTCCGGAGTCGGCCCGGACGGGAAGCCCCAGCAACGCCGCAGGCATCCCACAGACAGCCCGGACGGGAACCCCCAGCAACGCATGTGCTGTTGCAGTCAAGCTACCGGACTTTTGGCAGCACAACCCGTGCTCTTGGTTCCACCACAGCGAGGCCCAGTTCGCTCTCCGGGGAATAACGACAGACGACACCAAATTTTTCCATGTGGTTGCAGCGCTGGACGCTCGCACAGCTCAGCAGGTAGCGAGCCTCTTCGACCAGCCCCCAGCCCACGGCAGATATGAGGCTCTCAAAGCTGCACTGATTCGGCGCTACATGCTCTCAGACTGTGAGAGAGCAGAGAGGCTCCTGAGGCGTTCCGAGTTAGGAGATGGTTCGGCCGTCGATCTGATGGAGAAGATGTTGGCGCTAATGGGCACGGACGATGGGCATTTTCTGTTTGCCCACCTCTTCCTCCGGAACCTTCCAACAGAGGTGAGAGCGATCTTGGCCAATTCGCCGCTGCTGGCCGCGCGTGACTACCGTGCCGTAGTGTGCCGTGCCATACCGACCAATATTAAACTTTTTGGATGACACATGTTATGACCTGGCTCAAGGGCCACAACAAACAAAAGGACGCACCAGGCGGAGTTAGAGTTAAACATAACTTTATTAAACCAAATTAAACCAAATTAGACCAAACAGCTTCAGGAAGAAGATGGAGGACAAGCTGCAACAGAGCAACATCAGCGGGGTCTGGAGAAACCTTAAAACCATCTCTGGGCTCCAGAATACCTCCTCCCAGGCCACGGGGGGCAGGGAGTGGATGAACAATCTGAACCTGTTTTTTAATAGTTTTGACCAACCCCCGACTGCACACCAACCACTGCTGCCTCTAAAGTCATCAAGACCTGCTGTCCACACCCCACTCCACCAACGACCCCCCCACTCCCAGCACACAGCCCCCCAACCTGACCCTCACTAAGACCCAGGTGAGGACGGAGCTGAGGAAGATCAAGGCGAGGAAGGCCTCGGGACCGGACGGCATCAGCGCGAAGCTCCTCAAGTCCTGTGCAGACCAGCTGTGTGGGATTGTGGAGCACATCTTCAACCTGAGCCTGAAGCTGGAGAAGGTACCACAGTTGTGGAAAACATCTTGTGTGGTACCTGTACCAAAGACTTCCCACCCCAAAGATCTGAACAGCTACAGACCAGTGGCCCTGATGTCTCACAATGATGAAGACCCTGGAGAGACTGCTCCTTGCTCACCTCCGCCCCCTGGTGGGACCAGCGATGGATCCACTCCAGTTCGCCTACCAGCATGGCATTGGGGTGGAGGATGCAGTGATCTTCCTCCTTCACCGTTCCTTGTCCAACCTGGAGAAGCCCAGGAATGTGGTGAGGATCATATTCTTTGATTTCTCCAGTGCCTTCAACACCATCCAACCAATGATCCTGAAGGACAAGCTGCTGTGCGCAGGGGTGGACCAGCACCTGTCATCATGGATCCTGGACTACCTCACAAACCGGCCACAGTTTGCGAGAACCCGGGATTGTGTTTCAGACACGATCATTGGCAGCACGGGGGCCCCTCAGGGAACAGTTTTGGCTCCCTTCCTGTTCACCCTTTATACTGTGGACTTCTCACACAACACAACACACTGCTATCTACAGAAGTTCTCTGATGACTCTGCGATCATCGGCCTCATCTCCAACGGAGATGAAACTGAGTACAGAGGACTTATCCAGGACTTCATGGACTGGAGCCATCGGAACTGCCTCCAGATCAACGCGAGGAAAACTAAGGAGCTGGTGGTGGACCACCGCAGGGAAGAACAACCCCTCACAGCACCAGTGAAATTCCAGGGAACAGACATTGAGATGGTGGCATCCTACAAGTACCTGGGTGTTCATCTGAACAATAAACTAGACTGGTCACACGATACCGACACACTCTACAGGAAGGGACAGCGCAGGCTGTTCCTACTGAGGAGGCTCAGATCTTTTGGTGTACAAGGGGTGCTCTTGAAGACATTCTACGACACGGTGGTGGCATCGGCCATCACTTTTGGAGTGGTCTGCTGGGGCAATGGCATTACAGCAGCCGATAGGAAGAGACTGAACAAACTAATCAAGAAAGCTAGCTCTGTCTTGGGGCAGCGCCTTGACCCAGTGGAGGAGATAGGAGAGAGAATGATGGTGGCTAAATTGTCATCTCTGCTGGAGTCCGAGTCCCACCCTATGCAGGACATACTGAACGCACTGAGGAGCTCATTTAGCAGTAGACTACATCATCCTAGATGCGCGACCGAGAGGTTTTGCAGGCCCTTCCTACCTACAGCTGTCAGACTGTATAACCTAAGCAGGGCTGCTTGCAGAGATAGCAAAAAAACGTGACGACCTAATAGTATTGAATGCAAAAGACGCAACAGACTTACACAAATGATCCCCTCCAGTATACAACTAGGACAATATCAGTCGCTATTGAGGGTGACAATATGTATGGGTACATATTCATACCATGTAGGGTAACTAAATAGACGGTTATGCTGTTTATTCCATCTAGCTACAATGCTCCGCACTGTGTATATATATTTATATATTTATGTGTACATACTGTATGTATTAGGGATGGGCATAATTTACCGATTAACCGATAATTGATCATTAAGAATTTCACCGAGGAAGTTCATTTTCGTCGACAAACCGTTTTTTTTTTTAAACAATCCGAGGCCTAGTGTACGGCCGTCCTCAAACAATGCAATGGCAAAATTTGGGCACCAGGGGGCAACATTACACCATTGCCGTACCCTGGCGTGCCTCAGTTGATACACGCGGGCTTCCGTAGGGCAATCGCCAAATCATTAAGCGGTTACGGCGAAGTGTTGCGTGGGACCATTTCAATTTAAAAAATGACCAGGTGTACTGCAATCACTGCAATGCAGCATACAAATATACCTCATCGACAGGGTCCATGGAACACCCTTATTACGCAAAGAAACCGCCAACAGTGGTTGCGCGCTGAGTAATGGCGGTCGTGAAGATTCTTTTTTTTTCAGAAACTTTATTGAGAAGGTCATGAAGATTCGGTGTACACACGTCGAGGGAAGCTGCAGGAGGCGGCGTAGTAGCTCGACGGGAAGACTATTTCGCACAAAATGGCACAAGAGAACAGCAAAAAGTTCTGCGCGGCTAGACTAAGTAACACGAGCGATAGAGCAATGAATGCGGTCTTCGTTTGTTGGGTGGCCGCTCGGCAGGGAGACAAGGTGGGTAAAACGTCTCGGCCAATCAGCTTGCGGGGTGAAACGTCTCGGCCAATCAGCTTGCGAGATTCCCGAGCCGAGCCAACACGAGAACAGAGAGAGGGCTCTCCGTGCACCTGATGTTATAATGTAGTCTACCTGCCTTGTTACGTACCTAAAAATGTTAATGATTAACCGATTATTAATCATTAATTCTCCCGACGATCGGTGAAGAAAATTTCACCGAATGCCCATCCCTAGTATGTATATTCACTGCGCTTATTTCCTTATCTTCTAAATCATTGCTCTGAGTGTTGCTATCCCTGTGCTGTTGCAATCCTGGAATTTCCCCATTGTGGAACTAATAAAGGCTTATCTTATCTTATCTTATCTTATCTTATCTTATCTTATCTCTTCTTAAGGAAAAAGGCATAAATGAAGTATTTACAGTATGTAAGTGTTTCATCAGTAACGTCAGTAGTGTAGAGTGTGAGTGAGTGTTGAATATGGTGTAGTGGTGTTGAATGGTGTCAGGTCAGGCACTGGTTTGCTTGCTACAGGATAACCATGAAAACCGGTACTACCTGTCTCATGGGTCGGGCCGTTGGCGACTCAACCTCCAACCCTGCCCTTCCGAGGGCGTGGAGGGTGAAACTGGGCATCCTGGCAGAACTAAAAACAATATCTGTCACAGGTCTGTGGTGGACCACTCCCAGTTACATGGGGTGAGACTGGACATCCTGGCCGATAAGCACATCTGTTGCAAGGTCTGTGGTGGACTTTTGCCAGTCGGTGCATCGAGACATGCACTACACAAAGAACAGAGATAAACAAACCTATCATCTGGTCAGTCATTGCAACAGATACTGGAGACAGTTTGTCTCGGACTGTCCTTGCCACTGATAATACCTCTATCTGCCAAGAATGTGCCGCTAGTCCAGCAAACGCTAGCGGTACTCAAATACTTGGCAAGCAGTTTCATGAAATGTTCAGTCAGAAAGCAACCCATACCGGCTCAGACGTCGCCCGGGTTAACAAGGTCAGGAGTTCCTGGCAGCAGAAGGTGAAGGACAGAGCTGCATGGAGGAATCTGATTAGACCTAAATGAAACAGTCATTGTCTAGACATAGAGAGGTGGTCGCCCCTTTTTTTGTCTCTTTGGGGCAAGGTCAATGTTATCAAGATGATTTGTGCACCCCGATTTAATTACCTTCTACAATCCCTTCCTCTTAGGATCCCAGCTGGTTATTTTCGGCAATTTGATAGGCTATGCAATAAGTTTTTATGGAATGGTAAGCACCCTAGATTAAAGTTGAAAAGACTACAAAAGGCTACAGATTCAGGAGGTTTGGGGGTCCCAAATCTAGTTTTATATCATTACGCTTTTAGTCTTAGACATTTGATTCATTGGGCTCTCCCCCCTGAGAGAGCCCCCCCTTGGTTTCATTTGGAGAGTTATCTGAGCAGCCCTCTTCCCTTAGTACATCTAATCACAATCAAACTTCCTTCTGAATTTCAGTCCCATCCTATAGTATCCTTTTTACAATACGTTTGGAAGAGGGTTGCTTCTATACTAGGGTTTAGCTCTCATCTTCATTCTATGGCTTCTATTTGGCTTAACCCAAGTCTCCACATTGGAAAATCTCCATTTATTTGGAAAATCTGGGTGAAAAAGGACATCTTGATGCTAAAAGATCTATATGAAGGGGGAGCTCTCAAATCATTTGATGATCTACGGGCACAGTATGGACTACCACAGAATCAGTTCTGGAAATATTTACAACTTCGACATTTGCTGTGTCAAGTCTTTGGATCTACAACTACCCCTCTTCCTGAGGCAGATTGGCTCACCCAGGCATTGATTTCTTGTGGTAAAAGATGTAAGCCCTCAAATTTTTATTCAATGCTCCTTAAAAGCTCAAATAAAGATTTTTCAACCCTCAAACAGGCATGGGAAAAAGATCTGAATTCACAATTTACTGATACTGAATGGGCAAATATTCTAAGGAATGGGAAGAAAGTGTCTAGGGAATTGAAAACCAGACTTGTTCAATTTAAAATTTTGAATCGATTCTACTGGACACCCCATAAAATGTTTAGAGCAAATCTTATACATTCATCAAGCTGCTGGAGATGTCTACAGGGGGAGGGTACACTTAAACATATGATCTGGAGTTGTCCGGAAATACAGGACTTTTGGTTGGAGATCCATAGACATATTATGACAATTGTCAAGCAAGACGTGCCTTTCACTCGGAGACTTTTTGTTCTTGGGGATCCATCAACTCCCCTATGTCTATGCCAAGGTACTGGAGAGGAGAGTCCGGCCGTTGGTCGAACCTCAGATTCAGGAGGAGCAATGTGGTTTTCGTCCTGGCCGTGGCACATCGGACCAGCTCTTTACCCTCTCGAGAATTCTTGAGGGTTCGTGGGAGTTTGCCCAACCAGTTTACATGTGTTTTGTGGACTTGGAGAAGGCATTTGACCGCGTCCCTCGTGGATTTTTGTGGGGGGTGCTTCAGGAGTATGGGGTATCGGGCTTGTTGTTACGAGCTATTCGGTCTCTGTACGACCGTTGTGAGAGTTTGGTTCGTATTGCCAACACTCGGTCAGAGTCATTCCCAGTGAGAGTTGGACTTCGCCAGGGCTGCCCTTTGTCACCGATCCTGTTCATAATTTTTATGGACAGGATTTCTAGGCACAGCCAGGGAATGGAGGGTGTCATGCTTGGTGACCACAGGATCTCATCTCTGTTGTTTGCAGATGATGTTGTCCTGCTGGCTTCATCCAGCAATGACCTACAGCTCTTGCTGGGATGGTTTGCTGCTGAGTGTGAAGCAGCTGGGATGAGAATCAGCACCTCCAAGTCCGAGTCCATGGTCCTCAGCCGGAAAAAGGTGGATTGTCCTCTCCGGGTTGGGGACAGGCTCCTGCCCCAAGTGGAGGAGTTTAAGTATCTTGGGGTCTTGTTCACGAGTGAGGGGAAAATGGAGCGAGAGATCGACAGACGGATTGGAGCAGCATCTGCAGTGATGCGGACGTTGTACCGGTCTGTTGTGGTGAAGAGG
This sequence comes from Pholidichthys leucotaenia, assembly GCA_020510985.1. NCBI lineage: Eukaryota > Metazoa > Chordata > Actinopteri > Cichliformes > Pholidichthyidae > Pholidichthys > Pholidichthys leucotaenia. The sequence goes on from CM035841.1 coordinate 224,579,349, forward strand.
GAGCTTAGTTCTAAGGCAAAGCTGTCGATTTACCAGTCAATCTACGTTCCTACTCTCACCTATGGTCACGAGTTTTGGGTAATGACCGAAAGAACGAGATCGCGGATACAAGCGGCTGAAATGAGCTTTCTCCGTAGGATTGCTGGACTCACCCTCAGAGATAGGGTGAGGAGCTCAGTCATCAGGGTGAGGCTCAGAGTAGAACTGCTGCTCCTCCACATTGAAAGGAGTCAGTTGAGGTGGTATGGGCATCTGATTAGGATGCCTCCTGGATGCCTCCCACTTGAGGTGTTTCAGGCACGTCTCACTGGGAGGAGACCCCGGGGCAGACCCAGGACTCGGTGGAGAGACTATGTCTCCCAACTGGTCTGGGAACGCCTTGGTATCCCCTCTGAAGAGCTGGAGCAGGTGGCTGGGGAGAGGGAAGTCTGGGCTTCTCTGCTTGAACTGCTGCCTCCGTGACCTGGACCTCCGGAAAAGCGGTAGAAGATGGATGGATGGATGGATGGGATCCATCAACTATTCAGGACCCAATCTTTGATGCCGAGTGGATCCAGACTGCTTTGATGGTGGGCTGAAAGCTGATTATCTCCTATTGGAAATCTTCCTCTGCCCCACCCGTGGCTCAGTGGCTCAGGGAGCTGGGCAAGCTAGCTGCACTAGAACGCCTTTCATATAAACTTTTGGGCAGGATGGACAGCTTTTACAATAAGTGGGGATCCTATCTCACCTTTATAGGTGTTGTAGATTAATCCAATCATCTTAGGAGTACTAGGGTGGAACTGGAATGTTTTATCTTCTCACTGGATATATTCGTTCTTGATGTTTTTTTTTTTTGCTTGTTTGTTTTTTGTTTTATTTTCTAAATTGAAAACCCAATAAAATTCAAATCATAAAAAAAAAAAAGAAACAGTCATTGTCACCCCTGACAGACTGCTATGATGATGATGGTGTTGAATGGTGAAAACCTAATTAACTTGACCAAACATAACCAAGGAGACCAAACATAACCAAATCAAGCCAGAAAGGAGGACTGCCTGTAGGGGAAAAAGCACAAACATAGGTTAGAGGGGTAAAGAGGTGCGAGGCCTGGTCTCCAACCCCCAGTGATGGGATGGAGCAACCCAAGTGGAATGGCCTCCCTGCTGAGTTCACCACCAGGCATAAATGCCCTGGGTCACCTGGGCGCCACAGATGAGCCCACTTGGCAATCACTCACCAGCATCAAACTACAGCACAGCACCCTCTATAGGACCCAAGGGGCCGTACCCCCCCCCCCCCAGACGGGGTCCCCAAAGGGATCACTGTAACAAATAACTCCCCCATAAGGCAAACCAAAAACAGCTAAAAACAGATTCCAAACTATTCAATTGGTTCACAAGACAGCGTATCTGCCACAATATTATCTTTACCCCTAATATGTCTAATGTCCAACATATAGGACTGCAGGAACAGAGCCCATCTTAACAACTGATGATTAGGACTGCACAGAGAGCAAAGAAATGTTAAGGGGTTTTGGTCAGTGTATACAGTCAAAGGGTTGCCACCAGAACCAACATACACTTCAAAATGCTGGAGTGCCCAGCCCAAGGGCAACGTTTCCTTCTTAGTGACAGAATAGTTATGTTGATATGAATCAAACTTCTTAGAGAAGAAACATACTGGCCTGTCAACCTCATGCACTTCCTGAAGCAACACTGTACCAGCCCCCACGTGACTAGCATTCACCTCTAATTTGGACACTCTGTCCAAATGAGGTGCAGCAAGAACTGGAGCCACACTCAACAAAGACTTCACATTTTGAAATGCTTCTTGACATGCAGCCAACCACACAAACTTAGCTTTCCCCTTCAACAAATCAGTCAAGGGAGCAACCACAGAAGAAAAATTCTTACAAAACCTCTGTAATAACCTACCAGACTCAAAAACTGCATCAGCTCTTTTTTTGTAGTTGGTACTGGATATTGCCACACCACCTGAACCTTGGCCTCCACCGGACGAATATACCCTTGCCCAACTACTCGACCCAGGTACGTAACCGTTGCCCTGGCAAACTCACATTTTGCCAAGTTCACCGTCAACCTGCTTCAGTCAAGAGCTGGAACAAGGCCCCAGCACGTTGAACATGCTCTTCCATGTGTTACTGATAACAACAACATCATCCAGATACACAGAACAACCATCAAGACCTGATGTCACCAGGTTCATGAAGTGCTGTAATGTTGCTGGAGCATTGCGGAGACCAAAACTTATCACCGTATATTGAAACAGACCAAAGGGTGTCACAAAGGCAAATATCTCCCGTGCCCAAACTGTCAAAGGCACCTGTCAATATCCTTTCAGCAAATCAAATTTGCTTACAAACTGAGCTGATCCCACGCGATCAAGACAATGTTCCATGCGTGGTAATGGAAAACAATTGGCTTTGGTAACTTTATCACCTTCCGGTAATCATTACAGAACCTTGCTGATTCATCTGATTTAGTCACTATCAAACTTGGGGATGCCCAGCTAGAAGATGATGGCACAGCAATATGACTATCCAACATATATTTCACCTCTACCTCTAAGATTTTACACTTATCCAACGAACAACGATAAAAATGTTGTTTAATTAGAGGAGAGTCGCCAACATCTATATCATGCTGAATAAGATTCGTACATGATGGCGTATCCCCAAACAGTGACAAACACTCCCTTAACAGTGAAATCATTTCCACTCTCTGCGACACAGACAAATGGCCTAACAAGCTAATTTACTTAAAGACTCTGAATTTTTAAGCCTACCAACCACTTGTCATCACCACATCCGACATTTTAATATCCTCCACCAAAGGAATCTCCAGGCCCAAAACCACAGACCCTGAGAACGCCCCGGGCCCCACACTCAACAATGGAGATGCAGAAACCCCATTATCACCAGCACCAGGATCATAATAAGGCTTAAGCAGATTCACATGGCACAATTGAGATGATTTCCTCCTATTGGGAATCAAATGCCTCATTTCCACTAGCCAGTTCGACTCGCCTCATTTCGTTTCGTTACTACTCGTTTCGGCCGCGGTTGTGTCTCCATAGCAGTCGGGTAAAGCGGGGTTAAGCTGTGGTGGGCGGGATTTTTTTTACAGCAAGGCGGCACCACACTCCCGTGATGTAAAACACGCGGCCCAAGCCAAAAACAACATGGCGGCTTTACAAGGCGACTCCTCGGTCTGTGGCTTTTTTCACCGTAAATGCCAAAAAGGACCGCCAGACAAGGGTACAGGCAGTGAGACGAAACACTCTGGAATAGTTCTTCAGCTTCTGGAGAGAGCCGAAGACGTGAGGATACAAACTAGGTCATATGTGACGGTAAGCTAATGTTGCTAATGCTAGTTTGCTATAAGTACGTCGTACTATACTGTAATCTCTGCAAGTTATCGCTGTTAGGTACTAAAATATGTACGCTGTGTGTGTTTCAGATGGCTCTGTTGTGGGAAAATTACCGCTTCAAACGGTCAGTCTGGCATTCAGCACAGCCTGTCAACTGATATTAATACAGCCTGTCACTGATGTCAGCACAGCTTCACAAACTATCAGTGGTTGCAGAGCTTAAGAATGTCTGGTTTATTTCCTGTGCAAAAAATTGCTCTGATCTAAGTAAAGGAACCCTATTTCACTGTTTATGGGAATGTAGAAAAATCAGAATGTTTTGGGAAGAGGTGAGGTTAACAATTGAAAAAATAATTTCAAAACAAATCACATTGAACCCTAAACTATTTTTGTTGGGTCTGTATCCAGAAAAACTTAACTTTAATAAGAGTGAAAGAACATTCATAGACCTCAGTTTGCTCAATGCCAAAAAATTTATTGCATTACTGTGGAAAAACTCATAGACCAGATGTGACTCAGTGGTTAAGACAGATGTTACCAACCTTCCACTAGAAAGAATAACATACATACTGAAATCAAAGGAAAATGTGTTTGAGAATATATGGAGACCTTTCATTGATTATGTAAAGAAATTAAACATAACGTCTGAAGAAGAAGGTGAATGATATGTGTGGACCTTGCAAATTCCATGCTGGTGAATGTATATTATGTATTCTTATGTAATAGAATACCTAGACTAAACAGAGGAGCATTGTTGTTGACTTGTTTTTGTTAATGGTTGTTGTTTTTATTACCCTTTTTTTTGTTATTTTGTTATTGTTCTTTTTAGTTTTTAAATTACTTTTGTGTTAGTGTCTGACTGTGTGTGCTGTTTGTAAAAAAAAAAAAAAGGTTCAATAAAAATATTGTGGGAAAAAAATTGCTCTGATCTGCGTGAAAATCATGGACTGTTGAGACATCATGGACGTACCTGCTTCAGCTGCACTGAGTGTGAGATGGTGTCATAGCAAAAAATGATCAGCTGACACAACTTGATCGCCAGGTTAATAACTATATTAGCCACAAAATGTATATTCAAAAAGTAAACAGTACTGAGTTCGGAATAATAAGATGTATTTGACAGTTATGATGCATTTTAGGCCAAAACAAACTTGATCTAGGATTAAAAGCAATTAAAATAATGCAGTCACAAGGTTACATGGAAAATGCTTGATTTACTAGATACATATACTGTAGAAATATATATTCTCTGCATCAACAATGTACTATACATGCATTCATGTAGTATTGCACTGGGAATTGCACTGACAATAAACCTCTGAAGTTTTTGCAGATATCCCTTTTTTATATGTGAAGGTTACCCCCATGTGGCACAAATTAAATACTGAAAGATTGGAAAAGCTGTCTAAGAACAATCCAGCAGTTTGAGAAATCACTTTTGGTTTGGTGTAAGTCTGTCAACAGAATTATGAACCATAAAGCAGTTTGTGATAAAATGTTAAATCCCATTAAACCTAATCCGGGGGCTTCCAATCATGTGTCATGGGGGGCCAAGACCCTGCAGGTTCTCTCTTCTACCCAGTCTCTTCAGCAGCTGTTCTCATTGATCAGCAGTCAGTGGAAGAAGTTCAGTGGAATCTGCTGTTGAAGACACTGGTTGGAGGTAAAGCCTGCAGGGTCTTGGCCCTCCATGGCACATGATTAGACACCCCCGCCCAAACCCATTATGATGAAGAGCAGATGCTAATATGACCCAGAATTCCTCCATATACTGGTACTGTCACTAAAGTATGCAGGGTCTTCTGCGGTGGCACATCCAACAATACAGTCTTCAGTTAATAAAATAATTGTTTTGGTTACTTTTTTCTTAAAAATGAGCCATTATTTTCAAGGTCACCGATAAATCCTTTGTACAGTTGACTCTTTTCCCACCGGTGTCTTAACAGACAAAATAGAAAATCATGATGCAAACACATAAGTCACTAAATTGTTTATTACAATCAGCAGCAAATTCCAGATTATTCAGAATGTGCAAAATTCAAACTGTAAAAAAAAAAAAAAAAAAAGAAACTGGAATGGGTCACACACGCCAGCCACGCTGCCTCACTGAGAAGCAACTGGATCGGCCTCTCGTACTGGTCCTGGTTCAGCAGATCTTCAGCCTGCATCTCAGTAAATAGTGAGGCAGGGTCCAGTTGGGGTGGACAGTTTCCCTCTTGCCTAGACAAAAGACAAATGGGTGGTGGTTAATTAAAGCAAGTGTAAAACATATTTGGGAAATACACTTGTTGCTAAAAGCCAGTGGTGGAATGTGAATTAATGAATGAATCTTTATTTCGGATTGATTAAAAGTAAAGATTAAAACAAAATAGAATAATATAACAAAGGGGAAAAAATCTAACAAGGTCAAATTAAACAATAACTCCTCTGATTATACAGTTCAACATAGGTTATCTGAAATGGATGATGGCTGAAGCTGCAGCTTATATTGCCCACCCATATTCCATCCAAGAATTCAAAAGAAAAACAAAACAGGAGCGATTACAATTTGAATGTGACAATAAAGTACTTTGTTGTTGTATTTAACCACAATTTTCATGTAGCTGCGCTTCAGTAGATTTTACAAGGGCTGGGTTACATTTAAAATTATCTGTTTTTACTGTGGCCTCAGCAATCAGAATGAATTAATACATTCACTTGAATGGAATCTAGTACTTTAACTGAAGGTGTGCATCACCGAGTATGGAGTCGCTCAGTCAAAATATGAAGTTTTTTTTATCAATAAAAGTTTGTCTTGTCTGTAAAAGTGTCTCTTCTTGCCCTGGCTTCATGTGTGGGCGGTGTTTTGTATTAGCATTGCTAAAATATAAAAGGAAGCACTACAGTGGGTCTCAAATTTTTGTAATGTGTCCTGTTACTGCATGAGTTTATTGATGATAGACTATAAACTACATATATAAAGTAAATTATATTGATGACTGAACATCTCACATTCGCCAAAACATACAGTTATGAACATAACTCACAAAGGATCACACAAGTGATCTGACAAAAAAATAAATACATTAACAAGCAGTTTATTTTACAGTTGATGTGCCATATTCACACAATCAAATAAATCTCAGTTCAGTCCCTTTTATATTAAGTGGAAATTGTGCTACTTTGGTTTTGACACTTTACCTATAAAAGCAAAGGATTTCAGTACGTTCCACAGTAGCGAGGTCCGTTGTGGGGCGGCTGCTTTCCTCTTGCCTAGATGAACGACAGAAATGGATGGTGGTTAGGTTCAAGCAAGTTCAACACATATACAGGCACATCTCAAAAATTAGAATACCATGAAAAAATTCAATATTTTTGTCTCTCATTTCAGAAAGTGAAACCCATATATAGATTCATTACAGGGACAGTGATATATTGAAAGTGTTTATTTTAATATTGATGATTACGGCTACAGCCCATATTAACCAACACCTCAGTGGCCAACATTTCTATTTAAAAAATATTTTTTTAAAGTTAATTTTATGTAATATTCTAATTTTTTGCCAAATTGAATTTGGGGTTTTCAGGGGCTGTAAGCCGTAATCATCAAAATTAAAATAAAAAAAATGCTTGAAATATATCACTGTCTGTGTAATGAATCTATATAATATACGGATTTCTCTTTCTGAAATGAGTGACAAAAAATATTGAAGTTTTTCATGACATTCTAATTTTTGGAGATGTACCTGTATTAGGGAAATACACCTGTGAAAGTCAGTGGTGGGATGTGACAAAAATGCTTCGTTTCCCTGACAAGCACTGCAGGATCCACAGAATAGGTGTGTGGGTCTATTCTGACGCTTTAGAAAATTATATGAATGACTTTATAAATCACTGGTTTAAAAAGCACTTTTAATATGTCGAGATTTCGGCTCCTGTGGTCCATTTCACCAGTATCCACAATATAAACACTGAGGGAGGCTAACCCCTGGCATGTGGAAACACATTCTAGCATTAAATTGCACACAATTTAATGCGCAGCACCAAAGTGCAATACGTACACAAACCAGGACTTTAACCAGGATTAACATATTTCATCGTTTTGCTCTCACAAGCGAATACTTAGGAGAAAACAAGCATGAATCAGCAGTTGGTACTAGCTAGCTAGCTAGCTACTAGCTAAAACTCGTTAGCCAGCACAAAACGGCGCTGTATGGCTCAAAAAAAAGTGAGCTTACCACCAACAGGATAAATAAGCGAATAGATGCACATTATTACAAATCACTCACCATCGATGGTTCTCTCACGTTCGTCTTCAGCTTGTCCGTAGTCCAGTTCTATGCTGGGCTGCATCTGTATCAGTCCGGGTCGCTCCTCTCACTGTGGATCTGCCACCAAGCAGAGAAAACTCTGCACCTCTTCGTTGGACCACGGTGTAGAGCTCCGCAAAACCTACAACGCTGTCTGTATTAATATCGTATTCACTCCGTGACCGAGTTAGTCCGTGAAATATTGCAAATGGCGGTCGTGTAGATTCATCAGAAGACGGTCGCTTTCGTGACGTTACGACCTGACCAATCAGTGGCGACCAGGCTGTTGACGTCACATCTCGGCACGACTCAGCACGGTTGTACCCTGCCCTCGAGCAGGCACGAAAATAGCGCCTGTTAAACCGTGTTGGGGCTAGTGGAAAGAGCTACAAAGCGTGCTGAGCTGTGCCATGTTGGGCTAAGCGGGGCTAGTGGAAAAGGGCCTGACCCCCAAATGACCACCGCTATCATGCGCTGTTTCGAACACCAGTTTGCAAAACTTGCTCGGCACTACAACCTGAAAAATAGGGTCTCCCAAAAACTCTCCGTCAAAGGGCACCCACTTACGTGCCAGTAGACCACCCTGGACAAAATAACCGTGCACCATGTCTCTAATTTTCTCAACTGCCACAGAGTCAGTCCACAACACAGACAAAGACAGATCAGACTTCTGGCTCCCAATCCAGTCTTCACATGACACTACAGGAGGAAGTTCAGCCAAATAACACTGTCCACAGGCCCTGAACCCAGTCAGCCACATTTTCCTGACGTGCTTGTGCCCGTGTTACAACACATGCTGGAAATACACCCAAAAGCCCCAGATCTTTCGCATCTGGTGTCACTGAACGCAACGGCTTCTCCACCACTACCGGAGACGGTGGCCCAGCTGCCCGCACAGCACTGCCAGCAAGGTCATTACCCAAAACCATCATAACTCCCTCAAGAGACAGTGTTGGACGCACACCAACAGGTACAATGCCATTCACCAACTCACACTCCAATTTAATCTTATGGCATGGCACTGGCACTAATCCCAGCTCCATCCCCTGCATTAACACAAACTCCCCAGTTTCTGAGTCAGCAGAAAAAAGCAACACTGACTCTACAACAAACGAGTGTTTGGCACCCGTGTCCCGCAACACTTTAATTGGCACGCGCTCATCACTACCTATCAATGACACAAACGCATCCAAAATAAACGGCTCAATATCAGACAGTGCTTCATGTTCCATACACACTGACTCCATTTCCGAAACTGAAGCACAAGACATAACTGGCATTTGAGAGGACTCATGCCACTTCATTCTACCTTTAAACAACGGACACTGGTCCTTCCAGTGACCCTCACTGCGGCAGTAATTGCAAATAGTAGCAAACCTCTGTGAGGGAGACGACTTAAAATTTTCCCCCCAGCCCGCTGACTCCGGCTGCTATCATCTGCCCCTTTCCACTCATTACCAGAGCGTACATCAGGGAAACTAATCTTATGAGTTAGGATGAAATCTTCAGCCAGCTCAGCTGCTCTATGGGCACTCACTACCTTTCATTCATCTTCTTCCGCTTAATCCTTTTTGGGTTGCGGGGGGGGGGGGCTGGAGCCTATCCCAGCATCTTTGGCCAAGAGGCAGGGTACACCCTGGACAGATCGCCAGTCCATTGCAGGGCCAACACAGAGAGACAGACAACCATTCACTCTCACAGTCATACCTAAGGACAATTTAGAATCCCCAGTTTGATGCCAATTAACCTAACGTGCATGATTTTGGCATGTGGGAGGAAACCGGAAAAATCTCCGAGTAAACCCATGCAGACACGGGGAGAACATGCAAACTCCACACAGATCACTGTTGGTCGGGGGCTGGGATCGAACCCAGGATCCCCCAGTCAAGGGTGAGTTGCTAAGCTGCTGCAGTGCTAACCACTCTGCCACTCACTACCTCACACTCATTTATATAGGCTGCTGTTCGCGGAGGAACAGAGTTCTTAAACTGTTCCAAAACCATTAACTCACAGAGATTATTGAAATCATCGGCTTTTACGGCTGAACACCACTGCGTAAAATGTGACCACAAATCACACACAAACTCAACATTTGTCTGTTTGGCCCCTTTTACCCACTGTCTAAATTTTTGGTGATATGCCTCTGGAACCAATTCATATGCCTGAAGCACAGTAGATTTTACTTAAGCATAATTCAAATGACCCTCTGAGGAAACAGCTGAAAACCTTCTCATTATCAGGCCATTTCTGTGTGTTACACCACTCCAGGACAACTTGGTGTAGAAAAACAAGTTCTTTATTTACCTCAAAAAGGTTAATGCACAGAGCACACGTTTGTGTCTTCTTCAGTAGCTCGAACACAGAGAACCCCAACAAAAAAAACACTTGGCCCATGACCTCAGTTCAAGGCAAAGGAACAATCTGCAGCACTACCGCCACCTATTGGTGCAGATGTATAACTACATTACAAAATAGACACTAGGAAAACAGAATCATTAATAAATTCAGGCAATGTTTTTCACTTATTTAGCACAACACTAACTCAAGTGCTGCAATCCTCCCCTGCTAAATAAATGTTGTCCTCAACATTGGCCAAATATGAACCAGAAATGCATGTTACATGTGATGTTTTCAAGATGGAATACAATTGGAATACAGTAAATGTTTCACAGTGCATTAAGATCGCTTTGGCATACCATACTATTGAACCTCGGGTGATACAATCACGTGTAACTCATTACTCAAATAAGCATGGAGCTCATAACCACGTGGAGCAGTTTTCCCAATAGTACAGGTATTAACAATTTACTCTAATACATGTTACTATCACTTCATGTAATCCAGAGTCTGTACACTTGGATAATAACCTTACTTGAACATATCAAATTGACCAAATGTCACTCAAACCAATTTTGTTATATACCATCTCAATAGTTTGTAGTATCAAATACTTAAGTCACAATAATAGTTTTAACCTTGTAAGTACCAATACATTTCACATCTCCAGCAATATTAAACCGGTGATCTGTGTCACAGTTCAATAATAACCCACAGGCACATAAACTGGGTAGTAAGGCATTTGTGGAGCTATCCAAGGTACTCCATACTGTCCATAGAATGGGATTACTGCACTGGCATACAGTGGATTGGAATTAAGACCAATTACTCTCCGAACTGGTTGACCAAGTGTATCATAAGTTAATGTTTCTCTTGGGTGTCTCCCTCTCTGAGACCTTCTCAGCACAGTGTCTGACAGCTCTGTGTCCACACCACTGGGCTGGGTTGGAAAGGAAACAGTCTCTGTTGGTTCCGGAATGTCCATTTGAAACTCCTCAGCATCCACTCTGAGCTTGTGAGTGTCCATTATCTGTTCCTGAGTATCCTCAGGATGCTCTGACTGACTGGTTTGGTCTCTCGCTTTGGTATTTATTGTTGCCATACTTTGTAACACATTTTGCTTGCTCGGGCTTAACTCTATTGGTTGGACATGGGGTGAGTTTTGAGCTTTGGGGATTTTACCACTTTGGGACTTTGGGTTTGAAGCTATGGTTTGTCCCTCAGTCACAGCCCCCCGCCGGTTTCCCTGCTTCTGACTCCCCCTTACTCTACATCCCTTTGCCCAGTGAGAGTCACTGCCACATTTGAAGCAATGGCTACAGTCCTTGTTGTCTTGTTGACACGCAGCACATTGTCTTTTCTGTCTCTGAGTTGACTTTTTGTAGGATTTGGTTTGCTTGTCACTCTCATGTTTTATGTCACGTTGAACAGTCTGCACAAGTGAGGCTACCTGACCTGTAAGTTCTCTGATTGCATTATTACTTTCCTCTATTTTAGAGAATAGCGACATGTCTTTGGCTGGTTTGTTTGGCATAGCTACAGGTTGGCCTATGCAGGGGTCATTCAGTGTTTCGGTCTGTCAACTACATTTAGTCCTGCTCTGAGAGCTGACTTATTTGCCTTTGTCTTTAGAGCTCTTTCACTTTCATTGTACTGTGCGGTTTGCATTTTCAGTAACAGGAGCTCATCACTGCTGTTTTCATCCTGTAGGTACATCCTCATTTCTGCTCTGACATTGTCATTTAACAGTCCGGTCATAATTGACTGAAAGCATTGACTTTGAACTAGCTCTTTGTTGTACTTCAGGCTAGACTGAGTACGCGCTGATGCAAAGAGGATTTTCTGATGCAAATCCAGTGCTCTAATCAGAAACTCAAGGGGTGTTTCATTTGTTCCCTGTGTTGCTTTGGTCAGTTGTTGATACAACACAGGTGCATCTGTTTCCACATAATGGGCTCTTAGTATTTGTCTCAGGTTGGTCAATGTGAGATGTACTTTTTCTTCTAAATAGCTCCTTAACTTCAGTCCAGGGCTTATGGCATGGACTACAGCGTCCACTATTTCAGTTTCAGAGTAGCCCTTTTTTAAGCCACTTTCAATCTGATACTCCAAGCTACTGAAACTCAAGGTGTCTTTTGATGTTGACTCACCCACGTGACCATTGATCCTGAAATCTTTCCTGAATCTAACTGAAGAAGCATTGCAGCAGCTGTTGCTGATGGAGTCTCTCCCTCCGCACTGAGTCCCGCTGTCCAGCATTGTCCTCGGGGCCGCCTGATGCTCCAGCGATGCCTCCGACGCTGATGGTACAAGGTCCTCTCCTGGCGCCTGGTCCTGTCCCACTGCTGCGGGCTGCTCCGGGCGCGTAATCACCGCCATCGCCGCCGAGTCCATGGATGAAGACAGGGCCGCTGCTCCCGCGCTGACAGCCAATGACCGTGTCTCTATGAGCGGGTCTAGCACATCGTTTAACTCCAAAAGCACAGATATACCTTCATCTTCACTTTGCACAAGCTCATCTCATTCACAAAACTGACTAATAAGCTTAACAAGAGCTCTGCGAGTTTTGCTTGAAATATCATCGTCTTTTCCAGTAATATTCCACAGTTCACATACTCTTAGCAGTTCTTTGACAAAAAGGTCACGATTTCTGTTGCAGCTTCAACAAAAAACCTTTGCGATGCTCAGACATGCTTGCAAAATTAGCCTTTTCACTGGATTTGACTGAAAAAACAATGCAGTTTGTGTCACACTAGCTAGACTCAAGCTGTATCTTAGCATTAGCCTCTCGCTCTGGCACACTTCTTTACCGTCTCCGTTGTCTTTTTTTCAGTCTCTCTCTGTGAGGTAATCCAGAAATATCGATCTCAGTGGAACCTCCAAAATGTTACACCACTCCAGGACAACTTGTAGAAAAACAAGTTCTTTATTTACCTCAAAAACGTTAATGCAGCACACATACAGAGCACATGTTTGTGGCTTCTTGAGTAGCTCGAACACAGAGAACCCCAACAAAAAAAAAAAACACTTGACCCATGACCTCAGTTCAAGGCAAAGAACAATCTGCAGCACTACCGCCACCTATTGGTGCAGATGTATTACTAAAAATACAAGATAGTCACTATAGTCAATAGTCTACAAAACAGACACTAGGAAAACAGAATCATTAATAAATTCAGGCAATGTTTTTCACTTACTTAGCACAACATTAACTCAAGTGCTCCATGTGCCTCAGCTACCCACTCAAAGAGAGTGAAAAAATGTCTGGATCATGCTCATTAAAATTTGGGGACCAAACGCAACTGCACAGCCACATCCACACTCCTAGACGTACTGTAGATTCACCACCCGGAGAAATTTTACCCTCACGCATCAACTGCAGCCTAGCATACTCCAGATCTAACTTAATTTTCTCGGTGTCCTGACGAATCCTCTCTAATTCCAGTTGTTTAGTTTTCTCTGTATCCTGACAAATCCTCTCTAACTCCAGTTCTTGTCCGTGCTGCATAGTCAGTAACTCCTTCTGCTGCTCAAAAGTCAAACCAACAATCTGTGCAACCCCCACACAGACACAAAACAAGGCACATCCACACCAATTTCACTTTTACTCAACACCCCTTGTTCCAATAAAGCTGATAAAACCTCCTCTTTTACCTCAGCTTTGTGTATTTTTTTCTGAGACACTAATGTCATAATGGCTCGCTATTTTAAACAGCTGATCCTTTTTACAGCTATTCAAAAAGGCTGCCAAAGGCGCATCAAAAAACCCGGATAATGACACCATAATGCCAAATTACAAATTAACAGAGTGTAATGCGTTCACTGCCACACACATATAAAGGCTGTCACAATGCTTCAGAGGATTTCCCCCTAACTGCCTAACTAAGAAGCTAGGTAAAACTCCGCCTAGCCTTCATGCAGTTCGCAGTGGGTGTATTAAGCACTGAAACCTCCCATCTGACAGCGAATCAAAAGATCGCCACACAGACCGAGGATGTGTCCCCGAGATAGTTGTCAGATAGGAATTTTCCACCAAGACGGTTCCAGTGCTTAACTGGAGCCAGAGCTTGACTTGGCACCAGTTCTTTGTTTTTTGACTGGCTCAGCACTAGTTCCAGGCTCTCAGAAGTGGTGCTAACCTGGCCCCAACTGCTAGCTGGACCAGCGCTAAGAATCAGTTGATGCTGCTATTGTCCACTGCCATGGGCATGGTTAACTGACCAGCTTCAAAACATTACTGACTGCCATGCTGCATTCCAAACAGCTGGGCAAGCAATGGATTCCAAAACCAAACAGATTTGGAGCGAAGAGGAGACACATTTCTTGGTTCTGTCCCTGGCTCTATGGACAAGAGTAGAAGTACAAGATAAGCTGGAGGGGGCCACTCATCTGATGAACTGTTTTTGGGGGTAGGCCAACCAGCCGGGACCATCCTAACTGACATGGATGAGTCCGTACAACAAACTGCTGAAAGCACTACTGGTAAGTGTATTGTCTTTAAAATGCCAAAAGGTAACGTATATATACATTTTTTTTTTTTTTTTGTACTTATTTTGTACCCGTAGGTAGATTTGTTTTGCAGTCTGGTGACAAGCCACCAGCTGCCGGTCGCTGCGTGCACAAGCGCCCCATATCCCTAACCTGCATGTTTTTGGCATGCGGGAGGAAACCGGAGAAATCCCAGAGTAAACCCACGCAACACGGGGTGAACATGCAAACTCCACACAGATCACTGTTGGCCGGGAGCAGGGATCGAACCCACGATCTCATGATCCCCGCGATTCCCCGGCCGAGGGTAAACTGTGCTGCCGCAGTGCTAACCACTGCGCCACCGTGCAGCATATATATATATATATATATATATATATATATATATATATATATATATATATATATATATATATATATATATATATATATATATATATATATATATATATATATATATATATATATATATACACACACACAGTGGGGCAAAAAAGTATTTAGTCAGCCACCAATTGTGCAAGTTCTCCCACTTAAAAGATGAGAGAGGTCTCCAATTTTCATCATAGGTATACCTCAACTATGAGAGACAAAATGAGAAAAAAAAAATCCAGAAAATCACATTGTCTGATTTTTAAAGAATTTATTTGCAAATTATGGTGGAAAATAAGTATTTGGTCAATAACAAAAGTTCATCTCAATACTATGTTATATACCCATTGCTGGCAATGACAGAGGTCAAACGTTTTCTGTAAGTCTTCACAAGGTTTTCACACACTGTTGCTGGTATTTTGGCCCATTCCTCCATGCAGATCTCCTCTAGAGCAGTGATGTTTTGGGGCTGTCACTGGGCAACTCGGACTTTCAACTCCCTCCAAAGATTTTCTATGGGGTTGAGATCTGGAGACTGGCTAGGCCACTCCAGGACCTTGAAATGCTTCTTACGAAGCCACTCCTTCGTTGCCCGGGCGGTGTGTTTGGGATCATTGTCATGATGAAAGACCCAGCAACGTTTCATCTTCAATGCCCTTGCTGATGGAAGGAGGTTTTCACTCAAAATCTCACGATACATGGCCCCATTCATTGTTTCTTTTACACGGATCAGTCGTCCTGGTCCCTTTGCAGAAAAACAGCCCCAAAGTATGATGTTTCCACCCCCATCCTTCACAGTAGGTATGGTGTTCTTTGGATGCAACTCAGCATTCTCTCTCCTCCAAACAGGACAAGTTGAGTTTTTACCAAAAAGTTCTATTTTGGTTTCATCTGACCATATGACATTCTCCCAATCCTCTTCTGGATCTTCCAAAGGCTCTCTAGCAAACTTCAGACGGGCCTGGACATGTACTGGCTTAAGCAGGGGGACACGTCTGGCACTGCAGGATTTGAGTCCCTGGCGACGTGATGTGTTACTGATGGTAGCCTTTGTTACTTTGGTCCCAGCTCTCTGCAGGTCATTCACTAGGTCCCCCCGCGTAGTTCTGGGATTTTTGCTCACCGTTCTTGTGATCATTTTGACCCCACTGGGTGAGATCTTGCGTGGAGCCCCAGATCGAGGGAGATTTTCAGTGGTCTTGTATGTCTTCCATTTTCTAATAATTGCTCCCACAGCTGATTTCTTCACACCAAGCTGCTTACCTATTGCAGATTCAGTCTTCCCAGCCTGGTGCAGGTCTACAATTTTGTTTCTGGTGTCCTTTGACAGCTCTTTGGTCTTGGCCATAGTGGAGTTTGGAGTCTGACTGTTTGAGGTTGTGGACAGGTGTCTTTTATACTGATAACGAGTTCAAACAGGTGCCATTAATACAGGTAACGAGTGGAGGTCAGAGGAGCCTCTTAAAGAAGAAGTTAAAGGACTGTGAGAGCCAGAAATCTTGCTTGTTTGTAGGTGACCAAATACTTATTTTCCACCATAATTTGTTTTGAAGCCACCGCCTGGAAGCAGCTCTGCGATCCACATGGTGAGGACATCGATGGCCTCATTCACACCTTCACGGGCTACCTCAGCTTCTGTGTGGACAAATCCGTTCCCACCAAGACCATACGGCGTCACTCAAACAACAAACCCTGGATCAACCCTGAGATAAAAACACTTCTGAGAGAGAAGAAGAGGATCTTCAGGTCAGGGAACAGGGAGATGCTGAAGTCCGTACAGAGGGAGCTGAGGAGAAAGATCAGAGAAGGCAAGGACAGCTTCAGGAAGAAGATGGAGGACAAGCTGCAACAGAGCGACATCAGCGGGGTCTGGAGAAACCTCAAAACCATCTCGGGGCTCCAGAATACCTCCTCCCAGGCCACGGGGGGCAGGGAGTGGGCGAACAACCTGAATCTGTTTTTCAATAGATTTGACCAACCGCCCTCCCCCCTGTCTGCACAACAACCACTGCTGCCTCTAAAGAAATCAAGTCCTGCTGCCCACTCCCCACTCCACCAACACCCCCCCACTCCCAACACACAGCCCCCCATCCTGACCCTGACCGAGACCCAGGTGAGGACGGAGCTGAGGAAGATCAAAGCGAGGAAGGCGCCGGGACCGGACGGCATCAGCGCAAAGCTCCTCAAGTCCTGTGCAGACCAGCTGTGTGGGATTGTGACGTATATCTTCAACATAAGCCTGAAACTGGGGAGGGTACCACAGCTGTGGAAAACATCTTGTGTGGTACCTGTACCAAAAACTTCCCACCCCAAAGACCTGAACAGCTACAGACCGGTGGCCTTGACGTCCCACTTGATGAAGACCCTGGAGAGACTGCTCCTTGCTCACCTCCGCCCCCTGGTGGAACCAGCGATGGATCCACTCCAGTTCGCCTACCAGCATGGCATTGGGGTGGAGGATGCGGTGATCTTCCTCCTTCACCGCTCTCTGTCCCACCTGGAGAAGCCCGGGAATATGGTGAGGATCATGTTCTTTGACTTCTCCAGTGCTTTCAACACCATCCAACCGATGATCCTGAAGGACAAGCTGCTGCGAGCAGGGGTGGACCAGCACCTGTCATCATGGATCCTGGACTACCTCACGAACCGGCCTCAGTTTGTAAGAACCCGGGACTGTGTGTCCGACACGATCATCAGTAGCACGGGGGCCCCCCAGGGAACGGTGCTGACTCCCTTCCTGTTCACTCTTTATACTGCAGACTTCTCACACAACACAACACACTGCCATCTACAGAAGTTCTCTGACGACTCTGCGATCGTTGGCCTCATCTCCAATGGAGATGAAGCTGAGTACAGAGGGCTTATCCAGGACTTCGTGGACTGGTGCCATCGGAACTGCCTCCAGATCAACGCGAGGAAAACTAAGGAGCTGGTGGTGGACTGCCGCAGGCATGGGCAGCCCCTCACAGCACCAGTAAATATACAGGGAACAGACATCGAGATGGTGACATCCTATAAGTACCTGGGTGTTCATCTGAACAATAAACTAGACTGGTCACACAATACTGACGCACTCTACAAGAAGGGACAGCGCAGGCTGTTCCTGCTGAGGAGACTCAGGTCTTTTGGTGTACAAGGGGCGCTGCTGAAGTCATTCTATGACACGGTGGTGGCATCAGCCATCACTTTTGGAGTGGTCTGCTGGGGCAGTGGCATTACTGCAGCCGATAGGAAGAGACTGAACAAACTGATTAAGAAAGCTAGCTCTGTCCTGGGGCAGCGCCTTGATCCGATGGAGGAGATAGGAGAGAGAAGGACGGTGGCTAAACTGTCATCTCTGCTGGAGTCCGAGTTCCACCCTATGCAGGACATACTGGATGCACTGAGGAGCTCATTTAGCAGCAGACTACATCATCCCAGGTGCACAACCGAGAGGTTTCGTAGGTCCTTCCTACCAACGGCTGTCAGACTGTACAACCTAAGCAGGGCTGCTCGCAGAGATAGCAAAAAGACGTAACAAACTAATAGTTTTTTGAATGCAAAAGATGCAATAGACTTACACAATGGTTCCCTCCGGCATACAACTAGGAACATACCGGTCGCTATGGAGGGTGAGAATATGTATGGGCACATAATCATACCATGTAGGATAACTAAGTAGACGGTTATGCTGTTTCATTCCATCTAGCAACAATGCTCTGCACTGTGTGTGTTTATATATTTACATATTTATTCCATCTAGCTACAATGCTCCGCACTGTGTTTTTATATATCTACATATTATTCCATCTAGCTACATTGCTCCGCACTGTGTGTGTTTATATACTTGCATATTTATTCCACCTAGCTGCAATGCTCCGTACTGTGGGTGTTTATATATTTACATATTTATTCCATCCAGCTACAATGCTCTGCACTGTGTGTCTGTGTGTGTGTGTGTGTATATTTATTTTATAGTAATATGTACATATGTATATTAGCCGCTCTTGCTTGCTTGTTTTTTTCTTGCCTTCTGATTGTTGCTCTGAGTGTTGCTATCCCTGTGCTGTTGCAATCCTGGAATTTCCCCGTTGTGGGACTAATAAAGGCTTATCTTATCTTATCTTATAATTTGCAAATAAATTCTTTAAAAATCAGACAATGTGATTTTCTGGATTTTTTTTTCTCATTTTGTCTCTCATAGTTGAGGTATACCTATGATGAAAATTGGAGACCTCTCTCATCTTTTAAGTGGGAGAACTTGCACAATTGGTGGCTGACTAAATACTTTTTTGTATGTACACTGTGTGTATATATATATATATACACACACACACACACACACACATATACAGTGGGGCAAAAAAGTATTTAGTCAGCCACCAATTGTGCAAGTTCTCCTACTTAAAAGATGAGAGAGGTCTCCAATTTTCATCATAGGTATACCTCAACTATGAGAGACAAAATGAGAAAAAAAAATCCAGAAAATCACATTGAAGGATTTTTAAAGAATTTATTTGCAAATTATGGTGGAAAATAAGTATTTGGTCAATAACAAAAGTTCATCTCAATACTATGTTATATACCCATTGTTGGCAATGACAGAGGTCAAACGTTTTCTGTAAGTCTTCACAAGGTTTTCACACACTGTTGCTGGTATTTTGGCCCATTCCTCCATGCAGATCTCCTCTAGAGCAGTGATGTTTTGGGGCTGTCACTGGGCAACACGGACTTTCAACTACCTCCAAAGATTTTCTTTGGGGTTGAGATCTGGAGACTGGCTAGGCCACTCCAGGACCTTGAAATGCTTCTTACGAAGCCACTCCTTCGTTGCCCGGGTGGTGTGTTTGGGATCATTGTCATGATGAAAGACCCAGCAACGTTTCATCTTCAATGCCCTTGCTGATGAAAGGAGGTTTTCACTCAAAATCTCACAATACATGGCCCCATGGGCGCATGGGCACATGCGCACGCAGCGACCGGCAGCTGTTGAAAAATTCCGTCGTCTGTGTGTGTGTGTTTTTATGTACTTTTATATGTTTTTACAAAATCCTCTGTGTCGTTTCTGCCCTGGAGTGTTTGTGGACTGTATGGCGAAGCGCTCCCTGGTTTCTACAACATGGACTTCCTCCCCTCTCTTGCATTGCTGCTACTTTTCCTCCGGCTCTTTGTCTTTGAGGTAAACGCGTTCGGCACCATGGCGGGCAGAATACATTATTCCAGGGACATGTTGCTGCATTTAAACATGGTTGATGCAGCAACTGTGATTGAGCCTAAGCTGCAAGTGCCGGACTTTATTCTGAGAGACGGACACAGCGGTGAAAAGAGAGACGGCAGAAGGAAGCGCGGAAGACGTGGAGGTGTGAAATTGCGCCTGAGGAGACGTCAGTTTGGTAACACTCCTCTTTCTTAGATGATTTTTGGGAACGTACAGTCTCTGAGAAACAAGGTGGATGAAATTCAAGGGAATGTACGCTACCAGAAGGACTTTAAGAACTGCTGTGTCATGGCCTTCACGGAATCTTGGCTTACTGCGCATGACCAAGACGCAGACCAGTGGATTGACGGCTTTGGAGCCCTACTGCGCTCGGATCGGCAGGAAGAGGTAACGGGGAAACGTCAGGGGGGCGGCGTATGTTTATACATTAATAAGCAGTACTGCACATCTGTCACGGTCAGAGAGCGCATCTGTACACCCGATGTGGAGCTGCTGTCTGTGTCACTACGCCCCTTTTATTTGCGCCACGAGTTCCCTCAGCTTTTCATCACAATTGTGTACATTCATCCGAGGGCAGACACTGACTCTGCCTGCAGCACTATCTTTGATGTGATCCAGCAGCTGCAATCAATTTCTCCAGAGGCGCCAAACTTCATTCTTGGGAATTTCAACCATGTTTCTTGAAAGAAGACACTTAAAAACTTTTATCAGTATGTCTCCTGCCCAACCAGGCAAAAAAAGACATTGGACCTGTTCTATGGATCCATAGAGAGGGCCTATAAATCACTCCCCCTTCCTCCTGTAGGATCCTTAGATCACAACTGTGTACATTTGCTGCCCACATATAAAACTGCTCTCAGAAGAGGCAAGGTGGAGACGAGAGACATAGATGTGTGGACAGAAGATTCAGTGCACAGCCTCCAGGAATGCTTTGACTGTACAGACTGGGAGATGTTCACACTGTCCTGCGGGGATGATTTGGACTCTTTGGTGGACGTCACATGCGTGGACGTCACATGGCTTTCTGTAAAAATAAGATTGGTCCACGTAAACGTGTCAAAATATATCCCAACAACAACCCATGGGTTACAAAATCAGTTAAATCCTGCTTACAGAGGAAAGCACTTACCTTTAAACAGGGGTCTGTTTCTGAGCTACAGGTTGCCACAAAGGAGCTGAAGGCCAAAATTTTAAGAGCAAAACAGAATTATAAATCAGAGTTGGAAAGCAAGATGGCAGCAAAGAAACTTGGTTCAGCCTGGGCCAGTATGAAAACTATTGCAGGCCTTCAGAGCACAGAGTGCAGTAATCGTGTGGTTTTAGATGGTTTTAATTCAGACACAGAGCTGGCTAATGCTCTTAATTGTTTTTATGGTCGTTTTGACTCCTTTGATTTTAGCACTGAAACCCAAGATTTGAAACAGAAACTCAAAGACAATCAGCACTTTAATATTGAGGTGCAGGATGTTAAAAGGGAGTTCTGCGCTGTAAAAGTGAACAAAAGTCAGGGCCCTGATAATATATGTGTGCGCTTGCTAAAGTCCTGTGCACATGAACTGAGTCCTATATTTCATTACATTTTCAATAAGTCCTTACAGACACAACATGTGCCTAAGATCTGGAAAGAAGCTGTGGTTGTTCCCGTTCCAAAATCCAGCTGTCCTAAAACGGTAAACGACTTTAGACCAGTTGCTTTGACTTCAATTTTAATGAAAATTTTTGAAAAACTGGTCAGATGTGAGGTCCTAAAGCAGACTGAGCATGCATTGGATCCTCTGCAGTTTGCCTACAGGCCTCACAGAGGAGTGGAGGATGCCACTGTCACTCTGTTTAACATGCTTTTTAAACATCTGGATTTTAATGGGACACACGCCAGACTTTTATTTGTAAACTTTTCCTCCGCCTTTAATACAATCCAACCTCATATCTTAGTTGAAAGGCTCCTGCAGCAATTTGATTTGAGCAATAATCTGGTGGGTTGCATTCTGGATTTCTTAACCAACAGGACGCAGAGAGTAAGGGTCAATGGTACATTGTCGGACCTAAAGTGCTCTTCTACTGGCTCTCCTCAGGGGTGAGTGTTGTCACCACTACTCTTCATCCTGTACACAAACATGTGTCGGAGCAGACATGACAACAGACACATTATAAAGTATGCTGATGAATCAGTTATTGTCAGTCTCCTCCAGGATGGTGAGAGTGGCCACGGCCCAGTAGTTGATGATTTTGTTCACTGGTGTGAGGATTCCTACCTGCAGCTGAATACGACAAAAACTAAAGTCATGATTATTGACTTTAGGAGGAAAAATCCCAGGCACAAAGTCACCATACTAAAAGGTCAGACCACCGAATGTGTACAATCCTACAAATATCTTGGGACGATTATTGATAGTAATTTAAAGTTTGAAGAGAACTGTGAACGGGTGTGCAAAAAGGGTCAGCAACATTTGCATTGCTTGAGAAAACTTGCACGCTTCCAAGTTGACCGAACCATAATGACAATGTTTTATCGGGCTTTTATTGAATCTGTTTTATCCTTTTCTTTAGTGTCTTGGTTTGGTCAGATAAAACTGAAACAGAGGAAATCCTTGGATCAGGATCAGGTAGTTAGATGGTCCAGTTGTTTGCTTGGTGAGCCACAGCTGAGCCTGACATCCCTGTACACCAGACAAGTACAGAGGATGGCTACCTCCATTTTAAACGATGACTCCCACCCTTTGCACTGCCACTTTCAGCTTCTTCCCTCAAGATGGAGGTTTGCTGTCCCAAAAAGTAGAACCCAGTGCTACAAAAACAGCTTTGTCCCTGCTGCTGTCAAAGAGTTGAACAAGCTGTAAAAATATATTGCACATAATTTAGGTACCTATTTATTAACTCCATTTTATATTTACTTATTTTTGTAGGATGTCACTTGGGTTCTAAATATTTTATTGGGTTTTAGACCTTTGAGTTTTTAACCTCTTTGACTAGTTTTTAACTTTTAATATGACCCTTCTCTCTTACCTCTGGTTTCTCCTTCATCTCTTTGTCTTTTTATACCCTGATTGATGGAGCCTTGAGTATTTTTATCATGTTTATAGTCAGCTTCATATGTGCCTGTGTTTGTGTCTATGTTGAATGTAATTTGTGGCTTGTATATATGGATGTCACCAGACTGCAAAACAAATCTACCTACGGGTACAAATAAAGTAACCTGAACCTGAACCTGAACCTGAACCCATTCATTCTTTCTTTTACACGGATCAGTCGTCCTGGTCCCTTTGCAGAAAAACAGCCCCAAAGTATGATGTTTCCACCCCCATGCTTCACAGTAGGTATGGTGTTCTTTGGATGCAACTCAGCATTCTCTCTCCTCCAAACAGGACAAGTTGAGTTTTTACCAAAACGTTCTATTTTGGTTTCATCTGACCATATGACATTCTTCCAGTCCTCTTCTGGATCATCCAAATGCTCTCTAGCAAACTTCAGACGGGCCTGGACATGTACTGGCTTAAGCAGGGGGACACGTCTGGCACTGCAGGATTTGAGTCCCTGGCGGCGTAATGTGTTACTGATGGTAGCCTTTGTTACTTTGGTCCCAGCTCTCTGCAGGTCATTCACTAGGTCCCCTCGTGTAGTTCTGGGATTTTTGCTCACCGTTCTCGTGATCCATTTTGACCCCACCGGGTGAGATCTTGCGTGGAGCCCCAGATCGAGGGAGATTATCAGTGGTCTTGTATGTCTTCCATTTTCTAATAATTGCTCCCACAGTTGATTTCTTCACACCAAGCTGCTTACCTATTGCAGATTCAGTCTTCCCAGCCTGGTGCAGGTCTACAATTTTGTTTCTGGTGTCCTTTGACAGCTCTTTGGTCTTGGCCATAGTGGAGTTTGGAGTCTGACTGTTTGAGGTTGTGGACAGGTGTCTTTTATACTGATAACGAGTTCAAACAGGTGCCATTAATACAGGTATCTAAAGGACTCACTCTAAAGGACTGTTTTGAAGCCACTGCCTGGAAGCAGCTCTGCGATCCACATGGTGAGGACATCGATGGCCTCATTCACACCTTCACGGGCTACCTCAGCTTCTGTGTGGACAAATCCATTCCCACCAAGACCATACGGTGTCACTCAAACAACAAACCCTGGATCAACCCTGAGATAAAAACACTTCTGAGAGAGAAGAAGAGGATCTTCAGGTCGGGGAACAGGGAGATGCTGAAGTCCGTACAGAGGGAGCTGAGGAGAAAGATCAGAGAAGGCAAGGACAGCTTCAGGAAGAAGATGGAGGACAAGCTGCAACAGAGCCACATCAGCGGGGTCTGGAGAAACCTCAAAACCATCTCGGGGCTCCAGAATACCTCCCCCCAGGCCACGGGGGGCAGGGAGTGGGCGAACAACCTGAATCTGTTTTTCAATAGATTTGACCAACCGCCCTCCCCCCTGTCTGCACAACAACCACTGCTGCCTCTAAGAAATCAAGTCCTGCTGCCCACTCCCCACTCCACCGACACCCCCCCCCCCACTCCCAACACACAGCCCCCCATCCTGACCCTGACCAAGACCCAGGTGAGGACGGAGCTGAGGAAGATCAAGGCGAGGAAGGCGTCGGGACCGGACGGCATCAGCGCAAAGCTCCTCAAGTCCTGTGCAGACCAGCTGTGTGGGATTGTGATGTATATCTTCAACATGAGCCTGAAACTGGGGAGGGTACCACAGCTGTGGAAAACATCTTGTGTGGTACCTGTACCAAAAACTTCCCACCCCAAAGACCTGAACAGCTACAGACCGGTGGCCTTGACGTCCCACTTGATGAAGACCCTGGAGAGACTGCTCCTTGCTCATCTCCGCCCCCTGGTGGAACCAGCGATGGATCCACTCCAGTTCGCCTACCAGCATGGCATTGGGGTGGAGGATGCGGTGATCTTCCTCCTTCACCGTTCTCTGTCCCACCTGGAGAAGCCCGGGAATATGGTGAGGATCATGTTCTTTGACTTCTCCAGTGCTTTCAACACCATCCAACCGATGATCCTGAAGGACAAGCTGCTGCGCGCAGGGGTGGACCAGCACCTGTCATCATGGATCCTGGACTACCTCACGAACCGGCCTCAGTTTGTGAGAACCCGGGACTGTGTTTCCGACACGATCATCAGTAGCACGGGGGCCCCCCCAGGGAACGGTGCTGGCTCCCTTCCTGTTCACTCTTTATACTGCGGACTTCTCACACAACACAACACATTGCCATCTACAGAAGTTCTCTGATGACTCTGCGATCGTTGGTCTCATCTCCAACGGAGATGAAGCTGAGTACAGAGGGCTTATCCAGGACTTTGTGGACTGGTGCCATCGGAACTGCCTCCAGATCAACGCGAGGAAAACTAAGGAGCTGGTGGTGGACTGCCGCAGGCATGGGCAGCCCCTCACAGCACCAGTAAATATACAGGGAACAGACATCGAGATGGTGACATCCTATAAGTACCTGGGTATTCATCTGAACAATAAACTAGACTGGTCACACAATACTGACGCACTCTACAAGAAGGGACAGCGCAGGCTGTTCCTGCTAAGGAGACTCAGGTCTTTTGGTGTACAAGGGGCGCTGCTGAAGTCATTCTATGACACGGTGGTGGCATCAGCCATCACTTTTGGAGTGGTCTGCTGGGGCAGTGGCATTACTGCAGCCGATAGGAAGAGACTCAACAAACTGATTAAGAAAGCTAGCTCTGTCCTGGGGCAGCGCCTTGATCCGATGGAGGAGATAGGAGAGAGAAGAACGGTGGCTAAACTGTCATCTCTGCTGGAGTCCGAGTTCCACCCTATGCAGGACATACTGGATGCACTGAGGAGCTCATTTAGCAGCAGACTACATCATCCCAGGTGCACAACCGAGAGGTTTCGTAGGTCCTTCCTACCAACGGCTGTCAGACTGTACAACCTAAGCAGGGCTGCTCGCAGAGATAGCAAAAAGACGTAACAAACTAATAGTTTTTTTGAATGCAAAAGATGCAATAGACTTACACAATGGTCCTCTCCGGCATACAACTAGGAACATACCGGTCGCTATGGAGGGTGAGAATATGTATGGGCACATAATCATACCATGTAGGATAACTAAATAGACGGTTATGCTGTTTCATCCCACCTAGCAACAATGCTCTGCACTGTGTGTGTTTATATATTTACATATTTATTCCATCTAGCTACAATGCTCAGCACTGGGTGTGTTTATATTTATATATCTATATATTTATTCCATCTAGCTACAATGCTCCGCACTGTGTTTTTATATATCTACATATTATTCCATCTAGCTACATTGCTCCGCACTGTGTGTTTATATACTTGCATATTTATTCCACCTAGCTGCAATGCTCCGTACTGTGGGTGTTTATATATTTACATATTTATTCCATCTAGCTACAATGCTCTGCACTGTGTGTTCATATATTCATATATTTATTCCATCCAGCTACAATGCTCTGCACTGTGTGTCTGTGTGTGTGTGTGTATATATATATTTTATAGTAATATGTACATATGTATATTAGCTGCTCTTGCTTGCTTGTTTTTTTTTCTTGCCTTCTGATTGTTGCTCTGAGTGTTGCTATCCCTGTGCTGTTGCAATCCTGGAATTTCCCCGTTGTGGGACTAATAAAGGCTTATCTTATCTTATCTTATCTTAGGTAAAGAGTGGAGGTCAGAGGAGCCTCTTGAAGAAGAAGTTAGAGGTCTGTGAGAGCCAGAAATCTTGCTTGTTTGTAGGTGACCAAATACTTATTTTCCACCATAATTTGCAAATAAATTCTTTAAAAATCAGACAATGTGATTTTCTGGATTTTTTTTTTCTCATTTTGTCTCTCATAGTTGAGGTATACTGTACCTATGACGAAAATTGGAGACCTCTCTCATCTTTTAAGTGGGAGAACTTGCACAATTGGTGGTTGACTAAATACTTTTTTGTATGTACACTGTGTGTGTATATATATATATATATATATATACGTATATATATATATATATATACACTACCATTCAAAAGTTTGGGGTCACTTAGAAATTTCCTTATTTTTGAAAGAAAAGCACTTTTTTTCAATGAAGATAACTTTAAACTAATCAGAAATACACTCTATATATTGCTAATGTGGTAAATGACTATTCTAGCTGCAAATGTCTGGTTTTTGGTGCAATATCTAGATAGGTGTATAGAGGTCCATTTCCAGCAACTATCACTCCAGTGTTCTAATGGTACAATGTGTTTGCTCATTGTGTCAGAAGGCTAATGGATGATTAGAAAACCCTTGTGCAATCATGTTAGGTCTGCAATGCTGTAATTGCTGCAAATGGAGGATTCTTTGACGAAAGAAAAGTTTGAAGAAAAAAATTATTATTTCAAATACAAATCATTATTTCTAACCTTGTCAATGTCTTGACTATATTTTCTATTCATTTTACAACTCATGGTGGTAAATAAGTGTGACTTTTCATGGAAAACACAAAATAATTGTCTGGGTGACCCCAAACTTTTGAACGGTAGTGTATATACACACACACACACACACACACACACACACACACACACATATATATATATATATATATATATATATACACACACGCTTATATTGATATGTAACGACCAAAGTGTAGATATTTTTTGTACTCTTGTGCCTATAGAATTTTCCGTTAGCTATGCTAACAAGCTAACAGTGCTTTTACCACGACCAAATGTTTCTCTTCGCCATAAAGAAATGCTCATTTCAGAAAACTAGAACAAAAATCTTAGCGTCTTACAGAATACTTTGTTAGATATCCAGTGCAAAATACGCTGTTTGTTTTGTATCAGTACTGTTTATTGTTGTCTCAAATGACGTTACTGACGTTGCCATATAGCTTGAAATGCTCATGAGAGAAAACGAGAACAAAAATCTTAGCGTCTTACAGAATACTTTTTTATAAAGATATCCAGTGCAAAATGTGCTTTTTTGTGGTATCAGTACTGTGTATGAATGGGTGCCTTGCATTGTGTATACGGGAGATTTTTCTCCCAAAGACGCTAGTAACGTTGTCATTTTTATTATTTTGGTAATATTTCCATAATCATGGGCCATGTTTTAAAATTTCACTCATCAGAATCAGAATCAGCTTCATGTGTTTAATTGTGTCTTCTGTAACCATTTGTTATCTAATGCGTCTCTTACTTTATTGTGCAGTAGCCTGACGGAGCACCTACAATTTCATTGTACTGTACAACTGTACAATGACAATAAAGCCTATTCTATTCCTATTCTTGTATAATCAGACATGTAAGCTTTGGTAACATTGATATTGAATAAAATTGCCTTGTATGTCTGCACATTTAATGGAAGGCTTAAGTTGTACACTGCACAAACTAAATCACTTTTTTTTGTATTTACAGATTTATTATACCTGGATGATGAGAGAGAACCACCCAGACCTGTGGTGTCGAGCTCACCTTCACCAGCACCAAGCTTGCCCTCCTCCTGCTCTTCCTCCCCTTCTCATCAGACCAGATTAGGTAATATATGTTCAGATCATGACCCATTCACACAAAGGAGGGAGTGAATTAAATCAATTATACACTTGAACTGAATGTTGTGATGCCACTAACAGTAAATGGATGTTGAATAGATACATTCAATCTTGGACTGACGATTCCTGTGTTTTTCAGTGTGTGTTTTTTTTTATATTGCTTCTTATTTTTGTACTTTCAAACAGGGAAATGGAAGTGGGATACAAACATGGACCTTCTTCTTGACTACTTGGAGAGGTCAGATGAGAGACAGCAGGAGCAGAGCAGGAGGAATGAGCAGCTGACCTCTGTGTTGCTGCAAAGCATCCAGAAGATGGAGGACAGTGTGGGGGCATGGTGTGGGGATTCTCCACCCAGAAAAGACAGCTGGGATAAGGAGGAACAATGGACCGAAGCAAGAAGTGCCACCGGGGGGTCTCAAATGGGACAGTATGGACTATGCAGCCCCCAGGGAGAGGAGGAGCCGTTGGAGCCACTGGAAGAGAGAAGGGTGTGACAACGGTGTTTTGATGTTAATGTGCCACACAGGTCTTTGTTCTAAATAACAATGTATAATGGTCGGAAGTTCCGGGTCTCAATGCATGGTATTAAAGATATAAAAGAGGAATGCACAGAGATCCGGGAGATCTTTTGCTGTACTGTATGTTGGAGAAAGAATAAAGTTTATGTGTCGTCCAGCTCGTTGTGCTCGCCTGCTTCCTTTCTCCACAACAGTACCAATGCCCTTGTTGGACTGATGAGACACGTTGTCTGTGCTTGAGGGACAGTAAAAAAAAAGTAACTACCACAGCACTGATACTTTTGGCTGTGTGTACATAGTATTTCATATGTAGCAGTCTTAAGTTTTTGCACATTTTGTAAATAAAAGCTTTCTTTTGTTAAGTTTTTTTTTCGGCTTCCACATTAACCACTTGCACTCCGGGCAATTTTCCTAAAAATGCCAAAAAATAACGTGCCCAAAGTAAATCGAAAGCTGTTATTCAACCCTTTGCAGCATCTTCATGGGGTTGGTCTCATTTAAAAGAAAACACTTTGAATTTTTTGGCAAAAAAAACCATAATCTCTCTACGTGCTCCGGCCACTGAGTTACAGTCATCTAAACATACTGAACTTGAAGAAAAAAAAATTGGACACAGTGTTTTTTTGGATACAAATGCTTGTAAATAACACACAGCTGTCCGATCCGGCTGGAAAATGCAACAGAAATGTAGAACCAAGTGTTATCCAGCTGAGATCCAAATTTGGTAACAATACCACAAAAAATGAATATTTTACACAGCTTTGTTCTCAGGCTGTTCCCAGGCGTTTTGGAACTGTGCCAAATTGTGCCAAATGGCACAGTTTGGAAAAATGTCTGTAACTTTTGAATAATTCAATGTAGAATCTTCATTTTAGGCTCTAATGAAAGGTCACACTCAGGGCTGTGTCTGTGTGTGTGTGTGTGGGCGGGGGGTCGTTCCCCCCCCCCGCTACCAAGGACCGACTTCGGCCCTCGCTACAGACGGATTACACTCCTTGCATGTTTTCACAGCGGCCGCCCCCCCCCCCTCGCTACTGTGTGTGTGTGTGTGGGGGGGGGAACCGTGAATGGACCGTGAACGCTCCCCCCCCCTCGCTACAGAAGAGGGCCATCGCTACATGATGGAATAGACTGATATGCTTCCCCCCTGCGGACCGGGGGACGTTCGGACCGTGAACGCCCCCCCTCCCGCTCCTCTTCTGCAGCGGGGGGGGGGGGGCGTTCACGGTCCGAACACGGCAAATGAACCGTTTATCGCGGCGCACGCACTTCGTACTTTGTGCGCAGTACAGTTGTAATTTACCGATCGGTCAAAAGTCATTTTTGGATTACAGTTTTCAGGGATAAATAATAATTTAGCTTATAACACCTTACCTCTTCAAAGCAGCAGAGTCGTGGCGAACATCTCTTCCCACGCGTCAGACAAACGCGACGCTGCTCCGCTCGTGGATCCCGATCAACATAATTCCATTATTGCCGTTTTGGCGAATGATTTACGACTTTTGTCGTCGGCCTCCGTCTATTCTGCTGGAATGAGTGCAGGTCCCACTTGTGGGTGTTCTCCATGCTGCTGGGTCTGTATTAGATTTGTCCAGCGTCCTTTGTTTTCATCTGTGGCAACAGTAAATCTCTCTTCACCCTGCCTGAATTTCTGTGCTTCAATTGGCTCCTGCGTTCACAGTAGGCGGGTCCTCCTTCCTAGATTTTCATTCACTGGCTCCTCAAGGTTTCAGAAACCCAATTCAAGGCTCTTATTAGTCGAATGAGAGGTCAATCAGATGAACTAATCTGTTCGCGGCTGTCTCTGCAGTTTTTTTTTGAGTGGCGCTTGGACGCTACTACATCACCATCACCACCATCATGCATCATGCATCCAAGCGCGCACGAGGGCGCTCTCGTGCGCCCTCGTGCGTCATAGGACGCAGAGACTTGCCCGCCCGCGGAACAACGGAGTGCAAGTGGTTAAGTAATTGTTATCCTCACACCAAACATATGCATAAAATGTAAAGCTATGTCATGTATGCCTCTACGAGGCAGGAGAGACAGACCTAAGCACTGAATCACATTCATGACATTTATTAATGAAAAGAACATAAAAGTCCAAAAAACTGTGCAGATAGACAAAAATACAAATAACGGGAAATTTACAATTCACGTTTCTGAGCTGGCATCGCTCAACGAATGCTGGAGGAATGCAGAAGAGCGTACGAGGTAACATTCAATAGTGCAGCGATGAGAGAACAAACAGGCAGTGCTTAAATAATAGTAAAATAATCAGCAAGAAGTGATCACCAGTGTGGGTTCACGTGAGCAGGCAAAGGGGAACACAAATGGAAATCGGGACCAGCTGGAGAGGTGAGGGAGGAGCAGCTGGACTGACAGTTTGGCAGATGATGCCTACACTGAGCACAAACACGGAAATGTCATCTGCCAGCTGTCAGCCCACAGAATAACCATGGGAAATAAACATGATCCAGAAAACAATTACAAATCAAACAAGACAAGACAAGACAAGACAAGACATGGCCAAAATAACTGAAACACAACCGGAGGAGATAAAAGGCATTACAACAACTAAGAAAAGCACAAAATACAACAGACACATAAATACCCAGAAAGGCCATGAAACTGGGTCTGGCAGAAAATCTAGCCCCCGCTTGTCACAGAGCCCCCCCCCCCAAGGGGTGGACACCAGAAGCCCCAAGGTAACACCAACAGAAAAAGAAAAAAAACCTGCCCCCCCCCACCAGCAGGCAAGCAGGAACAACAACAATCCATCCAGGGCGGGTGGTGGTGGTGAAACAGGCCAGGAGGGAACAAAACAAACCCTGCTCAGGACCCATAACAGAAAAATACAGAGTTAGGGTCCCTGGCCCACGGAGTCCAAGAGTTCAGGGGGCCGACCAAAGTCCCAGGTCTGGCGGATGGCAGGATGAGCCCAGTCAGGTGGCCTGCTGAAGTCCCGGACCAACCAGAGCGGCCAGATGGTACGAGTTGGGTGGCCTGCTGGAGAATATGGACCACCCGAACCGGCGGCTCTGTCTTTCAGGCAGCCGGAACGAGTTCTTGAGCCACCTGAACAGGCGAGGTGGTCCGGGAGGCGGCTTTCCCACAGGGAGACCCAAAGATGGAGAGGAGAGCCAAGGAGGGGGAACCACGACATCGTCTGGCAGAGAAGGACGGGGAAGCCCGACGGCGTCTGGCTGAGGAGGAAGAAGGACCACAACACCCTCGTGGTCTTGGACTCAAGAATTGCTGCACCTGCGTTGGCTCCAGACTGGAGCATGGCAGCACCCATGGTGGCTCCAGGCTGGAGCACGGCAGCACCCGTGGTGGCTCTGGGCTGGAGCACGGCAGCATCCGCGGTGGCTCCGGGCTGAAGCACTGCATCACCCTCGGTGGCTCCGGGCTGGAGCACTGCAGCACCCTCGGTGGGCCAATGTTGCACCCTTGGTGGACCCCAAGCTGGGGCATAGTGCCCAAGTAGGACTAATGCTAGGGCGTAGCACCCACAAGGGCCCCCTGCCAAGATGCAGCACCCATGGAGACTCGGACCGAGGAGAAACCCAGACGATGGCCTCGGGCAGTTGTAGTTACGTTATTCAGGGGTAAGTCTGCCTGTGTCCAAAAAGGGTTTCATCAGCCACTTCTGCATGGGGTCGGCTAGGTGGTGAAATCCAGTGTCATGCCAAAAAGTGATTACCATCTACAGGAGCCAGGGGTGCCCGCTTGTTAAAGGTGTACTGCCTGGTCTCAGTCCACCTACAATGTGTCTAAATGTTTTGCAGTTTTATGGCATCTGAAAAAATATAGTGTTGGATAAAGTGTTGCAGTTTAGATAACAACATACAGAATTTATCAGATTGCAATATTTATATGCAAAAACCTTGTTGTTTTGGAGGTACATAGAATATATATTTATACAGTATCTACATGTATATATCCAGTAAATCTATGTATTTTTCCATGTAACCTTGTGACAGCATTATTTTAATTGCTTTTAATCCTATATCAAGTTTGTTTCGGGTTCAAAATGCATCGTAAGTGTTAAATATATCTTATTATACTGAACTAAGTACTGTTTACCTGTTGAAATATATATTTAACGGCTAATATAATCCCATAACAACAATATGGCACCTGGCGATCCCTTTTTTGGCAGCTGATCACTTTTTGGCATGACATAACAGGCAAACTCCATCTCATAATGCGCCGTAACATCACCTATTACAGAATTAATATTAATATAACGTTTAAAAGTGTAGTCAATGCTAGCTAGTTGAGCTACAGACTTGAGCAAACAATGGCTGAAAACTGAAATATTGATAATTACCGGTCTCCTTAAGCGTAGCTGCCATTCTCTGCGATTAAGAATAAAACTGTTTTTGGATGGTAATACAGGTTTGGAATAATAAAAGTAGCACTCTCAGAGACAACAAACTCCTCCATGTTGACAAGTTAGTGCTGCTGCTACTTATTCTCCTCTTTTTACTTCTTCTTCTGTGGTGTTTTGTGGGGTTGCATAAAGACATTTCACACTAAGTAATGACATAGCCCTGACGTAATCCCCGACTAGCTCCATGTCGGTGGAATGCCAACTGGTTCTTATGAGGCACTACAGTTGAACTGGTTAAGCACTGGCACAAGCACCAGAAATGAACTAGCACTGGTTCTTATTTGGTGGAAATGAGGGAACAGACAACTAACCGTTCCGCACAGCACTACAAAAACAACAAACAAACACAACCCAAAGGGGAAGCGTTTCTTCAGCCTAGCGGAGAAACCTCTGAATACGTGATAGACAGCAACACTTACCCTCTGTCAAACCCCCCCCAAAAAAACTCCAGTACAACGCCAGAACCTCAGCAGCTCCCAAGCACACGGTGCGCCCACATCACGCCATTGAAGCACCCACAGCTGAAATCACTAAGCCAATAATTGCACAATCACAAAATCCACTAAATCAAATCAAATCAAATCAACCTTTATTGTCATATTGCTGTACATAAAACAGTAGTGCAGGCAAGATGAAATTGTGTTTCTCTCTGCATCCATATAAGTTAAAGAACATGATTTAAGACACACTCACATATATCTTCACCCCACACCCCACCACATCCATTTACGCATCCCTGAGACATACTTGAAAAAAAACTAACTAACTATAATATACAAATAATGTACATAATGTCCGTAGGTGCAGTAGTGTATAGGAGAGATTCCAGATCAACTGTTCAGCATCCTAACAGCTTGTGGAAGGAAGCTATTAATCAGTCTGGTAGTTCTGCCTCTGATGCTCCGGAATCGTTTGCCAGATGGCAGAAGTTCAAAGTGTTTATGCAGAGGGTGAGAACGGTCCTTGACAATGTTCAGTGCCCTGCTCCTACAACGGTTCTGAAAAAGTTCTTGGACAGAGGGGAGGGAGACTCCAATTACCCTCTCAGCTCCCTTAACTATCCTCTGCAGGGCTTTTTTGTCTGACATACTGCAGCTGGAGTACCATGTAGCAATGTAGTACGTCAGAACACTCTCCACCACACCTCTGTAGAAGGTCCTGAGGATGCAGATGGGGAGAGAGGCCTGTTTGAGTTTCCTCAAGAAATGCAGTCTCTGCTGGGCCAGCTTCCTGATCCCCAAGGAATTCTTGCTCCAGGTCAGGTCCTGCGAGATCCGCACTCCGAGGAACTTGATGTTCTCCACTCTCTCCACTAAACAGCCGACGATGCTGAGGGGGACGTGCTCAGGCTGTGACCGCCGGAAGTCGATAATCATCTCCTTCGTTTTGTGTACGTTGAGCACCAGATTGTTCTCCCTGCACCAGCCCTCCAGGTCTCTCACTTCTTCCCTGTACATTGATTCCTCATCCCTCTGAATAAGTCCCACCACCGTGGTGTCGTCTGCAAACTTAATAATCTGGTTCCCCTCGTGTCTGGATACACAGTCATGTGTTAGAAATGTAAACAACAGTGGACTGAGTATGCAGCCTTGAGGGGATCCGGTGCTCAGCGTGACAGAGTTGGAGATGTTGTTTCCAATCCGGACAGACTGAGGTCTCTCAGTCAGGAAATCCAGGATCCAGAGACATGTGGCGGTGTTCAGACCAAGAAGGAATAATTTCTCCATCAGTCTCTGGGGAATAATGGTGTTGAATGCTGAACTGAAATCAATGTACAGGAGTCTGGTGTAGGTGTCTTTCTGATCCAGGTGGGTGATGACAGAGTGCAGGGTGGTGACTATAGCATCCTCCATGGAGCGGTTTGAACGATATGCAAATTGGAGCGGGTCGTGTGATGCAGGGAGGCAGGCTGTAATGTGTGGTTTGACAAGCCGTTCAAAACACTTCATCACAATTGGTGTCAGTGCAACAGGACAATAGTCATTCAGACAAGACACAACTGGTTTTTTTGCCACCGGTACAATGATAGAGGTCTTGAAGCATCTGGGAATGATGGCCTGACTCAGGGAGATGTTATAGATGTCAGTCAGGACATCCGCCAACTCGCTCGCGCAGTCTCGAAGCACACGTCCCGGGATGTTGTCCGGACCTGCAGCTTTACGTGGGTTGACTCTGGTTAGGGTCCTCCGTGTGTCTGCTGAGTTGATGGTAAAAGCTGGTCCGACCGATGGTGGGGATGGGCCAGCCCTCCCTCTGATTGTCAGGTTTGATCTTTCAAAACGTGCAAAGAAGTTGTTGAGCCTGTCTGGAAGTGAAGCGTCGTCATCATCGACCCCCTGCCTAGACTTATAGCCCGTCAGTGTCCGAACTCCCTGCTACATCTGCTTGGTGTTCCTAGTGTCACAGAGGTGTCCCTGGATTTTCTCCACACAGGCGCGCTTCGCCATCTTAATTCCCTTTGAGAGCGCAGACCTGGCTGAGCGGAGGGCGATCCTGTCCTTCGTTCTGAAGGCTGCATCTCTGGCTGTAAGCAGCAAGCGCACCTCTGTGGTCATCCAGGGCTTATGGTTTCCCCGCATAGTGATGGTCTTCACTGTAGTGACATCCTCTGTGCACTTCGCGATGTAGCTGGCGACCATTTCAGCATACTCCTCCACATCTGTCTTGTCTTCCTGGGAGGCTGCTATTTTGAAGACCTCCCAGTCTGTGTGCAGAAAACAGTCTTTCAGTGCAGAGGTTGCACTCTCTGGCCAAATCCTGATTTGTTTCACTACTGGCCTGCTGCGCTTCAATAAGGGTTTGTAGGCAGGCACCAGCATCACGGATATGTGGTCAGAAAGGCCAAGGTGGGAGCGGGGTATTGCGTTATATGCATCTGTGTTTGTGTACACTAAGTCCAACATATTCTCTCCTCTGGTCTTAAAGTCTACACACTGTTTAAACTTGGGGAGCACAGTCTTTAAACTGGTGTGGTTAAAATCCCCCGCAACCACTACAAAACTATCCGGATGTGAAGTTTGGGTTTCGCTAATTGCATCATGTAGTTCCCCAAGTGCCTTCTTAGCATTAGCATTAGCGCTTGGCGCTATGTAAACAGCTGCTACAAACACGATGGTGAATTCCCTTGGCAGATAAAATGGCCGACAATTTACAATAAGGAACTCCACCAACGGAGAGCAATGTTTAGATACTAACGTGGCGTTAACGCACTAGTTCTTGTTAACATAGATGCATAGCCCCCCCACGGCTCTTACCGGAGCTCACCATTTCTCGTCTGTCCGGAACAATGTCGTACCTTCCAGTTGAATGGCCTCGTCAGGGATGTTGTCGTGGAGCTACGTCTCCGTGAACGCAAGCACACAGCAGTCCCTCCACTCTCTCTGGGTTTCTCTCAGCAGCCGCAGCTCGTCCAGCTTGTTGTCAACGAGCGGACGTTAGAGAGAATGAACGACGGTACCGCTGGTCTGGAGGGGTTAGCCTTTAGTCTAGCATGGATTCCGGCCCTTTTTCCACACTTTTGCTTGCGTTCCCTTCGCTTACGCTTCCTCCTCTCCCTGGTAGCTTCTAGCGGGGACTCCGCCAGAATTCCATGCTGGCATAGAATGTCCAAGTCACAACCGAGCGCCGTGATTCTTGCAGCGTGAAGTACCTTGATGTTTAATAAGGTCTCACGGTTGTAGGTTTTACAGAATGTACGTCTGGGATGATCAAAACACTCAAAACTCTCACACTCGCTGATGCCAAGAGGGGCCGCTGCGTCCATGCGCGCCGCCATCCTTGTATCAAATGAGCTTTCATTTGATACAAGCTCTCACTTAATTTGTTATTCTTTATTTTGCAGTTAATGGACAAGCCCCCATTTGTTATGACCTGGCTCAAGGGCCACAACAAACAAAAGGACGCACCAAGTGGAGTTGGAGCTAAACATAGCTTTATTAAACCAAATTAAACCAAATTAGACCAAATTAAGGAAAAATGCATAACTGAAGTATTTACAATATGTAAGTGTTTCATCAATAACATCAGCAACGTAGAGTGTGAGTGAGTGTAGAATATGGTGTAGTGGTGTTGAATGGTACAAAACTTAATTAACTTAACCAAACATAACCAAGGAGACCAACTATAACCAAACCAAGCCAGGATGGAGGATTGCCTGTAGGGGAAAAAGCACAAACATAGGTTAGAGGAATAGTGATGGGACGGCAAGCTCCGGAGCCAGGAGTGCTGTACATCTGTCATGTTCATGTTCGTATCTGTACACCAGATGTGGAGCTGCTGTCCGTGTCACTATGCCCCTTTTGACTGCCCCGCGAGTTCCCCCAACTTTTCATAACGACTGTGTACATTCACCCGAGGGCGGATGCTGCCTCCGCCTCCAGCACCGTCTTTGATGTGGTACAGCGGTTGCAGTCGATTTCCCCAGAGACTCCAAATTTTATTCTTGGGGATTTTAGCCATGTGTCTCTAAAGAAGATACTTAAAAACTTTTATCAGTATGTCTCCTGCCCAACCAGGCGAAAAAAGACATTGGACCTGTGCTATGGATCCATAGAAAGGGCCTATAAATCTATTCCCCTTCCTCTTTTAGGATCCTCAGATCACAACTGTGTACATTTGCTGCCCACATATAAAACTGCTCTCAAAAGAGACGAGGCAAAGACCAGAGACATAAACGTATGGACAGAGGATTCAGTGCACTGCCTAAAGGAATGCTTTAACTGTACGGACTAGGAGGTGTTCACACTGTCCTGCGGAGATGATTTGGACTCTTTAGTGGATGTGACATGCTCATACATGGCTTTCTGCAGAGACATGATCGTTCCACGTAAACGTGTCAAAATATATCCCAACAACAAGCCATGGGTTACAAAATCAGTTAAATCCTGCTTACAGAGGAAAGCACTTGCCTTTAAACAGGGGGTTGTTTCTGAGCTGCAGGTTGCCACAAAAGAGCTGAAGGCCGAAATTTTAAGAGCAAAACAGAATTATAAATCGGAGTTGGAAAGCAAGATGGCAACAAAGAAACTTGGTTCAGCCTGGGCCAGTATGAAAACTATTGCAGGCCTTCAGAGCACAGAGTGCAGTAATCGTGTGGTTTTAGATGGTTTTAATTCAGACACAGAGCTGGCTAATGCTCTTAATTGTTTTTATGGTCGTTTTGACTCCTTTGATTTTAGCACAGAAACCCAAGATTTGAAACAGGAACTCAAAGACAATCAGCACTTTAATATTGAGGTGCAGGATGTTAAAAGGGAGTTTTGTGCTGTGAAAGTGAACAAAAGTCAGGGCCCTGATAATATATGTGTGCGCTTGCTAAAGTCCTGTGCACATGAACTGAGTCCTATATTTCACTACATTTTCAGTAAGTTCTTACAGACACAACATGTGCCTAAGATCTGGAAAGATGCTGTGGTTGTCCCCGTTCCAAAATCCAGCTGTCCTAAAATGGTAAATGATTTTAGACCAGTTGCTCTGATTTCAATTTTAATGAAAATTTTTGAAAAACTGGTCAGATTTGAGGTCCTAAAGTGATATAATGCACGGCTCAGGAGACACACACGCAGGCTCAGAGTAGATCTAATAGCTTTATTAACAACAAGTGTGTATGAATGTGTGAGATGTGAATGTATTGGTGGTGGCGTCTGCGTCGGGCACGGAGGCAGGAGACCGTACAGCCGGACAACCCTATGGGAGAAGCAAAGGGAGAAGGGTGACGGGCACCACACCAACACAGGAGATATGAAAATGGTGACTGGCTTACTTGGAATTAGCAGGTGGCTGGCACAGCAAGGATGAGGTCCGGTAGACAGCGACCTGGAGCGCCTGGTGCAGCAGCGAGGGAATGGAGGCGGAGAGGAGTGGTCCGCCGCCGGGGAATCCACCTGTGCACAGGGGAGCAGACTGGGAGAAGAATGAGGTAAGAGCTTCTTACCAGAATGTTTGCTGAGTGGTAGAGATTCCTTACAGCAATCGTAGCGAGTGAAGACTGACGGCTTCAGGCCGAAGCCCAGGGCGAGGCGGCTTAAATCCCTCGCCGCTGATGAGGTGCAGGTGTGCGTGCAGCTGGCGCCGCAGATGGGCGGCGAGGCGTGACATAAAGCAGACTGGGCATGCATTGGATCCTTTGCAGTTTGCCTATAGGCCTCACAGAGGAGTGGAGGATGCCACTGTCACTCTGTTTAACATGCTTTTTGAACATCTGGATTTTAATGGGACACATGCCAGGCTTTTATTTGTGGACTTTTCTTCCGCCTTTAATACAATCCAACCTCATATTTTAGTTGAAAGGCTCCTGCAACAATTTGATTTGAGTAATAATCTGGTGGGTTGGATTCTGGATTTTTTAACCAACAGGACACAGAGAGTAAGGGTCAATGGTACATTGTCTGACCAAAAGTGTTCTTCTACTGGCTCTCCTCAGGGATGTGTGTTGTCACCACTACTCTTCATCCCGTACACAAACATGCGTCGGAGCAGACATGACAACAGACACATTATAAAGTATGCTGATGATTCAGTTGTTGTCAGTCTCCTCCAGGATGGTGAAAGTGGCCATGGTCCAGTAGTTGATTTTGTTCACTGGTGTGAGGATTCCTACCTGCACCTGAATACGACAAAAACTAAAGATATGATTATTGACTTTAGGAGGAAAACTCCCAGGCACAAAGTCACTGTACTAGAAGGCCAGACCGCTGAATGTGTACAATCCTACAAATATCTTGGGATGATTATTGATAGTAATTTAAACTTTGAAGAGAACTGTGAAAGGGTGTGCAAAAAGGGTCAGCAACATTTGTATTGTTTAAGGAAACTTGCACGCTTCCAAATTGACCAAACCATAATGACAGTGTTCTATCGGGCTTTTATTGAATCTGTTTTATCCTTTTCTTTAGTGTCATGGTTTGGTCAGATAAAACTGAAACAGAAGAAATCCTTATGTAAGTATGTAAGCAGTATGGAGTGTATATGGCAACTGAGGGTCAGCGAAGCCCAGGACAGGCGCAGTACTGAGCTTTTCAATGATGGTTTTGAATGTAAGATCACAGGAAGAAGTCCATCGCTCGCCAAACGGTGTCTTTGGGTCGTGGTACTGGGCAGGCTTAGCTTTGGGCTTTGGGCTTTTTCGCAAAGGAGGGTAGCCTGCTGTTAAGTCAGTGAGGGGCTTAACGATGCTGGAATATTTCTTAATGAACCGCCTATAGTACCCTGAAAAGCCTAAGAACAAGCGTCGCTGTTTGAGATCACGGGGCACAGGCCAGGTACTTAGGGCTTTCACTTTTTCGGGGTCGGTCTCAACTCCTTTACTGGACACAATGTGACCGAGGTATCTGACAGAAGTTTGAAAAAAATCTGCATTTCTCAGGGGAGAATTTAAGCCCGTACTCTTTTAGGCGATTAAGAACTTTCATTAAGCGAGCCTCATGTTTTTCGGGCGTCTTGGAGAATACAGTGATGTCATCGAGGAACACAATCACCTCATGCAGATTCATGTCGCCCATACATTTCTCCATGAGGCGCTGGAACGTGCTGGGGGCGTTTGTAATGCCTTGGGGCATTCTATTGAATTCCCAAAAGCCCATGGGACATACGAACGCCGTCTTTGGTTTGTCCAGCTCCTCTACCTCAATTTGGTAGTACCCCGACTTTAAATCGAGGACGGAGAACCACTGCGAACCGATCAAGGTGGAAAACGTTTCCTCCAAGTTGGGGAGAGCGTAAGCATCTTTTACAGTCTGCATGTTAAGCTTCCTGTAATCAATACAGAGGTGGACATCGCCATTTTTCTTTCGCACCACTACAATAGGCGAAGAAAATGGGGAAGTGGACTCTCTTATCACGCCTGCTTGTTGGAGTTCTTTGAGATGCTTACGGACCGCGTCCAGGTCATTTGGATGTATGGGACGTGCTCTGTGTTTGAACGGTGTTTCATCTGATAGTTTGATTGTGTGTTTCACTTGATCCGTTTTTCCAAAGTCAAGATCGTTTTGTGCAAATACTTCGGGCATTTGACTGAGTTTTTCTGTTAGGCGCTCTTTCCATTCACCGCTAATGGGGGAAGAGTTAAAGTTGAACTTCAGAGTGGA
Organism: Pholidichthys leucotaenia; assembly: GCA_020510985.1. NCBI lineage: Eukaryota > Metazoa > Chordata > Actinopteri > Cichliformes > Pholidichthyidae > Pholidichthys > Pholidichthys leucotaenia. The sequence goes on from CM035841.1 coordinate 224,620,934, forward strand.
CTTTTGTTCAGTTTTGGACTTTGTAACTTTCATGGAGTGTTCTTGTGATAGGACTCCTTGATATGCACATATTTCTCCAATGACACACTTCTGAGGGATTGTCACGTCATGTTCCGATTCATTGGTAAGTACAACTGGAACAAGGTAAGGTGCTCTTTCAGGTAAGTCTATGAGACATGGTTTTACTAGGATACCACCAGGTAAGGCTGACATTAACGGGTATTCTAACAAGACAGATTTTTCACTGTTGCCGGCTGACAGCTACAGCACCATCTGGAACAACTGTTTGGCCTGCAGGAACTAACTGTGGCTCTTTGTTGCGCATGGTCACTAAACCAAGGCTAGTGTCTTTGGACTGTCTGTACCATAGCTCAAGGACTTTTAACACTGCCTTATAACCAAGTGACATGGTTGGCTGCAGTTCAGAACATGCATCAGAGTACAGCTCGTAAAGTACATCTAATGTGTTTGTCCCTATTAACACTAAGGACTGATCAGCTGCACGTACATCGGGAACCACTAAGGCAAGCGTTGGCACTTCAGCTTCAATACCGAGAAAGTCTTTTGGCAAAGTGACATGCATTTCAATGTAGTCTAAATAAGGTACACTCTGACCATTAGCTCCCTCCACTTCTAACAGCTCAAAAAGTGGCTTAATCTCATGGTTGGATAAGTACTGTCTGTAATAGGACTCAGGGACAGTAGTCACCTGGGAGCCTGTATCTAACAAACAGCTCACAGTACAGCCATTCACTTTCACTTGTGCTGTACTTTTTGTACCAATTAGACCATTAGGAAAGTTAAAGGAGTCTGTTTTGTAGTGTGACTTCAGTTTAGCACGTGTCTTGAATGGAGCTTTTGGTTTGGGACGGGTCATCTCTGAACTAGCCTCTGTTTGTCCCACAACAGGGGTAGACTTCAGTTTTAAAGAGGATGTGGGGTTCCGACTGTCCCAAATCTGTCTTTTTACTCTTAGTTCTTTGCGTTTTGCAGCCACAAGTGCAGGGTTTGGCTCTGACTCACAAGTGGCTGCAATATGCCCATCTTCGCCACAGTGGAAGCAATACCATGGTTTGGGCCTAGTTTTGGGACGGCTGGACGAAGGTAAGTTTTCAGGTTTGTCATGGTCAGGCTTTTTATTTTCAGATTTCTTAGTTGGATCTTTCTTCGGTGGTGCTTGTTTCTTTTGTTTCACAACAGCAGCTAATTGGCTTTTTAGATCAGCGACTTGCTTTTTCAATTCTTTCAGACTGTCCGACTCCACTTCACTATTTGTACTTGTTTCGGTGACTGTTTGTTCATAGGAGGCTGCTTTTGGTTTTGTGGCACCCAAGTGCTTTTTCATGTGGGTGTTTTTAACTTCTTGTCTGTTTTCAGCAGTGCGAAGGTGAAGCAATAACTCTGCATACGCATGTGGATGTTTATCTTTTAGTTCCATCTGTAGCCCTTTTAGCAGATTATCATCCCAACAGCCTCTGTTAAACTGCTTGAGAAACTGTTTGTCTACTTCCTGTGGCTCTAGACCGCCTCTACGCACTGCGAGATTGAGCGCCACCTGCAAACGATGCGGATATGCAGAGGGTTTTTCTCCATAATCTTGGAAAGTGTTCATGAATCGCACAAGCAGTTCCTCACCATCTTCAACAGTCCCAAAAGCTGAATCCAAAAGCTTAAGATAGTCGGCAGAGGTGGCTTCAGGCCCAAGAGGGCAAATAACATCAGACGCAGGAGCAAGAAGACTTTCAAGGATCTTGCGAGATTTTTCCAAGTCAGACAAAGAAGTATCTTCCATCATCAGGTCAACATGTGAACGCCATGTTTCATAATCAGCTTCAGTATACGGTCTCGGCGTTTTGCCAGAGAAAGCTCTGATTCTCCAAGCGGAATGGGCGTTCGATGGCTTCTCTGCATGTTTAATGACATGCTCGACTATGATTTTCTGAACCTTGGGTGGGTTAAAATCAGCTGGACTCAACATTTGAGCTGTTAAGTTTGGTCTAAGAGGACTTTGGAAGACTGCTTGAGTGGTTTTAGGGGTGCAAGGCACTTCAACTGGGAGTGGAGGAGAGACTCCACTTTGTGTGGGTTCTACAGTAGGGAAAGCAGGATCAACGTCAGCAGCGACCGTTTCAGCTGTCTCAGCAGCTTCAATAGACTTCCCTATTGTGGACATAACCTCCCGCAACACCTCTTCAAAACCTTTTCCACTTAACTTAGCTAAACCCTTCAGGTTGCTAAGATAAGCCTCAGTAACACTGCCCCCTACAGTTTTAGTGTACACATCAGTTAAGGCTTGAATGAGGTACTTAACATCAGGATTGTCAGTGGATGGAAAGGAGCACGGCAACGTTGGTGCTAATCTTTCAATAGCTAATCCAGACTCGAACTCCACAAGGTGACTTTTGTCAAATTCAGACGAGTTATCATCAATGCTAAGTACCCTGCGAATACTGCCATGCTGCTCTATGAACTTAAAAACATCTTTGTCTTTTTCTTTATCAACAACACCACTGACAATGACTGCATTTGGAACCATATTTTTCAACAAAATCCATTTTGACAGTATATGGACTGTTTGGTCAGGGGTCAAAACAGAATCCACTACTGTTGTGCAACGCTCCAGGCTCCTGGCTGGGCTCACCAGAGTTTTGTAACACCCACTAACACCTACTTACTTTAGGTGTAGTACCCTTTTGGTAGTGTTGTGTTATGGCAGTGTAGTTACCTTAACTTTACTACCTGGACAAAAGGGATAATTGGGCCAGATCAGACAGATTACAGATTCGTAGGAGCCTGGAGGGCATAACAACAGATGACACAGCACAGAAGGTGTATGGAACTTGCAACTATATATATTTTTACAGATATGTACATATAAACAAAAAAACAAAACAAAAACACAGCACTTGTCACAAATAAAAAAAATTAAAAATAAAATACCCAAAATATATTTACAAAATTTACAGTCCTCTAGTGTCCTTTCCAGGTGATCAATTGGACCACCTCTAGTAGTTAATCTGATTCGGGCTTCGGCTCGCCATCCAGATCTGGAGAATCCACGTGCTGGTCAAACCAGGCCAAAAAAAGAAACCTGACCTACAGGATAGGCCAGAACACAGGCTTAAGCTATGCTCTATAGCTTATTACAAAATATTTTCAAGTTGTACACAAATAATAACTTTAAACACCTTTAAACCCCAGATGTAATATTCACCATTAAATACATTCAATGGTAAGTGAAATGAAACCTTTTACTAACCATTACAGCTTTAAAAACAACCTCCTCCTGTGTAAAACCTAGCCGGAATTAGCATTGGAGGTTAGCATGTTAAGTTAGCGATTAGCATTCCACATACACACTGAATGGATAGCACTCACCATGCTACTCGACACGTGCGTAATGGGATTCCCGCGCTCAACGGCATTAACAGCCTTTGGATCCCAATCTTAAAATTTAACAAATGGGGTATTAGAATTTGATAGTACAGCAATGTCTCATTGCGGGTATTAGTTTAGGCTTACCAATCTCAAGTTTTGTCCAAGACAAAGACTGCTATCAGCACGCTAGCTCACCGTCTCCATAAGGGAATGCGCTCTCTCGGTCGATGTCTGCTGCGACTGACAGCGTTCTGCGGATTACACCAAGACCGAGTGAGAAAGCACGTGACCCCATTGGCTGGCGTGACCCCATTGGCTGTTGCTGCCAAACAAAAGACGCAGCCACTGGTTGCTCAAAATACTAAATAAAAACATTTGGAACTTTATCAAAACTCCCCAGAAAATGTTCCCTACTGTTTTCTGAATATATATTTATTTAAATATTCATCTTTAAATTATTTACTCCCATTGTGAAATGGGTGGTTTTCTCTTCAAAAGCGACATCAATATTCATATTTCCATTCGCGTTTTTAACACTGGGTTACACTTCACCAGGTGGTTAGATGGTCCAGTCATTTTCTTGGTGAGTCACAGCTGAGCCTGACATCCCTGTACACCAGACAGGTACAGAGGATTGCTACCTGCATTTTAAATGATGACTCCCACCCTTTGCACTGTCACTTTCAGCTTCTTCCCTCCAGACGGAGGTTTGCTGTCCCAAAAAGTAAAACCCAGCGCTACAAAAACAGCTTTGTTCCTGCTGCTGTTAAAGAGTTGAACAAGATGTAACAATATATTGCACATAATTTAGTTACCTATTTATTAATTTTATTTTATATTTATTTATTTTTGTAGGTTTTTTATTTGGGTTCTAAATCTTTTATTGGGTTTTAGACTTTTGAGTTTTTAACCTCTTTGACTAGTCTTTAACTTTTTAATATGACCCTTCTCTCTTATCTCCTTGTTTTGTTTTTTTTTGTTGTTGTTTTGTTTTGTTTTTATCTCTGTCAAGAATCTGAAACCTCAAAAGACTATATATTAGTTCGTTACCTCAATAAAGATTCAGGACACGGAATATTCTTTCATGAGTTTTACTTGCTGCAAGGACTACAGGCAATGGTTAACATTCAGCCATGCACTGAGGCAGTCTCAGTGCCTGAACATTTTTATACGCTCTTGGTTGAACATCTGCTATACACTCCCACACTACCCCCACAAGGTCATACTGACATTTGGACTACAGAGCGTACAGCACAGTCAAAATATCAGGAATTTACTCCCTGTGCATTTTTTTACAGAACAAAACAAGTCGAGCAATCATTATTTTCTTCAAACAGTCACAGAAGAACTTTTTCATCATGAAGGTTAATATTTGCACGTACACAATTTCACAACAGTGACATATACACTTTGTTGAATAAAATGATAGAACTTATATACAAAATATACAAAATCTCCAACAATTTCTTTGTCTTATGTCCTGATTGGTGGACCACCAATCAGGACATAAGACAAAGAGATTGTTGGAGATTTTACCTGTCAAGTGATACGGTTTCGCTGTATTTTAATATGGGGAAAATGCAATTTTAGCAAATATGGGCGTATTGCCATTTCTGTACGCCAAGAAGAAAAATATACAGCGAAAAGATTTTTTTTTGAGAGAACCTAAAATCAACTGAACAGTAATTCGATGCTTGGTGACAATGAGCGCACCTAAGCAGTCTTTTTGTGATTTTCAAAATGGCTTCATGCAGTGCGCCGCCGGCGAAGAAAACAAAGCTTGAAGAAAAGGGAAATCGAGGGACTGAACATCACCGAAAAGAATGGGAGAGTACGAGCTTCAAGAAGGGAAAATACACTCATCTGCATCACATCGTACCTGACAGCCAGACCCACACTGCAGGTCGGCGCCGTTTTAGTCTTTCATGCTTCCTAGACACACTGGATATAAAGTATCAAACTTCAGCTTTCAGTAGATCAAACCCAATGAAGGTGATGATTTACAGTAGGTGAGAATACGGAAACACCATCTTTGACTGACAGCGCTGTTCAGATTCAGCAGGGCATATGCTGCTCCATGATAGCTATGGCACAAAAAAAACAGGCTTTTCAATTTTATATAATTTAGCTAAAATATAGAAATGTTACACATTTATAAGGGCTGTTCATAAGAGATTTCCCCTGAGTCATCTTCCATGGACTGAGAAGACTCAACCTTGGCACATTTATTAGTCTTTCTCTGCATAGTTACCACCAAGGGTTACACATTTCTCCTATCGCTTTATGCAGCTGTGGAGACCTCACCTGTAGAAGTCTGCAGGCTGTGCCAGAAGCCACAACTTGACCATGGAAATCAGCATTTCATTGTCTTGGAAGGGCTTGCCCTTCAAAAATGACTTCATTGTTGGAAAAAGGTGGAAGTCAATGGTGTAAGGTAGGGAGGGGAAGTGGGGTGAGGAAGGATTAAATAGCCGCAGGACTGTGCTTCCCTCTGGGCAACGTGTAAGTTTTGAACCCGGCATCATCTTGCAGGAAGCGGACACCTTTGGTCAGCATGATGATTGCTTTTGATGACCTTCTGCAATTTCTGCAGCAGTGAAGTGTAGTAAGTCCCGGTAATTGTGGCCCCGCTTCCCCCAGCTCCTCAAAGTGTACTCAGCACTGCTTTGCCTTCTTCACAGCAATGCTGACAGTGAGAGGGCTTTCAGCATGGTCAGGAAAATTCACACTGACTTCAGAAAAAGTATGCTCCCAGAAACTCTGACTTCTTTCATGCAAGTAAAAATGAATTGTGACACTCCATGCTTCAAGGTCAAGCCTTCAAAAGAAATGCTAGAGTCAGCAAAGGCTGCTACTTGGAACTATAACAAGCAGCATCAGTGAACATTTTCTTGTTTCAAGTTCATCCAAGTGCATTAGTGTAACAAAGCTGACAATTAAAAACTCTTTAATTCCAAGTGTATACATCTAGCTGACAATTAAGAACTATATTCAGAATTATTCTTATTGTGTACTTTCAAATTAAGCAATCTACCTTGTGCTAATGTAAATTTGAAAAATATATTTTTTAAATTTATTTTTATTTATTTATTATTAATATTATCATTTATTTTTTAAATTTATTTATTTATTATTTTATTTATTTATTTTTTTGTGCTACTTGGCTTATTATTTTCACATGACCAAAAAGTTATGGCTCAAGATTGTGTCCATATAAGTGTACATTTGAATAAATATGTTTGAAATAGTTCATGTTGCAATTGTTGTTGTTTGGTTGTTTGTTTGTTTGTTTTTTTGTTTGTTTTGTTTTTTTGCTTCAGTTTTCTTTCATCTGCCGATAAATACAGTTTTTAAGTACTCAGTACAGGTGTGAAAGCCCCCCCAATAAGGGAGGCATGAGGTATGCCTTGACAGGTATGGGTGGAGCCTTGAGTACTTTTATCATGTTTATAGTCAGCTTCATGTGTGCCTGTGTTTGTGTTCATGTTGAATGTAATTGTCGTTTGTAAATATTGATGTCACCTGACTGCAAAACAAATCTACCTATGGGTACAAATAAAGTATCCTGAACCTGAACCTGGAGCTTCAAGGGTGCTATGAGCTTATCCAGGAAATATTTGGCAAAGCGCATTTCGAGGCGTATATTGCTGACTTATGCGTTGACATTGTACCACGTGACTGGGTCAGGAAGTCATTCATGATTTTGCACTCAACATGAAATAAAGTGAACAGCGATACACAATGGAAATCCCCGTCCCTCACATTTGTGTTGTCAATGTTTGACTGTGTAAGGGATTAGTCAGCCAATTTTCAGGTGGAGGCAGTACCAAAAACATGGACTTCTCCTGTTTGGGAACATTTTGAGCGCATTTCTCCCATTGATGTATTTTCAACAAATAGTGGGTATTTATTGTAACTGAGGTGATGATTTAGAGGTAAAGCATCTGCTCTACGAGTGAGAGGCCTGGGTTTGAATCCTGGCTGGGTCATTCTTGTAATTTTAATTTTATTTGCAAGATGAAGTGTCTGTTGTGTTTCAAAGAGCTTGGATTATTATTACGCATCACTATGCTGAGGCACTATTGCCATTGTGCCCTGCATGAAAATAAGGCCAGAGTTGAATATACTGGGAAAGACAGTATAAGACTGTTGAAAATGTATTATTTCTTAATAAAAATGGATAAGTAGTACAAGCACACAAAGTAACACAGTCACATTCACTGTAGTCACCTCAGTTTTATTATTTCTTTTTTCCGTTATGATCATTGATATTTCTTAAAAGACAAAGTGCATTTATTGAAATGAAAAAATACACAAACCAATAACACCCTTGTAATTATCTGCATGTTGTATACGTTTTGTCCACTAGATGGCCTAGTAGAGAAAATGAAGTTTCATATGAGGCCTCATCTGTATGAGCCATTTTGATGAAAGGCCTCAAGTCCTCCAGAAAGCCTCATCTGGCCATCACTAGTAAAGAGGTGCGAGGCCTGGTCTCCAACCCCTAGTGATGGGAGCAACTCAAGTGGAATGGCCTTCCTGCTGAGTTCACTGCCAGGCTTAAATGCCCTAGGTCACCTGGGCGCCACAGATGAACCCACTTGGCAATCACTCACCAGCATCAAACTACAGTACAGCACCCCCTATAGGACCCAAGGGGCCTTAACATACAACACGCAGCATGTAGGAGGAGAAATGGCATTGCACATCAGCCCAAAAACATCATGCCAACAGTGAAATTTGGAGGTGGGAGCATCATGGTGTGGGGGTGTTTTTCAGCACATGGTACAGGCAGACTTCATATAATTGAAGGAAAGATGAATTCAATTCAACTTTATTTATGTAGCGCCATTTCACAACAACAGTCATCTCATAGCACTTTCAACTGTAGGGGAAACCCCCACAATTGCAGAAAGACCCCAGCAATCAGGCGATCCCCTGTGAGCAAGCACTTAGTGACGGTGGAGAGGAAAAACTCCCTTTTAACAGGAAGAAACCTCCAGCAGAACAAGGCTCAGGGAGGGGCGGTCATCTTCTGCGACTGGCTGGGGGGTGAGGGGATAGAGAAGATGAAAAGAACAGACATTAGAGAGCAAACAGCACGATGGGGACTCAATCTATGGGAGAGAACAAACAGATGTTAATGACCAGCAAAAACAAAACAAAAAAAAAACACTTATTAAATATAACTTGTTTTGTGAATGCACTTGCCTTGATTTCTTTGTATGTATGGATTACTTGGTTTGTTACCAATAGCTGGTGAAACTCTCAGGTCAATGGCTCCATGAGAAACATGTTTAATGAGAAAAATGCTGACATGTTCTGTACTTATTTTCCCCGCTGTATACAATACAGCCATAGTCCAACTCAGACCTAATTAATGCAACATAAATGTTTTTAACTGCAGCTTTACTAGCATCCCACTCTGCCCATTAAGCATCTCATTATGCTCAAAACCTTTTTTACATTTAATAGTCATATTTTGAATATGCTCCCTCCAAGTAAGTTTAGAATCAGTCCAGACACATTAAAATCTAAAAGGTTCAATATAACAAAGTTCAACAAAGTTTTTTTTCACAGAAAACTTAAATCCTCAAGAATATGACCACCCTTCCACAATGTGTACTGCCTCTTGCGTTTTCCCTCTTATATAACTAATATTACTCCCTCTTTTACATAAGGCTCCTTTGTCAGCAAATAAGGATCAACCAGTATCATTATTCACATGGGAAAAGATGTCATTTATCGTGATTTTAAAAAAAAAATCTTACTGGGCTTATAACATTACCCTGGGGGGTGCCATTTTCAATCAATTCTTCTTCTAGTTTGTAATGGTTGGCAAACATCATTTTGGTGCATTACCACCAACAACTGGTGTGGATTCCAGCCTCTACCCAGACCCCCCCCACACACACACACACTTTATCAAGTCCTTCCTTCTGATAAACTGTAATTTATTTATTTTAAATAAAGTACCAATAAGTCCTGTGTGTCCAAGTTGAAGCCTTGAATTCATGGACGTGCATACACTAGGGCTTTTGCTGCCTGGGTAACAGCTCTGTTTGTGTCTTTTGGCTGAGCTGCCCCCCCCCCCCAAGGAGGAAAATAAATAAATAAATGTGATAGTGACTTTTATCATAAATTTACGTCTTTTTTTCTTCCAACTTCGCGACTTTTGCCTCAATAATTTCCCCCTTACTGCATGGTTTTTCCATTTCACTTAATTTTTTTTCTTAAAAATACCTAGAAACTTTATCTTGTAAATGTGCAACTTTTCTTTTGTAATTTGTAAACCACTTTCTCAACAATTTACATTTTTTTTAAATAACTTACTGTTTTTACCTCCGCCAAGGAGGTTATGTTTTTACTGGGGTTTGTCTGTTTGTCTGTTTGTCTGTCTGTTACCAACATAACTCAAAAAGTTATGAACGGATTTTGATGAAATTTTCAGGAAAGGTGTGTAATGCCACGGGGAACAGATGATTAGATTTTGGTGATGATCTGAGAGTGCATACCTCTACCAAGGGCTTTGTTTGTATTTGTGCAGCAGGATTACACAAAAACTACTGGATGGATTTGGATGAAATTTTCACCAGAGGTGGTTCTTGGGCTAGAGAGGAACCCATTATATTTTGGTGATGATCTGTGAATGCATACCTCAGCCAAGGCTCTTATCTTCTCACAGTGTGTTAGCAACAATACTCCAAAACTGATGGACAGACTCTGATGCAATTTTCACCACAAGCGGCTACAGGCCTACACACAAACCCATTACATTTTGGAGGTGATCCATGACAAATGGAAGGAGCCTTGGTGGAGGTATGCGCTCTATGAGTGCTTTTCTAGTTGTTTTTTTGTTTTTGTTTTTTACATTTTTAGTGACTGTTATTGAATGTGACTTTTTCCTCATCAGCTTGCAGCTTTTTTGTGACTTTTGTTTTCCTTGTAATTGTGCAGCTTTTTCCTTGTTAACTTAATCTTCTCTCTTCTCCTCAGAAAGAAAACTGAGTCAGAAGGCACAGGTGAGTGGAGAGGAGGCAGTGGAAGAGTGTGGTCTTTTGCAGCTGCTACAGCAGAGGCAATGAGATTCCCAGCACCTCAGGTCAGTGAACTGACTCTCAGAAGAACTTCTAAAATGTTTAGCAGTTCACACTTCTCTGATTCCGACGTCCTTTTTCTCATGTAAATGCAAAACTGATTAATTCCTCATTACAAAGATTTTTAATAATGTTCTAAATTTCCAAGAAAAAAGTAGGCTACATAAACCTATATTTATCTGAAAATGTATAAGCAAAAGTTACAATTTTTATGGTACAAATTTTAAATTGCATTCAAAAAATATAACAAAAATATACCAGATACATGCACAAAATGCATGGAAAGTAAAGGAACCCTATTTCATTGTTTATGGGAATGTAGATTAATAAGAATGTTTTGGGAAGAGGTGAGGGTAACAATTGAAAAAATAATCTCAAAACAAATCATATTGAATCCTAAACTGTTTTTGTTGGGTCTGTACCCAGAAAAGCATAATTTTAATAAAAGTGAAAGAACATTCATAGACCTCAGTTTGCTTAATGCCAAAAAATGTATTGCACTATTATGGAAAAAGACTCATAGACCAGATGTGACTCAGTGGTTAAGACAGATGTTAACAAACCTTCCATTAGAAAGAATAACATATATACTGAAATCAAAGGAAATTGTGTTTGAGAATATATGGAGACCTTTTATTGATTATGTAAAAAATTTAAACATAACTCTTGAAGAAGAAGGTGAATGATGTGTGTGGACCTTGTAAATTCCAAACTGGTGAACATAATATGTATACTTATGTATTGGATTGTCTAGACTAAACAGAGGAGCATTGTTGAAGACTTGATTTTGTTGGTGGTTGTTGGTGTTTTTAGTGCAATTTTTTTTTTTTGTAGTACTTTAGTGTTAGTGTTTGATTGTTTGTATCATGTTTGTTAAAAAAAAAAAGGTTCAATAAAGATATTGTGGAAAAAAAATTGCATTCAAAAAGGTTTTTTTTTACATGAAAAAAAAATCACATTTACAGAAAAAGCTGCATACGTATAATAAACTTTCCTAGTAGTTATTACTTTGGCAGTGGCTACAGGTACTGAACTGTACCCCACAGCATGCTTGCTACAGATACGCTCAAATCTGAGGCTCAAATCTGATTGGCCAGTAAGCTCTGTTAATGCCATATCTTAATCACAGAAACTACAGGTACGGAAATAGGAGTTTCAATTGTTTCAAGTTTTTTAATTAATATTTATTTTCTAAAATATTAGGATTTACCATTTCCCAAATCCTAAGGCTAATGTTGGGGAAAATTAACCACCCTTAAATGACTGAGAAGAGAATCAATCAGATGAATTAAACAAGCTTATTACTTGCAGCAAGGGAGCAATACACGCAACAGAAAGTTGAGAATAATGCTCGACTGGGCAGTCCAGTTGAGGCTTTTTATACAATACAGCAGTATCTGCCTGCATAGGTAACAGACATCATAGAAGGAGTTGTTCTTCCTTATCTTCGGAGTGGGAACAGAAACGGGCCTTGGAGACATCTGGGTGCGCTGATCAACTGCTGATGTGACATTCTTTTCGTCTTGCACAACGGCTCAGTCAGTAATTTTTCACTCAGATATCACACTGCTGATGTAAATAAACAGCAACTGTATCATCTGAGCAGAACAAACAGTACTTTCTGCTCAGACAGCACATCGCTGATGAAAATACTGTAAAACAGCAATTGCTTTGTCTGAGCAGAACACATTTCAAAATGAAACAACAATAAAATACATAATCAAAAATAAATGTTATCCTTTAGCTAACCTCTTAATTCCAGTTATGAATTCAAATCACCGACCCTCTGATTAGAGGTCGACCACATTCTACACTTGCGCCACGGACGCAGGGAACTTCAGTTTATCTGAAAAGGTTTGGTTAGATTGTTAACTTTTCTCTATCTATACACTTTGTGTAGGGATACGTCTCCTGTATCTGTAGACACGCCCTATTACTTTTTACCTATTATCTTGATTTTAAGCTCACATACTGCTCCATGCAGGTTTTTGATGACAGCTTGGTGGAAAAAAATGCCTCTTTACATAGTAGATGTTGCTGAATGAAGAAAAAAAATTCTTGCTTGTTCCCTTGCTTGATTTATTTTCTTTAAGGGGGGGTGGTCATTGTAGTCGTGGTGGACTCACAAATTTAGCATAAGGTAAAGCCTATAAATGGATAAATAAATTTAAGTATAAATTTAAGTATAAATTTGCACAAACAAAGGTGCAAAAATATGACAAAAGGTGCAAATTTACAAGTAAAATTGCAAATTTATGAGAAAAAAAGTTACAAATTAGTGAGAAATAAATGGGCATAGCACATTTCCAAGAGAAAAAAAAATCATAAATTTACAAGAATTAAGTCAGAAATTTACAAGAACATAAGCTGCAAATTTTTATAGATGTTATAATTTTTTTCTCATAAATTTTCCCATTTTCTATGCAGTTAGTGAGGTTTTCTTGAAAACATTCTTGGACATTTATAACTTTTTGTGATGATCAGGTGAGCGTGCTCCCCCCTCCCTTCCTGTGTTTTTTTCCCCTCTGCCTGTTTCCTGGCTCTGGAGTTGATTACGCCACCTGTGTGATTGTGCACACCTGCTGCTGTCTCATCAACCAGCTTTAAAAGAGCCAGTCTGCCAGTGCTTCTTTGTTGGACCGTTGGGTATTGCTGACAAACAACCGATGTCAAAGTTGTATGGTGTTTTCTAGTGATGGGTCCATGAGGCGTCATGATGTGTTTCGACACATTGCAAAACTGTATTGATACTGTGTCACTAAATACTGACACCTGCTGGACCTTAAAAATCCCTACAGGCAACCTAGTTGACAGACTCAACTGACACTGATTTGATGACCTAGTATATACAATAATATACTGCTCCAAAAAATAAAGGGAACACTGTCCCTCAAACTGTCCACTTAGGAAGCAACACTGATTGACAATCAATTTCACCTGCTGTTGTGAGATTTTGTTGTCAGCACATTCAACTATGTAAAGAACAAAGTATTTAATAAGAATATTTCATTCAAATCTACGATGTTTAGTGTTCCCTTTATTTTGTTGAGCAGTATATAATTTAAGTCATTGTATTTTATATTGTATTATTTCATATCTTCATTTTAATTTCAAATTGATATTTTTAGATACAGTCAATAAATAATGTGAACATGTATCATAACGTGAAAATCTAAGTGAACATGTGAATGAAGATGCTTGTGGACTGGGATTTTTTTTTTTTTTTTTTTTTTTTACAAATTTTTATTAAAAACAAAAAAGCTTTTCCAACGTTTTGAAATTGAGTCTGTTACACTTTTTTGATACAACTTCTCCAGCTGTAGAAAACACCCGCTCACACGAGGCTGGAGTGCAGAGAAATTGTAAGGAAAGCTGAAAGAGGTTTGGATAGATGGTCTTTTGGTTGTCCCAGTATCTCATAGGATCCTGGGACCTGGCAATATTGCCCTCTGCCAGGTGTCTCTGCACCTCCTGGATGGCATCAGCTGTGGCACTTTTGGTCTGCCTGCCCACTTCGATGTTGAGATGTTGCCAAAGGTTATCTAAAAAACAACAAAATGGCATTTTAGTACATGATTTCCAAACAACAACAAACAAATAATGCTGAATAACATGGCTGAAGTGGGTGCAGACAGCTGTTGTGAAGATGGTCCCGTCTAAATTGAGACTATGTGCAATGCAGATTGAGTGCCGAATTTGAAGCTGTCTAGTGGATGCAATCATGTTGGGTGCTGCGTCGGTCACAAGACACTTTACTTTACTGGTTATGGCCCAGTCCTCCATCATGCCCCTTTTGACTTGGGCCAAATTGTCAGCAGTGTAACTTTGTGGAAAGTATTACACTCCCAACACAGACATAGACAACTGCAAATTCTCATTAGTGTAGTGACAGGTAAGAGCCAAGTAAGCCTCCATGTTCACAGATGTCCACATGTCAGCTGTTATACTCACTGCCACAGCTTGCTGTATTTCCTTTTTCACTCGTTCCCGTTCCTCCTTGTACTTTTTGGCCACCATTTGTTTGATGGTCTGAAAATTACACCAAGTCAAACCAAAAGCAAATCCATATATTTAAATTAAAGATTAAATAAATTGGATATATCAGCTACCACTTTAGATAATTTCCACAAACCTTTCTGGTTGGCAAAACATATGAGGGCTGAAGGGCCTGAATCAGTTCCCTGAACCCTTCACTCTCCACAATGCTGAGGGGCTGGCAGTCCTTCACGATGAAATTGAGCAGAGCCTCATCCAGCATCTGCTTCCTGGAAGCTTGATGGTTAAAAATGAAGTAAAGAATAAATTAATAGGAATTAATTATCAATAAAGCAACTGTGAGTAAGTTGTAGAATGGCTGTATACCTGAGTCTATCCTGGGTGTATCCGGGACTTCATTTTCATGTCTGGCCCTATAATGCCTCAGCATTGAGGAGGCGCTTTTGTTTAAATACGACAGCTCTGTCGAACAAATGCGACATTTAGCCTGCAGAAAATATGAAGAGTAAACTAAGAGTCACTTTCAAATGAATTTGAATTCAGATAGATCAAGTGGAAACTCTGAGAGGAACAGGATGAAACAACAAGGAAATTAAAACAAAGAAAATAGTATTTTAAAAATACTATTTTTAAATACCTTATTTTCCGATATCAGATCAAAATGGTCCCACACGGCGGAAACCTTTCTTTTTCCTTGAGGCTGCTCGTGCTCCATAATTTGTGATAAATTTGCACAAGGACCGTCCGCAACACATACGAGAGTCTTTGGACAAATGCATCCCGTTGACAGATGCGCTTCCTTATAAACGCTGGCCCGTCAGTGTTTCGACGCGCCAGCATCACGTGACCGATACAGTACCTGTATCGGTCACGGGACTTTCTTAAAGCGATACGCACCAACACGCACCGACACAAGGTTTCACTCTATGAGCTCGACGCATGCGCCGACGCATCGGTGTTGCTGGACCCATCACTAGTGTTTTCCTCTCCAGCTGTCTTAATCCTCTTGTCTTCTCCTCCTCAGGTTTGCTGCCATCTTAGTGGTGTGACCTCGGGGGCACCTGAACCATTCATCTCTCCAAGACAACTCCTGCTCCATCCAGGTCTACCCATTCATCTACACCATCCTGCCATCTCCCTTCATCTGCCATCCCGCTGGTCATTTCCCCACCAGCTAATACCACCACACGCTGGAGTCCACAGCTGGGCCTTCTGCTTGAATAGTAAGCCTCTTCTCTTCTTTTCTCATTTTCTCTCCCAAATTTATATTATTAATCATTTCCCCTCTATCTCCTCTACAGGCTGTGTGCCGATCCAGCGTGCCCATTTGTGTTGTTTTTGTGTGTTTAAGTTTGCTTGTTGTGTGTTTTGCCCACTTGTGTAGTCTTTTGTGTGTTCATTAAGTTTGCATTGTGCATTTTTTGGTTAAAATAAACTGTGCTAAATGTTACCACCTGAGTCTGAATGTTTATCTGGTGTTGGTTGCTCTGCGTTTGAGCCTCTGGCAGTTAAATCATGTCACTTTTTTAATAAGTTTAGTACTTTTTTCCTATAAATTAGCCACTTTTTGTGATAAACTCCTCATCAATTGGGACATTTTCCTCTCAGAAATGTTAGTCTGAAGAAAATCATAACAAAATCCCCAGGAGTCATGACAGTACATCTCTGTGAAAAAGCTGCTTGAGTACACGTAGTAAATGCTGTTTGTTTCAATGTTATCCTTGCACTCTTCAGTGGGATGGGGATGGTAGCTTCACGGGGGGGGGGGGGGGGGTGATTTGGGTCCTTTGCTGATAAAGGGGATAGCATCCCCCTCCGCATTGCCTACTGCTCAGGTACCCTCACTTATTTACTCACAAAGAGTTTGTTCAGTCAGACAATCAGGATAAGGATATAACTGTCATGACGGCACTTATTCTGAAGTGCAATAGGGTGACGTCGACTTCTTGTCACCACACTGCCCTGTATAGTGGGGCGAGCCGCCATAACTCGGCCTCTTGTGCTGGATGCCCACGCTAGGTGCTTGCTGTGTACCGCTGTTCCAAACCATCAATAAAGTTGTTCGACACAACCCTCATCTTTGCCTCATTCATCACCAGGTTTGCATACATAACATTTGGCGACAGGATTAATTCATGGAGGCGTGCATTACACCACTCCGTCCCTTCCTCAGGCGAACCGCCAGTGCCTTGGCCGCATTGGTTCAAAGCTTTTTAGACCTACATCACCACGTTGGACCTCAGGCAGCTCGACAAATTGAGGGCACGTGCGCTTCTCGTCCACAACATGGGTATCGAGGGCCAGCGAGTCCTGTGGAGGCTCAGCACGTCAGACTCATTTGAGGACGTTGTGGAGCTGCTAGCCAACCATTTCCACACTCCAGGCAGCATGACTGTGGGGAGAATTCATTTTCGTCAGCAACACCAATATGTAGGTGAGCCCATCCGCCAATTTGTTGGTGACTTAAAAGGAACCTTGATTATATTGGCATGTTAGCTCTATATGCTTTATTTTTATGTTAGTAACATAACTATAATATCATTTTTTTGAAAATAATTCCCAGTTTTATATATTTTTAAAAAACTTTTTTACGATGTAAATTGCCATTTTTGTTTATGTCGCAATGCATTCTGGGTAGTGATGTAGAATGGTTGCAGCCGTTTTTTCTGTCTTATACAAGCCAAGAAGTGAAGCTACTAACTACTGCCATTTGTCAGTGAAAATGCCACATTGCGCGGCTTTTGGATGTAATTTCGAATCAAAGGGAAATGAAGAGAGCGGGGTGAGCCTCCATAGCTTTCCTAAAGAGGGAAAGTGGAGGAAAAAGTGGGGCGGCAGCAGCTCAGGAGGCAGAGCAGGTCGTCTAATAACCTGATGGTTGGCGGTTCGCATCACGCTCTCCCCAGATATCCTGCTGTTGTGTCCCTGGGCAAGACACCTCACCCGCATTGCTTCCAGTGCCCATAACACTGGGTATGAATGTGTAAAAATGTTTAAATGTTCGGTGGTGGCCGGAGAGGCTGTTGGCGTGGATTGGCAGCCACATTTCCCTCACTCTGAGTGTCTGTGATCACGCGCTATAGCACAACCTTAATAAAGCTGACATATATATTAATCACGCTATGATAAAGCACTATATCGCTCAAAGCACGCGCATGAGACATGTCTATGATCACGCACTATAGCACACGCCTGATAAAGCTGACATATGTATTAATCACACTATGATAATAGCACTATATCGCTCAAAGCACACGTATGAGACATATCTATGATCATGTGCTATAGCGCACGCCTGATAAAGCTGACATATGTATTAATCACGCTATGATAATAGCACTATATCGCTCAAAGCGCACGCTTGGCTTGACATGTCGAAGATCTGGCTGGCAGTCATTTGGAACGACTTTGGAGCACTGCTTGTGGACATTCAACCCGCAGTCTGAGAAAGCAACAGAGAAATTGCTTTATGTTGCTGAGAGTCCATGTTTATCAGTTCAGTGCCCATCATGCTTGTAGACAATTTTTTTGTGTTTGAGCATTCTATTGTAAGTAAATCAACAATATATAAGTTTCACCTTAAAATAATGCTTCCTCAAGCACACGCTTGAGACACTCAAAGCGGAGAGACACTGGCGGAGCGGAGAGACACTCGAGCACACGCTATATCGCTCATTTGAGCGATATAGAACTTTATCATAGCGTGATAAATATATATATATATATATATATATATATATATATATATATATACTGTATATATATATATATATATCAGCTTTATCAAGCATGCGCTTGATAAAAATTCGAACCGTGACAAAATTTGAACCGTGATTCGCTTGAGCGTGCACAAAGCGCACGCTCATGCACTTTGGGCGATATCGTGCTTTATAAGATAAGATAAGATAAGATAAGATAAGCCTTTATTAGTCCCACAACGGGGAAATTCCAGGATTGCAACAGCACAGGGATAGCAACACTCAGAGCAACAATCAGAAGGCAAGAAAAAAAACAAGCAAGCAAGAGCAGCTAATAAACATATGTACGTATTACTATAAAATATATATATATACACACACACACAGACACACAGTGCAGAGCATTGTAGCTAGATGGAATAAATATGTAAATATATAAACACCCACAGTACGGAGCATTGCAGCTAGGTGGAATAAATATGCAAGTATATAAACACACACAGTGCGGAGCAATGTAGCTAGATGGAATAATATGTAGATATATAAATATATAAACACACCCAGTGCTGAGCATTGTAGCTAGATGGAATAAATATGCAAATATATAAACACACACAGTGCAGAGCATTGTTGCTAGATGGAATGAAACAGCATAACCGTCTACTTAGTTATCCTACATGGTATGATTATGTGCCCATACATATTCTCACCCTCCATAGCGACCGGTATGTTCCTAGTTGTATGCCGGAGGGGACCATTGTGTAAGTCTATTGCATCTTTTGCATTCAAAAAACTATTAGTTTGTTACGTCTTTTTGCTATCTCTGCGAGCAGCCCTGCTTAGGTTGTACAGTCTGACAGCCGTTGGTAGGAAGGACCTACGAAACCTCTCGGTTGTGCACCTGGGATGATGTAGTCTGCTGCTAAATGAGCTCCTCAGTGCATTCAGTATGTCCTGCATAGGGTGGAACTCGGACTCCAGCAGAGATGACAGTTTAGCCACCGTCCTTCTCTCTCCTATCTCCTCCATCGGATCAAGGCGCTGCCCCAGGACAGAGCTAGCTTTCTTAATCAGTTTGTTCAGTCTCTTCCTATCGGCTGCAGTAATGCCACTGCCCCAGCAGACCACTCCAAAAGTGATGGCTGATGCCACCACCGTGTCATAGAATGACTTCAGCAGCGCCCCTTGTACACCAAAAGACCTGAGTCTCCTCAGCAGGAACAGCGTGATTAATACATATGTCAGCTTTATCAGGCGTGCGCTATAACGCGTGATCACAGACACTCAGAGTGACGGAAATGTGGCTGCCAATCCGCGCCAACGGCCTCTCCGGCCACCACCGAGCATTTAAACATTTTTACACATTCATTCAGGTTCAGGTTCAGGTTACTTTATTTGTACCCGTAGGTAGATTTGTTTTGCAGTCTGGTGACATCCATATTTACAAGTCACTAATTACATTCAACATAGACACAAACACAGGCACACATGAAGCTGACTATAAACATGATAAAAATACTCAAGGCTCCATCAATCAGGGTATAAAAAGACAAAGAGATGAAGGAGAAACCAGAGGTAAGAGAGAAGGGTCATATTAAAAGTTAAAAACTAGTCAAAGAGGTTAAAAACTCAAAGGTCTAAAACCCAATAAAATATTTAGAACCCAAGTGACATCCTACAAAAATAAGTAAATATAAAATGGAGTTAATAAATAGGTACCTAAATTATGTGCAATATATTTTTACAGCTTGTTCAACTCTTTGACAGCAGCAGGAACAAAACTGTTTTTGTAGCGCTGGGTTCTACTTTTTGGGACAGCAAACCTCCGTCTTGAGGGAAGAAGCTGAAAGTTGCAGTGCAAAGGGTGGGAGTCATCATTTAAATTGGAAGTAGCCATCCTCTGTACTTGTCTGGTGTACAGGGATGTCAGGCTCAGCTGTGACTCACCAAGCAAACGACTGGACCATCTAACTACCTGATCCAAGGATTTCCTCTGTTTCAGTTTTATCTGACCAAACCATGACACTAAAGAAAAGGATTAAACAGATTCAATAAAAGCCCGATAAAACATTGTCATTATGGTTCGGTCAACTTGGAAGCGTGCAAGTTTTCTCAAGCAATGCAAATGTTGCTGACCCTTTTTGCACACCCTTTCACAGTTCACTTCAAAGTTTAAATTACTATCAATAATCGTCCCAAGATATTTGTATGATTGTACACATTCGGTGGTCTGGCCTTTTAGTACAGTGACTTTGTGCCTGGGATTTTTCCTCCTAAAGTCAATAATCATGTCTTTAGTTTTTGTTGTATTCAGCTGCAGGTAGGAATCCTCCCAGTGTTATGGGCACTGGAGGCAATGCAGGTGAAGTGTCTTGCCCAGGGACACAACAGCAGGATATCTGGGGAGAGTGTGATGCGAACCGCCAACCATCGGGTTATTAGACGACCTGCTCTACCTGCTGAGCCGCTGCCGCCCCCACTTTTTCCTCAACTTTCCCTCTTTAGGAAAGCTATGGAGGCTCACCTCGCTCTCTTTATTTCCCTTTGATTGGAAATTACATCCAAAAGCCGCACAATGTGGCATTTTCACTGACAAATGACAGTAGTTAGTAGCTTCACTTCTTGGCTTGTATAAGACAGAAAAAAACGGCTGCAACCATTCTACGTCACTACCCAGAATACATGCGACGTAAACAAAAATGGCGATTTACATCGTAATAAAGTTTGTAAGAATATATAAAACTGGGAATTATTTTCAAAAAAATGATATTATAGTTATGTTACTAACATAAAAATAAAGCATATAGAGCTACCATGCCAATATAATCGGGGTTCCTTTTAAAACAGCTAGCTAGCGAGTGCCGCTTTGGACAGCGGGAAGATGAAATGGTGCGCGACCAGCTAGCAGAGCACACGTGCAATGCTGCATTGTGCGCTAGGTTACTAATGGCACCGAATGACTTAACATTAGCCAGAGCTGTCAAGCTAGCTCTCCAGTTGGAGGCCGCAGACAAGCTAACCTCGGAGCTAAACTGGTGTCAGTCACAGTGGCCGCCTGAGCTGCCCGCCACAGCAAATGTTGTGGACTTGGATAGCAAGGACACCTTGGATGATGACGTTACAGAAATCAATGCTTCCAGCCGAAGGTCTGCCCAGGGAAAACCCCCATGCAAGGGTTGTGGGTCTGCGACGCACCGACATAAGGTGAAGGAATGCCCGACAAGAGGAAAACGTAGCAGACGTGAACGCTTCAACCATTATCAAAAGTCAAAGTCAAAGTGCCTTTATTGTCATTCCATTGTTAATGAACAATGCAACGAAACTGAGATATGCCAAAGTGTGCTGCTTATCTGAGCCAGAGAGCCCACGGGACATATTACTCCGCCCGCCCCCGACAACCATCCATACGGTGAGCCCCAGCACCAACAGGTACACGTATTGTGCAGTGGAGTTAGACGGCGTGGAGGTGTCACTGTTGCTCGACACGGTGGCGGTGTGGTTGATGCTGACGTGGGCCATGGTGAAGAAGTTCTTCCCCCACTAGAGAATTAAAGGTAACCCGGTGCTGTTGTATAGATACAGAGGTAGCAGGCTGTGCATGGTTGGGACTTTGGAGTTGACAGTTCATTACAAGGTTGACTTCACGTTCCAAGTGGTGGTGCATGGCGATAACATCATGGGCTGTTACCTATTCTACGGACTGGGTTTCACCATTAAAGATGGTGCTGGGAATGAATGGTTGGGTTGTGGCTGCTGGAACGCTCTTATTCCAGTGGTCGAAGAGGAAGTTGTGTGGGACGAAGGGCTACCGGGCACTTTAGCAGTCACGCAGGACCAGTTTCACTCAGGTTCGGCTGGCACTGGGGACATGGTAGAGGGGGGTGCCGAGTGTGGCGGCGGGGCACCTGCATCGGCAAGTGACACCATGGTAGCCCCAGATGACTCCACAGCTTGGCTGCAGGGGGATGGGGGGTCTGCAGCTACGACGGTGACCACTACAATGTTTTTAGAAGAGGATGAAGCCAGACCGATGAGCATGGAGTTACCGCATGCTCAGCAGCAGCACACAAGGCCGAGCAGGGCCCCACTTAGGGTTATGGACTTGGTTCGGGGTGACGAACGACCATGGCTAAAATGGGCCAAACAGCTAGCAAAACACTAAGCATGTCTGCGGATAGTGCGAAGTTGGGTGCAGCGTACTTCCGGTTGTCTGACAGCTCATTGAGGCATGCCAATCAGCTTCAGCATGTCCAAGAGGACGTTCCAGGTAGCGAGGCTGGATGGGAGTCGGTGATGGTGGTGTGGGAACCGGGCTCCATCATCCAGAAGATCAGCCATCGGTCTGGGGACTTGCTGCTTCCGGGGATGCGCCGGCTGAGGGGCTGCCCTGGCCCCCCCCCCCACGCTGGTTCCACCTTTCCCACCCAAGTGACTGTGCTGTAGCAGTATGTTCTTATGTGTTATGTTGTTGTGTGTTTATTGTGTTAGTTTCGGAGCACGGCAGACATTTTTAGTATAATAAAGAACTTTTTTAGTTTATCCGGTTGCAGAATAATCCACTGTGCCATGCGGGTTGTGTGGTAGTCCACCCACCAACTCTATTTAAGGTTGTTTTGTGTGAATGTGTTAGGCCATTTGAGTACCTTAGTTTCCGTTACTTTAGAGTGTGATTCGGGTTCTAAATTGGGGTGGGTTCAATTGTATGTGTGGTTTTGGACTTTGTAAAGTGGGGGGGGGGGGGAGAATGTCATGACGACACTTATTGTGAAGTAGTTAGGATAAAAAAAAAGTATAATAGTAATTACAGAACAAAAAAGATGAATATTTGAGTGCATTTTGTGTAATTTCCCCATATAGATTATTCCTCCTGTTCTAATACATGCATGTCTGTGTACACGAAGATAGTGATATTTATAAGTTAAGGTACTATGTTGTTCCTTGTTCATTGTGTATCAATGAAATCTATAGGTCACAACTAATAAATGTAGTGGCCTACAGGAAACCCAGCTGAACCATAGTGTTGAAATTGTGGGTTAAAATGAAAACAGAGGCTTGTCAGATAACTCAACGTGCAGTTAATGGATACAGTTGAATCAGTTTTGTGTACAGCACATTTCACATTTATAAACCCAGGGTGCTAAATATAAGAGCCTATCCCTTAAAAAACTAAAATAATTAAATAAATAATGGACCTCTTGCACAATCGTACCTCTGTATTCCAGTCCTCCCGTAGCTCCTGTTCTGCTTCCATTGTATTTATCTATTCTTTGGTGCATTCTCATCAACAAATCCAATTTTATCACTTTCACTTATTGTACATATTGGAAATAGTGTGTGAGCAGATTGTTTCTTTTTAAAGTTTGTTTCACATTTTGATCGTTTTTGTAACCATACTGAGCTGTTTAATTGTTCACCCAGTTAGCTTAGCATAGCACAGCTATCGTATTGCTTACGTCTGCCATTGTCAATGGTATCAAGAACAACCTTAAAGGTCTGACACGTTTTCACTTCATCTAATTTTTCAACACAATACAATATTGAACTTAGCTAATTGAACTTAGTTCCCCGCTGACTCTCTTACCATCATCTCTTACCATCCTCACCTGTACATAACTGCATAACTACATAACTACATCTAACTTATTGCACATTATTTGCACATAACAGTACTCTTAACTTTCTGCACTGCTGCATATATTTGCATATATTTGCTTAAATTGCACATACTGTTAATTACCGTATATACTGCACTGCTGTCCTTTGCACTTCTGATTGGATGCTAAACTGTGTTTCGTTACCTTGTATTCATACATGTGTAATGACAATAAAGTTGTATCTAATCTAAAATCTAATCTAATATGACGAAATAGGTTGGTCTGTGCAGTTCTAAGTCAAACGGGCTTTTTTTCACGTGAATATCCAACGTTTTCATGAGCGCCACGTCACCAATTGCGTCAGTGGCTGGAAAATCCCCCAGCCATGTTGTAACGTCATCGACAGAACACAGCACTTGGCTGCCCATTGTACACAGGATGGAAGCGGTAGAAAACATCGACAATGGTTCCAGCACATGTAGTCTGGAATTGGTTTGTGTTGTCTAATCTTGAGACGATTATAGTTCCGAAGAATGGGATGACAATGAAGAATCTGGGGGCATCAGACCGTATAGGTTTGAGCTGTGCCAAGCGGGCATCGTACCTAGCGAGTCAGACTCAGAGAGTGACAGTGGAGAGGCACACATGCCCGCAGCAGAGACAACACATGGCGGGAACACCGAGTGTTATGCTTTTGTTACAGATATTGCAACAAATTATTTGTTCATGAATATAATTTATTTAAACCCGATTTTTCAATAAAATCATAGTGTATTCTCTGTGGCTCAGGCATCGGGTTTATTATGTATTATATTTTGAGTTCTTGTTGTTTTTGTTTTGTACATGTGTTTTATGTGCATTTTGACCCACTTTCAGGTGGGCACTGTCCAAGATTTGCCGGTCCAACCACACGCCCTCTCTCTTAGATAGTCAGCTGTTCATGTTTTGTGTGCATCATCTGCTGTGTTGTTAGCCAGCCAATATTGCCAACTCTATCACGACGTGTTAGCCCCTCCACACAGCCGTGGTTCTGTTGCGCCCCTTGAAGCGATGTCGGCCCTGGGGCGCAACCGTGGTTAACACATCTCCTCTCCATGTTCGCTGGGCGATGTCAGCCCCAAACGCCAACTGTAAGTGTTTCTGTGTATTTTTGCAAGTCTTCACCTTTTTGGGAACTGTTGTCATCATTCTTATGTTCAATACATGTGGTGTGGTGAATTCTGCGCATAAATCCATTCATCATGACCCTCTGTGCGCTCTTATGCAGGGCACAGAGAGGGAGGATGAAATAATGAGGATTTATGTGCAGGGTTCACCACAGCACATTTAATACAGAAAGACAGACAATTCCCAAAAAGGTGAAGACGTACACAAAACACAAACACACTTACTGATTGTGTTTGGGGGCCAGCATCACCCAGAGAACGAATGAGAGGAGACGTGTTAGCCACAGTTGCGCCCCGGAGCAGACATCCCTTCAAGGACGCATGAAAACCACGGCGAACATGGAGTGACTAACATCATGAGAGTGCTGAAAATACTGGCAGACTAACAGTACAGATGACAATACTATGGACCAGCTGACTGGCAAATGGCCACTAAGTACACGCACTGCTGGTGATGGTGTGATGAGAAGCACCTAGGCGAGGACCGGGAAACATGATCAGCGGGAGTTTGAATCAGCTGGTGATAATGAAAGAGGGGACGTAGCCGGACCGGCGAGCGTCAGCATGCGATCACAGAAAGTAGGTCTAAGCTGCGCATAAATCCATTAATCCTTCCCCTCCTCGCGCGCTCCTCCTGCATAAAAGCGCAAGAGGAGGCTTATGACAATTGGAGCTGAAGCGTGTGATGTGGTCTTTCACGGCCTGCTGTTTATCTAAGCCTGCGACAACGCAAAGGCATAGCCATAAAATTAAAACAAGAAACCAGAGAAACTGTGAGCTACAAAGCTGCTGTCATTCCAGTCAACAACACCGGCATCCGTTCTGTTGCTTACGTGATGGTGGTGCCGCCCTTCATTCGGTGGGCGGCACCACTGTCCAGTCAGCGGCTGCGGTTTTTTGATGATAACTAGTTTATGCAGGTGCAGTTGTAAATATTATATTGATCATCGACAATGACTTTTGGGTATACACAACATGCTAAAAAATGTCAAAATCATGTCATCAGACCTGTAAGTTGTTCTTGAGGACCCCTTATAGCGCCACACGAGTCCTTGTTCATATGGAGATTTGTACAGCATGCGTAAGGCAGTAGTGAGGCGCTCATAAGGCGGAAACACATCATTCGTGCGACATTTGTACTGAAAGCTGTAAGATCTTCCTACCAACAACTTGAGAGTGCCATGACTTGCACAAAAATTTTCGTAAGATGGCAGTAAGTATGCCGTAGGAAGATCCCAAGATCCCAAGGCCTTTCAAAATGTAAGAACTCTAGGGCCATCGTTTAACAGAAAAGCACCTCACTTCTCAAGAATGCCTGAAGTTGCTCTTGCGAATTGAACGGCAGAGATAAGAAACTATGCCCCCCCTCCCTCCACGAATGTCTGCAAACTCCATAATTCATAGGAACTGGGAGATTCTTATGAACCCATCATTCACAAGAATGTTTAAGACCATAACTATAGTTAAAATACTGTGAAAAGTTACCGATTTACTGCAGTATAATTCAAAAAGTTAAACTTTCATGTACTTAGTTTTGATTACACGTGCATATTTTAAGTATTTTTTTTTCTTCACTTAATTTTGATTATGGTATTAGTTTCTGAAATTAAATTATAAATCATGCTATTCTAATCACGCTAATAAATATACAGTTAGTCACCTATTATATTGAGGATTGGAGGTGTCAGAACAGTCATTTCTATATTTTAATAATTTTTAATAAGCAGTACTGTGGACACTACTAGCTTTGTTTATTTTTTTTTTAAAAAAACAGAGGAGGAAAAAGCCCATTCTTAAAAATACTCTTGTATGGACTAGGTCTAAGTATGGAGCAGGTGATTAAAGTGTGGGAACACATAACACTGACAGTGACCCCGGTCATATAGCCACAATAAACTGATTACGGGGAATAAACTGACTGCAGTTACATGGCCTTTATAGGATTACTCTGTTTACATGGCCACTTGAATAATTGGATAACTCCAGAAATCCAGTCATAACCAGTTTATTCGTGAACACGTAAACATGGTCAGTGACAACAAACAAAGTATTACGAAAATAAAACTGGGACATGGGAGAACAAAATCCTATACAGCAATCTCACAACATGAAGTCCAAAGCACAAGAGAAAAACTACAAATGGTTATGGTCAGCCATTCGTCATCATAACCAAGTGCAGCATAGGAATGGAAGCCCTGGTGAAATGAGTGGCTGGTGTCTCCTCCTCCACTGGAGTCAGGTTCTGCTTCTTCACCTCCTCCGGCCAATCAGTCGGCTTTTTATTCACCAGTGCAGGCGAATTAATGTATGCTGCTAGCAAATTCAAATCAGTAAATGGCTTAGTAGTGGATACAGCATTCCTTTTGTTCTTATGAACCTTATTTTAACTTTTACAGTGCCATAATAATTCTCGTCACACTCATTCACACCTTACCAATCACATTTTTAGCAGTATACTTACCAAACTGTTAACCCAGGAAAGGCTGAAAAAGAAGATGGCACAGTTAGCAGGGTTACTTTTCTCATACTTTTCTTATACACACACAGTTAATGAAGGTTAATAATGAAATAGTAAGATATACCGCCTGCTAAAATATGTGCAAAGTCCAAAGCGTGTGAAAAAGCCAGAACAAACTGCAGTGAAATGAGCCAAAGGAACTGCTCAGCCTGGTTAAAATGGGGCTGAGATATTTTAACCAAGGCATGTTACAGACATTTCATTAACACCTCTGGAAAATGTGTCAACATGGAAAAAATACATTACGTGTCCCCTTTAATCCATCAGTAACCTATCTTGCATCACTCTGGCCTGTTTGGTTTTTGCTTATTTTGCCCATGGTAGCTGTGTAGCCCCACTGATCTGCATTAAAAACCCAGTACTGTACACCCAGTTAGTGAGTACACAGATGAGTGAAGCCACCAGAAGTAGTGCGGCTAGGGTTCCCACCTTCAATGCAGAAAAATAAAGGACACACCCGCCCCACCCCACGGTAATGTGTGGGACACTAGGTTGAGTTATCATAACTTACTCATCATTCTCACTCTATGTATAATTCAAGAAATCTCTGTCTGTTTGTGTGTGTGTGTCTGTCTGTGTGTCATGGTCATAGGACTTTGTGTTGCCATGGTAACCATGTCAAAGATCAAAGGCAGGCATCATCATGATCATAGGACTCGCTATGACATCAAAGATCATAGGACTCGCTAAGACTCAAAGATCAAAGGCAGGCATCACTCACAATCATAGGACTCGCTATGACATCATCAAAGATCAAAGGCAGGCATTATTTAACGAGTGGTGATGTCAAAGATCAAAGGCAGGTTTCTTCTTCTTGTTCTTTTAAATTTGATTGGCGGTTGGCAACCAGCTTACAGGTGCATTACCACCACGTACTTCACCATGGTAACTTGCTTACACTTGCTTTCTACGGGCATACAGAAATACTTGCTTATACTTGGTTTCACTGAATGAGTGGTGACGTCCAAGATCAAAGGCAGGTTTCACCACAATTACTGTTGCCAGACAGACACATCAAAGATCAAAGGCAGGCATCACTGAACGAGTGACGGCATCAAAGATCAAAGGCAGATTTCACCATGGTTACTGTTGCCATGGTAACAGTAACTTTCTACGGGCATGCAGAAATGATTGCTTTCACTTGCTTTCTACGGGCATGCAGAAATACTTGCTTGACCATGTTACAGATCAAAGGCAGGCATAACCATGGTTACTGTTGCCATGGTAACAGTAACTTTCTATGGGCATGCAGAAATACTTGCTTATACTTGGTTTCTATGGGCATGCATGGGTATGCACTAGTTTAAATGAAGTATTAACATTGTATTCATAGGCCAAAGTTTGAAGTACTTCTTTGTGTAGTGGTTTAGACAGGGCTGCTGTTCCCTGTCTACACTTTGTTCTTTTTTGGACTCATTATCATCATTGTCAGTATTATCATTATCATTGTTCCTGCTTCTCTCTTCATTTTGTGTTTCTGTGGTGTCAGCACTTTCAGTTACATCTGCCCCTCATTATTGGTCCTTTGTGTTGTTAATGATTCATAGCTGTTACTGTGTTAATCACCACCTGCCCTTTATATTGCTGCACTTGTCTCACTTTCGTTCTGGCAATCTATGGTTAAGTTCAACGTTAAGATCACTGTTTAGTTGTCTGCTCGGATTTACTTTTGCTGCATTTCCACCTCGATTGACACAGCATTTATTATTTTTTCCAAGTGGCTCACGGTTTAGGTTCTCTCTCATTTATCCTGCCGTGCAGTCTGTATTACTTTTTCCAGCCTGGTGCTGTGTTTATGTTTTCTCAATAAATAATGTTTCCTTTTTACCTGGCGAGTGGGTCCTCCTTTGCCCAGGAGGTCCTCCTTTGCCCAGGAGGAGTAAACGCAAACGTGACACTTTGACAATGTTTATAACTTTCAAGTTTGAAAGTCAAAATGTCCCTGTCTACTACAAATGAAAGAACCCCCTCAAAACATCTGGGTGTGCAAAAAACAGTACTGTACAACTTGTTTACCAACATTTTTTTTTTATTTGTGTAGAGTATAACTTTGCAGTTTGCCTTGTACTCATTGTCTTTGACGCTGTCAGACCAAACGCTGTGAGTTCTTCCCACTCAAGTCAGTACTTTTGCAAACTTTTATGTTTGACTGATACACAGGGTGGCCTACTGGGACACAGTGGAGCCGTAGACATGCTGGTCTGTGAGAAGCCAGCAAGCCACTGAGGCTGCTGCTGAGCCCACCTGGCTATCTCTGACCTAATTACTCTTGAGCGATGACGTGTGTAAAAGTAAACAAATCAAGTAACAACTACAACATGCAGAATGTGGATGAGATGATCAATCAATCAGTCAGAGCGGCCTCAGCCGAGCTGTACACCTAGCAGTCCAATCTTGATGGTCTAGCATACAGGCAGCAAACTCGCCGATGTTGGCCACCTCAGTGTCTCCCTTCAGAGTGTCCACGAATGATGTTAATGAGATGAGATGATGCTGCATTGTAAATACAGGACAAACTGTGTCCTTTAGTGATTCAATACAGGATGTATTATTTTAGTGTAAAAAAACAAAAACAAAACAAAACAGGACGATACTGTATTTTACAGTATGGGTGGCAACCCTAAGTGTGGTGGTCATCTCACCAGACCCAAAACACAGCCATAACTCCAGTAAATAAGAGTCAATGTTGCCTCATTTCTGCTTTTAACTCTCAAAAAAATGATCTGATTTCAAACTGAGCAGTATGACAAGGTAGTATCTTGCGCACCCGCAGAATCAAAGAAATTGGATTGACATTAAAGGCGCACGCTGTTGGATATACACTACTCACAGAAAGTTAGGGATATTTATCTAAGCTCAGTGGCCACTTCCCTCTGAGAACATCCTGTTTGAAGCCTCGCAATGGCGAGGTACTGTTGATCAATTAAGTGTCGTCTTGGTCTCAGGATGTCAAAATGTGAACAGCATGATGAAGAGGACTGTTTAAATACCAATTCTAATTGAACCAGAAAATTTATTGGTCGATTCATGGATCAAACACCTGTTGTGAATTTTGCTGTTAAGCATCTTGTTAGAGAACAGTAAGTTATGCAAAAGTAGTGAAATGTTGAACAGTTGGACATGTGCATTCAAAAGGTTAGAGAAGGTCAAATTAAGTTCACCTGTAAAGGTTATAGTGCATTTTAGGTACATCCTGAAATTTCACGTGAAAGCCGAATATCCCTAACTTTTTATGAGTAGTGTACTGTAAATCCCCTTAAAATAAATCTGCATTGTCTAAAATGGTATCTTATGCCCTTTTTTCTACAAAAAAACTTTCATTGTCTTACAGTTGCTTGTAATTTTTTTTCCCCTTTTAAATCCGACAAACATCAGGATCTAATTAGACCCACCCGCCAGGACACAGAAGTTTACAAGCAGGCAAATCTGAATGGCCAGTTCTTAGTCCTGATTGGCTCAACACTACAGACCTGTTATAGTGACATCACTAAAAACTTCATTCAAAGACTTGTAATGGTGAGGATGGCAAGTTCAGACACATAGGGGAGGTAATTTCAGAGCTTCTTTTTCATAGTAATAATAATAGCAATAGCAACAAAAAATTACTACAACTGCTAACAACAATAGTTAACACGACTACTACTACTACTGAAGCAACTTTTCAAGACTGTCTCCTGTATATGCAAGTGATTCTTTTTGTCCGTTTTCTCTTCTCATTCTTCTTCTTTGCAAGCAGAATAAGAAAGAATACTGAACTGACACTTGTAGTGTTTAACAAATACTGAAAATTTCTATACGCAATAATTGTTTTGCTCACTGAAAGTACAGTTTAAATAACTGAGTAATTAACTGAGTAAATAAGTATTTGAGAACTTGATGGAAAGGTTAAAGATGCACTCCAGTGGCTCTAAAACCACCTAAAACCACCTCAGAAACAAATATGTGTTGCCCAAAATAATATATTGTGGCTTTTTACCCACAAAAAAAATTTCATTGCCTTAAGATGCCTTTACAACAAAGGCGAATGGGCGAATCTTTTGCGCAGCATGAATACATTATAACTCAATGTAGCCACACAACATGAATTCACCTTCTGAGTGAGATGCAGACAGGTGAAGTTGCCTTTATAACTTCTGCAGCAGTGTTCAACCTGCTGTGGAAATCCCCAAAATAACATCATGCTTAGGTTTACATTATCCGACAGAGGGCTCACCTGAAAAAGTTGTCTCTACCTCCAAAACTTCACAAGATGGGTGTTTACGTTGCTAGCTTGCTAGCCTTGTTAGCACGTCTGTGGCAGGAATCCCTGAATAAATAATTCTGACATCCTGATTTAGCTGAAGAGCTTCCAGTCTGTCTGCAAGTGAGTGTCAGCCTCATTTTCAAAGTAGTTTACTCTCCAATGTTGATACTTTTACTCAGATGACGGCAGAATCTCAAAGCTACTGCTATCTATCTGCTTCGCCTACAGAGCCAACAGGTCTGTGGACGACGCAGTCAACCTGGCCCTCCACTCCATCCTGCAGCACCTGGACTCCCCGGGAACCTATGTCAGGATCCTGTTTGTGGACTTCAGCTCTGCATTCAATACCATCCGCCCCGCTCTGCTCCAGGACAAGCTGTCCCTGCTCAACGTGCCTGACTCCCTCTGCAGGTGGATCACCGACTTCCTGACGGACCGGAGGCAGCATGTGCGGCTGGGAAAGACTGTCTCAGACTCTGTTAGCATCAGCACCGGATCACCCCAGGGCTGTGTACTTTCCCCCCTGCTCTTCTCCCTGTACACCAACTCCTGCACCTCCAGCCACCAGTCTGTCAAGTTGATCAAGTTTGCGGACAACACCACCCTCATCGGGCTCATCTCCAACGGCGACGAGTCCGTTTACAGGAGAGAGGTGGCCCAGCTGGCGTCCTGGTGCAGCCACAACAACCTGCAGCTGAACGCTCTGAAGACAGTGGAGATGATCGTGGACTTCAGAAAAGTCACAGCCCCTCTCCCCCCCCCCCCCCCTTACCCTCACAGACTCTCCCATCACCACTGCGGATTCCTTCCGCTTCCTGGGCACCACCATCACCCGGGACCTCAAGTGGGAGCCTACCATCAGCTCCCTCATCAAAAAGGCCCAGCAGAGGATGTTCTTCCTGCGGCAGCTGAGGAAGCTCAAGCTGCCCACCAAAATGTTGGTGCAGTTCTACACGGCCATCATCGAGTCCATCCTCACCACCTCCATCACTGTGTGGTACGCAGGAGCCACCGCCAGGGACAGACTAAGACTGCAGCGTGTTGTGCGTGCTGCTGAGAAGGTTATTGGCTGCAAGCTCCCATCCCTCCAGGACCTGTACATCTCCAGGACCCGGAGGCGTGCAGGTCGGATCATAGCTGACCCTTCACACCCTGGACACGCACTGTTTGCCCCCCTCCCCTCAGGCAGAAGACTTCGGTCCATTCAGACTAAAACCTCCCGCTACATGAACAGCTTCTTCCCCTCTGCCATCAGACTGCTGAACACTAAGTGACTTATTAGACTCTCGTGCACTACGTACAGCAGCTCAACCGGACTCATGACAATTATCACTGTTTTCTTTTTGCACTACCGACTGCACTATGTGGAACTCTACAATATCTGCTGCTTGTTAATATATTTAAAAATTGCATAGATTAGTATTACTTATTCATATTCTACCTTTTATTGCATGCATAGTTTATCTTTAGAGCTACTCCATGTTTAATGTTGCAGCATTGCACCGAGACAAATTCCTAGTTTGTGTGCTACATGAACAATGGCAATAAATCTCATTCTGATTCTGATCCAGCTGGCTGGAACAGCTGGCTCCTGTCTTCACAGACATTTTTAACACCTCCCTTAAGCTATGCCATGTGCCGCTCTGCCTCAAATCCTCCACCATCATCCCTGTCCCCAAGAAGCCACGGATCACTGGACTTAATGACTACAGACCTGTAGCACTCACCTCTGTAGTCATGAAGTCCTTTGAGCGCCTGGTCCTGCCCCACCTCAAGTCCATCACCACCCCTCTCCTGGACCCGCTGCAGTTTGCCTACCGAGCCAACAGGTCTGTAGACGACGCAGTCAACCTGGCCCTCCACTCCATCCTGCAGCATCTGGACTCCCCGGGAACCTACGCCAGGATCCTGTTTGTGGACTCCAGCTCCGCATTCAACACCATCCGCCCCGCTCTGCTCCAGGACAAGCTGTCCCTGCTCAACGTGCCTGACTCCCTCTGCAGGTGGATCACCGACTTCCTGACGGACCGGAGGCAGCATGTGCGGCTGGGAAAGACTGTCTCAGACTCTGCTAGCATCAGCACCGGATCACCCCAGGGCTGTGTACTTTCCCCCCTACTCTTCTCCCTTTATACCAACTCCTGCACCTCCAGCCACCAGTCTGTCAAGTTGATCAAGTTTGCAGACGACACCACCCTCATCGGGCTCATCTCCAACGGCGACGAGTCCGCCTACAGGAGAGAGGTGGCCCAGCTGGCGTCCTGGTGCAACAACAACAACCTGCAGCTGAACGCTCTGAAGACAGTGGAGATGATTGTGGACTTCAGGAAAGTCACAACCCCTCTGCCCCCCGTCACCCTCACAGGCTCTCCCATCACCACTGCTGATTCCTTCCGCTTCCTAGGCACCACCATCACCAGGGACCTCAAGTGGGAGCCGACCATCAGCTCCCTCATCAAAAAGGCCCAGCAGAGGATGTTCTTCCTGCGGCAGCTGAGGAAGCTCAAGCTACCCACCAAGATGTTAGTGCAGTTCTACACAGCCATCATCGAGTCCATCCTCACCACCTCCATAACCGTGTAGTACGCAGGAGCCACTGCCAGGGACAGACTAAGGCTGCAGCGCGTCGTGCGCACTGCTGAGAAGGTGATCGGCTGCAAGCTCCCATCTCTCCAGGCTCTGTACATCTCCAGGACCCGGAGGCGTGCTGGCCAGATCATAGCCGATCCCTCACACCCTGGTCACATACTGTTTGCCCCCCTCCCCTCAGGTAGAAGACTTCGGTCCATCCAGACTAAAACCTCCCGTCACATGAACAGCTTCTTCCCCTCTGCCATCAGACTGCTGAACACTAAGTGACTTATTGACTCTCGTGCACTATGTACAGCAGCTCAACCAGACTCATGTCAATCATCACTGTTTTCTTCCTGCATTACCGACTGCACTATATGGTTCTCCACATTATCTGCTGCTCGCTAATATATTTTAACTGCTGACCAGTATTACTCACTCTTATTCTACACTTTATTGCATGTATAGTTTATTTCTTTTATTTTATCATGTTTAATGTTGCAGCATTGCACCGAGACAAATTCCTAGTTTGTGTACTACATGAACAATGGCAATAAATCTGATTCTGATTCTGATTCTGATCCCTCAGACGTGAACGTGCAAATGCGTGATTTTGCATGTGCTCACCTCTTTCCATTGACTTTGTATGCGTTTGTGCTGCCCATTTGCATTTGGTGTGAAGGCACCTTTAGAATTGCTTGGAAAGAGATATTAAATCTTTAACCAATGAAAGATTTAATATCTAGTATGCATGGATCTATGAATATTCTAATTAGCGGCCTCCAGAGCTTGCACGTAATTGGTCGCAACACTCTCCGATCTCTTGGGCTTGCACGTGACTGGGCGCCGCGACTCCTGGTGGGTGGGCTGCTAGTCTGTTCATGATGCTTCTGGATGTTAAAGTTTTGCCAATATCTTCAAAAGCAAAAAGGCCGGTGCCAGTTCTGCTTACCAAAAGTGGCCCACAGGGTGGCTCACATTCTGCAGCTCAGCACCCCATCTGCCGGCGAAGTGAGCTGAGAGCAGCAGTCTCGCTGAGCAAAATTCAAGCTGGGTCCCCCCTCCCCTACTCCCTCTTCCTCCACTGCTTCACTAATTGCTATGCAAAATGGAGCCTTTCATCCTGCTCAGTCCTGCTGCTTGTCAGCTCCTCCCTCTTCCCCTGAGGTAGCCAAGAGTATCAATCTGATTGGTTAATGTTAAAACCAACCAGGCTAAGCACAAATACTTATGTAGCTAGAAATGGTCTGTCCAAACTCACCCACTTTAGGAGGGTGTTACCAAACTGGAAATTCACAGCAGAAAAACACAGACTTGGGACTTTGGTGAAATTTTGCTCTTGATTTGTCTTGTAAGTCACAAAAAGCATGTTATAGACATGTTAACAACAGAAAAAAACTTGATTTTTGCTGGAGTGTCACTTTAAAAAGAATATTTTCACTTTACAGGCTTTTTTATTATGTTTATTTATTCAGCACAGCCCAGTGACGTGTGGTAAGGTTCATTTCTGGTGAGGCTATGATGTTTTCAGAGTCAGATTTACAAATCGGATTTTATAAATCACTATATATAATTCAAGAAATCTGTCTGTCTGTCTGTGTGTGTGCCACGATCATAGGACTCGCTAAAAAATCATAGGACTCGCTATGATATCATCAAAGATCAAAGGCAGGCATCACTGAACGAGTGGTGACGTCAAAGATCAAAGGCACATTTCACTATGGTTACTGTTGCCATGGTAACCATGTCAAAGATCAAAGGCAGGCATCACTGTGTGTGTGTCACAATCATAGGACTCTGTGTGTGTGTGTGTGTGTGTGTGTGTGTCACAGTCATAGGACTCGCTATGACATCATCAAAAGATCAAAGACAGGCATCACTGAGCCTATGATGTGCACGGGGGCCCCCCAGGGAACGGTTTTGGCTCCCTTCCTGTTCACCCTTTATACTGCGGACTTCTCACACAACACAACACACTGCCACCGACAGAAGTTCTCTGACGACTCTGCGATCGTCGGCCTCATCTCTAACGGAGATGAAGCTGAGTACAGAGGACTTATCCAGGACTTCGTGGACTGGTGCCATCGGAACTGCCTCCAGATCAACGTGAGGAAAACTAAGGAGCTGGTGGTGGACTGCCGCAGGCAAGGACAACCCCTCACAGCACCAGTAAACATACAGGGAACAGACATTGAGATGGCGACATCCTACAAGTACCTGGGTGTTCATTTGAACAATAAACTAGACTGGTCACACAATACCGACGCACTCTACAAGAAGGGACAGCACAGGCTGTTCCTACTGAGGAGACTCAGGTCTTTTGGTGTACAAGGGGCGCTGCTGAAGACATTCTACGACACGGTGGTGGCATCAGCCATCACTTTTGGAGTGGTCTGCTGGGGCAGTGGCATTACAGCAGCCGATAGGAAGAGACTGAACAAACTGATCAAGAAAGCTACCTCTGTCCTGGGGCAGCGCCCTGACCCAGTGGAGGAGATAGGAGAGAGAAGGATGGTGACTAAACTGTCATCTCTGCTGGAGTCCGAGTCCCACCCTATGCAGGACATACTGAACGCACTGAGGAGCTCATTTAGCAGCAGACTACATCATCCTAGGTGCGCAACCGAGAGGTTTCGCAGGTCCTTCCTACCTACGGCTGTCAGACTGTATAACCTAAGCAGGGCTGCTCGCAGAGATAGCAAAAAAACGTGACGACCTAATAGTATTGAATGCAAAAGACGCAATAGACTTACACAATGGTCCCCTCCAGTATATACAACTAGGACAATATCGGTCGCTACAGAGGGTGACAATATGTATGGGTACTTATTCATACTATGTAGGATAACTAAATAGACAGTTATGCTGTTTATTCCATCTTGCTACAATGCTCCGCACTTTGTATATATATTTATATATTTATGTGTATGTATGTATATCCACTGCTCTTATTTATATCTTCCGTATCTTCTTAATTATTGCTCTGAGTGTTGCTATCCCTGTGCTGTTGCAATCCTGGAATTTCCCCATTGTGGGACTAATAAAGGCTTATCTTATCTTATCTTATGATGTCTATATGACATAGGAGTTGTTCATAGGAGTTGTTCAGAACTCCTTATATGGTCATGTGACATCACTCTATATACACACGTGGACAAAATTGTTGGTACCCCTGTTAATGAAGGAAAAACCCACAATGTTCACAGAAATAACTTGAATCTGACAAAAGTGGTAATAAATAAAAATTCTATGAAAATTACCCACATTTACCCACCCAAATTTAATTAAAATATTAATTAAAATTAAATTATAATTATGAAATTATTGAGCGACCGCGTCCCTCGTGGATTTTTGTGGGGGGTGCTTCGGGAGTATGGGGTATCGGGCTTGTTGTTACGAGCTATTCGGTCTCTGTACGACCGTTGTGAGAGTTTAGTTCGCATTGCCAACACTCGGTCGGAGTCATTCCCAGTGAGAGTTGGACTCCGCCAGGGCTGCCCTTTGTCACCGGTCCTGTTCATAATTTTTATGGACAGGATTTCTAGGCGCAGCCAGGGAATGGAGGGTGTCATGCTTGGTGACCACAGGATCTCATCTCTGTTGTTTGCAGATGATGTTGTCCTGTTGGCTTCATCCAGCAATGACCTACAGCTCTTGCTGGGACGGTTTGCCGCTGAGTGTGAAGCGGCTGGGATGAGAATCAGCACCTCCAAGTCCGAGTCCATGGTCCTCAGCCGGAAAAAGGTGGATTGTCCTCTCCGGGTTGGGGACAGGCTCCTGCCCCAAGTGGAGGAGTTTAAGTATCTTGGGGTCTTGTTCACGAGTGAGGGGAAAATGGAGCGAGAGATCGACAGACGGATTGGAGCAGCATCTGCAGTGATGCGGACGTTGTACCGGTCTGTTGTGGTGAAGAGGGAGCTTAGTTCTAAGGCAAAGCTGTCGATTTACCAGTCAATCTACGTTCCTACTCTCACCTATGGTCACGAGCTTTGGGTAATGACCGAAAGAACGAGATCGCGGATACAAGCGGCTGAAATGAGCTTTCTCCGTAGGATTGCTGGACTCACCCTCAGAGATAGGGTGAGGAGCTCAGTCATCCGGGAGAGGCTCAGAGTAGAACCGCTGCTCCTCCACATTGAAAGGAGTCAGTTGAGGTGGTATGGGCATCTGATTAGGATGCCTCCTGGACGCCTCCCACTTGAGGTGTTTCAGGCACGTCCCACTGGGAGGAGACCCCGGGGCAGACCCAGGACTCGGTGGAGAGACTATGTCTCCCAGCTAGTCTGGGAACGCCTTGGTATCCCCTCTGAAGAGCTGGAGCAGGTGGCTGGGGAGAGGGAAGTCTGGGCTTCTCTGCTTGAACTGCTGCCTCCGCGACCCGGACCTCCGGAAAAGCGGTAGACGATGGATGGATGGATGGATGAAAATTAACTAATGAAAATCAGACAATGCTTTTGAATTGTGGTTCTGTCAGGAATTTAAAACCTCAAAAATACTGTATATTAGTTCGTTATCTCAATAAAGATTCAAGACACAGAATATTCTTTCACGAGTTTTACTTGCCGCAAGGAGTACAGGCAATGGTTAACATTTCAGCCATGCACTGAGGCAGTCTCAGTTCTTGAGCATTTTTATACACTCTTGATCAAACATCTGCTATACACTCCCACACTACACCCACGAGGTCATACTGACATTTTGACTACAGAGCCTACAGCATAGTCAAAATAACAGAAACTTACTCCCTGTGCATTTTTCACAGGACAAAACAAGTCGAGCAATCATTATTTTCTTCAAACAGTCACAGAAGACCTTTTCCATCATGAAGGTTAATATTTGCATGTACACAGTTTCATAACAATGACATATACACTTTGTTGAATAAAATGATAAAACTCGCCGGTTATGGCTGCCACGTAGGACGGACGTGTCTCGCTCTGCTCTGCTCCTGGAGAAAAAAAATCGGCAAATAACTCTCTCATTTGGGACAGAACGTATCCCAGCATTTGGGCGAGGATATGTTGGCGAAGCCTAAGGCTGGAAAACCAGGAAAAGGAAAAAGCGAGCCGCCGAAACAGTCCAAATTAACGGACTTTCAGGTCTGTGACGCAGCAAACAAAACTCCATATATGGCGGAGGAGGCTGGCAACGGTGCGATATCTGCGGGGAATGGCGCAGATGCGCTGATGGCTGCCATGAGTTCAATGAGAGCGGACTTTTCCTCTAGATTTGATGGGATTATGACAGCGTTGGAAGGAATAAGAAAGGAATTGGGTGACTGTGTAGAACGAACGGCGCAGATGGAGCTCCGTCTCGCTAGTGCTGAAGATGACGTCACCCGTCTTCAATTAAAGGTGCGCACTTTGGAAAAAAAAAATAAATCTCTGGAAGATAATATTTTGGATTTGGAATCTCGGTCGAGACAGAATAATTTGAGGCTGGTGGGTCTTCCAGAGGAATCAGAAGGTCGGGACGTATGTTCCTTTCTGGAAAAGTGGATTCCGGAGGTGCTGGGCAGCGAGGAGTTGCAATCAGCAGTGGTTCTGGAAAAAGCACATCGCATTGGCCCACGGAGAGATAAGGGACCGCCGAGGACCTTAATTATGAAGTTTCTTAGCAACAGAGACAGGATGAAGATCTTCAACGCTGCACGAGCTAAAGGAGAGATTAAACACCAGGACCAGCAGGTGCGGTTCTACCCAGATTTGGCCACAGGAATCCAGCAATTGAGGAAGCAGTTTGATCCCGTACGTAAGGAGCTGCGCAACCTTGGGATTCGTCATGGTGTAATCTATCCTGCGAGACTGCTGACCACGTATGAGGGCAGAACCCACATCTTCAAGACCCCAGAGGAGGCGCAGGAGTTCATCAAGAAGATCAAAGAAGAAGAAGAGACTGGTGGGAGCTAAGCATGAACAAAATATAAGGTAGAATAATTAAGCATTTGCACAGGCATCTGACTGACTTGAAGTAAATAGTAAGTTTACAAAATATAGATTGTATTATATATTAAAAAAACAAAACAAAAACAAAACAAACAAAAAAAAACAAACTATGATGTACAAAGTTGTTAAAAATTTTGGAGTTAAGTTGGAAAACTACAGAGGAGAGTTAATGTTACGTCATTAAAAGCAGTAGAGTTAGGGTGATTGGGAGGATGAAGAAGGAGTGGCTTAGGCTGTTCCCCGTGGGTGTGGAACGGTCGATGGCTATATCGGGAGACAGAATTTTTCTTTTGATTTTGGGGGGTTTGCCACAAGTGTGGGAAGGGGAAATTTGTTTGTGTGTAGTTTGTAGGATGAATGTTCAACCACTCATGTTTTTGCTTCTCTGTATGAGCATGTTTACACTGCAAGGTAATCCCAAACTCTCTATTGATCATGGACCAAAGTGTTAATCTTAATTTAACTTCATGGAATTGCAGAGGTCTACAAAATTTAAAAAGACTTAAACAAGTTATGAATAAAATAAAGGACATGGGTTCAAGAATTGTGTTTTTACAAGAAACTCATCTGATAGAGGAGGATGTT
This sequence comes from Pholidichthys leucotaenia, assembly GCA_020510985.1. Classification (NCBI taxonomy): domain Eukaryota; kingdom Metazoa; phylum Chordata; class Actinopteri; order Cichliformes; family Pholidichthyidae; genus Pholidichthys; species Pholidichthys leucotaenia. The sequence goes on from CM035841.1 coordinate 224,661,725, forward strand.
AAAAGAATTAGGAGTAGATGGCAGGGAAGTGTATTCACCTCTTCATTTTCATCCCGAGCCAGGGGAGTTATGACTCTCATACATAAATCAGTTCCTTTTCAAGTGAAAAATGTGATTGGAGACAAATTTGGAAGATATGTAATCATTCAAGGTTCTTTGCTATTAGAAAATATAAATCTTGTGAACTTATATGGTCCCAATATAGATGATCAGAAGTTCTTTGCTAATTTATTTCTCATCTTATCATCACTTACAGGGCAACATATAATAGCAGGGGATTTTAATTGTACATTGAATCCAGGTGTGGATAGATCAACAGGACTGGATTGTACGCACATTGGATGTAGGATGACTATTAATCATTTTATGAAAGAATTGAGATTGTTAGATATATGGAGAGAAATGAAACCACAAGTTAAAGCCTATTCTTGTTATTCCAGTACCTACAAGACATTCTCACGTATTGATTATTTTTTGATTTCCACAGAATTAAGGTCCAAGATTCAAAACTGCTTTTATGATAACATCGTGATCTCTGATCATGCACCCTGTTGTCTAATATATGTAGATAAAAAATTGACAAAGGAATCAGGTAGATGGCAATTTCAGCATAAATGGCTTCAGGATGAGGAATTTGTCAAGTATATAGAAAAACAGATAGACGAGTTCTTTGACATCAATACTACACAAACATCAGCATGTGTAAAGTGGGAGGCTTTCAAAGCTTTTATTAGGGGACATATTATTAGTTATACAGGATCAAAATCTAAGAAGACTCGAGAGGAGAGAGCTAAATTGGAACATAAAATAAAAAATCTTCAGGAAAAAGTGTATGCAGGAAGTGACCCAAGGTTGGAGAATGAATTACTGATTTTGAGAGCTGAATACGACAAAAAATCAGCGAATAGAGCTGCCTCGAGTCTTCTAAGATTGAAACAATCTTTTTATGAACAAGGTGAAAAATCAGGAAAATTATTAGCATGGCAGATTAAACAATTGGAAATTAAAACACCAATTACCAGTATTATAAGTAATGGACAGGTAGTTATAGATCCTTTAGAAATTAATAGAGCCTTTAGAGATTACTATGAAAAATTATATGATACCAAAAATGAACCTGATTTAACAAAACTAAATGGGTTTTTGAACGAACTATCTATACCGTGTATTCCAAATGAAAACAGGGAGATATTGGAGTCTAAAATTAGTCAAGAAGAAGTTGGGCTAGCCATTGATAATATGAAATCAGGAAAAAGTGCAGGACCAGATGGTCTTCCAGTTGACCTTTATAAAAAATTTAAGAATAAATTAATAAAACCTTTTTTGGAAATGGTTTTAGAAGCATTTCAAAATAATAATTTACCATCATGCATAAATAATGCCTTAATTATACTGCTGCCAAAACCAGGTAAGCCCTCTAATAAATGTGAAAATATGAGACCAATAAGCCTATTAAACGCCGACCTTAAGATAATCTGTAAAATTTTAGCAAGACGAATACAAGAAATTTTACCAAATATTATTAATCGAGATCAGAATGGCTTTATAAAGGGTAGACAAGGCTTCCATAATGTAAGACGACTATTTAATATTATTTATTTTAATAAAGAAGCACCGGATACAGCTCTCCTATCATTGGACGCCGAAAAGGCCTTTGATAGAGTTGAATGGCCCTTTCTTTTTGAAGTCCTACAAAGGTTTGGACTTGGAAATAATTTCATAAAATGGGTTCAAATAACATACAATAATGCTACAGCAGAAATCCTAACAAATAACAATATTTCAAAACCAATAAAAATCAATAGAGGATGTCGACAAGGCTGTCCACTTTCACCTTTACTGTTTACTATGGCAATTGAACCTTTAGCGATAGCGATACGTTTACATTCACAAATATATGGAATTAAAGTTGGACCAACAGAACATAAAATCTCCCTGTACGCCGATGATATAATTTTGTTTATGTCGAATCTAAAAAAATCAATTCCAACCTTGTTGAATTTAATAAAGAATTTTGGGGAAATATCAGGATATAAAATAAATAAAACTAAATCTTCAATATTAATGCTAAATGAGACCCAGAGAAATTACCCAGCCCCTGAGGTAAATCAATTCAATGTTGTAAATCAGTTTAAATATTTAGGAATCCAAATTATGCCTAAGCTAGAATCAGTCGCCAGTGTCAACTATGAAGCCTTAATGTCAGATATCAATGAGTTAACTCAGAGATGGATGTCACTACCAATGTCGATGATCGGGAGAATCAATATACTTAAAAGTAATATTTTACCTAAAATACTTTATTTATTTCAATACATTCCCTTATCACCACCTTTAGATCTATTCTCAAGAATAAAAAAAAAGTTAGTGGAATTTATATGGAACAACAGGGGGGCTAGATTACGTTTGTCTTTATTATATTTACCATTTGATCGTGGAGGTCTGAAATGTCCAAATTTTATGTTGTATTATTGGTCGGCACAACTGAGGTCTATGACATATTATTTTTCATCAAATGATCTCCCTCACTGGACTGAAATGGAATCATACAATTTACCTTTACCTCTTCCCATATTCATATACTCAGATTCGGCAAAAAAATTACAAAAACAAGTTAAAAATCCATTTGTAAAGCATATGATCAAAATATGGTGTGAAGCTAAAAACTATTTAAAAGAACCACAGTTATTGTCACAATTTAGTCCAATATGGGGTAATCAATATTTTAAACCAGGGAGAGCGGACGCTGTATTTAAAGTATGGAATTTAAAAGGGATACAAAAGATTCAGGATTTATATTTGCCATGTGCAGACAACATAATGTCTTTTGAAGAGCTGAGGATCAAATTTAATCTCAATAGAACACATTTTTTTAAATATCTTCAACTTAGAAACTTTATTCGATCAAATCAAAATAAAGCTCTCACTCGACCTATTTATTCATCCTTGGAAAAAATGATGATGAAAGATAGTAAAAGAAAGGGTATTATTTCAGAGTTTTATAACTCATTGACACTATCTTCAAGTGAAAATTCACTGAAAAGATTAAACTACTGGAAAGAAGATCTGCAAATTGAAATTTCAGAGGAACAATGGGAATTGGCTTGTACAGAAGCTCAAACCAAATCAATAAATGCACGCCTTAAATTGATACATTTCAAATGGTTAATGCGGATGTATGTTACACCGGAGGAGTTAAATAGATATAACAAAAATATACCAGATACATGCACAAAATGCATGGAAAGTAAAGGAACCCTATTTCATTGTTTATGGGAATGTAGATTAATAAGAATGTTTTGGGAAGAGGTGAGGGTAACAATTGAAAAAATAATCTCAAAACAAATCATATTGAATCCTAAACTGTTTTTGTTGGGTCTGTACCCAGAAAAGCATAATTTTAATAAAAGTGAAAGAACATTCATAGACCTCAGTTTGCTTAATGCCAAAAAATGTATTGCACTATTATGGAAAAAGACTCATAGACCAGATGTGACTCAGTGGTTAAGACAGATGTTAACAAACCTTCCATTAGAAAGAATAACATATATACTGAAATCAAAGGAAATTGTGTTTGAGAATATATGGAGACCTTTTATTGATTATGTAAAAAATTTAAACATAACTCTTGAAGAAGAAGGTGAATGATGTGTGTGGACCTTGTAAATTCCAAACTGGTGAACATAATATGTATACTTATGTATTGGATTGTCTAGACTAAACAGAGGAGCATTGTTGAAGACTTGATTTTGTTGGTGGTTGTTGGTGTTTTTAGTGCATTTTTTTTTTTTTTTGTAGTACTTTAGTGTTAGTGTTTGATTGTTTGTATCATGTTTGTTAAAAAAAAAAAAAAGGTTCAATAAAGATATTGTGGAAAAAAAAATGATAAAACTCATATACAAAATATACAAAATCTCCAACAGGTTCAATAGAATTATTTTAAAAAACAAACTCATGAAACAGGCCTGGACAAAAATGATGGTACCCTTAACTTAATACTTTGTTGCACAACCTTTTGAGGCAATCACTGCAATCAAACGATTTCTCTAACTGTCAATGAGACTTCTGCACCTCTCAGCAGGTATTTTGGCCCACTGCTCATGAGCAAACTGCTCCAGTTGTCTCAGGTTTGAAGGGTGCCTTCTCCAGATGGCATGTTTCAGCTCCTTCCACAGATGTTCAGTAGGATTTAGTTCAGGGCTCATAGAAAGCCTCTTTAGAATAGTCCAATGTTTTGCTCTTAGCCATTCTTGGGTGTTTTTAGCTGTGTGTTTTGGGTCATTATCCTGTTGCAAGACCCATGACCTGCGACTGAGACCAAGCTGTCTGACACTGGGCAGCACATTTCTCTCTAGAATACCTTGATAGTCTTGAGATTTCATTGTACCCTGTACAGATTCAAGACACCCTGTGCCAGATGCAGCAAAGTAGCCCCAGAACATAACAGAACCTCCTCCATGTTTCACAGAAGGGACAGTGTTCTTTTCTTGGTATGCTTCTTTTTTGCGTCTGTGAACATAGAGCTGATGTGCCTTGCCAAAAAGTTCCAGTTTTGTCTCGTCTGTCCATAGGACATTCTCCCAGAAGCTTTGTGGCTTGTCAACATGCAGTTTGGCAAATTCCAGTCTGTTTTTTTTATGATTTGTTTTCAACAGTGGTGTCCTCCTTGGTTGTCTCCCATGAAGTCCACTTTGGCTCAAACAGCGACGGATGGTGCGATGTGACACTGATGTACCTTGACCTTGGAGTTCACCATGAATGTGTTTAGAGGTTGTTCTGGGCTCTTTTGTTACCATTTGTATTATCCGTCTCCTCCTGCAGCCACGTCCAGGGAGGTTGGCTACAGTCCCATGGATCTTAAATTTCTGAATAATATGTGCAACTGTAGTCACAGGAACATCAAGCTGCTTGGAGATGGTCGTATAGCCTTTACCTTTAACACTTGTCTATAATTTTCTTTCTAATCTCCTGAGACAACTCTCTCCTTTTCTTCCTCTGGTCCATGTTTAGTGTGGTACACACCATGTCAACAAATAGCACAGTGACTGCTTGTCACCCTTTAAATAGGCTGACTGACTGATTACAAGTTTGTAGACACCTGTGATGTTAATTAGAGGACACATCTTGGTTGAACATGTCCCTATGGCCACATTATTTTCAATCTTTTCTAGGGGTACCATCAATTTTGTCCAGGCCTGTTTCATGAGTTTGTTTTTTTAAAGTAATTCTGTTGAACCACAATTCAAAAGCATTGTCTGATTTTCATTGGTTAATTTTCATAGAATTTTTATTTATTACCACTTTTGTCAGATTCAAGTTATTTCTGTGACCATTGTGGGTTTTTCTTTCATTAACTAACTAATTTTGTCCACGGCTGTATAATTCAAGAAATCTCTGTGTGTGAAGTAAGAGTGACCGGCATGGGTGGCCGACATCTTGGCCATGGCAGTTGCCACAGCCAAGTTGTGTAGAGTGATGATATAGAGTGAAGTGACGATATAGAGTAAAGTACGAGGAGACGAAGAAGAGTGACGTCTGAAGATAAAGTTGAGGTTCGATTGGACACAGCAATGACGATAGAAGGACTACAGCTCCTGACCAGATAGAGTGATGATATAGAGTGAAGTACGAGGAGACGAAGAAGAGTGAGACACACAGACAGAGGATAATCAAGTCAGTGACGGTAATGCACCTGTAAGCTGGTTGCCAACCACCAATCAAATCTAAAAGAAGAAGAAGAAGAAGTGAAACTTGCTGAGAACTCTCCATATATAGAGTGTGTGGTGGAGTTTGGCCACACCTCGGACACAGTTCAAGGACGGATAATTTTTTCCACACACAGGGAGTTGTTCAGAACTCCTTGTGCAGGGATGTGGAGTGATGGTGGTCGGGTCGGTGGCGGTGGTGCACTTGTGGGCTGGTTGCCAACCGCCAGTCAAGTCTAGGTGAAGAAGAAGAAGAATGCACCTGTGATACTCCACAGCAGAGGAGGAGATGCCGACTAGAGGACACAGTCCAAGGACAGATACTTTTTTCACACATGGGGAGTTGTTCAGAACTCCTTATAAGAACTCCTTATACAAAGATATAGAGTGATGATAATCAAGTCAGTGGCGGCAATGCACCTGTAAGCTGGTTGCCAACCGCCAATCATCTAAAAGAAGAAGAAGAAGAACTCCCCACATAGAAGACGCCGAGAGGAGTGGCAGTACGACCAGTGCAGGACACAGTCCAAGGATGGATAATTTTTTCACACATAAGGAGTTGTCCAGAGCTCCTTATACAATGATATAGTGATGATAATCTAGTCAGTGGCGGTAATGCACCTGTGAGCTGGTTGCCAACTGCCAATCAAATCTAAAAGAAGAATGTTTGTGTGTCTGTCTGTGTGTCACGATCATAGGACTTTGTGTGTGTGTCACGATCATAGGACTCGCTATGACATCATCAAAGATCAAAGGCAGGCATCACTGAACGAGTGGTGACATCAAAGATCAAAGGCAGGTTTCACCAGGGTTACTGTTGCCATGGAAACCACAAAGGACTCGCTATGACATCATCAAAAATCAAAGGCAGGCATCAAGTGTGTGTGTGTGTCACGATCATAGGACTCGCTATGACATCAAAGATCAAAGGCAGGCATCACTGAACGAGTGGTGACTTCAAAGATCCAATGCAGGGTTGCTATGGGCATGCAGGTTTACTGTTGCCATGGTAACCATGTCAAAGATCAAAGGCAGGCATGCAGCAGAAATGCTTGCTTATACTTGTTTTTTTAACGGGCATGCACGGGTACCATGTCAAAGATCAAAGGCAGGCATGTAGAAATGCTTGCTTACACTTGCTTTCTATAGGCATGCAGAAATCCTTGCTTATACTTGGTCTCTATGGGCATGCACGGGTTTCTACAGGCATGCATGGGTATGCACCAGTAGTTTTAACAAAACAAGTTTAAGGTATTTTATGGAATTACCTCTTAATTGAATACACAGAAAAGGCAGTGATAAAAGTCCATGTTTTCATTTTTATAACTCTCCTTGAGTATAGACAATGTGCAAAGACCCTCGATTACACAAGTATAATGCATTACGTTATTTTACAAACAATTTCTTGGAGGCATAAAATTCATTGTACTTTGTTTTGGCTAAGGAATAATGTAAATTATAGTGGTTCAGAGAGCTGCATCTCGTTCTCTCTGTTGCAGCTCCACAATTTCCACTCATTATTAGAAATTATTATTTGTATTTACAACTACTATGCATGCATGGTCTTACCTTTACTTGTAAATGAAATAAATTTGCCTACCCTTTTGGACAAAAATCACTGAGTTTTTCAACAAGAGCAGTGAGGTGAGTGCAGTATGTCATAGAGTGAGTTTAGGTGGTGAAGAGGACTCAGATGTAGGCAGGAGTATGGTGCAAAAGAAACTATTAACTGGTAGCACATTGGCTGAAAACGAAACTTAAACTAGGAAAAAACTCATAGGAGAACAGGAATCACAGCAGGAACAGGGCACAGGAAGAAACAACAATGACGCCACACTCGACACAGACTGAACACTGGTACATATAAACAGAGGAGCAATCGGGACAACACAAAACATATGGGGAGATTAATTACTGACAAGCCAAAGCAGCTTTCAGTGACAGGAGGGCAGGGCTGAACACACACAGAGACATAGACAGGGAACCCACGCAAAACATGACAACTGGACTCAGGACAACGTGAGGATAAATAATACAAAATACACCCACAACAGGAACTAGAACATAAACAGAAAACACTCAAATAAATCCCAAACTAATGATGACAAGAATAATAGTAATACAGAAAATAAATCCCAATGCAAGTAACACAAAACACAGAGAACACAGAAATAAATTTAAAGAATGGGAATGACCCTACGGTCATCCCCCAGATCATGACACAGTATCCTCCACCTCTATTTTCTTTGAAGATGCCAATATGCCACTGATGGAGAGCAGTTTTCAACTTTTCCAGATAATCTTTGGGGCAGAACCAAATTATGTTATCATCCATGAATATACAACAAAAATAGTTCTATACAACCCATAGTTGTAGATCAGGATCCCAAAGTGAATATGTGCAGTGCATTTGGTGACCTTAGCTTTACTCATTCTATAGTAATATGGCAAAGGGAATGCCAAACTTGACCTTTGACCTTTTGACCACAAACCCATAGTCAAAGGTCATAGGCTCAAGATGAACCTGTGTACCAAGGCTGCTGACTGTTGCTTTATTTGTTCTATCCACCTTATTCCTAGGCCCCATGATGCCTTGCGTGAATTATGGTAGCAACTTCAAGTATTTCTGCATGCCCATAGAAAGAAGCGTAAGCAAGCATTTCTGCATGCCTGCCTTTGATCATTGACATGGTACCCGTGCATGCCCGTAGAAACCAAGTCATCATCATCATAGCAGTCTGTCGGGGGTGACAATGACGATGGTGAAACCTGCCTTTGATCTTTGATGTTGCCACTCGTTCAGTGATGCCTGCCTTTGATCTTTAATGATGTCAAAGTGAGTCCTATGAAACCTGCCTTTGATCTTTGACGTCACGTCAGAGATCATCTGTGTGTATGTGTGTGTGTGTGTGATGTTCATAGGACTTTGTGTTTCCATGGTAACCATGTCAAAGATCAAAGGCAGGGATCACTGAATGAGTGGTGATGTCAAAGATCAAAGGTAGGGATCATTGAACGAGTGGTGACGTCAAAGATCAAAGGCAGGTTTCATAGGACTCACTATGATGTCATCAAAGATCAAAGGCAGGCATCACTGAACGAGTGGTGATGTCAAAGATCAAAGGCAGGTTTCACCATGGTTACTGTTGCCATGGTAACCATGTCAGAGATCAAAGGCAGCCATCACCATGGCTACTGTTGCCATGGTAACTATGTCAAAGATCAAAGGCAGGCATGCAGCAGAAATACTTGCTTATACTTGGTTTCTACGGGCATGCACGGGTACCATGTCAAAGATCAAAGGCAGGCATGGAGAAATGCTTGCTTACACTTGCTTTGTATGGGCATGCAGAAATACTTGCTTATACTTAGTTTCTACGAGCATGCATTGGTTTGTACGGGCATACATGGGTATGCACTAGTTTCTTGAATTATATATAGAGTGATTATTACTAGTGCATACCCATGCATGCTCGTAGAAACCCGTGCATGCCCATAGAGACCAAGTATAAGCAAGCATTTCTGCATGCCTGCCTTTGATCTTTGACATGATACCCGTGCGTGCCCGTAGAAACCAAATATAAGCAAGTATTTCTTCTTCTTTTAGATTTGATTGGCAGTTGGCAACCAGCTTACAAGTGCATTACTGCCACGTACTTCTTCTGCATGCCTGCCTTTGATCTTTGACATGGTTACCATGGCAACAGCAACCATGGTGAAACCTGCCTTTGATCTTTGACATCACCACTCGTTCAGTGATGCCTGCCTTTGATCTTTGATGATGTCATAGTGAGTCCTATGATCATGAGTGATGCCTGTCTTTGATCTTTGATGATGTCATAGCGAGTCCTATGATCACGACACACAGACAGAGATTTCTTGAATTATATATAGAGTGATTATTGTCATGGTCTTGTTTCCCCTGGTCCTCTGTTCACATTTCATGTGCATCCGCTGTCTTCTTCTTCTTTTAGATTTGATTGGTAGTTGGCAACCAGCTTACAGGTGCATTACCGCCACTGACTTGATTATAATCAAGTCAGATACAGAGAGATGATAATTATCATCACTCTATAAGGAGTTCTTATAAGGAGTTCTGAACAACTCGTGTGTGAAAAAATTATCTGTCCTTGGACTGTGTCCCACCATCACGCTATATATCATCACTCTGCATCTGCTGTCTGTGATTATCTGTGCAGCCCCGCCTGTCCTGTTCTCTGTGCCTGCAGCCATTCCCTGCCGTCTGTTTGCCTCTGATTGTACCCACCTGTTCCGTGTTTCTTTGATTACCCGTTGTCTATATAAGTCAGTGCCAGTCTGTGTTCTCTGTGGGTTTCCTTAGTCATACAGCATGAGCAACACACTTCTGCCTAGTCTGCCAGTGTTGTGCTTTGCCTTGTCTGTTTATTTTTATTTTCATCTCACGAGCTACCAGTTATTTTGTGTTTTCACCCTCGAGATGAGTCAGTGTGACTAGCTCAAAATAAACATTGTGAACTTTAAGTACTGCCTGTGGGTCCTGCCTCAATCACCTGTGATAGTAGGACACCCATCTCAATAGACCCAGCGTGCTTAAAGTTTCACCAGATGGGCCTCAATGAGGAGGAAGCATGGGTGGCTTCCAACGTCAAGGCTAACATCGAGTATGCTCGCTCCTCCCGCATGCCGGAGGAAACCCTCCTTTTTCTCTGATGCTCCGAAGAATTGATTGAGGCATTTCTATCCCTGTCACGGTACCCCCAGCTTGCTGAACTCCTGCGCTCTGTGTCTAACCTGCTGATCTAGGATGAGCCTCCAGCCCCAGAAGCTCAACCAGCTGCAGCTGTCTCCAGAAGTGGGTTCGGAGCAGCTGTGGCCTCCAGACCTGATTCTTCACTGGTTGCCATTTCTGTGTTTAGGCTCCATTAGGATCCTTCGGTACCGGCACCACGTTGCACCCCAGCTCCAATACCAGCTCCACTGGTCATGCTGTCTACAGTGTTGCCAGACCCCACTGCTGTGGTTGGTGGTCGCCTAGCTCATGATTCCTCCTCCCAGTCGAAGGTGGCTGTATTATGGATGGAGCCCCAAGCGGCTGGGTTCAAGAACCTCCACCCTGAGTCGCCTGGACTCATCACTGATCAGCATGCGTAATCTGGGGTCACCGCTGATTGGCCCCCTCCATCAGTTCTAGGGGCCGGTGAGCCACCTTTGTCTGCTGTTGATGCCGATGGGCCTCCACCCGCTGTTCCAGAGGCCACTGCTCCTGCAGCTCTTCCAGAGGCCGCCATTCCTGCAGCTCATCCAGAGGCCGCTACTCCTGCAGCTCATCCATAGGCCGCCGCTCATTCAGCCCATCCTGAGGCAGTCACCCCAGCAAGCAGGAGACCAGGAATTAAGACAAGTACTTTTTCCCTTATTTTCAATATTTATTTTTGAAAAGACTTGCCTTGCTTCTGGTGGGGAAACCCAAGCACAGATTCCACCAGTTTGTGGGTCCTTCCCACCAGTCTTTGCTGCTAATGACTGTGGAGTCACCTCACTGACCTCCTGTTCTCCCGTCTTGTCTGGGGTAAACATGTCGAGGGTGGAGTCGCAGGAGGACCACGCTCCACCTGGGCCGTCCGAGCAGTCTGCTCCACCTGCTGTTCCAGAGGTCGGTGGACCTCCACCTGCCATTCCAGAAGTCAGTGGGCCGCCACCCATTGTTCCACAGGCTGGAGATCCTCCACCCATTGTTTCAGAGGCCGGTGGGCCTCCACCCATTTTTCCAGAGGTTGGTGGGCCTCCACCTGTTGTTCCAGAGGCCGGTGGGCCTCCACCTGCTGATTTAGAGGCTGGAGTCAGCGTGCTGCCGTCATTGGTCGCAGAGCATATAGCTCCTTTGTTTATGTTTGGTGAACTTTGTGTACCTGCGGCCGCGGTTCCACCTTGTTCTCCAGTTCAGTGGCCTAAGGACAGTGGTAGGCTGCCGGATCTGCCCTGCATTCCGGTCTGGGGGTCCATGGACTGGGGCAGGCCCCCGACCCATGTTGTGCTCTGGTTCAAGGCCCTTTGGACTTGGGTAGACCAACTGACCGGCTTTGTTTTGGGGTGTGAGGCCTTGGATTTTGTCTGGCCTGCGAACTGTGCTCTTGTTTCAGACTCTGTGTGGGGTGTTTCGGCCCGCCTGGCTTTGTACCCCCACCACTTACCCTGTGAGGGTTTTTTGCTTTTTGTCTTTTGTAGATGTTACTTTTGGGTCATCTGGAAGCCGCTTTTAAGAGAGGGGTACTGTCAGGTCATGGTCTGGGCCCCATGTCCTCACCCTGATTTATAGTTGGTATTTCATGTCTTCAGGGCATGGGCCCCAGCTCACTTCCTCGCCTTGAGTTGTTTTTGAGATTTTCTGTATTTGTTGTTGTTCACTCTCATGCTTTCATTTAAGTTTCATTGTAATAATCCTTGCACGGCTCTCTGTGGGTTATTATTATTATTATTACTATCATTATTGCCATGGTCTTGTCTCCCCTGGTCCTCTGTTCACGTTTCATGTGCATCACCTGTCTGTGATTATCTGTGCAGCCCCCGCCTGTCCTGTTATCTGTGCCTGTGGCCATTCCCTGCCATCTCTGTTGGCCCCAACTGTACCCACCTGTTCGGTATTGCTTTGATTACCCGTTGTCTACATATGTCAGTTTCAGTCTGTGTTCTCTATGGGTGTCCTTAGTCATACATCGTGAGCAACATGCTTCTGCCTAGTTTGTCAGTGTTGTGCTTTGCCTTGTCTGTTTATTTTTATTTTCATCTCAAGAGCTACCAGTTATTTTGTGTTTTCACCCTCGAGCTGAGTCAGCATGACCAGTTCAAAATAAACATTGTGAACTTTAAGTACTGCCTGTGGGTCCTGCCTCAACAAACCGTGACAAAAACCTTTGCCAAATCAAGTATGTGGATCATCATGAATGAGACTTCCATACTGGATCGGTTGAGGCCCGGATTTAATTATGCACGTTTGATAAATGAGGGTCACTGTGTGTACAAGAAACCAGATGAAAGAGAAGCAAGACCAGGAGCATTGAAAGTGGATTCAAACTGTTCTACCATGGTGTAGATAGGAAGAAGAATGGAGTAGCGGTAATGCATGAAGAGTGTTCAGGAGGTGAAGAGGGAGTCAGACAGGATCATGAGTTTAAAGATAGAAATTGAAGGTGTGACGTTGAATATTGTCAGTGCGTATGCTCCACATGTTGGATGTCAGGTAGAAAAGAAAGAGGAATTCTGGAGTAAGCTGGATGAAACGGTAGAGAGTGTGCCCAGTGGGGAGAGAGTGGTGATTGGAGTGGACTTTAATGGACATGTAGGTGAAGGGAACAGAGGTGATGAGGTGGTGCTGGGTAGGTGTGGTGTTAGGACAGAAATGGAAATCAGTGTGTATAGCAAAATATTAACCTCTTAAAATTATGTGTTCTGCTGCCAGGACGTTTCAAATTTTCTACTGCCACTCAGTAAAGATAGAATTTAATTGTCTTTGTATATGCTAAATTTAGGTAAAATGACTGGAATGCTGAGGGGATAAAAGAAAAGTTTCAGCTCTACAAGGAAAAAGTTGCACATTTACAGGAAAAAAGATGCAAATTTTTGTGAAAAATGTTGCAGATTTATAGGAAAAATTTGCAAACATTTGAGCAAAAAGTTGCACATTTACAAGAAAAAAGCAGCAAATTTTTTGAGAAAAAAAATTCAAAACTGCAGGAAAAAATTGCAAATTTGCAAGAAAAAAAGCTACAGCTTTACATGAAAAAAGGTGCAGATGTTTGAGGAAAAAGTTGCATATTTAATGTCTTAAAATTCCAGTGTTCTGCCGGCAAGACGTTTCAAATTTTCTACTGCCACTCAGTGAAGAAAGAATTTGACTTTCTTTGCTAAATTTAGGGAGATTACCTGGAATGCTAAGGGATTAACTTCTATCATAAGATAAGATTTTTAAAAAATTTCTAAATACAGTATGTATATAAAATCATAGAATAGGTTTGTAAAAAGTTAGGCTTAAAATTGTAAATTAAGTGCATAGCTGTTTGGTTGCCTTTAATGTTGTGCTTTTCTGAGATGTGCCAGGTGTACTTACGGTTTCTTTTTCACTCATCTGTGATGGGCCAACTTTAGCTGCAGACGTTTCTGCTGCTGAACTTGGTAAACTCTTGGCATCAGACTGAGCAACTGGTGGCACTGGTGTCACCACAGCTTTACTTTTCACCAGAGTGGTGAGGACTGAAGAGGGAGAGTATGAGGCGAGAGAAGAGGAGTTAAGACTTTCTCAGACTGGGGTGAAAACACACAGCCGTCGTCCTACCTTCTCTGGTGAGGTTCTCGGCAGCGCTCATGGCCTTCTCACTGATATCATTGACCATGCTGTCCACTGTGGCTTCATGGCGGAGGAAGACAGGTCGAACTATTTTGCTGTAGATGATCTGTGAGCCATTCCAGGACATGGGAGCCATGCACCACAACAGGAAGAGACACTAGAACAGCAGAGAAAACCAGAGATGGGTATAGCTTCCAAAAAATGTACTTCAGTACAAGTGTTATTTCTTCATGATAATAATTACTCAAGTACAAAACTAACTACAAGAAATTACCCCAGTAAGATTAAAGTATTTATTTGAAGTAAGCAACTTTGTTCAAGCTTATTATTTTGAATAATGAAGAAACTGTAAAGTGTTTGTCTAATCTATCTTTGTGTACAGTACCTTTTAATATCCAAATGTGTGTGCTGTAATATACTTTTTAAAATATTTGTAGCTTTAAAAATTCTAATAAAACTGGCAATGCTGTGTTAGCACTCAAATGTGAGTGAATGAGAATATTTTTCATAGTTGGGCACATTACAGGATTCTACTTGGTGTGTTTTCTTTCCACTTTTCCCCCCTCTCACCTTAAAAGCATAATAAAATGGGAACCAGTACAGGAAGATATCTGAGAAGAACTCGCCCAGACTGAAGACTCCATACACCACCCAGTACGTCAGCCATTTTGTGTCATCTTCTTTACAAGGGCTTTCAATTGCTTTGATTCTGCAATAAGTCAGAATGTTGCAAAAGAGATGTTCATCAGTGAAGAATACAGTAGAATAATCTAAGTACTATCACAACTTCATCATCCTTCAGCAACAATTAATAATAAAGAACTGACTTCAGAGGAAAATGTCTCTAACCCCAGATTTTTAAAAACAAAGTCTGCCTCTGTTAATCAGCAACTTCTTGTTTGCCATTTCGGTAAAACCTCAAACATAAGCCATCAGCACAGTATTACAGGTATCTTGTATGTACCCTGACTCAATCAGAGAGGAGACTGGGCCATTGAGCAAGGGGAGGCTGGTTCTATTTTTGAAAGGCAAAGGGAGATTAAATATTTTAAAAAGAGTAATTGAATGAAATAAGTCATCAACAAATGCTTTATTTTACAATATATTTAATCTCTTTACATTTCTGATTATAATTCTGATACCAGCAGGCCATGCAGGAGATGGAACAGGTTCCTGTGTGCTAGGTTAAGAGAGGTTAATGAATCTCCGTTTCATCCATGTAGGCAGGACATGTACTACCTCTTTAAAGCTTGGCGGTTATTTGCTTTTCTTATGCTGCTCTAAGCCAGATTACAGTGTGTACTTGGGGAGGGCAACCACCAGCTTTTCAGAACCTTGAACACGTTCGCAGACATTTTGAGGTGCTGTTGCTCTAACATGAAACAGGCAAAATTACACAGAAAACGAGCAAAAGAAAAAAAAGAAAAAGAGCACTATGAAGTGAGTGCAACATCCAGCCTGTTTTCTTTGACAATCCCAATATCTTACTAAAGGTGAGCAGTTTTCATCTTTTCCATATAATTATTGGGGAATAACGAAATTATGATAAGAATATCATTCATGAATATACAACATAAATAGTTGTATACAACCCATAGTTGTAGATTGTGATCCCAAGGTGAATCTGTGAAGCAAGTTTGGTGACGTTAGCTTTACTCGTTCTATTGTAAAAGGGCATAGGGAATACAGACTTTGACCTTTGGACCCCAAATCCATAGTCAGAGGCCATATGCTGTGTTTGAAATGTTCAATCACTCCCTACCTCCCTACTCACTACAGTATATAATGTATTCAAATGCAGTGGGCTATACTGTGAACTAAATACAAGAAAATGTTCAGCTTTTGGACACAGCTTGGCTGATTTTCTTGGTGCCATTCATGACATTATTGTGGTGAGACAGTAAAAACGTAACAGATGTTAAAAAGTGAATACCTGCAAGTATTTTGAAGTAAATATACATATATTAAATAAAGTAATTTTTACCTTAAGCCAGTTATGAGGGTTTCCACGCGATACGGGCAGACCGAACATCAGACAGTGGCAAAGCAAGGGGCAGTGGAGTGGTAATGTATGTTAACAACAACTGGTGCAGACCGGGACATATCACTGTTAAACAACAACACTGCAGCAAAGACATCAAGTTGCTAGCTGTTAGCATGCGGCCTACCTATCTCCCGAGGGAATACTCACACGTGATCTGCATTGTTATTTATGCAAATCCGACGGCGAACGCTGGGACAGCGCGTGACTTCATCCACTCAGTAACTGGCAGGCTGCAGACAGAACACCCAGATGCTCTTCTCCTCATCTCAGGCGATTTCAACCATGTTTCACTGTCTCCCATTCCACCCACGTTTACCCAGTATGTCACATGCCACACTAGAGACAATAAAACACTGGACTTATTCTACGCAAACACTAAGGAGGCGTACACCTCATCACAACTCCCCCCACTCGGGAGATCGGATCACAACTTGGTTCATCTCTGGCTGGTGTACAAACCCCTAGTGCACGGACAACCTCCGGCCATGTGCACAGTGAAGTTATGGTCTGAGGAGGCAATGGACGCTCTAAAGGGCTGTTTTGAAACCACCGCCTGGGAGCAGCTCTGCGATCCACATGGTGAGGACATCGATGGCCTCACTCACACCATCACGGACTACCTCAGCTTCTGTGTGGACAACACCGTTCCCACCAAGACCATACGGTGTTGCTCAAACAACAAACCCTGGATCAACCCTGAGATAAAAACACTTCTGAGAGAGAAGAAGAGGATCTTCAGGTCGGGGAACAGGGAGATGCTGAAGTCCGTACAGAGGGAGCTGAGGAGAAAGATCAGAGAAGGCAAGGACAGCTTCAGGAAGAAGATGGAGGACAAGCTGCAACAGAGCAACATCAGCGGGGTCTGGAGAAACCTTAAAACCATCTCTGGGCTCCAGAATACCTCCCCCCAGGCCACGGGGGGCAGGGAGTGGGCAAACAATCTGAATCTGTTTTTCAATAGGTTTGACCAACCGCCCTCCCCCCTGACTGCACAACAACCACTGCTGCCTCTAAAGACATCAAGTCCTGCTGCCCACTCCCCACTCCACCAACACCCCCCCACTCCCAACACACAGCCCCCCAACCTGACCCTCACTAAGACCCAGGTGAGGACGGAGCTGAGGAAGATCAAGGCGAAGAAGGCGTCGGGACCGGACAGCATCAGCGCAAAGCTCCTCAAGTCCTGTGCAGACCAGCTGTGTGGGATTGTGGAGTACATTTTCAATCTGAGCCTGAAGCTGGGGAGGGTACCACAGCTGTGGAAAACATCTTGTGTGGTACCTGTACCAAAGACTTCCCACCCCAAAGATCTGAACAGCTACAGACCAGTGGCCCTGACGTCCCACATGATGAAGACCCTGGAGAGACTGCTCCTTGCTCACCTCCGCCCCCTGGTGGGACCAGCGATGGATCCACTCCAGTTCGCCTACCAGCATGGCATTGGGGTGGAGGATGCGGTGATCTTCCTCCTTCACCGTTCTCTGTCCCACCTGGAGAAGCCCGGGAATGTGGTGAGGATCATGTTCTTTGACTTCTCCAGTGCTTTCAATACCATCCAACCGATGATCCTGAAGGACAAGCTGCTGTGCGCAGGGGTGGACCAGCACCTGTCATCATGGATCCTGGACTACCTCACTAACCGGCCACAGTTTGTGAGAACACGGGACTGTGTGTCTGACACGATCATTGGTAGCACGGGGGCCCCCCAGGGAATGGTTTTGGCTCCCTTCCTGTTCACCCTTTATACTGCGGACTTCTCACACAACACAACACACTGCCATCTACAGAAGTTCTCTGACGACTCTGCGATCGTTGGCCTCATCTCCAAAGAAGATGAAGCTGAGTACAGAGGACTTATCCAGGACTTCGTGGACTGGTGCCATCGGAACTGCCTCCAGATCAACGCGAGGAAAACTAAGGAGCTGGTGGTGGACTGCCGCAGGCAAGGACAACCCCTCACAGCACCAGTAAACATACAGGGAACAGACATCGAGATGGTGACATCCTACAAGTACCTGGGTGTTCATCTGAACAATAAACTAGACTGGTCACACAATACTGACGCACTCTACAAGAAGAGACAGCGCAGACTGTTCCTACTGACGAGACTCAGGTCTTTTGGTGTACAAGGGGCGCTGCTGAAGACATTCTACGACACGGTAGTGGCATCAGCCATCACTTTTGGAGTGGTCTGCTGGGGCAGTAGCGTTACAGCAGCCGATAGGAAGAGACTGAACAAACTGATCAAGAAAGCTAGCTCTGTCCTGAGGCAACGCCTTGACCCAGTGGAGGAGATGGGAGAGAGAAGGATGGTGACTAAACTGTCATCTCTGCTGGAGTCCGAGTCCCACCCTATGCAGGACATACTGAACGCACTGAGGAGCTCATTTAGCAGCAGACTACATCATCCTAGGTGCGCAACCGAGAGGTTTCGCAGGTCCTTCCTACCTACGGCTGTCAGACTGTATAACCTAAGCAGGGCTGCTCGCAGAGATAGCAAAAAAACGTGACAACCTAATAGTATTGAATGCAAAAGACGCAATAGACTTACACAATGGTCCCCTCCGGTATACAACTAGGACAATACCGGTCCCTACGGAGGGCGACAATATGTATGGGTACATAATCATACCATGTAGGATAACTAAGTAGACGGTTATGCTGTTCATTCTATCTAGCTACAATGCTCCGCACTGTGTGTGTTTACAACTAGGACAATACCGGTCGCTACGGAGGGTGACAATATGTATGGGTACATAATCATACCATGTAGGATAACTAAGTAGACGGTTATGCTGTTCATTCCATCTAGCTACAATGCTCCGCACTGTGTGTGTTTACACCTAGGACAATACCGGTCGCTACGGAGGGTGACAATATGTATGGGTACATAATCATACCATGTAGGATAACTAAGTAGACGGTTATGCTGTTCATTCCATCTAGCTACAATGTTCCGCACTGTGTGTGTTTATATATCTATATTGTGGCGATGCTAAAATAAGGCACGGCGTCTAGAGTTTTAATGGAGTTTATTGATCAAATCATCGCCATCACGGAGCTCACCCCAGCTGCTGTATATGCATGCTGGGGATCACTCTCAGGCTCTCATGAGCAGTAGTCAGAAGCAGTCAGAAGCAGAAAGAGAGTGAACATATGAATTCAGCCACTTAAATACCCAGCAACGGACAATACATCAAAGGCATTTTATCATCAAAGGAAATGCATTCAGACATGTGACATTTGTACCACAATGCGAGCAGGAAGCATGAATGTTTGCATTTGCGTCATACATATCCACAGGATGCTGGTGCCTGAACTAAGCACAGGAAGGCTGCCTATTGATCTCAACACACACATCTCACTGTCCTGTTAATTGCTCTAGTCGAGCGCTGTGTTTGTCCGTGGCTGCTGTGGGGGGGTACCCCATAATATATTTATTCCATCTAGCTACAATGCTCCGCACTGTGTGTTTATATATTTATATATTTATATGTACATATGTACTGTATATTCGCTGCTCTTGTTTTGTTTTTTTTTTCTCTGAGTGTTGCTATCCCTGTGCTGTTGCAATCCTGGAATTTCCCCATTGTGGGACTAATAAAGGCTTATCTTATCTTATCAGTTGTACACTACTTTTAAAAATACTTTGTGGGATATTTTGAGTGGACTATAAAGTGAATTAACTTATCTATTTGCTGCTTGTTTGGTTGTTATTATTATTCTTTCTTGTGAAGCACTTTGTAACCCTGTTTTGAAAGGTGCCAAATAAATAAAGTTTATTATTATTGCCTCTGATAGGGTCACCCAAGACAAACTGGTCCTGGGTGAAGGGCCAGACTAAGAACGATCCAACAGACTCTCATGATAAATTCTATATCAAGGATTCAGTGTACCCCGCCCGGTATGGGGTTACCGGGGCCCCACCCTGGAGCCAGGCCTGGGGGAGGGGCTTGAAGGCTAGTGTCTGGTGGTCGGGTTTCCACCCATGGGACCCAGCCGGGCTCAGCCCGAAGGAGTTACATGGGTCCGCCCGCCAGTGGGCTCACCACCTGCAGGAGGGATCATGGGGGTCCGGTGCTATGTGGATTAGGTGGCGGTCAAAGGCGGAGACCTTGGCGGACTGATCCCAAGCTTTCTAAACTGGCTTTTGGTACGTGGAATGTCACCTCTCTGGTGGGGAAGGAGCCTGAGCTGGTGTACGAGGTTGAGAGATACCGGCTAGATATAGTTGGCCTCACCTCAACACACAGCTCCGGTTCCAGAACCAGTCCCCTGGAGAGGGGCTGGAGCTTGGCCTTTTCTGGAGTTGCCCCGGGCGAGAGGCGACGAGCAGGGGTGGGTATTCTTGTATCCCCCCACCTTGCTGCCTCTATATTGGAGTTTTCCCCGGTAGACGAAAGGGTTGCTTCCCTGCGCCTTCGGGTTGGGAAATGGGTCCTGACCATCATTTGTGCCTATGCACCAAATGATGTTTCAGAGTACCCACCCTTTTTGGAGTCTGTGACTGGGGTGCTGGAGGGTGCTCCGCTTGGAGACTCCATTGTCCTACTGGGGGACTTCAATGCGCACGTGGGCAATGACAGTGAAACCTGGAGGGGGGTGATTGGGAGGAACGGCCAGCCCGATCTGAACCCAAGTGGTGTTCAGTTATTGGACTTCTGTGCTAACCACAGTTTGTCCATAACGAACACCATGTTCAAGCATAAGGGTGTCCATATGTGCACTTGGCACCAGGACACCCTAGGTCGCAGGTCGATGATCGATTTTGTTATCGTGTCATCAGACCTGCGACCGTATGTCTTGGACACCCGAGTAAAGAGAGGTGCAGAGCTGTCAACTGATCACCACCTGGTGGTGAGTTGGATCCGATGGCATGGGAGGAAGCCATTCAGACCTGGTAGACCCAAACGTATAGTGAGGGTGTGCTGGGAATGTCTGGCTGAGGCCCCTGTCCGGGAGGTCTTCAACTCCCACCTCCGGAAGAACTTCAACCACATTCCGAGGGAGTCTGGAGACATGGAGTCTGAATGGGCCATGTTCTCCACCTCTGTTGTTGAAGCGGCGGCCCAGAGCTGCGGCCGCAAGGTGGTCGGTGCATCTCGTGGTGGCAACCCCCAAACCAAGTGCTGGACACCAGTGGTGAGGGGGGCCATTAAGCTGAAGAAGTAGTCCTATCAAGCTTAGTTGGCTTGTGGGACTCCCGAAGCAGCTGAGGTGTACCAGCAGGCCAAGCGGAGTGCAGCTCGGTTGGTTGCTGAAGCAAAAACCCAGGTATGGGAGGAGCTCGGTGAGGCCATGGAACAAGACTTTCGGTCGGCCTCGAAGAGATTCTGGCAAACTGTCCGGCGCCTCAGGAGGGGAAAGCAGCTCCCTGTCCACACTGTGTATGGTGCAGGTGGGACACTGTTGACTTCGACTGGGGATTTCGTCAGGCGGTGGAAGGAATACTTCGAGGATCTCCTCAATCCCACTGATACGCCTTCCACAGAGGAAGCAGGGTTTGGGGATGAGGGGGATGACTCGCCTATCACAGGGGCTGAGGTCGCCAAGGTGGTTAAAAATCTCCTTGGTGGCCGGGCCCCGGGGGTGGACGAGATTCGCCCTGAGTACCTCAAGGCCCTGGATGTTGTTGGGCTGTCATGGTTGACACGCCTCTGCAGCATTGCGTGGAGGTTGGGGGCAGTGCCTTTGGCATGGCAAACTGGGGTGGTGGTTCCTCTCTTCAAAAAAGGGGACCGGAGGGTGTGCTCCAACTTTAGAGGGATCACACTCCTCAGCCTCCCTGGGAAGGTCTATGCCAAGGTACTGGAGAGGAGAGTCTGGCTGTTGGTCGAACCTCGGATTCAGGAGGAGCAATGTGGTTTTCGTCCTGGCCATGGCAAATCGGACCAGCTCTTTACCCTCTCGAGAATTCTTGAGGGTTCGTGGGAGTTTGCCCAACCAGTTTACATGTGTTTTGTGGACTTGGAGAAGGCATTTAACCGCGTCCCTCGTGGTTTTTTGTGGGGGGTGCTTCGGGAGTATGGGGTATCGGGCTTGTTGTTACGAGCTATTCGGTCTCTGTACGACCGTTGTGAGAGTTTGGTTCGTATTGCCAACACTTGGAGTCATTCCCAGTGAGAATTGGACTCCGCCAGGGCTGCCCTTTGTCACCGATCCTGTTCATAATTTTTATGGACAGGATTTCTAGCCGCAGCCAGGGAATGGAGGGTGTCATGCTTGGTGACCACAGGATCTCATCTCTGTTGTTTGCAGATGATGTTGTCCTGTTGGCTTCATCCAGCAATGACCTACAGCTCTTGTTGGGACGGTTTGCCGCTGAGTGTGAAGCGGCTGGGATGAGAATCAGCACCTCCAAGTCCGAGTCCATGGTCCTCAGCCGGAAAAAGGTGGATTGTCCTCTCTGGGTTGGGGACGGGCTCCTGCCCCAAGTGGAGGAGTTTAGGTATCTTGGGGTCTTGTTCACGAGTGAGGGGAAAATGGAGCGGGAGATTGACAGACGGATCGGAGCAACATCTGCAGTGATGCGGACGTTGTAGCGGTCTGTTGTGGTGAAGAGGGAGCTTAGTTCTAAAGCAAAGCTGTCGATTTACCAGTCAATCTACGTTCCTACTCTCACCTATGGTCACGAGCTTTGGGTAATGACCGAAAGAACAAGATCGCAGATACAAGCGGCTGAAATGAGCTTTCTCCATAGAATTGCTGGACTCACCCTCAGAGATAGGGTGAGGAGCTCAGTCATCCGGGAGAGGCTCAGAGTAGAACCGCTGCTCCTCCACATTGAAAGGAGTCAGTTGAGGTGGTATGGGCATCTGATTAGGATGCCTCCTGGACGCCTCCCACTTGAGGTGCTTCGGGCACGTCCCACTGGGAGGAGACCCCGGGGCAGACCCAGGACTCGGTGGAGAGACTATGTCTCCCAGCTGGTCTGGGAACACCTTGGTATCCTCTCTGGAGAGCTGGAGCAGGTGGCTGGGGAGAGGGAAGTCTGGGCTTCTCTGCTTGAACTGCTGCCTCCGCGACCCGGACCTCCGGAAAAGCGGTAGAAGATGGATGGATGGATGGATGGATGGATGGATTATTATTTTTATTATTATATCACCATTTAAGATTTTGAACAGCATTACAAAATGACTGATTCACTATATAGTACACTATATAGGTAATGAGTGAACATTTAGAACACAGCTATGATCTCAGTGTGAACCCGTCTACCAAGTTTGGTGACCGTAGCGTTACTCATTCTATAGTAATAGTGCAAAGAATGATATGATATGATAGGGTGCTAAGAGAGGAAGCGTGGTACTGTATGAGAAAGGGTGGCAGAGAAGTATATGAGGGTGGTGCAGGACACGTATGAGGCCAGCGAGACAGTGGTGAGGTGTGCTGTAGGCGTGACAGATGGGTTCAAGGTGGGGTTGCATTAGGGATCGGCTCTGAGCCCCTTCTTGTTTGCCATGGTGATGGACAGGCTGACAGATGAGGTCAGGCAGGAGTCTCCATGGACCATGATGTTTGCAGACGACATTGTGATCTGTAGTGAGAGTAGGGAGCAGGTGAAAGGGAACATGGAGAGGTGGAGGTATGCTCTGGAGAGAAGAGGAATGAAAGTCAGTAGAAGCAAGACAGAATACATGAGTGTGAATGAAAGGGAGACAGGTGCAATGGGGAAGATGGGAGGAGTAGAGGTAGTAAAAGTAGATGAGTTTAAATACTTGGGGTCAACCATCCAAAGCAATGGAAAATGCACAAGAGAGGTGAACAAAAGAGTGCAGGCAGGGTGGAGTGGGTGGACATGAGTGTCAGGGGTGATTTGTGACAGAAGCGTAACAGCAAGAGTGAAAAGGAAGATTTACAAGACGGTAGTGAGACATGTGATGATGTATGGTTTGGAGATGGTGGCACTGACAAAAGACAGGAAATGGAGCTAGAGGTGGCAGAGTTGAAGATGCTAGGATTTTCATTGGGAGTGACTAGGAAGGACAAGATTAGAAATGAGTATATCAGAGGGTCAGCTCAGGTTGAGTGGTTTGGAGACAAAGTAAGAGAGGCAAGGCTGAGATGGTTTGGACATGTGCAGAGGAGGGACAGTGGATATTTTGGACAAAGAATGTTGAAGATGGAGCTGCCAGGCAGAAGGAAAAGAGGAAGACCACAGAGAAGACTCGTGGATGTAGTGAAAGAGGACATAGAGAGGGTTGGTGTTCCAGAGGAAGATGCAAGGTATAGGGTGAGATGGAGGCAGATGATCCGCTGGAGACCCCTAAAGGGAGCAGCCGAAACAAGTAGAAGAAGAAGTAACAGTGCAAAGAGAATGTTAATGTTGACCTTTGATCTTTTGACCCCAAACCCACGGGGTACGTTCCGAATGCCCAATAGTGCCATCTGAAGTGGACTGCTTAGGGTATTTAGCCATATTAAATGAGATTCCAAACTGTATGGAGCAAAAGATGTTCATTTCAAAGGGGAACAGAGAACTGAGTAGGGAAGAAGTGAACAACCACACATCACTTCACCGGAAGTTGACAAGAAGATTATCCATAAGTCAATGCACCTCAAATATGAGTAAAGCTATGGTCACAAAGGCTCTTACAAACGATGGGTTTATAAGAATAATATAAGATAAGCTTTTATTAGTCCCACATTGGGGACATTCCAGAATCTCCCAGTTCCTACAAATTCTGGATTTCAAAGACATTCGTTGAGGGGGGGGCATAGTTTCTTACGGCTGCTGTTCAATTCACAAGAGCAACTTGAGGCATTCTTGAGAAATGAGGTTCTTTTCTGTCATACGATGGCCCTAGAGTTCTTAGGTTCTGCATAAGGGTGCCTTGGGATCTTCCTATGGCATACTTACTGCCATCTTATGAAAATTTTTGTGCAACTCACGGTACTCTCAAGTCATTGGTAGGAAGATCTTACAACTTTCGGCACATTTTGCTGGCACAAATGTCACACGAATGACGTACTTCCGCCTTATGAGTGCCTCACCATCACTTTACACATGCTGTATGAATCTCCATACGAACAGGGATTTGTACGGCGTTTCCTACGACTGCTGTAAGGGGCCCTCAAGAACAACTTAAGGTGTTCTTGAGGCATACTTAGGGCCAACATCTTGCGTAGTTCTTACGTTGTTCCTATGGCATTCATACGGCCGCCCTACGATGAGGGGTTTTCATGGGGCATTCATAGAAATGGTCTACCAACGCTGGATTCTCCTATGACCGCTTTAAGAATGCTGTATGAAATGGTCCAAAAATTGTTCATATGGTGTTCACAGCCATTCGTAAGGGTATTTGTGACCGTAACTTTAACCGCAACGAACAGTCACCTGGCCCTGATTGTGAAAATGGAAGGAAAAACTTTGAAAAGAAATGACTCACGAATAATATGCTGGATAGACAAAACCAATCAAATTGCAGAGAAGGGAAGCACCATATCCATACACCAGGTAGAGTCCTGTCAGCGATATGGCACCTGGAGGAGAAAACACAGGAGACAGATATCAGTCTGGTACATATTTATTACACTGTTTTTAAAGTTAGGCATTTTTAATGTAGGAAGAATTCTGCCCGTCATTATATCTGCTCCAACTTTTGTTGGTACATTGTAGAGCAATCACAGTTTTACTGTTTTGAGCCACTGAAGACACGGTACTATCAGACAGTGACTGGCACATGGGCAGGGTAATTCTCTCTCTCCAACATGAGGACTGTCGAGATCACTGCTGTAACGTTATACTTGATTATTGGCTAATAAACCAAGTAGAGAGTTGGAAACTGTCTTGTCCTTGAGAGCACTCAGAAACCATGGTGTCAGATGTTTTTTTCTCGACATTTTTGCGGACTATATTTTGACTGGAATTGACTGTCGGTGCATTGTGACATGCACTACACAAAGAGCAGAGATAAACAAACCTATCATCTGGTCAGTCACTGCAACAGATACTGGGGTCAGTTTGTCTAGGCCTGTCCTTGCCACTGATAATACCTCTATCTGCCAAGAATGTGCTGCTGGTCCAGCAAAAGCTAGCGGTACTCAAATACTTTGCAAGCAGTTTCATGAAATGGTCAGTCAGAAATCAACTCATACCGGCTCGGACGTCGCCTGGGTTAACAAGGTTAGGAGTTCCTGGCAGCGGAAGGCGAAGGACAGAGCTGCGTGGAGGAATCTGATCGGAGGGTCATGGGTTCGATTCGAGCACTGTCTGCTGTCCGCTTGTCGAAGTGTCCTTGAGCAAGACACTGAACAGAACCGATCAGCATCGGATCACCCAGGGCTGTGTACTTCCCCCCCTACTCTTCTCCCTTTATATCAACTCCTGCACCTCCTCCCACCAGTCTGTTAAGCTGATCAAGTTTGCGGACGACACCACCCTCATCGGGCTCATCTCCAACGGTGACGAGTCCATCTACAGGAAAGAGGTGGCCCAGCTGGTGTCCTGGTGCAGCCACAACAACCTGCAGCTGAACGCTCTGAAGACAGCGGAGATGATTGTGGACTTCAGGAAAGTCACAACCCCCCTGCCCCCCCCCTCACCATCACAGGCTCTCCCATCACCATTGCAGATTCCTTCCGCTTCTTGGGCACCACCATCACCCGGGACCTCAAATGGGAGCCAACCATCAGCTCCCTCATCAAAAAGGCCCAGCAGAGGATGTTCTTTCTGCGGCAGCTGAGGAAGCTCAAGCTGCCCACCAAGATGTTAGTGCAGTTCTACACGGCCATCATCGAGTCCATCCTCACCTCCTCCATAACCGTGTGGTACGCAGGAGCCACTGCCAGGGACAGACTAAGGCTGCAGCGCGTCGTGCACACTGCTGAGAAGGTGATCGGCTGCAAGCTCCCATCTCTCCAGGACCTGTACATCTCCAGGACCCGGAGGCGTGCAGGCCGGATCATAGCCGATCCTTCACACCTTGGTCACGTACTGTTTGCCCCCCTCCCCTCAGGTAGAAGACTTCGGTCCATTCAGACTAAAACCTCCCGGCACATGAACAGCTTTTTCCCCTCTGCCATCAGACTGCTGAACATTAAGTGACTTATTGACTCTCGTGCACTATATACAGCAGCTCATGTCGTTCATCACTGTTTTTCTGTTGCATTATCGACTGCACTGTGGTACCCCATATTATCTGCTACTTGCTAATTTATTTAAATCTGCCTTGACTAGTATTACTCATTATTATTATTATTATTATTATTATTACTTATTATTCTACATTTATTGTATGTTTTTAGTCTTTTAGTTTTTTTTTAGTTTATCTCTTTATCTCATCATGTTTTTAATGTTGCAGCATGGCACCGAGACAAATTCCTAGTTTGTGTACTACATGAACAATGGCAATAAATCTGATTCTGATTCTGATTCTGATTCTGAACCCCCAGTTGTTCCTGGTGGCCTGGTTAGCGCCTGTGTGTATGGCAGCTCTGCCGCCATCAGTGTGTGAATGTGTGTGTGAATGGGTGGATTGCAGGATCTGTAAAGTGCTTTGGTCAACCTAGATGAGAAGAAAAGCGCTATATAAGTGAAAGCCATTTACCATTTTAATCTGGCCGGGCTATATGTCAGAGAACTGAGGAAGACTGACGAGGAAGGACGCATCCTCATGCCCGCAGAGTAGAGAGAGGACCCCATTTGCATGAAATGTAAATTTTGACAAATGTGCAATCTTCAGACTAAAATCACCATGGAAAGACACAGTTTCAACACACAAAATCAAAAGGCTGGTGAGTCAATTGAATCATACAGTATGTCTTATATGTCATATATCCCTATTGTTTACTGTTCACAGCTGCGCCTCATCTCCTAATTATGGCCTGCCCTGTATATACTGCTCATGCCCTACCCTCTGTATGGTGTGTTATGTCAGTAGTTGGAGTCAAAGGATGAGGCCAAGTGTCGAACTGAACACACGTTTATTAACAGGGCACAGTGCACTTAACCACACACACACACCGCTGTGCAGAGAGACGGCCAAGAGACTGCCCCTCCTGCATGCAGCTCTTTTATACTCACGAGTGGTGGCATGACTGAAAGGCGGAGCCACCACCCTGTGCCACACAAACAGAACACAGGACATATAAATAATTATATAACACGGCGTTCTTGTCATTTCACTGTTTCTCTCCATGCTACTGTTTACAGTTGTTTATGTTGCGTTTTCTGCAATAAATTATGTTAAATGGCATCCTGCATGTGAGTCCTTCTATCCACCCTGGAGGGTGAGCCATGACAAATTTTCCTTTGTCGCAATTAAAGACAAAAGCATATTGGTGGGTTGCAAACTAAGTGCCGGTTGTGACCTACTGCAGTCTTCAGAAGCGCTTGAAAACAGCAACAAAGCTCCAACAAAGCTAGTGCTAAGTAACGGCTAGCTATGCTAACAACGAACACTGTGTTAGTGGATCTACGCTATTTCAACACCCACGGCTGGATTTCAAGCACAGGTATGCATCTGGACACTTTCTGACCCAGGAAGAATTAAAGCAACTGATCGCCAGATATATTGTTACAGACTGAAGATGTGATATAAACAGTGACTTTCCATCACACAGTTGAGACTGTGAACCACTAAAGTTAAAACACATTTACCTGCTACCTGACATAACGTTCGGCTCAGGAGACGCACACACACAGGCTCAGAGTAGTTCAAACTGTTTATTAACAACAGGGATGTTTGGGTGCGTGTCTGCGGAATGTTAATGTGTTGGTGGTGGCGTCTGCTTCGGACCCAGAGGCAGGAGACCGTTCAGCCGGCAACCCTATGGGAGAAATTGGACACAGGGTGATGAGCACACACCAACACAGGAGGAGAATAGGCGAGGGAGAGAAGCTTACTTGTTTGGGCAGATGACTGGCGCTTCAAGGATGGAAGCCCGGGAGACAGCCACCTGCAGGGCTCGGTGCAGCAGCGAGGAGAGACGAGGGACGGGGTTGTCCGCCGCCGAGGAATCCACCTGTGCACAGGGGAGCAGACTGGAGAGATGAGGTAAGTGAACTTCTTACCGGTAAAGGGGATGCTGAAGAGAATGTGGTAGAAGTCCATGCAAGGAAAATGAAGTCTACGGCTTCAGGCCGAAGCTCAGGGCGAGGCGGCTTTTATCCTTCGCCGCTGACGAGTAGCAGGTGCGTGAGCAGGTGGCGCCGCTGATGAATGGCGCGGCGTGACAGTACTCCCCCCTCTAGCAGCGCCTCCTGGCGATGGCTTATCCGGGTGCGCTCGGTGGAAGTCCGCGATGAGCGATGGGTCCAACACAAACGACGGGGGCACCCACTGTCGATGCTCGGGCCCATAGCCCTCCCAGTCCACCAAGTATTGCAACCCACGACCCCGGCGCCGGGAGTCCAGGATGGAGGAGGCGGACCAGGCCGGATGGCCACCAATCATCCGGGGCGCGGGTTGCGCTGCAGGAGGAGGGCAAAGGGGGTCAGTAACCGCCAGTTTCACCTTCGACACGTGGAAAGTAGGATGAATGCGGAGGGAGGGGGGAATAGCCACGCGCACAGCCACCGGGTTGATGATCCGGGTGATGGGGTAGGGACCCATGAAGCGCTGTGCCAGCTTTCTCCTCTCGCCTTTTAGAGTGACGTCCTGGGTGGAAATGTAAACAAGCTGCCCAACTCTGTACGCCGGGGCAGGTCTCCTACGCCGGTCCGCCACAGTCCTGTTGCGCTCCGCTGTGCGCAATAGCGCATGGCGCGCGGCAGCCCAGGTGGAGCGGAACTGCCTGAGATGGGCCCTAACTGACGGGACAGTTACCTCACTCTCCTGCTCCGGAAACAGCGGGGGGTCGTAACCCAGGGACGCTTTGAAGGGGGACATCCCTGTAGCAGAAGAGCGAGCGGTGTTGTGGGCATATTCAACCCAGGCAAGATGGTTGCTCCAGGACGCGGGTTTGGATCTGGACACACAGCGGAGCGCAGCCTCCAGCTCCTGGTTGGTCCTCTCACACTGCCCGTTGGATTGGGGGTGATGGCCAGAGGAGAGGCTCACCTTGGCTCCGATGGCGTTGCAGAAAGACCTCCAAACCTCAGATGAAAACTGGGGGCCCCGGTCCGAGACCACGTCCACCGGAATCCCATGCAGCCTGACCACGTGTTGGACGAGGAGGTCCGCCGTCTCCAGGGCAGTAGGGAGGCCTCGCAGGGGGACGAAGTGCACGGCCTTGGAGAAGCGGTCCACGATGGTCAGGATGGTGTCATAGGAGTTGGAGATGGGGAGTCCGGTGACGAAATCCAGAGCGATGTGCGACCAGGGCCTGCCAGGGACGGGCAGGGGCTGGAGCAGACCCGCTGGAGGGGCATTTCCCGACTTGCAGGTGGCACAGATTGGGCAAGCCCGGGCGTAGCGGGCTGCATCCCTCCGCAGGCCTGGCCACCAAAAGGACCGTTGGAGGAGATCTATCATCCGGGAGGTGCCAGGGTGACAGGTGAGCTTGGAGGTGTGGAGCCAGTGGATGACCTCTCCTCGGACCGCGGATGGCACGAACAGCCTCCCCTCCGGTCCGCCGCCAGGGTCAGGTTCCACCTCCTGTGCCTTCCGGATCTTGCTCTCAATGTCCCACGAGATGGCTCCCACGACGCACGACCTGGGCAGGATGGAGTGGGGCGCCTCCTCCGACTCCACGGGGGCGAACTGCCTGGAGAGGGCGTCAGGCAGGACGTTCTTAGAGCCAGGCCTGAAGGTGATGGAAAATTGGAACCTGGCGAAGAACAGGGACCAGCGCGCCTGGCGGGCGTTCAGGCGCTTGGCAGACCGTAAGTATTCCAGGTTCTTGTGGTCCGTGAGGACCACAAACGGCAGGCTTGCCCCCTCCAACCAGTGGCGCCACTCCTGCAGGGCGAGCTTGATGGCCAAGAGCTCTCTGTCCCCCACATCATAGTTTCTCTCCGCCGGGGACAAGCGCCGGGAGAAGAAGGCGCACGGTCGCTTGGCGCCATCGTCCGGTGACCGCTGGGACAGCACTGCTCCCACTCCCGTGTCCGAGGCGTCTACCTCAACAATGCACTGCAGCGCGGGGTCGACCTGGCGAAGGACCCGGGAGGAGGAGAATTCCGCCTTCAGCGCCTCAAAGGCGGCAGCGACCTCTTCGGTCCACCGGAACGGGACCTTCGGGGACGTGAGGCGGGTCAGTGGTCCAACGATGGCACTGAAGTTGGGAACAAAGCGGCGGTAGAAATTGGCGAAGCCAACAAATTGCTGCACCTGCTTCCGGGATGCAGGTGTAGGCCATTCCACCACCGCCTTTACCTTCTCTGGGTCGGGGAGCACCTTATCGTGGGCGATGATGAACCCCAGGAAGGACGTACTCCTGGCGTAAAATTCACACTTTTCTGCCTTAACGTACAGACGGTTCTCCAGCAGCCTTTGGAGGACCCGCCTCACGTGGACCTGGTGCTCATCCCTGGACTTGGAGAAGATGAGAATATCGTCCAGGTAGACGAACACGAAAAGGCCAATGAAGTCCCGGAGGACGTCATTAATGAGGCGCTGGAAGACTGCAGGAGCGTTGGTCAACCCGAACGGCATCACCAGATATTCAAAGTGGCCGTTCGGGGTACGGAAGGCCGTTTTCCACTCATCTCCCTCCCGGATCCGGACGAGGTGGTAAGCGCTGCGTAGGTCCAGCTTGGTGAACCAGGTCGCCCCCTGGAGGGAGTGGAAAGCAGTGTCCATGAGAGGCAGGGTGTAACGGTCCCTCTCCGTGATATTATTGAGGGCCCGGTAGTCGATACAAGGGCGGAGGGACCCATCCTTTTTCCCCACGAAGAAGAACCCTGCCCCCACGGGTGACGATGATGGGCGGATAATCCCAGCACTTAATGATTCCTTCAGGTAGGCGTTCATCGTCTCCTTCTCCGGCGCAGACAGGCTGTAAAGGCGACCAGAAGGTAAGGGAGCCCCCTGGCGGAGGTTGATGGCGCAGTCATAGGGCCGATGAGGGGGAAGAGACATAGCTTTCGCTTTGCTGAACACCATACCCAGGTCGTGAAATTCTGGGGGCACCAGAGACAGGTCCGGGGGTGCAGCGTCCGTCGCAGGGGGAGGAGCGGACGGAGAGCAGGCAGCGGACTGAAGGCAGGTGCCCATACAGAACGTACTCCATGCCGAGATCCCAGCTGATTTCCAATCCAGGACCGGATTGTGAAGGCGGAGCCAGGGATACCCCAGGATGACGGGCGACACAGAGTTGGGAAGGACGTAAAAGGTCATCTCCTCCCGGTGGTTTCCCGAGATGATGACCGGTAGGGGAACAGTTTGATGTGTCACTCTCCCGAGGGTGGCACAGGAGAGGTGGATCAGGGAGATGGGAGTGTTGAGTGCCTGGCAGCGGATGCCCAATCGGGTTGCCAGGCTTTGTGAAATGAAGCTGCCTTCTGCGCCCGAATCCACCAGTGCGTGGGTGAGGTGCCCAGTAGGGTTATGGCAGAAACGGATGGGCAGCTTCAATTGAGTAAGAGATCCTAACCGATTGACATCCGCGAGGCTTCCAACAGTGACTCGCGGACCCCACCGACTGGCTTTCCGTGGACAACGCTCCACGGTGTGTTGGTCGCCTCCGCAATACATGCAGAGGCCCAACTCACGGCGGCGTTGTTTCTCCACAGGGGAAAGTTTAGTCCAGCCCGTCACCATCGGCTCCGACTCCTCGGGGCGCGATGCTGGCGGCGCCGCCAGGGGGCGAGCTTGGAACAGGTGCGGCGAGGCTCCACGAGGGCGAGAAGAAGAAGACCTCCGCCCCGAGGAGCGCTCGCGCAGCCTGTTATCCAAACTTATCACTAAGGATGTCAGCTCCGCTAGCGTCCCAGGGATATCCCGACCAGCCAGTTCATCCCTCAGATCACTATTGAGGCTGCGGAGGAACAGGCCACAGAGGGAGCGTTCCTCCCAGCCCAATTCCTCCGCCGCTACCCGGAAGTCGACCGAGTGGTCCGCTGCCGACCGGCTTCCCTGCTGGAGAGCGAGAAGCCGATCGACCTGGACCGTTTCGGTTTGTGAGTGGTCAAAGACCTCCAGAAAGCGCCTCACGAATTGGTCATAGGTGAGGGTGGCATAACTGGGCCTCGCCATTACGGCGTAGGTCCAAGTTAACGCACGCCCCTCCAGAAGATTCCCTATGTAACCAATTCGACTGTGATCCGAGGGAAAATCTCCGGGCACACGGTGGAACACGGACTCACACTGCATAATAAACCCCCGCGCTCCGCCGAGCTTACCGCTAAAGCGGGCGGGGGTCGGAATCGGCGTGAGCCGAACCGGTGCCACTGGAGCCGGCTGGACGGCCGCTGGAACAGCAGGAGCCGCGCCACCCTGGCGAGTCGGGAGGAACGGCTGTTGGGGATCCAAGCGGTTCAATCGGTTAGTCAGTTCTAATAATTGATTAAGAACCACCTGTTGCTGATAAACAATCTGATCCACCCGAGCCTCGAGGATGGTAAACCGGTGTGCGAGCCCGCCGTCCGCCGAGCCGCTCTGCTGAAGCCGTACTGACATAACGTTCGGCTCAGGAGACGCACACACACAGGCTCAGAGTAGTTCAAACTGTTTATTAACAACAGGGATGTTTGGGTGCGTGTCTGCGGAATGTTAATGTGTTGGTGGTGGCGTCTGCTTCGGACCCAGAGGCAGGAGACCGTTCAGCCGGCAACCCTATGGGAGAAATTGGACACAGGGTGATGAGCACACACCAACACAGGAGGAGAATAGGCGAGGGAGAGAAGCTTACTTGTTTGGGCAGATGACTGGCGCTTCAAGGATGGAAGCCCGGGAGACAGCCACCTGCAGGGCTCGGTGCAGCAGCGAGGAGAGACGAGGGACGGGGTTGTCCGCCGCCGAGGAATCCACCTGTGCACAGGGGAGCAGACTGGAGAGATGAGGTAAGTGAACTTCTTACCGGTAAAGGGGATGCTGAAGAGAATGTGGTAGAAGTCCATGCAAGGAAAATGAAGTCTACGGCTTCAGGCCGAAGCTCAGGGCGAGGCGGCTTTTATCCTTCGCCGCTGACGAGTAGCAGGTGCGTGAGCAGGTGGCGCCGCTGATGAATGGCGCGGCGTGACACTACCTGGATAAAGATTATTCAAAAATGGATTTTCATCTCCAAAAGGAATTTGAGGGACTGAATCATGTCTCTATCACAGCTGACATTTGGACTGAACTTTCCAAGTAACTAATTACTTTAATCATGCAGTAATTGGTAAAGTAATTCAGTTACTTTTGAAAAGAAGTAACTAGTAACTGCAGGTGCATCTCAATAAATTAGAATGTCAACAAAAAGTTTATTTAGGTAATTCAATTTAAAAAATTAAACTTCTATATTATATAGAATCACTACACAGAGAGTGATATATTTCAAGTGTTTTTTTATTTTAATTTTGACAATTATAGCTTTCAGCCCATGAAAACCCCTAATTCAGTTTCTCAAAAAATTAGAATATTACATAAAATTAATTAAAAAAAATAGTTTTTTAATAAAAATGTTGGCCGACTGAAAAGTATGTCCATGTACACACTCAATACTTGGCCGGGGCTCCTTTTGGATTAATTACTATATCAATGTGACGTGGCATGGAGGTGATCAGTCTGTGGCACTGCTGAAGTGTTAAGAAGGTCCAGGTTGCCTTGATAGTGACCTTCAGCTTGTCTGCATTGTTGGGTCTTGTCATGTATCTGAGCTCAGGTTTTCTCTGAGCTCAGATCCTCACTTTATTTCTAAGTTTTATTGTCTGTTGTCATTATTTTGTGGTTAGTCTTTGTACATTTGTTTGGTGTGTGAAAGTTCTTCCCCTCTTTCTCTCACCAGACTCTCCCCACCAGCTACCACTGCCTGCTTCTCTGCCAGCTCAGCTGTGGCAGCTTGGTAATTAGGTCACTGCTCGACTGTTATTCAAACCTGCAGCTCATTAACTGTTGCATATTTAAGCACTGGGTTTCCTCTGGGTTAGTGCAGCTGAATTGTGGTGTCAAGACTGGTTTCCTCCTGATCATTACTCTGATCAGTCTCTCATCCCCTCCTGAGTCAAACTGGCTCAGGAGTGACTAAATCTGTGTTTCTTGTTTGCTTTTTGTATATGCAGCACTATTTTGGACTCTTTATGTTCTTTTTGCTATTAAAATGCACAAAACTTCATTCAGCACGTGGGCTCATCTTTCTGCTCCATAGGAGCATATGTAGCACTTGAGTTAGTGTTGTGCTAAATATGTCAAAAACATTGCCCGAATTTATTAATAATTCTGTTTTATGCACAGAGTCCCATTGTTTATTCTGTAATGTAGTTATACATCTGCACCAATAGGTGGCAGTCACACTACAGATTGTTCTTTACCTTGAACTGCGGCCATTGGTCAAGTTTGGGTTTTTTTGATGAGGCTCTCTGATTTTGAGCTGCTGAACAAGACACAAATGGTGCTCTGTATGTTTGCTGCATTGACCTTTTTGAGGTAAATAAAAGAACTCGTTTTTCTACACCAAGTTGTCCTGGAGTGGTGTAACATTTTGGAGGTCCCACCGAGATCGATATTTTTGGATTACCTCACGGAGAGAGACTGAAAAAGACAACGGAGATGGTAAAGAATTGTGCCAGAGCCAGAGGCTAACGCTAAAATACAGCTTGAGTCTAGCTAGTGCGACACAAACCGCATTGTTTTTTTAGTCAAATCCAGTGAAAAGGCTAATTTTGCAAGCATGTCTGAGCATCACAAAGATTTTTTTGTTGAAGCTGGAACAGAAATTATGTGACCTTTTTGTGAAAGAACTGCTAAGAGTATGTGAACTGTGGAATATTACCGGAAAAGACAATGAAGATATTTCAAGCAAAACTCGCAGCACTCTTGTTAAGCTCATTATTCAGTTTTGTGAATGAGATGAGCTTTTGCAAAGTGAAGATGAAGGCATGTCTGTGCTTTTGGAGTTAAACGATGTGCTAGACTCGCTCATAGAGGCACGGTCATTGGCTGTCGGCGCGGGAGCGGCGGCCCTGTCTTCATCCATCGATGCGTCGGTGACAGTGGTGATTACGCGCCTGAATCAGCCCACGGCAGTGGGACAGGACCAGGCGCCAGGAGAGGACCTTGTACCGTCAGTGTCGGAGGCATCGCAGGAGCATCAGGCGGCCCTGAGGACAACGCTGGACGGCGGGACTCAGCACAGAGGGAGAGACTCCACCAGCAACAGCTGCTGCAGTGCTTCTTTAGTTGGATTCAAGAAAGATTTCATGATAAATGGTCACGTGGGTGAGTCAACATCAAAAGACACCTTGAGCTTCAGTAGTTTGGAGCATCAGATTGAAAGTGGCTTAAGAAAGGGCTACTCTGAAACTGAGATAGTGGATGCTGTAGTCCATGCCATAAGCCCTGGACTGAAGCTAAAGAGCTATTTAGAAGAAAAAGTACATCTCACATTGACCAACCTGAGACAAATACTAAGAGCCCATTATGTGGAAACAGATACAACTGTGTTGTATCGACAACTGACCAAAGCAACACAGGGAACAAATGAAACACCCCTTGAGTTTCTGATTAGAGTACTGGATTTGCGTCAGAAAATCCTCTTTGCATCAGAGCATACTCAGTCTAGCCTGAAGTACAACAAAGAGCTAGTTCAAAGTCAATGCTTTCAGTCAATTATGACCGGACTGTAAAATGACAATGTCAGAGCAGAAATGAGGATGCACCTACATGATGAAAACAGCAGTGATGAGCTCCTGTTACAGAAAATGCAAACCGCACAGTACAATGAAAGTGAAAGAGCTCTTAAGACAAAGGCAAATAAGTCAGCTCTCAGAGCAGGACTACATGTAGTTGAACAGACTGAAACACTGAATGACCCTGTACAGGCCAACCTGTAGCTACAGTAAACCAAAGAAACCAGTCAAAGACAACTCACTATTCTCTAAAATAGAAGAAAGTAATACTGCAGTCAGAGAGCTTAAAGGTCAGGTAGCCTCACTTGTGTAGACTGTTCAACGTGACATAAAACATGAGAGTGACAAGCAAACCAAATCTTGCAAAAAGTCAACTCAGAGAAAGAAAAGACAATGTGCTGCATGTCAACAAGAGAACAAGGACTGTAGCCATTGCTTCAAATGTGGCAGTGACTCTCACTGAGCAAAGGGATGTAGAGTAGGGGGGAGTCAGAAACAGGGAAACCGGCAGTGGCTGTGATCAGTGATTTACTAATCAGTGATTTACTAATCACCCAATCAGTGATTTACTAAGCAGTGATGAACTTTTAGATCTGAGAGTTGTAAACGGATCTGAAATCCCCTTTCAAGGCTGGGTAGAAGTTAGCCTTAGCCTTTGTGATCCAAAAGGGAAAGCCACTGCTCAGGATGAAGTTGTAGTTCCAATCTTAGTGAGTTGTGATATTATGCAACAACCAATAATAGGGTTTAATGCCACTGAAGAACTAATAAAGCAGAATCCTACTCAATCTAGTGACAGAGTGGCCTTACTCAGAAGTTCACTAAAAGTTGGAGCAGGCAAAGCAAAGGTGCTTTTGAACCTGATCCACACAGCTACGAGTGAGACAGCTACTTACCCAGTCAGAACAGGATGTACAGTGGTTGTAGTGCCAAGTGGACAAATACACTGCATTAGCTGCCCTATTAAAACAGACCTAAAAGTACAGACAGAAATGCTTTTTGAGCTAGATGAAAACTTATCTTTAGATAAGTTAAATGTATTTTAATCACTTTTTTCCATCTACCGTTAGCTCTCACTTCTGTTTATCAAGCCTCTTGCACCTGTGTGTGCACTCAGTGTCATCGAATCGCCTTCTTTAGCCTTCTGTTCACCTTTCATCGGTGTTTTTGTTAGCTTTGGGTTAGCCACTAGCTATGGCTACTAGTTCTCCTTCCCCTTCTCCTCTGGTGTGCTCTCTCTGTCAGATGTTTAGCTACACTTCTGCCTCCTTTAGAGATAATGGTAAATGTAATAAATGTTGTCTTTTTGAGGCGCTCAAGGTGAGGTTGTCTGATTTGGAATTCCAGCTCCACTGCATTGAAACACCGTCTGTACCAGTTAATAACGACGGATGCCCCTTAGCTGCAGCGGAGCTCCCTAGCATAGGGCGACCTGCTAGCAGTCCTCCAGTCCTCCTCAGCAGCGAGGAGACTGGGTGGGTGACAGTGAGAAGGAAGGCTAGCCGCAAAGCCCCAGTTCACCACCAACCTGTTCATGTTTCTAATCGCTTTTCCCTGCTGAGCGACACACCCGCTGAGGAAAAAACTCTGATCATTGGTGACTCTGTAGTCAAGAAACGTGAACCTAGAGACTCCAGCAGCCATAGTTAAATGCATTCCTGGGGCCAGAGCAGGCGACATCGAGTCAAATTTGAAAATGCTCGCTAAAAGTAACTGTAAATACTCCACAATTGTTATCCACGCTGGCATCAACGACGTCTGACTCCGGCAGTCGGAAGTCACAAAACTTAATGTGGAATCGGTGTGTGACTTTGCAAAAACAATGTCTGCCTCTGTAGTATTCTCTGGGACCCTCCCCAATCTGACCAGTGATGACATGTTTAGCCGCTCGTCATTCTTCAACCGCTGACTGTCTGTATGGTGTCCTCCAAACAATGTGGGCTACATAGACAATTGGAACTCATTTTGGGGAAAACCTGGTCTTATTAGACGAGACGGCGTCCATCCCACTTTGGATGGTGCGTCTCATTTATCTAACAATCTGGCATCGTTTTTATCCAAATTTCCAAAACATTGACAACTCAGAGTTGGGACCAGGAAGCAGAGTCGCAGTCTGACATGCCTCTCTGCAGCTCCTCTTCATCCGCCACCCCTCAACTTAGCCCCTGTCTTCCCCATCAGAGAATCATTGTCTGCTCCCTCCAAAGTAAATTAAAATATAATGTATAAGCATCCCAAAGTGATTAAACAAAAAGTTGGTAAAACTCAAATTAAACATGAAGCCTCTAAATTGAATGATTTGGCCTCTGTTCCTCCTCATAATTTAAAAATTACATGCGGTTTGTTAAATATTAGGTCTCTAACTCCAAGGTCTCTGTTAGTCCATGATCTGTTAATTGATCATCAGATTGATTTAATATCCCTTACAGAGATTTGGTTAGGGCAAGAGGATTATGTTGGTTTGAATCAGTCAACTCCCTCTGGTTATTTAAACTGTCAAAATCCCAGAAGTTCTGGTCGTGGAGGAGGAGTAGCAACAATTTACCATTCCAAATTACTAGTTCATGTAAAGCAAAAAACACGTTATAATTCCTTTGAGGGCCTGGTCCTCAGTATTGTAAACCCAATTTTATTTGCCATAGTTTATCGTCCTCCATCAACCTACTCAGAGTTTTTATCTGAATTTGCTGAATTCTTAGCTGATTTAGTGCTGAAATCAGGTAGAATAATTATAGTAGGGGACTTTAATATACATGTAGACGTAGATAGTGATTGCCTTAATATGGCATTTAATTCAATATTAGACTCGATGGGGTTTTCTCAGAAAGTAGGAAATTCTATCCATTATCTCCACCATACATTGGACCTTGTTCTGACATATGGCATAGAAATAGAAAATCTGGTAGTGTTTCCTCATAACCCTGTACTGTCAGACCATTGTCTGTTAACCTTTGATTTTACTATTTCTGACTATCTGGCTTCTAAGGAAAAATATTACGACAGTGGATGCCTCTCAGATGATGTTACCAAATTTATGCAGATTATTTCCTCTATGCCATGTGTCAGCACAACGGAAATAAGCTATAGACAGCTTGCTCCTTCTGTAGTTGATAGCATGGTAGATAGTGTTACAGCTTCTCTGCATCAGACTCTAGACATGGTGGCCCCTTTTAAAAAGAAAAAGTCTAATCAGAGATTTCTAACTCCTTGGTTCAACACAGAAACTCGCAGCTTAAAACAGAAGACTCGTCAATTAGAAAGAAAATGGCGCTCCGCTAATTTAGATGAAATCTATTTATCTTGGAGAAATCATCTTTCAATTTATAAAAAATCTCTGAGAAAAACTACAATGAATCATTATTCTGCATTAATAAAATGGAACAAGAATAATCCCAGGTTTCTTTTCAGCACTGTAGCCAGGCTGACAAAGAGTCAGGACTCTGTCAATCCGAACATTCCCTTAGAGCTTACTAGTCAGGACTTTATGAACTTTATCAATAATAAAATTTCATCTATCAGAGATAAAATCAGTCAGATTCTTCCCACCGTTAACTTAAATACATAAATACAGTAACTACTACAACTCCTTCAGTTGACATCTGTTTGGATCAGTTTACTCCAATTGACCTTTTAGAGTTAGACAAAATAGTTTCCTCATCCAAGCCTTCAACTTGTCTTTTAGACCCTATTCCTACCAGGTTATTTAAAGAAGTCTTCCCACTTATTGGTAGCTTTATTCTTCAAATAATCAATTCTTCATTAACTTTAGGCCATGTACCACAGGCTTTTAAAACTGCTGTAATTAAACCCTTACTCAAAAAGCCAACGCTGGATCCAGGAGTTTTAGCTAACTATAGACCAATCTCTAATCTCCCTTTCATTTCAAAAATCATAGAAAGAGTTGTTGCTATGCAATTATTTGACCACTTGCAGGGAAATGGTTTATTTGAAGAGTTTCAATCTGGGTTTAGAATCCATCATAGTACTGAAACAGCCTGAGTGAAGGTCACTAATTACCTCCTTATCGTATCTAATAATGGACTTGTTTCTGTACTTGTCCTTTAAGACTTTAGTGCAGCTTTTGATATTATCGATCATAATATTCTACTGGATAGATTAGAACATTATGTTGGACTTAATGGAACTTCATTGCAGTGGTTTAGATCTTATTTATCTGATAGGTTCCAGTTTGTTCATGTCAATAATGAGTTTTCTTTCAACTCAAAGCTTTGTCATGGAGTTCCACAGGGATCTGTGCTAGGCCCTACTCTTTTTTTTTCCCACAATATTTTTTATTGAACCTTTTTTTTTTTTACAAACATAGCACACACAGTCAGACACTAACACAAAAGTAATTTAAAAATTAAAAAGAACAATAACAAAATAACAACAAAAAAAGGCATAATAAAAACAACAACAGCCATTAACAAAAACTAGTCAACAACAATGCTCCTCTATTTAGTCTAGGTAATCTATTACATAAGAATACATAATATACATTCACCAGCTTGGAATTTGCAAGGTCCACACATGTCATTCACCTTCTTCTTCAGAAGTTATGTTTAATTTCTTTACATAATCAATGAAAGGTCTCCATATATTCTCAAACACATTTTCCTTTGATTTCAGTATATATGTTATTCTTTCTAGTGGAAGGTTTGTTAACATCTGTCTTAACCACTGAGTCACATCTGGTCTATGAGTCTTTTTCCACAGTAGTGCAATACATTTTTTGGCATTAAGCAAACTGAGATCTATGAATGCTCTTTCACTCTTATTAAAGTTATGTTATAGACCCAACAAAAACAGTTTAGGGTTCAATGTGATTTGTTTTGAAATTATTTTTTCAATTGTTACCCTCACCTCTTCCCAAAACATTCTGATTTTTCTACATTCCCATAAACAGTGAAATAGGGTTCCTTTACTTTCCATACATTTTGTGCATGTATCTGGTATGTTTTTGTTATATCTATTTAATTCCACTGGTGTAACATACATCCGCATTAACCATTTAAAATGTATCAGTTTAAGACGTACATTTATTGATTTGGTTTGAGCTCCTGCACAAGCCATTTCCCATTGTTCCTCTGAAATTTCAATTTGCAGGTCTTCTTTCCAGTCATTCAGTCTTTTCTGTGAGTTTTCACTTGAGCTTAGTGTCAATGAGTTGTAAAACTCTGAAATAATACCCTTTGTGGTCTATATTACTCATATATTCCATACCTACATATGTTAGAACATGTGAAATGTTTGGTGACTGCATATGTAAGGAACTTCACACCTCTGAAAGGACAAAGGAATCTCATCTCTTTGTGAAGAACAAAGACATCCCAGGGCGCGACGGCCAAGACCGGACGAGTCACCCTCACCCCCCAAGGCAAGGAGAGGAATTCCCATCACCTCCCAAGAGGAGGAGAGGAAATAACAGGACAATGGGGGGATTAAGATAACGAGGGATGTCAGCCTTTGTAATGCCTGTCTTTTAATGTGTGCCTGTATTTAATCAGCGAGCTGGCAGAATTCTTCCTCTTTTTGCCTTCTGCCACACTCTGCACCTGATGAGACAAGATAGAAGAGCTGATCATTAAAACGCTGCTTTTAAACAAAATCGCCTCATTATTTCCAGCTCCTCTACACTGGTGACCTTGACGCGAGTATGGACCGGAGGCGTTCTTCTTCAAGCGACTCATCCGTGGCGACTCAGGCAGACGCCAGCAACTACGCAGACGAGGGAGCAGACGGACAGCTGTTCCCCCCGGCAGAAGGAATTGAGAGGGCTCAACCGAGCTCCAGCACCTCCGTGAGAGCCGAAGCAAGGCACTCTCACCCGGCGGGCACAACAGTGATGGTGTGCACGAACGCCGTCGCTGCCAAGCTGCCAGACTTCTGGCGAGAAGACCCCGCCTCTTGGTTTCAGCAGGCTGAAGCCCAATTCATACTGGCAGGCATCACGGCAGACGATACAAAATTCTATCATATCGTCTCCAAACTCGACTCCGCCACTTCGAAGTGTGTGCAGAGCTTGATCCAGCGACCACCGACCCGGGACAGGTACGAGACGCTCAAGGCGACCATCGTGGCGAACTACGTCCCATCAGCGGAGGAAAGAGCCGAGAAGATCCTGGCGGTCTACGGCCACAGAGGGGGCAATCCGAAGGCCCTCATGGAGGATTTACTGCAGCTCAAGGAAGAGGACAATGACAATTTCCTCTTCCAGTTTATTTTCCTCAGCACGCTGCCGCCAC
The DNA here is from genome assembly GCA_020510985.1 of Pholidichthys leucotaenia. NCBI lineage: Eukaryota > Metazoa > Chordata > Actinopteri > Cichliformes > Pholidichthyidae > Pholidichthys > Pholidichthys leucotaenia. The sequence continues at coordinate 224,704,692 of CM035841.1, forward strand.
ACATGAGAGGGACTCTCGCCAGCATGAAGTGCAACAACCACCAAGACTTCCGCACACTGGCCAGCGAGGCTCATCGGCTTGTCAACGCCTGCAAGGAACTGACACCCACAGCGGCATCCGCAGACCTCAAAACTGACGCCCCGAGCCATGGAGAGCCACAAACCACAGAGCAGACCCAGCCCACGGTGACAGCGGCGCGGCCCAAACGTAACAAACAGAGCGACGTCTGTTATTATCACCACCGCTTCACCGAGAAAGCCCGCAAATGCGTTCCCCCCTGCAAATTTACGATGTCGGGAAAACGCCAAAGCCGAGAGCCGTTAACAGCAGCGGTTCTCGGCGAGAAAAATAAGCTGTTGTACGTGACGGATGGACACACAGGCAAGCAGTTCCTCATCGACACAGGAGCTCAGCTGAGTTTCGTCATGCCCTCCCACGCAGATCGAGCCATGGGCACCCGGGGCAACGGAGCAGTGGCAGCCAACGGCTCTGACATCGACACGTTCGGCGAAAAGAGCCTGCACCTCCTCATCCACGGCTGCAGCTACAGATGGACATTTGTTGTAGCGGCGGTGAGTTTTAACTTGTTAGGCGCAGACTTTTTGTGTGCACACGGGTTATTAGTGGATCTAGCAAATAGGCGCCTGGTTAATGCACTATCTTTTGCCTCTATTCCATGCTCAGCTCGAGTTTCTCCACCACCTGTGCAGGCCAATGTCACCACGGCAGGAGGTAAGTTTGAGCAACTCCTCACCCAATTTCCAGCACTCACAACCCCCAAATTCTCAGCCACTGTAGCTAAACACGGAGTTAAACACTTCATTCCGACAACGGAACCTCCCGTTTTTGCCAAAGCTCGCCGCTTAGACGTGGCCAAGCTCAACATAGCACGGGACGAGTTTGCAACTCTCGAAAAATTGGGCATTGTTAGACGCTCGAAGAGCCCCTGGGCTTCACCACTTCACATGGTTCCGAAATCCGACGGTTCTTGGAGACCGTGCGGAGATTACCGCAGATTAAACAACGCTACAGCGCATGACCGCTACCCAATCCCTCACATTCAAGACTTTTCACTGCATCTAGCGGGTGCGCGCATTTTTTCAAAGATAGACTTAGTCCGCGGTTATCACCAGGTCCCAGTCCGAGCTGAAGACGTTCCTAAAACAGCGATTATAACCCCTTTCGGCCTTTTTGAATTCATGCGAATGCCTTTCGGCCTCAAAGGCGCTGCCCAAACTTTTCAACGTATGATGGACGCGGTCCTACGCGACCTCCCCTTTGTCTTCGTCTACCTCGACGACATGCTGGTAGCCAGCTCGTCCAAGGAGGAACACGAGCAGCACCTCACTACCGTTTTTCAGAGGCTGGAAGAGCACGGGCTAATAATCAATCCAGCCAAATGCAAATTCGCCGTTTCGCAAATTGATTTTTTGGGACACAAAGTCTCTCCGAAGGGGGCAGTTCCGCTTCCAGACAAAGTTCGGGCGATAGAAGGTTTTCCATGGCCCCAAACGGTCAAATCGCTACAGGAATTTTTGGGGATTGTTAATTTTTACAACCGCTTCCTCCCCCACGCAGCTCAGCTCATGCAGCCCCTATATGACGCGCTCAAAAAAAAGAAGGCTTCCAACGCGGTCGAATGGACCCCGGAGCGCGAACGCGCTTTCGTGGAAGTAAAAAACATCCTAGCTAACGCCACAATGTTAGTTCACCCAGATCCCTCGGCCCGCATTGCACTAACCACAGATGCTTCAGACCTGGCCATAGGGGCGGTTGTAGAGCAACTTGTCAGCGGGGTCTGGCAACCTTTAGCATTCTTTAGCAAATCGCTAAACCCAACTGAATGCAAATACAGCACTTTTGACAGAGAGCTGCTGGCGCTTCATTTGTCCATCCGCCACTTCCAGTTTTGGTTAGAAGGGCGGAGTTTCACGGCTTTTGTAGACCATAAACCGCTCACCTTTGCTATGGCTAAAATTTCAGAACCATGGTCGGGCAGACAACAAAGACAGCTGGCTGCGATTTCAGAGTTCACCACAGACATTTGAGACACGTAGCAAGCAAACTTAACGTAGTAGCGGACTGTCTCTCTCGCGCTGTGGCACTGCCAGAGCGTGAGGAGACAGATTATACTGCCTCAGCAGCGGAACTCTTCACTAACACAGACACATACGCAGCACCTATCCATGAAGGGATAGATTATGCAGCCACAGCAGAAGAACAAAACAGTGACGCGGACGTGCGCGCGCTCCTGTCTGGACCAACAGGGTTAAGGCTGGAGAAAAAAGGGTTACGCGATGGCGTGCCCCCCCCTAATATGCGATATTTCAACCGGCCGACCTTGCCCGTTAGTACCAGCTGCTTGGCGCCGCCGCATTTTTGACGCAATTCACTCCCTCGCGCACCCAGGTGTGCGCGCCTCGGTCAAAATGGTTGCTGAAAAGTTTGTGTGGCCAGGCCTGCACAAAAACGTAAAAGAGTGGGCAAAAACTTGCATTTCTTGTCAACGCGCCAAAATACACAGACACACAAAAGCCCCTCTGGAGCCTTTTCCAATCCCTGCTAGAAGGTTCGACCACATTCATGTCGACCTTGTGGGACCACTACCTTCCTTCCAAGGTTTCACACACCTGCTAACAATGATAGACCGCACCACGCGCTGGCCAGAGGCAGTTCCTCTAGCGGCAACTACAGCGGAGGAAGTCGCTCGCGTTTTTCTGACAAACTGGGTGGCACATTTCGGCGTCCCATCGGACATCACGTCCGATAGGGGGCCTCAATTTGTCTCAGAGCTCTGGTCAGCCATGTCCAACAGCTTAGGGGCAACAATTCATCGCACCACCGCTTATCACCCTCAGGCTAATGGGTTATGCGAGCGTTTTCACAGGTCCTTAAAGGCCGCCCTCAGAGCCTCACTAACGGACACAAATTGGGTAAATAAACTTCCCTGGGTTTTATTGGGGTTGCGTGCTGCACCTAAAGAGGATCTAGACGCTTCCCCTGCAGAATTGGTCTTTGCTCAGCCTCTCAGACTCCCAGGTGAATTTTTACCAGAGAACCCAGAGCCAGTCCCAAGGTTTTTAGGCAGCAACGGACCGGACTCTCTCCCCGGTCCAGCTCATCACTCCTTCCCACGAGTTTTTGTCCCTCAAACTTTAAAAAACGCTGAGTTCGTTTTTGTTAAGCATGAAGCTCTAAAACCAACGTTACGCCCAGTATTCGATGGCCCTTACAGAGTGCTGGAACATGGTGATAAACACTTTGTGCTTGATTATGGGGACAGAAAAGAAACAGTCAGCATTGACAGACTTAAACCTGCCTTCTTGTTGAAAGACAAACCTGCACAGTTGGCACGAGCACCTCGGCGAGGTAGACCCCCCAAGGGAAAAGTCTCAGCCCCCAGGCAGGGAACAAATAACCTCTCTACTTCCCACACTGCAGATTCCTCACAGGAAGGTCCCAGCAGGACGCCTAAACCAACCTACAGCAGTTTTGGGAGAAGAATTAAACCCGGGCAGCACAGGGACTGATACCAACCACTCCACAATTATTCTCTAATTGTGCTGCAACAGTTTAGGACTGACTTATGATTTTACTATACTGTTATGATTACCACTGAACTCTCTTAGAAGCATGGCTGCTGGAAAGTTCTTCTGTGGCAACAGCTGTAACACGTAGTATGTCGTAGTAACTGTTCTAGACTGTAAATCTTTCTGTTGTCCTTTCCTAGTTGTTTGGGGGGGCTGTGGTCTATATTACTCATATATTCCATACCTACATATGTTAGAACATGTGAAATGTTTGGTGACTGCATATGTAAGGAACTTCACACCTCTGAAAGGACAAAGGAATCTCATCTCTTTGTGAAGAACAAAGATGTCCCAGGGCCAAGACCTGACGAGTCACCCTCACCCCCCAAGGCAAGGAGAGGAATTCCCATCACCTCCCAAGAGGAGGAGAGGAAATAACAGGACAATGGGGGATTAAGATAACGAGGGATGTCAGCCTTTGTAATGCCTGTCTTTTGATGTGTGCCTGTATTTAATCAGCGAGCTGGCAGAATTCTTCCCCTTTTTGCCTTCTGCCAAGCTCTGCACCTGATGAGACAAGATAGAAGAGCTGATCATTAAAACGCTGCTTTTAAACAAAATCGCCTCATTATTTCCAGCTCCTCTACACCTTTCTCTTACTATCTTTCGTCAAAAATTTTTCCAAAGTTGAATAAGTAGGTCGGGTGAGAGCATTATTTTGATTTGAACCAATAAAATTTCTAAGCTGAAGATATTTAAAAAAGTGCATTCTATTAAGATTGAATTTAAGCCTCAGTTCTTCAAAAGACATTATGTTACCTGAGTGTGGCAAATATAAGTCTTGAATCTTTTGAATCCCTTTTAAATTCCATACTTCAAATACAATATCCGCTCTCCCTGGTGTAAAATATTGATTACCCCATATTGGGCTAAATTGTGACAGTGTGGTTTATTTAAAATATTTTTTAGTTTCACACCATATTTTGATCATGTGCTTTACAACTGGATTTTTAAGTTGTTTCTGTAATTTTTTAGCCGAGTCTGGGTATATGAATAAGGGAAGAGGTAAAGGTAAATTGTATGATTCCATTTCAGTCCAGTGAGGAGGATCATTTGATGAAAAATAATGTCATAGACCTCAGTTGTGCTGACCAGTAATACAACATAAAGTTTGGACATTTCAGACCTCCACGATCAAATGGTAAGTATAGTAAGGACAAATGTAATCTAGCCTTCCTATTGTTCCATATAAATTCCACTAACTTTTTTTTAATTCTTGAGAATAGATCTGAAGGTGGTAGTAAAGGAATGTTTTGAAATAAATAAAGTATTTTTGGTAAGATATTACTTTTAAGTATATTAATTCTCCCGATCATCGACATTAGTAGTGACAATTAATATTTGTCATTAAGGCTTCATAGTTGGCACTGGTGACTGACTCTAGCTTAGGCAAAATTTGAATTCCTAAATATTTAAACTGATCTACAACATTGAATTGGTTTACCTCAGGAGATGGATGATTTCTCTGGGTCTCATTTAACATTAATATTGAAGATTTTGTTTTGTTTATTTTATATCCTGATATATCCCCAAAGTTTTTTTATTAAATTTAACAAGGTCGGAATTGATTTTTTAAATTCGACATAAACAAAATTATGTCATCGGCATACAGGGAGATTTTATGTTCTGTTGGTCCTACTTTAATTCCATATATTTGTGGATATAAACGTACTGCCATCGCTAAAGCTTCAATTGCCATAGTAAACAATAAAGGTGAAAGTGGACAGCCTTGTCGACATCCTCTATTGATTTTTTATTGATTTTGAGATATTGCTGTTTGTTAGGATTTCTGCTGTAGCATTATTGTATATTATCTGGACCCATTTTATGAAATTATTTCCAAGTCCAAACCTTTGTAGGACTTTAAAAAGATAGGGCCATTCGACCCTATCAAAGGCCTTTTCGGCGTCCAATGATAGGAGAGCTGTATCTGGTGCTTCTTTATTGGAATAAATAATATTAAATAGTCTTCTTACATTATGGAAGCCTTGTCTTCCCATTATAAAGCCATTCTGATCTCGGTTAATATTATTTGGTAATATTTCTTGTAGTCGTTTTGCTAAAATTTTACAGATTATTTTAAGATCAGCATTTAATAGGCTTATTGGTCTCATGTTTTCACATTTATTAGAGGGTTTACCTGGTTTTGGCAACAGTATAATTAAGGCATTATTCATGTATGATGGTAAATTACCATTTTGAAATGCTTCTAAAACCATTTCCAAAAGTGGTTTTATTAATTTATTCTTAAATTTTTTTATAGAGGTCGACTGGAAGACCATCTGGTCCTGCTCTTTTTCCTGATTTCATATTATCAATGGCTTGCCCAACTTCTTCTTGACTAATTTTAGACTCCAGTATCCCCCTGTTTTCATTTGGAATACCTGGTATGGATAATCCACCCAAAAACCCATTTAGTTTTGTTAAGTCAGTTTCATTTTTTGTATCATATAGTTTTTCATAATAATCTCTAAAGGCACTATTAATTTCTAAAGGATCTATAACTACCTGTCCGTTACTTATAATACTGGTAATTGGTGTCTTAGATTCTAATTGTTTAATCTGCCATGCCAATAATTTTCCTGATTTTTCACCTTGCTCATAAAAAGTTTGCTTCAATCTTAGAAGACTCGCGGCAGCTCTATTTGCTGATTTTGTTTTGTCATATTCAGCTCTCAGAATCACTAATTCGTTCTCTAACTGTGGGTTACTTCCTGCATACACCTTTTCTTGAAGAATTTTTATTTTACGTTCCAATTGGACTCTCTCCTCTCGGGTCTACTTAGATTTTGAACCTGTATAACTAATAATATGCCCCCTAATAAAAGCTTTGAAAGCCTCCCACTTTATACATGCCGTTGTTTGTGTAGTATTGATATCAAAGAACTCATCTATCTGTTTTTCTATGTACTTAACAAATTCTTCATTCTGAAGCCATTTATGTTGAAAATGCCACCTAACTGGGCCCTTTGTCAATTTCTTATCTACATATACCAGCCAGCAGGGTGCATGATCAGAGATCACAATGTTATCATAGAAACAGTTTTGAATCTTGGACCTTAATTCTGTAGAGATCAAAAAGTAGTCTATACGTGAGAATGTCTTATAGGTATTAGAATAACAAGAATAGGCTTTGACTTGTGGTTTCATTTCTCTCCATATATCTAGCAATCTCAATTCTTTCATAAAATGATTAATGGTCATCTTACATCCATTGTGCGTACAGTCCAGTCCTGTTGATCTATCTATACTGGGATTCAATGTACAATTAAAATCCCCTGCTATTATATGTTGCCCTGTAAGTGATGATAAAGTGAGGAATAAATTAACAAAGAAGTTTTGATCATCAATATTGGGGCCGTATAAGTTCACCAGATTTATATTTTCTAATAACAAAGATCCTTGGATAATTAGATATCTTCCAAATTTGTCTCTAATTACATTTTTCGTTTGAAATCATAACTCCCCTAGCTCAGGATGAAAATGATGAGGTGAACACGTTACCTTGCCATCTTCTCCTAATTCTTTTTACATCCTCCTCTAATAGATGAGTTTCTTGTAAAAATACAATTTTTGAATCTATGTCTTTTATTTTATTCATGACTTGTTTAAGTTTTTTAAGATTTTGTAGACCTCTGCAATTCCATGAAGTTAAATTAAGATTAACGCTTTGATCTATGATCAATAAGGAGTTTGAGATTACTTTGCAATATGAACATACTCTTACAGAGAAGCAAAAACATGGATGATAGAACATTCATCCTACAAACTAAACAAAAACAGATTCCCTTTCCCCACATTCGTGGTAATCCCCCCCAAATCAAAAAAATTCCATCTCCTGTTATAGCTAGTGACTGTTCCACACCTGCGAGGATCAGTCAAACCACTCTCTCTTTCTCCTCTCAATCACCCTGACTCTACTACTATTCTTATGACATTAACTCTCTTCTGTAGTTTTTTCAACATAACTTCAAAGTTTTATAGCAACGTTGTATATCATAACTTTTTTTTTAATACAGTCTGTATTTTGTAGACATGTTTATGTTTCAGATCAATCAGATGTCTGTACATATGTTTAAATGTTCTACCTTTGTCATGTTCATGCTTAGCTCCCGCCAGTCTCCTTTTGGATCTGCTTGATGAGCTCCTGCGCCTCTTGAGGGGTCTTGAAGGTGTGGGTTCTCCCCTTATATGTGACCAGCAGTCTTGCCGGATGAATTACTCCATGACGAATCCCTAGGTTGCGCAGCTCTTTGCGGGCGGGGTCGAACTGTTTTCTCAACTGTTGTATTCCTGCAGCCAAGTCCGGATAGAACTTTCCCCTTTAGCTCGCGCCGCATTGGTGACTGTCATCTTGTCTCTGTAGTTGAGGAACTTCATAATCAGTGTCCTCGGTGGTGTCTTATTATCTCTCGGTGGACCGATTCGGTGAGCTCTCTCTAAAACGACCGATGACTGCAGATCCACGTTATTCAGCGCTTCTGGAATCCACTTTTCCAAAAAGGAACATGGGTCCCGTCCCTCCGTTCCCTCCGGGAGGCCCACCAGCCTCAAATTATTCCGTCACGAGCGGGATTCCAAGTCTAGGACGATATCTTCCAGACGTCTGCATTTTAATTCCAGTGTTTGCAGTTTAGTTTGCAGGCTGGTGACATCATCTTCAGCGCTTGAAATTCGGACCTCCGCCTGCGACACTCGCTCCATGCAGTCGTTTATTTCTTTTCTCATACCTTCTATCGCTGTTATAATCCCGTCGAATTTAGACGAAAACTCTGTTCTCATGGAGTTGATGGCAGTGAGCACTGCGTTTGTCCCCTCTTCAACTGTTCCCGCTCCGCCGCTGGCTCCCTCCTCCGCCATTGACTCTGGAGTTTTCTCTGATTCGCTTCGAGCGTGGAAGTCTGTTAGTTTGGGTTGTTTTGTTGAGTTGCCTTTTCCTCCACCTAATTTTCCAGCCTTAGTCTTTACCATATCCGCGCCAAAACGCTAGGATGGGTTTTTGTTCCAATTAAGAGAGTTTTAGTAATTTTTTTTTATTTTCAAGAGCAGAGCAGTGTGAAACACGTCTTCCTAAGTGGCCGCCATAACCGGAAGTCCGGCCCTACTCTTTTTAGTTTATATAGGCTTCCGTTAGGCAACATTATTAGAAAGCACTGTATACATTTTCATTGTTATGCAGATGACACACAATTATACCTGTCAAGGAAGCCAGATGATAGTAATCAATCAGCCAAGTTAGAAGTCTGTCTTAAGGAAATCAAAGCTTGGATGACTTGCAATTTCTTGCTATTAAATTCAGATAAGACTGAAGTCATTCTTTTGGTTCAAAAAACCTTAGAAATTCCTTTCCAAATCAAACTTTTAGTTTGGATGCAGTTACTCTTTCTCTTAATAGCTCTGTGGGGAACCTTGGAGTTATTTTTGATTAAGATCTGTTTTTCAATTCACATATTAAATTCGTTTCTAAGACTGCCTTCTATCATTTGCGTAATATTGCCAAGATTAGGAGCATCTTGTCTCAGAGTGATGCTGAGAAACTGATCCACGCTTTTGTTAGCTCTAGATTAGATTATTGTAATTCTTTATTATCAGGTTGTCCTAAAATATCTTTAAAAAGTCTTCAGTTGATCCAGAATGCTGCAGCAAGAGTTTTAACAGGTACTAGAAAGAGAGATCATATCTCTCCGGTTCTGGCCTCCCTTCATTGGCTTCCCATAGAGTTTAGAATTAAGTTTAAAATCCTTCTTCTCACTTTCAAAGCTCTAAACAATCAGGCCCCTTTTTATTTAAAAGATCTGATATTACCCTATTATCCTAACAGAGCACTACGCTCCCAAAATGCTGGATTACTTGTAATACCTAGAATCTCCAGAAGTACAATGGGGGCAGAGCCTTCAGTTATCAAACTCCTCTCTTGTGGAACCAGCTGCCAATCTGGATTTGGGAGTCAGACTCAAACTCTGTTTTTAAAAATAGGGTTAAAACCTTCCTTTTTGATATAGCCTACAATTAGGGAGGGATCATGTGTCTCTGAGCCCTCCCTTAGTTAGGCTGCTAATAGGTTCAGACAGCTGGGGGACCTCCAATAATTGCACTGGGCCTCACTCCTTTCTTCACTCTCAGTGAATTTTTTTTTTTTTTTTTTTTTGCTGGTCATTAACATCTGTTTGTTCTCTCCCATAGATTGAGTCCCCATCGTGCCGGTTGCTCTCTACATGTCTGTTCTTTTCTTCTTCTTCTCTATCCCCTCACCCCCCAGCGAGTTGCAGCAGATGACTGCCCCTCCCTGAGCCTGGTTCTGCTGGAAATTTCTTCCTGTTAAAAGGGAGTTTTTCCTCTCCACCGTCGCCAAGCACTTGCTCACAGGGGATCGCCTGATTGCTGAGTCTTTCTGCAATTGTGGGGGTCCCCCCTACAGTTGAAAGTGCTATGAGATGACTGTTGTTCTGAAATGGCGCTATATAAATAAAGTTGAATTGAATTAAATTGAATTGAATCGATGAAGGACTAAAGTTTAACTGCCAGTTACTAAGTGTATCAGGCACCACCCATAAAGCTAAGATTTATGTCACTAATACTACAAAGCATGACATAGTTCTGCCAGCGAAGACCGTTATAGCTAGCATTGAGAGAGTAACCCACTGCTACTCGGTGAATCTGAATCAAAGTCAGATTAGTTCAGTTGAAGCTGAAAACTGTCAAAACTCACCTAACCCAGCTGGAAAGACTTGGGGCCTACCTGTCAATTTGGGTCACCTCACCACAGAACAACAAGCTGCTGTCATGGAGATGCTAAGGGAGGAATCAAGTGCATTTGCCAAGCACAAAGATGAAGTAGGCTACATTAAAAATCTGAAAATGAACATTAAACTGACTGATGAGATTCCTGTAGCCAAAGCCTACAATGCAGTCCCTCGTGCTCTCTATGATGAAGTTAAAAATCATATCCAGGACTTGCTGAATAGAGGTTTCATTTGCAAATCAACCTCACCTTATGCCTCTCAAGTGGTGTGCGTAAGGAAACGTGATGGAAGCCTAAGACTGTGTATCGATTATAGGGGCCTTAATAAAAAGACCATCCCAGACAGGCACCCTATACCTCGCATCCAGGAGATACTTGGTGGACTTGGCGGCAACATGTGGTTTAGTGTGCTTGACCAAGGCAAAGCATACCATCAAGGTGAAATCAGCGAGGACTCAAAAAAATACACAGCCTTTACAATGCCTTGGGGGTTGTATGAATGGAACAGAATTCCATTCGGTCTCACCAATGCACCCTCAGCATTTCAGCTCAGTATGAAGGAGAGTCTGGAAGGACTAAGGGACAAAATATGCATTCCATACCTGGATGATGTTTTAGTGTACAGTCAGACATTTGAACAACACATTGAGAACTTAAGATCTGCTCTCAAATGTCAGAAAGCTTGGGGAATAAAACTAAGACCTGACAAATGTGACTTGTTCAAAAATGAGGTTTGCTATGTAGGCAAAATCATTTTGGCAGGAGGTTACAAAATGGACAATAAAGAGGTACAAGCAGTACAAGCCCTCAAAAACACCCCTCCAACCAACATCAAAGAACTCTGCAAGCTGTTAGGGTTTTTAGGGTATTACAGGAGTTATGTGCAGGATTTTTCGAGACATGCAAAGTGCTTGCATGATTTGCTCTCAGCTGACCACACTCAAGACTCTAACTCAGAACTGCAGGTACGGTCAGCTAAGGCGGGGCAACCTGCACCTACCCAGAAAATTATATGGACTGACACTCACCAAAAAGCACTCGACTACTTGGTTGATGTTTTGACTAATCCACCTGTGATGGCTTACCCTAGGTTTGAGGATCTGTTTATTCTGCACATAGATGCATCGGAGGAAGGGCTTGGTGCAGTTTTGTACCAGAGACAGGAGAGTAAACTAAGAGTAATCAGATACGGATCAAGGACACTAACATCGGCTGAGAAAAACTATAGGCTGCATTCAGGGAAACTTGAGTTTCTGGCACTTAAGTGGGCTGTTATGGAGCGCTTCAGAGACTACTTGTTTTACGCCCCCTCAGTGACAGTCTATAGTGATAACAATCCTGTCACCTATGTTTTAAGTACAGCCAAACTAAATGCAACGGGACACAGACGGGTTTCCGAGTTGGCTGACTTTAACATAGCACTGAAATACCGACGTGGAAAAAGGAATATTGATGCAGACTTTTTGTCCAGAACACCTGCCAGTATTATTATTATTATTATTATTATTATCGCCTTTCACCTGAAACGGGTATATCCACAGTTCCTTCCTTACTTCTCTCCGCTCTGCGTCGAGCCCATCTTTTCTCGTGAGCTATCACTCTCTTTGTATTATGCGCCCTGCAAACTTTCCTCGTGAGGTTCTTCCATTCCGCTCTATCATGTACTACCAATTGCCATTGATCTAAAACATCGGCACACTTCAATGCATTTTTGCATGTGTCCTTAAAACGGAGTTTGGGTCGACCTACTTTGCGAGAACCATGAGCCAGCTCACAATACAGGAGTTCCTTCACCGGCCTATCATCATTCATTCGACAGACATGACCTAACCAGCGCAGGCGACTCATTACAAGCTTGATCTCGATGTCTTTGACGTGTGCCCGCCGCAGCACCTCCTCATTGCTGATGAAATCGTCCCACTTGATGTTTAGTATCAGGCGAAGGTGACGCTGTTGGATTATGCGAAGCTGCCTGACTTTGTGCTGGTATAGGGTCCAGGTTTCGCTGCCATACGTCAGGAGGGGCATAAGGCACTGATTGTAAACTGCGACTTTGGTAGAGACTGTGAGGTCATGCGAATCAAACACCCTCTTGCGCAGACGGCCAAAAGCACACGATGCTGCTTGAATGCAAGATGCAAGTTCTTCCTTCATAGAGCAGTCACTGCTGACATTACTGCCAAGATATGTGAAGCGAGTAACGTTGGCCAATTTGATGTCGTCAATAAAGAACTCAGCTGTATTGCCAATACACATGGTCTCCGTTTTGATTGTGTTGATGCAGAGACCCATTCTCTTAGTGACGTCATTGTAGGAGGATAATAACGTCTGCAGGCCCTCTGGTGTATCACTGAAGATCGCGATATCGTCAGCATACTGAGCTTCTCTAATATAATCTGTGAGGACTCTGGATTTCGCTTTTAATCTGCGGAGATCAAAAAGATCGCCATCGTAATGCAGTCTGATCTGTACGCTGCAGGTGTGCTTGATTTCTTTGAAAGCGAGCCAAAGTAGGACTGCTGCGTACATGCCAAAGAGTGTTGGAGCTAGTTTACACCCCTGCTTGACCCTGCTGTTGTATTCAAGGGATTGGTTGAGTTCACCATTGATAGCAAGTCGGGCGTGCACGTCCGTGTATAGTCTCTTGATGATTCTTATAAACTTTGGAGGACAGCCAAGTTTGCCAAGGATGATGAAGAGGAGCTCGCGATTGACCATGTCAAACGCCTTCACAAAATCCACGAAAGCTATGTACAAACATCTGCGCTGCTCTCTTGTTTTTTCCATCAGCTGTACTTCTACCGTTTCGATACCCTGACTGCGACTGGGGGTAGATATATTCTGCTAACAGGTGAAGCCTCTGCAAGATAACGTCCGCGAAAACTTTACCGACAGCACTGAGCAGTGAGATTCCTCTGTAATTGCCACAGAGGCTTCTGTCACCTTTTTTGAACAGAATTGCGATGATGGTGTCTATCCAGTCGGTTGGGATAATCTCTGTAGTCCAGCAGATGTTGAATAGGACAAGTAGGAAAGCTCTTAAGCGACGTCCTCCATGCACAGGTACTTCAGGTAGAATACCGTCTGGACCTGGGCTCTTTCCTAATCGGGTGTTTCTAAGGGCTTGGTCAAGTTCTTGGTCTTCAATCGGAAGGCTCATTGATTCGATAACTGGAAGCTGGTCTATGTCATCGACGATGCTCAAGTCAACATCCGTTGGTTGGTTTAATAAGTCGCTGAAGTGCTCAACCCAACTGTCCTTTATCTTGTCAGGAACAGTCAGGAGCTCACCATCTTTGGACTTCACAGGATGGGTGCTTCTGGATCTAGGGCCATAGACGGCATTGAGGGTAGCATAAAACTCTCTGTGGTTCTTCTCCTGAGAGTGCCGCTCTGCCTCCTCAGCTCTGTGCCGAAACCAGTCATTCTTTAGCTCTCTGATCCACCTTCTTAGAACATGCCTGTCCAAGTTCTTGTCTTGAAGCAGCTTTTGAATTTCTTGGTCCTGATCATCAAACCAGTCATTCTGCACTCGTTTCTTTTTGCCGAAGACATATGTGGCAGCATTCTGGAGAATAAGTCTGAGTTCATCAAAGTCCGCCTTGCAGGTAGACAACTTTTCGTCTAGGAAGAGCTCCAGTAATGCTTTTTTGTCATCATCCAAATGTGTGTCTAGCTTCTTGGGAGGCCTTGTACCACTCTTCTTGTTTTTAATAAAGAACAGGCACTTAGATACCAGGAGCTTATGATCGGTGAAGCAGTTTGCTGCTTGATTGACTCGTGTCACTGTAACATATGGTTTTGCGGTCCTATTGGATAGTACATGGTCGATTTGGTGCCAGTGCTTTGAACGTAGGTGTTGCCATGTGTTCTTTAAGGTGTTTTTCTGTTGGAACATAGTACCCATGACACTGAGCTGGAATCTGGTGCAGAATTCTAAGAGCATAAGCCCGTTGGAGTTCATTTTACCAACGCTGTGGCACACATATATGCACATATGTTGGTTTCAGATGCTCCACAGATATATCACTGTATGCTTATTGTATACTTCACGTCTCAGGGGAACAAAGGGACTGAGCCTTCCAGAGGTAACGGGAGGGTGTGAGATCTGGCCTTTTGTTTCAAGGAGATGGCCTTGAGAGATTTCCTGACCACCGGAGACTAGGAGGTGGATGGTGTTAAGATCGGGGGAAGTTACATTGTGACTGGGATTAAGTACCATGTGACTGTATGTTTGATTAAGCACCATGTGATTGTATGTTTGATGTCCTGGTATAAAAGGACAGATGTGAGAAGATTCATCCTCTTTTTCTGCTTTTGAATGTTGGAGAATGTCATTGTGAATAAAGCTGAACCTGAGGAATACACTCAGTCTCGTCCTTCACAACTCTCCACACTGGTGACCTTACGACGAAGCATGAGCAGAAGTAATTCTCCTGAGCCGGACTCGTCAGAAGCCAGCCTGACGAATTGGTTAGCGACGTGGAAGTGCGCGCGGCCCCAGTCCGCGTAGGGATAGATTATGCAGCCATGGCCGCGGATCAAGTTGCCGACGCGGACGTGTGCGCGCTCCGGTCTGGACCAACAGGGTTAAGGCTGGAGAACAGGGTGCTACAAGATGGTATGCCCCCCCTAATCTGCGATGTCTCCACGGGACGACCGCGCCCGGTGGTGCCAACCACGTGGCGCTGCCACGTTTTTGACTCTATTCATTCTCTGGCGCACCCGGGGGTGCGCGTGTCGGTCAAAATGGAAGGAGAGAAATTTGTATGGCCGTGCCTGCGCAAGCAAGTCAAGGAGTGGGCAACAGCCTGCGTGGCTTGTCAGCGAGCCAAAATACACAAACACACTAGAGCTCCCTTGGAGCCTTTTCACATCCCGGCTAAGCGATTCGATCACGTGCATGTCGACCTCGTAGGCCCCCTCCCGCCGTCACAGGGGTGCACACACCTTTTGACAATGGTGGACCGCACCACGCGTTGGCCGGAAGTGGTCCCACTGGCATCAACCACAGCCAAGGAGGTGGCGCGCACGTTTCTAACAGCATGGGTAGCGCGTTTCGGAGTTCCATCGGACATTACGTCTGACAGAGGTCCTCAATTTGTTTCCGAGCTCTGGTCAGCGATGGCCCGCAGCCTGGGGATAACGATCCACCGTTTATGCGAACGTTTCCATAGGTCATTGAAAGCAGCCCTCAGAGCGTCGCTTACGGATGCAAATTGGGTGGACAGGCTACCATGGGTTTTATTGGGGTTGCGTTCTGCACCTAAAGAGGATTTAAAAGCCTCCCCAGCTGAGTTGGTTTTTGCGCAGCCACTCCGGCTGACTGGGGAGTTTCTCCCGGATAATCCTGCGCCAGAGTGGCCCCCCACTCAGCAGTTGCAGAGCGACACGGGAGCGAGCACGCTTCCTGGCCCAGTTCATCACAGCTTCCCACGCGTTTTTGTGCCTAAAGCTTTAAAAAATGCAGAGTTTGTTTTTGTCAGACATGATGCACACCGCCCACCCTTACGCCCACCTTATGACGGACCATACAGAGTGCTGGAAACAGGGGACAAACATTTTTTGCTAGATTTGGGGGGCAGGAAAGAAATTATTTGTATAAACAGGCTCAAACCCGCTTTTGTGCTGGCTGACGAAGCGGTGCAGTTGGCGAGGGCTCCTCGGCACGGCAGACCCCCTAGAGAGCATTCCCCAGAACACCCACAGAGATTGACTAACAGTTCTAATCCTCAAACAGCAGCTCCACAGTGGAAAGACGCCGCAGGGGTGGTAAAGCCCGCTTACAGCAGATATGGAAGGCAACTGAGGCCCAAGCAACATTTGGACTGATGTGTAGTAATGTGACCATGACTTGCAAACTGTATTACATTTGTTCCATCTTAGACGTTTGGGGGGGGGGGGGGGTCATGTAGCACACATATATGCACATATGTTGGTTTCAGATGCTCCACAGATATATCACTGTATGCTTATTGTATACTTCACGTCTCAGGGGAACAAATGGACTGAGCCTTCCAGAGGTAACGGGAGGGTGTGAGATCTGGCCTTTTGTTTCAAGGAGATGGCCTTGAGAGATTTCCTGACCACCGTTGACTAGGAGGTGGATGGTGTTAAGATCGGGGGAAGTTACATTGTGACTGGGATTAAGTACCATCTGACTGTATGTTTGATTAAGCACCATGTGATTGTATGTTTGATGTCCTGGTATAAAAGGACAGATGTGAGAAGATTCATCCTCTTTTTCTGCTTTTGAATGTTGGAGAATGTCATTGTGAATAAAGCTGAACCTGAGGAATACACTCAGTCTCGTCCTTCACAACTCTCCACAACGCCATGTTTTCCAATTACATTCGGCCATGTTTGCCAGTATGGACTCGTATATGTCAGAGTGCACTGAGCAGTGTTCACCTGAAGTGTTAAGTGCAATATTAAACGCTGTTGAGACACAAAAAGAACAAAACGTGGACTGGATCTCCGCTATAACTTGCAATCCACAAGTAAATGAGATCATTGCTGACCATCAACCGGACGTGAAAATTACAAAACTGGAACTGTTACAAGCTCAGTTGCAGGACCCAGCCATAGCTTGTGTCCTCAACCTAAAGAAAACAAGAGAAAACTTTGACAAAACACCAGTGAACAGAGACTTTAAGGTAAAACAACTAGTACATGAGTGGCAAAAACTTTGTGTTTCTGATGAAGGGTTGTTAATGCGCAAAACTAACTTATACTCAAATTATGCTTCCAGATTCATACAAAGAACTTGTGTACAAATACCTTCACTGTGAAATGGGTCACTTAGGGGTAGACCGTGTAATGGACTTGGCAAGAAATAGGTTTTACTGGCCTAACATGCAGAAAGATATTGAGTTATTCATTACTCAGGTATGGAAATGTAACATTCAGAAGAAACCTACAGTACGGTTCAGAGTAGGGCCCCTATGTGCCATATACCTGCTACTGCACCCTTTGAAATGGTTTCTATAAACTATCTTCACCTTGAATAAAGCAAGGGAGGGTATGAGAATATTTTGGTGTTATATGACAACTTTACTAAGTTTGCCCAAGCTTACCCTACTCGTAACAAATCTGGCAAAACTGCGGCAGATAAAATTTTTCATGACTTTTCTCTGAAATTTGGTTTTCCTAGTAAATTACACCATGACCAGGGCAGGGAATTTGAGGATCATTTATTCAAACAGCTGCAGAAGTACACAGGAATAGTCAATTCAAAAACTACACCCTACCATCCACAGGGAAATCCAGCAGAAAGATTCAATTGTACCTTGCTTTCTATGCTTCGGACCCTGGATGAGGAAAAGAAATGAAACTGGAGTGACTATGTAAAGAAAGTTGTTCATGCTTATAACTGTACAATTAGTGAATCAACAGGTTACTCACCCTTTTACTTACTTTTTAGTAGACACCCATGTCTTCTTATTGATTTAATCTTTGGACTGAATGAGACAAATGGATGTAAAACACATGGGAACTATGCTCAAAAATGGCAACAACAAATGAAAGAAGCATACGACATTGCTGCCAAAAACATTTAAAAGACTCTTGCAAGGGGAAAGTCACATTATGACCAAAAGAGACAAAGTGCTGTACTCTCACCTGGGGACAGGGTTCTTGTCAGGAACATGTCAGAAAGGGGATATTCATATTCATATTGGGAGGGCCAGGTTCATGTGGTGGTCTCTCAAAAGACAGCCTGTTTATGAGCCCAAACAGCCCTGTTTATGAGGTAAAACCTGAGCGTGGCACAGGACGTGGTCGGATTCTTCATTGCAACATGTTAATGCCTTGTAATGCTTTGCCACTTCCCCAAGTAACCAGGACTGAGCCAAGTAGCACTAAACCAAAACACAGGCCAAAAGACAAAAACCTGAGCAACACATCTGAGTATGCAGAGAGCTCAGATGATGATGAGGAACAATATTGGACTCAAAGAGTAAGGTGCCACCACCACCATCAGTCTCCAGAGGACTCTGTGGTACCTGTACCTCCTACTGGACTTGACCAAACCAATCAGTCAGAGCATCCATAGGATACTCAGAAACAGACAATGGACACTCACAAGCTCAGGGCGGACGCTGAGGAGCTTCAGGTGGCCATTGTAAATGGACAGGACAATACTGAAATGGACATTCCAGAACCAGCAGTGTGTTTCCTCTCCAGCCCAGCCCACTGGTGTGGACACAGAGCTGTCAGACACTGTGCTGAGGAGGTCTCAGAGAGAGAGACGCCCGAGAGAAACATTAACTTATGATGCACTTGGTCAACCAGTTCAGAGAGTAATTGGTCTTACTGCCAATCCACTGTATGCCAGTGCAGTAACCCCATTCTATGGACAGGATGGAGTACCTTGGATAGCTCCACAAATGCCTTACTACCCAGCTTATGTGCCTGTGGGTTATTATTGAACTGTGACACAGATCACCTGTTGAATACTGTTGGAGATGTGAAATGTATTGGTACTTACAAGGTTAAAACCATTATTGTGACTTAAGTATTTGATACTACAAACTATTAAGATGGTATATAACAAAACCGGTTTGAGTGGCATTTGGTCAATTTGATATGTCCAAGTAAGGTTATTATCTAAGTGTAAAGACTCTGGAGTACATGAAGTGATAGTAACATGTGTTAGAGTAAATTGTTAATACTTGTACTATTGAGAAAACTACTCCACATGGTTATGAGCTTCATGCTTATTTGAGTAATGAGTTACATGAGATTGTATAACCTGAGGTTCAATAGTATGGTATGCCAAAGTGATCTTTATGCACTGTGAAACATTTACTGTATTCCAATTGTATTCCATCTTGATAACGTCACATGTAACATGCATTTCTGGTTCATATTTGGCCAATGTTGAGGACAACATTTATTTAGCAGGGGAGGATTGTAGCACTTGAGTTAGTGTTGTGCTAAGTATGTCAAAAATATTGCCCGAATTTATTAATAATTCTGTTTTATGCACAGAGTCCCATTGCCTATTCTGTAATGTAATTATACATCTGCACCAATAGGTGGCAGTCACGCTACAGATTGTTCTTTACCTTGAACTGCGGCCATTGGCCAAGTGTGGGTTTTTTTTTGATGAGGTACTCTGATTTTGAGCTACTGAGCAAGACGCAAATGGTGCTGCATATATATGTATATATATATATATATATATATATATATATATATATATATATATATATAGAGAGAGAGAGAGAGAGAGAGAGAGCTATTAGAATAATCAACAAAGCAGCTTACAGGGAACCAACAAACCCACTTTTTCTTAAACAAAAAACTCTCAAGTTGAAAGATCTGATCGACTTTAAAACCGCAATAATAATGTTCAAAGTGAAGAATCTATCACTGCCCGCAAATATCCAAAAGTTGTTCCAAACAAGGGAGAAACGATATCACTTCAGAGGAACATGTATATTTCAAAAGCCTACAGTGAGAACAACTACCAAGCAACACTGTATTTCAGTGCAAGGTGTCAGATTATGGAACGATTTTGGACCTGAATTAAAATCATGTACAAAGCTTGGACAATTTAAACAAAAACTAAAGGAAGAAATACTCCAAACATATTTACAAGACGACATGTAAACTCACATAAGGATTTTCCAGCCTGTGTTGTGTTATAGCTTAGTTTTTCTTTTTTCTCTGTGACACTATGTCTTAGATTTGTTTTTGAATAGTAACCGCTTAACTTAGACTAGCTCAGTTTTCTTTTTCTCTCAGTCATATTTTGTCTTAGCCTTGTTTTAAATTGTAATCGCTCTTGTCTTGTTTTCTCTTTTTTCTCCTTTGAATTCTTGGATGGAATATGGGTGGGCAATATAAGCTGCGGCTTCAGCCATCACCCATTTCGGATAACTCACGTGGAATTGTATAGTAGTAGAAGGAGTCTATATATATATATGTTTGCTGCATTGACCTTTTTGAGGTAAATAAAAGAACTCGTTTTTTCTACACCAAGGTGTCCTGGAGTGGTGTAACACATACATGACAGGTCTGCTGTCTCTCATCTTCCTCTTGACAATACTCCATAGATTCTTTATGTGTGTATCTGTGTGTATATATATTTATATATTTATTCCATCTAGCTACAATGCTCCGCACTGTGTGTTTATATATTTATATGTACATATGTATATTCGCTGCTCTGGTTTTTCTTGTCTTCTTGATTGTTGCTCTGAGTGTTGCTATCCCTGTGCTGTTGCAATCCTGGAATTTCCCCATTGTGGGACGAATAAAAGCTTATCTTATCTTATGGGGGTTAGGTCAGGAGAGTTTGCTGGCCAGTCAAACACAGTGATGCTATGGTCATTCAACCAGGTTTTGCTACTTTTGGCAGTGTGTGTGTGTGTGTGGGGGGGGGGGGGCAAGTCCTGCTGGAAAATGAAATCAGCTTCTCCATAAAACTTGTTAGCAGAGGGAAGCATGAAGTGCTCTAAAACTTCCTGGTAGACGACTGCACTGACTTTGGTCTTGATAAAACACAGTGGACAACACCAGCAGATGACATGGTTCCTCAAATCATCACTGACTGTGGAAACTTCACACTAAACCTCAAACAACTTAGATTCTGTGCCTCTCCACTCTTTCTCCAGAATCTGGGACTTTGATTTCCAAATGAAATGCAAAATTTCTTTTATCCGAACAGAGGTCATCTGCTGGTGATTGTCCACCGTGTTTTATCAAGACCAAAGTCAGCGCAGTCGTCTACCAGGAAATTTTAGAGCGCTTCATGCTTCTCTCTGCTGACAAGTTTTATGGAGAAGCTGATTTCACTTTCCAGCAGAACTTGGCACCCCCCCACACTGCCAAAAGTATCAAAACCTGGTTGAATGACCATGGCGTCACTGTTTGATTTGCCAGCAAACTCTCCTGATCTAACCCCATAGAGAATCTGTGGAGTATTGTCAAGAGGAAGATGAGAGACACCAGACCCAACAATGCAGATGAGCTGAAGGTCACAATCAAAGCAACCTGGACCTTCATAACACTTCAGCAGTGCCACTGGCTGATCACCTCCATGCCACACCGCATTGATACAGTAATTAATACAAAAGCATTAATTACTATATCAATGAATGAGGGGTGTATGGCATGTCAGGGAGGGATAGTACCTTGGGCGCGGCAACAGTTGCACCTTTGGGTGGTCGGTTCGCTTTGGTTCCCACTTGGCACTCAACTCTCACCTGTGGCTCCAAGTAGTTGTTTGCATGCAACAGCGGCCACACCCCGGTAAACCGCTTTGACTGGCGGGCAAAACCAGGTGAGGGTAGCCGACGGGTTTGAAACCCTCGGTGAGGTAGGGCTTTTTAACCTACGCATGCGTAGAATGGACCCAGCAGACTGCACGGAGGAAACCACCAGATGGCTCAACGGGCAGGAAGGCAGACCCAGCAAAGCATTGTGGAGCGCAACTAGGGCACAGTGAGACACATAGAACACTGCTGGCCGTCCATTGCATCCTAACCTATCTCCAGATAGACTGGGACAAGAGAGTGAAGCTGACAACCCTGCACAACTCTCCCTCACTTAAATCAAATTCATACGCAAGACATCACTACCCCTCCAATTTCCTTCTCATCCCCCCACTCCCTCCAAGTCCTGTGGCGATGGGCAAGTGACGAAGCAGTAGATGCGGATACACTGGAAGCTGTAGCCACAATCCCACACACAGACAGCCCAGGGCATAGGGTCGCTATCTACTGGACCGAAGCAGCAGTGGACTTCAGCAGCCCCCTGGGTGTCTGAGCAGCCCTCTTTAGGATTCGCTCTGCTCACCTCCATGGCCTGAGGAAGGGGCTAGAGAAGGTGCCCTAAACATAGCCTGCTTCACTACATCTTGGCCAGCAAGCCACGGCTGGCGGGGATCCCACCCTAGCGGTCAAAATTCTTCACTTGAAATGTGCAAACACTCATGGACAGCTCCAAAGCGGACAAACCTGAGAGACGGACAGCACTTGTTGCAAGAGAACTCAGCAGGTACAACATCCCCATTGCAGCTCTGAGCAAGACCAGGTTTGCAGACGAAGGTCCGCTGACAGAAGTCAAAGCCGGCTACACCTTTTTCTGGAGGAGCCAAGGGAGCGAAGAACGCCGTGAAGCGGGAGTAGGTTTCACGATCAGATCCAATCTGATCAGCAAGCTTACCAGCCTCCCCAAAGAAACCAACGACCGCCTCATGACCCTGCGGTTCCCCGTCTGAGGAAAACGCCATGCCACATTCATCAGTGCATATGCCCCCACCATGACAAACCCAGATGAGATCAAAGACAAGTTTTACGAGGACTTAGAGACTCTCGTTGAAGGTGTACCAAAGGAGGACAAACTCATTGTTTTTGGAGACTTTAACACCAGAGTTGGTACAGACTACCAGACATGGGAGGGAGTCCTTGGGAGAAATGGAGTTGGAAAGTGCAACACCAACGGTCTTCTTCTGTTGAAGACGTGCGCCTCTCATGACCTTATGATCACCAGTACCGTCTACCACTTGTCATATCACAACAAGACCTCCTGGATGCATCCACGCAGCAAGCATTGGCATCTGATCGATTCCATCATTGAGATGGAAAGACAAGCAGGATGTTAGTGACGAAGCCGATATGTGGCGCAGACTGCTGGACGGATCACAGACTCATTCTCTCAAAGCTCAACATGCACATCCAGCCCAAATGGCATCCACAGGGGTAAAAGGCAAACAAGCTACTCAATGTCAGAAAGCTGGAACAGCACTCTGTGCGACAGAACCTCAGTGAGGACCTGGACAACAAGCTTAATCAGCTCCACCTTGGGGTGTACGGAGCAGAAGAAGACTGGGCATCTTTCAGAGACATGGTGTACGACACCTCACTCACTCATCTGGGCCAGAACATGCACAAACACCAAGACTGGTTTGACGAAAATGATGAGGACATCCAAAAGCTGCTTGACAAGAAGTGTGAAGCCCACAGAGCGTACCAGCAAGACAGCAGATCTGCCTCTAAGAAGGCAGCCTTCAACTCCATCAAAGGAAAGGTGCAGGCAAAGCTCAGAAAGATGCAGGACTTCTGGCTCAGTGAAAAGGCAGATGAAATACAGCAGTACGCTGACTGCAACAACTCCAAATACTCCTGTGATGCCCTTAAGGCCATCTACGGGCCTCAGTCTTCTGGAACATCACCACTGCTCAGTGCTGACGGGTCCACTCTCCTCACCGACAAAAATGCAATCCTGGAAAGATTGGCAGAACGTTTCGGCATTGTCCTGAACAGACCTTTGTCCATTAATGCAAAAGCCATCAATCACATGCCCCAAGTAAAGGTGAATATGTCTCCTGGCAGAACCTCCAATGGAATCATTAGTCCAAAAAGCGATCAAACTCCTTTCGAACGGCAAAGCACCAGGCTCTGACTTCAATCCAACTGAAATCTACAAGGCAGAAGGACCAGTTCTAATACAGAAACTCATCAAGCTCTTTCAGACCATGTGGCAGTAGGAAGTTATCCCCTAGGAGCTCAAGGATGCCTCTATTGTCCATCTCTACAAGAGAAAAGGAAACAGGCAGTCCTGTGACAACCACCGTGGGATCTCTCTTCTCGCCATCGCTGGCAAGATCCTCACAAGAGTCCTTCTCAACCACCTCATTCAGCACATGGAAGGCAGTCACCTGCTGGAGAGGCAATGTGGCTTCAGAGAGGGTCGTGGAACTGCTGGCATGATCTCCGCCGCACGCTGACTTCAGGAGAAGTGTCAAGAGCAGAATAGGGACCTCTACCCAACATTTGTAGATCTGATCAAGGCTTTTGACACCATCAGTCATGAGGGGCTGTGGAAGATCATGATGAAGTTTGGTTACCCGGACAAGTTCATCAGCATGGTGTGCCAGTTCCACGACGGAATGCTTGCTCAAGTACTGGACAATGGAGACTCCTCCCAAGCTTTCCCAGTCACCAACAGGGTCAAGCAGGGCTGTGTACTTAAACCCACACTTTTCAGCATGATGCTCACAGCCATGCTGTCTGATGCCTTCTGTGACGATGAAGAAAGCGCCATCAGGATCAGGTACAGGATGGACAGCAGCCAACCTGCAGAGGTTCCAAGCCAAAACCAAGGTGGAAGGGGACTCAGTGCATGACTTCCTGTTTGCAGATGACTGCGCACTCAATGCCGCTACAGAGGCCCAGATGCAGCAGAGCATGAACTGCTTCTCCACTGCTTGTGACAGTTTTGGGCTCACAATCAGTATGAAAAAAACTGAGGTCCTGCACCAACACGCACCGCAGAAGACTTACGTGGAACCAGCCATCACTTTCAATGGGGAGACCCTCAAGGCTGTCGATAAGTTCATGTACCTCGGCAGCACACTCTCCAGGTCTGTCAACATCGACGACGAGGTCGATCACACATTGCCAAGGCAAGCTCAGCATTCAGACGGCTACGTGTAACAGTGTGGGAAAGGAGAGGCATCAGGCTGACCACAAAACTGAAGGTGTACAAGGCGCCGGCAAGACCTGGACAGTCTACAAGTGCCATGCCAGAAAGCTAAACTGCTTCCACCTGAACTGCCTCAGAAAGCTCCTGAAGATCACCTGGCAGGACAAAATCCCTGACACAGAGGTCCTCTCCCAAGCTGAGCTGCCTAGCATCCACACCCTGCCCAAGAGAGCCCAGATTAGGTGGGCTGGCCACCTTGTTCGTATGCCTGATTCAGGCCTACCAAAGAGACTGTTCTACGGTGAACTAACAGAGGGCAAGCACTCACAGGGTGGTCAGAAGAAGCGCTACAATGACACTCTTAAGGCCTCCCTGAAGAGCTTTGACATCAGTCCTGGCACCTGGGACACCCTAGCGCTAGATTGACCAGACTAGCGTAGCCGTACCAGCAAAGGTGCTGCCTCCTTTGAGCTGAACAGGATTGCCAAGGCCCAGAGAAAACATGAGCTTCGCAAGTCCAGAGCCTCCCCTGTATCTTCTGCCCACGCAGACCACCTGTACCTGACCTGCGGCAGAGCCTTCCGTGCCTGCATCAGACTGATCAGCCACAGCCAGACACACTGCACCCAGTCCTCTTCCCTGTGATGTCCTTGGTCATCGTCGAGAACAACGGATGAACAACAACATGGAAGTGGCAGGCTGTGCATGGTTGGGACTTTGGAGCTAACGGTCCATTACAAATCTGTGAAGATGGTTTTCACGTTCCACGTGACAGCGCAAGGTGATAACATCATGGGCTGTGATTTGTTTTATGGGTTTTGCCATTAAAGACAGTGCCGGGAATGAATGGTTGGGTTGTGGCCGCTGGAACTCTCCGGTTCTGGTGGTCAAAGAGGATGTTGTGTGGTGATGTGGAGGAGGAATTTAAGTGTGATGTCTATATTGAAAGTATTATTGCTAAAGTGGAAGATGCCCAACACTGTTAGTTTGGTGTAATGTGCCCAAGTGTGGGGTGGGTGTGTTGGGGTAGGGGCCACCAATAGAGGGTGATATAGGTTCTGTGTTTTCATTGATTATGGTTTGCTGTACATATATATTTTATGACTGTTCAGGGATTAATTTCTTTAGAAGCACAGCTTTCTTTTTTTTGGACTCTTAGGGACAAGGCGGCAGAATAATCCGTCTGGCCATGTAGGGGGCGCTGGTAGTCTACTCAGCCCTCCAGCCTATGTTGTGTGTATGATAGGTTGTTTATTTATTTTGTGCATATGTTTTCTGATTAGAGTGTGAGTCGGGTGACAAATTTGGGTGGGCCAATCCGTGTGCTTGCCCATTTTTTTTTTTGAAGGGGGGTGGGAAATGTTACATATGACTTTAGTTAGTAGTAGTAAGATGGAGGCTGGGTTGGCCGGGGAGGAGATGGTGTGGTGGACTGCCGGTTCTGGTAGTGACACCACCCAGGGTATAAAGGGCAAGGGCGGAAGAGGCTCATTCTCTTTCGCTGTAGACACCCTGGCCCACTGGAGAGCGCCGTGAGTCCAAAGGGTATTGTACATAGTTCCTGTTAATAAAGCTCCATTAACAACGACGCTGCTCTGCTCATTGCTGTCTCAAATATGGACACAACACATCCGTTGTACACTACTTTTCTCAATGCATTGTGGAATATTTTGTGTGTACTATATAGTGAATGAAATTTTCAGTTAAGATTTCGAACAGCACTACAAAATGGATGATTTACTATATAGTACACTACAGTATATAGGGAAGGAGTGAGCATTTCGAACAAAGCATTTGTTTAAGCTCGGTCGGCAGGTGCCGCCATTTTGGGTTATTGCACAACAATCTCGGAACATCTCATGATCACAGCATCGGTCCCCTGCCCAAAGTCCTGGGTGGAATGCGTTCTCTCAATGTATAATATGTAAATTTTTTCTTAATTTTTTTTTTTTTTTTTAAGTTGGAGAAAAGGTGGGGTCTGCTTTAACGGATAATGTACTTATACTATACTTGTATAGTGCTTCTTCTATTTTCAAAGACCACTCAAAGCAGTTCACTAGCGGCTACACTAACACTGTATTCAAAGGTCCGATCAGATACTGAGAGACAATTTGGAGTCTGATTGTGGAGGAAACCAGAGCACTTTGAGTAAACCCACACAGCACAGGGACAACATGTAAACTCCACACAGAAAGGTTCCCACCCCTGCCAGCCTGGGGATTTAAACCTGGAACCTTCTGGCTGTGAGGCTACAGTACTAACCACTGTATCACAGTGCTACCCTTTCAAAACACCCCTCCACATCTCCCATGTTTCTATGTTTCACAACCATTACAGGTCACTTTTTTCAAGCACATAATTATAGAGCATAATTCCTGCTGGTAAAAACACTTTATAGAGGAGCTCTATAAACAACACGGACTGGTTATCCTGCCATTGTTGCAAAGCTCTTTAGAATGTAGTAGTTCCAGTTTTGCACAGGTCTTAGGTACACAGAGTATTAAACTGTCTGAATTTCTTTCCAGGCTGTATTTCACAAGTAAAACACCAGTCAACAAAAGGAGAATCCTAGAAAAAAATTGGTAAGTTTCAAACAAACATATGAAAAAAAAAAATCTAATTTATTTCAATATAAGATAAGATAAGATAAGATAAGCCTTTATTAGTCCCACAACGGGGAAATTCCAGGATTGCAACAGCACAGGGATAGCAACACTCAGAGCAACAATCAGAAGGCAAGAAAAAAAACAAGCAAGCAAGAGCAGCTAATATACATATGTACATATTACTATAATATATATATATACACACACACAGACACACAGTGCAGAGCATTGTAGCTGGATGGAATAAATATATGAATATGTAGACACACAGTGCGGAGCAATGTAGCTAGATGGAATAATATGTAGATATATAAACACACAGTGCGGAGCATTGTAGCTAGATGGAATAAATATATAGATATATAAACATAAACACACCCAGTGCGGAGCAATGTAGCTAGATGGAATAAATATGTAAATATATAAACACACCCAGTGCTGAGCATTGTAGCTAGATGGAATAAATATGTAAATATATAAACACACACAGTGCAGAGCATTGTTGCTAGATGGGATGAAACAGCACAACCGTCTACTTAGTTATCCTACATGGTATGATTATGTGCCCATACATATTCTCACTCTCCATAGCGACCGGTATTTTCCTAGTTGTATGCCGGAGGGGACCATTGTGTAAGTCTATTGTATCTTTTGCATTCAAAAAACTATTAGTTTGTTATGTCCTTTTGCTATCTCTGCGAGATATCATGTGTATGTTAGTTTTTGTCCAATCATACTTTGTTGAGGTCAAAGAAATCTGCTAGCAGCTTACTATACTTTGTAGTGAAGGCTGTTCCTTTAACCAGTCAGATTTCCAGTTTATCACAGGTGCACCCATAGAACTGTTAAATGTTGGGGGGGGGGGGGGTATGTGCAGACTGTCAGTTTACTGTGTGTTACTGTTGTACAAATGTTGAAGCTTTTGTTGCTGGGATATTTGTGCTTGAGATAGCGTTTGTGTTTGGCATGATGAGTGTAACTGCTATGGCAGTGATACAAGCTGCATAGCAGTTCTCCCACAGCTCCCCCTTGTACCACTGTAGCAACTGAAGCTCTAACACTGAGGCTGCATTTGTAGCTTGTGGGGCTCCTCAGTCATCAGGGGTTCAAAGCTTTTGTTTACTCTGCCCAATGGTGGAAACGGCTATGCCAAATGTGCTACATTGTTATGCAAGTTGTCAGAACTACAATGTGGTGATAAACTTTGATAGAAATAATAGAGTAAAAATCGAATGGTAGTTTAGTGTGAACAAGATGCATTTAATGTGACACTCTGCCAAAAATCTAGTTTTTTCTGTTGTTAACATGTCTCTGTAACATGTTTTTTGTGACTTACAAGACATATCAAGAGCAAAATCAGTCCCAAGTCTGTGTTTTTCTACTATGAATGTCCAGTTAAGCTCCACCCCCCCAAACGGCAACTCTGAACAGAGCGTTTCTTGCTACATAAGCATTTGTGCTTATCCTGATGGGTGAATGTTATAACCAATCAGGCTAAGCACTGGGCAAGGCTAAACACCTGAGTTCACTTCCCAAGGGGAAGAGGGAGGAGCCAGTGTGGCTCTGCGGATGGAGGCTCACGGTCTGAAGTCAGCGTCCCCTCCCAGGGACAGCGTGAAACCAACTACGGCCACCCATAGTTTTCCACCGCTGGGGGTACTGTATTCCGGAACCCCATAGCGCACGCGGTCCACCGGCTGCTACACATGTGGTGTCCTGGAGGCGCCCATGGAGGAATGGAAGGCACACTGTCGGAAGGCTGAACCAGAGAGACATCTGCTCTTAGGGGGATGAAGGCGCCAAGACCGCCACCCATCCGTTTTGCATTCGTTTGATTCTGCTGAAAGAGTTTTTGAGGGGGATACAACCCCCCCCCCCCCCCCGCCGGCACTCCATTCCATCCCCGCCAGGGAGGACAGAGGAGGAGACCTTAAACCATAGGTACCCGAACAGAGTGTGGCGCAACAGCTGGGGAGATGCTGTGCGTGTCACGGTGAGGTCGTGGCTTCACGGTGGC
The DNA here is from genome assembly GCA_020510985.1 of Pholidichthys leucotaenia. Taxonomy (NCBI): domain Eukaryota; kingdom Metazoa; phylum Chordata; class Actinopteri; order Cichliformes; family Pholidichthyidae; genus Pholidichthys; species Pholidichthys leucotaenia. Next base: position 224,734,083 of record CM035841.1, read on the forward strand.
AGGCAGGTGCACCAGACCACTGGCTCCAGTGAGCTGCCCGGTGGGCACCTGTCAGCCCCTAGGTGGGACTGCTGAGAGCCAGCTCACATTGACGGGGGTTGGCGGCGTGTACATGTATGGCTGACTCACTCTGATGCTTTGACTGGGCGTTGTTTAGTGAGGCAGTCTTCGGTGTTCTCAGGTCAGAGGGCAGTGGATGGCTGGCCTTGCAGCATCTACTACTAGTGGATGGGAGTATGGGTGGAGCCAATTAGAATATTCATAGATCTGCACATACTTAAGTAGATGGAAGACGTAAAAGCTCTTTCCAAGCAATTCTAAGGCAATGAAATTTTTTTTTTGTGGATAAAAAGCGACAATATACTATTTTGGACAATACACATTTGTTTTTGAGGTGGTTTTAAGGTGTGTTCACACCAAACGCAAACGGGCGGCGCAAATCCATACAACGTGAATGGGAAGACGCGAGTACACGCAAATTTGCGTAGTCGCGCGTTTGTGTCTGCTAGCTAGCAGCTAGCTGCTAGATTTGAGATTCTGCTGTCACCGGAGTAAAATTATCATCATTGCAGAGTAAACTAGTTAGAAAATGAAACTCACTCACCGGGAGACAGGATGACTGGGAACTCTTCAGCTGAATCAGGATTTTGGAGTTATTTATCCAAGGTTTTTAGCCATGGACGTCCTAGCAAGCTAGCAACGTAAACACCCATCATCTGGGAAGTTTTGGAGGCTTGAGACAATATTTTCAGGTGAGCCCCCAGTCGGATAATGTAAACCTAAGCATGATATTATTTTGGGAGTTTCTACAGCAGGTTGAACATAGCTGCTGAAGTTTTAGAAACAACTTCGCCTGTTTGCCTCTCACTATTCATGTCTGTTGACGTGTTTACATTGATTTATAATGTAATCGTGCCGCGTGGAAAAATTCGCCTGTTCGCGTTTGGTGTGAACGCACCTTTAGAGTCGCAAGAGTGTGTCTTTAAGTTAAGGGGCAGCATGGTGGTGCAGTGGTTAGCACTATTGCCTCACAGCTCAATGGTTCCAGGTTTGAATCCCCAGGCTGGCAGGGGTGGGAACCTTTCTGTGTGGAGTTTGCATGTTATTCCTGTGCTGCATGGGTTTAGTCCGGGGGGGGGGGGGGTCCGGTGTCCTCCCACAATCCGAAGACGTGCATGTTAGGTTAATTGGTGACTCTAAATTATCCCTAGGTATCTGTCTGCTATAGGCCCTGAGAATAGAGGATTAGTTAAGCACTTTGAGTGGTCTTTGTGACTAGAAAAATGCTATATAACTACAGGTCCTTATCCCTTTAACTCTTTTTATATAACTCAGTTTACTTGGCTGAAAAAATTAGATGTGTTTGAATGATTTGAGTTAAACTTAGAATAGAATAGGCTTTATTGTCATTGTACAGTTGTACAGTACAATGAAATTGTTGGTGCTTCACCAGGCTACTGTGCAATAAAGTAAGAGAGAAGGATTTGGGCACTTCCGGTTATGGCGGCCACCTAGAAGGACACGTATCACTCTGCTCTGCTCCTGGAGATAAAGATTCGGCAAATAACTCTCTCATTTGGAACAGAATTTTTCCCAGCGTTTGGGCGAGGATATGCCGGTGAAGCCTAAGGCTGGGAAATCAGGTGGGGGAAAAATTGAACCACCGAAGCAGTCCAAATTAACGGACTTTCACGTCTGTGGCGCAGCAGGAAAAGCTGCGGATATGGCGGATGAAACTAGCGGTGGTGCGGTAACTGCTGATGATGGCGGCACAGGTGCAGTGCTGGCTGCCATTAGCTCAATGAGAGCAGACTTTTCCGCTAAACTTGATGGGATTATGGCAGCGTTGGATGCAATGAGAAAGGAATTGGGTGACTGCGTGGAGCGAGTGACGCAGGTGGAGCTTCGTGTTTCCAGTGTGGAGGATGACGTCGGCCGACTTCAATTAAAGGTGCGCACTTTGGAAAAAAAAATAAATGTCTGGAAGATAATGTCCTGGACTTGGAGTCCCGGTCGAGACGGAACAACCTGAGGCTGGTGGGTCTACCGGAGGGAGCCAAAGGTCGTGATTCATGCTCCTTTTTTGAGGGGTGAATCCCGGAGGCGCTGAACAACGCAGAGCTAAATTCATCAGTCGTCTTGGAAAGCGCCCACCGAATTGGCCCACCGAGACATAACAAGGCAGCACCGAGGACGCTAATTATGAAGTTCCTCAGTTACAGAGACAGGATGACGATCTCCAATGCGGTGCGGGCCAAAGGAGAAATTAAATACCAAGATCAACAGGTGCGGTTCTACCCAGATTTGGCCTCAGGAATCCAACAATTAAGGAAGCAGTTTGACCCCATCCGTAAAGAACTGCGCAACCTTGGGATTCGTCATGGAGTGATTCACCCTGCAAGACTTCTGGTCACATATGAGGGCAGTACACACATCTTCAAGACCCCTGAGGAGGCGCAGGAGCTCATCAAGAAGATCCAGGAAGAGACTGGTGGGAGCTAAGCATGAACAGAATATAGGGTAGAATATTTGAGCATTTACATAGGCATTTAACTGATTTGAAGCATATAGCAAGATTACAAAATATAGATTGTATTACATATTAAAAAAAAATAAAATAAAATAAAAAAGATGAACAAAATTGCTATAAAATTTTGGAGTTAAATTGGAAAATTACAGAAGAGAGTTAATGTTACGTTATTAAAAGCAGTAGAGTTAGGGTGATTGGGAGGATGAAGAAGGAGTGGCTTTGGCTGATCCTCGTGGGTGTGGAGCGGTCGATGGCTATAGCGGGAGACGGAATTTTTTTTTTGATTTTGGGGGGTTTACCACGAAGGTGGGAAGGGGGAATTTGTTTGTGTGTAGTTTGTAGGATGAATGTTCAACCACTCATGTTTTTGCTTCTCTGTATGAGCATGTTTATATTGCGAGGTAATCCTAAACCCCCTATTGATCATAGACCAAAGCGTTAATTTTAATTTAACTTCATGGAATTGCAGAGGTCTACAAAATTTAAAAAAACTTAAACAAGTTATGAATAAAATAAAAGACATAGGTTCAAAAATTGTGTTTTTACAAGAAACCCATCTAATAGAGGAGGATGTAAAAAGAATTAGGAGAAGATGGCAAGGAAGTGTGTTCACCTCATCATTTTCATCCCGAGCCAGGGGAGTTATGACTCTCATTCATAAATCTGTCCCATTTCAAGTGAAAAATGTAATTGGAGACAAATTTGGAAGATATCTAATTATTCAAGGATCTTTGCTATTAGAAAACATAAATCTGGTGAACTTATACGGTCCCAACATAGATGATCAAAAGTTCTTTGCTAATTTATTTCTTACCTTATCATCACTTACAGGGCAACATATAATAGCAGGGGATTTTAATTGTACATTGAATCCCAGTATAGACAGATCAACTGGACTGGACTGTACACACAATGGATGCAGGATGATCATTAAGCATTCTATGAAAGAATTGAGATTGCTGGATATATGGAGAGAAATGAAACCACAAGTTAAAGCCTACTCTTGTTATTCTAATACCTACAAGTCATTCTCACGTATTGACTATTTTTTGATCTCCACAGAATTAAGGTCCAAGATTCAAAACTGCTTTTATGATAACATTGTGATCTCTGATCATGCACCCTGTTGTCTCATATATGTAGATAAGAAATTGACAAAGGAGCCAGGTAGGTGGCAATTTCAGCATAAATGGCTTCAGGATGAGGAATTTGTTAAGTACATAGAAAAACAGATAGATGAGTTCTTCGATATTAATACTTCACAAACATCAGCATGTATAAAGTGGGAGGCTTTTAAAGCTTTTATTAGGGGACATATTATTAGTTATACAGGTTCAAAATATAAGAAGACTCGAGAGGAGAGAGTCCAATTGGAACACAAATTAAAAATTCTTCAAGAAAAAGTGTATGCAGGAAGTGACCCAAAGTTAGAGAACGAATTAATAATTCTGAGAGCTGAATATGACAAAAAATCAGCGAATAGAGCTGCCTCGAGTCTTCTAAGATTGAAGCAATCTTTTTATGAACAAGGTGAAAAATCAGGGAAATTATTGGCATGGCAGATTTAACAATTAGAATCTAAAACACCAATAACCAGTATTATAAGTAACGGACAGGTAGTTGTAGATCCTTTAGAAATTAATAGAGCCTTTAGAGATTACTATGAAAAATTATATGATACAAAAAATGAAACTGACTTAACAAAACTAAATGGGTTTTTGGACGGACTATCTATACCGTGTATTCCAAATGAAAACAGGGAGATAGTGGAGTCTAAAATTAGTCAAGAAGAAGTTGGGCTAGCCATTGATAATAAGAAATCAGGAAAAAGTGCAGGACCAGATGGTCTTCCAGTTGACCTCTATAAAAAATTTAAGAATAAATTAATAAAACCTTTTTTGGAAATGGTTTTAGAAGCATTTCAAAACAGTAATTTACCATCATACATGAATAATGCCTTAATTATACTGTTGCCAAACCCAGGTAAACCCTCTAATAAATGTGAAAATATGAGACCAATAAGCCTATTAAATGCTGACCTTAAGATAATCTGTAAAATTTTAGCCAGACGAATACAAGAAATATTACCAAATATTATTAACCGAGATCAGAATGGCTTTATAAAGGGAAGACAAGGCTTCCATAATGTAAGAAGATTATTCAATATTATTTACTCTAATAAAGAAGCACCGGATACAGCTCTCCTATCATTGGACGCCGAAAAGGCCTTTGATAGGGTCGAATGGCCCTATCTTTTTGAAGTCTTACAAAGGTTTGGATTTGGAAATAATTTCATAAAATGGGTTCAGATAATATATAATAATGCTACAGCAGAAATCCTAACAAACAGCAATATCTCAAAATCAATAAAAATCAATAGAGGATGTCGACAAGGCTGTCCACTTTCACCTTTACTGTTTACTATGGCAATTGAACCTTTAGCGATGGCAGTACGTTTACATCCGCAAATATATGGAATTAAGGTTGGACCAACAGAACATAAAATCTCCCTGTATGCCGATGACATAATTTTGTTTATGTCGAATCTTAAAAAATCAATTCCGACCTTGTTGAATTTAATAAAGAATTTTGGGGAAATATCAGGATATAAAATAAATAAAACTAAATCTTCAATATTAATGCTAAATGAGTCCCAGAGAAAGCATCCAGCTTCTGAGGTAAATCAATTCAATGTTGTAAATCAGTTTAAATATTTAGGAATTCAAATTGTGCCCAAGCTGGAATCAGTCGCCAGTGCCAACTACGAAGCCTTAATGACAGACATTAATGAGTTAATTCAGAGATGGATGTCACTACCAATGTCGATGATTGGGAGAATTAATATACTTAAAAGTAATATCTTACCCAAAATACTTTATTTATTTCAATACATTCCTTTACCACCACCTTCAGATCTATTCTCAAGAATTAAAAAAAAGTTAGTGGAGTTTATATGGAACAATAGGAAGGCTAGATTAAGTCTGTCTTTACTATATTTACCATTTGATCGTGGAGGTCTGAAATGTCCAAACTTTATGTTGTATTACTGGTCAGCACAACTGAGGTCTATGACATATTATTTTTCATCAAATGATCTCCCTCACTGGACTGAAATGGAATCATACAATTTACCTTTACCTCTTCCCATATTTATATACTCAGACTCGGCAAAAAAATTACAGAAACAAGTTAAAAATCCATTTGTTAAACATATGATTAAAATATGGTGTGAAACTAAAAAATATTTAAAGGAACCACACTTACTGTCACAATTTAGTCCAATATGGGGTAATCAATATTTTAAACCAGGGAGAGTGGATGCTGTATTTAAAGTATGGAATTTAAAAGGGATCCAAAAAATTCAAGATTTATATTTGTCATGTTCAGATAACATAATGTCTTTTGAAGAGCTGAGGATCAAATTTAATCTTAATAGAACACATTTTTTTAAATATCTTCAGATTAGGAACTTTATTCGATCAAATCAAAACAATGCTCTCACTCAACCTATTTATTCATCCTTGGAAAAAATCTTGACGAAAGATAGTAAGAGAAAGGGTATTATTTCAGAGTTTTATAACTCATTGACATTATCTTCAAGTGAAAACTCGCAGAAAAGACTGAATTATTGGAAAGAAGACCTGCAAACTGAAATCTCAGAGGAACAATGGGAATTGGCTTGTACAGAAGCTCAAACCAAATCAATAAATGTACGTCTAAAATTGATACATTTTAAATGGTTAATGCGGATGTATGTTACACCGGTGGAATTAAATAGATATAACAAAAACATACCAGATACATGCACAAAATGTATGGAAAGTAAAGGAACCTTATTTCATTGTTTATGGGAATGTAGGAAAATTAGAATGTTTTGGGAAGAGGTGAGGGGAACAATTGAAAAAATAATTTCAAAACAAATCATATTGAATCCTAAATTGTTTTTGTTGGGTCTGCATCCAGAAAAGCACAACTTTAATAAAAGTGAAAGAGCATTCATAGACTTCAGTTTGCTTAACGCCAAAAAATGTATTGCACTATTGTGGAAAAAGACTCATAGACCAGATGTGACTCAGTGGTTAAGACAGATGTTAACAAACCTTCCACTAGAAAGAATAACATACATACTGAAATCAAAGGAAACTGTGTTTGAGAATATATGGAGACCTTTTATTGATTATGTAAAGAATTTAAACATAACTTTTGAAGAAGAAGGTGAATGATGTGTGTGGACCTTATAAATTCCAAACTGGTGAATGTATAATATGTATACTTATGTAATGGATTGCCTAGACTAAACAGAGGAGCATTGTTGAAGACCTGTTCCTGTTAGTGGTTGTTGGTGTGTTTTAGTACATTTTTTTTTTATTACTTTAGTGTTAGTGTTTGATTGTTTGTGTTATGTTTGTAAAAAAGGTTCAATAAAAATATTGTGGAAAAAAAAAGAGAGAAGGATTTGATAAAGCACAGTTACAGAATACACGATTAAATATATGTCTGAAATAAAAATAGCCCACAGGTATATACACAGGTATGGTAGTGACTTCATCGATGGAACTATGTACATAAGAGTGCAGAGTGTGGAACACACGAATGAATAAAGTGGCCCAAGGATTATGGAAAATATACACAGGAATGGTAGTGGTTTCAAGGATGGGTCAATATACATGAAAGTGCGGAGTGCAAAGACAGGTGTGTTATTATGATCATTAAAAGGTCCTCAGTTCTGTGCATGTGAGTGTTCGGGGTGAGGGGGGTGGGGCCTCTGACTGGTTGCAGACCTTATGGCCCAGGGGAAGAAACTGTTTGTCAGTCTGGATGTGTGGGATCTGGTTGATCTGAACTGTCATCCAGAGGGAAGCAGGTCAAACAGGTGGTGGGTGGGATGTGAGGGGTCTCCTGTGATGGCTTTGACCTTTCTGAGACAGAAGGATCTGGAGGTGTCCTCCAAGGAGGGCAGAGGGCCACCAATGATTTCTGAGTCCCACCCCAAGCAGGACACGTTGAACACACTGAGGAGCTCATTTAGCAGTGGGCTGCACTGTCCTAGGTGCGTGACCGAGAGGTTTCGCAGGTCCTTCCTACCTACGGCTGTCAGACTTTATAACCTAAGCAGGGCTGCTCGTAGAGGCCGTAAAAAAACAAACAAAAAAACAACAACTTTACAACCTAATAAGTACTGAATGCAGAAAACGTAACAAACTTGGACAATAATGGTCCCCTAGGCTGACTCAAATACGAAATGTGCTGTATGGGTACATATTCATACTATGTGGGGTAACTGAATAGACCGTTATGCTGTTTATTCCATCTAGCTACAATGCTCCGCGCTGTGTATATTTCTGTGTACATATGTATATTCACTGGTCTTATCTTCTAAATTATTGCTCTGAGTGTTGCTATCCCTGTGCTGTTGCAATCCTGGAATTTCCCCATTGTGGGACTAATAAAGGCTTATCTTATCTTATCTTATCTTATCTTAGTTCAGCCAGGTAATTCCCCAGCAGTGTCAGGAATACATGGATGCAGCCATGATTCGGTCACAATCTGAATACAACAGTCCCAGACGTAGCAATTGTAGGCGATCTCTGATCACAGCTCATCCATTTTGTTGGTGAGGTACCTGGCGTTGGTGAGAAAAATGGAAGGTAACAGTGGTTTGGTGCACCGTTTGTGCAGCTGGGCTTGGAAGGCATCCCTGCAGCCTCGTTTCTTCTTTCTTTCTCAGCGCCATCTGCACCTCTTGCTGGACCCAATAACAATCCATGAAGTGCCCGGAGGTCTGGCAATCTCCTCAAGGATGTGGAATTTATTGCTGGAATAAGGGCTGAGGATGTCGGAGTTAAGTTGGCGGACAATGCCTAGAAGTTCCTGGCGACTGTAGGTAATAAGTCCATGGCAGAAGGAGGACAAAAAAAGGTCAGCAAAAAACACAAATGAGCACAGTAGTCTGGAGCATCTACCCGCAGCATGTGGACACGCTGCCATCTTATTTAAAATGATTCAAGGCAATCAGTTTCCTCAAACACTTTCGGTGCCTTCAGATCAAACACGAACGGGCAGTGCAATTACAATGGAAAGAGGCGAACACACGTGAATCTCGCACATTCGTGCATTCACTTCTGATGTGTATCGCTAGCTAGTAATGGCCTTCCGATCCTGCCATCACCAGAGTAAAAGTATCAACATTGGGGTGTAAACTATTTTGAAAATGAGGCTGCAGGACTAGGAGCTCTGCATCTGAATCAGACTGTCGAAGTTTTTTACCCACGGACTTCTGGGGCTTTCTCCGTAGGATTGCTGGACTCACCCTCAGAGATAGGGTGAGGAGCTCAGTCATCCGGGAGAGGCTCAGAGTAGAACCGCTGCTCCTCCACATTGAAAGGAGTCAGTTGAGGTGGTATGGGCATCTGATTAGGATGCCTCCTGGACGCCTCCCACTTGAGGTGTTTCAGGCACGTCCCACTGGGAGGAGACCCCGGGGCAGACCCAGGACTCGGTGGAGAGACTATGTCTCCCAGCTGGTCTGGGAACGCCTTGGTATCCCCTCTGAAGAGCTGGAGCAGGTGGCTGGGGAGAGGGAAGTCTGGGCTTCTCTGCTTGAACTGCTGCCTCCGCGACCCGGACCTCCGGAAAAGCGGTAGAAGATGGATGGATGGATGGATGGACTTCTGTTATGAACATCAGGCTAGCAGTGTAACCAACCCATCATCCAGGTGAAATTTTGGAAGCAGGGACAATTTTTTCAGATGAGACCCCATCGGATAATATAAACCTAAGCATGACAGTATTTTGGGAATTTCCCCAGCAGGTTGAACACAGCTGCAGAAGTTATAAAGGCAACTTTGCCTGTCTGCAACTCACTCAGACTGAATTCATGTCTATTCACATCTTTACATTGAGTTGAAATGTAATTGCGCTGTGTGAAAAATTTGCTTGTTTGCGTTTGGTCTGAATGTATCTTTTGAGTTGAAGTAACATCAGTTTTTACAGTGTGGCATTATTACAAACAAAATACAAAGATAAAGGTAATAAGCGTTACATGTGGTAACCAATATTTATTGTTACTCAATAAATAAAATAAATCAATTCAATAAATGTAACACTGATGGAATCAATAGGCTGTTCTTTTCATTTCAAGGCTCAAATCGGTTTTGCTGCTTGCACTGAGTTGGCCATAAAATGGTTCAGGTGGGCAAAGCTACAGTGAAAAAAAGGAGTAACAGGTAAACATTTTTTTATTTGTTTCAGCACCCAAAACTACAAATGTGTGTTGTTAAATGAATGCAACATTATCAGATTTAATCAAGATATACAGTGGGGAAAATAAGTATTGAACACGTCAACGTTTTTCTCATTAAACATATTTCTGATAGAGCCATTGGCCTGAGATTTTCACCAGATATCAGTAACAACCCAAGTAATCCAGACGTACAGAGAAATCAAGGCAACTGTGGTCACAACACAAGTTATATTTAATAAAGTGGAATGACACAGGGAATAAGTATTGAACACATGAAGTAAAAGAGATGCAAAAAAACATAGAAAGCCAAGAAACCAGCTGAAATCCATCAGAATTTAGGAAGCCATCCCATCCCCCATCAGTGCAAATTAATTTCAGCTGGTTAAGTCCTGACTGATAGCCATTACAAAGGTCTGTGAAGATCAAATTGTTACACCCTAAAGAACTCCTGATGGTACAAGCAAAGACCTCTCTCTAGACCTTTGCAACCTTATTGTTGCAAAGCATAATGAAAGCACCAAGGTGCTGATGCCTCGGTGCCAGAGCCTTGGTGGAAGTATGCGTTCTGGGATCATCACCAAAATGTTATGATTTTCTCTCTAGTCCAAGGACCACCTCTAGTCCAAGGACCACCCTGGAAAGAATCCTCATTCTCCTGAGGATTTTTGCCTTTAATTGTATTTTAATCACTTTTTCCATTGACCGTCACCTCTCACTTCTGTTTATCAAGCCTCTTGCACCTGTGTGCACACTCAGTGTCATCTAATCAACCTCTTTAGCTTTCTGTTCACCTTTCATCGGTGTTTTTGTAAGCTTCGGGTTAGCCACTAGCTATGGCTACTAGCTCTCCTTCCCCTACTCCTCTGGTGTGCTCTCTCTGTCAGATGTTTAGCTACACCTCTGCCTCCTTTAGTGATAATGGTAAATGTAATAAATGTTGTCTTTTTGAGGCGCTCGAGGCGAGGTTGTCTGATTTGCAATCTCGGCTCCGCTGCATTGAAACACTGTCTGCGCCAGTTAATAATGACGGACGCCCCTTAGTTGCAGCGGAGCTCCCTAGCATAGGGCGGCCTACTAGCGGTCCTCCGGTCCTCCTTAGCAGTGAGGAGAATGAGTGGGTGACTGTGAGAAGGAAGCCTAGCCACAAGGCCCCGGTTCACCACCAACCTGTTCATGTTTCTAATCGCTTTTCCCCGCTCAGCGACGCACCCGCTGAGGAAAAAACTCCATAATCAAATACATTCCTGGGGCCAGAGCAGGCGACATTGAGTCAAATTTGAAAATGCTGGCTAAAAGTAACTGTAAATACTCCACAATTGTTATCCATGCCGGCATTAACGACGTCTGACTCCGGCAGTCGGAAGTCACAAAACTTAATGTGGAATCGGTGTGTGACTTTGCAAAAACAATGTCTGCCTCTGCCTCTCTGGGCCCCTCCCCAGTCTGCCTCCCCAGTCTGACCAGTGATGACATGTTTAGCTGCTTGTCATCTTTCAACCGCTGGCTGTCTGTGTAGTGTCCTGCAAATGATGTGGGCTACATAGACAACTGGAACTCCTTTTGGGGAAAACCTGGTCTTATTAGACAAGACAGCATCCATCCCACTTTGGATGGTGCGTCTCATTTATCTAACAATCTGGCATCATTTTTATCCAAATTTCCAAAACATTGACAACTCAGAGTTGGGACCAGGAAGCAGAGTCACAGTCTTATACACCTCTCTGCAGCTCCTCTTCATCCGTCGCCCCTCAAAAGTAAATGAAAGTATAATGTATAAGCATCTCAAAGTGATTAAATAAAAAGCTAGTAAAACTCAAATTAAACATGAAGCCTCTAAATTGAATGATTTGGCGACCCGAAAAGGATTAAGCGGAAGAAGATGGATGGATGGATGGATGGATGGATGGATGGATGGCCTCTGTTCCTCCTCAAAATTTAAAAATTAAATGCGGTTTGTTAAATATTAGGTCTCTAACACCCAAGTCTCTGCTAGTCCATGATCTGTTAATTGATCATCAGATTGATTTAATATCCCTTACAGAGACTAGGTTAGGGCAAGAGGATTGTGCTGGTTTAAATGAGTCAACTCCCTCTGGTTTTTTAAACTGTCAAAATCCCAGAAGTTCTGGTCGTGGAGGAGGAGCAACAATTTACCATTCCAAATTACTAGTCCATGTAAAGCAAAAAACATGTTATATTTCCTGGGCCTGCTCCTCAGTATTGGGCATTTAGCAATTTTAGGCTAAACCCAATTTTATTTGCCATAGTTTATCATCCTCCATCCACCTACTCAGAGTTTTTATCCGAATTTGCCAAATTGTTAGCTGATTTAGTGCTGAAATCAGATAGAATAATTATAGTAGGGGACTTTAATATTCATGCAGATGTAGCTAGTGATTGCCTTAACCTCTTGCACTCCGGTGTACCGCGGGCGGACACGTCTTTGCATCCTAGAGCACACGAGGGCGCACTGAAGAAAAAAAAAGCTGCATTTCCGTTCTTCCACTACAGACACAGCCGTGAACAGAAAGCCAAAGGAGTGCTTTGATTGGTTTAGATGTGATTGACCTCTCATTCGACTAATAAAAGCCTTGAATTGGGTTTCTGAAACCTTGAAGAACCAATGACTGAAAACCTAGCAAGAAGGACCCGCCTACCAACGGCTGCGAATACAGCCAGCCAATAGAAGCACAGAAGTTCGAAAGCTGTTTTGTGTAAGGCTGGGTGACACACAGGCATTCGCCAGTCTTTTTTTCTTACTACTGTTCTTATGTGTTTTGAAAAATCGTTCGCCAAAACCGCAATCATGGAAGCGCAAAACCGCAATAATGGAATTATGGTTTGACCGGGTCGCGTGACCAGAACCACGAGTCCGTAACAAGTGGACCAGCGTCATGTTCGTCTGACAATGAGGAAGAGAAGTTTGCCAGCTACACTGCTGTTGTGGACAGGTAAGTGTTATAAGCTAAATTATTCTTTATCCCTGAAAATTGTAATCCAAATGACTTTTGACTGATCGGTAAATTACAACTGTGCGTTATCGCAACACGATGGACCCGGACCGCTCCGGTCCGGGTCCGTCATGTTGTGAACGGCCCCCCCATCATGTTGTGAATGCCCCCCCCCCCCGCTACTCTTCTGTAGCGGATTGCAGATATATTGCAGATATTTTAGTCCAACTGTGCATAGTAGACCGCGGCGCACCGTCACCGCTTTCCGTCATGTAGCAATGGGCGATGTCCGTCCTCTGTAGCGGGGGGTGGGGTGGGAGTTGTTATCTTCTACATTACAATTATTTTAGTATAACTTTTAGTGCACTGTAGGTTATTTTTTCTTGTAAAAAAAAGCCACACATTTTTTACGTGGCATGCTTCTTTGTGTGTGGGGGCTTGTTCGTTCATTCATTCATTCATGAATGAATAAACAACTCACACACACACACACACACACACACACACACACACACACAACCCTTCACCTTTCATTAGAGCCCAAGATGAAGCTTCTATATTGAATCATTCAAAAGTTACAGACATTTTTCCAAACTGTGCCATTTGGCACAATTTGGCACAGTTCAAAAACGCCTGGGAACAGCCTAAGAAAAAAGCTGTGTAATATATTCATTTTTTGTGGTATTGTTACAAAATTTTGACCTCAGCTGGATAACACTTGGTTCTACATTTCTGTTGCATTTTCCAGCCAGTATCTGAAGCTGAATGTTATTTGCAAGCATTTGTATCCAAAAAAACACCCAGGCGAAATTTATTTTCTTCAAGTTCAGTATGTTTAGATGACTGTTACTCAGTGGCAGGAGCACTTAGAGAGATTATGATTGTTTTGCCAAAACATTCAAAGTGTTTTCTTTTAAATGAGACCAACCCCATGAAGATGCTGCAAAGGGTTGAAGAACAGCTTTTGATTTACTTTGGGTACATTATTTTTTGGCGTTTTTAGGGAAATTGACAAGAGTGTAAGGGGTGAATATGGCATTTAATTAAGGGATAACACCGTACTGTGGCTGCTTCATCCATCCAGGTGGGTGCCCTCAATTTCCCCTCTGGGGATCAATAAAGTATACAAAAAAAAATCAATATTAGACTCGATGGGGTTTTCTCAGAAAGTAGGAAATTCTACCCATTATCTCCACCATACGTTGGACCTTGTTCTGACATATGGCATAGAAATAGAAAATCTGGTAGTGTCTCCTCATAACCCTGTACTGTCAGACCATTGTCTGTTAACCTTTGATTTTACTATTTCTGACTATTTGGCTCCTAAAGAAAAATATTACTACAGTAGATGCCTCTCAGATAATGTTGTAACCAAATTTATGCAGATTGTTTCCTCTATGCCATGTGTCAACACAACGGAAATAAGCTATAGACAGCTTGCTCCTTCTGTAATTGATAGCATGGTAGATAGTGTTACAGCTTCTCTGAATCAGACTCTAGACATGGTGGCCCCTTTTAAAAAGAAAAAGTCTAATCAGAGATTTCTAACTCCTTGGTTCAACACAGAAACTCGTAGCTTAAAACAGAAGACTCGTCAATTAGAAAGAAAATGGCGCTCCACTAATTTAGATGAAATCTATTTAGCTTGGAGAAATCAACTTTTAATTTATAAAAAATCTCTTAAAAAAGCTAGAACGAGTTATTATTCTGCATTAATAGAAGAGAACAAGAATAATCCCAGGTTTCTTTTCAGCACTGTAGCCAGGCTGACAAAGAGTCAGGACTCTGTCAATCCTAGCATTCTCTTAGAGCTTATTTGTCAGGACTTTATGAACTTTTTCAATAATAAAATTTCATCTATCAGAGATAAAATGAGTCAGATTCTTCCCACCATTAACTTAAATACAGTAACTATGACAACTCCTTCAACTGATATCTGTTTGGATAGTTTACTCCATTTTGACTAAGTTAGACAAAATAATTTCCTCATTTATTGGTAGCTTTATTCTTCAAATAATCAATTCTTCATTAACTTAAGGCCATGTACCGCAGGCTTTTAAAACTGCTGTAATTAAACCCATACTCAAAAAGCCAATGCTGGATCCAGGAGTTTTAGCTAACTATAGACCAATTTCTGATCATCCTTTCATTTCAAAAATCTTAGAAAGAGTTGTTGCTATGTAATTATTTGACCACTTGCAGGGAAATGGTTTATTTGAAGAGTTTCAGTTTGGGTTTAGAATCCATCATAGTACTGAAACAGCCTGAGTGAAGGTCACTAATGACCTCCTGATCGCATCTGATAATGAACTTGTTTCTGAACTTGTCCTTTTAGACCTTAGTGCAACTTTTGATACTATTAATCATAATATTCTACTTGATAGATTCGAACACTATGTTGGACTTAATGGAACTTCGTTGCAGTGGTTTAGATCTTATTTATCTGATAGGTTCCAGTTTGTTCATGTCAATAATGAGTTTTGTTTCAACTCAAAGCTCAGTCATGGAGTTCCACAGGGATCTGTGCTAGGCCCTACTCTTTTTAGTTTATACAGTGGGGTAAAAAAGTATTTAGTCAGCCACGAATTGTGCAAGTTCTCCCACTTAAAAGATGAGAGAGGTCCCCAATTTTCATCATAGGTATACCTCAACTATGAGAGACAAAATAAGAAAAAAAAATCCAGAAAATCACATTGAAGGATTTTTAATGAATTAATTGGTAAATTCCTCGGTAAAATAAGTATTTGGTCAATAAAAAAAGTTCATTTCAGTACTGTGTTATATACCCTTTGTTGGCAATGACAGAGGTCAAACGTTTTCTGTAAGTTTTCAAAAGGTTTTCACACACTGTTGCTGGTATTTTGGCCCATTCCTCCATGCAGATCTTCCTCTAGAGCAGTGATGTTTTGGGGCTGTCGCTGGGCAACACAGACTTTCAACTCCCTCCAAAGATTTTCTATGGGGTTGAGATCTGGAGACTGGCTAGGCCACTCCAGGACCTTGAAATGCTTCTTACGAAGCCACTCCTTCATTGCCCGGGAGGTGTATTTGGAATCATTGTCATGCTGAAAGACCCAGCCATGTTTCATCTTCAATGCCCTTGCTGGTGGAAGGAGGTTTTCACTCAAAATCTCACGATACATGGCCCCATTCATTCTTTCCTTTACACGGATCAGTCGTCCTGGTCCCTTTGCAGAAAAACAGCCCCAAAGTATGATGTTTCCTCCTCCATGATTCATAGTAGGTATGGTGCTCTTTCTCCTCCAAACACGACAAGTTGAGTTTTTACCAAAAAGTTCTATTTTGGTTTCATCTGACCATATGACATTCTCCCAGTCCTCTTCTGGATCATCCAAATGCTCTCTAGCAAACTTCAGACGGGCCTGGACATGTACTGGCTTAAGCAGGGGGACACGTCTGGCACTGCAGGATTTGAGTCCCTGGCAGCGTAGTGTGTTTCTTATGTAGCCTTTGTTACTTTGGTCCCAGCTCTCTGCAGGTCATTCACTAGCCCCCCCCCCCATGTGGTTCTGGGATTTTTGCTCACCGTTCGCGTGATAATTTTGACCCCACGGTTTGAGATCTTGCGTGGAGCCCCAGATCGAGGGAGATTATTAGTGGTCTTGTATGTCTTCCATTTTCTAATAATTGCTCCCACAGTTGATTTCTTCACACCAAGCTGCTTACCTATTGCAGATTCAGTCTTCCCAGCCTGGTGCAGGTCTACAGTTTTGTTTCTGGTGTCCTTTGACAGCTCTTTGGTCTTGGCCATAGTGGAGTTTGGAGTCTGACTGTTTGAGGTTGTGGACAGGTGTCTTTTATACTGATAACGAGTTCAAACAGGTGCCATTAATACAGGTAATGAGTGGAGGACAGAGGAGCCTCTTAAAGAAGAAGTTACAGGTCTGTGAGAGCCAGAAATCTTGCTTGTTTGTAGGCGACCAAATACTTATTTTACTGAGGAATTTACCAATTAATTCATTAAAAAATCCTTCAATGTGATTTTCTGGATTTTTTTTTCTCATTTTGTCTCTCATAGTTGAGGTATGCCTATGATGAAAATTGGGGACCTCTCTCATCTTTTAAGTGGGAGAACTTGCACAATTGGTGGCTGACTAAATACTTTTTTGCCCCACCGTATATGCTTCCGTTAGGCAACATTATTAGAAAGCACTGTATACATTTTCATTGTTATGCAGATGACACACAATTATACCTGTCAATGAAGCCAGATGATAGAAATCAATCAGCCAAGTTAGAAGCTTGTCTTAAGGAAATCAATGCTTGGATGACTTGTAATTTCCTGCTATTAAATTCAGATAAGACTGAAGTCATTCTTGTTGGTCCAAAAAACCTTAGAAATACCTTTCCAAATCAAACTTTTAGTTTGGATGCAGTTACTCTTTCTCTTAATAGCTCTGTGACGAACCTTGGAGTTATTTTTGATCAAGATCTGTTTTTCAATTCACATATTAAACTCGTTTCTAAGACTGCCTTCTATCATTTGCTTAATATTGCCAAGATTAGGAGCATCTGGTCTCAGAGTGATGCTGAGAAACTGATCCATGCTTTTGTTAGCTCTAATTAGAATTAGATTAGAAATTAGAAATTAGAATTAGATTATTGTAACTCTTTATTATCAGGTTGTCCTAAAATATCTTTAAAAAGTCTTCAGTTGATCCAGAATGCTGCAGCAAGAGTTTTAACAGGTACTAGAAAGAGAGATCATATCTCTCCGGTTCTGGCCTCCCTTCATTGGCTTCCCATAGAGTTTAGAATTAAGTTTAAAATCCTTCTTCTCACTATCAGAGCTCTAAACAATCAGGCCCCTTTTTATTTAAAAGATCTGATATTACCCTATTATCCTAACAGAGCACTATACTCCCAAAATGCTGGATTACTTGTAATACCTAGAATCTCCAAAAGTACAACGGGAGGCACAGCTTTCAGTTATCAAGCTCCTTTCCTGTGGAACCAGCTGCCAATCTGGATTTGGGAGTCAGACTCGATCTCTGTTTTTAAGAATAGGGTTAAAACATTCCTTTTTGATATAGCCTACAATTCAGGAGGGATCATGTGTCTCTGAACCCTCCCTTAGTTGTGCTGCTAATAGGTTTAGACAGCCGGGGGACCTCCAATAATGCACTGGGCTTCACTCTTTTCTTCACTCTCAATGAATTATTTTTTTTTATTTTTTTTTTGCTGGTCATTAACATCTGTTTGTTCTCTCCCATAGATTGAGTCCCCATCGTGCTGTTTGCTCTCTACATGTCTGTTCTTTTCATCTTCTCTATCCCCTCACCCCCCCAGCCAGTTGCAGCAGATGACTGCCCCTCCCTGAGCCTGGTTCTGCTGGAGGTTTCTTCCTGTTAAAAGGGAGTTTTTCCTCTCCACCATTGCCAAGTGCTTGCTCACAGGGGATCGCCTGATTGCTGGGTCTTTCTGCAATTGTGGGGGCTTCCGCTACAGTTGAAAGTGCTATGAGATGACTGTTGTTGTGAAATGGTGCTATATAAATAAAGCTGAATTAAATTGAATTGGTAAAAATTTCATCCCAATCCATCCGGCAGCTTTGGAGTACATGCATGCGCAGTGAAAATAATCTGCAGTTCACATGCCCATACTGTCGGCGACAGCCAAAAGCCACCAAACTGATTTGAAGAACTGCAATCCAAACACAAAAGAAGAGCACTAAATGGCAGAAGTGATGGAGGTACGTGAATACAATGACAATCAAGTTGAAAAGGAGCTTTTGCTGTTTAGTGGCAGAGGAAGAAAACGGACGGGCAAAAAGACAGACATTTGTTCACCCAGTATTGGCGGATTACTCAGTACTTCCCTCTGGCAAGAGTTTCTGGGTACATGTGCAGTTCACTGCGACCATTTGCAGGTGAGGAATGTTGGGAGTTTTTAATGAGTTTTACCTCTTCCTTCCTCTGCAAAACTAAACAGCAAAACCAGTGTGAAAACAATCAGTGTGATGATTAAAATGGTGTAGTTGCTGAATACGTGTTTTTTTCAGTAACTGCTATTTTATAACACTTCACCTAGAGATCAGCTGTGACAGGAAGTCATCCATGTGCTGTCAAAAAGTCATACTGCCGCCTCTAGTGGCCTGGCATTGTTATTACAATACCTTTTCCCTTGGATTCATTGACATTAAAGGAGAGTTAAATTTGTGTTTATTTTGAAAAGAAAGCCTTATCTCGGAATTCTGGCAAATTAAAAGTCCAAATTAGTTCCACTTAATTTTGATCGGGTGAGCTGAAACAGAGAGGCAGACAGATAGATACGCACGCACACACACACACACACACACACACACACACACACACACACACACACACACACACACACACACACACGCACTAACTGCTGATCGTATGCCTCTCAGTTTCACCGAGGTATAATGATGGCATTGGTTACAGGCACATTTCTAAACTGCTGAATGTTCCAGTGAGCACTGTTGGAGCCATCTTTCAAAAGTGGAAAGAACATCATTTTACCATAAACCGGCCACGACCAGGAGCTCCTCACAAGATTTCTGACAGAGGAGTCAAAAGAATGATCAGAAGAGTTATCCAAAAGCCAAAGACCACTCGTGGAGAACTCCAGAAAGACCTGGAATTAGCAGGTACTGTTGTTTCAACAAAAACAATAAGTAATGCACTTAACTGACATGGGCTCTATGCCTGCTCACCTTGCAAGACTCCATTGCTGAAGAAAAAGCATGTTGAAGCTTGTTTAAAGTTTGCTGCACAACATTTGGGCAAGCCAGTAAAAATACTGGGAGAATATGGTCTGGTCAGATGAGACCAAAATTGAACTTTTTGGATGCCACAGCACACAGCATGTTTGGAGGAAATGGCACTGCGCATCCATCATGGTGTGGGGGTGTTTTTCAGCACATGGTACAGGCAGACTTCATATAATTGAAGGAAAGATGAATGAACAAATCTACAGAGACATCCTTGATAAGAACCTGTTGCCATCTGCCAAGATGCTGAAGATGGAACGAGGGTGGACATTTTAGCAACACAATGATCCCAAACACACAGCCAAGGAAACACTCAGCTGGCTCCACAGAAGGAAAATATAGACGCTGGAATGGCCCAGTCAGTCACCTGACCTGAATCCATTTGAAAATCTATGGAACAAACAGATCAGAGTTCATAGAAGACACCCACAGAACCTTCAAGATTTGAAGAGTTTGTGTGGAAGAATGGGCTAAAATCACTGAATTCTGAGCAATGCCTGTGCCTAGTTTCTCCATACAGGAGGCGTCTGGAAGCTGTTATTACCAACAAAGGCTTTTCTACTAAATATTAAATGAATTTCACCAAGCATGTTCAATGCTTATTCCCTGTGTCATTCCACTTAATTAAATATAACTTGTTTTGTGAACACAATTACCTTGATTTCTTTGCTTGGCCGGGCAGCACGGTGGTGCAGTGGTTAGCACTGTTGCCTTACAGCTAGAAGGTTCCTGGTTCAAATCCCCAGGCTGGCAGGGGTTGGAACCTTTCTGTATGGAGTTTGCATGTTCTCCCTGTGCTGCGTGGGTTTACTCCGGGGGCTCCGGTTTCCTCCCACAATCCAAAGACATGCATGTTAGGTTAATTGGTTGTTCTAAATTGTCCCTAGATATCTGTTTCCTATAGGCCCTTAGAATTGTGGGTTAGTACTAGTGAAAGCGCTTTGAGTGGTCTTTGTGACTAGAAAAGCGTTATATAAGTGCAGGTTTGTATGCATTACTTGGGTTGTTACTGATATTTGGTGAAAATCTCAGGTTTCAGTGGCTCCATCAGAAATACTATGTTTAATGAGAAAAATATTGAGGTGTTCAATACTTATTTTCCCCGCTCTATATTTGTTTGCAGAGGGCCACAACTACCGTCCTGCTTCTCATCCTGTAAGGCTGCATGATTTTTTTTAAATTAAAAAAATTTGTAATGTGGTGGGCTCTAAATTATATCACGAAGCACACTCTCCACACTACAGTATTAGCTAAAATATGCAAGTTTTTCCTCAGGGATGGCACACCTTGTTTCCATCTTTTTCACTGGCCTGGTGCTGGGGTCTCCTGGAGGTCTGATGCTGGGAAGGATAGAAGTCAATGTACTTAAATTCCTGGAACCTCACAGCGAGAACAGTGTGCTCAATGACCAGTTACCGACCTGCATTGAATACCCATTTGAAGTCAACTCAACACTAAGCAAAGGCTGCATGTTTAACAGTTTCACACCTCTGCTGGTTGCGGGATTTGGCGTTTTTTCTTCAGCTGTGTCTTTCACTGTCGGTTTGTTTTTGGGATCATGGGTATACCATTTGGTCATTAAAAACACAACCAAGCAGAGGGCCCTTAATTTGGCCAGTCTAGTGTGCCTGACTGGTGTCACTGCAATAGCGTATGTGTTGGGTCTCACTATGGAATGGTTTCTGTTTATCACTTTGAGTGTAGTGCTGAATCAGGGTTAGTTTATTCACTTGTAGCATTTGTATTGTGCCTTTTTATCATTCTCTGCTCTTCACTACTGCCTTGTTGTTTTGACTTTGGACTTTTTTTAATAATACCATTCAGCTGTTCATTTATTTTGACTTTTATAGCCATGTTTTCCATATTTTTAAAAACAAAGCTTTTCTTTTTTTCTTTTTTTAATTCCAATAATTGTTATTGGTAGGTTAGCTCCTGAAGACAGAATTAACATCCATCTAACCATTGCACCACTGCCACTGATGTTGGTTTTGAGTGACATTTTTAACATTACAGGACAGCCGATTATCACCTTAGACTCAATAACAGACAAAAGCAGTGCTGTCCTAGAGGGCATTTTTGTTGGAGTTTTAACTTCTCAGTTCCTGGCGGTCACTATAGGGATGTTTTTTTTGTGTGTCTTGGGAAAGTGGTGGAGCAGGCAGAATAAGTGCCAGTGTTATAGGTTTGGGCACAGCAGTTTTAGCTTTTGTAGAGGATTTTATCCCCAAATTGGGTCTTGGCCCCTCTATAGGTGCTCTGACAGGGGTGTCGGGGGCAGTAGGGGTCTGTCTCTGTGCAGCAGTGGGATCAACAGATAGGTTTGGTTGTCATGTAGACAAGTATGGGTTGGCAGGAAGGTTGGGGGTAATAGTGGGAGCAGCTGTAGGAGCTTTTATAGCATCCTGCTCTCACAGTGGAATGTCAGGAGTCTCCATGTCTCTGTGTGCAGCTACAATTCCTATTGAACCCTGCCTTAGGAGACTGTTTTGGTTTGCATGCCAGTATGATAGAGGCATTAAATGTCTATGCACACTAATTACATTACTTTTTTTGTTCTGGTTATATTTCAATTGCACCTGTTTTGGGGTCTTTGTTGGATTTTTATTTGTGAGTTTATCTATCTATAATGCTTCATGTTTCATTCTGCAAAAATTCTATCCATTCATTCATTAATGTTTCTCTGGTTAATTATATTATATTTATTAATTCATTTTTCAATCCCTTTTGTTTAGATTTATTCATTTTACATCCTTACTGAATGTGTTATCGTTGCCACGATGATGGTACATCAGAGGATGTGAGATCACCACTTACAGGTTGGGCATTCTGCCCATACTGAGCATGCACAATTGTAGCCCACTCTCAGCCCAGTATTTACAGTGCTGCCGATAAGACAGCTGTTTTCCACTTCACATATACTGTGTTCAGAAATAAATACACCGGTTAGCCAAATAAGAAGCTTCCCGTATTCCTCAGCACACCACTGGATGAAAATGATGTTTCAGAGACTTTGCCTGAACAGATGGAGTGTGCAAAGTCAGCTGAAGAGACTGTGGTCAGAAAGAAACCACGAAGGAGATGAAATTGGTTCATCTGCATGAGTTCAAAGCTGAGGATGCAAAAGATAAGCTGGGAATGTGTGCTGATTTTTGTTACAGAGCAGTGTGTAGCTCAGACCCAGCTGCCGCCAGGCAAAAAGGTAATGGTGGGAAAACACGGCTACTCCCTCAAGCAGATGACATGGTTCCTCAAATCATCACTGACTGTGGAAACTTCGCACTAAACCTCAAACAACTTAGATTCTGTGCCTCTCCACTCTTTCTCCAGACTCTGGGACTTTGATTTCCAAATGAAATGCAAAATTTACTTTTATCAGAACAGAAGCCATCTGCTGGTGTTGGTCCACTGTTTTTTATCAAGACCAAAGTCAGCGCAGTCATCTACCAGGAAATTTTAGAGCACTTCATGCTTCCCTCTGCTGACAAGCTTTATGGAGAAGCTGATTTCATTTTCCAGCAGTACTTGCCCCCCCCACACTCACACACACTGCCAAAAGTATCAAAACATGGTTTAATGACCATGGGATCACTGTGTTTGATTGGCCAGCAAACTCTCCTGACCTAAACCCCATAGAGAATCTATGGAGTATTGTCAAGAGGAAGATGAGAGACACCAGACCCAACAATGCAGATGAGCTGAAGGTCACTATCAAAGCAACCTGGACCTTCATAACACCTCAGCAGTGCCACAGGCTGATCACCTCCATGCCACGCCACACTGATCCAGTAGTTAATCCAAAAGGAGCCCCGACCAAGTATTGAGTGTGTACATGGACATATTTTTCAGTCGGCCATTTCTATTAAAAAACTATTTTTTAAAATTAATTTTATGTAATATTCTAATTTTTTGAGAAACTGAATTTGGGATTTTCATGGGCTGTAAGCCACAATCATCAAAATTAAAATAAATAAACACCTGAAATTTATCACTCTCTGTGTCATGACTCTATATAATATAGAAGTTTAATTTTTTTTCATTGAATTACCTAAATAAATCAACTTTATGTTGACATTCTAATTTACTGAGATGCACCTGTACAAGAAAAGCCACAAATTTACAAAAAAGAAAAAAGATGAAATTTATGTGAAAGAAGTTGCAATTAAAAAAAATAAAATCACAAATGTATGAGTAAAAACTTGCAAATATATAACACAGACCAAATGAGAATATTTTTAATTAATAAATTTAGAAGAAAAAAATCACAAATTATGAGAAAAAAAAGCCAAAATTACATTTTTTTAAAAGTTGAAAATTCACAAGAGAAAAATAGATAATTTATAAGGAAAAGTTTCAAATATGTTAGAAAAGTCACAACTTTATGGAAAAAAGCTGCAAATTTATATTAAAAAAGTTGCAAATTTGTGAAAGAAGTTGGATTTAAAAAAAATGCACAAATTTCTGGGAAAAAAAAATTAAAGTTGCAAGTTACGGTAAATAAAAATGTCACTAATGTATAAGAAAATTAAATTTGCAAAAAAAAAAGTTGAAAATTTACATAAAGAAGTATAAAAAGTATAAACAAAAAAATCATGTTTAAAAGTAAAATTTTGCAAAAAAAAAAAAAAGGAGCTGAAAGTAATTTTATTCTCCCACCAAAAAAATGCCGAGGGTGAACTTGGACCTTGGGGTCCCCAGTGGCTACGATGGTCTGGTACATTTGTGTACTCTGCCTTCCAGAAATGGGTCTTCACAAGAAATACTTAACAACCCAACGCCTTCTCGTTCCGTCGCAGTACTCATCGCCAGACCATCCTCATCATGTAATGCAAAACTCCACAATGTATAGTTTGGTCAACTTGTCCTTAAAAAGGACCTAAAAACTTTTTTAAGCGTTTGTCTGAATGCATAACAGAAACCACAACATACTGTTTGTCATGCTGAGTAGTGGTATGTGCACAGGAGAAATGATGACGTGCAGACAGAAGAGGTTTCTAATGTGAACTGGAACCATCATCAAGTTAACTCAGAGGAGAGACTTTGAGATTTCCCAGCCAAAAAAAAACAAAAAAACAAACAAACCCAACACAGCTTGAGTGTTTTCATCAGAGGAAAGAATCTGGTGTCTGAAACACAAAATAATAATAACAAAATACTCTCTTGCTGACGTGTGGCTGCAGACCTTGCTGGAGGCTCACAGTGTCCCATATTGGTGAAACTCAAACTGAACTTCCCTTGAAGACCAAGGGAAACGAAGTAATTTCAGCTAATTCTGTAAAAGGGGCCACTGACTGAAAAATGGTGTGTTTGTAGGTTTTAACTGTCTGAAATATGTCTTTTGGACACATAATTATCTAAAAAATATGCAAACAGTCAATTCTCTTAAAAAAAAAACCCAAAAAAACCCACACAGCCTTTATCTCATTTTTCTCCCAGAAATGCCAGAAATGTTTTTGACTCTTCTGGGTAAATCGTATACGTCATGATTTGACAAAGCCAATCCACCGCCATCCTTGAGACCCGCCCACTGTGTTGTATCCATAATTAGGGCAATAAAGCTTAAGGGCAACAGTGCTATTAACGGAGCTTTATTAAAAACACTAATGACGAGACCTTACAGACTTGTGGTGCTCCCAGCCAGCCAGGTTATCCACGACGAAAGAGGACTAGCCTCTTCCGCCTCCGGTAGTTCGCCACCCCTATCCATTCCCCAGCCAACCCGGCCGCCATCTTACTAATACTAACTATTTACATATGTAACATTTCTCTCCCTTCAAAAAAAAAAATCAAGCACAGAATGTGGCCTACCCCAATTTAGTACCCAACGCACTCTCTAAACAAAACATATGTACAAAAGGAACAAACTGCCTATCCATTCACACAACTAAGGCTGGGGGGGCTGGGTAGACTACTAGCGCCCCCTACACGGCTAGGCGGAGTATTTTGCCACCTCAGTCCTACCAGTCCAAAATAAAGAAAGCCGTGTCTCTAACAAAATTAGTCCTCAAAATGTATACATCAAACAGAGAGAATTACAAACACATAACCTAAACACCTCCGTTTGCGGCCCCCACCCAACACACCCATCCCATACCTGGGCACATTATAAATGAGTGTTGGTATCTCTATATGAACCATCAAAATTTACATTACACTTTTTCTCCATACCAATTCACAATGAATTTCAAAACCTCCTATTATATGTCGCAGACAATTCAGCGTCTGGTACCACACAAGAAATAAATATACAAAGTATACACTACCAAACTTTCACCAGTTTGTGGACTGTCCCACCAGAGAGAACAAAACACTGGATCTACTGTATGCCAATGTCAGGGATGCATATAGTGCCACAGCTCTACCCCCCATTGGTAAATCAGATCACTGCATGGTCATGTTAACACCCAAGTACGTCCCCCTTGTGCAAAGGCAGCCTGCTTATACACGGACTGTGAGGAGGTGGACACAGGAGGCTGCTGATGCACTACAGGACTGCTTTGAGACAACAGACTGGAGCGTACTCTGTGAACCACATGGGGTGGACATAGACAATCTGATCGACCGCATCACAGAATACATTAGATTCTGTGAAGACATGACCATGCCAGCTCAGACTGTACACAATATAGTAATATGTACATATGTATATTAGCTGCTCTTGCTTGCTTGCTTTTTTTTTTTTCTTGCCTTCTGATTGTTGCTCTGAGTGTTGCTATCCCTGTGCTGTTGCAATCCTGGAATTTCCCTGTTGTGGGACTAATAAAGGCTTATCTTACACTGCTTCTCCAACAACAGACCATGGGTCACCAGTGACCTGAAAGCACTTCTGAACAAAAAGAAGAGAGCTTTTAGGGCTGGAGACAAGGAGAAGCTGAGGGGAGTGCAGCATAAGCTGAGAGAGATGCTGAGGAGGTGCAAGGACAATTATAGGAGGAAGTTGGAAGAGAAACTCAAGCAAAACAACACTAAAGATGTGTGGGAGGGAATGAAACAAATCACTGGGTACAAGGGGAGAGTCAGGCAGCCATCTGGGAGCCAGGAGAGAGCTGAGGAACTGAATCTGTTTTTTAATAGGTTCAACTCACAGTCTGTCACCCGAGCAACACAACCAGACCCCCACGCACCCCTCCCCACCCACGCTCCCATGCAGAACCTCTCTCCATCTCCCCCCTCCTCCTCCCCAGGGGGCACCAGGACCCTCCCTCACTTCACGGTCACTACAGATCAGGTGGAGAAACAGCTGGAGAGACTCCGTCAGTGAGGACCTGTGCCAACCAACTAGCTCCGGTACTGAAACACCTGTACAACCTGAGCCTGAGTCTGGAGAGAGTACCGGTGCTGTGGAAGACATCCTGCCTGGTTCCTGTCCCCAAGAAGTCATCTCCATCGGATCTGAATGACTACCGACCAGTTGCCCTCACATCTCATGTGATGAAGGTCCTGGAGAAACTGGTCTTAGCCCACCTGAGGCTGCAGGTGAAGACGTGGCTGGACCCTCTGCAGTTTGCATATCAGCCCCATTTAGGAGTTGAAGATGCTGTCATCTACCTGCCGCAACGAGCCCATCTGCACCTGGATGGTGGAGGAGATACTGTGAGAATCACTTTTTTTTGATTTCTCCAGTGCCTTTAACACCATCCAGCCACTGCTGCTGGGCGAGAAGCTGCGAGTGATGGGGGTTGACAGCTCTGTGATCTCCTGGATTACCGACTACCTGACAGGCAGACCACAGTTTGTCAGGCTGGGCAGTGTCTTGTCTGGAGTGGTGGCTAGTGATACGGGAGTGCCACAGGGGACTGTGCTCTCTCCTTTTCTTTTTACCTTATACACCACGGACTTTCAGTACAACACTGAGTCATGCCACCTGCAAAGATTCTCTGATGACTCAGCTGTTGTGGGGTGTATAAGAGGAGGAGAGGAGGGGGAGTACAGGGCACTGGTAGACAGATTTGTGGAGTGGACGGAGCAGAATCACCTGAGGTTGAATGTCAGCAAGACCAGGGAGATGGTGATTGACTTCAGGAAGAGGAAGGCTCCTTTTCAGCCACTGCAAATTAGGGGGGAGGATGTGGGAGTGGTTGAGGACTACAGATATCTGGGTGTCAGGATCAGCAGTGGGTTGGACTGGAGATCCAACACTGATGCTGTGCACAAGAAGGGGATGAGCAGACTCTACTTCCTGAGAAAGCTGAGATCCTTCAACGTGTGCAGCAGGATGCTGGAGCTTTTCTACCAGACTGTTGTTGCCAGCGCCATCTTCTTTGCTGCGGTCTGTTGGGGTAGCAGTATCAGGGCCAGAGATACCAACAGACTTGACAAGATTATCAAGAGGGCTGGCTCTGTAATTGGTCTCAGACCGGAGACCTTTGAGATAGTGGTGGAGAGGAGAACACTAAATAAACTGCGATCCATCATGGACAATCCTGATCACCCCCTCCACCACACACTAGATAGACAGCGAAGCACTTTCTCCAGTAGACTACTACAGCTTCATTGTCAAACGGCCAGGTACAGGAAATCTTGCCAATCTGTGCCAATCTGCCACATGCAATTTCACTGTACAATAACTCACTATGATGTTGTATTCTGGTCATAGCTATGCTGCCACACTGCATCTTACAGACTAACTGGTACATCACTTTTCACTCTGCTCCTGATAGTCCTTCTTTGTGCAATGGGATGATTCATGTGTTTATATGGGTCATCATATATTAAGCTATGATGTATATAGGTTCTATAGTCGTGTTAGTTTTTACTTTCCATGGGTAATCCCTTTGTCTGTCGTGTGTGTTTCTGTTGTTTGGCTGTCAACTGTCATGCTGCTGTTACACTGTAATTTCCCAGTTTGGGATCAATAAAGTACATCTATCTATCTATCTATCTATCTATCTATCTATCTATCTATCTATCTATCTATCTATCTATCTATCTATCTATCTATCTATCCAATTTGGCAGTATTATAATTATTTTTTTTAAACCAACTACACAATAAAATCAACGTTCCCTGAAATTTAGCAATCAATCTACAGAATATTTCCTTTACCTTTCAATTAAACACCCGGACACCGACACAATAGAAAAACTATATACACAATGACACTGGGGTTAAAATTTAAACAACTAAAATACTCTTCAGTCATTTTCTATGGTCCATGGAGGTCCCTTCATCCGGATTGTCATCTGGGGGATCCCTCCCGGAGCATCTCGGTCTCTTAGTCTCCGGGGATGGGCTGCGCCGTCTCCTCTTCTCCACAACACGACACAGCTCATTGGGATGCCTCCACGTCTTGTCAGATAGGTCCAGATATCCATCCTCCCGAGCAGCCTCCACCTGGAACTGCCTGTGGTTGTCTCGTTGGTCTCGCGAACCGTGGGCCCCTCTCAAGCGAGCCTCAACCCTGGGCTGGACCAGATCGCCAACCCGCAGGGAAACCCTGCTACTCCTTTTGGGAGCACCACGTTGCAAGCGGGCCTCCTTTTCCTAACTGGTCGACTTGCGGGTCCGGTTCAGCAACCTCTTTAGAGGTCTCTGCTTGGAGTGCTTCAACACTGTGCTTCCCGGTCTCGCCCCCTCAGTCCTCAGCACGGGCACCTCGACTTTATCCGCCCCTGTGAGGGTCCCGTTGTGCCGCCCAGCTCCCACACCAAGGGCTACTTCGGTATCAGCAACGGGTCCATTCCTAGGTGGTGTCGCGTGGCGCTGGGCCTGTGCTCCTCCAGCTGCGCCTAACTAGTCCGGATCCCACACCTCCTCGTTGTCCTCAGTCGGAGCGGGTCGGTTCCATAACCCACAACCTGGCCACTCCTCATTGGTGATGTTGGCAATGGAGAACCCAAGTCCATAGAACAAGTTGCACCCTAGTACATTGGCTCCCGCAGCTGTGACCAAAAAAACAGGTGTCTGGCACCATCATGCACTTGTACCTCACCTCCACTTCCAAGGAGACCAAGACGGCCAGCCTGTTCATTCCGTAGCCATACCAGGGTTGCCTCTGCTTATGGATCCGCTGGTGGGGAAACAATCTTTTCACTGTAGCCAAATTTAACATGGAGATCACTGCTACCATGGCCATTAATGGCCATTAAAATTAGCTTTATTAGAGACCTTACAGACTTGTGGTGCTCCCAGCCAGCCAGGTTATCCACGATAAAAGAGGACTAGCTTCTTCTGCCTCTACCTCTTATACCCTGGGCGGTGCCACCACTGGAAACCAGTAGTTCGCCACCCCTAGAGAGAGAAAAAGATGGCGGCGCGCGTCTGTGCAGTGGCTCTTTGCTCCCTACTTTTGTTTGTATGTATGCTGTTTTTGGATATTGGACCGTGTGAAGCTGGATTTGTGTACAGTCGTACTGAGCTGATAAATATTGGACTTCAACAAAAGTCTGCTGTTACAACAGTTTTTGAGAACACACAAAACATACCGGAGGCTATCTGTAGACCAGCAGGATCACCATGGATTGTTGCTGGTCCTGGGAAGCGACGCAGACAGAGGAGGGAGAGAAAGAAAAAGCGGGGATCCCGGTCGGGCCTGCTAGCGAGGCTAAAGAGACAGCTGCATAGACCTCCACTACCCAGCATTTTTTCTTTCCAACGCCAGAAGCATCGTCGACAAGATGGATGATTTAGAGCTACAGCTGGCAACTAGTAAAACTGTGAGAGACTGCTGTGTGCTGTTGTTAACGGAAAGCTGGCTCTACCTGCTGCTCACCGATGCTGCAGTGCAGCTACCAGAGCACATACTTCATCGTATGGACCGAACAGCGGAATCCGGGAAACAGAGAGGGGGTGGTCTCTGTATTTTTCTTCACAACTCTTGGACTAATCACAGTCGTATTATTAACACTGACTGTTCTCCTGATCTAGAGACAATGTCAGTTTTATGTCGGCCTTTTTATCTTCCAAGAGAGCTGACAGTGGTTATTATAACAGCGGTCTATATTTCTCCTGATGTAAATACTAAAGCGGCCATTAGTCATCTGTACAGTGTTATAAATAAACAGCAGCAGGCCTATCCCGAGGGTGTTCACATTATAGCCTGTGATTTTAATCAAGCATGCTTGAAAACTGTGCTGCCTAATTTCACACAGTATGTGAAATGTGCCACTAGGGGAAAGAATTGTCTTGATCGGGTGTATTCGAACCTGAAGCATGCTTACAGAGCTGTGCCGTGTCCACATCTTGGCCTGTCAGACCATCTATCATTGCTCCTCATCTCAGCATACACCCCCCTCAGGAGAACTGCTAGACCTACTACAAAGAACATCACAACATGGCCTGAGGGAGCTCTTTCTCAGCTGCAAGACTGTTTTTCAAACACTTTATGGGATTTATTCAAGAATCAGGATCTGGAAATGTACACACAGACTGTATTATGCTACATCACCTACTGTGTCAACCAGGTGACTGTGGAAAAGCGCATTAGGGTTTTTCCTAACCAGAAGCCTTGGATGACAAAAGAAGTCCAGGCACTCCTCAGAGCCCGTGATACAGCCTTCAGGTCAGGAGATACAGATCTGTATAGCACTGCCTGGGCTAATCTGAAGAAAGGCATTAAAGAGGCCAAACAGGCCTATAAGAGGAAGGTTGAGGACCATTTTCCTGATAATGATTCGAGACGAGTATGGCAAGGTTTTCACCATATCACAAACTATAAGGGCAGCAGCATCATTTCCAGTGACATCAGCACCTCACTGGCAGAAGAATTGAACTGCTTTTTCGCACGGTTTGAGGCAAATACACCTTGCCCGGACCCACTGATGTTATTGAATGCCAACTCTGATGTGCTTACCCTGCAGGACCATGAGGTGAGACATACACTGAGAGCAGTTCACCCGAGAAAGGCTACTGGTCCTGATGGAGTGCCAGGAAAGGTGCTCAGAGCATGTGCAGATCAGCTATGCTCTGTTTTGACTGACATTTTTAATTTGTCTCTTAAGGCAGCCGTTGTTCCACAGTGTTTAAAATCTGCAGTCATTATTCCTGTGCCTAAAAAACATATTATCAGCAGTCTGAATGATTATCGACCAGTAGCATTAACACCCATTATTATGAAGTGCTTTGAGAAAATGGTACTGAAACATCTTTAGCCTAGTCTCCCCCAGACTTTGATAGGTACCAGTTTGCCTACAGGCGGAGCAGATCCACTGAAGATGCTATTGCTATAGCTCTCCACTCGGCATTCAGCCATTTAGAAGACAAGGGGAGCTATGTAAGAATGTTGTTTGTGGACTATAGCTCGGCATTTAATACAATTATTTCCAACATTCTCATCATTAAATTGCTTCAGCTTGGTCTGCCTACTCACACTTACAGATGGATTAAGAACTTCCTAACAAACCGAACACAGACTGTTAGACTCGGACCCCATTCCTCCTCTACAGTCATGCTTAACACAGGCTCGCCACAGGGCTGTGTGTTGAGCCCCACTTTGTATTCATTGTACACATATGACTGCATACCTGTTCATCCCACAAACATTACAGTGAAGTTTGTAGATGACACAACAGTAGTGGGGCTCATATCAGGAGGAGATGAGTCTGCATACAGAGATGAGGTCCAGAAATTGGTGAAATGGTGCTCAGATAATAATCTGCTATTGAATACAAAAAAAAAAACAAACAAAAGAACTCATTATTATTATTAATGATTTTAGGAAGCATAGCAGTGAGCCATCTCCTCTATATATAGGCAAGGAGTGTGTGGAGAGGGTGGAGGCTTTTAAGTTTCTGGGCATTCATATTTCTCACAACCTTACCTGGGCAGTTAACACCATAGCTACAATCAAAAAGGCTCAACAACGTCTACACTTTTTGAGGCTCCTCAAGAGGAATGGCCTGAATGCACAGTTGCTGGTTTTACTTTATCACTCTGCTATTGAGAGCATTTTGTCATATGGCATCACGGTTTGGTATGAGGGCTGTTCAGCCGCAGACCGCAAAGCCTTCCAGAGAGTAATCGAGACTGCGCAAAAAATCACTGGTTGTTCTCTCCCTTCTCTGGAAGAGATTTCCAGGTCTCGGTATCTCAACAGAGCTACTGCCATTATTAAGGACTGCACTCATCCAGGTCATGATTTCTTTCACTTGCTCCCCTCAGGAAGGCAGTACAGATCCCATACAACCCGGACTACCAGGTTTAATCATAGTTTTTTCCCAGCAGCAGTACGTATTTTGAACGGATTTATGTAACACGTACAGACTGCTGATGTTATTTTAGGTTATTTTAGGTTATTTTGTGGCAATAACCTTGTGTGTATAAGCTGGTCTTAGATATTTATTGCTCAGTATGTTTTTATTATTGCTATGCACATACTGTATTTAACTTTTTAGGTATTATTGTTTTAAGCATTATTTATTGTTGTAATTATGAGAATGTTAAATGCATGAGTGAACTGTGAGTGTGACAGTTTGTTTTAGGGAGCAGTATCTCAGTTTCGTTGTATTGTTTTTTAGCAATGGAATGACAATAAAGGCACTTTGACTTTGACTTTGACTTTGACTATCCATTCCCCGGCCAACCCGGGGAATGGATGACCCAAGGGCTGCACGGTGGCGCAGTGGTTTAGCACTGTGGCAGCACAGTTTTACCCTTGGCCGGGGGATCGCGGGGATCATGAGATCGTGGGTTCGATTCCAGCCCCCGACCAACAGTGAGCTGTGTGGAGTTTGCATGTTCTCCCCGTGTTGCGTGGGTTTACTCCGGGATTTCTCCGGTTTCCTCCCGCATACCAAAAACATGTAGGTTTAGGGCGCTCGCGCACGCAGCGACCAGCAGCCGGTGGCTTGTCACCAGACTGCAAACCAAGTCTACCTACGGGTACAAATAAGTAACAAAAAAAAAAAACAAAAAAAAAAAACCCGGCCGCCATCTTACTAACTATTTACATATGTAACACACTGCTTTATTATTGGCCCATCTAGCTGTCTGTCATGTAGATGGAAGGGGTGCTAAAGGTAGCCTATTAGCCCCTGAGCTATTAGCTCCCAAGCTAACATTGGTACCAGGAGACTCACACCGTGTGGCTTGTATTGTTATTTTCTTCAGATTTAATCATCCTAATAGCCATCCCTGTTACCACATGGTTCACCAGTCCACAGTCGACAGTATACCTCACATCACTCTGGCCCAGCTCCCAATAATTTCGCCATGATTCCACAGCAAATCGCCAGCGCTGGTGCACCGGTTGCAGCAACCACTAACACTGGGACTCGAGGCTGCTGGCTCTCACGGCCAGCTCCCCCACCTGCTCCGGGGCTCCACAAAACTCCACTCTGCTCTCACGGGCAGCACATGGGAGCCGCCTCATGACAAGGCAACCCCCAGATGGCCGTACGAGCAGAGCAGAGTCCTGCAGAGCGAGATAGTGCCCTTTGAGATCCTGTGGCTTGGCAGCTTGGCTTGGCCAGCAGCCTCGGATCCTGGGCCAGGTTGGTTGTGGTTATTGGGGGGCCGTCCGGTGCGCGGTTCTAGCAATTTGTTGTGCAATCATGGCAAAATTATTGGGAGATAGGCCGGAGTGATGCGAGATCCGTAAACCATCGACTGTGGATCAGTGAACTAGTGCCGCTCATCCGAGCTAGAAGGAGGCTTGAATCTAGAAGCTAGTCAGCTAAGGGCTAACTGTCGTAAGAGGGAGGGCGGAGTTGAATAGGTGAAGGATGTTTCTTAAAGTGATAGGCTTTAAATCAGAGTGTTTCAAGAATCAGGAAAAATACAAAACAAATTTGCTTCAGTAATTAAAAAATTAAAGAAAATGTGAACAAAATATGTCACAAACACTTCATTAAGACATGTGTGAGCTGTTAAAATGTGGAAAAAGTGCAGTCAGTGACCCCTTTAAAGATATTTGCAGAGAAACTGATACCTACATGGGCCCCAATATTCCAGAGATAATTTGTTCCAAGCACTGTACAATGGTAAGAATTTAATAATAAAAAAATAAGGTAGAACTTTTTCCAAGATTTGAGTAAAATGATATTTGTACTATTATGCTTAAATCTGTATCTACCATAAATAGTCATAGTGTATAAGGAAAAAATACTGATAAAGAGCAGCTGATAGGTTAGAAGCCCCAGTAGAGAAGCGAATGAGTAAATCTGTTGAGAATTATTCTTTTGCATCCTTCTGGCTGTATTGTTGTCATGGGGATACTATGTCAGAAGGTGATGACATCACGTATTCATGATCTCGGGTTTTCTGCCCTAACTGAGTCTGTGTGAGTGAGTGTTCAGCACCTTTACAGTCCAGCCTCTGAACGGAGAGGGACTGCAGTTGCATGCTGTATTTTACTCCACATGTAAATGGTTCAATAAATGTTCCTGAGGACTAGAAGCAAGTCCAACTTTGCTTATTCCTCTGAACACCAGAAGACCGCTGTGGCAACTCGGCCTTTTAACAAAATCAGAGAAAAAACAACAGCCTGACCCTACTTTATCACACTTGGATTAACTGAATCCTCTTAGGTTTCCAGACATGCAACAGCCAGATACAAATCAACTACTGTCTATCTAAACATTGCAACATGAAGATATTCCTGAAGGTATTTTACCTAAAGAAAAAAAACCTAATCAACCACACTTACCCACAGCAATGAGCTTCTTCTTTATCCCAGTTTTCTCCTCCATCTTCCCAAGAAAATCTGTTACCACATTCTTCTCATTCAAAAACTTTTCAGCTCTGTCTTTGATGGAGGAAAAGATGTCCAGAAGACCCATGGTCCTCAAAATAGGTCCTCAGATTAAAGAGGAGACAAGAGGAACTTGCAGCTTAGGTAAATACACCACCAAGTTTAATCCTCTCACAACAGCAATCTCCTTTAATGTGGAGGAGGGGCAAAGACAGAGGAGACTGTAATGACTGAGCATCAGGAAACAAAGTTCTTCTATACAATTTAGAAGATGCAACAGCATTATAGTCAGGTGTGTGCATAAGTGGTGCGCAGGTGCGCATGCGTGATCAAAATAAGCAATGCGCATCACATCAAATGTTGAAACGCGCATTTGCGTACCTAGGGACATAAATTCTAAACATTGGATGCAGTGCAGAGTATGAGCCAGTGCTTTTAGGATTTTCTCCTTTCATTAAAATATCCAAGAAGCAAGCTCCGTTAAGCAATTACTTTGGTGTTCCTCCACTTCCAAAGAAATACCAGACTGAACCTGAACCGCAAAAGAAGCGTGCTGTTGTATATTCCAATATTACAACAAACAGCACGGAAGTGATGGCGCATGCACGGATGACGTCATCACGCCGTGCCTATAATAGGGGACTGTTGGCGGCAGTCTAGCCTCTTTGGTGCTCCGCTTCTAGCCAACATACAGCTTGTACCCTGCTAATGCTAGCTTGTTTTGTACCATAACTCATGCTACCAGCTTGTCGATAAAACCACTGTTCACTACAGCCATTGCCTCCACTGTCCCTCATTCTCAGACGCAGCAATGGCGATGAGGAGAAAAATTGGTCTTCTGGAGGAAAAAACAATGTTTTTCCTGAAGATGGAAGCGTGTCTGGTAGCCCGGCCAAAGAGTAAGGTGGGTAGACGAATGAAGTTCTGCCAACACTGACAGGCAGTGGGAGAGACGATCCAACAGTACGTCAGGGACCTCCGCTGTCTGGCGAGCGCATGCAAGTTAGAGCAACTACAGGACAGAATGGTGCGGGACCAACTAGTGCAACACACCAGCAGCCCATGGCTGCAGGCGAAGCTGCTAATGGCGCTGAACAACCTGCTGCTGGAGAAAGCGGTGGAGTTAGCATTTCAGCTGGAGGCCACCAACAAGCTAACATCGCAGCTAGATGACCCACAACAACAGACCCCGCTAGCACAAGCAGTTACCCTGGCAGAAGAATCCAGTACATCACAACCTTCTTGGAGGATGCCGAGGTGAACACTGCGGGACAACGGAACATCACGAGACGCCAAATGTGCGGTAACTGCGGCTCCATGACGCACCAAACGAGAGCTTGCTCCTGCCCGTCCAGGGGGCAGCGATGCCAGCACACTAAGAGAGGGCGTAAACTGGACTCGTCTCTGATCCTCACCCGGCATAAGCCTCAGGGAGCTGCCGCAGTGCTGGAGGAGAGAGAGTTCATGGCCAAGCAGGACCCCGGTGAGCAACGACGACCTGAAGCGCATCCTGTCACCCGCGAGAGCAACACACCGCCGCAACCACTACCAGCATCAGAGAAGAGAGGGCATAAACTGTACTCGTCTCTGAGCCTAGCCTGGCATAAGCCTCAGGGGGCTGCAGCAGCACTGTGAGAAAGGGAGTTCATTGCCAAGAGGGACCCTGGTGAATGGTGACAACCCGGTGTGCGTCCTGTTACTGGCAAGAGCAACACACCACCTTGACCACAGCCAGCACCAGAGGAGAGAGGGTAGAAACCCGACTCATCTCAGATCCTCGCCCGGCATCAGCTTCAGGGAGCCACCACAGCGTTGTAGGAGAGAGAGTTCCTGCCTGAGCAGGACCCAGCAGGGCAGCGCCAATCCAGAGCGCGTCCTGCCACCATCGTTAATGGCATGCCGCCACAACAAGGGCTCATTGACTGCACTTTTTACACATTTTAACAGGTCACTCATGTCTTAATTTTTGTTTGATTTGATTTTGATTTTGTATATTTTATTGATCCTCAGAGGGGAAATTGAGAGCATCCACCTGGATGGATGAAGCAGCCACGGTACGGCGCTATCCCTTTACCATTCACACACACATTCACACCTAGGGCCACTTTAGAGTCTCCAGTTAACCTAACCTGCATGTTTTTGGCCTGTGGGAGGAAACCGGAGAAATCCCGGAGTAAACCCACGCAGATACAGGGAGAACATGCAAACTCCACACAGATCACTGTTGGTCAGGGGCTGGGATCGAACCAGGGATCCCCCGGCCAAGGGTGAGTTGGTGTGCTGCTGCAGTGCTAACCACTGCTCCACCGCACCGCCCACTTAATGAAGTGCTTGTGACATTTTGTTCACATTCTCTTTAATTTTTTAAATTATTGAAGCAAATTTGTTTTTTATTTTTCTTGGCTTTCTTCAAATGCTCTGATTTATAGACTGTCACCTTTAGAAAAAGACTTCAGCTGTTCAACTCCGCCCTCCTTCTTACATCAGTTAGCTATTAGCTGAGTAGCTTCAAGCTGGTGTTCTGCCACTGGCTCCTTCCAGCTTGGATGAGCAGTGCTGGTTCACCGACCCGCAGTCGTTTGTGCATCTCACGTCATCCCGGCCCACCCAACAACTCCACCAAGACACCACATTAAATTGTCAGCACCGTGCGCTCCACCGATTGCTGCAAACTGAGGCTGGTGGCTGAGCCATGGGATCTTAAAGGGCAATGTCTTGCTCCACGGTACTCCGCTCCTCTCCCACGGGCAGCCGGAAGGGTCTGCCCTCTCATGAAGCGGCTCCCCCACGCTGCTTGTGAGAGTATGCCCAGAGGATGGTGAGGGAGTTGAACCAGCAGCTCTAGGTAGCATCCCCGAGTCGCTGCAACTGCCTACGGCACACTCCGGGTACTGGGGCAGACAGTTGCAGCAACCCCGGGATGCTGCCTGGGGCTGCTGGCTCTCAGCTCCCTATGACTGGCATGCCGGCGACCTGCCGTGAAACCATCTGAGAGATGGGCCGGAGCGTTGGGAGGCACATTAGGGCCTTTTCCACTAGCACGCTTTAGCGCGACACGGGACGGCTCAGCACGCTTTGTACGCTTTTCCACAAGCCCCAACACGGTTTAACAGCCGCGATTCTCAGCCCCGCTCCAGGGCAGGGTACAGCAGTGCTGAGCTGTGCCGTGTTGTGACGTTAACAGAATGGTCGCCGCTGATTGGTCAGGTCGTAACCGGCGCTGATTGGTCAGGTTGTAACCGCCCCTCTCCTCCTCCTCATCTACCAAATCTTCACGACCTTCTCAATAAAGTTTTTGGAAAAAAAAAAAAAAAGAATCTTCACGACCGCCTTGACTCAGCACACAACCACTGTTGGCGGTTCCTTTTCAGTGTATTGCTGTGCTATTTTCATTTATTCTCTATCAAAAATGGCTTCGCGTAATAAGGGTGTTCCATGGACCAATAGAAGGAGCTGCAGTGTCTACTCACTGCATTGTCAGACGAACGTATTCAGCGCGAGTTGGACAGAGCCGCCCGGAATGAAAAAATATATCGGGAGGTCTCGACATCGGAGTCCTTTAACGGTGAGTTTTAATTTTTTTTTATTGTGCGTTTTTTCGCAAATATATTCGGTAAGATGCTCAGTTTATTTATGCAATAAAAAAGCTGTTCATTTGTGGATGGATCGCTGCTTTATTGCAGCACACTGCGGACTAAAGCTTTTATTGTAATTATTCATGTGAACAATACGCTGAAATAAGCTTATGTATTCTTGTTAAAAACTATTGTCTTTTCTGTATATATTGCACTTTCGTGCTGTATTTTATTGTGTGCATTTTCCTTGTAGAATCATCCCACGCGTCCGCCGCGACAGCCCGCACGGATTATTCAACCGAGCCTTCCTGACCCACAGCTGGCAGAGACGCCTTCATTCATCCGAGCCTCAGCACTCAGTGGTCGGCGTGTATAAAATGTCGATTAACCTTCATGTTGTGTTGCAAAGTTTTTTTTTATTTTAATATTTTGTATATAATAAAATTGAATTGTTTTGCAAAGTGTGGTTTGTCTGTTATAACACTGAATTATAAAACAGTATAATTACATAGAAATTCCATTGCCTAGTCTGATCAAAATGATGCTGAGGGTCAACCATTGTAAAGGTAATGTAATTTTTAACTAGACCAAAAAAGAAATCTTTTTGTAAGCTTTCTGTTCTTTTTATTGAAATATCATAAAAAATTAGCACCAAGTCAAAGGTACAAGTATATGTAAATTGAATGTTCTATCGGCATTCCAAATTCAGAGATTTACAATACTTTAGAACAGGGATGGGCAGCGAGGGCCATTCCACAGCAGATTTTCTGTTCCACTCAGTCTCTTCAGCAGGTGTTTGCACTGATGAGCTTCAAGGATTGCAAATTAGAGAAAGCAGCTGCTAAAGACACTGAATAGAACAGAAAACCTGCAGTGGAATAGCTCTCCATGGCACACAGTTGCCCATCCCTGCTTTAGAAGGAGTGTAGCATCATCTAAACGGAAAATAATAATACTGTTGTTCCAAACGTTGACCTGAAGGTGAAAAACAAGAATTTTTTTAATTCAGTACATCCAAAATGCCCTAGGATGTGGTGTTGGCCAGTGTGCCACCGTCTCATTATTTAATACAAATAAAAACAAGTTTCAGCTCATTATTTCTAGGTCATTTGGCAGTTAATTCAAAACAAAGGTGACTTGTGTTGTTGCAGCTTAATTATGAGATAAAATTAATTGTGAGATAAAACCACAGAGCGAGCAAGGCAATAATCCTTGGATCCTCCATTTTTTGTCTCGTGTAAATAAGGACTCAGTCGGGTGCGTAACATCACGGGAGTGTGGCCCCGCCTCGCTGAGAATCTGCTGCTGCCCCGCTTCTAAAACCTAACACAAACCATCACAGCACAAGCACAACACCGTGCTAATGGAGACAGAAGCATTCCGAGCCGTACTGAAGTGAATCGAGCCGTACCGAGGTGTGCTGGGCTAGTGGAAAACAGGCTATTGTGTATCGCGGACCAGGTGGTAACAGGGGTGTTTATTAGGGTGACTAAGATCTGAAGAGAATAATAATATAAGCCGCGCTCGGTTTGAGTGTCCAGTGTTAGCTTGGGGGCTAATAGCTGAGGGGCTAATAGGCTACCTTTAGCACCACTTCCATATACATGACAGACAGCTAGGCGGGCCAATGATAGAGCAGTGGGCTGGTCTCAAGAACGGCGGTGGGTTGGCTTTTTTCAAAACATGACGTTGTGGAGAGAGAAATAATCAGGCAGAGAGGTCCAGATCATATCAGGCTTTATTCAGTCTCTCTCTCTCTACATTTCTCTAGAAACACAAGCAGCGAAAGAGTAACAGATCTCATGCACCTCTGCTCTTAAATCCAACCACTCGGTCAGCCTTCTCTGTGTGCTGCCTTAACATCAAAGCCTTTGTAATTCCCATTCTCTTTGTCACTGTTCACATCAACACACCACCCCCACATCCACACACAAACCCCCCATGACGATTCCTTTTTGTCTTAAGTCTGAGTGTGAATATACTGAGAGGGATTCCCACACCGCCCCCCCAGACTCAGACTGAGCCTTGACCCTCATGTCCTTTGGGCTTCAGCTTTTGTCTGTAGCGGCTGTAACGTGGGGTCTGCGGCTTCGAGGTTGGGGGTGCGTCCATCTGTGGGGGGACATTGGGAGGGAGGAAAACATCATTAGCATACCCTTGTGACTGATCTAACGAGTCATTTACCTGGAGAGTTCTCAGTGGGGGTCGTCCGCGCCAAGGAGTTTGGGCCAGCACCACTTGCTCGTCTGATAACACGAAAGCGGGCTTAAGCCTGTCTATAGAGTTTTTGCGTAGGCTCGTAAAATTCACGTGACTCGCGGGGGTAAACATAAACACGCCGTAGGTGCCGCCATCTTGGATGGCAAGAGCAGCAGTTGCACTGTGACAACCCAGGCGTAACTTGTACTGTTTAGCGATCAGAATGAGTGAGGAGAACACACAGTCACAGTCTGACATAATAACATCCCTATCATCCTCTTCAACAACTGACACTGTGTCTGCCATGTCTGTGTCAGATTCAGTGGAGTCATTGTCAGCAGTCATAACAGCAGACAAGTGTTTTTAATCTTGCTCCCGTGCGCTCCTCTGGTGTGCCGAAATGCCTCAGTTGAACGGAGGTGGCGGGTGTGGGGTAACCCCCACGGACAAGCAGAGCGCACAGCTGGAGCAATTAGCAGAACAATGACTGCCAGTAATCTGCTCAGCGGGGATGATTTGGGGGCAAATGATGAAATGATATCTTTCAAAGACGAAGGGGAGCAGGAGGAAAAGATATCGGAAAACGTGTCAGCGGAAAGGGATCCGGATGATGTGAAGTCTTTGCTGGTGAACGAGTCGGAAAACAACAGCAGCCCCTCGGACTTGGAGGTGAGTGAAGCGCGCTGCGTTTTTTTTTTTTTTTTTTTTTTAAAGGCTCTCCACGGTGCGCCGCGTTAAAACGTACCTGATTTTATGCACATTTCTCCCCTTTCATGTGTGTATTGTCCTTTGTAGCAAGGAGAGAGGCGCCCCCAAACCAGAAAGTTTTTTTTTTGTTACTTATTTGTACCTGTAGGTAGATTTGGTTTGCAGTCTGGTGACAAGCCACCGGCCGCTGCGTGCGCGAGCGCCCTAAACCTACATGTTTTTGGTATGCGGGAGGAAACCGGAGAAATCCCGGAGTAAACCCACGCAACACGGGGAGAACATGCAAACTCCACACAGCTCACTGTTGGTCGGGGGCTGGGATCGAGCCCACGGTCTCATGATCCCCGCGATCCCCCGGCCGAGGGTAAACTGTGCTGCCACAGTGCTAACCACTGCCCCACCGTGCAGCCCGTTATGAGAAAGTGAGAGATTACGTCAGTGAAGGTAATTATTCAAAAATCCAACTTTTTTTTTTTTTTTTGCATTTCACACCGGCCATTTAATTCTCCGCTTATCCCCTTATCAGGGGGAACAACAGGAGTACACCATTTTGCCGAGTTTGTAGGTACACGTGAGCTATGTGGTTTGTTTCACCCTGCTGCTGCTGTTTCTTGCCATCCAATATGGCGGCACACTCTAACGGGCCAGTGCGGCACGCCCCCTGACGTCATATGCAAAAACTCAATACAGACTGTTTCTCTGCGTCCCCCCAAGTCTAACACAAAACGTTTCTCCCCGGGTTCCAGCACTCTGAACGGGCCATCGTCGGGCGGGCACAAGGGGGTCCGGTGGGCATCGTGCCTGACAAATACGAACGCCGCATCCTTCAAGGCCCTTGGTACAAAAGCGTGTGGAAAACGGTGGATTGGACCGGGTACCGTCCCTGCCACTGTGTTACGCGGTGAAAGCGGGGATGGATCAGTGTTCGGCACGGGGCTGTCTGGCAAAAATTCCCCTGGGAGCCGCAGCGGCTGGGAAAAAAACAGCTCTGCTGGGGAGGCTGCCAAATCCTCCTTTGGTGCTGAACACAACCCTAATAGAACCCACGGCAACCGGTCCACCTGACCTTTGAGTGTTCTGGCCTCCAGGGCCACGGTCTACGAGGCTGCAGCACTTGAACTGAGACACAGCCAATGACCCCTTTAACACTACAGCTAGTGTCTGGAAAATGCCATGGTGGACTTTGATTGGCTGGAGAATTTTGACAGGATTTTTACACTGCAATCCAAGTGAGACAGGTAGAAATCCAAGAGGAAAAGTTTTGAGAGAGAGCATAAGAAGTTTAATGTAGTTTTTTGATGAAGTTTTTTTTTTTTTCCGGTTCCGCCGGACCGGCGGCGCCACACGAGTCGGCTGCCTGTTGCAACAGCCTTTTCTTTTTATCTTCCTTCTTCTTTCTACACCTTTCACTCTGTATATATATCACGGACGCACGGATCGCCCCGGGGGTCTACCGGGTCGGCGGACGGAGCCACGGTTTGCAGCGGGAGACGTTACAGCGGGGAGGAGCTAGTGCTAGCTAGCACTTGGCCGCCGCCCGGTGCTAATGGGAAACTCGACATACCGGGAGCTGTAGCGAAAACGAAGCGGGTGCCGGGCTGGAGTTTAGGCGGCGTGAAAGAAATATAAGACAGAATAATAAAAGAGCGATGGCAAGAATCAAGCAGACCGCCCGTAAAATCTACTGGAGGAAGAAGCCCCCCCCTCCCCCTCCCCAGGAGACAGCTAGCCACCAGGGCTGCTCGGAGAGGTGCTCTGGCCACCGGCAGAGTGAAGAGGCCTCGCCGTCACAGGCCCGTGGCTCTGAGAGAGATCCGTCGCTACCAGAAATCCACGGAGCTGCTCATCCGTAAGCTGCCCGTCCAGTGCCTGGTGAGGGAGATCGCTCAGGACTTCAAGACCGTCCTGCGTTTCCTGAGCTTCGCCGTCATGGCTCTGCAGGAGACCTGCGAGGCCCACCTGGTGGGTCTCTTCTTCGCTAAGGGGGTCACCATCATGCCCAAAGACTTCCAGCTGGCCCGCTGCATCCGCGGAGAGAGAGCTTAGACTTTCTGCTGCACATTCACCAGCCATAATGCTCTGCACTGTGTGTCTATATATATATACATTTATAGTAATATGGACATATGTTTACTAGATGTTGTTTTTTTCTTGCCTTCTGATTGTTGCTCTGAGTGTTGCTGTCCCTGTGCTGTTGCAGTCCTGGAATTTCCCCATTGTGGGACTAATAAAGGCTTATCTTATCTTATCTTATCTTATCTTATCTTAATTGCGCTGAGGAGGGTTCAAATATGAAAGAAGCCATTTTGAGCACAAGCAGTGGTTTTTTTTAATCTGTTTATGTGTGAGGTGAGTTTTGTGCTCTGAAATCGGCACTGTACTCTTAAACTGAAAGCGTTTTCTCTCAAATTGGAGGAAAATGCTTTTGGAATTTTGACACAGCTGCTGCAATGGATATGATGTAGTTTGCCTGAGCTCCTGCAGGTGGCAATAACTGGATGATATGGATGTCAGTAGCTTCAAAAAACACGAGGAAGAAGAAGAAAAGGAAGCAGAAGGAGGAGGATATGATGGAATGAATCCGCGACACTTTTAGCGTTAGCTCTTTCAACCTGGCAGATCTTCACCTGAACACCG
This sequence comes from Pholidichthys leucotaenia, assembly GCA_020510985.1. NCBI lineage: Eukaryota > Metazoa > Chordata > Actinopteri > Cichliformes > Pholidichthyidae > Pholidichthys > Pholidichthys leucotaenia. The sequence continues at coordinate 224,778,308 of CM035841.1, forward strand.
AGATAGCACGTACACGGAGCTCCACGTTTACTTATCAGGTGAGTATCTGTGGGAGTGGAGGCTTGAGTAAGCGCTATCCACGCGCTAGTATGGTTCACAACAGCTAGCCAACGTTAGCGTGTGACCTGTTTAAACTTGTGCCGATTTTTACGGATGTTCAAACTTGTGCAGATTTTTACGGATGCTGTATCTCAGTCACTTTAATAGCGTAACGTGATCAGCTCTTAGATGTCTTCCCTCCTTCCTCTCCGAGTTTTTCATGCTTCACAGCTCAGTCCTGTTGTTTTACCAGAAGTTTCTACAGCAGGGATGGCCAGCCTGCTGGAACCAGATGTGTGTGCAGACAGCTATTAGTCCAAATATGTCATGTTAGAGAGTACAACGACGAAAAAAAACACGCCGTTAAGGGCCAAAAACAAAGTTACCAACTCTCACTTTTTGACAGTGAGACTGGGGTCAGGTCAGGTGGACCCCTGACACGTGAGCACCCCAAGTGAACCCCAGGATCCAATCTGTACAAGTACATTTACAATCCAGTGATTTACAGATAGATTCATAATTTCCTAAAGCCTCGTTCAGAACATTATTGTCCCACATGTTTATCCTGTGGATTTTCATCTGGGGGCAGTCTTCTTCCTCTTCTTCTTCTTCTTCTTTTAGATTTGACTGGCAGTGCATTACCGCCACGTACTTCACTCTATATCATCACTATCTGGTCAGGAGCTGCAGTCCCTCTATCATCATTGCGGTGTCCAATCGAACCCCAACTCCATCCTCAGACATCGCTCCCCTTCGTCTCCTCGTACTTCATTCTGTATCATCAGTCCATCTGGTCAGGAGCTGTTCTTCTTTTCTCAGTTACTGGGGGATAGCAAACAACTGAAAGGTGCATAGCGCAGGGATGGCAATTTTCCACCGATCCGCGGATTTCTGCCGATTTTATCATCATCTATGTCATAATTTTGTACCTTTACCTTGTTCTCAATAAAGTTTGGAAAAAAAAAACATACGCGCTCGGCGCTTCCCCGAAGTCTCGCGATAACCCAGATGTACTCAAGCTACTGCTGTATTGTAAACAGCCCTGCGATTGGATAGTTGCAAACGATTGGACCAATCAAATGGCTCATATGCTTTGTCAAAAATTCATTTCGGCTTGTTCTCAGGGATGTGATTTTTCCGGTAATTCACCGAATTCCGCTTTATTTGTATATTATATGTACGTTAAGTACGTTAGCGGCTTATGGTCCACGACGCAGTGAAAGTGTGCCCTTTCAGCCAGAACCGGAAGTGGCGTACGCCAGGTAGAGAGCCATTAACTCTTTGTCGAACACGCTGTATTTACGCTCACTGTCGTGCGAAGACCTGCTTAAAAAAAAGGTGAGCGGCTGCCAAGAACCGGCAACGCATTGCTCCACGACGGCCGCTATGCCCATGTCCGAGACGTGGGTAATGAGCGCTGTTTTAACCCCAGAACGCCTGCTCCCGTTCAGGAGTCCAGTCGACTCGGTTTCCGTTTGAGTACAGCGTACAGCGGCTGTTTGAGCTGAGCTGCGCGGGGGAGGAAAATGAGCTGCTCAAGACTCAATGGAGATTGAAACTGGTGATCTGAAATGAATGCTGAAATTATAAAAAGTAATGGTATGTTGGAATTTTATTTCTATTATGGAATAGATAAAATTAACTGATTTTGATTTGATCAAGTGTTAAAGCATGTGATGGATAATGCTTGTTGGAATATTTACCTCCGCCAAGGAGGTTATGTTTTCATCGGCGTTGGTCTGTCTGTCTGTCTGTTTGTTAGCAAGGAAAAGTTATGGACGGATTTTCATGAAATTTTCAGGAAAGGTGTGCAATGGCACGGGGAACAGATGATTATATTTTGGTGATGATCTGAGAATGCATACCTCAGCCAAGGCGCTTATCTTCTCACATTGTGTTAGCAACAATACTCCAAAACTGATGGACAGACTTTGATGCAATTTTCACCACAAGTGGCTATAGGCCTACACACAAAACCATTACATTTTGGAGTTGATCCATGACAAACGGAAGGAGCCTTGGCGGAGGGATGCGTTCTGAGTGCTTTTCTAGTTTAGGAATGCTATCTTCTTGGAACATAAGTCAATATTATACAGTAATAAGTGGCATTCAGCTGTTTGTTTTATGTCATGTAAGCACAGTTCTGGTACTTAAAAATCATAAAAACCCAGGAGCTTCGGGGAGCGAAGTGACAGTAAAGGTGAAAATTGGCTCAAAGTTCAATGAGGTAACAGAAACACTCGGACAGTTTCTGAAGAAACCAGAAAAGGAGATGAAGTTCAAAGTTCAGAGACTGACACAGCTTGCTGCCAAAAGGAAGAAAGTTTCACATTAGAAGTGACTTGGTGACCAGTGTAAATAGTGTAAAAAACTCTAATAGAACTGTTAAATATGTTGGACTAAAGACAGTGAGACAACATTGAAGAAAAAGTAAGTTAACTTTTCATTAAATTTAATGATTTATCTAAGTCTAGTATTTCATTTTTTTAATCATTTTTTTCAGTCTAAATTACTTGTATTTTACTGAAAACCTCCCAGCTTCAGGGGGGCTGTGCCCCCCCGGCCCCCCCGTAAGTCAATCGACCAAATTAGATTTCAGCTGAAATCAGAATTTCCTGTTGCCATCCCTGATAGCGCCAGCAGTGGAGACGTCTTTTGAAAGCAGAAATGGAGCCAAAACCTTTTCTCGGTCAGCTTAGTTGTCATATCATCACTCTATAAATTCAAGAAATCTGTCAGTGTGTCACGGCCAAAGATCATAGGACCACCTATGATGTTCCTATGATGTCTGCATGATGTCCTGTGATGTTCCTATGTATAGTGTGACTCCTTATGTGTGAAATGTCCTATGATGTTCCTCCTTATGTGTGAAAAAAATATCTGTCCTTGGACTGCATCACTCACGATCATAGGACTCGCTGTGACATCATCAAAGATCAAAGGCAGGCATCACTCACGATCATAGGACTCGCTGTGACATCATCAAAGATCAAAGGCAGGCATCACTCACAATCATAGGACTCGCTGTGACATCATCAAAGATCAAAGGCAGGCATCACTCACAATCATAGGACTCGCTGTGACATCATCAAAGATCAAAGGCAGGCGTCACTCACAATCATAGGACTCGCTGTGACATCATCAAAGATCAAAGGCAGGCATCACTCACAATCATAGGACTTGCTATGACTAACTAACTAACTAACCTGCACTTATATAGCGCTTTTCTAGTCACAAAGACCACTCAAAGCGCTTTCATTAATACTAACCCTCTATTCTAAGGGCCTATAGGAAACAGATATCTAGGGACAATTTAGAACAGCCAATTAACCTAACATGCATGTTTTTGGCATGTGGGAGGAAACCGGAGAAATCCCGGAGTAAACCCACGCAACACGGGGAGAACATGCAAACTCCACACAGATCACTGTTGGTCGGGGGCTGGGATCGAACCCACGATCCCACGATCCCCACAATCCCCCGGCCAAGGGTAAACTGTGCTGCCGCAGTGCTAACCACTGCGCCACCGTGCAGCCCATGACACCATCAAAGATCAAAGGCAGCCATCACTGAACAAGTGCTGATGTGCTTGCTTACACTCTTGCTTACACCTGCTTTCTACGGACACGCACGGGTAGACTGTCACGATCATAGGACTTTGTGTTGCCATGGTAACAATGTCAAAGATCAAAGGCAGGCATCACTGAATGAGTGGTGATGTCAGAGATCAAAGGCAGGTTTCACCAGGGTTACTGTTGCCATGGTAACCATGTCAAAGCGAGTGGTGACATCAAAGATCAAAGGCAGGTTTTTCCATGGTGACTGTTGCTATGGTAACCATGTCAAAGATCAAAGGTGCAGAAATGCTTGCTTACACTTGCTTTCTACGTATATGCACTAGTTTATTTATATACTGTATATGTTCTTTTACACTTCTTTTTCACTGATCAAGAAAGTCTTTCCAACAGTTTTACATAAATTCTTGTTCTCCTTTGTGTTTACTTTCATTGTTGCAGTGTCGGACTACTGCCACCTACTGGCTGGAGAATGGCATATTCTGTTAATTATTCCTGTGTGTTTGCATCAATCTTTTATTATATACCGATGAAGCTAAAACTTGTGTAATGTAGAATCCTTTGAAAGTTTAACCCTTCAGTTCACCATAACAGCCCGCATTATGATACTACCCCTGGTACAACTTCTCAGTCAACAACTTTTATACTGACATCAACGTTGGGAGAGGATGACAGCGAAAGAGCAGCTTTAAATGTGAAGGAGGAGAACAACAACAAGAATCTGTGTAAAACTGTTGGAAAGACTTTCCCGGTCACCAAGAAGTGTAAAAGAATATCTATCTGTGTATGTGTGTATAAAAATAAATTAAAAAACATAAATATGTGGGACTATAACGTTGTGAATGAGGCTTTAGGAAATTATGAATCAGTTTGTAAATCACTGGATTGAAAATGTACTTGTACAGATTGGATCCTGGGGTCCGCTTGGGGTGCTGACTTGGTCAGGGGTCCACCTGACCTATATCTATGAGACTCACTTATTTGCCGTTTCACACATGTCACATTTCTCACTCTAAACTGAGGAAAAAGATGAGAAATGTCTGTCTATCCCTGTCTGAAATGTCTATTCGTACGGAAACGTTGACAATCTAACAAAACTTTTTCAGATCAAATCCAGCCAGCTGCTGCTGCAGTGCGGGTGAGTAGTGTGGTTGACCTCTAATCGGCGTGTCGTTGGTTCCCGTCCTGCTCTTGGCATCATGCCCATACTATTTTACTTGACAGGAGATGGAATT